>CM039450.1:6381867-8797429 GCA_022388445.1 Zophobas atratus
CTCGAAATTTAGCCGGATTCTTCCGCATTCTCTAGGATTCTTTCAGATTCTATCGTAATCTCTCCTATCCTCTCGGAGTTTGGACAAATTCTCTCGTATTCTCTCCGGTTATTTCGGATTCTTCCGGATTATTTCCGATCCTCTCGGAATTTAGTTTGATTTTCTCATATTCCCTCGTATTCTTTCTGATTCTGCCGGATTTTCACGTTCTCTCTAGGATTCTTTCAGATTTTTTCCGGATTCTCTCACATTCTCTTGGATTCTTATGAATTCTTCCAAATTGTCTGGGGTTCTTTCAAATTCATCCGGATTCTCTCAAATTCTCTAGGATTCTTTTGCCTTCTCCCATATTCTCCAAAATTCTATCGTTCTGCCCTCACATTCTTTCTAATTCTCTGCGTTACTCCCGGAATTTCGTAGGATTCTCCCATATCCTCTCAGATTCTTTCCGATTCTCACAGACCCTCTCAAATTTTTTTCAATTTCCTCGACTTTTCTCAGGTTCTTTCGAAATTTATTCTGTTCCGTGCATATTATTTCAAATTCTATAGGGTTTTTTCGAATTATTTTCCGATTCTCTCGAATTCACTCCGATTCTTTCGAATTCTTCCAGATTGTCTGGTATTCCTCACCGTTTCTTTGTGATTCTTCCGGATTTTTGAGATTCTCTCATATCTTAACCATGTATCCCCTTTTATTCTGTCGGTTTTTTTCGGATTCACACAGATTCCCTCGGGTTCTTTCGAATTTTCTCGAGTTTTCTCAGATTTTTTCGGAATTTATTCGGTTTCTTGCGCGTTATTTCAATTCTGCAGGACCCTCTAGAATTATTTTCCGATTCTCTCGGTTTCTTTCAAATTCTTCGGGATTCTTTCTTATCCTCTAGGAATTTGACTGGAAGCTCTTGGACTCTCTTGGGTTTCTCGGATTCTTCCAGATTCTCTCGGAATCTCTCGTATTATCTTGGATTCTCTCAAATTCTCTGGAATTCTTTTGGATTTTCCTATATTCTCTCGGATTCTCTCACATTATCTTACATTTTTCCCAATTCTCTGCGTCCCTTCCAGAATTTAGTAGGATTCTCCCCCATTTTCTCATATTCTTTCGGATTCACATCGACCCTCTAGAATTCTCTTGAATTTTCTCGAGTTTTCTCAGATTCTTCCGGAACTTATTCGGTTCCTTACGTATTATTTCAAATTCTATAGGGTTTTCTCGGATTATTTTTGAACTGTTTTGGATTCACTCGGATTCTTTCGAATTCTTCCAGGTTGTGTGGTATTCTCCCGGTTTCTTTCTGATTCTTCAGAATTCTTTCAAATTCTCTCGTATCTTAACCATATATACCTCTTATTCTTTAGAATTTTTTCGGATTCACACAGATTCCCTCGGGTTCTTTCGAATTCTCTCGAGTTTTCCCAGATTATTTCGAAATTCATTCGGTTTTTTGCGCGTTATTTCAATTCTGCAGGACCCTCTCGAATTATTTTCCGATTCTCTCGATTTCTTTCAAATTCTTGGGGATTCTTTCTTATCCTCTACGAATTTGACTGGATGCTCTTGGATTCTCTTGGGTTTCTCGGATTCTTCCAGATTCTCTCTGAATCTCTCGTATACTCTCAGATTCTTTCGGATTCTCTCTATGCGGTTCTCTCGGAATTTATACGGACTCTTTCGTTCATGGATTCACTCGGATTCTTTCATATCTTACCGGAATTTAGGCGGTTTTTCTTTCGTATTCTCTGGGAATTTGATTAGATTATGTCCTATTTCCTCATATTCTTTTTGATTCTGCCGGATTTTTTCTTATTTTTTCGGATTCTCTCATATTTTCTTGGATTGTTCCAAATTCACTCGGATTCTCTCGATTTATTTTGGATTCATCCTGATTCTTTCCTATCCTGTCGGAATTTGACCGGATTCTGTTGGATTCCTTTGGATTCTCTCTAATCTCGATTCTTTTTAGATTATCTTGTATTCTTTCGGAGGCTTTGTTTATTCTTTAGATTATCTTCTATCCAGTCGTAATTTGACTGAATCCTCTGGAATTATCTCGGGTTTTTCGGATTCTTCTGGATTCTCCCCGAATCTCTCGGATTCTTTCGTATTCTCTGGGATTCTTTCAGATTCTACCGTAGTCTCTGCTATCCTTTCGGAGTTTGGCCAGATTCTCTCGTATTGTCTCGGGTTATTCCAGATGCTTCCGGATTCTTCCCGATCCTCTCGGAATTTGCTTGGATTCTCTCATATTCTCTTGTATTCTTTCTAATTCCGCCGGATTTTCACGTTTCCTCTCGGATTCTTTCAGATTTTTCCGGATTCTCTCACATTCTCTTGGATTCTAATGGATTCTTCCAAATTCACTCGGATTCTCTTGATTTTTCTTGGATTCTTTCCGATTCTTTCCTATCCTGTCGGAATTTGACTGGATTCTCTTGTATTCCTTTGGATACTCTCTGTTCTCGATTCTATTCGGATTTATCTTGTATTCTTTCGAAATATTTGCTTTTTCTATTTCCATTTAGTTTTCGGATTCTCTAGGACTCTTTCGCATTCGTCTGGATTATGTCCGATTTTCTTGGAATTTAGCCGAATTCTCTCGGATTCTTTCAGATTCTTCGGGAGTCTCTCCTTTTCTCTCGGAATTTGCCCAGATTTTGTCGTATTCTCTCGGACTATTTCGGATTCTTCCAGATTCTCTCGGAATTTGGATGGATTCTCTCATATTCCCTCGTATTCCTTTGGGATTCTTTACGTATTCTTTCCGAAACTTTCGGATTTCGAATTTTTTTAGACTATGTCGGATTCTTTTGGACTTTTTGCTTATTCTTTCAGATTCCGTTGGATTCTCTCCAATTAGTTCGAATTCTCCAAGAGGTCGAAATATGGTAATTTAGTATTCGGATTCTTTCGGATTGTTGGTTTTCTAGGAAGAGATTTGATCTGTTAAATAATACCAAGCCCTCCTACAACTTTTTTTTCGAGTTCTCTTCCTGTATCAATTAGTTCGTGATGGGTTTTCGTAAAATGGAGTTCAAAAGGGTAAAAGTGTTTTAAAAATTGTTTACTATATAGTATTTTGTGCCATTTTTAAAAATGTCTAAAGTCAAATCGTCTTTAAAGGACAAGTTAAGGGAATGGAGATTCTAAAAACTACAAACCTTGCCTGCGGCCGCAAAAATGGGTCCTAAATCAGCTCGCCGATCGTTCGTGGCAAAAATTCCGTGCATGTCGTTTAGTCCGATTTAATTAGGCATCAGATATCCGAAGGTGTGTTTGTAATATATGTGCGTGTGTGATGGTTGTGATTAAGCCCGCCGATTAATTGGAAGCGTCTGTTGATTTACATGTTGATAAGGAAGCCCCGACCAGAATCTGCGTTTGAATTGCTCAAACCGAACCTTTATTTCGTGTAATTGGTTCGTAAGTGGCCATTCTGAATATTTGTGGAAAATCGACCGCTTTGTTGCAAGTAATGGCGTTTTTAGTTGCCGCTTAGTGATTAACAGTGTCCATATTAAGAACAGTTCGAGTGCGTTGCTCGAACATGGTCACAGGCAATAAGAGTGCACCGTTATGTATATATTTCATAGGATTGTCTCGAGATTTTTGCCAGGATGTAGTTTTCTATGAATTGTCAATTTAAATACGTATGGGCTGCGGCGGTGCTTTATGGTCGGTAGCATATGAATTAGCCTCTTGTTTTATTTGCTTATTGTATTTAGATTTATGCTTGGGTTGCGTTCTTCCTTTCCATTTTTTTATTTAATGCAATTTTTAATGCAGCGTGACATTGTTGGCTCAAATTCTGCGAAGCATTATTAAAAGCTCAGTTAATTTACAAAGAGTATGTAAATTAGTGCTTTTAAGGAAGTTAGATAAGAAAGTTTAAACTATTAAAGGGAGATTTTATGAGGACGTCCTTTCTTTATTGCAGATTTATGGGAACAAAAATGCACGAAAATGTTCCATTTAATGGGAATAAAATTAATTAAACTAGAGTATGAAATTAAGTGCTCGCCAAGTTATAATTTACTCATTTTATAGAGAACATCACTTCATCGATCAGTAAATAATGACCCAATTAAATTGTGTAACTTATCCAACAATCACGGCTGCTTATTATGATCCCGCTTTTTATAACGATAATTACGAGGTAGCTACCAACCCTTCGGCAATTAAAACTCATTTTAACTATCAACTTACCATCTTAAACTTTACAAATAATTTTATTCTCTTTGTGAGATTTTGAGATTATTGCACACTTTCCGGACGACCGTGTCAGTATTGCCTATTACGATAATGGAAAAGAGTACACCAGTAACACAACTATATAATTATTCGATTACAAATGTGCTCTATCGAAAGGAAAACGTATAATTTCGCCATGTTTTCTTGTTTCTCACGCTTTATCGTGCGCTGTACATCCAGATCACTACCGATCGGGAAACTTCTGGTGGAGGTAACATTGGTGGTCCTCACTTCTACCTTCCACGCGGAATTTCACCATTATCCGTCCGTCAATAATAACGAGATGCAAATACTTTTATCGAGTGCGAGGTTATTAAAGAACCGTCTGGGATATTCCTATCAAACTGACACCGATAACGGACATAAATGGAATCTAATATCGGACGAGCAACACAATTTGTACTCGAGTCATCCTTGGAAAGATGTAGCATGTCGATAATTGAACCACACTGACAAATGTTAAAAAATGACAAGGAAATACGACCACAAAAACGCCAAACGCTGTGTTACTTCCACTTCATCATCGTGACGTTTTTACTAATATCTACGAGGCGGCTTCGTAGTCTAGTGGTCAAGATACCTGCCCGGCAAGCGGATGACGTGAGGCTCGATTCCCACCGAGGCAACAACATTTTTCTTCGCTTACCTTTACTACAATAATTCCTGGAAGTACTGGACCCCAACTTCGGATGAAACACTTTCATACAATTGTATGATTCTCCCCTTTAGGTCTTTAATTTTGTCCATTGATTATTTAAAAATTGTATTTTTCGAAGTTGGGAACAAGAAATAATCGAAAAGTGTCAAATCAGGTGATGCAGATGGGTAAATATGGTCTGTGTGGGAACAAGCTTCTCTAGGACGAAATCCATAACAACATTTCAACATTTGGTTAAATTTGGAAAATTATCGAAAATTGGCCGAAATTTTCATAGGGAGGCGTTATCGAAAAATTTTGTTTTTGAAAAAGTTGCCAAAATGCTACTACTCTGGGTACAATATTTAAAAATTTCGGTTGGAAAATACAAATTTTTTTTAATCCGAAAAATTACAATATTTCAGTTAGTGATTTTGGAAAAATAGTAGCAGCCATCGAAAAAATTATTCCAAAACTAACTTCTAGAAGTCCAAGTTTATATGAAAATGTCTTTAAATTTCGAAAATATTGAAAAATTTTGCGTTTGAAATAGTCGCCAAAAAACTCGCACAAATTATTCATGTTCCAGGTTTTTAAAAATATTAGGTCTGAAATGTTTTTATCCAAGAAATTGGTATGTTTTAGTAGGCGGTTCTGGGAAAATGGTAAGAGCTATGAAGAAACGAGGCCGAAACTAATTTCTGTACGTCGAAATCCATGAGAAAATGTCTTTAAGTAAATTTTGACAATTGTGGAAAATTGGCAGAAATTTTCCATTGCAAAATTCTGAAAAAAAAACGGTAGGGGTTATCAAAAAAAGTGGTCGAAAATGGGCCGAAATTTTCATGAAGAGGGTGAATTCAGAAATTTTGTTTTTGAAAATGTTGCTGAAAAATACCAAAAAATTCAGAGATATAGATTTTGACACACTGCGTCCAAAAATATAGCGTGTTTATGGTCCCGGTGCAGGATTTTGGAGTTATTCGGTTTGAACCAACTTTTTTGAAAATGCCTAAAAATTTCTGTTTTTCAAAGAATGATTCTGAAAAAACAGTACGATCTACCGAAAAATAAACGGATCCGAAAGAAGCTTTTGGAGGTCGAAATTCACAAGAAAATTTCTTTGGTTGAATTTTGAAAATAGTCAAACATAGGGCGAAATTTTCATGTCAGGAGTGTATTGAGAAACTTTGTGTTTGAAAAGGTTGCCGAAAAATTACCAAAAAATTCATGTACATTGATCTCGACGTTCTGATTCCAAAAATATAGCGCGTTTATGATCCCGGTGCAAGATTTTGGAATGATCCGGCATGAAACCCAATTTTTTTGAAAAATCCTAAAAGTTTCTACTTTTCAATTTGCAATTCTGCAAAAAACGCTAGGGATTATCAAAAAATGGGCCCGAAAGTAGTTTCTGGAGGTCGAAATCTACAAGAAAAGGTTTTTCTTGAATTTCGAAAATGGTCGAAAATTTTTGATTAGAAGATATTTATTTCTAATTCCAAAAAAACACAATATTGACGATCAAAATCCATAATAAAGTTGCGAAAATTCTCGAAAATTGACCGAAATTTTGTTTATGAAAAAGTTGTCAAAAATCGCAAAAAATTTTGGGATATAGATTTCGACGTGCTGATTCCAAAAACATTAGGTGTTTTGGTTTCGATTCAAGATTTAAAATATTCGGTTTGAAAATATGGTTTTTTCATAAATTAAAAAAAAACAATATTTTAGTAGGCGATCTGAAAAAATCGTAGTAGGAGGTGCGAAGAAATGAGGCTGAAACTGACTTCTGGAGGTTGAAATATATTAAAAATGTCTTTTTTTACATTTTAAAAAGTGTCAAATATTGGCCAAAATTGTCATATGAAAGTGATACTGAAATATTTTGCTTTTGAAAGTTGCCAAAAAATTCCCAAGAATTTTGGGATATAGATTTCGTTGTGCTGATTCCAAAAACATTCCGTGTTTTTGCTCTCGATGCAAGATTAAAAAAAAATTGGTTTGAAAATAGCTATTTTTTTTAATAAATCCAAAAAACTGCAATATTTTAGTGGGCAATCTGGAAAAATCGCAGGAGGTACGAAGAAATGAGGCCGAAACTAAGTTCTGGAGGTCGAAATCTATTAGAAAATGTCTTCAGTTAAATTTTGTAAATTGGCCGAAATTTTCTTAAAAAAAATTTGCTTTTGAAAAAGTTGCCAAAAAATACCCAAAAAATTAATGTACATTGATCTCGACGTTCTGATTCCAAAAATATAGCGCATTTATGATCTCGGTGCAAGATTTTGGAATGATCCAGTATGAAACCCAATTTTTTTGAAAAATCTTAAAAGTTTGTACTTTTGAATTTACGATTCTGCAAAAAACGCTAGGGATTATTAACAAAATGGACCCGAAAGTAGCTTCTGGAGGTCGAAATTTACAAGATAAGGTCATTCTCGAATTTCGAAAATGATCGAAAATGGGCCGAAATTTTCATGAAGAGGGTGAATTCAGAATTTTAGTTTTGAAAATGTTTCTGAAAATATTCCAAAAACTTCAGAGATATAGATTTTGACACAATTGCAAGTTTTCAGTGGAAAGATGGTAGGAGCTACAGAAGAAATGAGGCCGCAAGTCCTTAGTTAAATTTTGAAAGTTCTTGAAAACTGACCACATTTAAAAAAATTTGGGACATAGATTTCGTTATACTGATTCCAAAAATAAAGCGTGTTTATACTCTCTGCGGAAGACTAAAAATTTTTGATTAGAAAATATTTATTTCTAATTCCAAAAAACCACAATATGACGATCGAAATCCATAATAAAGTTGCGAAAATTATGGAAAATCTACCGAAAGTTTGTTTTTGAAAAGGTTGTCAAAAAAATCCCAAAAAATTTTGGGAAATAGATTTCGACGTACTAATTCCATAAAATATGTTTTTTTCATAAATTAAAAAAAATAAATATTTTTTGTAGGAGATCTGAAAAAATTGTAGTAGGAGGTGCGAAGAAATGAGGCTGAAACTGACTTCTGGAGGTCGAAATCTATTAAAAATGTCTTTTGTTACATTTTGAAAATTGTCGAATATTGGCCAAGATTTTCATATGGAAAAGATACTGAAATATTTTGTTTTTGAAAGTTACCAAAAAATTCCCAAAAAATGTTGGGATATAGATGTCGCTGTGCTGATTCAAAAACATTACTTGTTTTTGCTCTCGATGCAAGATTTAAAAAACAATGGTTTGAAAATAACTATTTTTTTTATAAATTTAAAAAACCGCAACATTTTAGTGGGCGATCTGGAAAAATCGGAGGAGGTGTGAAGAAATGAGGCCGAAACTAACTTCTGGAGGTCAAAATCTATTAGAAATCAGTTAAATTTCGCAAATTGGCCGCAATTTTCTTAAAAAAATTTTGCTTTTGAAAAAGTTGCCAAAAAATTCAGAAAAAAATTTCGGATATAGATTTCGTGGTATTGATTCCAAAAACAGAGCGTGTTTGAAATAATATATTTTTATTAATCCAAAAAAACGCAATATTTCAGATTTTGGATGGGGCCAAAACAATAAATTTCTGCAGGTCGAAAATCATAAGCAAATGTCTTTTCTTACATTTCGAAAATTGTCGAATATTGACCTAAATTTTCATATGGGAGGGATATTGAAATATGTATTTTGCTTTTGAAAAACTTGCCAAAAAAATCCCAAAAAATATATATTTCGTTGTGCTAATTTCAAAAACATATTTTTTTAGTTTGAAAATATTTTTTTCTAAATTAAAAAAATTGCAACATTTCAGTGGGTGATTCTGGAGAGATGGTAACGAACTTCTAGAGCTCAAAATGCATAAGAAAATGTCTTTCGTTAAATTTAGAAAATTCTCGAAAATTGGCCGAAATTTTCATAGGGAGTAGTTATCGAAAAATTTTGCTTTTGAAAAAGTTACCAAAATGCTACTACTCTGGGTACAATATTTAAAAATTTCGGTTGGAAAATACAGATTTTTTTTAATTCCAAAAATTACAATATTTCAGTTAGTGATTTTGGAAAAATAGTAGAAGTCATCGAAAAAATTATTCCAAAACTAACTTCTAGAAGTCCAAGTTTATATGAAAATGTCTTTGGTTAAATTTCGAAAATATTGAAAAATTTTGCGTTTGAAATAGTCGCCAAAAAACTCGCACAAATTATTCATGTTCCAGGTTTTTAAAAATATTCGGTCTGAAATTTTTTTATCCAAGAAATTGGTATGTTGTAGTAGGCGGTTCTGGGAAAATGGTAAGAGCTATGAAGAAACGAGGCCGAAACTAATTTCTGGACGTCGAAATCCATAATAAAATGTCGTTAAGTAAATTTTGACAATTGTGGAAAATTGACAGAAATTTTCCATTGCAAAATTCTGAAAAAAAAAACGGTAGGGGTTATCAAAAAAATTGGTCGAAAATGGGCCGAAATTTTCATGAAGAGGGTGAATTCAGAAATTTTATTTTTGAAAATGTTGCTGAAAAAAATCCCAAAAAATTCAGAGATATAGATTTTGACACACTGCTTCCAAAAATATAGCGTGTTTATGGTCCCGGTACAGGATTTTGGAGTTATTCGGTTTGAACCAACTTTTTTGAAAATGCCTAAAAATTTCTGTTTTTCAAAGAATGATTCTGAAAAAACAGTACGATCTACCGAAAAATAAACGGATCCGAAAGAAGCTTTTGGAGGTCGAAATTCACAAGAAAATTTCTTTGGTTGAATTTTGAAAATAGTCAAACATAGGGCGAAATTTTCATGTCAGGAGTGTATTGAGAAACTTTGTGTTTGAAAACGTTGCCGAAAAATTACCAAAAAATTCATGTACATTGATCTCGACGTTCTGATTCCAAAGATATAGCGCGTTTATGATCCCGGTGCAAGATTTTGGACTGATCCGACATGAAACCCAATTTTTTTGAAAAATCCTAAAAGTTTCTACTTTTCAATTTACGATTCTGCAAAAAAACGCTAGGGATTATCAAAAAATGGACCCGAAAGTAGCTTCTGGAGGTCGAAATCTACAAGATAAGATCATTCTCGAATTTCGAAAATGATCGAAAATGGGCCGAAATTTTCATGAAGAGGGTGAATTCAGAATTTTGGTTTTGAAAATGTTTCTGAAAAAATCCCAAAAAATTCAGAGATATAGATTTTGACATAATTGCAAGTTTTCAGTGGAAAGATGGTAGGACCTACAGAAGAAATGAGGCCGCAAGTCCTTAGTTAAATTTTGAAAGTTCTTGAAAACTGACCACATTTAAAAAAATTTGGGACATAGATTTCGTTATACTGATTCCAAAAATAAAGCGTGTTTATACTCTCTGTGGAAGATTAAAAATTTTTGATTATAAAATATTTATTTCTAATTCCAAAAAAACCACAATATTGACGATCGAAATCCATAATAATGTTTCGAAAATTCTGGAAAATCTACCGAAAGTTTGTTTTTGAAAAGGTTGTCAAAAAAATCCCAAAAAATTTTGGGAAATAGATTTCGACGTACTGATTCCATAAAATATGGTTTTTTCATAAATTAAAAAAATAAATATTTTTTGTAGGAGATCTGAAAAAATTGTAGTAGGAGGTGCGAAGAAATGAGGCTGAAACTGACTTCTGGAGGTCGAAATCTATTAAAAATGTCTTTTGTTACATTTTGAAAATTGTCGAATATTGTCCAAGATTTTCATATGGAAAAGATACTGAAATATTTTGTTTTTGAAAGTTACCAAAAAATTCCCAAAAAAATGTTGGGATATAGATGTTGCTGTGCTGATTCCAAAAACATTACTTGTTTTTGCTCTCGATGCAAGATTTAAAAAACAATGGTTTGAAAATAACTATTTTTTTTATAAATTTAAAAAACCGTAATATTTTAGTGGGCGATCTGGAAAAATCGGAGGAGGTGTGAAGAAATGAGACCGAAACTAACTTCTGGAGGTCAAAATCTATTAGAAATCAGTTAAATTTCGCAAATTGGCCGCAATTTTCTTAAAAAAATTTTGCTTTTGAAAAAGTTACCAAAAAATTCAGAAAAAAATTTCGGATATAGATTTCGTGGTATTGATTCCAAAAACAGAGCGTGTTTGAAATAATATATTTTTATTAATCCAAAAGAATGCAATATTTCAGTGGGCGATTCTGGAAAAATGGTAGGAGCTATCGAAAAAATGGGGCCGAAACAATAAACTTCTGGAGATCGAAATCCATAAAAAAATGTCATTTCTTACATTTCGAAAACTGTCGAATATTGACCTAAATTTTCATATGGAAGGGATATTGAAATAAGGATGTGTTTTGCTTTTGAAAAATTTGCCAAAAAATTCCCAAAAAATATATATTTCGTTGAGCTAATTTCAAAAACATATTTTTTTAGTTTGAAAATATTTTTTTCTAAATTCAAAAAATTGCAACATTTCAGTGGGTGATTCTGGAGAGATGGTAACGAACTTCTAGAGGTCGAAATCCATAAGAAAATGTCTTTCGTTAAATTTAGAAAATTCTCGAAAATTGACCGAAATTTTCATAGGGAGGAGTTATCGAAAAATTTTGCTTTGTAAAAAGTTCGGTTGGAAAATACAATTTTTTTTTAATCCCAAAAATTACAACATTTCAGTTAGTGATTTTGGAAAAATAGGAGCCATCGAAAAAATAATTCCAAAACTAACTTCTAGAAGTCCAAATTTATATGAAAATGTCTTTGGTTAAATTTCGAAAATATTGAAAAATTTTGCGCTTGAAATAATCGCCAAAAAACTCACACAAATTATTTATGTTCCAGGTTTTTAAAAATATTCCGCCTGAAATTTTTTTATCCATGAAATTGGTATGTTTTAGTAAGCGGTTCTGGGAAAATGGTAACAGCTATGAAGAAACGAGGCCGAAACTAATTTCTGGACGTCGAAATCCATGAGAAAATGTCTTTACGTAAATTTTGACAATTGTGGAAAATTGGCAGAAATTTTCCATTGAAAAATTCTGAAAAAAAACGGTAGGGGTTATCAAAAAAATTGGTCGAAAATGGGCCGAAATTTTCATGAACAGGGTGAATTCAGAAATTTTGTTTTTGAAAATGTTGCTGAAAAATCCCAAAAAATTCAGAGATATAGATTTTGGCACACTGCGTCCAAAAATATAGCGTGTTTATGGTCCCGGTGCAGGATTTTGGAGTTATTCGGTTTGAAAAACCAACTTTTTTGAAAATTCCTAAAAATTTTTATTTTTCAAAGAATGATTCTGAAAAAACAGTACGATCTACCGAGAAATAAACGGACCCGAAAGTAGCTTTTTGAGGTTGAAATTCACAAGAAAATTTCTTTGGTTGAATTTTGAAAATAGTCAAACATAGGGCGAAATTTTTATTTCAGGAGTGTATTGAGAAACTTTGTGTTTGAAAACGTTGCCGAAAAATTCCCAAAAAATTCATGTACATTGATCTCGACGTTCTGATTCCAAAAATATAGCGCGTTTATGATCTCGGTGCAAGATTTTGGAATGATCCGGCATGAAACCCAGTTTTTTTTGAAAAATCCTATAAAAGTTTCTACTTTTCAATTTACAATTCTGCAAAAAAACGCTAGGGATTATCAAAAACATGGGTCCGAAAGTAGCTTCTGGAGGTCGAAATCTACAAGAAAAGGTCATTCTCGAATTTCGAAAATGGTCGAAAATGGGGCGAAATTTTCATGAAGAGGATGGATTCAGAATTTTCGTTTTGAAAATGTTTCTGAAAAAATCCCAAAAAATTCAGAGATATAGATTTTGACACAATTGCAAGTTTTCAGTGGAAAGATGGTAGGACCTACAGAAGAAATGAGGCCGCAAGTCCTTAGTTAAATTTTGAAAGTTCTTGAAAACTGACCACATTTAAAAAATTTTGGGACATAGATTTCGCTGTGCTGATTCCAAAAATAAAGCGTGTTTATACTCTCTGTGGAAGATTAAAAATTTTTGATTATAAAATATTTATTTCTAATTCCAAAAAACCACAATATTGACGATCGAAATCCATAATAAAGTTGCGAAAATTCTGGAAAATCTACCGAAAGTTTGTTTTTGAAAAGGTTGTCAAAAAATCCCAAAAAATTTTGGGAAATAGATTTCGACGTACTGATTCCATAAAATATGGTTTTTTCATAAATTAAAAAAAATAAATATTTTTTGTAGGAGATCTGAAAAAATTGTAGTAGGAGGTGCGAAGAAATGAGGCTGAAACTGACTTCTGGAGGTCGAAATCTATTAAAAATGTCTTTTGTTACATTTTGAAAATTGTCGAATATTGGCCAAGATTTTCATATGGAAAAGATACTGAAATATTTTGTTTTTGAAAGTTGCCAAAAAATTCCCAAAAAATGTTGGGATATAGATTTCGTTGTGCTTATTCCAAAAACATTACGTGTTTTTGCTCTCGATGCAAGTTTTAAAAAAAATTGGTTTGAAAATAGCTATTTTGTTTTATAAATTCAATAAACTGCAATATTTTAGTGGGCGATCTGGAAAAATCGCAGGAGGTACGAAGAAATGAGGCCGAAACTAACTTCTGGAGGTCAAAATCTATTAGAAATCAGTTAAATTTCGCAAATTGGCCGCAATTTTCTTGAAAAAAAAATTTGCTTTCGAAAAAGTTGCCAAAAAATTCAGAAAAAATTTTCGGATATAGATTCCAAAAACAGAGCGTGTTTGAAATAATAAATTTTTATTAATCCAAAAGAATGCAATATTTCAGTGGGCGATTCTGGAAAAATGGTAGGAGCTATCGAAAAAATGGGGCCGAAACAATAAACTTCTGGAGATCGAAATCCATAAAAAAATGTCATTTCTTATATTTCGAAAACTGTCGAATATTGACCTAAATTTTCATATGGGAGGGATATTGAAATATGTATTTTGCTTTTGAAAAATTTGCCAAAAAATTCCCTAAAAATATATATTTTGTTGTGCTAATTTCAAAAACATATTATTTAGTTTGAAAATATTTTTTTCTAAATTCAAAAAATTGCAACATTTCAGTAGGTGATTCTGGAGAGATGGTAACGAACTTCTAGAGGTCGAAATCCATAAGAAAATGTCTTTCGTTAAATTTAGAAAATGCTCGAAAATTGGCCGAAATGTTCATAGGGAGGAGTTATCGAAAAATTTTGCTTTTGAAAAAGTTGCCAAAATGCTACTACTTTGGGTACAATATTTAAAAATTTCGGTTGGAAAATACAAATTTTTTTTAATCCCAAAGATTACAATATTTCAGTTAGTGATTTTGGAAAAATAGTGGGAGCCATCGAAAAAATTATTCCAAAACTAACTTCTAGAAGTCCAAGTTTATATGAAAATGTCTTTGGTTAAATTTCGAAAATATTGAAAAATTTTGCGTTTGAAATAATCGCCAAAAAACTCCCACAAATTATTTGTTCCAGGTTTTTAAAAATATTAGGTCTGAAATTTTTTTATCCAAGAAATTGGTATGTTTTAGTAGGCGGTTCTGGGAAAATGGTAAGAGCTATGAAGAAACGAGGCCGAAACCAATTTCTGTACGTTGAAATCCATGAGAAAATGTCTTTACGTAAATTTTGACAATTGTGGAAAATTGGCAGAAATTTTCCATTGCAAAATTCTGAAAAAAAACGGTAGGAGTTATCAAAAAAATTGGTCGAAAATGGGTCGAAATTTTCATGAACAGTGTGAATTCAGAAATTTTGTTTTTGAAAATGTTGCTGAAAAAATCCCAAAAAATTCAGAGATATAGATTTTGACACACTGCTTCCAAAAATATAGCGTGTTTATGGTCCCGGTGCAAGATTTTGGAGTTATTCGGTTTGAAAACCAACTTTTTTGAAAATCCCTAAAAATTTCTATTTCTCAAAGAATGATTCTGAAAAAACAGTACGATCTACAGAAAAATAAACGGACCCGAAAGTAGCTTTTTGAGGTTGAAATTCACAAGAAAATTTCTTTGGTTGAATGTTGAAAATAGCCAAACATACGGCGAAATTTTCATGTCAGCAGTGTATTGAGAAACTTGGTGTTTGAAAACGTTGCCGAAAAATTACCAAAAAATTCATGTACATTGATCTCGACGTTCTGATTCCAAAAATATAGCGCGTTTATGATCCCGGTGCAAGATTTTGGAATGATTCGGTATGAAACCCAATTTTTTTTTTAAATCGTAGAAGTTTCTACTTTTCAATTAACGATTCTGCAAAAAAACGCTAGGGATTATCAAAAAATGGGCCCGAAAGTAGTTTCTGGAGGTTGAAATCTACAAGAAAAGGTCTTTTTTGAATTTCGAAAATGGTCGAAAATGGGCCGAAATTTTCATGAAGAGGGTAAAAATTTTTTTGAAATATTTTTCTAATTCAAAAAAATACAATATTCACGATCGAATCATAATAGTTGAGCAAATTTCCAAAATTTACGAAATTTGTTTGAAAGTTTGTAAAATTCCAAAAATTTTGGGATATGGATTAGGTGTTTTCGGTTTGAAATCAACATTTTAAAATCGTTGAAAATTGTTATTTTCATAATGATTAAAAAAAATTGCAATTAAGGGCGAAAATAACGGGAGACTAACTTTTGAGGTCGAAATCTAAGAAATCTTTTCTCATTTTGAAATGTGCGAAATATTCGGCGAAAATTTTCAAAAGGGAAAGGTGATACTTGAAAATTGTGTTTTGAAAGTTGCTAAAAAATCCCAAAAAATTTGGAATAGATTCTCGATGTGTTATTCCCAAAAATTATCCGTTTGTCTTGCAATTTGAATGATTTAAAAAAAAATTTTTAAATAGTTTTATTTTATAAATTTGCAAAAAACGCAGTATTATATGGGCGAATTTCGGAGAAATCCAGAGGTCTTTGAACGAAATTGAGGCCGAAATAAGTTCTGGAGGGTAAAATCTATTAGAAAATGTTCTTCATTAAATTTGTAAATATGGCGAAAATTTTCCTAAAATAAAATTTGCTTTCTGAAAAAGTTGTCAAAAAAATTCCCAAAAAATTTTCGGATATAGATTGTGTTTTTCGGTTTCGATCAAATACAAAATGGTTTGAAAATATATTTTTTATTAATCAAAAAAAAAATTTGCAATTTAAGAGGTGGCTATGAAAAAATGGGGAACTAACTTCTGGAGGTCGAAATCTAAAAAATGTCTTTTGCTTACATTTGAAAATTGTCGAATTATGGACCAAATTTTCAATGGAGGATATTGAAAATTTGTTTTATTGCAAAAAATTCCCAAAATATTTGTATATTTCGTTGTGCTTATTCAAAACATACTTTTTTTTAGTTTGAAAATATATTTTTTCTAAATTCAAAAAATTGCAATATTTTAGTGGGGATCTGGAAACGAATTTCTAGGAGGTTCGAAAAATAAGAGAAATCTAATTAGGGTTAAATTTAGAAAATTCTTCAGAAAATTTAATTGGCCGAAATTTTCTTTTGTTAAAAAGTTGTCACAAAAAAATCCAAAAAATTTTGAGACACAGATTTCGAGTATTGATTCCAAAAACAAAGCATGTTTGAAGTAATATATTTTTATTAATCCAAAAAAAATGCAATATTTCAGTGGGCGATTCTGGAAAAATGGTAGGAGCTATCGAAAAAATGGGGCCGAAACAATAAACTTCTGGAGGTCGAAATCCGTAAAAAAATGTCTTTTCTTACATTTCGAAAACTGTCGAATTATGACCTAAATTTTCATATGGGAGGAATATTGAAATATGTATTTATTCCAAAAAATTCCCAAAAAATATGTATTTCGTTGTGCTAATTTCAAAAACATATTTTTTTAGTTTGAAAATATTTTTTTCTAAGTTCAAAAAATTGCAACATTTCAGTGGGTGATTCTGGAAACGAACTTCTAGAGGTCGAAATCCATAAGAAAATTTTAATTAGTTAGATTTAGAAAATTCTCGAAAATTGGCCGAAATTTTGTTTTTAAAAAAGTTGTCACAAAAAATCCATAAAAATTTTGAGACACAGATTTCGACGTGCTAATTCCAAAAACATTACGTGTTTTTGCTCTCGGTACGAGATTTAAAAATATTCAG
This sequence comes from Zophobas atratus, assembly GCA_022388445.1. Classification (NCBI taxonomy): domain Eukaryota; kingdom Metazoa; phylum Arthropoda; class Insecta; order Coleoptera; family Tenebrionidae; genus Zophobas; species Zophobas atratus. Next base: position 6,398,804 of record CM039450.1, read on the forward strand.
TTTTAAAATAAGTATATACTTTTTTATAAATTAAAAAAATTGCATATTTCAGTGGGCGATTCTGGAAAAATCGTAGGAGGTACGAAGAAATGAGGCCGAAACTAACTTTTAAAGGTTGACATACTTAAGAAAATGTCTTTGGTTAAATAGTGAAAATTGTCGAAAATTGACCGAAATTAACTTTAATGGGGAAGGGGGATGTAACATTTTGTTTTAGATAAAATTGCCGAAAAAATCGACGCGCTGATTCCAAAAATATAGCGTGTTCATCGTGCAAGATTTTGGAATTATTCCGTATGAGATGCCATTTTTTTTAAATATTAAAAATTGCTATTTTTCAATTGGTGATTCTGAAAAAATGGTAGGAGTTATCGAATTAGCTTCCTGAAGGTCAAAATTTACAAGAAAATGTGTTTGGTTGAATTTTGAAAATGCTTGATAATAGGCCGAAATTTTTATGAGGGGATGTAGATATTCAGAAATTTTGATTCTGAAAAACTTGCCGAAAAATTCACAAAAAATTCAGGGACATAGACTTCGAAGCGCTGATTACAAAAATTTAGCGTGTTAATGGCCCTGGTGAAAGATTTTGGAATTAATTGGTTTGAAACACATTTTTTCGAAAATCTCTGGTTGAATTTCGAAAATGGGCAAACGTGGGCCGAAATTTTCATAATTGGGAAATTTAGTTTTCGAAAACATTTGCAAAAAAATCCCAAAAAATTCATACATATAGATTTTGACACTGCTTGAAAGAATGTAAAATATAGCGCGTTTATGATCCCTGTGGAGAATTTTGGAGTTATTCGGCTTGAAACCCAACATTTTTGAAAAATTCTAAACATTTCTCTTTTTCAATTGATGGTTCTAAAAAGAGGCTACGAGTTATCCAGGAAAAGGGTCCTAAGGTAGTTTCTGTAGGTCGAATTTAGAAAATGGTAACGGTAACGATAATGGGCCGAAATTTTCATGTGAAGAAGTTCCCGAAAAGTTTCCAAAATATTTAGGAACATTGATTTAGTCGTGCTGATTTCAAAAATACAGAGTATTTATGGTCTCGGTGCAAGATTTTGGAATTATTCCGTTTGAAATTCAATTTTTTTTTTAAATTCTAAAAATTTCAATTGACGATTCTGAAAAAACTTAGAAGTTATCGAAAAAAGGGACCCGAAAGGAGCTTCTGGAGGTTGAAATCTACAAGATGCTTTTAGTTGAATTTCGAAAATGGTCGAAAATGTGTCGAAATTTTCATTTGGGGGGTGTATTGAGGAATTTAGTTTTTGAAAAAGTTGCCCAAAAATTTACAAAAAATTACAGGACCTAGATTTGGTCGTGCTAATTCCAAAAATATAGCGTCCTTATGCAACCAACCCACCTAATATTAAAAACGATAAAGTTTTACAACGTAATTTAGAAATCTTAAATAGCTGATACCTATCAAAAATCGAACAGATCGGTCCAGTAACTACTGATACTAAAAAAAATCGTCGTCACTTAAGTGTTCCGACACTCCAGAACTTTTGCTCCTCCCTGTACCTTTCCGTCAAATCTCCGCACGCTCCGCGCTTCCGAAAGCCATCTGTTATCAGCGATACCATCGTACAGTATATACTACATACCAACAGTCCCACTACACTCAGCAGTAGTATTGATATCTCATGATCGCAATACCGTTACAACACCAAACATGAATTCATCTTCTGGATGTTGGTTGTTGTGCGGCTAAGATCGAACCGCCATGATTCATGCGGCCGTGTTCTTCTAACGCTGGCTATATGGCTAACATAATTTCTAATCAGAATGCAAAGAGATGTCACCTCGGCGCTGACGGCTTCCGCCAACATCCATCATCGTACGTGGAGGAGCGACGACGTCGAACATGACGCCGCCGATGTTTGGCTTGGAGATCTACATCTTTATTTCATGACGACAGAAGAGATACAAATAACGATTGACGCGACAGATCCAGGACGGCCGACCGATCATACACAAGAAACACCCGAGAAACATAAAAACGGCATTCTCTAAAAATCGCGGAATTAGCATGGGAACGGACGCACTGACGACCAGAAAACTTTGAAAGCTGTTTTAATACGAGAAATTTAAATTTTTAATGAAGTGCGAAAGTTTCAGCGGGGTTGAGGGGCGCGATTTTTGCGCTTCGGGGTAGGTGCATGTTTTCCTAGAAAAAATTGGCTAGAAAGAGAGTGATTGGCAAGAAGTGACTGAAAAGGTAGCACCCAGTACTATAATTAACTGGTGTCGCCTACGCTCAATCGGTTTCTTCTAGATTTTCCAGGCGAGTTAGTTTTCCTCTTCCAAAAACCGTCCGACTACGGTACATTCTAGTTTAAGTTAATAACGACATCTTTTTGCTCATTTCGCTCCATTGGGCAGCTAATCAATCAAGGAATTGAGATTAATCATGCAATCTAAACCGGCAGTTAATGATTGAATGGCGATTCTCGCGAACGTTTTAGATTTTGAAGCGTCCCGATTTAATAAGCGGGTATGCAGCGCTTTCGACGTCAAATTAAAACCGAAGTACGTATTACGAAGATGTTAGAAGGTAGCAAAAAGCGAATCGAGTGTGGCTTTGGAAAAAAGAACGATTTTAATGAATTTAATGGTTAATAATGGATGTGAAGAAGCCACAATAAATATTTAATTTCACACTTTGGATATGGGATGTCAAAAAATTGATTATGAATTTTGAGGAGGTGACCGTTACGTTCTAACCTTGACCACACGATGGTCCTTCTTGCGATGTCGAGTACGTTACTGCACCGGACGTGATTGTTTCACTAACGGTCCGTTTTAATCAATTAAGTGAAAAAAAAGGTGTGTTTATTAAAAATCCTTATTAAATTTTTTCAGTTCCGCACAAAGTGAATATTGCCTTCGTCATTGCGAATTATTACGGAAAAACGGCTCTTTGCTGCTAATTTACGAATTCCTCGGAATAAAAGTAATTGTTCGGTAATGCTCGCTCCGGGTTTTTAATTGTTGTATTGTTGGTTGCCTGCCGGAGTGCCGTTACGTCAGTCGAAGAAGTGGTGGCTTTGTCAGAGCTCGCGTATTATAGATTGTAAATCACGTTTACGTTTGAATTTGCGCAAAACGAGCAAGAAATCGTGCGCTGAAATTGCATTGCACTTGTTTGTGCAAATATACAGCACTCATCAACGTAGTGCTCTTTAACGGTAACGTTGTTTTGTTGCACTTTCTTACTCTTTGTTAATGAGGTTAGCAAGGACGTCGAAGAAGTGAACGCATCGCGGTACAAGGAAACGGCTTCTCTGGAACTCACCTGAAACGAAAAAAAGTCCATTAGAAATCGAAGATCCGAGAGCAAGTGAGCGAATGAAAAGTGATATTTCTCTATTAATGGGAGAATGAATAGTGTTATGGCGCAACAATAGCAATAGTTTTAGGATGTCTTTTTTCTCGTGCTGACGACCGTTCTAACGGAGCGTTTTCTGGTCACGTCCGGCACGGTAATTTAAAATTTTTCTCCTTTCCGAAGTGGCAAAAAATTTTTGTTAAGACATCTCTCTGGACAATTCCAATTTACAATGACAATAAGTGAGCGTTCATCGTACAAAATACTTAAATGTTCCAGATTCCCGGAATACATATTCACGCTAACAGGCATAAAATTTCGTTTTTGAAAGAAAGAATCAATTCGCAGAACGACTCTCGTTCATTATCTCGTCCGAAAAAACCTCCTCATTTGTTGCATCCGAAGGTGTGCCGGTCCGCGCTGATGGACAATAGAGCAGCGCTCCTTAACTAGTTTTTTATTGTCTCGAATTGTTCACGGCTCAAATTCGAGCACGTGCTCGCCCTCGGCCCGAAATTTTTAATTAACATCGATCCGGGGCTTTGCCGCCGAGGAAAAAGCCCGCTTGACTCCGTAAGCTCCGAAGCTCCGAGCTTTGCGAACATCCGCCAGGATTCCGAATTCACTTCGATCCTTCGATCTGACGCCTAAAGGTGGCTGCTTTGCCGTGTTGTTTCTCTTCGCCGCCTCAAGAGGATCACCAACTCCGGGGATCGTAAAATACAGCGCACGGCAAATGCTGCAAACGCGTTTTAATATTTTAGTTGGGTCGAAAACCGTAAGAGGGTTTACGAGTATAAGAGGAAAAGGTGATTTCATATGAGGGTTGTAAAGGCCCGGTTAATCATGATTGGGGATGCCCTTTTATGACCGTCTTTGAAGCCTGCTTTAAAGCGCCACCGTCGTCGAGCAGATACAAACGAGGAAATTGACGGCATTACAACTTTAAATTGCCTGCAGTAGCTCTCACTATGGAATGTACAAAACGTACACGCCACACATAAATCACAAGCCTCTCTTTGCGTCCTTACGATTTAATCGATTACACACTTGATGAATTCCACTGCAGAAAAGACACAAGGCGATGGAACCTCCTGTGGCCATATACTACACTAAGTATCTCTACGAACCGATTTTTAAAAAAACTTATTTACTAGGACAGATTAGATTGGAAACAGGCAAATGCAAATGAGGAAATTATTTTTAATGAGTCACTGTATCGGTTTATGGCCTCTGTTATAAACTCAGTTGACAAATATGCTTCCGCTGAAAACAGGTTTAAGGTTGGGTTCACTAACAGGAAAGAAAAAAGAAGAACCGAAAAAGGAATAAGGAAATGCCGTAAATAAGATTGCAACGACGCTGCAGTAAATACAGCGAGAAATATAGAAAGAAATCTGGTGATAAATAAGTCACTAATGTCGCATATTAGTCCCTACAATTTTTTATATTCCTCATCAACCACTGACGCCATCCTAAAGGGTTCGAACTTCTGACCCTGACTGAGATCTTAAGTCCCAAATCTAACCCATGTTCAAGGTCAGAACGCCAACCCAGGTCGGAGGTCTCAACCCCCGAAAAAGGTACAAAGTTCGAACGCTAACCGAAAACCGAGACCTGAAGTCCAATCGCTACTGAAGATATGAAACCTGACCGACGTTCTAAATAGGACAATATCGAAGAGTTCTTTCAAATAACCTTTATTTGTAAATTGCTTGGCCGAGACTCTCAACTCCGAGATCCGAACTCTAATTGGAGATTTCAGGTCCGAAGTCTCCAAACCCCGATCGAGATCTGAAGTCCTAACGCTGATCGAAAACCCAGACCTCAAGCCCAACCAAATTCGAAGACCACCATCCTGAAGAGGATACCTCCAAGGGTTCTTTCTTATACCTTTTCATTTTGTTTGTTATAATTTTTTTAAAGTCTTAAATAATGGAAACAAATTAAATCTCCATCAAGGCAAAGACTCAGATACGCTTATGGTTTAACTGAAGCCCTAAACCCCAAATCGAGATCGGTCAATTCAACCGAACACTTTTAAACAGGTGCTTCCTTAGTGGGTATTTGTTTGGACTGTTTTTGAAAGCAGGAAAAAAATCCGAAGTCTAAACAACGTTCAATCCCGATCGGGCCTGAGGTTCGAACGCCGACTGGGGCCCGAAGTCAAACCCTGATCAAGAACCGAGGTCTCAGGTCGAAATACCATCCGAAGTTCAAGGTCGAAACACCAACTCAGGTCAAGTTCGAAGTCCGATTGAAGCCAGAGGTACGAATCCCGAACGAAGTCCAAGATTCGAATGTCGACCGAAACCCGAGGTCCAAAACCCGACCAAATACCGTTAGACGCTCAACTCCAAAACCCGAAGTCCAAACTCAGATCAAAATGCGAAGTCTGAACCCTAATCGACATCTCACGAACGAGGCCCAAGGTACGAATCCCGACAAAGTGACCTAGCATAACCAAATCAAGAACCAAGATTTTAGCTTCTCTTAGTGCTAATATGTTAGGTCTGAAGTTCAAATCCAGACCCGGGCCCAAATCCGAGATATGAATCCTAAAAGATCTCAAGTCCAAAGTCTTTCAACCCGATCAAGGTCTCAAGTCCTAGCACTGATCGAAAACCAAGACCTCAAGCCCAACCAAACCCAAAAACCGACATCCTAAAGAAGATATATAAGGGTCCTTTCTTATACTTTTGCATTTTGTTTGTATATTTTTTATTCAAAGACCCTTAAATAATGGAAACAAATTAAACCTTAGGACCCAAATACACTTTAGTCCAACTGACGCCATAAACTCCAAATTGAGATCAGTCAATCCAAGCGGACACCTATGAACTGATCGACAATAATTTTCTACTTGGAACTCTTTTAAACAAGTGCCACTTGGTGCTAATTTGAAGCCCCAACTCGGATCAAAATCCAAAGTCCGAACTCTAAACAACGTCCGAAGTCCAAGCACTAACTCAGGTCTGGAGTCCGCACTTCGACTAAAGCCAGAGGTACAAATCCCGATCGGGATCTGAGGTTCCAACGCCGACTGGAGCCCGAGGTCCAAACCCTGACCAAGAATCCACACGTCAGGTTTGAAATTGAACCGATCTTAAAGGGCCAAGGTTGGATGTCCTAACTCTGACTGAAGCTAAAGGTACGAATTCCGATGAATTCCGAGATTCGAACACCAACCGAAACCTCAGATCCAAAGGTCGACCAAGAACCGAGATCTCTGGTTCAAAATCAAACCGATCTTAAAGGCCCAAACTGATAGGAGATCCTAATTCCGACTGAAGCTATGGGTACGAATCCCGATCGAAGTCCGAGATTCGAACGCCGATCGAAAGCCCAAGTCCAAATCTCGACCACGAGCCGAGATCTCAGGTTCCTTAGACTCTCAATTCCAAGACCCGAAATCCAAACCCAGAAAGAAATGCGAAGTCCGAATCCTAGTCGAGACCTCAGGACCAAAGACTAATCGATGTACAAGGTCCGAACAACAACCCAGGCCCGACTGAGAACCAAGATCTCAGGTTCGAAGTCTAACTGATCTTCAAGGTCCAAACACCGTCCCAGGTTGGAGTCCGAACCCCGAACGAAGTCCGAGGTACAAATTCCGACCGAGGCCCCAAATATAAACAGATCTCAGGTTCGTAGGAATCTCAACTCCAAGACCCGAATGCAAAATTCGAACCCTAATTGAAATCTCAGGTCCGAAGTCTAATCGATGCACAAAGTCCAAACACCAACCCATGCTCGATCGAGGCCCGAGGTACGAATCCCGATGAAGACCTTAAGTTCCAACGTCGACCAAGCCCGAAGTCCCAACCCCGACCAGGAACCAAGATCTCAGGTTCGAAGTCTAACCAATCTTCAAGGTCCGAGGAACGTCCCAGGTCGGAGACCGAACCTCGACAGAGGCCCGAGGTACAAATTCCGACCGAGTTCCCAAGTCCAAAGGCCTACCAAAGTTTGAAGTTCAAAATCTGACCTAAAACCAAGACCTGAAACACAATCACTGAAAATCTGAAACCTGGTCGAAACCCGAAGACCAACGTCCTAAGCAGGATTTCCTTCTATTTGCTGTGTTATACTTTTTAATAAAAAATCCTTAAATAATGGACACAAATTAAAACTCTATCAATGTAAAGACGCAGATACAGTTGTAACGAAGCAAATTTTGGAGGACCGGAGGCGGCGACGAGGATACTGGGGGCAGGGGTTATTTTGGGACCAGGTGTAAGGAAAGTGAGAGTTGTGGAGAGAAAGGTGTAGTTTTTTGTGTTACCTCCCCAGGATCCGAGGAAGCCCTGTCCAGTGAAGAGCCGCCCCCAGAGAAACCACAGGACGACCTTGACTGGGTTTCCAGTTCTTTTTGTTCCCCGAAAGTTTCCCTGGAGAGGAAGCTAGCGCCCGAGCAAACCCTCCCGCATTTCAGCTAAATCCACCCAAAAATAAGATACACTGTTGTATACCCCAAATGAAGGAATTGGCCACCTACGGCTTTTTGCTTCCCTATAGTATGCCTTGAAAACGACCTACAAACCCCAAATTCACGTTTGTAACCTTAAACCTACGAGAAAAAGAAAAAATTTTAAGTGAATATCGATAAAACGAAAACCATAATTGTCCCTATATGTGGCAACAGATAAACGCCAGTTATAATTGCGCCCCGTCGTGACGACCTTCGAGCACCACTTTACTCATCTCGTTCATTAGGACACACAGCTTCTTTTTTCTATAACCACACTAGCAGAAAAACCTGATCTGGGGTAGCTCCATTCCCCAGGCGGAATGCGTGTTTCAGTATGATAATTGCACCACTAACGATGATAAATTAATTAGGTAAACCAGCAAAACCAAATCGAGCGAGGTCAATGCAGGCCTACATTTGCACCATGCGGCGTGAAGTCCGTTGACAACTTGTTTTGATATGTATCTCGCCTGGACAATAATTCATCCAGTTTACAACAAGACCTGGACGTCCGCATAAATAATTATTGTCAATAACGAGACCTAGACGCTCGCCGACTCAATTAAAAAAGAAGAGGACCCCGAGCGGGACCTTGCGGCAAACCCGGCTCCCGCGGGTCGGTTTGGCGCCGAGATTTATGGGCCGGTGGTGATTTTTAAGAAGCTCGGCGGCGCTGCAGTGGCCAGCAGCCACCCATCGTGCACGTAATGTATCACCTTCTGCTTCCGCGAAGAGGCCGACTCCGAAGAGGATTTCGCCGGTCGACCGTGTCGAAACGCACAGTTACGCAAGCGAAATTAAAATTTCAAGCACGCGAGCCGGCTGTAAAAAATTGTCGCAGATCAGATCGCGATTAGATAAGTTATCTATTAGTCGCGGCCGATCTTGGTTGCATAATGGATGATGACTTCGTCGTCGGCGATAAATCAAACGCGCTGAATGCGGCAGAAGGAGTCCGTGACGCTCGCGCTTGTTGATACAAAAGAATACGGTCAAACATTTGTCGCCCGGCCAAATTCGAGCGTACAAGCACCAAATTGACATGTCGTGTTTCTGCTAATGATGTTGGGCATTGTTCGCCGACTCCCCACATTCGACAAGTGACCACGATTGCCTATAAATTTGCATAAATCGTGCTAAATTAAATAAAAAAAGCCGGAGTCGATGTAACGGTATTGAGCAATAGTTCCCAATAAAGGATCGCGTCATTGTATGCTTATATTGGAATCTTGTATTACAATTCGGATTTTTCAATTGGGGCTTTATCCATATGTCACGCGCTTTAACACACCTACAATCAATACGGTTTTCCGTATACCGTAATCACATCGCGGGCTCTCATCCAATGCAGCCGATAGGAATCGGGGCTTTATATTTAATTACTGCATTGTTTGCAATTGATTTGCGTTTCCGCCAGAACACCCGGCTATGAAATCGACAAAGGCCCGTTCGAATCACAGCCAATTGACAAGTGCATCGATTCTCCACGCCTGGAAAAATACATGCAACACTGCCAAATACCGGCTGCAGACAATAAAGACGATTGATTAGCCGGGAACAAAGAAGCTGTGTTACCTCTGCTAACACAATCAGCGCCTCCTTTTACTACGCTATGCACAAAGGAAACACCAAGGGTCCGCTAAACCGTCCCGACGATCATCTCGTTACCATTTTATAGGTCGCTCCCAGCATTAGCCGAAAGAATACTGCAAGCTGAAGAACAAATTTTGGAACGCGTCAAAGAAGAGCCCGATATCAGCACCGTTTCACAGTTTATATCCGTACCACGTTCAAAAAGTGCAAGCGTGTTTACGCTTATTATTACTAGAAAAAACTCCGGAATCTATAAATATTATTATTATTAGCCGATTCCGTGGTCTAACACGAGCACCGACTATTAGCATCCTGCGCCTAATGTAAACCTCGGTTTGCATCTCGCATTCAACCGGAAATGTTAACACGATCTAATAGGGTGACCGGCATAATATTCCGGGTCATTAAAATAATTACGTCGAATATACACGTTGAACTTCGTTAGTTGCTGTTGACGATGCTAATGCATCGTATCTTAAACTGCACGCGATGAGCACCATAAATAATATCTATTAAGGCGGAATTTTCGTATTTGTTAGTGTAATTGCGTTATAATATATTATAAACAACGATAATAATAAATCTGTCGTTACCATAAATAACTCGGGATTTTACGGTCGTGCTTCGTCGAAAAACTTAAATTAAATACTAATACGTGAGCAAAAACAACGGAACATTTCTTGCACTTTGATGAAAACACACTTTGTGGAGCGAGTTCTTCAATTGATGTTGCTCATAAACCTGTTGCGCGCTTTATTACGTCGTGAGCGCGTATGGTAACCTTTATGGAAGTGTGTAAGAGGTTAAGGTGAAAGCAGATTTTGTAATAATCTTGTGGATTTTTTCGACGGTGGTAGGCAAACGAGATTTAATGATATGGCTGCGAGGTGGTGCAACTTACCATAAATAAAGGGGATTTGCGGAAGGAATTTGGAGAAGATATATTTTTCGACCTGACTGGAACACTGTTAACGCTTTCTTCGCGAGGAATTTACATGAAATCGTAAAAAAACGCGCGAAAGATACACTGGAATTTCTGGAAATTACAGACATCTTGTAAAGCCGGGTACCACTTTCTTCCTCTTTTAAGAAGAGATAAAAGATGGTAATGAACGGGTTTTCAGAAAACGGTAGCGCTGGCCAGACAGCATCTTGTTGTTACCGCTAAATTCCTCCTTTATTCGAGTTAACAAAAGACCAGGAGGAATGTCACTGGCATTAAGTTAAAAGCATCACATGTGAAGACAATCTTTGTGTAAAAATGAAAAAAGTGTGACAGTGGAAACGGTCTGGAATTCTCATGTTAGAAGTTTCCTGGAGGAATCGGTGACCTACTGCACTCTCGATTTGTATAGAATTGTTAAATTTTATTTCTCAAACTCAAAGTAGAGGAGTTGTGGGGGTTCTAGACCACATCTTATAGAATATTTTGAACATGATTTGTGTGTCTGACTGCCGCCATCGTTATATACTGTGGGTTCTGGTCACTTTTTGACAGGAAAATTTGAATTCGTACACAGGCTAGAGTTCTAGTCACTTCTGGACGGAAAGATTTAAATTTCGACCCGCACCCAAGTCTGGAGTTCCAATTTTCCCCTTAAAAGTGAGACAGAAACCGCACTATAAAACGATGGGTGCAGTAAGACAGAAAACTAACTGCTGAAATATTCAGAAACCGTACGGAAATTTAGACGCTTTCCCATATTAGTTTTCGATAACAGGTGACCTAGAACCCCCACTATATAACTGTTTCAAAGAAAATGTTTCCTATTCGTGTGGTTCCAATAAGCAGAGATTTCATGAATTCAGCTTTCGGAGAATAAATTATTCAAATTTGAAAAAGTTTTGAGTGCCGCAGTGATTTTGCTTTTTTAATTCAGGAAACACTTGGGTACTCATGGTGTATTATTTTGGCAGCCCATTGAAATTTTTTTTGTAAATTATTTAAAACAATTGTAATGTTCTATTTTTGGAAAGATCTGAAATGACTGTTTGTGAGTTAATTTTGGGACTCCTTTTTTTTTGGAAAATTTAAAACAATTTTGAGGTCCTAGCTATTCCTATTTGGAAAGAATTTGAAAGTGCTTTGGGTTCTAGTGTCTTTTCATATAATAATTTAATTAAATTTCTTAGAGGATACGTCATTTGCCAAAATCGCTCTTATTTTAAAAGGTATTAGCCCCGCCCACCCACCCTTCAGTTTCTTAGAGTAGATCATTTGCCAATTTCAGTCTTATCGTAGCAGGTACTAGCCCCGCCCACCCACACACCCCCTTTCAGAATATGTCATTTCTGGAAATCACTCTTATCTTAGCAAGCTCTAAACCCGCCCACCCACCCTCTATTTTCTTAGAGAATATGTCATTTGCCAAAATCAGTCTTATCTTAGCAGATACTAACCCCGCCCACCCGCCATCTATTCTCTTAGAGGGATCTCATTAGTCGAAATCAGTCGTATCTTAGCAGGTGCTAGCCCTCTAAGAAAATAAAGAGCGAGTGGGCGGAGCTAGTTCTTGCCAAGATAAGGCTGATATTGCCAAATCATATACCTTCTAAGAAAATAAAGGGTGGGCGGGTGGGGCTAGTATTTGCCAAAATAAAACTGAATTTGGCAAATGGCATACCTTCGAAGGAAATAACGGGTGGGTGGGCGGGGCCACTACTTGCCAAGACAAGACTGATTTTGCAAAATTATATACCCTCTACCCTTCATTTTCTTAGAGGGTATGTCATTTAGCAAAATCAGTCTTATCGTAGCAAGTACCAGCCCCGTTCACTCACCCTTCATTTTCTTAGAGAGTAGGTCATTTGCCAATTTCAGTCTTATCGTAGCAGGTACTAGCCCCACCCACCCACCCTCTTTTTTTTACAGGATGTCATTGGCGAAAATCAGTTGTATCTTAGTAGGTACTAACCTCACCCATCCGCTCTCTATTTGTTTAGAGGAATCTCATTAGCCAAAATCAGTCTTATCCTAGTAGGTACTAACCCCGCCCACCCGCCATCTATTTTCTTAGAGGGACCTCATTAGACAAAATCAGTCGTATCTTAGCAAGTACTAGCCTTCTATGAAAATAAAGGACGGATGGGCGGAGCTAGTGCTTGCCAAGATAAGGCTGATATTGGCAAATCATATACCTTCCAAGAAAATATCGGGCGGGCGGGTGGGGCTAGTACTTTCCAGAATAAAACTGAATTTGGCAAATGGCAGACCTTCGAAGGAAATAACGGGTGGGCGGGCGGGGCCAATATTTTACAAGATAAGACTGATTTTGCCAAATTACATATATACCCTCTACTCTTCATTTTCATAAAGGGTATGTCATTTGGCAAAATCAGTCTTATCTTAGTAAGTAGTAGCCCCATCCACTCACCCTTAATTTTTTTACAGAGTAAGTCATTTGCCAATATCAGTCTTATCTTAGCCGGTACTAGACCCGCCCGCCCACCCGCCCTTCCGTTTCTTAGAGAGTAGCTCATTTGTCAATTGCAGTCTTATCTTAGCAGGTACTAGCCCCACCCACCCTCTTTTTTCTTACAGAATATGTCATTCGTCAAAATCACTTTTGTCTTAACAGGTACTAACCCCGCCCACCCGCCCTCTATTTTCTTAGAGGGAGCTAATTAGCCAAACTCAATCTTATCTTAGTAGGTACTAAACCCGCCCACCCGTCATCTATTTTCTTAGAGGTATCTCATTAGCCAAAATCAGTCGTCTCTTAGGAGGTACTAGCCCTCTATGAAAATAAAGGGTGGGTGGGCGGAGCTAGTGCTTGCCAAGATAAGGCTGATATTGCCAAATCATGTATCTTCTAAGAAAATAAAGGGCGGGCGGGTGGGGCTAGTACTTGGCAAAATAAGACATTTGCATATGGCATACCTTCGAAGGAAATAACGGGTGAGTGGGCGGGGCCAATATTTGCCAAGATAAGACTGATTTTGCCAAATTACATATATACCCTCTACCCTTCATTTTCTTAAAGGGTATGTCATTTGGCAATATCAGTCTTATCTTAGCTGGTACTAGCCCCGCCCACCCACCCTCTCTTTTTCTTGGTTGGTTTTGTTTTTGTTTATAATTTATAAATGTCTTATTATTTTTTTTAATGTGAGACAAGTTTTTTTAAAAACTGGACCCCTAGTAACATTTCCTGTTCGTGTGGTTCCAATAAGCAGAGATTTCATGAAAGAACCGAGAGCTAATAGAATTCACTGTCATGTGACTACCATGTGTGGGAGTTTCCTGGAAGAATTGTGTACCTAGAATATTTAACCTCTGTGCAAACTGCATGTGCAGGTTTCCAGGAGGAATTTAACTCAGCTTTCTAAAAAAAATATATTGGTGTAGTGATTTCTAGAAACGGGAAGGGAAATGAGAGTATATAGGCAGAATCAAAGACTAGTTATGTAGTGGGGGTTCTAGGCCACCTTTTATGCGAAATTAACATAGAAAAGCTCAAAAATTTCAGTGCGGCCATCATTATATAGTGTAGAAGAAGAGGAACTCTGAGATTTGAGGAAAGAATATAACACAAAGAGACGTAAAATGTTGCAAGAGTGAGAAAAAGAGAACAAGAAGTGAAGAACAAAAAGTGGGGAAAGCAAACAAGACAGTGTAAGTGAATAGGTTATGCAAGTTCTGCAATCGTGATAGTGATATAAAAATGACTGAGAATATTTTCTGAAGTAACACAAAACGGCAGAAATGTCCAGTTACAAGAAAAAATACAGTGGAAGAAGAATGATAAGAGATAGTTCAATCTAATCAACATTTTTGGGAATCAATATAGCCAGCGATACATCACCTCCACGGCCCCAGCCGAAGTGTTAATTACTTCCTCGTGATTGACAATCCCGCTCTTCCGCATCCGGACCTAATGTATCGAAAGAGAACACGACCGGACTCCGAAACAGTAAATCTCCTTGACTTGAAAAACCAACGCTATTTGTAAAATTTCACGCTTCATATAATCCCATTTTCTTTTGCTCCCTTTAATAGTAGTGCTTGATTATAGCCATGAAATAGTGTCTAAGACGATTTTTTCACAAAAAAACCCTAATTTCGGTAAAGTGTTAACGCAGTAATTGCCGAACGCCACAATCTCCAGCCGTAAAAAAGCCTAACGGAACGTTCGTTTAGTTCCATTCAAGCGCACCTCGCATATGTCTCGAGCGGAATCTTCATCGAACAAAAATGCAAAAATCCTAACGAGAAAGCGAAAGCTATAATTTAATAAATGAACCACAGTCTGAATAGTTTATTCTACGACAAAGCGCGCCTAACGGCATCCCTTAGCAAATTGCCGACATCTGTTAGGAAGTAGAAAGCCTCATTCAGTCGAAAAATCGTGGCCAGCGACCGGTTTCGCCACCGTCACGTGACTCGGAGCAGTAACTTACGCGGTTTGGCGCCCGAGGCGGCCGCTTTTAATTAGGGGGCTTAATGTCGGACTAAATTGATATTTCCAGGCGGCAACCGAACGTCCTTGGCAGCGGCCTTGATTTATTATTGTAGAACGAACAACCCATCAGCGGGAATTATCGAGATTAGAAGATGAAATCGGAATCTGTGGTCGGTGCTTGTTTTGTTTGATCAAACGGAAAATTTCGACGCACGACTTGCAGCAGCAGCGAACGGAACAGACGCGATTGTGAAAAGTGGGTTCTGGTTCAGAGTACTTCAAACTGCTGATAAACGCCCTGAGAAAATGCACCACTTTGGCGTTATCCTTAACCTAGAACGCGGAGAAATCGCATGGTCAGCTACCACAAAGACCGTGAATAATGCCGGATTTTTATGAAATGTTAGTTATATCCTGCATTATGTGGAAACGCAAACTGCCTATTAAGTAGGCATAAGTATGAAAAAGGCTGAAATGTATTCTAAAACAATGTAGCTTCCAGCACATGAGATTGCATGTGTGCGATAGCTCGCATATAAACAATCTCTAATTGAAAAATAATACTAATAGGATTAGCACTTTGTTGCTTTATGCGGACATAAATTAACCGAAGAAACATTTCTGTCAAAGAAAAAATACCGACTCGACGGAAACCCGTTACCAAAAGTGGGAAAACTGATAGGTGCTTTATCACAACCTAACAGTAAAATATTTAACAAATTAATAAAAACTCGCTGACAGCCCATGTTTCTTCCTATTTGCATTTTGACACATTGAGATTAAGCTTTTAGCGAAATTATCTACCAGACAAGCTATCGGACAACCAGTGAACATTCGGTACTTGGATTTCGGTTTCAGCTCGAAAAAAAAAAAAAAATTCTAGTGTTACAAAAAACGAAATGGATATTTTTACCAAGTCAAGGCATCAATTTTTTGTTCCCAAATACCAATCCGGTTTGGCTGTTTTTAATCGCCCATCTATAATTTTAAGTAATTATAAACAGCACAGCACCGATTCATATTAGCCGGTATTAAATTGAGACGAGGATTTGCGTGTTTGGGTTTGATTGGGGCAAAAAAGTATGACGGGACGTCAATCGATCGTCCGAAACAAACTCACCATAACCAAAAAAGAAGCTCAAAAAATCTGCTTTTTTATAACAGTTTCAATCTCGCCGCCACAATCATGCATCTCGATGGTTGAAAAGTTCGTTTTACAGGAAGAGTCGGCGACTGCTGCAAGATGTCACAATGCAAATGCAGACGCAGTTTGCTTTTCAATACGCCGTCTAAACAGACTGACACGTGGAAATAACTTCAACTTTGAATTGTGTAACACAATTGTACAAAGTTCATCATGAGCCTCAATGGATATGTAACAATGTTTGCGAACAGTCAACACTGCTTCTGCTGCAAGTTAAGTTAACAAAACCAATTTACACATGCGTTTTCAGTTTACGTAAAACAAGCTAGAATTATAGCAATTTCGTGTGTACACAAAAGGGTTAACGGTTTGGGGAGGTGTGTCACTTTTGGGAAAGAGATGGGGTGGTTGTGGCATTAACGCGATAATAGCAGTAATAAGGAGAATAAATATTTGGTTGTGTATTTCTGTGTTTGTATGAACGCCAAACAAGAATTTAAGGGTAGCAAGATTTGGGAGATAGTGAAACAAAAAAAACCTTTTTTTTATTGGTTTTCAATTTTTGGAAGAGAACCCATTCCAAAATCCGTTCCAACATAAGAATGGTGTCAGCAGTGGGATTGAAAAAAACGTTGTGCAAAAATTCTACCTGAATAATTTACGAATTTTAGAAAAAATACGGGCAAAGAAAGAGAACTGAATGTTATCAAAAGTCCTTTTTGTGGTTATAGAATGTCAATGATTAAGTTGTGACCAGCCCCAAGAGAACCCATTTCACAATCCATTCCAAGAAAAGAAGGGTGTCAGCAGTGGGTTGGACAAACGTTTTAGAAAAATTCTATCTGAAGATGGAGATCTAGAACAAAACAAATTCAACTTTGTTTTGAGAGAAATTGAAATAAAAAGGGAATCACTGAAGCTCTTTAAAAATTCTGTTTGATGCAGAAAAGAATCCAGAAAAACCTGACAAGAGTTCAAAAGAAACAATCATCGAATAAATTTCAAGATAATTCTAAAACACTCTGGTCACCTGAAAGCAAATCAAGATCAAAAAATGTACAAGACGTTTTAGAACATTAAAAAATTTGAAAGAGAACTGTGACGAAGAATAAGTACGAAAAAGTTGAAGTTGAAAAAACAATGCAATCAACAACTTTTCCAAAAATTACTCTAACGACATCATTACGAAACGATAAGCGTCAACTTTTGCCGTATTTAAAGGATTTAAGTTGATTACTACAAAAATTTACCATTTTAAGACATATTTTAAGTTTCTTGTTGTCGAGATAAGTCTACACATACTAAGAAAAAATTGGCAAAATGTAGCCCCGCCCACCCGCCCTATCTCAATTGTGATGATTTTTTTTATTCGTCGTGAGACAAGAAGGCGGAGCTTAACTGCAAATCTTTATTTCTTTACGAGAAATTAAAAAGATGTTTTTGAGTAACGTAAAAAGAATACTACGTATATTAAGAAAAAAAATACAGCCAAAGATTATGCCACACCCATACCCGCCCCGATCTCAATTCTCAATGGTGATGAATTTTTCATTCGTTGTCAGATCGAGGGGCGGAGCCTAATTGCAAAATCCACAATTGTCTACAAGAATTTACCATTTTAGACATGTTTTAAGTTTCTTGTTTTGAAAAGGCGAGGACGTACATTAAACCAAAAGGCAAAATATAAACCCCGCCCACCCACCCTATCTCAATTGTGATGATTTTTTTTTAATCGTCGTGAGCGAAAGCAGCGAAATTTAATTGCAAAATCCTTATTATTTCTCTACAAGAAATTATCATGTAAGATATGTTTTTGAATATCGTGTTATTCAAAGAATACTAAGTATATTAAGAAAAAATTAAGACCATATATTAAGCCCCACCCATACCTGCCTTGATCTAAATAGTAATGAAATTTTCATTCGTTGGCAGACCTATGGGCGGAGCCTAATTGCAAAATCCGTATTTCCTTACAAAAATTTACCATTTTAATTAAACGTGTTTTAGGTTTATAAGAACAAAAAAAAAAAATCATCACAATTGAGCCGAGGTTGGTGGGCGGGGTTTACATTTTCCCTTTTTTTCTTAATATACATGGTATTCTTTGAACACACGATACTTAAAAACATGTTTTTAATTTCTTGCGAAATAAAATATTTTGCAGTTCACATCTACCTCCTTGGTTGACGGCAAATAAAAAAAAAATCATCACAATTGACATAGGGCGGGTGGGTGGGCTTATATTTGCCTTTTTCTTTTAATATGTGTAAACCTCTTTTCACAACATGAAACAAACATGTTTACAATGGAAAATTTGTATAAGGAAATATGGATTTTGTAATTAAGCTCCGCCCCATAATTGCAAAATCCACTTTTCCTAGCAAAAATGTACCATTTTAACAATGTTCTAAGTTTCTTGTTGTGAAAAGATGGCTATTAACAAAAAAAAGGCAAAATATAAGCCCCGCCCACCCACCCTATCTCAATTCTGATGATTTTTTTTTATTCGTCGTAAGCTGAGGGGCGGAGCTTAATTATAAAATCCTTATTTTTATACGAGAAATTACCATGTGAATATTTACCTAACCGTGTCACACAAAGAAAAGTAAATGTATTAACTAAATAAGAAAACCATGAGTGGGTGCTGCCAAAAAAGAGAGAACTGAATGAAGAGAACCACGACAAAATTCATTACAACGAAATAATTGTGTCAGCAGTGGGATTGGAAAAACGTTTTACAAAAATGTTATCTGAAGATGGAGATCTAGAATAAAACAAAGTCAGCTTTGTTTTGAGAGAAATTGAAATAAGAAGGGAATCCCTGAAGTTCTTTAAAAATTCTGTTTTATGCTGCAAGAATCCAGAAGAACCTGACGAGAGTTCAAAAGAAACAGATTATCGAATAAATTTCAAGAAAATTCTAAAAACTTCAACATTCAAAAATTTTAAACAGAACTGTGACGGAGAATAAGTACGAAAAAGTTTAAGTTGAAAAAAGAATGTAATCAACAACTTTTCCAAAAATTACTCTAACGACATCATTCGGAAACGAGAAGAGTCAACTTTTGCCGTATTTAAAGGATTTAAGTTGATTACTACAAAAATCTACCATTTTAGACATATTTTAAGTTTCTTGTTGTTGAGATAAGTCTACACATACTAAGAAAAAAAAAAGACAAAATGGAGCCCCGCCCACCCACCCTGTTTCAATTGTGATGATTTTTTTTATTCGTCGTGAGCCAAGAAGACGGAGTTTAAATGCAAAATTCTTGTCTCTACGACAAATTAAAAACATGTTTTTGAGTATGGTGTTGTTCAAAGAATACTACGTATGTTAAGAAGAAAATACAGCCAAAGAATAGGCCCCACCCAGACCCGCCTCGATCTCAATTCTCAATGGTGATAAATTTTTCATTCGTTGTCAAATCGAGGGGCGGAGCCTATTTGCAAAATCCATATTACCTAACAAAAATTTACCATTTTGATTAAACGTTTTTTAAATTGCTAAGAACAAAAAAAAATGATCTCAATGGAGACGGGGTGGGTGGGCGGGGTTTATATTTTGCCTTTTTTTCTTGATACACATGGTATTCTTTGAACACACGATACTTAAAGACATGTTTTTAATTTCTTGCGAAAGAAAATATTTTGCAGTTAATCTCTCCCTCCTTGGTTGACGGCAAATAAAAAAATCATCACAATTGAGACAGGGCGGTGGGCGGGCTTATATTTTGCCTTTTCCTTTTAATATGTGTAAACCTCTTTTCACAACATGAAACAAACATGTTTAAAATGGAAAATTTGTATAAGGAAATACGGATTTTGTAATTAGGCTCCGCCCCATAATTGCAAAATCCACGTTTCCTTGCAAAAATGTACCATTTTAACTATGTTCTAGGTTTTCTTCTTGTGAAAAGATGGCTATTAAGAAAAAAGGCAAAATATAAGCCCCGCCCACCCGCCCTATCTCGATTCTGATAATTTTTTTTTTATTCGTCGTAAGCTGAGGGGCGGAGCTTAATTATAAAATCCTTATATTTCTACGAGAAATTCCCATGTGAATATTTACGTAATCGTGTCACACAAAGAAAACTAAATGTATTAATTAAATAAGAAAACTATAAGTGGATGCTGCCAAATTCTTCTAGTGTCAAGCATGTCGAGTATCAACAAATGAAGAATTTACAAATTAAAAAAAAAATACTGGCCAAAAAAGACAGAACTGAATGAAGAGAATCCACTCCAAAATTTATTCCAACGAAAGAATGGTGTCAGCAGTGGGATTGGAAAAACGTTTTACAAAAATGTTCTCTGAAGATGGAGATCTAGAATAAAACAAATTCAGCTTTGTTTTAAGAGAAATTGAAATAACAAGGGAATCACTGAAGCTCTTTAAAAATTCTGTTTGATGTTGAAAGAATCCAGAAGAACCTGACGAGAATTAAAAAAAACAGATTATCGCATAAATTTCAAGAAAATTCTAAAAACTTCAACATTCAAAAATTTGAAAGAGAACTGACTGAGAATAAGTACGAACAAGTTGAAGTTGAAAAAAGAATGTAATCAACAACTTTTCCAAAAATTACTCTAACGAAATCATTCGGAAACGAGAAGCGTCAACTTTTGCCGTATTTAAAGGATTTAACTTGATTACTACAAAAAATTACCATTTTAGACATATTTTAAGTTTCTTGTTGTCGAGATAAGTCTACACATACTAAGAAAAAAAAAGACAAAATGGAGCCCCGCCCACCCGCCCTGTCTCAATTGTGATGATTTTTTTTATTCGTCGTGAGCCAAGAAGGCGGAGTTTAACTGCAAAATTCTTGTCTCTACGAGAAATTAAAAACATGTTTTTGAGTATCGTCTTGTTCAAAGAATACCACGTATGTTAAGAAAAAAATACAGCCAAAGATTACGCCCCACCCATACCCGCCTCGACCTCAATTCTCAGTGGTGATAAATTTGTCATTCGTTGTCAAATCGAGGGGCGGAGCCTAATTGCAAAATCCATATTGCCTTACAAAAATTTACCATTTTAATTAAACCTGTTTTAAATTGCTAAGAAGAAAAAAAATCATCACAATTGAGACGGGGTGGGTGGGCGGGGTTTATATTTTCCCTTTTTTTCTTAATATACATGGTATTCTTTGAACACACGATACTTAAAAACATGTTTTTAATTTCTTGCGAAATAAAATATTTTGCAGTTCATCTCTACCTCCTTGGTTGATGGCAAATAAAAAAAAATCATCACAATTGACATAGGGCGGGTGGGTGGGCTTATATTTGCCCTTTTCTTTTAATATGTGTTAACCTCTTTTCACAACATGAAACAAACATGTTTACAATGGAAAATTTGTATAAGGAAATATGGATTTTGTAATTAAGCTCCGCCCCATAATTGCAAAATCCACTTTTCCTTGCAAAAATGGACCATTTTAACTATGTTCTAAGTTTCTTGTTTTGAGAAATGGCTATTAAGAAAAAAAGGCAAAATATAAACCCCGCCCACCCGCCCTATCTCAATTCTGATGATTTTTTTTATTCGTCGTAAGTTAAGGGGCAAAATTCTTGTCTCTAAGAGAAATTAAAAACATGTTTTTGAATATCGTGTTGTTCAAAGAATACTACGTATATTAAGAAAAAAAATACAGCCAAAGACTAGGCCCCACCCATACCCTCCTCGACGTCAATTCTCAATGGTGGTGAATCTTTCATTCGTTGTCAGATCGAGGGGTGGATCCTAATAGCAAAATCCATATTTCCTTACAAAAATTTACCATTTTAATTAAACGTGTTTTAAGTTTCTAAGAACAAAAAAAATCATCACTATTGAGACGGTGTGGGTGGGCGGGGTTTATATTTTGTCTTTTTTTCTTGATATACATGGTATTCTTTGAACACACGATACTTAAAGACATGTTTTTAATTTCTTGCGAAAGAAAATATTTTGCAGTTAATCTCTCCCTCCTTGGTTGACGGCAAATAAAAAAAAATCATCACAATTGAGATAGGGCGGGTGGGCGGGCTTATATTTTGCCTTGTCCTTTTAATATGTGTAGACCTCTTTTCACAACATGAAACAAACATGTTTACAACGGAAAATTTGTACAAGGAAATATGGATTTTGTAATTAGGCTCCGCCCCATAATTGCAAAATCCACTTTTCCTTGCAAAAATGTACCATTTTAACTATGTTCTAAGTTTCTTGTTGTGAAAAAATAGTTATTAAGAAAAAAAGGCAAAATATAAACCCCGCCCACCCGCCCTATCTCGATTCTGATAATTTTTTTTATTCGTTGTAAGCTGAGGGGCGGAGCTTAACTGCAAAATTCTTGTCTCTAATAGAAATTAAAAAGATGTTTTTGAGTATCGTGTTGTTCAAAGTATACTACGTATATTAAGAAAAAAATGAAGCCAAAGATTAGGCCCCACCCATACCCGCCTCGATCTCAATTCTCAATGGTGCAGAATTTTTCATTCGTTGTCAGATCGAGGGGCGGAGCCTAATTGGAAAATCCATATTACATTAAAAAAATTTACCATTTTAATTAAACGTGTTTTAAGTTTCTAAGTACAAAAAATCATCACAATTGAGACAGGGTGGGTGGGCGGTTTTTATATTTTGCCTTTTTTTCTTGATATACATGGTATTCTTTGAACACACGATACTTAAAGACTTGGTTGATGGCAAATAAAAAAATCATCACAATTGGGATAGGGTGGGTGGGCGGGCTTATATTTTGCCTTTTCCTTTTAATATGTGTAAACCTCTTTTTACAACATGAAACAAACATGTTTAAAATGGAAAATTTGTACAAGGAAATATGAATTTTGTAATTATGCTCCACCCCATAATTGCAAAATACATTTTTCCTTGCAAAAATGTACCATTTTAACTATGTTCTAAGTTTCTTGTTGTGAAAAGATGGCTATTAAGAAAACACGGCAAAATATAAGCCCCGCCCACCCGCCCTATCTCAATTATGATGATTTTTTTATTCGTCGTAAGCTGAGGGGCGGAGTTTAATTGTAAAATCCTTATTTTTCTACGAGAAATTACCATGCGAATATTTACCTAATAGTGTCACACAAAGAAAACTAATAAATGTATTAATTAAATATGAAAACTATAAGTGGATGCTGCCAAATTCTTCTAGTGTCAAGCATGTCGAGTATCAACCAATGAAGAATTTACAAATTAAAAAAAAAATACTGGCCAAAAAACAGAGATATGAATGAAGAGAACCCACGACAAAATTCATTCCAACGAAAGAATGGTGTCAGCAGTAGGATTGGAAAAACATTTTACGAAAATGTTATCTGAAGATGGAGATCTAGAATAAAACAAATTCAGCTTTGTTTTGAGAGAAATTGAAATGAGAAGGGAATCATCAAAAATTCTGTTTGATGCTGAAAGAATCCAGAAGAACCTTACGAGAATTCAAAAGAAACAGATTATCGCATAAATTTCAAGAAAATTCTAAAAACTTCAACATTCAAAAATTTTATAGAGAATTGTGACGGAGAATAAGTACGAGAAAGTTGAAATAGAAAAATGAATGTAATCAACAACTTTTCCAAAAATTACTCTAACGACATCATCGGAAACGAGAAGCGTCAACTTTTGCCGTATTTAAAGGATTTAAGTTGATTACTACAAAAATTTACTATTTTAGACATATTTTAAGTTTCTTGTTGTCGAGATAAATCTACACATACTAAGAAAAAAAGACAAAATGGAGCCCCGCCCACCCACCCTGTCTCAATTGTGATGATTTTTTTTATTCGTCGTGAGCCAAGAAGGCGGAGTTTAACTGCAAAATTCTTGTCTCTACGACAAATTAAAAACATGTTTTTGAGTATCGTGTTGTTCAAAGAATACTACGTATGTTAAGAAAAAAATACAGCCAAAGATTAGACCCCACCCATACCCGCCTCAATCTCAATTCTCAATGGTGATCAATTTTTCATTCGTTGTCAGATCGGGGGCGGAGTCTAATTGCAAAATCCATATTACCTTACAAAAATTTACCATTTTAATTAAACGTGTTTTAAATCGCTAAGAACAAAAAAAATGATCACAATTGAGACGGGGTGGGTGGGCGGGGTATTTTTTTTGCCTTTTTTTCTTGAAATACATGGTATTCTTTGAACACACGATACTTAAAGACATGTTTTTAATTTCTTGCGAAAGAAAATATTTGCAGTTAATCTCTACCCCCTTGGTTGACGGCAAATAAAAAAATCATCACAATTGGGATAGGGCGGGTGGGCGGGCTTATATTCTGCCTTTTCCTTTTAATATGTGTAGACCTCTTTTCACAACATGAAACAAACATGTTTAAAATGGAAAATTTGTATAAGGAAATATGGATTTTGTAATTAGGCTCCGCCCCATAATTGCAAAATCCACGTTTCCTTGCTAAAATGTACCATTTTAACTATGTTCTAAGTTTCTTGTTGTGAAAAAATAGTTATTAAGAAAAAAGGCAAAATATAAGCCCGCCCACCCGCCCTATCTCAATTTTGATGATTTTTTTTATTCGTTGTAAGCTGAGGGGCGGAGCTGAACTGCAAAATTCTTGTCTCTAAGAGAAATTAAAAAGATGTTTTTGAGTATCGTGTTGTTGAAAGAATATTACGTATATTAAGAAAAAAATTAAGCCAAAGATTAGGCCCCCACCCATACCCACCTCGATCTCAATTCTCAATGGTGCAGAATTTTTCATTCGTTGTCAGATCGAGGGGCGGAGCCTAATTGCAAAATCCATATTACCTTAAAAAAATTTACCATTTTAATTAAACGTGTTTTAAGTTTCTAAGTACAAAAAATCATCACAATTGAGACAGGGTGGGCGGGCGGGGTTTATATTTTGCCTTTTTTTCTTGATATACATGGTATTCTTTGAACAGACGATACTTAAAGACATGTTTTTAATTTCTTGCGAAAGAAAATATTTTGAAGTTAAGCTCTACCTCCTTAGTTGACGGCAAATAAAAAAAATCATCACAATGGAGATAGGGTGGGTGGGCGGGCTTATATTTTGCCTTTTCGTTTTAATATGTGTAGACTTCTTTTTATAACATGAAACAAACATGTTTAAAATGGAAAATTTGTATTTTGCAATTAGGCTCCGCCCCATAATTGCAAAATCAATATTTCCTTGGAAAAATGTACCATTTTAACCAGTTTAGTTTCTTGTTGTCAAAAGATGGCTATGTATATTAAGAAAAAAAGGCAAAATATAAGCCCCGCCCACCCGCCCTGTCTCAATTTTGATGATTTTTTTTTATTCGTCGTAAGCCGAGGAGCGTAGCTTAGTTGTAAAATCCTTATTTTGCAACGAGATATTACCATGTGAAATATGTTCTTAAGTACCTAATCGTGTCATACAATGAAAACTGAATGTATTAATTAAATAAGAAATTTTTCATTGGTTGTCAAACCGAGGGGCGCAGCGTAATTGCAAAATCGATATTGCTCTATACAAATTTATCATTTTAAACATGTTTTACCTTTCTTGTTGTGAAAAGAAGACTAGAATATTAAGAAAAAGGGCAAAATGTAAGCCCTTGTAGTTATAATACCTAAATTAATCTGTTTTTGAAGGAATAGCATTAAATCTTCTTGGTTTTAATATTAACATTTTGCCAAACTCAAGAATCCCCCAAAATTGATTGTGGCATCTAAGTAAATGAATTCCAATCCAGAAAAAACAAAGAAAAGTTCTAATCAAAAATACTTAAGTGGACGCTGCCAAATTCTTCTAGTGTCAAGCATGTCGATTATCAACAAATGAAGAATTTACAAATTTAATAAAAATACTGGCCAAAAAAGAGAGAACTGAATGAAGAGAATCCACTTCAAAATCCATGCCAACGAAAGAATGGTGTCAGCAGTGGGATTGGAAAAACGTTTTAAAAAAATATATCTGAAGATGGACATCTAGATTTTTTTAATGTAGAACTCTTGGAGAATAAGTACGAGAAAGATGAAGTTGAAATAAGTAAGAATGTATTCGGCAACTTTCAAAAAAGTACTATAAGTACTAAGTATAAGAAGAAAGATCTTCGAAGGTGTTTCAAGGGGATTAAGAAATACTTGTGTGCCAAGAATAAAATTTGTGTGAAACAGCATCGACCAAATTTCCAATGTACCCAAAATTTCAAAAACCGTGGATTTAACATTTTCAAAATCAAAATCGAAAAAAAAAAAACAAAAAAAGACTAAGAATCCTGATATTTTTATCGATCTTGTGTATATATGCGTCAACCATTTCCGTTCCCCAAATCAATCAAATAAATAACTAATTTCAGAGGGATTAAAACCCGCCCCAGCCGCATTTATATGAATGAACCGCATCCGCGGCGCATTTCCGGGTCGGCGTGCTCAAGTGGTAATAATCTCCCGCCAGAGGGATCCTCGGTGACCCCATCCCCATAAATATCCCGAACATTACTTATCAGAACGCTTTTGACCTCTGGGACAGTGCGAAATGGACGCCTCAAGTATCGCCGACATAAATTTCAGTTTCACTTTACGTGCCACCAATCACTATTATTGTAATACGCAGTGATTCAGGCGACGCTAAATCATTCCATCGAGAACGAAAGTTATCACAGTCGTGGTTTTGTGATATAGATAAATCGACGGCCGAGGGCAGCTTTTAAACAACGATAAACCATCGATTCAACAGATTTATGGCGTAAATTGATTGTCGGCCGAGGCTCACAACACCAAAAATCGCCGGTCGAGTGATTGATCGTTCGTGGCGCGGAAGAGCCGACGAGGATTAGTTCCGAGTTGTGTGCTTAGATCGCTGGATTTAATTACTGCCTTTGAAAGAAGAGACGCTTGCAAAGTGTTTGTGTGGCGATATCGGGGAATCTACGTTTGCACTTAAGTAGTCGTGGTTGTGGGATGATCTTTTCGCACACCGACGCTTCCGAGATGACTTTCAAAGGAGCGCGCGGTTATAGTACTTCACGTCTTGACCTAGGTACCTTTTCGGAGATCAGTCTTCGCGAGAACTAGGGTTTGTGGTACCACAAAAGGTTCTTGAAAAATGGCCAGTTCGTCCGTTATTCCACTCGAATCTCGTCCCGAAACTAGCTTTTTTATCTTTTATCTGTATTCGAGATGTACAAGTCTGCATCTCCTTTGTAATGCGAATTTGTACACCTGCACCATTAGAATCCGACTGTCTCCTAAATCTGCTACATTGAGGTTCTTTTAGCTGAAACAGTCGCACGGGATCTCGGCCTCTCGCGAACTGTGCTTAAAGCCTCCACTCCATCTTTCCCAACCGCTCTCCCTTCTCCTCCTCATTAAACGCACTCCCCTATCAAAACAAGCCCTCCGGCATCAAAATTACATCGTAAACGTACAAACCACTCAGTCGGCTTTTAATAAATCATCGACAGTCCAATAAAAACTGGTCCACAGAACAAAAGGCAACTTTTTTCCGTCAGCTTGAACCGGTAATTATTTGAGAATAGCACGATCACGAGAGGAACGACTGCTTGTTTCGCGGATTCCCAAAATAAATCATGCAAGGAAGGCTGTTGTGCCACGACATCGGCGTCCTCGTAAAAACCGCTGGATATTCTAGCGCACACCTAACGGACAAGGGGAGAAGAAGAAGAGCAGTTCATTCCACCTGCGACCTTCAGCATCCCCCGACCGGCCTTGTCCCCTTCGCTAATGGATCCAGCGCTACCAGAACTGCCGCGGCCGACCGAGCGACGACGTGAAGTCGCTCGACTGTCACCGATGATGGCGGACGAAACACGTACGCAACAACGACACAGTTCGCGGAAAATGGAGCGTACGAAAAGTGACCACTGAGCAATTAATGCAACTACATCATTAGTGTGGACCGAATTCACTTGAACACAACGTAGGTCCACCACTTGCATTTTCGTACCGTGTTTCATCACGGTATCAATTTTTCGGCGCAGTATAAATCCCGTGCGGCGAAAGCGTCGTTTACGAGCGTTTCATGGACCACCTCGTATGCTTTTTCCGTCGTTTCCGCTTTATTTCGGCATTATCCCGTCGCAGCAAATGGCGGATGCGCCATTCTTACTTTAAATGGACCATGCAAGTTTACGCGAACAATTAACATGACGCAGAGACATTTCAAAAAATAAACAACTCGCAAGATGTCGCATTAAAGTACCGTACAAATTAATCCGGGGTTATCTTTGTATTTTACATTGTGCGGCACTCGAGCATATAGCCATATACATTATCTTTTAAGTGTACCCACGGCTACAGTATTTATATTCGCATGCATTCATATAATGGCAAGGAAACGCCGTCATGCTTAATGCCAGATTAAACGGCACATCACATGAAACAAAAATAAATTCGTTGAATGTGTACTTATCCTCGGCGGGAGAAATATTAGGAGTGTTGAGGTGGGATTAGTGGGTTTCTTTGTATGGAAGGGTCATAGTTTTCATGGGATGGGACCACCTATGGAGTGCCAACGCGTTCGATGAGGCGGTATATCGTCACAGATGGCGGAGCGAGAAGGCATTATGGAACACCCTACCGTCAACACAGCCCCGTAGCTAGAAAACTTATTCGGGGGGGGGGCAAGTTTGTCGACAGAGGGGGCTTCATCTAAATATTTATATTTTAATAATACACTCAGATAACTACTTTATTTTTTCTGAGTTTTTATATTTGAAAGAACATTAAAATAATCGGAAACGTCGATTTTTTACGCTAAATTTTCGTAAAAACCTGTCGAAATCCAAAAAAT
This sequence comes from Zophobas atratus, assembly GCA_022388445.1. Taxonomy (NCBI): domain Eukaryota; kingdom Metazoa; phylum Arthropoda; class Insecta; order Coleoptera; family Tenebrionidae; genus Zophobas; species Zophobas atratus. The sequence goes on from CM039450.1 coordinate 6,427,536, forward strand.
TAGTACGGTACTTGGTTAAAATGCTGGTTAAAACAGAGAATGTAGATTCACAAACAGCTGTACTGCATCCAAAAATTTGTGTAGTGGCCATATAGGTAACATCCAATTTGTTTGAGTTTATTTTTTTGCATGTTTAGTACATATTTTAAAAATCCGACTTCGAAACCAAATATTTCGAAACTTTTGTTACGGAACCATGAACTCGTCATTTTTTTTTAAACTCGTCGAGATGTGTATTTCAGAATTTTTTGTCAACTTTAACAAAAGCTCAATTTTTGGAAACCCATATAAAATTTTTGACTTTTCCCAAGCACTTTCGAAAATTACCAAAAGAATTCCTTTGTTCATCTCGATTTCTTCCAAAAGTCGTTTTGGATTCAATTTTTTTGAAAATTCTTACATTTTTTCCAGAATCGACGGAAGAAATATGGCAATTTTTGAGAACCTGTGTCAAATTTTTGACTTTTTTTCAAGCACGTTCGAGATTACCAAAAGGGATTCCTTTATTGATTTCGATTTCCAGATGTGTTTTTGGTTGTTTTTTTCGAAAATGCGTACAATTTTTCCACAATCGCCAAAAGAAATATGGTAATTTTTGAGAAATTTTGAAAATTCCAGCTCGAAACCGAGTATTTCGAAAATTTTGATCCGGAACCATGAACCTGTCATGTTTTTTTAAGCTCGTCGAAATCTATATTTCAGAATTTTTTGTCAACTTCTACGAAAGTTCAATTTTTGAAAACCCATATAAAATTTTTGGCTTTTCCCAAGCATTTTCGAAAATTAGCAAAAGAGATTCCTTTGTTCATGTCGATTTCCAGAAATCGTTTTGGATTCAATTTTTTTGAAAATTCTTACATTTTTTCCAGAATCGACGGGAGAAATATGGCAATTTTTGAGAACTTGTGTCAAATTTTTGACTTTTTTTCAAGCACGTTCGAGATTACCAAAAGGGATTCCTTTATTGATTTCGATTTCCAGATGTGTTTTTGGTTGTTTTTTCGAAAATGCGTACAATTTTTCCACAATCGCCAAAAGAAATATGGTAATTTTTGAGAAATTTTGAAAATTCGAGGTCGAAACCGAGTATTTCGAAAATTTTGATCCGGAACCATGAACCTGTCATGTTTTTTTAAGCTCGTCCAAATCTGTATTTCAGAATTTTTTGTCAACTTTACGAAAGTTCAATTTTTGAAAACCCATATAAAATTTTTGACTTTTTCCAAGCATTTTCAAAAATTACCAAAAGAGATTCCTTTGTTCATGTCGATTTCCAGAAATCGTTTTGGATTCAATTTTTTTGAAAATTCTTACATTTTTTCCAGAATCGACGGGAGAAATATGGCAATTTTTGAGAACCTGTATCAAATTTTTGACTTTTTTCAAGCACGTTCGAGATTACCAAAAGGGATTCCTTTATTGATTTCGATCTCCAGATGTTGTTTTTGGTTATTTTTTCGAAAATTCGTACAATTTTTCCACAATCGCCAAAAGAAATATGGTAATTTTTGAGAAAATTTTGAAAATTCGAGCTCGAAACCGAGTATTTCGAAAATTTTGATCCGGAACCATGAACCTGTCATGTTTTTTTAAGCTCGTCCAAATCTATATTTCAGAATTTTTTGTCAACTTTTACGAAAGTTCAATTTTTGAAAACCCATATAAAATTTTTGACTTTTCCCAGGCATTTTCAAAAATTACCAAAAGGGATTCCTTTATTGATTTCGATCTCCAGATGTTGTTTTTGGTTTTATTTGGTTGAAAAGTCGTAAAATTTTTCAGCAATCCCCAAACGAAATGTAATTTTTGAACTTTGAAACCGAATGTTTCGAAAATCTTGATCTGGGACCATCTAGACCTTGTGTTTTTTGATTGAGCTCGTCGAGATCAACATTTCAGATTTTTTTGTGGATTTTTAGTCAACTTCAACAAAAGCTAAATTTTTGAAAGTCCATAAAATGTTTTTGAGTTTTCCCAACCGTTTTCGAAAATTAGCAAAAGGGATCTCTTTATCGATTTCGATCTCCAAATGTTGTTTTTGGTTTTATTTTCTCGAAAATTTGTACAATTTTTCCAAAGCCGCCAAAAGAAATGTAATTTTTGAGAAATTTTGAAATGTCGACTTTGAAACCGAATTTTTCGAAAATCTTGGTCTGGGACCATCAAGACCTTATGTTTTTGGATTAAGCTCATCGAAATCTACATCTCGGAATTTTTTGTTGATTTTTTGTTAATTTCAACAAAAGCTCAATTTTTGAAAATCCATATACATTTTTTGACTTTTCCCAAGCATCTTCGAAAATTAGCAAAAGGGATCTCTTTATTGATTTCGATCTACAGATGTTATTTTTGGTTTTTTTTTTTATATTTCGTCGAATTTTTCCACAATCGCATAAAGAAATAACTTTTTTTTAAGTCACTTTTCAGATTTTTTAGAAATTTTAGGTAGAAACCCAAAATATTTCGTACATTTTGCTCCGGGAGCATGAACATGTTTTTCGATTAAGCTCATCGAGATCTATATTTCAGAATTTTTTGTCAACTCTAACAAAAGCTCAATTTTTGAAAACTAAATAAATTTTGACTTTTCTTAAGCATTTCCAAAAATTACCAAAAGTCATTCTTTTATTTATTTCAATCTTCAGATGTTGTTTTTGGTTTTATTTGATCGAAAATTTGTAGAATTTTTCTAGAATCGTCAAAAGAAATAGGAGTATAATTTTTGAGAAATTTTAAAAAGTCGACTTGGAAACCGAATAGCAGCAAGACCTTATGTTTTTTGACTAAACTCGTCGAGATCTACATCTCAGAATTTTTTGTAGATTTTTAGCCAATTTCAACAAAAGCTCAATTTTTGAAAATCTATAAAAAAAAATTTGACTTTTCCCACGCATTTTCGAAAACTATCAGAAGGGATCTTTTTATTGATTTCGATCTCCAAATGTTTTTTTTTTGGTTTTATTTTTTCGAAAATTCGTACAATTTTTCCAGAGCCGCCAAAAGAAATGTAATTTTTGAGAAATTCTGAAATGTCGACTTTGGAACCGAATTTTTGAAAAATCTTGGTCTGGGACCATCAAGACCTTATGTTTTTTGATTAAGCTCATCGAGATCTACATCTCAGAATTTTTTGTCGATTTTTTGTCCATTTCAATAAAAGCTCAATTTTTAGAAAATCCATATAATATTTTTGACTTTCCTCAAGTACATAGTAGGCTATGGAATAAAATGTGACATGTTCATTTGTTTATAGGGTGATATTGCCAAATAATATACCCTGTAAGAAAATAAAGGTGGGGCGGGTGGGGCCAGTTAATATGCTTCGGCAATCGGCATTATATTGAAATTTTATTACTAATTTGAAATTTATAATGTATAAGTCTTCCAGGGGGGGCAACCACAACTGCTAGGGGGGCTCAGCCCCCTCTTGCCCCCCCGTAGCTACGGGGCTGCGTCAACTTGTTGTAATTAAGTAAGTAATTCGGGAGAGTTGGTGATCGAGTGATGGGAACGGACCACTAGAACATAATCAGCTTATTTTTTTTTTCGGGAGTTATAAAAATCCATCCGAAGTTTTATTTTAAGATTGCGGAGGCTAGGACGTTGCGAACAATGGAGTCGTTCGACGACTGAGAGCATTAGGGTGGACTTAACAGGAATCCTTCTTCACAATCCAACATTCTTTCACATTATAAAAATACAACGGGCTTATCTTATTCAGATGCGATTCGCACCGTTAGGTTTCTTATTGTATTTATCTGGTGTTTTAGCATTTTGCCGTATATTAAGCGCGCTTGTGTATTGTATGATAACATCATTTCAGGCGCAATTCTACGAAAAACACTAACTCCTCTTTCGCACTAATTAGTGTTTTATAGTCGCTACTGATGGAACACAATAACCCATTAATTACGAACCGTCGCTCATCCGAGATGATTCGATAAATTTATGTTAAGTGCTAGCTAATTTGGTGTTAATTAGTTTGTCAACGAGAGTGGTTCTGAAAGCTTGTTAAATTTTCCAAACAAATAAATATGTGTTGTTACGCGGTCTTTGTGCGCTGTCTATCGCCAATTAATAGCGGTAATAACGAAAAGGAAGAGCGCGTTTTTCACTTTCTATGGAATCAAGACATCATCTGATTGTAGATTACGTTCCCACGTATCGAAACCATCAATAAGTCGGGATCGTCTGGAAGGCCATTATAGCGCAGAATTGGATTAGTGTAATGTAAACAGGAAATAATTTGGCATAATTATCGCGAAATGGCATCCAACGTCGCTACAATACCATATTGAAAACTTCACGGGGAGAGCTGCCACTCCACGTAATTACCCTCCAGATGAAACCTTATTAGGTCAGACGGTATCATCACCGAATGAAATACGGCCGTCGTACTCTCAAACACACAACACGTCGATCCGTTTCCTTGTTTTATTATCTACGTTTTCCGTGGCAGATTTATATTACCACATCTGCATAGGTAAAAATTCCGTGAATCGATGCCTCGGTTCTGTTTCTAAATCATTCACTTCCTGTTCGCCGTCGCAGACTAGACTAAATCTTTCGCTATTCTCACGCTTCGAACGCGCCGGAAGATCCTATCGATTACTTATTACGACTGTATTAATTTCCTAACACCGAACCGATCTATATCTTTGTGTACGATTTCACGAACGGCAATTAAGATCAAACGCCGATCCTTATCTAGGGGGGAAATTATTGTTTTGCTAAATGGAGGCGATCGAAGGTTCCGAAACTAACTTGCAAACTCGGAATTAGGAGACGACTTCGTAATTAACTCGCTTCACTTTTTCCGGCCCGTGTTTACCAAAACGGTACGAAATTCGCCACAATTAACATACGAAAACGGACTGCAATTGACACGGTGCCGCGAGGGGCGGTGTTAGAACACGAAGATAACGTCCTTCCAGAACTCGTTGAAAAATGATGCTTTATACGTGCGAAACTACACAACTTTGAAAACACATCAGTCTTCGATAGCCGACCCAGACTTATCATCCATGTTCATTTAAATTTCTCCTTCATATATATTCTAATTTATTCATTAAGTAATTTGTATGCTATACTAAAAACGCGAAGATGTGCAGCATTGAACTATTTCATTCATAAAAAAACGGTTAGCACGAATAAAGTAACGAGAGTTGGATTCGAAGTGGCAGATGCATGAATGAAGACGTTAAAAATATTGTTTATACTACTTAGAAACTAGAAACCTCGTTCGGTCAAGACATATGAGCACGTACTGCCGGTCAGAAACTGATATATTAATTTGGTGCGAAAGCAACGCCGCGAAATCGATACGCAGAATTTCTTGTAAAATTTCATGGTAAAACCTCCACGAGATAATTGAATGATCTGAAAAAACATCGCTGTTATCGAGGCCGCTGCATTTTTCGATCCGATTGCATGCCACCTGGTTTAGATAATTACGCATTGTGTCACAAACGCGAAATAAAAGGAAAGAAATCGCGACCTTGTCGTTCTGATTCATCGCTCAGTTCGGGACTCTCTAATCTTATGTAAATTTCATAATTAAATTTTATTCGCGATCCGAGTACCGTTCGCGCAGCTACCTACTGACACTTTAATTGTTAACAAATGAACCAAATCTATGTCGTTCTACTTGTTTGATATAATTTCTGTGCATACGTTATAACATGATCCTTAACAGCGGTTTTGTTTTTTCTTGCTACATTAACCCATTTAGCACTAGAGTTAATGCGACCGCACAAGTGACTATTAAACCGACGAAATTTGTTGAATATTGTACTTTTGCGGTCGAAAACGGCAACCAGGTCGGCGGATAACGGCGCTCCACGAAAGAACGAAATTAAAAGACAACAGGCGCATTTATCAAGAGAAAACAAAACTAAGACAAAAAATTAAATTAAAAGAAAGCATAACCGTGAAGACCGGCTCAAATTATCAGACTTGGACCCAACCCATGAGGATCTCTAGCGAATCCCACATCTAAAACTTAACCAGTTATAAAGTAACAATAGAATGTAGGTAATTATTGTGTTTAGTGTCGACTACCGGACCAATTTTGGGATGACCGGGCGTGAGATATTAATGAATGGCGCTAACAACTCTTCTCCAATCTGTCTATAAGTAGTTCAAAAGTTCACTCTGGTCTCGACACAGTTTCGGAATCGTCACTTCTGTCGAATTACCCTAATTGCTCCTGGTTTTTCGCCAAAAAGTGTTCAATTCCTTTATGAGTTTGTTTTTCCTGTGCTAATTTAGTTCGCCCTTTAGTGTCTCTCCCTGGCCGCAATTACCTCGGAATGGCCACTTTTCCCCATCACGATCTGAACACACACCAATGGCGTTGAGCGCCGTAAATCACTGCCAGGTGTCTCAAGTCCGGTTCTGCATTATTCCCACGTAATAAAAGGGCCTTAATTGTGTGGACGCTCGCTCGGTAACAAACGCTCTAGCTCCTCTTGATAAGCCAGAGGCCGTTAATAGCGAACTTAGTCCAAGCTATTTATTATTTGTGGGCAATAAATTTTCATTAGGTTCGGTTTTTTCGCATCTTGGTTATAAAACGTGTATCATATGCGGAAATTTGCAGAGTATAATCGATGCGAAGATCGAAGAGTCCATCACGAACGATTTCTAGAATCCTGCGCTTGTTTATATGTGATTATTGGCGTGGCTATAATCTGTAGGTGTTTTTTTTTCTATCGGTGTAATCTATACCATTAAGAAGACATGATATGATCTGGTAGGTGGAGAAGCCATTAATAATTCGGTTTAAAATGAGAATGCAATAATTTATCCCGGTCAATCATTCGTAATTTATGCGCAAAATGATCAAAGTTTATTTTAATGAGATACTATCTATATAATTAATTCTGCAAAAATCCAAACGGTTATTGCTCGACGAGTGCTAGTCGGCCACGGGAATCAATTAGTCCACGAGATTTGCCACACATGAATTGCAATATCTACACGTCAATATTTTTCAGCGGGGTTTCCGGATCTCCGTTTCACAGCTAGGCACGTTTTCCCTCATCTGGTTTATCGCGATCCCGATAACATCGACCACGCCATACCGCGATGGACTTTTTCCGAATTCCTTGTCCATTCTCCAAAGACAGCCCATGTATCACAATTAAACTTGGAGCACTTCTAGGAAGCTGCATACATCACCGGCCTAAAAATCCGCGCAACTTAAATCCGAGGCGGATCAACTTAATAAACCATAACTATCACCGGCGTTCCATCTAATGTGATAATCGGCCAGGTAATGGCCGGCGCAGATGCAGATAACACCACGGCCTCTGTTAATTAACTTCCGTATGTCGATCAACCCCTTGCATCTACCGCTGATGCTAATCGCGGTAGTACCGGAGTGGTGACGGCGACGTCACGAATGTTTGGTGCGTGTGCAGGACACGCGCACGCCCTCGCCTTCCGCAATCAGATTATTATGAAATATACCGGGTACCGGTGCACGGGCTGATTTTCAACGCAGATTATATTTCCATGGGACATAACTCAAACGGGTCGAGGAACACGGCACATTATTATCACTCTTGCGGCGGCACCCTTTAAGGCAACTACTCAGATAGCCTGTACGGCACAGGCGGTGTTTATCGGTTTCTGATTGGCAACAAGGGGCGAAACTCTAACGGCACTTATTCAAGATATAGTGTTTGGGTCACCTTTTGTTTGCTTAAGTTTTCTACTGACTGATTTTTGACACAATGGCGGGCTATAATTGAGTAATTGATGGGTGCGAAGGTCGAATCTTATTCGAAGAAGCTGTTGTTAGTAGCAGTGCACTACCACGCAGAATGTTGGGGAACGTGGAAACAGATCACAAATGGACTGAGATTCCAGGTATCTTAGATAATTAACTTCAAATGAAAAGCAGCCGTTAAAGGTTAAAACATCCTTCCTGTTTTTTCGTTCTTTGTATGTTTACTTTGATGTCGAAATATAGTGCCGCTGCAGTACCCGGTTACACTTAGATTACTGGAATTGTTTAGTTGTTATCCCTGAAACCTGGGTTTGGTTATATCCAGGATATTTTATATCAAAATTGTACCTTTGAGTACAAGTACTACCCCCGCCTCTGTGTCGGGTCGTCTAGGAGTCCCTTGTCTTCCCCTTCAGGGTCTAGAGTTCACTTCAGAATGTTCGCTAAACTCTAGATTGCAATTAGGGTTGTAAATCTCAGAAACTGTGAACCGGGTTAAAGTTCTACATTCATTAACATGACCAATTACATGTCAGATCAATACAGGTCGGTCAGGTCAGGACAGGACAGGTCAGGTCATCTCCAATCAGGTCAACTCCAGTCAGGTGAGAAATTAGGTCAGATCCAATCAGGTCAGGTTCAGTCAGATCAGGTCCAGTCCAATCAGCTCCAGTCAAGTCAAGACCAGCCAAGTCAAATCCTACCAGGTCAGGTACAGTCAGGTAAGATCCCGTCAAGTCAGGTCAGGTCAGGTTAGGTCACGTCAAGTTAAAAGTCTTTTCCTGGGCGTCGCTACTATTCTTATGGACGCTTATAGGAATTGGTAGAGCCACAAATCCTTCGTGGCGTATGTTTCATGTATACAGCAGAGCATGAATCAAGGCAAAAATCTGCTATAAAGCCAGATTACCGAAATATTAAGCCCAAAAGAAGGTAGAATAATCCTGGGAGATACACAAAGTCATTAATATTGTAACGAAGCAAAATTTCGCGGGCCGAAAACCGTGAGAACAGTAGAGAGAAGGGGGTAGATGAACCTGCTGAACCTGTGCGGGAAAATTTTAGATAGGCACATAAAACACCGAAATTTTACTTCATTTAAAAGTACATAAAATTTGGATTCGGACACCTGCGCTCTAGTTTACCATGGTTACTAGCGCTTCTGGAAAATTCCCCATTTCCAAAAAAAATTTCGAGGGCCTTGTCTTTAAAGGAATTTGAAAGAATTTCTTTGTGTTTTCTTTTTGAAGTAGTTCGAAAAAAATCGGGATCCCCCTGTGGGTCTTATTTTTTTTTAATAATTTGAAAGAATTTGAAGGATCACTTGAGTTATGTTTTTGAAAGCATCTCGAGGTCCCCTTCTGTTTTGTTTTTGAAGTACAAGTAGTTCCAAGAAATCTCAGAGACTCCTTGTGTTTGATTTGTGAAGTATTTTGAAAGAATCTTGGCGGCCCCTTGAGTCCGGTTTTTGAAATAATTTGAAAGAATCTCGGGGTCCCCTTTGTTTTGTTTTTGAAGTACATAGTTTGAAAGAATCTCGACGGCCCCTTGTGTATGGTTTTTGAAGTAATTTGAAAGAATCTCAGGGCCACCTTTGTTTTGTTTTTTAAGTAATTTGAACGAATCTTGGTGGCTTCTTGTGTCCGGTTTTTGAAGTAATTTGAAAGGATCTCGAGATCCCTTTTGTTTTGTTTTTGGAGTAGTTTGAAAAGATCTTAAGGATCCTCTGTCTTGTTTTTGAAGTAATTTGAAAGAATCTCGGGGCCCCCTTGTGTCTCATTTTTAAAGTACTTTGAAAGTACCTCGAGGACCACTTGTGTTTTATTTCTGAAGTAATTTGAAAAAATCTCGAGGAGCTCTTGTGTCTGATTTTTGAAGTAGTCTGAAATAATCTTGGTGACCCCTTTTGTTTTGTTTTTGAAGTAGTTTGAAAAAATATTAAGGATCCTTTGACTTGTCTTTGAAAAAACTTGAAAGAATGTCGGCGGTCCTTTGTGTCTCATTTTTGAAGTAGTTTGTCTTGTAATTGAAGTTATTTGAAAAATTTCGGCCTGTGTTTGATTTTTCAAGTAATTTGATAGAATCTTCAGGATCACTTGTCTTGTTTTTGAAGTAATTTTTAAAAATCCCGGGGGTTTCGTGTGTCTGATTTTTGAAGTAGTTTGAAAGAATTTTGAGGATCCCTTGTTTTGTTCTTGAAGTAAGTTAAAACATCTCGAGGGCCCTTGTGTCTAATTTTTGGAGTAATTTGAAAGAACGTCGGAAATCCCCGGTGTGGTTTTTCAAGTAATTTGAAAGAATTTCGGGGATCTCTTATGTCGGGTTTTTTAAGTAATTTGAAAGAATCTCGAAGTGTCTTTTGTTTTGTTTTTGAAATAGTTTAAAAGAATCTGAGAATTCCTTGTCTTGTGTTTAAAGTAATTTGAAAGAATTTCGGGAGTCCCTTGTCTCTGATTTTTGAAATAGTGTGAAAGCATCTCGAGGACCCCTTATGTTTTGATTTTGAAGTGGTTTGAAAGAATCTCGGAATTCCGTTTGGTTTGTTTTTGAAGTAAATTGAATAAACGTCATGAGCCGCTTGTGCTTGGTTTTGAAGTAATTTGAAAGAATCTCCGGGATCCCTTTTGTTTTGTTTTTGAAGTAGTTTGAAAGAATCTTGAGAATCGCTTGTCTTGTTTTTGAAGCCCCTTGTATGTGATTTTTGAACTGGCTTGAAAGAATCTGGGACACCCATCTTGTCTTGTTTTTGAAGTAGTTTAGAGGAATCTCTGGGACTCCTTGTATCTAGTTTTGAAGTAATTTCAAAGAATCTCGGGGTCCCTTTTGTTTTGATTTTGAAGTAGTTTGAAAGAATCTCGGAAACCCCTTGTGTGTGATTTTTGAACTATGTAGTTTGAAAGAATCTCGAGGACTCGTTTCGTCTTGTTTTTGAAGTAGTTTGAAAGATTCTTGAGAATTCTGTGTCTTGTTTTTGAAGTAATCTGAGGGAATCTCGGGAGTGAATTATGTCTGATTTTTGAAATAATTTGAAAGAATCTAGAGTTCATTTTTTTTTTGTTTTTGAAGCAATTTGAAAAAATCTTGGGAGCCCCTTGTGTCTGATTTTTGAAGTAGTTTGAAAAAATCTCGGGGTCACTTTTGTTTTGTTTTTGAAGTAGTTTGAAAGTATCTTGAGGATTCTTCGTCTTGTTTTTAGAGTAACTTGAAAGAATCTCGGGGACTTCTTATGTTTGATTTTTGACGTAATTTGAAAGAATCTCGGGAACCCTTTTTGTTTTATTTTGGAAGTAGTTTGAAAGAATCTCGGAAATACCCTGTATTTGGTTTTTCAAGTAATTTGAAAGAATCTCAGGTACTTCCTTTGTTATGTTTTTGAAGTTGTTTGAAAATGTTGCGGGGACCCCTGTGGGATTTATTTTTAATTAATTTGAAAGAATCTTGGCGGTCCCTTGTGTCTCATTTTTGGAGTAGTTTGAAAGCATCTCAAGGATACCTTGTGTTTTGTTTTTGAAGTAGTTTAAAAAGAATCTCAGAAATCCACTGTGTTTGAATTTTCAATTAATTTGAAAAAATTTCGGGGACCGCTTTTGTTATGTTTTTGAAGTACATAATTTGAAAGAATCTTTAGGATCCCTTGTCTTCTTTTTGAGGTAATTTGAAAAAATGTTGTGGGCCCCTTTTGTCTGATTTTTTAAGTAGTTTGAAAGGTTATCCGGGACCCCTTTTGTTTTGTTTTTGAAGTAGTTTGAAAGAATCTTGAGAATCCTTTGTCTTGTTTTTGAAATAATTTGAAACAATCTCGGGGACCTCTAAAGTCTGGTTTTGAAGTAATTTCAAAGAATGTCGGGGTCCCTTTTGTTTTGTTTTTGAAGTAGTTTGAAAGAATCTCGGTAGCCCCTTGTGTGTGATTTTTGAACTATGTAGTTTGACGGAATTTCGGGGACTCGTTTTGTCTTGTTTTTGAAGTAGTTTGAAGGAATCTCCGCGACTCCTTGTGTCTGGTTTTTAATTAATTTCAAACTATCTCGGGTCCCTTTTGTTTTGTTTTTGAAGTAATCTGAAGGAATCTCGGGAGTGAATTGTGTCCGATTTTTGAAGTAATTTGAAAGAATCTCGAGTATCCATTTTTTTTGTTTTTGAAGTAATTTGAAAGAATCTTGGGAGCTCCTTGTGTGTGATATTTGAAGTAATTTGAAAAAATCTCGGGGTCACTTTTCTTTTCTTTTTGAAGTAGTTACTTGAGGATTCTTTGTCTTGTTTTTGAAGTAATCTGAAGGAATCTCGGGAGTGAATTGTGTCTGATTTTTGAAATAATTTGAAAGAATCTCGAGTCTCCCTTTTTTTGTTTTTGAAGTAATTTGAAAGAATCTTGGGGGCTCCTTGTGTCTAATATGTGAAGTAATTTGAAAAAATCTCGGGGTCCCTTTTGTTTTGTTTTTGAAGTAGTTACTTGAGGATTCTTTGTCTTGTTTTTGAAGTAATCTGAAGGAATCTCTGGAGTGAATTGTGTCTGATTTTTGAAGTAATTTGAAAGAAACTCGAGTATCCCTTTTTTTTTGTTTTTGAAGTAATTTGAAAGAATCTTGGGAGCCCCTTGTGTCTGATATTTGAAGTAATTTGAAAAAATCTCGGGGTCATTTTTCCTTTGTTTTTGAAGTAGTTACTTGAGGATTCTTTGTCTTGTTTTTGAAGTAATCTGAAGGAATCTCGGGAGTGAATTGTATCTGATTTTTGAAGTAATTTGAAAGAATCTCGAGTATCCCTTTTTTTTTGAAGTAATTTGAAAGAATCTTGGGAGCTCCTTGTGTCTGATATTTGAAGCAATTTGAAAAAATCTCGAGGTTCCTTTTGTTTTGTTTTTGAAGTAGTTACTTGAGGATTCTTTGTCTTGTTTTTGAAGTAATCTGAAGGAATCTCGGGAGTGAATTGTCTGATTTTTGAAGTAATTTGAAAGCATCTGGAGTATCCTTTTTTTTTTGTTTTTGAAGTAATTTGAAAGAATCAGGGGAGCCCCTTCTGTCTGATATTTGAAGCAATTTGAAAAAATTTCGGGGTCACTTTTCCTTTGTTTTTGAAGTAGTTACTTGAGGATTCTCTGTCTTGTTTTTGAAGTATCTAAAGGAATCTCGGGAGTGAATTGTGTCGATTTTTGAAATAATTTGAAAGAATCTCGAGTATCCCTTTTTTTTTGAAGTAATTTGAAAGAATCTTGGGAGCCCCTTGTGTCTGATATTTGAAGTAATTGAAAAAATCTCGGGGTCCCTTTTGTTTTGTTTTTGAAGTAGTTACTTGAGCATTCTCTGTCTTGTTTTTGAAGTAATCTAAAGGAATCTCGGGAGTGAATTGTGTCGATTTTTGAAATAATTTGAAAGAATCTCGAGTATCCCTTTTTTTGTTTTTGAAGTAATTTGAAAGAATCTTGGGAGGCCCTTATGTCTGATATTTGAAGTACCTTGAGGATCCTTCGTCTTATTTTTGAAGTAATTTGAAAGAATCTTGGGAACCCCTTGAGTTTTGTAGAAATTTTACTTTATTTAAAAGTATATAACATTTGGGTTCGGACATTGGCGATTTGGTGTATCACGGCTACTGGTACATTAGGAAATTTCCCGATTTCCAGATGCTCCCATCTACCCCGGGACAGGGGGTGAATCCCTGACCGTTGCGGCGACGCGACAGGAAGCCGGGAAGGGTGAGAGAGAAGTGAAAAAATTGTATTGAAATTTTCTGAAAATGAGTAAAAATACAAGTCTAGGAGCCACACATGTCACCGTACCGTGTTGCCAGCCTCTAAGATATGATTACACCACCCCCATTTTTTTTTTTATCCACACTCGTACAATAAGCTGAATACCGATAAGTACTGTCAGGTCATCACTGCTTCAGAGTCACCACCCCCACAGGACCATGAGCAATCCGGTCCAGGGAAAAACCGGCACCAGGGTGCAAATGGAACAACCGTGACCAATACTTATTTGTTTTTCATAAGCTGTATTGTTTTCCTTAGCCGATAAATTTTTATTTAGCCGTGTAACTGTTGGCAGGCAATAAAAACCATTTATTGTAACTTTTCACAGGAGTATTATTTATTGATGTCGCGGTCGCTAGCGTCCCAATAAACTGCCCTCGTCGAAAGCAACGCCTTCGTTTCGTGACAGCGACCACATCGAATTATAACAAATAAAATCAAATCGGATTCATAAACGACAAGTACAGAAGTCTGTTATTTTATAAAATTTAAATAAGAAATAATGACACCACACTGTCGGTCGACTCAAATCTTTTTTTTAGCCTCGCTGCAGGGATCCGGCTTCGAATCCAGCCCTAATTCTCTTGCTTTACAGCGGCACTAACGATAAAATTTATTACAAATGTGGCTTTTATAGCGAATAAAGATTACATCCGCCACAGTAAGACTAAGTTAAGTGGTGTTGGCCGGCGTATACAAATGCATCTGTATTCTCTCTCGGTGCGAATTCGAACAGTCGGCGTGCCATTTGACACAGTTATCCGTGCCAATTTCCCCATCGGAGTGTGGCAACGGCGTCCACTGCAAACCGTCGTTAAACATTGCTATTGAATTTCCAGATCCGGTTGTTGGTAAATGTGGTGCATTAAACGTTAAATAGAGGCCGTCCGTTTCAGTGTCCTCCGGAGCAGATAAATAATTTCTTGCAGCCAGGGTATATATGTACCAAAGTTGCCGAGTTCTTATCGCAGCATCTTAAATGCTTTATTTATACAATAAGTAGTAACATGATATTACTTACATGTAATTACTTGTCCCCTGTATTATTTTCCATACGCGAACCGGTGTAATTCTAGTGTACGCATATGCTATTATGTACATGACAATAGCAATAATGATAAAGAGCACTTGATAATACGGATTTATGCAATAGCCGAGGCAAGTCAGCGTCGATGACCAAGAAAGATTGCACAATGGCGTTTTTTCTCCGAGTCGTTCCTCTGTCGGCCAAAATTCCGACAGGACGTGACCGTACTTCGCATGGTGGCGTTGGCCGAAATCAAATCGGTCGGTGAATACTAAAAAGACACGCGGGGAGGGAAAATCGACGAGGAAACTCGTTTAAAACAAAACATTCCGGAGGAAAGGGAAACAATGTGGCGAGTACGCTACGAACCGTTCATGAATAAGAAAGTATCGAATAATCCGCATGGAGAGTACAAAGAGTGATGATAATAGCAATAACATGTAATTAGATGCCATATATGGCTGGGATAAGCAAATTAAAGGGGAAGTAAAAGGATCGTGTATTCATAGGCAGCGCAACACATCATCAGTTATTATTGCACTGGTCTTGAAGGCAGCAACGTTATTAAACCGCGCAGACATTAAAAGTCTGCAAGGCAACCACGTAATTGACGAATGGTGACCGTGCTGAAATCCTGCGACGACGCCTACGACGCCCGGAGCAGCTCCGTGGCTCCGGAATATCAATTCGCTTATATTTTTCCAGATACTTCGGGCTTTTTAAACTCGGAAACACGGGACGCGAAAGCAATCCCATTAGACGCAAAAGACTTAACAATAACTGGAACAGAATACACACAATGATCCACAACCTTATCTATACCGAACCTCTTTCCTTGATAGACCGGGTATTTTAAATCACGACTTGCCTCATCACACTGACAACTTTCTTACAAAACAAAGAACTGCACTTTGGGTGTGAGAACTCCGGTTTTGGGAAAAGTGTGGTCATCGTGTCAAAAAAGACCCTTTAGGCTATCGTCAATGGTATCGGGATGTCATAAAAACTAGCATCCGATTACCGAATATCACCGCTCTATTTCTACCATTTGTGTCCTTTCTTTCCTCAATAAACTAATGACCAGATTTCACGGCTTAATTAATTGTCTGTGTTATACTTGCGATTTCCGCTTGTGATTTCGCCAATATCCACTGCATTTCGTGTTTAGTGTTGACTGCGTTTCAACCCATTCAAAATTTATATCTTCGTCCTATCCCTCTCCAATCACAGCCTTAATTCGCCCGGACCGCCTAATCAAAGAGATCAAAAGTTCCTAGAAAGACTCATTAAATATTGCAAACGCCGTTTCTCTTCGCCGCTCTTAGGAAGCTCTCATGGGATCTCGAGTCAATATTGACGGAATAATCCATCGAATAAAGGCCACGGTCGTTTCTTGGCCACTTTCCCTTTCCCGATGAGCGCGATAATGACCTGTGCATTTTTCCGTGGGGGAGCTTCGGGGTCGTGGGAGCGCGGCGGCGACGGGGGCGGCTGCTCTCGAAAATGGGACGAGAGTAAACAGAAGCTGTACCGAAGACAAAACACAACTAACCATTATTTAACAAAGATAAACAGTGTGCAATTCGAGTCGTGTAAGCTCTGCACTTGTCAACCGCCGGTTGGCAGCTCCTGATGACGATACGCCCACAGTCGGCACGAGAAGCAACTTGTTTAACATAGGCACGTTTGCTCGTTTCGCCTGATTTTTTGATTAAACTTACACTGCAACAGTCATTGACAAATCGACACTGTTTTATGGCGACGCTTTCTCGCATTCGAAGGATGGGACGGCGTGATTACGGACGGAAAGCTTATTTGTTTCAAGGGGGATTTTTAAACGGAAGATTTCTCACGAGGAGGAACGTATACAGGGTGCAGAAAATGCGTGCAGAAGGATCGAAATTTTGACGGTTGAGGGAAAATGTCAAGTTCATACACAAGTAGAACGGTAGACGCTTTGATCTCAGCCATAAAAACCGTACAGTCAGGTCAGGTCAGGTCAGGTCTGATCAAGTTCATTCACAAGAAAAAAACGTAGGTTACAGTCAGGTCAGTCCAGTTGGATCGTGTAAGGTCCAGTCAAGTCAAGTACTTGGATCTGGTCCAGTTATGTGAGATCCAGTTAGATCAGGTCCGGTCAAGTCAAGTGCAGTCAGGTCAGGTGCAGTTAGGTAAAGTCCAGGAGGTTACGTCCAGTTAGGTCAGCTCCAGTTAACTCTTCGCAAGTTAAGTCCGGTTCACAGGAGAGGAAACGTCAGGTCTGATCTGGTCTATTCAGTCCGGTCATGTTAGGTCCAGCCAAGTTAGGTAGTCAGGTCTGGTCCAGTTAAGTTGGATGCAGTCAAGTCAGATCCAGTTTGCTCTGGTACGATCAAGTCCGGTTCAGATGAAAAAAAAGGACGGCTCCAGTCAGGTCGCTCTGGTCCGATTAGGTCCAATTAAGTGAGGTCCAGTTAGGTCAGGGGCATTCGGATGAGATCCAAATAAACCAGTATAGGTCAAATCTTCCCAGGTTAGGTCTGGTCCACTGAGAACAAGTCCAGTTCCTTCTGATCCACTCAGGTCGGGAGCAGTTAGGTTAAGTTAAGTCAAATCAAAGCCATTTTTTTCTGTCCGGTTCAGAGGAAAACACGTCCAGACCGACTAGACCAGTGCTAGTTAAGTCAGATCTACTCATAACAAGTAAAGTCAAGTAAAGTCAGGTAAAGTCCAGTCAGGGAATATGGAACATTAACCACAGTCAGGGAATATGGAAAATTAACCAAATGGTTTTCTTTTCGCAAAATAATTCGATTTTGTCAGGTGAAGTCCAGTAGGATCAAACATAATCAGAACAGGTTTAATCACAGCAGATCCAATGAGGGCAAATCCAGTCAGGTCAGGTTCGGTCAAGTTCGGTCACGTCAGGTTCGGTCAAGTTCGATCAGGTCAGGTCCAGTCAGGTATCGTCCATTCGGATAAGATTCAATCAAGTCAGGTCAAGTCAGGTCCAATTTGGTTGGCTCTGATTCCTTCCAGTCCGATCATGTTAGGTCCAGATAAGTTAGGTAGTCAGGTCTGGTTCACTCAGGTCGGGTCCAGTCAGATCAGGTCCAGTCAAGTTAGGACCAGTTTGTTCTAGACCGGCCAAGTCCAGTTCAGAGAAAAACACGCCCAGACCGACTAGGTCAGTGCTAGTTAAGTCAGGACAAGTAAAGTCAGTTAAATCAGTTCCAGTCAGGTCAACTTCAGTCAGGATGCGAAAAATTAACCCTGTTTTCCCTTTTTCGTAAAATAAGTCGATTCTAGATATCGCAAGTTCGTCAGGTCCATCAGAATCGTCAAAACAAGTCGAAATATACTTCAGAACTCATAAAATTTCACCAAAATAAGATTGAAAAGTAACATTTTTGACATTCTTTTAACGAATTTTTTGTATCTACAGAGGCCAGAATGTCGAACATTAAGTATAATCGTCTCCTTTTCGCAAAATAAGTCAATTGTGTCAGATTAGGTCCAGTAGGACCAAACATAATCAGAGCAGCAGTTTAATCACAGCAGACCTAATGAGGGCAGATCCAGTCAGTCAACAAAACCTCAAATCTTTAAAATACCAAAACCCTCAAATCACCATAACACCGAAGTCCACAGATCCTCAAAACACCAAAATCCTAAATCCTGCTAACAGAAGAATCCTCATATCCTCATAACACCAAAACCCCTAAATCCTTAAAACTCCAAAATCCCCAAATTCTCAAATCCTCAAGACACCAAAATCTTCGAATCTTTAAAACACCAAAATCCTCAAATCCTCGAAACACAAAAATTTCCATACCCTCAAAACACCAAAACCCTTAAGTCCTCGAAACACCAAATTCCCCAAATGCTCAAAACACTAAAATCCCCAAAACCTCAAATCCTTAAAATGCCAAAATCCTCAAATCACCATAACACCAAAATCCACAGATCCTCAAAACACCAAAATTTTCAAATTCTCAAAACACCAAAATTCTCAAATTCTCAAAATACCAAAATCCCCAAATGCTCAAATCCTCAAGACACCAAAATCTTCGAATTTTTAAAACACCAAAATCCTCCAAATCCTCGAAAGAATGAAACCCTCAATCCACTAAAATTCTCAAATCCTCAAAACATCAAAATCCTCAAATCCTCGAAACACTAAAATTTCCAGATCCTCAAAACAGCAAAATTCTTAAATCTTCGAAACACCAAAAATTCCCAAATGTTCAAAATTATAAAATCCCTAAAACCTCAAATCCATAAAACACCAAAATCCTCTAATTACCATAACAACAAAATCCACAAATCCTGAAAACATCAAAATCTTCAAGTCCTTAAAACACCTAAATTCTCAAATTCTCAAAATCCCCAAAACACCAAAATCTTCAAATCCTGGAATTAATAAAATCCCCAATTCCCCAATCCATCTAAATCTCCAAATCCTCAAAACACCAAAACCATTAAATCCTCAAACACCAAATCCTCAAATCCCAAAAGACGAAAACCCTCAGATTCTCAGACCACCAAAATCCTCAAATCCTCGAAACACAAAATTCCTAAATACTCATTACAGAAAAATTCTCAGATCTTCATAACACCGAAACCCCTAAATCGTTAAAACACCAAAATTCTCAAATTATCAAAACACTGAAATCCACAAATTCTCAAACAACTAGGTCAGTGCTAGTTAAGTCAGGACAACTAAAGTCAGGGAACGTCCTGTTAAATCAGTTCCAGTCAGGTCAACTTCAGTCAGGATGTGAAAAATTAAACCCGTCTTCTCCTTTTCGTAAACTAAGTTGATTCTAGACATCGCAAGTTCGTCAGGTCCATCAGAATCGTCAAAACATGTCGAAATATACTTCAGAACTCATAAAATTTCACCAAAATAAGATTGAAAAGTAACATTTTTGACATTCTTTTGACGATTTTTTTTGTATCTACAGAGGCCAGAATGTAGAAAATTAACCTAATCGTCTCATTTCCGCAATATAAGTCGATTGCGTCAGGTGAGGTCCAAGTTCAGTTCAGATCAGGTTAGGTGAGAAATTATATTGGGCACACTAAATCCTAAAAATGATAAGGTGAGAGGAAAAAAAAAGGAGAAACCTGAAAACACATTTAGAAAAAAAGGCGAAATGGTACACAGCAAATATGCAATATGGAAGATATGAAACAGGAGAATGAAGAAAAAGCAGTAAAAAGAAAAAGGAAAGAAAATAGGAACGCAGAAGGTTGAATAAAAGGAAAACGAGCTGAGAAATAAGAATAGAAATAATATAGCAAAAAAATTTAATCTGTCGATAGGTTGTAATAGCAAAACATAAGTTTTAAAATCAGATGATCTGATACCTAACATCACGCTCTGTTGAAAATCTACAACTCTTCATCGAGCAATCGATGGACTTTTTTTCCTAATGTGAAAACCGCCGTGGTTTCTCTTTAATAAAGTGACGTCTGTCGAGGTAATAGCCACCTAAAGGCAGAAAAGACCAAAAATTTCTAAATTTAGTTGCATGACCAAAGGAGGGAATTTCAGAAGTGAAACAATCCAACGAAGCAAATTTTCGCGAGCCGGAAACCCGATTATTGTTTAAAAATTTCCTCCGTTTTATTTCTTGCTTCCGCGGGCGCTCATCAGACCAGATCCGTGTCTCCGGAGAGGAAGCTGGCGCCCGAGCACCGCCGCTCCCGACTAAAGGCGCAACCTCCGGTGGCGTGAAGGTGACCGCACAGACGAGTTTCTGGTCAGTGGCACTAGTCGGCCCAAGGCTTGGCACTGAGGCACGCCACCCCCGCGCGTTATCAGCGAAATCCCGGACCGTCACCGAAATTTTGTTGCAACACAAGAGAAAAAATTGACATTTTTGCGTCAAATTAGTGGAATTAATCGCATATTAACTACAATAGAAATAGATTAAGTAATAGAATAAAAGGTAAAAAAAATAAAGAAGATTCTACCACAGCCAAAAATAAACAGAATACGTCAGGATGATCTGAAGCGTGTTAAATATTTTAATTACGTTACAGTTTTAAAACATCAAAACCTTTGGAGAAGCGCTCACGTCAAAATTACATTAGATGTAAATTGGGACAGTCTTTCGTACACAGGCGCTCATCTGTGAATAACATTATGCTAATACATGTAAATTCGCCTCCAGCATTAAACAAAACTGTATAATCTTGGTAATCTGTCACTAGTATAAATCAGTCACCAAACCTACTGCAGCGGTGAGCTTTCTTGAAACATTATTATTATTCCACATAAATATAAATTTTATTTTATGTTAATTGCATCATTACAAGTACAACATTAATGCAAAAAAAGTAACTGTTTCCGAAATTTCGCAAAAATAACGAACTCGTCGCGACGTATTAAATTTCGTTGCGAAACACCACAGTCATTAATTACATTTTTAATTAAGTTTTGGTGTATCGTTACAATCACGGTTCACCCAACATAAACAACAATCTAGCGATAAACTCCCCGATAAAATTTCCTTAATTGAACAACTACTAAAATAATAAAGTTGACAGAAATCCCGCCACTAATGAATTCGGCCGAATAAATTATCGATCACCACCTCATCGAATTAAAAATTTAATTAAGATTTTTATATTTATTACAGATTAGATGTAAATTCCTCAAAACGGGACCGCGGCTTGCGTACAGCAGCGTTTAATGGCGAAAAAAGTAATGGAATGCAAAAACCGCGTATTAAGGATAGTGTGAAATTCGTTTTTTACCAGGAATTCGCTTCTGAAGAAATTCTGAATGATAAATGCGAAGCACAGTAGCGGTCGTAGATCATTCCTGCAATAGCCGATACGATCTTAATTGTTGAAAAAGAACATGGCATTTGTGCATTTACTGTTAAATTCTTTTATTAAGCTTAATTAGGTTGGCCGCGATTACATTTCCTATTCGAAGTGCGGTTTCCGGTGAGATTTCGGCGATAAAACGGCACGGAGTGCACAAAATACGGCGGTAATTAAAAGAAAATAAATAAGGAACGGATTAATCCTGCTGAGATTCAATCCATTGTTGAAAGTGTCTGAAAAAACAAAACTCGCGTTTACTAATCGCCGACCATCTCAAAAAAAGAGCGAGACAGACAATCTCTATCGATTAGCGCTGAAAACTAAATCTCCGCATCCGCGTTCAGTTTTCTGCGAACTTTTATCTAAACCGCACAGAAGCAAACACACATGTTATTTGTACAGTTAGTGTCTGAATCGCTTTCATAATGTTTGGTAGGTAAAGTTCGTTGCCTGATTGATCGTTTATATCTCTCTCAACGGCAAATTGTTTCTTTTGCGTAACGGATTCGTTGCAGTTTTTTGACACAGCGCTTACTCAGCCTGAAATGGAATTGAATGAAACGGCGAGAGAGACGGATGGATGTGTAATTTAAAAAATCGAAATCGAGCAAAAACAAATCGTGACAGATCTGATTGAAGTGCTGATTGCAGGTCGCGATAGGCGCTATCGCCTCTCTTTGGAAAAATTAGAGCAATTTGTAAAGAAATTCAGATTCTGTTGCTGCTGGCAAACAAGATATCGATAAAGGTGCTTGATTTTCATAATGACTGTTTATTTTGCTAAATAATGGGAGATTGGATCTTTGTGTTCGGATCGCGTTCGCTGATGCGGACATTCGTTGCTGCTTTCAGGAAATATAAACGTAAATAACGCTCGAACACGAATTGCAAAGTCGACAAAAACCACGTGTCCTTAACACCTGTTTATCGTAGTATTTTACAATGCAAATTTTACTAAAATAGTTTAATGAGTAGTACTTTCCGGGTAGTCGCGTTACTGAGAAAACGGAGGGTTTTCGTTTGTTATCAGGTAGTACTTTCCCCGTTTATGAGTGTGTAAATCCCCCATCGTCTCATAATCATCTTCACACGAATCCGGTTTCTTAGTATAATCCTCCCAGCTCTTGCATTTCCTTGCTCTAAAAGATTGGGGGTTAGCTACGGCTTCTATGTAGAACCGCCAGCTCCTAAAATGCGAGCACGAAACTGAAACTCTCATTCAGAAAGGTCCTGTCATTTAAGAACTACAATGTCACCCTTCGTTTTGAGGTCAGTCATATTAAAAATAGCTTCTTTGATACACCCCGCCTGCCAACTACCACCGTTTTGGAAAAAAGTCGATGGTACCACAAGGTTCCTTATACCCGATCCTTCCACCGCTGGTGTGAATTACTTCGACGACTGAGGCGTCTTCTGGGTTCAGTTTTTCGCTCTCAGGTGCATCCTCGAAAAAAACTCCAGCGGGATCTAGAGCTACGATCCTTGGAATTTTTTTCCCAAGATATTTTTTTATATGTTTGCCTGCAAAACCACACACCTGTCCTCCTAAAGAATGCCCAACCAGTACCATGAAATTATCCAGCGGAACGGAGTACGTTTGGTGCAAATTAATAATCAGTTTTCCGATAAGATTACCTAGAGTGGTGTTTTGAGTTTGAAAACTTGATCATTAGTTTCAAAGACGACCTACCAACTTCTCGCGTGTCATACAATGCTATGATATAATCCTTGCCGGCGTACTCTGACCAGTCCACTTGAATCACATACAATTCTGGATTGATTTCGAAAAACGAGTGTTTCAAATTGTTGTACCAGCTAGTATTCACATTTTCCAACCAACCGTGAACAAAGAAAACATACTGTGCTTTCTTGTTGATTAATTTAGTGGGGTTACGAGGGTCCAGGATGGTGTACTTTTTGGATTTTTTTGTTCGCCATAAGTAGAATTTTATGTTATCGATAGTCACAACATCCCCATGAACGTTTTTGTGCAATAAACCAATACCGTTGCAAAGATTGAAAAAATCTTGTTGTATAGCTTCAGAAACTCGAGACAAGTCAAGTCCAGGTTCTACAACATTTTTTTAAAGCATCAGATTCAAAAACAAGAACAACAAAAACACTTTTTTTTTATCTTAGTTACCTTCTTCCAGTCGAACAAAGGCAAACACACAAAGGAATACCACTAGGTATTGTTGTCGCATGTTGTCTTGTTTTACTGACGGAGTAAGTAACGCTTTATGTTCATTTATCGTCGTTGTGGTTCGTAATCAGCATTTTAAATACATATTATGAAACTTTTGTCTACCTATAGCGAATCAAAATGCGAACTAGACATTGCCAAGGTTGGTGTCCCATGATAAGGAAGCGATAGACACATTTGCAAAATGGGTTTTTTTTTGTAAAAATGGCCATTTTATAGACCTGATATATTAAATTAGGTTCTTGGGGTAATTTTTAACCAAGAGTAAGTATGTAGTCGTAGACGTTTCCATCTGTCTGTCTGTCGTATGTCTGTCTGTCTATGTCAATTTAAAATATAACAATACAATTTAATTTTGTATTTTTGTTGTAAGGTTCACCTAAGGATGTTAAATTGGTAATAAAACTTTATCTCCCCCCTCTCTACAAAGTTGTGTCAAAATACCTTCGATCATTTTTTTTAAATTTAATTTCACAAGGACATCTTGTATTCTATTATTGAAATAATTATATTGTCTAAACAAGGTGAACTTTAAAACTGTTTGTTACATTAAGGTTTGAATGGATCCAGTAACCTCGGCGTACTCCCTACGTTCGCATTTTCGTAGTTTCTTTTTTTAGGCTAATTTAGCTTCATAGTCATTTTATGAGAATTGCTTTCAAATCAGGATTAAAATGGAGCGTAGCGAGCACGTGTCGATGAGAAGTTGAATTATTAATAAAACTTCTATATTATCTACACAAGGTGAACGTTAAAACTTTTTTATTTCTGTTTTTTCGGCGTACCACATGGTTCGCTTTTCCGCCCTGTGCTGTTCTTGTATATTTTTCGAAAGCGCCTTGTTTCCCGCAGACGAAAATCATAGTTTAAACTATATATTTGAGAAAAATGGGAATTGGTCAACATATATTTCCACGAAGAGAATTGATTTCCATCCTACGTTTGAACGACGTCGAAAGGTGTGCCCCGTATATAGAGTAGGGTTTGGTAAATTCCTATAATTCTCGAAATACAAAAATTTCCATATCCTCAAAACACCAAAATCCTTAAATCCTCGAAACACTAAAATCTCCAAAAGCTCAAATACTTAAAATAACAAAATCCTCAAATCACCATAACACTAAAATCCATAGATCCTCAAAACACCGAAATCTTCAAATTCTCTCGTCATAACAGAAAAATCCTCATATCCTCATAACACCAGAACTCCTAAATCCTTAAAACACCAAAATCTTCGAATCTTTAAAACACCAAAATTCTCCAAATCCTCGAAAGAATGAAATCCTCAATCCACTAAAATTCTCAAATCTTCAAAACAGCAAAATCCTTAAAACCTCGAAACACCAAAATCCTCAAATTACCATAACACCAAAATCCACAGATCCTCAAAACATCTAAATCTTCAAATTCTCAAAATACCCAGTTTCCTAAATTCCTACCAGAAAAATCTTCACATCCTCATAACACCAAAACCCTAAATCCTTAAAACACCAAAATTCTCAAATTCTCAAAAAACCAAAATCCCTAAATTCTCAAATCCTCAAAACACCAGAATCTTCGAATCTTCAAAATACCAAAATTCTCCTAATCCTGGAATTAATAGAATCCCCAATTCCCCAATTCATAAAAATTCTCAGATCCTCATAACACCAAAACCCATAAATCGTTAAAACACCAAAATTCTCAAATTATCAAAATACTAAAATTCAGAAATTCTCAAATCCTCAAAACACCAAAATTTTCAAATTTTTCAAAACACCAAATTTCCCCAAATCCTCGAAAGACTAAAATCCCCAAATACTCAAATCCTCAACACACCAAAATCTTCGAATTTTCAAAACATCAAAATCCCCAAATTCTCAATCCACTAAAATTCTCAAATCTTCGAAACAATAAAATCCTCAAATCATCAAAACACTAAAACTATTAAATCCTCAAAATACTAAACCCCAAATCCCGAAAACACGAAAATCCCCAAATGCTCAAAACACTAAAATCCCCAAATGCTCAAAACACTAAAATCCCCAAATCCGCAAATTTTCAAAATATAAAAATCTTCAAATCCTCTAAACACTAAAATTCCCATATCCTCAAACACCAAAATGCTTAAATCCTCGAAACATCAAAATCCTCAAATCATCATAACACCGAAATCCTCAGATCCTCAAAATATCAAAATCTTCAAAACACTAAAATCCCCAAATTCTCAAATCCTCAACACACCAAAATCTTATAATTTTCAAAACAGCAAAATCCTCAAATTCTCGTAACATCAAAATCCTCAAATGATCGTAACACCAAAATCCTCAAATCCTCAAAACACCAAAATCTTCAAATCCTCAAAACACTAAGATCTCCAAATTCTCAAATCCTCAACACACCAAAATCTTCCAATTTTCAAAACACCAAAATTCTTCAAATCCTGGAATTAATAGAGTCCCCAATTCTCCAATCCATCAAAATTCTCATATCCTCATAACACCAAAACCCCTAAATCGTTAAAACACGAAAATCCCCAAATGCTCAAAACACTGTAATCCCCAAATTCTCAAATCCTCAAAACACCAAAATCTTCAAATCCTCAAAACACTAAGATCTCCAAATTCTCAAATCCTCAACACACCAAAATCTTCCAATTTTCAAAACACCAAAATTCTTCAAATCCTGGAATTAATAGAGTCCCCAATTCTCCAATCCATCAAAATTCTCATATCCTCATAACACCAAAACCCCTAAATCGTTAAAACACGAAAATCCCCAAATGCTCAAAACACTAAAATCCCTAAATTCTCAAATCCTCAAAACACCAAAATTTTCAAATTTTCAAAACACCAAAATTCTCCAAATCCTCGAAACACTAAAATCCCCAAATACTCAAATCCTCAACACACCAAAATCTTCGAATTTTCAAAACATCGAAATCCCCAAACCCTCAATCCACTAAACTCCTCAAATCTTTGAAACAATAAAATCCTCAAATCATCAAAACACTAAAACTATTAAATCCTCAAAACACTAAACCCCAAATCCCGAAAACACGAAAATCCCCAAATGCTCAAAACACTAAAATCCCAAATCCGTAAATTTTCAAAACATAAAAATCTTCAAATCTTCGAAACACTAAAATTCCCATATCCTCAACACACCAAAATGCTTAAATCGTCGAAACATCAAAATCCTCAAATGATCGTAACACCAAAATCCTCAAATCCTCAAAATACCAAAATCTTCAAATCCTCAAAACACTAAGATCTCCAAATTCTCAAATCCTCAACACACCAATATCTTCCATTTTTCAAAACACCAAAATTCTCCAAATCATCAAAACACCAAAATCATTAAATCCTCAAACACAAAAATCCTCAAATCTCCAAAACACAAAATTCCTCAGATCCTCATAACACCAAAAACCCCTAAATCGTTAAAACACGAAAATTCTCAAATCGCATTTTATTGGTTTCTCTTTTTAGGCCAATTTAGCATCATAACCTGAAGAATCTTGTTAACGATTGATTTATAAATAATTTTATGAAATTACTTTAAAAAATCATGATTAAAATGGTGCGCAGCGAGCACGTGTCAACGAGAAGTTATATTATTATTAATAAAGCTTCTATATTATCTACTACACAAGTTGAACGCTAAAACTTTTTGTAACTTCTAAAGTGTGAATGACTCTAGTAACTTAAACGTGCTCGCTGCGCTCGCATTTTTTAGGTTAGAAGTGGCTTCCGGGATGTAAAGTTAGCTATTTTCATATTTATCTGACAACTTTCACTTTTCCCCAAATAATTTTTCCTTCATATGAATGACACCGGATATTTTCCAGAAAGCGGTCATTCTAATTGTTTTGGAATAGGTCCCTTTCTGAAATTCTATACAAAACTTTCTTTAAAAAATATTGTGTTTCGTCTGAATTTTCTGTTTTGTTTCCTTTTTCTGTTTTTTTTTCGGCGTACCACACGGTTCGCTTTTCCGCCCTGTGCTGTTCATATATGTTTTTCGAAGGCGCCTTGTCCCCCGCATTCATCGCCAAAATCCCGCCCTTGTAGTCGTTCCTGCGTTGTCAATTCGTGGCGGAAGCG
Source organism: Zophobas atratus (assembly GCA_022388445.1). NCBI lineage: Eukaryota > Metazoa > Arthropoda > Insecta > Coleoptera > Tenebrionidae > Zophobas > Zophobas atratus. The sequence continues at coordinate 6,455,157 of CM039450.1, forward strand.
AAACGCGGAAGCCCGAGTCCCTCGTTTTGCTTTTTTTTTTCCGTTGCCTCTTCGAAATCCGAACGAAGCAATTTTTCGAGCTAGCGCTAAAATCCTTTAACCGCTACGTTCGTGACGTCCTTGCGAATCTCGAGGTGCTCGCCGAAATTGCGTTTTTTCCTAATGGCCCAAACCGAATTTCAGCCGGCCACAACCTAATCACGTTCCAGTACGGAACTGTATTTTTAAATTGATCACGTTTGCCGTCTGGTACGTCTTTCTGGCGTTAGGGAGATAATTAAATAAACATCCCGGCGATCGGGTTTTATGATAAAGAGTTGAATCGTAAATTTAATTAGATAATTGGAGATGTGTTTGCCAATTATAAAAATGAAATATTGAACACGAGAGTAAAATTTACGGCGAGCTAATGATTACGTAAGTTACTTTTACTTCGGATTGTTATCGCGGGCGAAAAATTCGAGGGTTATTAGGAGTGAGTGAGTGAGTATAAAGGATAAAATAAATCGTTCTCATTAAAATTTTCTTGTTGTTTAGATTGGATTTCCGGCGAGGGCAATTGACATTTTGAAAAATTTTGATGAATGGGCTTGCAAACTGGTTTTAGCGAATGTACTTTGCATTCGACGAAATTACACACCACTTTACGATAATGAGTAAAACGAGACACTTTCGAGTAGTTAGAGGAACTGATGATGACGCGGATTAAACGCTCGGCGTGCAACGAATTATTACGACAATCATGCTAATTATGCGCAATGAAAGAGGTTGTCTTCATCTACTTTGTTACTTAAGTAAAGTAGGTTTCGTCTTCGAACGTTCCGACTTAAGTTTCAAGCTTGTGCTGAAGACTATTTTCGTGCTTCCTTTGGAAATATCTTGCTACAATGATGGATGGAATGCTTCCTCTTTTTTTTTTAGTACTTGTTTGGTAGTACCTTAATAGCTTGTTTTTACGAAATTATCTTCGGGCAACCAGTCGTTGAATGGGTTCTCGATGAGCGTCCAATTTGGACATAGAATTTATTGTGTGGTGTCACAGGTACTAATTGAGCCTTCGATGATTCCGGACAAAAGCTCCTCTGCATGTGCATCTCATTAATTGACAGCCAAGCATTCGTTTAATGATAATTTCTGCGAATGTAGGAGGAGTGTTTGGACGTGTTTTCCTACATGCAACTACAGCGCTTTAATTGCGGTTTGAAGATTAAGAAGTACCCGTAACACTCTCACCAATCTGGCTTTCGGTACTCGATTCCATTCCCACATACTCCGGGAGTAACAAGATCGTTTAGTATTTTTAATGGTGCCGTAACACATGTCGCATTAAGCGTCTTAGTTGCAGCAGCAGTTAAATGCTATTGTAGATGACCGTCCATTAAGGTGGCATTTCTCAGTGGTAGTACTAATTTTTCGTGTACCATATGCCTCATTTACCTGTTTTGCGCTATTCTTGTCCCAGTTCAGTTACTTTGACGAGGTCACCGTCATACTGACATAATCATTTTTTCCTCAGTACGGTTAATCACACCTTCAGCTCGCCATAATGACCGCGATGATCTTTTTTCTTTAATGGATTTAAATGTAGGTGTAGCACCTAGGATGCACGCAAGATTGGGTCATAAAAAAGAACGGCGGACGCCCACAGATGTGAATCGGAACACTGGAACGTGAACCAATTATTTGGCGAGGTGGTCTATTAGAAAATTGATGCGGTCGGTTCGTTTCGTGGTACTAACGATTTTTTGTTAATGTTGGCACTCCTGCAATTTCGTGCACATTGCGGTTGGCTAGATGGCCCAGTTTGATTGCGTTTATGGCGGGTTGTAATTTGGGTTCTAAATCCTCCCACAGGTGTCATGCGGCTCATTTTACTAGTAATTAATTGTTGACTCAGCTGTTCGGTTAGGTTGCTAACCTTTCCAGAAACAAATGGCTTTGCAACTGTATTTTGCTTTGGGTAATTTCTGCTCCGTAAATCACGATGTTTGCCTTTCTTGGGCATGTGGCGTTCGTGGAAGTGTACTATTTAGAAACGTATTTACATTTTTGTGGTAGCGTGTGGGTCAAAACGAAAGAACTGCGCAACGGATGCACCCATCACTGATAGCATCAGTGAATAAGCTGAAATCGTCAGCGCTAACTGTGCTGTTGTTATCTAGTAATTTGTCTATAGAATGTATATGAACTGATTTTAAGTAAAAAAAAAAGTATAAAAAATAGCCAATAAAACAATCAATATAGACTTTAACGACGGAATTTGATTGGCAGCCTCCGTGCACACAAATTTTGGCCAGCGTTCCACAATATATACGATATTTCTAGAATACATACAAAATTTGACAACAATCGATCCAGTAGTTTCGGAGATTATCTGTCTAATAATCCATACAGAGGACAAAAAGTAGATATTATTTTATACTGTTGGTATCATAAAACGTCCAGAAAACATGAACTTGGCTATTTGCCGGTTGGTGTTTATTACAATACTTCCTTAGTTTACGCTCGGGAAGTAAAAAGTCAACTAGTTTGAAGGAAGTCATTTCATCATAGTTTAAACTATATTTGACAGTTTGAACAAAAATGGCCTACTTTTTTTTCTTTTACTTAAGTATTCTTCGATTAAATGACGTCGAAAGGTGTGCCCGGTATATAGAGTAGGGCTTGGTAAATTCCTAACTTCGTAACATTACTTGGTATTTTTAGTACTAATTTAAGTTGTTCTGAGAACCATAAATGTTCGAAAAATAAGTAAACAACAAATTTTTAATCGTTTCATTTAACACCACTTAACACATATCTCAGATCCTTTTTCGTATTTTGTGTTTGATTATTAATTTATTATAATCACTAGAATTAGAAAAGTCAGTGGAGTCATTGTCTGTTTCTAGGTATTTTTGACACAATGCCAAGAAATCGAGAAGAAAAAGAATTTAAAAGCCAATTAATTCTACAGCTGTCTGGATAATTATCTAAAATTTCGAAGTGACGTCATCACCTTTTTTGTCGGGATATTTCCAAAAATTTTGCGTGGCGTTTTACATAACACCAAAATCCCCAAATCCTCAAAACACCAAAATCCCCAAATGTTCAAAACACTAAAATCCCTAAAGCCTCAATCCTTAAAACACCAAAATTGTGATATCCTCAAAACATCGAAATCCCCAAGTCCTTAGAACATCAAAATCGTCAGATCCCCAGAACACCAAAAACCCTAAATCTCTAAAACACCCAAATTCCCAAAATCTCAAAACACCAAAATCCCCAAATTCTCGAATCCTCAAAACAACAAAATCTTCGCATTTTCAAAACATCAAAATCCTCAAAACACCAAAACTCTGCAAATCTTTTAAACAACAAAATCTCCAAATCCTCAATCTACCAAAATCCTCAAATCCTCCAAACACTAAAAACCCCAAATCCTCCAATCTTCAAAATATCAAAATTCCCAAATCCTCGAAACACTAAAATTCCCATGTGCTCAAAAAACTAAAATTCCCATGTGCTCAAAACCCCAAAATCCTCCGTTCATCAAAACCCCAAAATTCTCCAAATCTTGAAAACAACAAAATCCTCAAATCCTTAAAACATCAAAATCCTCAAATTCGCGAAACAATAAAATCCTCAAATGTTCAAAACACTAAAATCCCCAAATCTTCAAATCCTCCATAAGACCAAAATCGTTAAATCCTCGAAACATCGTAACACTAAAATCCTCCAATTCTCAAAAGACTAAAATTCCCAAATTCTCGTAACAGAAAAATCTCTAAATCTTTAAAATACCTAAATTCTTAAATCCTCAAAACACCAAAATCCCCGGATCCTCACTGTATCCTCAAAACACCAAAATCCTCGAATTTTCAAATCCTCAAAACAACAAAATCTTCGCATTTTCAAACCTCGACACCAAAATTCTCCAAATCTTTTAAACAACAAAATCTCCAAATCCTCAATCCACCAAAATCCTCAAATCCTCCAAACAAAAAATCCTCAAATGCCCAAAACACGAAAATCCCCTAATGGTCAAAACACCAAAGTCCCCAAATCCTCCAATCTTCAAAATCCTCATATCCTCGAAACACTAAAATTCCCATATCCTCAAAACACTAAAATTCTTACATCCTCGAAACATAAAAATTCTCAAATCATCATAACACTAAAATCCCCAGATCGTCAAAACACCAAAATCCTCAATTCATCAAACCACCAAAATTCTCCAAATCTTGAAAACAACAAAATCCCCAAATCCTTAAAACACCAAAACTATCGAACCCCAAAACACGAAACTCGCCAAATGTGCAAGACACTAAAATCCCCAAATCCTCAAATCCACGAAAGATAAAAATTCCTGTATCTTCAAAAGATCAAAATCGTTAAATCCTCGAAACATCATAACACCAAAATCCTCATATTGTCAAAAGACTAAAATTCGCAAATTCTCATAACAGAAAAATCTTTAGATCCTCATATCACCAAAATCCCTAAATCTTTAAAATACATAAATTCTTAAATCCTCAAAAGGCCAAAATCCCCAGATCCTCTCTGTATCCCCAAAACACCAAAATTCTCCAAACACTCAAACCAATAAAATCCCCAAATCCCCACATCCCCAAATTCTTAAAACACCAAAATCCACTGATACTCAAAACAACAAAATCCTCAAATCCTCAAAACACCAAAATTCCTAAATTTCCAAAACACCAAAATCTTCAACCCCCCAAAACACCAAAATCCCTAAATCCTCAAAACACGAAAATCCTCAAATACTCAAAACACCAAAATCTTCAAATGCTTTAAACACCAAAATCCCTAAATTTCCAAAACACCAAAATCTTCAAATCCCCAAAACACCAAAATCCCTAAATCCTCAAAACACGAAAATCCCCAAATACTCAAAATACCAAAATCTTCAAATGCTCTAAACACCAAAATCTTCCAATTTTCAAAACACCAAAATCTTCAAATCCTCAAAATAACAAAATTACCAAATCCTCATAACAGAAAAATTCTCAGATCCTCATAACACCAGCATGCCTAAATTTCCAAAACACTAAATTCTCCGAAGCCTCTAAACAACAAAATCCTCAAATTCTTGAAATAGTAAAATTCCCAAATCCTCAAAACATCAAAACCATCAAATCATTGCCTATAACACCAAAATGCTCAGATTCTCAAAATAACAAAATCCTCAAATTCTTAAAACACAAAAATTCCCAAATCCTCATAACAGAAATATCCTTAGATCCTGATTACACCAAAATCCCTAAATCTTCAAATCCTCAAAAACAACAAAATAATCAAATCTTCGAAACAATAAAATTTCCAAATCCTGAAAACACCAAAACCCTCATCCTCGAAACACTAAAATCCTCAAATCATCGTAGCACCAAAATGCTCGTATTATCAAAACACGAAAATCCATAGATCCTCAAAACACCAAAAATTTTCCAAACCCTCGAAGCAATAAAATCCCCAAATTCTCAAAACAGGAAATTCCCCAAATTTTCGAAACATCAAAATCGTCAAATCCTCGAAGCACTAAAATTCTCATATTCTCAACACCAAAATCCTCAAATCATTATAACACCAAATTGCCCAGATCCTCATAACACCAAAATCCCCAAATCCTCAAATTCTGAAAAGAACAAAATCCTCAAATCCCCGAATTAGTACAATGCCCAAATCAGATCTTCATAACACCAAAATCCTCAGATCCTCAAAACACCAAAACCCTTAAATTCTCAAAACACCAAAATCCCATATGTCCAAAATACATATAAAATTTAACACAATCGGTCCAGTAGTTTCGGAGACTAATAAAAATAGACACACGAAAACAGAATACCTAGTATTTTATATTCTTGGAGTCATATAACGTCCGTAAAAACATGAAAGTAGCCATTTGTCGAATGTGCCTTGTTACAATACTTCCTTAGGTTACGTACAGAAATAAAAATCAAGTAGTCCGAAAAAAGCCAATTCGTCATAGTTTGAAATATATATGAGAGTTTGTACAAAAATAGCAATTACATTTCAATGAAGGGAAAATATCTCCATCCACCGTTTTTGAAGAACGTGGAAATCTGTGTCCCGTATATTGAGCAGGGTTTAGTATATTCCAATACTGCGCACCACTTGGTATTTTTAATATTAATTTAAGTTTTCCTGGGAACTATGTATTTTGAAAAAATAAGTAGGTAATCAATAAGTTTTTCATTTTACACCACTTAAAGCCTTTTTCGTATTTTGTCCTTGATTTATTTTATGAAGAGATTTTACAACTTTAGAAGAAATCCTGTCTGCATTTATCTGCATTTACTGTATAAAATTTTGAATGGTCAATATACAATTTAAGAACGGGAATTAATTGTTTTTAGATCCAAAATTCTACATCTTCTGCGTCTGAAGAACGTCGAAAACTGTGTCCCGTTTTTTAATATGAATTTAAGTTGCTCTGCGAACCATAATATTAAAAAAATCGGCAAAAAAATTTAACAATAGTTAAAAATACATGTTTTATACAGCTGTGTATCCTTGAAATGTTGATGGGGGTAATTCCCTTACTGGTTTTAAATGCAAATACTGAACGTAACCCAATGCAGTTAGTTATACAGAAGGAACTGTTTTAACATATCATTAGTTTTGATAAGCCAAACTGCAAGTCACATATGTCTTAAAAATATTCTATTTTTGAAAGTACATGGCAACAAATTATTTTCAAACAGACAGTGGGTCAAAATGAGCTTAAAACAAATTATTCGCAGTCGCTATATTGTCGGTTAATGTAAGTTTAGCGGGATTAATTTTTTGCTGAATTTTTTTGTGTAATATGGAAGCGGCAATCTGCTCTTAATCCTTTTCGCAACAACAACATGGTTAAAATGTTTAATAAATATATGGATAAAAGCAAGTAAAACCGCTACATGCAAAATTAAGCCCTATTTTTTTTCACTTAAAGATCTTTCAACTCTGTACGAATCAGACTAAAATAACGACTTGTGGCGCTTACGGAAAAAACTAATTGATGTTGTTCCATTATACATCATTTCGTAAGAACTTTTTATGATCCTGAAAGAGAAAGGTTAAGACTTTGTTTGTATAGAGTTATTTTTTCTAATAACGGTACATAAATAGGTCAAAATATTTGTCAAAAATTTAGAAAACAATCAGTTTTTCTCTAGTTGCTACAAGTACGAGTAATTTTTCGCCCACGCGTTTCTCATGCCAGAAGCAATTTCCCGGTTTGAACCGAAACAACCCCAATTAGCCAATGCACAGGACGCAGCCAAACGTCCGATACGTTCCAATTAGCTTACGCAACCCCGTCTCATTTCGCATTTCGCAGCGACCGGTTCTCCACCTGCCGTTTCAACCTTAGATCGTCCTAATTAAATCAAATGAATAACGACAGGATTACGAGTACACGAAGTGTCGTTCCTCTGTGAAGCGCGCCTTTCTCTCTGCATAAATCGAATTAAAAGGACCATTATCAAGCGCTTCGCTAATTTTCGACTTTTAACCGGATTATCCGGAGGGGTGAAGTGCAGAATCGTGATAAAATGAGCTTTCGTTCTTAGGCAGGTGCTGCTGCGGTAAATCCCCTTTGACAAATGGTTCGAGCACTCGTCACGCTGTCTTGTTTATAAGCCGAGCGACGCCGAACCGAAAACAAGGTTCTCGGTAAATCAAGACGAGTTAATCGTATGTGGACCCTTCGGACGAAACGTCGCCGTTCCGTCATAATGTTCCTGTACGTGACGTCTGCTTCATTTTCGCTTTACTCCCTCGTAGTCGTCTTAATAGCATCCGCTAAGCATTCCCTTTGAGTATTCTGCGGGAATCCCCTACAACGGAGCGCAGCACCCCGCGGCGAACGACCGCTTTAATTCCTAATGTTTCAGTGTATCTCTTCGTCTGTTGCGAACATCGCAAGCCGAATTTCCATAATCTCCGAAAACGGTTTGCGGTGGTTGGGAGCATAAATCGTGTATATGTGTCACAGGAACGTTTAGAAACCCGGCCAACATGCATAAGTAATTTTTATGACGATTCTTGGCGGCTGGGAACGGTCACGAAGTTGCCTTTGGCTTCTTTTATTGAAATTTTATGGGGTGATGACGGCAGATTGATGTGAGAATACAACTACCTATCTTGCGACGCCCGACAAGCTTAAACTTCGATGACGATTATTCTAATTGCACGTTCCTTAATTTCAACAAGACAAAGACCGTCCGCACACGCAGAGGTATCTCGAACGACGCTACGTTGTGTACCTTCCATAACACTTCCGCTTAAGTAGTGCAAACTCTCCGTACAAGCCGTGAGAGTTAAAATACCTCGCAGCCCCTGTCGCAAATCGAGAAACACATCACTTCAAACTTAGACAAATATGAATCCCCCGTGCCTTCCAGTTTCCATATTTAAATTTCTGCTACTTTGTGCATCTCCCGAAATACCTCAGCGATATTAAATCCTAAGGATACCTCTCCAACAATAAGGAAATTCGCCCAAACAACAAAACCTCGTCTGCATTTACGAGCCGACGTGCCTGCAGCAGCATCAGCAAGAGCGTCAAGATTTCAACTTCCGTTAAACCTGGAAACGTCAGAGCCAACATCGGGATGTCAGTTGCCTGTCCAATTTTGATCCAAATTGCCTGTAATAACGATAATTAACGATCCAACATGTGTGACGTTGCATTTGAATGAATCAACGAAAAAAGTTGTGTGATTGTGATTGATTCGACTGCTATCGATCCGGTTGGATAATAGGTTTGCTAACCTGATTATGATTTGGCTACAGGTACGCACTCATATGGTCAACAAGAGGGTATCTCATTCCGGCGAAATTGGCTGTCGGTAAATTGGCAATAACGAGCGGCTGAGACGTGCTTCCATATGGCGAAACGTGCGGTAAATGAATAAAATTAAAATTAGAACCTATTCAGCGTCAAATTGCTAGATATACGGTACACCAAAAAACGTTAATTAATTAATTAGGAAGGCATTAAACCGCTGGAAAGGTAACGAAAGAGCGGATCTTGCAGAGACAGATGTCTAGCGATTTTCGTCGGAGGCGGCGGCTTTTTCTTTGTTAACAGTTAATATTTTCTGTATGCGATTAAAAAACCCTTTCTTTCTCTTAGGCACATTGTGGAAACGGCAAGACGTTAACAACATATGTCTAAGCAAGTCCACCTACAACCTGATGACGTCACCTCAAAATTTTGCGTAGTCAATGCTATCTAAGTTTATAATATAACATAATACTGTTTACGAATCCGACTTAAGTTTTTGCCCTAGGCATCCAGATTTTGGATTGTTGGACTGTCCTTCAGACGCGAGCGAAATTCTGTCTAATTAACTTTAGACCAATGTTGCGCTTATTTTGATCAATTTTAAAATATTTCCTGATATTATCTTAATATATTTTGAGAATTTAACTTATTAATTTGTATTATCAATTCAGCTTCTCGCCGTACCGTTAAAATATTTTTAGTATTGACTGAAAGTGCTCGCTGCGCTCGTATTCTAAATATATATATTTTACATTTACTCCCATTATAAATCTCTAGGTGTGCCTATCAATGTAAATTAATTAAAAAATCTGAAATCATTGATAAGACATCTCCCCAAGTTACAATGCAGTGACATATTTCAAAGCCAACTTCACGTAAATTAATAATTATCATCCTGTATATATTAAATAATGTGTCATCGTCAAATCTTATTAAGAAATGCACAACTACAACATTTTTATTTCAACTCATCCATAAAAAAATAAGAGTTTAAACTGAATTTGTTTGATTCTACATCATATGGGAGGGAAGTTCAATAAAAACGTGAATGGGGGATCATATTTCATTTTTGAAAAAACTTGAAAAACTTTTGGAGCCCCCAAATACATTTTGAAGACTCTCGGGGTGCTCTAGTGAGATTTTTTAATTCTAAAGGATCTCGGGACCCCATAGTGCCTTTTTTAATGCCACATTTTGGAAGGTTTTAGGGCCAAAGAATCTCGAGGGTCCCTACTGTGTTTTCTGTAAATTCCAAAAAATCTCTGGGGTCCCTAGTATGTTTTTTAAATGCCAAAACAAACTCGTGGGCCCTTGTATCTTTTTTAAATGCTAAAAAATATCGGAGCCCTAGTACGTTTTTGAATGGCAAGGAAATACGGGGTTTCTAGTGTGTCTTTTTCAATACCAAAAGATCTGGGGGCCCTTAGAATGATTTTCTTTATGCCAAGGGAATTCGGGTGGGACTAGTGTGTTTTTCTTATGCTAAAAAATCATGAGGGCCCTTGGTGTGATTTTTTTTTTAATGTCAAATTATTTCGGGAGGCCCTAGTGTGATGCCAAAATTCTCGGAGGCCCTTAGTGTCTTTTTTCAAAGCCAAAGAATCTCGGGGACCTCTAGTGCATTGTTTTTCAATACCAAAAATTCTCTGGGGCTGCAAATGTTAATTTTTTAATGCCAAAGGGGTCCTAGTGTGCGCTTTTTTAAGCCAAAGAATCTCATGAGCCCCTAGTCCGATTTCTTTTAAATGCCAAATAATCACAAGGATCCCAAGTGTCTTTTTTCAAAACCAAAGAAACACACCTAGTGTGAGTTTTTAAATGGCAAAGAATCTCGGAAGCCCTTTGCATCTTTTTTTTAATGCCAAAGAATCTCGGAGGCTCCTAGTGTGAGATTTTTTAAAAGCAGCCAAAGAATCATGGGGATCCCAAGTGTGTTTTTTTTATTGCCAAAATATATAGGGACGCCCTAGTGTGATTTTTTTTAAATAGCCAAAGAAACTCTTGGACCGTTCGTATCTTTTATTAATGCCAAAAATTTTCGGAGGCTCCTAGTGTGACTTTTTTAAATGTCAAAAAATCCCGTGACCCTTTGTATCTTTTTTTAATGCCAAAGAATCTCAGGGGCCCTTAATGTTATTATTTTTAAATGCATAAGAATCACGGGAGGCCCTTAGTGTCTTTTTCAAAACCAAAGAATCTCGAGGACTCCAAGTGTGCTTTTTTAAATATCAAAGAATCTCGTGGCTCTTTGTATCTTTTTTTTTTAATGTCAAAGAATCTCAAGGAACCTTAGTGTGTCTTTTTTAAATGCCAAAATATCTCGGGGGCTCCTAGTGTGAATTTTTTAAATGTCAAAAAATCTCGGAAGCCCTTGGTGTCTTTTTTCAAAGCCAAAGAATCTCGGGGGCCCTAAATGTGCTTTTTTTAAGACGCCAAAATATCTCGGGAGCCTCTAGTGTGATTTTTTTAAATGCCAAAAAATCTCCGAGGGCTTTGGTGTGTTTTTTCAGAGTCAAAGAATCCCAGGAGCCCTTGGTGTGAGTATTTTTAAATGCCAAAAAATCAGGGAAATCCCAAGTGTGTCTTTTTTAAATTCCAAAATATCTCGGGGGCTCCTAGTGTGAATTTTTTAAATGTCAAAAAATCTCGGAGGCCCTTGGTGTCTTTTTTCAAAGCTAAAGAGTCTCGGGGGTCCTAAGTGTGCTTTTTTTAAGACGCCAAAATATCTCGGGAGCCTCTAATGTGATTTTTTTAAATGCCAAAAAATCTCCGAGTGCTTTAGTGTGTTTTTTCAGAGCCAAAGAATCCCAGGAGCCCTTGGTGTGACTATTTTTAAATGCCAAAGAATCAGGGAAATCCCAAGTGAATCTTTTTTAAATTCCAAAATATCTCGGGGGCTCCTAGTGTGAATTTTTTAAATGTCAAAAAATCTCGGAGGCCCTTGGTGTCTTTTTTCAAAGCCAAAGAATATCGGGGGCCCTAAGTGTGTGGTTTTTTAATGCCAAAATATCTCGGGGGCTCCTAGTGTGAATTATCTAAATGTAAAAAAATTTCGGAGGCCCTTCGTGTCTTTTTTTCAAAGCCAAAGAATCTCGGAGGCCCTAAGTGTGCTTTTTCAAATGCTAGAGGATCTCGGGGACTCTTTGTATCTTTTTTTTTAATGCCAAAGAATCTCGGAGACCCTTAGTGTCGTTTTCTAAATGCCAAAGAATCACGGGGATGCAAAGTGTGTGTGTTTTTTTGAAGACGCCAAAATATCTCGGGAGCCTATAGTGTGATTTTTTTAAATGCCAAAAAATCTCCGAGGCCCTTAGTGGGTTTTTTCAAAGCCAAAGAATCTTGGGGGCCCTATGTGTGCTTTTTCAAATGCCAAAGGATCTCGGACGCCCTTTGTATCTTTTTTCAAAGCCAAAGAATCCCAGGAACCCTTGGTGCGATTATTTTTAAATGCCAAAGAATCACGGAGATCCCAAGTGTGTCTTTTTTAAATTGCAAAATATCTCGGGGCTCCTAGTGTGAATTTTTTAAATGTCAAAAAATCTCGGAGGCCCTTGGCGTATTTTTCTCAAAGCCAAAGAATCTCGGGGGCCCCAAGTGTGCTTTTTCAAATACTAGAGGATCTCGGGGGCCCGTTGTATGTTTCTTTTAATGCCAAATAATCTCGGAGGCCCTTAGTGTGGTCTACTAAATGCCAAAGAATCACGGGGATGTCAAGTGTGTACCCCAAGTGTGCTTTTTCAAATGGTGGTGTATTTCGGAGGCCCTTTGTATTTTTTTTTAATGCCAAAGAATCTCAGCGGCCCTTAGTGTGATTATTTTTAAATGCCAAAGAATCACGGGGAATCAAAGTGTGTTTTTTTTAAGACGCCAAAATATCTCGGGAACCTCTAGTGTGATTTTTTTAAATGCCAAAAAATCTCCGAGGCCCTTAGTGTGTTTTTTCAAAGCCAAAGAGTCCCAGGAGCCTTGGTGTGATTATTTTTAAATGCCAAAGAATCAAGGAGATCTCAAGTGTGTCTTTTTTAAATTCCAAAATATCTCTGGGCTCCTAGTGTGAATTTTTTAAATGTCAAAAAATCTCGGAGGCCCTTGGTATATTTTTCTCAAAGCCAAAGAATCTCGAAGGCCCTTAGTGTGTTTTTTCAAATGCTAGAGGATCTCGGGGGCCCTTTGTATCTTTTTTTTAATGTCAAACATTCTCGGAGGCCCTTAGTGTGGTCTTCTAAATGCCAAAGAATCACGGGGATGTCAAGTGTGTGCCCCAAGTGTGCTTTTTCAAATGGTAGCGTATTTCGGAGGCCCTTTGTATCTTTTTTTTAATACCAAAAAATCTCAGGGGTCCTTAGTGTGATTATTTTTAAATGCCAAAAAATTACGAGGATGCAAAGTGTGTTTTTTTTAAGACGCCAAAATATCCCGGGAATCTCTAGTGTGATTTTTTTAAATGCCAAAAAATCTCCGACGCCCTTAGTGTGTTTTTTCAGATTCAAAGAATCCTAGGAGTCCTTGGTGTGATAATTTTTAAATGCCAAATAATCAGGGAAATCCCAAGTGTGTCTTTTTTTAAATTCCAAAATATCTCGGGGGCTCCTAGTGTGAATGTTTTAAATGTCAAAAAATCTCGGAGGCCCTTGGTGTCTTTTTTTTCAAAGCCAAAGAATCTCGGGGGCCCTAAGTGTGCGTTTTCAAATGCTATAGGATCTCGGGGGCCCTTTGTATCTTTTTTTTAATGCCAAAAAATCTCAGAGGCCCTTAGTGTGGTTTTCTAAATGCTAGCATATTTCGGGGCATTTTGTATTTTTTTTTAATGCCAAAGTGCGGTCTTCTAAATGCCAAAGAATCACGGGGATGCCAAGTGTGTTTCTTTTAAGATGCCAAAATACCTCGAGAGCCCCTAGTGTGATTTTTTTAAATGTCAAAAAATCTCGGAGGCCCCTCGTGTGCTTTTTTAATGCCAAATAATCTCAGGCACCCTTGCTGTGATTATTTTTAAATGCCAAAGAATCACGGGGATCTCAAGTGTGTGTTTTTTTAAATGCCCAAATATCTCGGGAGTCCCTAGTGTAATTTTTTTAAATGCCAAAAAGGCTCTGAGTGTCTTTTCGAAGCCAAAGATTCTCGGGAGATGGGACGAAGGCTAGTGTGTTTTTTTAAATGCCAAAGAATCTCTCAGGGCCCTAAGGGTGTTCTTTCTAATGTCAAAATATCTCGGTTTTGACAAGCGGTTTTCCCAATTAATTTTTTGGTCGCGATAGTTGATTTTCAGACCAAGTCTGACAAAGCTATCAATCAAATGGTGCCATTTTCGGGTAGATTACTCAATGTAAAAATTGAAAAAAAGTCAAGAGACTTCCTAGATCCTTTTTGAGTGCGGATTCGTGTTCCGGAGGTTCGATTTTTATGTCGGAAAAAGCAAATTAGAACCACATTGACGAATCCACGATAACGAAATTAAAGTAGTACTTTTTCAACAAGATGGGGCTATAGCGCACTCAACTAGGACCACAATAGCAATGTTTACGGAATTTATTTTTTTCAACGAGATAATGTGAGTTCACTTTTACAGAATATTCTTGTTTAAAGAACCCTATTTATCCAACACCTGTCAACAATGAAGGAATTAAGATTGAGTATAACGCGGAATTTAACGACTAAATAGTAATGTAGAGATGTTGAGGCACGTGATCGATAGAGTTAAACGAAGAGCTCATTTAAGCTCACAACAACATGTGCAACATTTTCAGCGTTGATTGTAAATTGATTTTATTTATTTAATAAAACTAATTAATCTTTTTTTTAATCACCGACGCGTTAAGTTTTTTCCAAGAATAACGCGATTAATATTAAAAAAAAAATTAAAAAGTCTTGTAATGGTTCTGAAAGGTCGGATTTGCGCCCGCTACGGGGCCTCCGATCGAGATTTTTGTTTGTATAGTTAAATATGCGCATGTACATAAAAGTCGACTTTTATGGAAATTTAAATTTAATTGTCAAACCGAAAATGGTTATTTTTGCATGATCGGGCTTTGTGTGTGTTCCGAGATGTCAGCCGAGGTAGCGGAACTCCTTGAGTTTGGGGAAATCTCAGCGGCTGAAATGTCAAAGGTGCTTTTGTCCCAAAGCGGTCTGGTGAACATGTTGTTTCCATAGATTTAATCAGACACTGTCGTGATATCTGTTATTAGCCTTAATTCACTTGATTCGTACAATGTGGTGTGGGTCTATAATAAATACCAAGTTTGAGGCAAATATTTCGCTACACAAAGCGAATAATATTCTCTCACGTCCCACATTTAATCCGCATTCGAGGTACTGTTATCGCTGTTTTGTACTTTAATAATATTAACAATAAATCACACAAGAGTATTATCTCGAGACGAGAGATTTCGTTGTATTTTTTGTCTCCGTTTTTTGTCCTCGAGCAACATTCCGTAATTATGATGTAGAATTGCTTTATTCGTCGTTACGAGACAATTCGCTCTCCGCATCCACGTCCAAAGAATTACTTTAATTCTAATTGATGCAATTATGACGTCGACTTTATGCATCCTCTCGCAATCGCACGCAAACACGTCCATAAAGCCACTCGCATCGAAAAATTTTTCGAAGAGCCGTTCTATTATCCTCGCTCGGATTATTAAAACACAAAAGGGAATAAATTAAAAATGGAAGAAAAGCGCGAAAAAAGCTCCATCGTGTCGATCGACACTGCGCGCTTTTTTCGCTAGCGTTTTGTGTGGTCCCCACGAAAACAATTACCGCTGTAAAACAAGCAAAAGAAGCTGCGACGCACCGGCATTAAACGGCCTGGAACGGAATGCGCTCAAATCCAAAAATGAACTACTTTGGCAAAAACAATAGCCAATTAAGACGCCGCTCGTGTTCCGAACTCTGAACCGTCTTGGACTGGGTATGCGGTGAGCTTTCCGTTCGAAGGGCAAATAATCCATCACAAATTCACTTGACATTTACATGGACGCGTCACGTACATCGAACGTATTCATGTATGCGAGCCGGCCGATGCATTATTCATACGCATACACTCTGATACGGTTTCATACGTTAAAGTGCATTAACAATATTGCGATGCTGGTTAAATTCATTAAGAGAGCTCTAACTGGACAATGCCCGCTCACAATTACCATGTGGTAACGGACGCGAGGCTTAACTGTAAGCATCGCCGATCCGGACGAGAGTGGACACTCGACTTTAGTTTTCGCTAATTAGGGCCGGGATTGCCGATGATGCAGCCACCAGTGCAGAAGAGGAGTTGGTCCACTCTTTGAAAACACAATCGCCGCTGACAGGGTAATCATTCAGATGAGCGACGCGGATTCATCGTCGAGAACCCTCTCGACGACTAGAGCTATTTTGCCTTCAAAATAAAAATATCTGAAATTAAATATGAATTAATGAATGATAAAATAACATTATCATAATATCATCGACTTGCCCAAAATAATATTCAGAACGTTTTGCTGCATTGCAGCTTAATTAATAATTTTAATCGCTTCCCCTGTTTTTAGGGGACAATTTTCTGCGTGCTTAATTGGCGCATTCTTTCTATGTATAAATATAAACAAGGGAAGTTAAGCATGTACTGATAATACATTATTACTTTCGAGGCGAGGGAAGATCTGTCTAAATAACTTTAGACCACTTTTTTGCGTCTAAAAAAGAAAGTCTTGCAGGCGATTAGTGTTTTATTAATGTAAAAAAAAACCTTCGTGGCCTCTTGACTTTTGTTTTAAAAATACTTTTAAAAAATGTTTCATTTTTGAAGGAGAAATCAAAATATTGTCAAAACCGAAAAATTGAAAAATCAAGAATTTTAAAAATCTAAAAAATTCAAGAATGCAAAAATTAAAATATCGAATAGACAAAACTGTTGAAAAATAATAGAGTAAATAAAAAATCAAAAGAAAGTCGAAAAATCCCAAAATTAGAAAAATCGAAAAATCGGAAAACTACAAAAGCGATTAATCGAGAAATTGAGAAATCGAAAAATCCAAAAATTTAGAAACGCCAAAATTTGAAAAATTATAAAATAAAAAATTTAAATTTACATAGATCCAAAAACGAATCGAAAAACCAAGAAATTGAAAAATCCAAAAATTTAAAAAACTGTGAAAAATCGAATAAGTAGAAAATCAAAAAACAGACAGTCGAAAAAAAATTTTAAAATCAAAACACATTGAAAATTCCCAAAATTGAAAAATCCCAAAAACTTAAACATGGAAAATTTGAGAAATCGAGAAGTAGGAAAGACGAAAAACTAAAAAAAACTATTAATCGAAAAATTGAAAAATCGAAAAATTTAAATACATAAATCCCAAAATTGAAACGTCAAAAAATTGGAAACTCGAATAATCGAAAAATATGAAAATTCAAAATTGAAAAATTTAAACTTAGAACACCCGATAAATCGAAAAATCGAAAAATGAGAAGGCAAAAAATCGAAAGACAGAAATAGAAACAAAAAAAAGTGAAAAAACTGAAATTTAAAAATTCGAAAAATAGAAAATTTACAAAATCGAGAAATCAGAAACATCTACGAAACGAAAAATCAAAAATTGAAAAATCGAAAAATATAAGCTTTAAAAATCAAAAAAACAAAAAATCGTAAAAATTTAATAATCACAATACATACTGAAACATCCCGAAATTGAAAAATTCCAAAACTTTAACATTGAAAATTTGAGAAATCGAGAGATCGGAAAGACGAAAAATTGAAAAGTCGAAAAACTAAAAAATCCATTAATTCAAAAATTGAGAAATCGAAAAATCCAAAAATTTAGAAACGCCAAAAATTGAAAAATTATAAAATTAAAAATTTAAATTTACATAAATCCAAAAACTGAAATGTTGAAAAATTGAAGACTCGAATAAAAGAAAAGGCGAATAATTGAAAAGTGGGAACATTCAAAATTGAAAAAAATTAAACCCAAAAAACCCATAAATCGAAAAATTGAAAAATCGAAAAATCTGGAGGTAAAAATCGAAAGACAGAAATAGAAACAACAAAAAAGTTGAAAATTCAAAAATTCGAAAAATTCAAAATTTACAAAATCGAGAAATCAAAACATCAACGAATCGAAAAATCAAGGAATTGAAAGATCCACAAATGAAAGGTTTAAAAAATCGCAAAATTTTGAAAACGACTAAGTAGAAAATCAAAAAAACAGACAGTCGAAAAAAAAAAATTTAAATCAAAACACATTGAAAAATTCCAAAAACTTAAACATCGAAAATTTGAGAATTCGAGAAATCGGAAAGACGAAAAATTTAAAAAATCCATTAATCGGAAAATTGAAAAATCGAGAAATTTAAATACATAAATCCCAAAATTGAAACGTCGAAAAATTGGAAACTCGAATAATCGAAAAATATGAAAATTCAAAATTGAAAAATTTAAACTTAGAACACCCGGTACATCGAAATATCGAAAAACTGAAAAATTAATTCCGAAAAATTGAAAAATCTAAAAATGAGAAAGCAAAAATTCTGAGAGACTCAAAAATCGAAACAACAAAAAAGTGAAACGTAAAAAAATTGAAAACTCAAATAATCGAAAAATGGGAAAACTCAAAATTGAAAAAATTAAACTTAAAAAAACCCAATAAATCGAAAAATCAAAAAATGAGAAGGCAAAAATCGAAAGACAGAAATAGAAACAAAAAAAAGTGAAAATTCTGAAATTAAAAAATTCGAAAAATGTAAGATTTAAAAATCAAAAAACAGAAAATCGAAAAATGTAAAAATTTAATAATCACAATACATATTGAAACATCCCAAAATTGATAAATTCCAAAAATTTAACATTGAAAATTTCAGAAATTGAGAAATCGGAAAGACGAAAAATTGAAAAGTCGAAAAACTAAAAAACCCGTTAATTGAAAAATTAAGAAATCGAAAAATCCAAAAATTTAGAAACGTCAAAAATTGAAAAATCCAAAAATGTAAGATTTAAAAAATCGCAAAATTTTGAAAAATCGACTAAGAAAAAAAATTAAAAGAAAGTGGGAAAATCTACAAAGAAATCTCGAAAAATCCCCGAACTTAAACGGAGAAATCGAAAAATCGGAAAATCCAAAAATTAATTAATCAAGAAATTGAAAAATCGAAAAATTCATAAATTTAGACACGTCGAAAAATTGGAAACTCGAATAATTGAAAAGAAACATGGGAAAATCCAAAATTGAAAAATTTAAACTTGAAAAACCCGATAAATCGAAAAATTTTTAAAATCTAAAATTTAAAAATCCGAAAAATTAAAAAATCGAAAAATGTAAGATTTAAAAAAACCTGAAAAATTTTGGACAAAAGAAAAAACAGAAAGTCGAAAAATGTAAAAATTTAAATATCAAATCCCAAAATTGAAAAATCCTAAAACTTGAACATTGAAAATTTGAAAATCGAAAAATTGAGAAATCGGGAAATCGGAACACGAAAAATCGAAAAGGCGAAAAATTAAAAATCCACTGATCAAAAAATTAAGAAATCGAAAAGTCCAAAAATTTAGAAACGCCAAATATTGAAAAAATTTTAAAATCGAAAAATTTAAATACCTACATAAATCCCAAAAACGAAACCATGAAAAATTGGAAAATCGAAAAAACGAAAAGATGAATTCTCGAAAAACTGAGAAATCGAGGAATCAAAATCTAAAAATTGAAAAATCGCGAAATCGAATCAAAAGATCGAGAAGTCTAGAAGTCGAAAATTTGAAGAATTCAGAATTGGAAGTGGCTATAAATCGAGAAATGGGATAATTTAAAATTGAAAGATTTTAACTTGTAAAACTGATAAAACGAAAAAGTTACAAATCGAACGAAAACCGTTAAATCGAAAACTAAAAAATAGAAATATCGAAAAACTGAAAAATGAATTCCGAAAAATTGAAAAATCGAAAAATCTAAAAACGAGAAAGCAAAAATCGAAAGATTGAGAAACAACAAAAAAGTGACAAATCTAAAATTAAAAAAATCGAATAACTGAAAATTTAAAAAAGCAATCAAAACATCAAAAAACTGAAAAATCGAAAAATGTAAAAATTTAAAAATCAAAATACATACTGAAACATCCCAAAATTGAAAAATTCAAAAATTTAAACATTGAAAATTTGAGAAATCGAGAAATCGGAAAGACGAAAAAAATTGGAAAAACTACAAAATCCATTAATTGAAAAATTGAGAAATCGAAAAATCCAAAAATTTAGAAACGCCAAAAATTGAAAAATTGAAAAATCCAAAAATGTAAGATTTAAAAATCGCAAAATTTTGAAAAATCGACTAAGAAAAAAATTAAAAGAAAGTCGGAAAATCCAAAAATTTAAAAATCGAAATCTTGAAAAATCCCAGAACTTAAACACAGAAATCGAAAAAAATTTAGAAATCGAAAAATCCAAATATTTAGAAACGGCAAAAATTGAAAATTGTAAAATAAAAAATTTAAATAGATAAATCCCAAAACTGAAACGTCGAAAAATTGATAACTCGAATAAGTAATCAAAATATGGGAAAATTCAAAATTGACAAATTTACACATAAAAAACCGGATAAATCGAAAAATTGAAAAATCTAAAAATGAGAAGGCAAAAATCGAATGACTGAGAAATAGAAACAACAAAAAAGTGAAAAATCTAAAAATTAAAAATTCAAAAAATTGAAAATTTACAGAATTGAGAAATCAAAAAATCAACGAATCATCAAAGAATCGAAAAATCAAGAAATTTAAAAATCCAAAAATGTAACATTTAAAAACCTGCAAAATTTTTAAAAATCGAGTAAGTAAAAAATCAAAAGAAAATCAAAAAAATCTAAAAATTTTAAAATCAAAATCTTGAACAATTCCAAATTGAAAAATCCCAAAACTTAAACAGAGAAATCGAAAAATCGGAAAATTAAAAAATCGATTAATCAAGAAATTAAGAAATCGAAAAATCCAAAAATTTAGGAACGGCAAAATTGAAAAATTGTAAAATAAAAAATTTAAATTCATAAATCCCAAAACTGAAACGTCGAAAAATTGGAAACTCGAATAATTGAAAAGACGAATAATTGAAAAATTGGAAAATCCAAACTTGAAAAATTTTAACTTAAAATACTCGATAAATCGAAACATTGAAAAATCGATACAACAAAAAATTGAAAAACCTAAATTCTAAAAATTCGAAAAATTGAAAAATCGAAAACTGTAAGATTTAAAAAAAATCGCAAAATTAAAAAAAAAGTAAAAAATAAAAATAAACAAAGTCGAAAAATGTAAAAATTTAAAAATCAAATCCCAAAATTGAAAAATCCCAAAACTTAAACATTGAAAATTTGAAAATCGAAAAATTGAGAAATCGGGAAATCGGAAGACGAAAAATCGAAAAGTCGAAAAATTAAAAAATACATTATTCAAAAAATTGGGAAATCGAACAATCCAAAAATTTAGAAACGCCAAAAATTGAAAAATTGAAAAATCCAAAAACGTAAGATTTAAAAAATCGCAAAATTTTGAAAAATCGACCAAGAAAAAAATGAAAAGAAAGTCGGAAAATCTAAAAATTTAAAAATCGAAATCTTGAAAAATCCCAGAACTCAAACAGAGAAATCGAAAAATTGAGAAATCGAAAAATTCATAAATTTAGAAACGGCAAAAATTGAACAATTGTAAAATAAAAAATTTAAAAAGATAAATCCCAAAACTGAAACGTCGAAAAATTGAAAACTCGAATAATAATCGAAAAGAGGAAAAATTAATCAAAAAAATGGGAAAAATCAAAATCGACAAATTTACACGTAAAAACCTGATAAATCGAAAAATTGAAAAATAAGGCAAAAATCGAAAGACTGAGAAATAGAAACAACAAAAAAGTGAAAAATCTAAAAATTAAAATTCCAAAAATCGAAGATTTTCAGAATCGAGAAATTAAAAAATCAACGAATCATCAACGAATCGAAAAATCAAGAAATTTAAAAATGCAAAAATGTATCTAAGATTTAAAAACTTCCAAAATTTCGAAAAATTGAGGAAGTAAAAAATCAAAAGAAAGTCAAAAAATTCTAAAAATTTAAAAATCAAAATCTTGAACAATCCCAAAATCGAAAAATCCTAAAACTTGAACAGACAAATCGAAAAATCGGAAACTTAAAAAATCGATTAATCAAGAAATTAAGAAATCAAAAAATTTAGTAAACAGCAAAATTGAAAAATTGTAAAATAAAAAATTTAAATACATAAATCCCAAAACTGAAACGTCGAAAAATTGGAAACTCGAATTATTGAAAAGACGAATAATCGAAAAATGTGAAAAATTTAAACTTAAAAAACTCGATAAATCGAAAAATTGAAAAATCGAAACAAAAAATTGAAAAATTCGAAAAATTGAAAAATCGAAAAATATAAGATTTAAAAAAATCGCAGAATTTTGAAAAAAAAGTAAAAAAATAAAAAAAACAGAAAGTCGAAAAATGTAAAAATTTAAAAATCAAATCCGAAAATTGAAAAATCCCTAAACTTAAACACTGAAAATTTGAAAATCGAAAAATTGAGAAATCGGGAAGCCTAGAAGTCGAAAAATTGAAGAATTCAGAAATGGAAGTGGCTAAAAATCAAAAATGGGAAAATTCAAAATTGAAAAATTTTAACTGAAAAAAACTGATAAACCGAAAAAGTGAAAAATCGAAAAATCTAAAAACGAGAAAGCAAAAATCGAAAGACAGAAACAACAAAAAAGTGACAAATATCTAAAATTTAAAAATTCAAATAATTGTAATTGAAAAATGTAAATTTAACAAGTGATTCATTCATGTCCGTCTAAGGCGTCTCCCAACGATCAACGTTGTGCCCACTTCTATTCCTTCTATACGAGCCCGACAGAATTGGCCCGCAAGTTTTCTGTCCAGAAGTTAGAACAGTGACCCTGAGAGCTTATCTGATACCGTACCTCGACTTGTTATCACCAAAAACCACAAACCGCTATGTAAATGACAGATCGCCCGATACAGTCGTCACGTTTTAGTACTAGAAAAATTCTGACCTACGATACGAGTCCTTAATTGCCAAATGGGACATTTCTTCGAATCAGCCAACCATTATTTTTCTCTTAGACGATCTTTTTCTTCCGAGATTGTAAATTCGAAGCCACTTCCTGGTGATTAGCCCCCGTTCCGCCGCCCCCAACTCTCTAAATCCCAGCCCATCGAGGTCTCTAGACCAGTCGGTCCAGTTCCGTGTCACAATAGTTCGCGAACACCTTCCAGCATACAAATCGCCCTGACCTCGTCAACCACGGAAACAATACCCATCAATCGACCCAGAATCCTCACCCGAAGTGCATCAAATCGAGAATCTGTGTTGTCCGCGGAAGCCTCATCTACCTTCCCGACCTAGAAACCATATACTTATCCCCGTTCCATCTAAAAAAGCAAAAATCGATAAGTTGCGTGTCGACTCGCTATCTCGAAACGTTAACGTCGGTCCTCGCGGGTCCTGATTATACATATCCCATCGGGCAAACGGATGATTATGACACGCACTCGTCCTCCCCCTGACGTAACCGTAAACCGTAACATAAAGATTGTGAATGATTAATAACACCTGTTCGTGAAGAAATGTTTAACGACCTAGACATTCACCGGAGCGCAAAAGTGAAACCGAAAGAAAGGAAGAGGGATTGTTCGGCGCTAATTGCTCCAGTGTGGGAGTGTCAATGTCAAGGACGCATGTTCACCCAGGTGACAATGCGAGATGCAGGAAGAGAAACTCGTAGGTGCGTCGTCTTCTAATTGGAACTTGTATTTTATACGCGGAGTAGATCGTTGCTGCGTTGCTGCGTCCCCTCGTGAAAAACGGTACAGCATCCGCACCTTTCGGCGTCCGGTATAGGGATGTTCACACGCCGCGTTCTCATGACGAACTAGCGCTGATTGGGGATTTTCGTCGGTAATTGTAGCAGCAGATAATTATCGGTGTCGGGGCTAGCATTGTTCGGTAATTGGCACTTAGGTGAAAGTAATGGGGTGATTAAGTCCGCGCTCGCTGCGCTCGTCCGTCAGCCAACGTTATGATCCTTCGTCGCGAGGATAACGGTGCAAGAGATCGCTGTAGCCGTGGGTGCAGACTACAGCGATACAGGACAAATGTTCCTTATTGATACTGTCATTTACAAATGTACGGCGGATCAGATAAGTGCCTCGCGGACTCACATAATAAGAGAAATACTCGTTATGTGAACCATCTGAATTACAAATCACGCATATTTCTCAATCAGATACGCATTTCAGAACAATAGAGGCGACTAGCAACTGTACGTTCGTTACTGGAACGATGTATAGCCTGGGATTTAGCAGGTGGTCCACTCTCCCCTACGAGGAGCAGATAGGCAATTACGATTCGACGCGATTCAAGCTCAATCAGGCTAATTTGAGATAACTGTCGATTCTTAAAATTTAGTCAATTATTAAGTAATTAGCGGTGGTCGCGGGGAAATGACGCCTGGTGTGATCAAACGGTAAAGTTGTGATTTGGCAGCTGCAAACACAGATGGTCGGCACAAGGGGTTGACAACCGAGTGAGTGCGGTAACGAGAAAAATGATAGCGCGTTATATTTGGTCCGGCGTGGAGCGCGCGGAAATCGGGTGACAAAAAAATTGTCCTAGATTTTTTTGTGCTGTCAGACTCACAATAGAGACAATAATTTCGCGGAAGCTATGACTTGGTGGCGTCAAGTAGCATACCTGTAATTGAATAATATTTAGATTGGCAATCATTATCCTTTGAAAAGGTACAGGCTCTATAAATTAATTTGAAACTAAACTTATTACGTCCAACAATGAAATGTTATTATACCATGACTATGCGTAAACGACTCGGTTATAATCATAATGATATGATACCATTTAAGTTCTGGAAAAAATGAGAGCGACTATGTGGCTAACACTAAATTAAATGTGGCGACCAAGTTTCTCGAATTCGAAGAAGTAGCGGCTACGCGTCCGGAATTTTCTAAATAATCAGACTTACTTAATTCAAGTGTAAAATTAAGCATAAACTACAATTTGCGCAGCAATTGAAAAGATTCATTCATCGCAGTTATTAATTCTATCTGGCAATTTAATTCCGATCGAGGACCGTTGGAAAAATTCCCGTCAACGACTCGTATCTGAGCTAAGCTATTTCAGAAAAAACTCCAGTATCACGCTGTTTTGACCAACACCCGAAAAAAATTTATGTGCGAAAAAGCGAATCCGTGGCCGTAAATTCTCATCACGACGTGATGATCTAATTTTATGAACGTCATTAGCATAGATATTTACGTAAGTTTCGATTTTTCCTCTTCCATTCAGAAGAGCAGGTTTTTTGGTGTGTGAATAACAAGTTTTACGATTCCGTGTTTACACTTCTTGTTGCGCCGCGACTTCTTATATTTACTCACTTCTTATTTGTTGTGTGAAAGGCAAACATGGCACCCAGATTATGTTTAAAGTTTTACGTAAATCCTTAATTTGGACGAGCGTGTGGGTGCCGATTCCGCTATCTTCAAATTTGAGAAGCCAAAACTCGTGCAACGTCACCCGTTTTAAAAATCAATACACTAGTCGGCAGTTTCGTTTGTCTTTATGCCCATTCGTTGTCATGACGGTCTAAGCACCCAATCAAATAAAGTAATTTACTTTAACTCCTGCGAAAAACTTATTCCACATTCTAAATCCCTGTTTACTATCCTGGAACGTCAAAGTATCCCGAAATAGAAAGTAATTTATAAATTGTACAAGGGTGACGTTTACTCGAGAAACTTCCAAGAAAATCCGGTTACCCCACCGCACTAACGACTCCCTGAAGTTGTTCCGAGCCCACCATCAACCCTTAATGTATATAGGAGCTTCTGAATTACAATTTAAGACACTATTTTCCAACTTGCAACTTTGCCATCATAATCAGATAACAAACAACCCCCGACAAAAATCCACCACGTCGATTTAGTTCCACTTTCGTTGGTGATGGAATCTGGTACCAGTGCAACATGGTAATCTAATTGTGTCTGTCACTTTCGTTTTCTAGATGATTACCAGTGGTCGTTGGCCACATCTCCAGCATCCGTTCGCCCGTAAGTAACGACCTAATTAAACCCTAACAGATTGCGCTTTTAATATAATATATAGTACCTCGCCATCCATAAAAAAACCTTAACCGAAACCAGCCAAACAAGAAAAACATGACGCCTATCCGGTGTGAATCCTCCCGAGAGTCTCGGTTTCCGCTTGCTGAACCTTTTTGCTTTGAAAAATTTCGGTACCATAAAACTGCGAATAGTTGCGAAAGCATTAGTGGCGATTACGCTTAATTAATTCTGAAAACAGGTATGGGAATCGTTGAACTAGCGTGCATTGAAATAGGTAAGGTCCATTATTTATGAGTGCAGTAAGATGCAAGCCCGGGGCATCAAGTTTTTTTCTCAAGTATTAATTTATAAGGTACCCGGCAACACGATCTGGTAATTAGCTACCTATACTAGTACTTATCTATTAAAACTCTTGGGATTATTTGCTCTTAGGGTATATATCTGATTTAAACAATGGTGAAACATGGGTTTTGCGGGATATCTAGTCAGGCTTTGAGGTTAATAGTGAGTTATGGCCGTTGCGGTACTATTTCTCGGCTATTTCTTTTTTCGTTTTCAACTCGGAAAGAATTAATTGCACGGCCACAAACGCTCCTTTAGTATTGATGATTACGATGCGATTTGAATTATTCCGAGCGATAATTATTGAAACTTTGCTGAACAATCGACATTGATTACGAGATAGGGATCGACGCGGAGAACGAAAGTACGCAAGGATACAGACAAAAGTCAAGCAACGAATTAATCTTCGATTCGTTTTGTTGCCGCCGAGACGTCGTGGCCATTAGTACTGGCTTAGATGGATGGCAGATACTGTAACTCGGCTGCCCTTCACCGATAAACTACTCCGTCCACAAAATTATTATCACCATTACTATTATTATCAACACGTCGCTTATTCGCTGTCACTAGTAGGAAGTCAAATAAATTTCGTTTTAATCCCAGCTGAGAAACACACGGAATAGCAAAAAAGATCGACCACGGATGAGGAAGTCGGCGACGAAAGAAGTGGTACTGAAAGTACCACAGATTTTAAAGAAGGGTTCTACCGACCAGCTTTGAATCCATGACCAATCAGTGCCAGATTTTCGTTGCTAAGAGGTTCGTACCTTACAAGAGGTCAAGCGGAGTACCAAAAGTACGACCATTAGGCATGTTTTGTTACCTATACAATGGAAGTTAAGCATGTACTGAGAATTCTCGATATCTTTAATTCTCATTCAATTTCTCTCTTTTTTTTCTTCTTTAAAATTTTGTCAGTTTTTACACTGTTTCAAATAAAAATTGTGAAGATGTTCCTTTATGATTTTTTTTATTTTCTGATTCAGATTTTTTTTGTCTTACGACTTCTGCGTTCCCATACTGACTGTTTTTTTTTATTTAACCTCTTCAAAATATTTATGAGTCAGTCGTTAACGAAGCTCTTTGGGTTTTATTGCAGTAATAAATTTCTAGATGCCCCTGTGAAGCTCAATCACTATCAAAAAATAAACCACTAAAATGCGAGCACAGCGAGCCAGTTCAGGTTGTTTAATTCAAGCAGATATTTACTGATGACGAACCTGAGACAGCACATTTTTAAAATAGATTATTAACTCGCCGCGCTCGCACTTTAGCCGTTTTTTCTGCCCAAACGTAAGCCTATGAAGTGTTGTAATTGAGTCCGCTGGATGACTGGTTACACCCATGTTTTCTCGACGTTGTATGACCCCTAAAGTACGAAAAAATAGGTATCCCGTTTCCGTTTGTCCGTCTGCCTGTCTATCTGCCGTCTGTCCGGACTTTTATTACATAGATAAGCCCCGAAACTACTAGACCGATTGTTGTCAAATTTTGTAAAACGCTAACCAAAATTTATCTAATCATCCCCATCAATGACAAAAAGACTCACATTTTCACATTCTCAAATCCGGGCCTTAATTATTAGTATTAGACAACCACTATGAGTGTAAAGCTAGCAACTATTACCACCATTTTCTGACAATTTTTGCGCAACTTTCCAAAAATTTGGATGCATTTTTGCAAATTCACAGAGCTGCCTATTTCAAGTCGAATTTTCTGAAAATCTTGGTCCGGACAATACAATCAACATGTCATGTTTTCCAATCAACTCGTCGAACTGTACCTACTTCCAAAAATTTTCCCCAGATTTTTTGAGAATTTATCTCAATTATTCTGATAATTTTTCCAGCTTTCGAGATATTTAAACATTTTCATTTTCCAACCGAATTTTTCGAATATCTGCGGCTATCAACAAGTAATTATTTTCAATTCAACTTTCTAATTGACTCGTCGAGCTATATTTCCTAGACTTTTTTGACAATCTTTAGACAACTTTCCAAAAATTTGGATACATTTTGGCCGTTCTCCGAGCTTCCGACATTTTTTAAAAATTCATTGTCAAGTCGGCTTTTTTGAAAATTTTGGTCTGAAACCATCAACACGTCATGTTTTCGAAAAACCTCGTCGAACTGCATTTCTCAAAAATTTTTGAGAATTTTTAGGCAACTTTCCAAAATCTGGATGAATTTTTGGAGCTTTGGAAATATTAAAAAGAAACATTTTTAAGCGGAATTTTTTGAAAACCTTCGTCCGGAATCGTCAACACTTTATGTGTCCGAACTGCATTTCCCAGAAGTTTTTGATAATTTTTAGGCAACTTTTCAAAAATCTGAATGAATTTTTGACCATTATCTGAGTTTCCGAGATATTAAAAAAAACATATTTTCCTGCAGCATTTTTCGAAAATCTCAATCCGAGACTATCAACCCTTTATGTTTCTCGAATAATTTCCCAGAATTATTTGAGAATTTTTGGGCAACTTTCCAAAAATCTGGAAACATTTTTGATCGTTTTAGGAGCTTCCGATTTTATTTTCAAACCGAATTTTTCGAAAATCTTGGTCCGTTAACACGTCATGTTTTCAAATCAACTCGTCGCATTGTATTTCCCGGATTTTTTTGTGAATTTTTAGGCAACTTTCCAAAAATCTGGAAAAATTTTTGATCGTTTTAGGAGCTTTCTATTTTATTTTCAAACCAAATTTTTCGAAAATCTTGGTCCGTTAACACGTCATGCTTTCAAATCAGTTCATCGCATTGTATTTCCCGGATTTTTTTGTAAATTTGTAGGCAACTTTCCAAAATCTGGATGATTTTTTGGAGCTTTAGAAATTAAAAAAAAAACATTTTTTTTAAACATCAGAATTTTTTGAAAACCTTCGTCCGGAATCGTCAGCATTTCATGTTTCTTAACAAAGTTAGTCAAAGTGTATTTCCCAGAAGTTGCTGATAATTTTTAGGGAACTTTTGGCTGAGCTTCCGAGATATTTAAAGAAAACATCATTTCCAGGCGAATTTTTCGAAAATCTCAGTTCGAGACTATCAACCCTTTATGTTTCTCGAATCAGCTCGCCTAGCTGTACTTTTCAGAATTCTTTTTGGAGTTTTTAGGCAACTTTCCAAAAATTTGGAAAAACTTTTAAATTTTTCGAAAATCTTGGTCTGTGAACACGTCATGTTTTCAAATCAATTCGTCGCACTGTATTTCTCAGAATTTGTTTGGAATTTTTTGATAACTTTAAAAAATCTGGATGAATTTTTTACTGTTCTTAGAGCTTTTGATATATTTAAAAAAAAATAATTTTGCAGCCAAACTTTTCCAATGCAAAATTTTTCTGGAAATTTCGGCCCATTTTCAACTATTTTCAAAATTCAACCAAAGACGTTTTCTCCTCGATTTTGACCTCTAGACTTACGATCCTGTTTTTTCCATAATTTCTATAATTTTTCCAAATTCGTCCATACAAGGAGGGCAATTTTTATAATAAAAAAAAAATAAATTTCAAATCGATTGTTTTTAAAATTGTGCCCCGGAACCATAAACACGCTATATCTCTGAAATAAAAGGGACGAAATCTGTATCGTTGAATTTTTTTTATTATTATTTTCGAAATTCATCCAAATACACTTTCTTCTAGATTTTGACCTCTTTTTCCAGAATCGCCAACTAAAATACGGCAATTTTTAGCATTTAAAAAAAAATTATTTCAAAGCAAATATTTCTAAAATCTTGCCCTGGAGCAATAAACACACTATATTTTCGCAATCAGGGCATCGAAACCTACATCTCTGAATTTTTTGGGATTTTTTCGGCAACTTTTTCAAAAGCAAAATTTTTTGGCGATTTCCGAAATTCAACCAGAGACATTTTCTTGTAGATTTCCACCTTCAGAAGTTACATTCGGCCCCATTTTATCGATAATTCCAACCATTTTTCCAGAACCGGCAGTTGAAAAATGGTAATTTTTTGAATTTAAAAAAAAAATTAGATTTCAAACAGAATATTTCTAAAATCTTGTCCCGGAACCATAAACACGCTATATTTTTGGAATCAGGACGTCGAGATCTACATCCCTGAATTTTTGGGATTTTCTGGCAACTTTTTCAAAATCAAAATTTCTCCACTTTTGAATTTCATTGGTTAATTTTATTTACTGTGAGATGAAGATTGAATTTTATTTTGTCAAGTGTACGAATCTATGATTAAGGAAATGATTAAGAAAAGAAAATTTCTCAGAATTTTTTGAGAATTTTTAGGCAACTTTGGAAAAATTTGGAAGAATTTTTGATTGTTTTCCAAGCTTACGATTTCAAACCAAATTTCTGGAAAATCTTGGTCTTGGACTATTAACACATTATGTTTTCAAAATCAATTTTTGAAATGTATTTCCCAGAATTTTTTGAGAATTTTTAGGAGACCATCCAAAAATCTGCATGAATTTTGAACCGTCTTTGGAGCTTTCGATATACTTAAAAAAATCATCTTTAAGCCGACTTTTTTGAAAATCTTGGCCCGGGATCATCAACAGTTTATATTTCTCAAATTTGCTGAGAATTTTTAGGCAACTTTACAAATATTGATCATGTTTTCAAGTCAATTCGTCGAAATGTAATTCCCAAAATTTTTTTTGAGAATTTTTTGGCAAGAACTCCAAAAATCTATATAAATAAGCCTAAATCGAAAAATCGAAAAGTTAAAAATAGAAAAATTGATAAATCGAGAAATTCAACAATCACAACATCGAATAATAATAATCGATAAATTGATAAATCGAGATCTCAAAAAAATGAAAAAATCTAAAATTTAAAAATTCCGAAAATTGAAAAATTAAATTATATAAGAACTAAAAATTCGACAAAACGAAAAATCTAGCATTTTAAACATTGAAAAATTAAAATATCGAAAAGTTGAAAAATTGCAACATCTAAATATAAAACAGTCGAATAAGGTTTAAAAAACGAAAAACTGAAAATCAAAAAAATTAAAATCGGAAAACCCAAAAGTCGAATAATCGAAAATTCGAAGAATCGAAATGTTGAAAAATCCCAAAACTGAAATAAGTTTCCAAAAATTGCGAAATTAAAAAATTGGAAAATTGGAAAATTGGGACATCGAAAAACCAAAAACGCAAACTCGAAAAATCGAAGAATCGAAGAACTGAAAAATTGAAATGGGTGGGACTTAATTTTTGGCTTGTTTTTTTCTTAATATACACAGTAGTTTTTGAACAGGATACCCAAAAACATGAATTTTTTAACAAGGATTTTTGCAATTAATCTCCGCCCCCTTGACGCACGACGAATAAAAAAAATCACCAGAATTGAGATAGGGCGGGTGGGCGGGGCTTATATTTTGCCTTTTTTTTTTCTTAATGTACTTAGCCATCTTTTAATAAGAAGCTTAAAATATGATTAAAATAGTACATTTTTGAAACGAAATATGGTTTTTGCAATTATGGGGCGGACCCTAATTGCAAAATCGAATAAAATTTTCCATTTTAAAAATTGTTTAAGTTTCTTGTTGTGAAAAGAAGTCTGCACATTTTAAAATTAAAAGACAAAATGTAAGCCCGCCCACCCGCCCTATCTCAATTGTGATGTTTTTTTTTATTCGCCGTGAACCAAACGGACAAAGCTTAACTGCAAAATACGTACTTCTTTATTGGCAAAATATAAACCCCGCCCACCCACCCACCCCATCCCAATTCTGACGATTTTTTTATTCTTAGAAACTCAAAACACGTTTAAAAGGTAAATTTTTGTAAAGCAGTATGGATTTTGCATATAGGCTCCGCCCCTAGGTCTGCCAACGAATGAAAACTTCATTGCTATTTAAATCAGGGCTGGCATGGGTGGGGCTTAATCTTTGGCTTTAATTTATACTTAATATACGTCCGTATATAACACGATACTCAAAACATGCTTTTAACTTCTCGTAGTGAAATAAGGATTTTGCAGTTAAGCTCCGCCCTCTTGGCTCACGTCGAATAAAAAAATCATCACAATTGAGATAGGGTGGGTGGGCGGGGCTTATATTTTACCTTTTTTGTTCTTAATATACTTTGCCATCTTTTAACAACAACAAAATTAAAACATGGTTAAAATGGTACATTTCTGAAAGGAAATTTTGTTTTTGGAATTATGAGGCGGACCCTAATTGCAAATTCGATGTTTCCGTATACATATTCTCCATTTTAAACATGTTTTAAGTTTCTTATTGTGAAATTTTTTTTATTCGCCATGAACCAAGGGGGCGGAGCTTAACTGCAAAGTACTTATTTCTTTAAAGGCAAAATATAAACCCCGCCCACTCACCCCATCCCAATTCTCACGATTTTTTTATTCTTAGAAACTTAAAACACGTTTAAAATGGTAAATTTTTGTAAGGCAGTATGGATTTTGCAATTAGGTTCCGCCTCTAGGTCTGCCAACGAATGAAAACTTCATTACCATTTAGATCAGGGCAGGCATGGGTGGAGCTTAATCTTTGGCTTTAATTTTTTCTTAATATATGTCCGTATAGTATTCTTCCAACAACACGATACTCAAAAATATGCTTTTAACTTCTCGTAGAGAAATAAGGATTTTGCAGTTAAGCTCCGCCCTCTTGGCTCACGTCAAATAAAAAATATCATCACAATTGAGATAGGGTGGGCGGGCGGGGCTTATATTTTACCTTTTTTTTTCTTAACATACATAGCCATTTTTTCCCAAGAACAAACTTAAAACATGGTAAAATGGTACATTTTTGCAAGAAAATATGCATTTTGCAACTATAAGACAGACATTAATTGTAAAATTAAGATTTCCTTTACAAATTTTTAGCCGCTGTCCGAGCTTTCGGAATATTTAATGGATGCCACTTTTAAGTCAATTTTCTTGAAACATGGAGGAATTTTTGGGGGTTTTTCAAACTTTCGAGATATCCTAAGAAAAATTATGTTCAAACCCATTTTTTCGAAAATCTTGTCCTTGGACCAACAACACTTTATGGTTCTTGAATCAGCTCGTCGAACTATATTTCCCGGAATTTTTTGTGAATTTGTATGCAACTTTCCAACAATATGGATAAATTTTTGAGCATTTTCGGGGCTTTCGACATAATAATATGTATATAAAAAACTTCTATTTCAAGTCGAATTTGTGGAAACTCTTTTTGGAATGAGTTCGAAAATTTTTGTACGAAAAAATGAACTGAATTCTTTCCATGGCTCGCTTGGAATAATTGTGTGGTTGGTAAATTATTAAATGAAAAAGGGCGGAACATAATGTCTTATGGCCACCAAGCAGTCATATCGTGAGTCCTTGGAATTTAGTAAAATCCACACAAATAAAGTGATAGGCGGCACGCTTCCATGACCTACTACACCTATTACCAAAATGTTCACGATTTCAAATCCTGGCCGTAGTTATTATTACTATCAGCGTAAAGTTATCGAGTTAGAATCGAATCAAACAGAGAGCAAATACCTTTTCTTCACATTATGTAATAAAATCACAAAGACCGACCATTGTTTATGTTTGCGGTTTACGTTTTTCCAAGCTAAAATATAAATACGTGTGGACACAGCGCGGTTTATTTTCTCTTTTCGTTAACGTTATGAATTGGAGCAAGCATAACGTAAGAAATGCAACGGTTCGGAGACAATCTTAACTGTTTTAACCAATGAATAACGCAACGAGTTTTTGATAAGAAGAAAAGCAAAACTGTCGTCTTCTTGCAGACCTAATTGATTTCATCATACCTGCATAACAATATACTTAGCAGCTTTCTTTTGTTTGGTATAACTATGCCCCGAAACCTGTTTAACCTACCAGTATTATTTAAATGAGTCATCGAGAATCCCATAATCGCCTACTCGACTTAATTCAATAAGCGTCTGTCAATTAACAGTTAGTCCCCGAATTGTTAATCACTAATAAGACGTGGGTGTTTCCACCATAACGATTCTCGGCAATCTCGTAAAGTACGACGAGCCGCAATAAAACACAACCAAACAAAACATAATTGCGATTTTCATTTCATGGATTACACCAATAATCAGTTATATTTTACAAGTTGCTGTAATGAACGTAATAACCCTCGGACGATTTATTGCAGCCACAAGGTCGTTTAAAGTTACAACCGCAGGAACTTTTCCTGCAAGAGTCGCACCTGAATCGAAAAACATCCACCTGAAGTAGGTAACAGTGATAAACGTCAACATTGATCATAGAATAATCTCGGTCATGTATTTGGATCAGTTTAACGCTTGTTGCTTATTTGCTGAATACTAATGAACGAAGCTCCAGCTTTAGCGATGAATTACGCATGAGCTGACACCGACATCTGTTAACGCGATATGTGGTCGAAAACAAAAAGCTCCGGTTCGTCGCCTTCCCGAGAATCGAAGTCTCCGCGAAAAAATCGCGTTTTTGGACGACTTCGTGTGCGGAATCGATTCTACCAAAATCGAAAAACCATCTCGAGGTTGTTAACTGCAGGACATTGCCTTCGGACGGCTAATGGACACACTTTTCCGTTTAAACCAGTCAATAAACGTCCGATCCCATTTGTATAAGCAGGAAATTGATGTTGTTTTAATGCCACGAATTCCGACGGATTAATTGGCTCGGTATTGTCTGCACTTTCGATTTTTTCTCGGAGCGAGTTCATCGATTGCTTATGTTGCTAGATTTTGACAGCTTCCGTTTAATGAAAGTATATGTAATGACCGTGGTTGAAGTCTGACCGTTCCGTTGGAACGACCATTACGAATCATTAAAGAACGCGCAAAAAATAATACGGATGTCTCGGCTTTTATTCGTCGAGGAATTGTTTCCATCCTCATTGACAGCTCGCGGTGACAGCTCCTCGCGATGGCGACGAAATAGAGATTTCGATTCATAAAATGGGAACAGAAACAACGACTGGAGAGGAATATTAACACAAAGAGGAGAGGCAAACGAGACATTGAGCACAGATTTAAGTTGTTAACGGACATCTGGTTAAGTCGAAATTACTCAGGTGCACATGAA
The DNA here is from genome assembly GCA_022388445.1 of Zophobas atratus. Classification (NCBI taxonomy): domain Eukaryota; kingdom Metazoa; phylum Arthropoda; class Insecta; order Coleoptera; family Tenebrionidae; genus Zophobas; species Zophobas atratus. The sequence goes on from CM039450.1 coordinate 6,490,424, forward strand.
ACGAGTTCTAAAAGAGTGTAACACAGGTGCTATGGTATTAGTCAAGATTTACGAAAGCAATTTGTCGAGGTAAAATAGATTCTAATAAATGGTAATTTCGTAAAACGCATGCAGGTAAAAAGAAGACCTGGTTATCATGTTAATTTACAATCATTTGATCAAGTCCACGAGATAAATGACACTTGTAATTTAATATACTATCTACTAATTATTTAAACTACTCGATGGGAGTGATTGTATACACAGCTATAAACAATCATAAAAATTGGTGTAATTCTAGTCCAGTCCAACAAATATAGCTTTGAAAAAAGTGGCCCATGATAAGATCGAAATCGCTCTAGTCAACGGAGCTAATGATGTGGAAAATCAAGGCGGACTCATAAACTGCAAGTACAAGAGTATGCTATTTCATAAAATTTAAATAGCATTTACTATGCAATGAATCGTGAGAAAACATGAAAGTAGTAAATTAATGATAATAAAGCTGAACTAAACCTATAAATAAATTCTAAGTACCTCTATCAAGAACAAGATAACATGAAAAAGCCCGCATAGAAATCACATCGATTAGTATTAATACTGTTAACGCAACTTTTCAGAAATCTCAATTATTGTGACCCTCGAGCTTTTGAGATTTTCAAACCGAATTTTTCGAAAATCTTGGTCCTAGACTACTACTACTTGACAATTTTTTGAGAATTTTTAAGCAATTTTACCCTTACACACACTTGAGTTTCTTGATTTTTAAAAAGTGTCATTCCCAAACCTAATTTTTCGAAAATCATGGTCGTTGTTTCCCGAATCAGCTTGACGAACTATATTTCCTAGAATTTTTTACGAATTTATGGTTAACTTTTCAAAAATCTCAATTATTGTGACAATTTTTCGAGCTTTCGAGATATTTAAACAGTTCCAGTTTCAAACCGAATTTTTTGAAAATCTGGGACTATCAACCTGTTGTTTCCCTCAACTCTACTTTCGAAAAGATTTGTCGAACTGTATTTCCCAGAATTATTTAAGAATTTTTGGAAAACTTTCCAAAAATCTGGATGCATTTTTGACCATTTTCCGAGCTTTCGACTTTTTTTAAAAAATCATTTTCAACACGTCATATTTTTGGAATCAGCTCGTGGAACTGTAATTTTTTGAGAATTTTTAGGCTACCTTCAAAAAATTTGAATGATTTCTTAGCGTTTTCCTAGGTTTCAACATATTTAAATTTTATTTTAAAACTGAAAATTTTTGTCAAACTGTATTTTCCCGACTTTTTTAAGCAATTTTAGGCAAATTTACAAAAATCTGGATGCATTTTTGTTCGCTTTCCAAGATTTCAATATATTTAAAAAGTTTCATTTTCAAGTCGAATTTTTCGAAACTCTGGTCCGGGACCGTCAAATGTTATATTTTTCGAACTACCTACTCGAAATGTATTTTCGAAAATTTTTTCAGAAAATTTATCCAACTCTGGAAAAAAATATGGACGAATTTTTGAAAGTTTTGCGAGCCTTTGACATATTTAACAAAATTTAATACATTTTCAAGCCGATTTTTTTTTTTAATTTTGGCCCAGGACAGTCAACATTTGATATTTTCGAATAAGCTCGTCGAAGTTTCCTGGAATTTTTGAGAATTTCTAGGCAAATTTTAAAAAATCTTTGTGACTTTTTGACTGTTTTCTGAGCTTTTGACATTACTAAGAAAATTCATTTTCAAACTCCTCGAACTGTATTTTTCAAATTTTTGTGAGAATTTCAAGGTACTTCATAAAAATATGTTTGAAATTTTGACCGTTTTCTGAGATTTTAACATGAAATAAAAAAATCATTGAAGCCGAATTCTTCGAAAATTTTGGTCCAGGACAATCAACACTTCACGTTTTAGAATAAACTTGTCGAATCGTATTTCTCAAAATTTTTTGAGAATTTTTAGGCAACATTTCAAAAAGTTGGTTGAATTTTTGACAGTCTTTGGAGCTTTCAAAATATTAAAAAATATATAGTTTTAAGCCGAATTTTTTGAAAATCCGGACTCATCAACACTTTATAGTTCTCAACTCAATTAGACGATCTGCATCTCCCAGAATTTTCTGAGAATTTTTAGCCAACTTTTCAAAAATCTGGACGAATTTTTTACCGTTTTCTGAATTTCCGAACTATTTAAAAAACATATTCCGCCGAATTTTTCGAAAATCCTGATCCAGGATTATCAACCCTTTTATGTTTCTAGAATTAGCTCACCTAGCTGTATTTTCTAGAATTTTTGAGAATTTTTAAGCAACTACAAATATCTGGACGAATTTTTGACCGTTTTTCAAATTTCCGAGATAGTAAAAAATTTTCATTTTCAAACCGAATTTTTCGAAAATCTTGCTTTGGGACGAACAACCCTTTATGTTTCTCGAACCAGCCCGCCGAACTGTATTTTTCAGAATTTTTTGTGAATTTTTAGTCAACTTTCCAAAAATCTGGACGAATTTTTGAGCGTTTCTCAAACTGTCGAGGTATTCTAAAAAAAAATCATTTTCAAGCCGAATTTTTCGAAAATCTTGTTCTCGAACCAACAACGGTTTATGGTTCTTGAACTGTGTTTTCCAGGATTTTTTAGAATTATTGGACAACTTTCCAACAATCTGGATAAATTTCTGACCATTTCCGAGCTTTCAATTTAATTTTCAACCGAATTTTCTCCAAAATATGGGTCCAGAAAAACGGACACGTCTTGTTTTCTAATCAATGCGTCGAACCGTATTTCTTCGAATTTTTGGAGAATCTTTAGGCAACTTTCCAAAAATCTGGACGAATTTTTACTGTTTTTCAAAATTTCGTGGTATTCAAAAAAAAAAATTAAATTTCGAACAGAATTTTTCGAAAATCTAGCTTTGTGACTATCAACCCTTGATGTTTCTGGAATCAGCTCGCCAAACTGTATTTCTCATAATTTTTTGGGAGTTTTTAGGCAACTTTTCAAAATTTTGAATAATTTCTTTTCCGAGCTTTCAACATACGAGTATGTTTTTAAATTTTATTTTAAAACCGAATTTTCCGAAAATCTAGGTCTGGGGCCATCAATATTTCACGTTTCTAGAATCAGTTCGTCAAACTGTATTTTCCCGACTTTTTTAACCAATTTTAGGCAAATTTACAAAAATCTGGATGCATTTTTGTTCGCTTTCCAAGATTTCAACGTATTCAAAAAGTTTCATTTTCCAGTCGAATTTTTCGGAAACTCTTGATCCGGGACCGTCCAATGCTATATTTTCGAACCAGCTACTCGGAATGTATTTTCCAGATTTTTTTGAGAAAATTTATCCAACTTTGGAAAAAAATCTGAATGAATTTTGAAAGTTTTGCGAGCTTCTGACATATTTAACAAAATATAATACATTTTCAAGCGGATTTTTTTTTAAATTTTGGTCCAGGACAGTCAACACGATGTTTTCGAATAAGCTCGTCGAACTTACCTGGAATTTTTTGAGAATTTCTAGGCAAATTTTAAAAAATCTTTGTGATTTTTTGACTATTTTCTCAGTTTTTGACATTACTAGAAAATTCATTTTCAAACTGAATTTTGGAAAATGTTTTCGCATCGACTGAATTTTTCAAATTTTTGTGAGAATTTCAAGGCACTTAATAAAAATCTGTGTGAAATTTTGACCGTTTTCTGAGATTTTAACATAAAATAAAAAAATCATTGAAGCCGAATTCTTCGAAAATTTTGGTCCAGGACAATCAACACTTCACGTTTTAGAATAAACTTGTCGAATCGTATTTCTCAAAATTTTTTGAGAATTTTTAGGCAACATTCCAAAAAGTTGGTTGAATTTTTGACAGTCTTTGGAGCTTTCAAAATATTAAAAAATTAGTTTTAAGCCGAATTTTTTGAAAATCCGGAATCATCAACACTTTATATTTCTCAACTCAGTTAGACGATCTGCATCTCCCAGAATTTTCTGAGAATTTTTAGGCAACTTTTCAAAAATCTGGACGAATTTTTGACCGTTTTCTGAATTTCCGAACTATCCAGGATTATCAACCCTCTCTCCCCAAGCAACTCTACAAATATCTGGACGAATTTTTAACCGTTTTTAAAATTTCCGAGATAGTAAAAAATGTTCATTTTCAAACCGAATTTTTCGAAAATCTTGCTTTGGGACGATCAACCCTTTGTGTTTCTCGAACCAGCTCGCCGAACTTCTTTTTGAGAATTTTTAGGCAACTTTCCAGAAATCTGGACGAATTTTTGACTTTTTTTGTCGAGGTATTCTGAAAAAAATCATTTTCAAGCTGAATTTTTCGAAAATCTTGTTCTCGAACCAACAACGGTTTATGGTTCTCGAACTGTGTTTTCCAGGATTTTTAAGAATTTTTGGGCAACTTTCCAACAATCTGGATGAATTTTTGACCATTTCCGAGTTTTCAATTTAATTTTCAACTGAATTTCTCGAAAATCTGGGTCCAGGACAATTGATACGTCTTGTTTTCTAATCAATGCGTCGAACCGTATTTCCTAGAATTTTTGGAGAATCTTTAGGCAACTTTCCAAAAATCTGGTTACATTTTCAGCCATTTTCACAGCTTTCGGAATATTTAATTTAAATAAAGTTTCATTTTTATTTTTTTGAAAATTTTAGTCAGGCCCATCGATACTTCATATTTGCGAATCAACTCCACGAACTTTTGTTCCTCAAAAATTTTTGAGAATTTTTAGGCAACTTTCCAAAAATCTGGACGAATTTTGACTGTTTTTCAAAATTTCGTGGTATCCAAAAAAAAAAAATAAATAAATTTCGAACAGAATTTTTCGGAAATCTAGCTTTGGGACTATCAACCCTCGATGTTTCTGGAATCAGCTCGCCAAACTGCATTTCTGAAAATTTTTTTGGGAGTTTTTAGGCAATTTTTCAAAAATCTCACTTAATCATCATCTAAGTACTACTTCTTTACCATGAGTGACAAAAGCCTTTTCCTGTATATTTGGATAACGTGAAGTGCTTCCAATTAAATTAAATGAGATAGATATTGGTCTGACGAAAACAGATGTACAATCTTTAAGACAAACACTTGGAGTACCATCTATACCATCTGTGAAATCATCTTGCATTGCTAACTAATTAGACGATTTTGACTGTGATAAAATTTTATTTTGATTGAGCGAAATATATCCTTTTGAAAATAAACTATCCTGTGGTGTAGTCACTCAAGCGCCTTTATAATAGCAAAAGTACTGAAATTCTAGTACTGCCTTTTTATCTTGAATATAGATCTAAAAATCTTGAGCGTCTTCAAAGAACGAGTACTTAGGTACTTGTCGCCAATTCCAAACTACATCCACAATAAACAGAACACATCATCCTGCATCCGCAATCATTCCCTTCCCACCACAGAATTATGACATAACAATCTCGATCTGTGAAAGGTTTTTTTGCACCACATAATAGCCCAAAAAACGTTCCTTCCGCAAAAACGGGGGTAAATATAGATGTGGGTGCGAGAGGGTCAGTGAACGCGCGGTCTTCATACGGCCTTGGTAATGAACCTCCTCCGAGTATACGGTAGAGAATGCCGAAGCGGAACGCTCCATGCATTTGCATCACCTCCACACCGACAGCCAGCGTAATAACGTGACCATGAAAATGGTACTCGGCGAGTACCAACTTCCTCTGCTGCAAATCCAGCCACCCCCGACCGTCAAAACGGTACCCCGCGCGTACCGAGTACCTTCTTAGGGCGTGCTCGGGTCATGAAAGCAGCTACGCGAAACTTGTAAGGAAAACAACAAGTTCTTTTACCTCTACACGAACAATTACCTTATTGAAGGTTCGCTGATACGGTACGTTAAAGACCCCTGTCATTGTCTGGTCGGGCTATTCGCCGGACACGCGATCAAGAGGGTCAGTCCTGGGAAGTCAGGTACCAGCCCCAAGCTCGGTACTTCTCCGGATCCCCTGCTAGACTGAGCTTCTTCTGCCTTTGCTCTTCTCTCGTTCCTTCCAGTTTTCGTGCGGAAGACATCGGTGGCAGCGACCAATGATGGTCTTCGCAAGTTATAAATATGCGATGTTCCACCTGCCGTGGTCGAAGTAGTGGTACGACCCCACCACCAGGTCTTCATCAGCCGCCGCTGTTGAGGCAGGAAAAGAAGCAGTTCGTCGCTCGCCAAAGCATTTCTGTTGTGGTTGTGACCGTGAACGCACCGCAAAACACAAGGCCAAGGACACAGTGTCAGTGCCGAGACAGTTCACCATCACCGTCATCGTCTGCACCGCAGCTCGCCACGGAAGGAAGTTCAAGGTAGGTGCAGCGATCCTCGGGCGGCACGCGATACGCACTCCGGATGGAAAGCGGCCGGATCATCGCGATTCCGGTGGCTTGGCGCGAGGCTCCGAGTTAAAGGGCGCGTTCCGGCGATTGTGAAAGTGATGCGCTGCGGAAATTGATTCCGGGGACCAGATGAAAGCGCGGATTCGAAACAAACGGAAAATCGCCCTGATCCATCATTCCATTAAACGCTGGCGTACACGTGAACATGATCTCGACTCCAATCAAAAAAACAAAGCGTAATCGGATTGACTTAAAAAATGCTACAGTTACGGATCGACTAATTAATACACGTTTTTTTGCTGAAAAAATTGTTTCATAATTCCGCTACAATTTCGAAATTTCGCCAAATTATCCACGTGTGAACTCGAACCTGGAGCAGAACAAATCGCCGTAATAATGAAGCGAGATTGGGAAAAAACTGTAAACTCCTAATAAGCGCGATAACAAAGTAAATTCGGATGAAAAAATCGAAGCGAATCGGACACTTTTCAGCTTTGCGCACCAAAAACTCGGCGTATGCCACATAATTTGAAACGTGAAAGAATCGATGCATGTCGATTGTGCCCGGAGGAGGGCTTTGCTTTATTATGGAATCTGATTCCAATTTTGCTCAATTTTGCCAACAAAAAAGGTCATGAATCAGTAGCTGGTAGATTAAGACCTAGGCGTACGAACACTCAATACTCATTTGATTACTATTAAACGACTAGAAAATTATTATTACTATTATTATTTTATACAAGGTAGCACTGAAAACAGTATCCTTACTTACTTTTGAAATTTGTCGATAGAAAAAAATTCTAACAAATTTTAATCAGGTGGAATTCGGCAGGGACGCAGTCCTACGGTATTTCTTATTTTTATAAACGACTTAATCCCTTTGAAATTCTGCAAACCTTTACGATTTTCCCTCATTCAACATAAATTAAATAAAGATTAAACAACTCAATGAAAAACTGTAGACTCAGTACTTTTGAAATTCGTCCACAAAAAACATTCTAATGAAATTTTAATCAGCTGGAACTCCGCAGGGAAGCAGTTCTGTATTATTTTTGATTTTTATAAATGACTTAGTTCTTTGAAATTTTGCAAACTTTTATATATCTGCGCAATATAAAAATTCAGCTAAAATCAATACAAATAAATTATTATATTTTACGCACACATCGGTAAAAAAATATTTATTGTAGTTTAACTAATACCGAGTGTCTGTAGTAAAAAAATATTAACATTTTCACAATAACTAGTAATAAAATTTTCAGTTAATATTTCTCTCGCCATGACCATGTTTAATTAGAAATTTAAAGAAATCTGGTGTTTTGTTGCTGAATAAACCTGAAAAATTCTTTCCAGTTTTTAGTGTTTAATTTTTTTACGAATTTGAGAAAGTCTTGAGTGCCGCAGTGTTTGGGTCTATTATTTTGGCAGCCCATGGAGATTTTTTTGTAAATTATTTAAATCAATTTTAGGGGACTTTGATGTTCCATTTTTGGAAAATTCTGACCTGACCTGTTTTGAAAAATTTAGAACAATCTTGAGGTTCTAAGTATTCCTATTTGCAAAGAATTTGAAAGTGCTTCTAGTGTCTTTTTTTATAATAATTTGATTACATTTCTTAGAAGATACGTCATTTGCTAAAATCAGTCTAATCTTAACAGGTACTAGCACCGCCCACCCACCCTCTCTTTTCCTAGAAGTTATGTCATTTGCCAAATTCAGTTTTATCTTAGCAGATACTAACCCCGCCCACCCGCCCTCTCGTTTCTTAGAGAGTATCTCATCTGCCAAAATCAGTCTTATCTTAGCAGGTACTAGCCCCGCCCACCCACCCTTTTTTTTCTTAGAGGGTATGTGATTTGCCAAAGTCAGTTTTATCTTAGCAAGTACTGATGACTAACTTTTACAGAAAATGATCAAAATTTGGAAACATTACGTGCGTACTTATACGCACAAGCCAGGAATTTTGAACATCTTTTCTAGTGTTTAGTTAGTTATCTTTTAATGAATTTTTCTGATGTTGTTTTTTTTTTGTTTATAATTTATAAATGTCTTATTAAATGTTTTCTTGGTTTATTTGTTAATGAAAAATAACAGCTTGTTTTTTTAATAACAATGCACAACGATTAATTAAATTTGAAGATCATTCGAAATTAAGATTGCGATTTTTCAAAATTTTATTTCACCATAAATTAAATGCAGATTAGATAACTCAATGAAAATCTGTAGAGTCGGTTTCCCAAGTGCCATTAGTGCAGCATATTTTAAATCCTCAGGAATCAGTAGCTTGTAGATTAAGGTTTAGCTTCAATACTCATTTCATTATTAAATGGCCACAACATTATTATTACTATTATTATTTTACACAAGGTAGCACTCAAAACAGTCTGTCTTTATTTACTTTTCAAATTTGTCCACAGAAAAAAAATCTAATAAATTTTAAACAGGTGGAATTCCGCAGGGAAGCAGTCCTGTGTTATTGCTGGTTTTTATAAACGACTTAATTGTAAATATTAATATAGGAGTGGAATTTTCGCCGTATGGTTGCCTCGTTAACAAAAACCTAATTGCAAGTCGAGCACGACAAATACAAAATAAATGACTCACAGACCTACAACAAAGGAAGGTACAAATTCGCGGTTTTAGCACGTTCTTAAAACGCGAACCGAACAACGGTCAGTCGTAACCGCAGAAATTACCAAAATACATAAACACCAACCAAACGTCGAACAATAAATCTTTTCATTGATACGTAAGCTAACGGACTTGATGCACCGTAAGCGGCTATAAAATGATTATTCTAATAGATTCCCGAGTCGTGTGTACAACTCCAACATTGTAATATTAACTGCGACCGTAGCTCAAGAATCTGTTGACGCACAACGGGTACATAGGTACAAAAATGCAACAAGCCGACGCAGCTATTAAAAGCAAGTGGAGCTCGAAACTGTGGCAAATCCGGCAGGCGAGCGCAGCGAGCTGTGTGAATCGAACGCAAACTCCATTAGGACACGGTCGCGTTGTATTAATAACAATAATGTTGTTTGCGCGTCCTTTCAGCCTTCATCCCTGCATGATCCCGCACATATGTTAGTGTCCAGTCTTCCCGCTTTCCCGAACCCATCTGCCCCCATTAATCTTCCCAACAATAAGGTCGGGCCTGCGATACGCATCTTCCTGGCGTGTGAAGGAGTTCGCTAATGAAACCGGAGCATTACCGTTACCGGCGCGCGTGTGGGAGTTCCCCAGGTCGCACGATCTGCCATCCGTAGGGTTGACGCACCAGGTCACACACCACACACACGTCCATCCACTTGATTAACTCTTCCCCCGTTAATTACCCGCTGCATTGTATTAACCAATTCGTAGCGATTAGCGGCTAACGAAGCCCATATTCGGGCATTTCCTTTCGCGGCGTTTTAATCTTTCAATAACGACCATTACGCGATTGACGCGGCTTGGACGTACATCACTTTGCGGTATGACGAGCTTTTAACATAAATCAAAGCGTCAGAAATCGGCTAAAAACGATTAGACAGCGGAACGGGCCAAAAAAAGGGGGTTGTCAATCTGGTATTTTACGGCGCGGGAGATTTCACGGTCAATTTGAGGCGTCGGATGCGCTAACGACGACGCACTCATAAATCGAAGACGGTTTGTGCGGGAGACGACTTAATTGAGACCGCAGCCGTAAAAATGTAACGCTCCCGGAGGACGAGGGGAGCGCTCGACAATTATTAATTCGGCCTTGGCCCGTTTTATGGCCTTTTAGTCGGGGGCGGCACGGAGTTGTAATTTTTTACCAATCGGGACAACAAAAATCACCACCAGCCACTTATGCATCGGGTCCTTTTCTTCAAATGATGAAGAAATGAGTGAAAGTGAACGACTTCGTTCTACGGGTACTAAAACGAACCTTTTGACTATGATAATGATAATAATAAGTGAAGTTTGCGGAAATAGCCAGTCGTGCGGTAGCTCCTTTTTCGAGCGCCGAAATCTGTTAAAGCTGTTTACCTCCAGCTTTAGCCCACATTCCTCACTCTCGAGAAGTGTGCCACATGACAAATTTATGTAACGCAGACATGAATATCAAACGCGGCGTCTCACCCACGCTCCGCGCACAAAATAACTGTATTATCCTCTTGTTGGCAGTTACCAAATCGGAAACGTCGGGACCAATACGGCATGCCCACTCGGCAAGTTCGCGTCCAAGTGACCCGCAAACCCACCGGTTTCCACCGTAACCTGACCTTGGATAAACCCGCGTGGATAAACGGTAGTTGCGATTTTTGCACAGGCACCAATTAAAATTTCCATCCGTCGGGCCGCACAAGAATGAAAATCCCTATGCGTTCCGTCGCAGCCGCTATGCGTTCTCCCGAATTCCGCTTATCGGGCGATCGCATTTACTGTTAGTGAAATTTCGGTTTCAGGCTGACGGGGAATTTCACGAGCTGGTTTTGGCGGTTTGGCCGGTGCGTGAACGTCCGTGTCGTAAGAGGTTAAGCTCGGCCGGTCGTTTGACCCTGTTGCAAATGCAACTTACAGTTACGATTGTGGTGATCTAATAACATTCCATTGTCGCATAATGGGACTGCGTAACGCGATGAGAACCGCAATTCTAGGCCAGGCGGTTAATTATTATCATTTCGCCGCTTAACCAATTCCTAGATGAAAAATCCAGAGTGGAAGCCCGCCTATTCTAAAAAGTAAAAGTCGACATAGCTGTGGCGGGTTTATGAATGGTGCTAGCCCAACGCGAGAAACAATAAGCGAGGAACTCATCACACCTGCCCGCTTTGAATTGCTGCTCGAAAAAGGAAAAGAAGCAGACGCTCGTAAATATCTCCCAACATCATTAAAATCATGTCCGGCACTCCTATTCAGTCTTTGTGTATCGCGTCGATGTTCGATTTCGATTCCGCAAACAATGCGCCTGTTGGAAATGGCCGTGCCATGTGTCAAAGCTCCGGTAATTTATATTTGGTATCTGGAACGCCCGGAATGCGAGAATCCTTCACTGATGGCGTGGATCCACCCTTCAGTTCGGATTCCGTATCGCGTATAATTCCGCAGCTGGATTTTCGGAAATCTCGCCCCATCTAATAAGCGTGATGCAATCAGCACTGCGTTTAGTGTAGAAAAACACGCTAAACAGCGCCTATTAACGAACCATGTAATTACCTCGCCGACGCCGCTGTCATGTTTTGATCTCGAGAGGTCGCTTTCGTTACTGCGAGTGTCGGATTTTTTCGGAAGCCCGCTGAGACTTACAAATACACAAAGCACCCCGTCGAGAGCGTGCAGCTACTGTGTGGTGTCATCCACCTCTAACCCCTGACCGACGAGCCGCCCGTTTCACTCACTTTTTTTCCGAGACGAGATATAAATTATGTCCGATGGGAATTCTACGATCGACATTTGCATTTATTACTATTGTTACTAAACAATAATATTGTGCACCGAGCACGACCGCGTCGTGTTGTTGCTGTGATGGTCGTAATGCTAAATCAAGTGATATTCGCCAAAGAGGAGAAATATGTTGCATATTTGTTCCGTCGCCGAGGAGCGTTCCGAGGGTTGACGATACCGACTAACACGAGATTTTTCACTGCGATCCCTAGACTTACTCTCATTTCATAGATACAGTAATTGTGGAGAGGATGAAAGAGCCAAGGGCAAGGCAGACTTATGCCGGTATTCTTAAGAATAATCAGATTAAAAATCGTTAAAGGTACAACACGAAATTATATACCCACCACTCAGTAGGGCTTCTTAGACGGCATATCTCCTAGTTCCATTATTACCGTCCAAATTATCCAGGAAGAACATTTTTAGGCATTTCTAAATTTGATTTATCGAATAGAAGCTTCAAGGTGGCCTCCAACAGAGTGTAATTTGAGGGTGCCACAAGGATCGGTTTTAGGTCCCTTTCTCTAAAGTATATTGCGCCCGCTTATGACTAATAATAATCTTGGGGGCCCCTTGTGTCTTTTTAAATGTAACAGAGTCTCCAGGGCTCGTGTGCTTTTGTTAATCTAGCTGAAAGGATTTCAAGTGACTTTTCCCCAAATGTAAAGAATCTCGAAGTTTCGTGGTTTTGAATTTGTGATTTATGAATCCATCTTGGTTTGAGTATGCGTCCGTCTGTATTTAAGAATTTAATCTCGGCGTTACCTAGTGCCTTTTTAGCATGAAAGAATCTCTGGGACCCCAAGCCATTTTTTTCCTCAAATGTAAAAGAATCTCGGAGGTTCGTAGTTTCTGTACTGATAGTTAACGAATCCGCCTTAATTTAGAGTACAATAATGTTGCGGCGGCCTATATTTAATAATATTCTCGGGATCACTAGTCCTTTTTTAATGTGAAAGATTCTCCAGGAACCAAATGTTTTCGTTTAAGCGAAATAATCTTCAGGGCTCCAAGTGATGTTTTCCTCAAAATGTGAAAGAATCTCGGGGTTCTTATTTCTTGTATTTGTGGTTTATGAATCCGTCTTAACTTGAGAATACATAATATAGCGTCAAAATAACAGATTTGGTAGATGACCTACTCCCTAAGAAAATAACGGGCGGGCGGGCGGGCTAGTACTTGCCAAGATAAGACTGATTTTGGCAAATGAGCTACGCTCTAAGAAAATAAAGGGTGGGTGGGCGGGGCTAGTACTTGGCAAGATAAAACTGATTTTGGCAAATCATATACCTTCTGAAAAAATAAAGGGTGGGTGGGCGGGGCTAGTACTTGCTACGATAAGACTGATTTTGCCAAATCATATACCTTCTAAAAAAATAAAAGGTGGGTGGGCGGGGCTAGTACTTGCTAAGATGAGACTGATTTTGCTAAATGGTTTTTTTTGCTAAAAGTTTGTGGTTGTTGATCTACAATTTAAAAACCGTGCTGATGCTCCGATATATAACTTTTCACTACAGGATAGATATAAGAATGTAGAATTAATTCCAAAATTTTAGAAAATTTGGAAAGGAGGGAAATCGGTCTGTAATTTTCAACTTTAGGTGCATCACTGGACTTCAAGACATAATGATAATCGTGGAGTTCTCTAGCGCCTATTTAATGTCAAAGATTTTTCGAGACCCGAGCGTTTTTTTTTTTTAACAGTATAATCTTCAGGGTTCCAAGTAATGTTTTCCTTAAAATGTGAAAGAATCTCGGGGTTTCTAGTTCTTGTATTTGTGGTTTATGAATCCGTCTAAACTTGAGAATACATAATATTCGGCTAAAATAAGACTGATTTTGGTAATTGACCTACTCCATAAGAAAATACAGGGCAGGTGGGCGGGGCTAGTACTTGCCAAGATAAAACTGATTTTGGCAAATGAGTTACTCTCTCAAAGAATGATGGGTGGGTGGGCGGGGCTAGTACTTACTAAGATAAGACCGATTTTGGCAAATCATATACCTTCTAAAAAAATAAAGGGTGGGTGGGCGGGGCTAGTACTTGCTAAGATGAGACTGATTTTGCTAAATGTTTTTTTTTGATAAAAGTTTGTGGTTGTTGATCTACAATTTAAAAACTGTGCTAATGCTCTGATATATAGCTTTTCACTACAGGATAGATATAAGAATGTAGAATTAATTCCAAAATTTTAGAAAATTTAGAAAGGAGGAAAATCGGTCTGTAATTTTCAACTTTAGATGCATCACCGGACTTCAAGACATAAAGATAATCTTGCGTTCTCTAGTGCCTGTTTTTTGTCAAAGATTTTTCGAGGATCGAGTGTTTTTCTTTAAAGAACCTGAAAGATTATGTGTGCTCAAGTGCTTTTTAACAGTAATAATAATAATATCGGAGATCCCTAGTGCATTTTTTAATGTAAAAGATTCTCTGAGCCAGAGTGTTTTTTTTAAGAAGTTGAGAATACAGTAATGTTGCGGCCGCCTATATTTAATAATAATAACCTCGGGTGTCTCGAGTGTCTTTTTTAATGTGAAAGATTCTCCGGAACCTGAGTGCTTTTCAAAAGAAGCACAAAAGCGTTTTTCCCCTAAAATGTGAAAGAATCGGGGGGTTGATAGTTCCGTCACTAGTTTTGTGTCAACTCTTTGCACGTCTACAAGCAGGTACTTTTGCCATGAAATATGCAGCTTACCATAGCAAATCACCACTGCATTTTGATGTCAGTAAAAACCAGGCAAAGCGGATTAATTCGAAATCCAATTCATTCTACTCGTTTTTATGAACGTGGGGCATATTATGGAGGCATCAAAGTATATAATAACCTGCCACTTTACATTGCAAAAACGCTTCCATCATTTGATTTAAATAAGGATTAAAATGGTTTCTTATGGAAGGGTGTTTTACAATTCTGTAAATCGATGTTCTGGAATTACCTGCCTAATTTAGCTGAATGTAAAAGATCTATAGCAGTATCCATAACAATAACAAGAAACGCGGCTAGTATTCATGTCTGATATCTTCATCGGCTCATGGAATTAATTCGAGCGACCACCCTAAATTTTCCATAGTTGTTACCTGGCGGCGGTCCCTATCTGGACATAAGTGTTGTTTACGATCAATTATTTAACTTCCGCGGCACACGAACTCCCAGTCTTCAACATTTGCGTCCGCCTATTCCGTGTAGTGGACATTTACCTGTAGGTCCGTGTTTAGAGATTACACGGGCTTAATTAGTCCCCCGTCTCGATATAGAGTTTTCTTGAACTATCCACTCGACGTACCCTTTTTCATTAGCCAGCGTCAAGAAAATCGAATGAGCTGCCGCAGGATAATTAATTTTTTTCGCAATTTTCTTGCCGCAGTTCGGCTTAAAAAAAATGACAAAACCTGCGTTTAGAAAGTAAATTTAACGTATAATGCGGTTTTAATGGCTATTTAATTAATTTTCTTGTTTTTACTAGCTGCTCATAATTGAATTAAATCGCATCATTGATGGCACGCTCTACTGCGAGCCTCCGGCCTGTTCCAGGCACGGTCTAACTCAATGAACTATCCTTCCACTACTATAAATTGTTTTATAGCACACGACTGGAGGCTCATAGTTAAAATAACTCAAAACTAAACCCATGATGACATCAAATCCTCGAAAGTGCGTCTTTTTCCCAGTTGTATTCGTTAGGTGACGGGAACAGTTTAAGTCCATGATATTTAAGCTTGAGTGTCTCATTAAGGTTGCTATCATCATCACAGTACAGTTAGCGAGAAAGAGCATCGGAAAACAATAAGAATCTGGCTTGCGTGCCCTACCAGAATTACACTACGCTCATTGTGAACGTATACCGTGTGAAGAAATTCTTTTTGCTCGGCGTCGTCTAACTGTACTCATCTTGTTCGAAATAGAACGCACTTGGCGTCTGAAAAAATAGCAAAACTGCTCGCACTAATTAATAACCCAACGGAAACGATCGGCGTAATTATTAGCATTTCAATACAGTCGGTGGTCATAAAGTAGTAACAGAGCATCTAAGTGCCCCGTAATTGCTAATTACCCGCGGACACAATCACAAAAACTGCAGTCAAATCTTTAATTACAAGTCTAATTAGCAGAAAACACACGACACGAAATTAATTTTATCGATGTTTTTTCCGAAAGCGAAAAAGCGGAGGCCGCGAGGCAAACGCCAAGATTAATGGAAGTCCTCTGGTTTTTTCTTGTTAGATGGCCAAGTCGTCACTAATTCCGATCGAAATTAATAAAACGTGTCCAAATCACTTAAACGGCGTAACCAAAACCATTAGCGAAATGGATTAAGTTGGTCTGCTTCTCAAAGTTAATGATACGTTTGTCCCGGCCAAAACTGGTCGACATGAACATGAAGTGACTCGAAATTCACAATCACTGCCTTTTGTGTGGTCTTTCTCATGATGCAAACCGAATTCCTAATCACACAATGTTTAGTCTCAAACTCGGCGTCGCTTAAAAATTCAATTGTCGGTGCACGGTCTGAATATCAATCATCCAACAATATAGTTTCATTATTGTAGCAGGTTGTATGTATAAGTAATTGCATTGTGTATTTTAACAATGCGATCTTCGCTCGACCAGTTATTAATCGTTGTCCCATTATGTGTTTTATTGAATGCTGCCGATGTACACGTCTCGTTTTCTATGCATAGCGACATAATGAAACATGCCAGCAATATACGATTCGAATCTATCGTCCGATCCGAGACTTAACGACCCTCACAGGCATAATGCTTCATTTCTGGATCTACCAGAGGCGGTTCGTCAGCTTCACCTTAACGCCACCTCCTCTTCTAAATCACTCGACTCCATTACAGACCTCCTCTTTTTCTGAAGCCCGTGGGAAATACCACAACTCCGATCCAGAAATAATTTGACTGTGCGTTCATAACTCTCGCTGCAAGACGGCGAGATTTATGCCGGAGAAGACGTGAGCCCAATAAATACTTGAGCGAGCTGTGGTCATCCAAAGACACCTTCGACTTCCTTACGACCGCTGTCGACCATCGATAACCCGGCGGACACCACTAGTCGGGCACCATTTTTTTCAATTCTGATGCAGCGGTACAGCGGGAACACTCGCTTCCAAAAATCACGACACCGGATTTAATTCGGCGAGTTTTCCGCTTCAATTTTCCTAAGTAAATTCGATTTATTCCGTTTGAAGTTTTCTGATTTTTCGGTCGAGAGAGACGGCTTGATCCCGGGTCATTTTAAGCGAACGTTCCGACGCATTCAGCTGTCACAAGTTGGCGTCTGCTGACCACTTTAATCTCATTCAGCGAACCCGGACTATTGAAAGTTGTTTTGGGTTGCCATGGAGTTTCCTGTAAAACTGACAACTCGTCCGGAACTTCGGAGGCGTCGTCTCCTAATAATTTGCGTATATTTTTCGTAGTCGGTTTCTCTCTCCGTGAAAACGAACGCTGCAATGAAGACATCCGTCCGCCCGATTTGCATAAGAGCTTGTTTGTTTTCGCGCTGGCCCATTAAGACGGAAAAAAGCCGCAGTGCCGTTAGTTCTGGCTGTCGCTAACTCGCTAATTGCGACTGGTTCTGGTCCATATCGATTGCCTGCATTACTGAAAGTGTTCCGATGTCATATTTCAAAAACTTACTTACTGCAGGTGCGGTGATTTAGCGCCACTGATTCCGTCAAAGATATCGGCTGCATCTGAATGGATGGAAATTTTTGCATTTAACATTTTCAGTTCAGGTTCCAGAGCCTGATTTTTATCTAAACTTCGTTTATCTCCGGCTCAAAGTGAGGGTTATTATGCTGCTCTTTGAAGGCACGCGGATTTATGGGACGTCCGGGTCAAAATAACGGCCAAATCTACAAATATATGGCTCGGAATGCTAAGCATCGAACGCTTTTTAACCCTTCGTACGACGGATAACCTGCCCTGAATAACGATCAACAGCACAATTTTGAGTCGACTGGTAATTGATGCTAAGGCCATATCGTCCCTATTTATCTCGAACAACAGAGACTCCTTAGTGGCGCCCTGAGTGACGCCCGTGGAGAATCGCTCCGACGTTGACGTAATTATGTTTTTGCAGTCATAAATCAAAATATCGTCTTATCGGAAAAAACGGAACAAGAGATAATGTATATAATTCCGAGTCCGCTTCTCGATTATGACTCAATTACTTGGATTAATTGTGGCGAGTGGTATTTTCCGTGGCGCGAAATTTTGCAACGCTTACAGTTAGCCTTACGCCATTAACTCAGAAGATGATCAGCCGGTTATGAACCGAATCGTCTAAATTTCCATCCTTCCTATTGTGCTCTGTGAATCTCGCGTGCGTACGGTAATAGTAATTTATTTAATTACGTGTCCGAAACAGACGCCTCAACAATCGTCGCCGGATCCCTGTGGGAATCGTGTGCATGCCCGAAATTCAAATGCAAACGAGTTCAACGACACCTCCATGGTGCGGAGTCAGTGAGTCAAGGTGGCAGCCCGATAAGGAAGCGCGTATGTGCTCCTCCTTACCTGGTTTCGCTGCAAAAGCCTACGGATTTTTCAGGAATCTGCACAAATCACGTTCCTTAATCCACCGTAACGGTACAAACATTGTTTCGCAGAGACGATGAAGAGATATCCTTTCCAATATAATGGGATTTTTCATCGACTTTCGATGCATAGCCGCGATTAAGGTGCACCGCCGGCGGTCTTCATAACTATGAGGAAACACTCCGCCAAATTGAAAATGGTAATAAGATAGAGGAGCTCGGCTTGGTAAACGCATAAATCTTGAAAGGAAGCCCGATCGATCGCAGCGCCAGGGCCGAAAATTACAGTTAATACAGTCGCCGCCTGTGGTGCGTCTGCCACTTCGGAAAAACGCATTCGTGTACTGGTAATGTTCCGCAAGCGGCCTACTTAGGCACAGTTAGTAGCAGGAAATGACCAGTGCCGGCGCAAGGGCGCAATCTCGACCCAGCAGGCTAACCGTACCACTGCCAAAACTATGTATCGTGCTAATTATTCTAATGGGATAGGCAAATCCATCTGTAAGCCGATAAACGCTGTCAAATGGTGCCGGACCCATTAGAACTAATCGCCGATCGATACGGCCCCGATTCCGAATGTATCCCGAACGGAAATATTGTCTTTAATCGACGACATTCCGTCAAGCGACAAAATCTAGACCAGTATCGTTTGAAACGCGCTACTAAATCAAATTGTCGACCGAATCAGGCAATCGGTAGCCAATAAGTACATCAATCGCTTCCCTTTGTCCCATTAGCCGCTGCGTACGTCGATAACCGTCAATACATCGATTAAAGTAATTACCAATCCGTCTCCCGGCTCCCAAAATGGGTTAGTTGTAATTTGCAATCGCAGGACGCGTAATTAAATCGAATTTAACGGGATTTCAACTCATAGATCAATCTGTCGCTGCAGCCTGCTCTGGGTAGACGTCCGCCGGTCAAGTTTTTACCGATTTATTCAAATCAGCATCGACGTGGGAAAACTCGCTCGGTGATTTCCTGTTTAGGGAAAATATGGCGTGCATGACAAAACGCGCCTCATTAAATGCGTACGCACAAAGTACCATTTACATTAATGCGATTACGATTAATTTCTAGCCGAGGAGTCGTCGAACAGGAAGAGCGGACCGCCTCGGGACGCGAATTACGAGAATTTGTGAGTCTCATCTTTCCATGCTTGAAAAATACGGGTTCGTACGGTTTAAATAATTGACACTAAGTAAGGTGGATTACGGTATTTAGGGGCAATTAGGGCCGTTATAAATTCATGGTGTGGCAGTTCTTCAACAGGTCTTGAATTCTCCCCGACTAATTACCACCAGATCGATTTACTAGGAGATGACATATAATCAAGCGGTCGTACACTTCGATAGATTCCATTGAATAAAACGTGCGTCGGAAATTCGTTGGCACGCCAATGCGGAAAAGTAACAGCGTTCGATTGTGGGGACGATTAAGCTCCTGTAGAGCACGGACACGCCGTAATGTGAATTTTATACAACTGTTCATCTATTACATAACCAAAACATAACTGAACGCAGATCTTTTTTTGTCTATTGCGGCTTCGCTCGACGACACTGACTAAAACAGATTCTTTTCTTTTCCAGGTTCAGAGCCCTAGTTCGCTTCGTATAGGTGAGTTGTAGGCGACTGCTAGTTCAAAGAATCGCATTGTGTAGACATGGTTTACGCCGAAACGACAAAGATATAAACAAAACCTTTGCGGTAGAGATTTTAGTCAGAAAAAGTTGATTGATAAGTTGTAAGTAAGCGTGAAAAATTCCGGTAGATTTCGATTCCCTCTTCAAAAAATTTCAATACCTACCAATTATGTCATTCAAAAAGTTTCGGCTACTTCACGCTCGTTCAAGAACAGTTACGACTGCTAAAAAGCAGACAATGACGAAAAATTACACGCTGCTACCTTCTGAATGCTATATTTAATAACATTTTCGAGGAAGACGGCGATTTTTGGAAATTTTCAACCGCGGGAGCAGAAGACAGATGGGGCCAACAGAACCGGAAAGAACAATCACACACTGTTGAGTCCATAGCAACAAGTACCCTTTAAGACAGAAACCTAACGTATGCATACTTTATGCGCAAACCCTGAGTTTCATTTGGTCCGAAAAAACCTGACTTCCACTGGCTGTGCACTCAAGCGCCTAAAAACAATCAGTTTGTAACGGCGAGGGGACCATTCAGTACAGTTAATTGAATAAATTGTAAATGCGTAAAAAGTGAAACTGAAAAAGTCCCTATCTAAAAGTCGTAAAGCTTTCAGTCCATTGTTGTTGTTGCAACTTTCAGCTACTCCACGATCCGAGTTTTTCGTCATAATGGAGTCGCATTCATCCGCTGCACAATACAAGCCTCCGCAATAAAACTACCCAGTGCTTGATGGTGCACCACCATTGTCAGAAGAAAGGTGCAGCGTTTACAGAGACAACTTTAATTAGTCGTTGCATACATGAGCGTTTTCTATTGGTCTGTCCCGTGTTTTACGCCACGTAATGGATGTTACCGCAATGAAACGTTGATGAAGAGCGTGTCATTATAGTGTTAATTACGAAGACGGCTATCCTGGTGGTCGTTTCCTCTTCTCTCGGTGTGTGTTTTACCAGATCTGCCCCGATACGTCATATCGCTAGACATCACAAAAAAGCCCATAATAGAACCTGGCACCCACCTATTAATCCGCGACGCAACGAATCCCCGTAATTAATTAATTCACTATTCAATTATGCTAGCCTGGGGCGACCGACCACCATTCCATACATAAGCGCCTCGATCAAGATCCACCTGTATAAATCGCGTGCGAATCACACGGGACCGTTACCATCCAAAAAAGGAACCTTCGACCCATATTGTCAGCACCAAATCAACAAATAAAGGATCATTTTTCGTCTGTCAACAACAAGATCGTGAATAATCGATAAGTCACACCGGTCGCACGCTGGGAATCATTAATTGTTACCCGCTGCATGATTGGCACTGTCGACGCAGGAATCTCGAAGTTGACGACAAGCCTCGGCTCGAAACCGGTCGCACTTTCGTCAAACGGTAAACATTCGGCAGATGTAGCACTCGAGGTACTCGACGACAATTCAAATTTTGTTTTATTAACGTTCCGTTTCGTTTTATGGCTCGTGAATAGAGAGTTATTTTAGTGTACGCGCTCCGACCTGACAATTAAATTAGCCTACTGCGCCCAAAACCGCAAGTCTTGCACATAAATTAAATCACGCCTTATAATTCACATCATTGTTGCCGATAAAAGAGTTAGCGTTCCGCCTTTCGGAATAAATTCAGCACGTAATCGGCACGACCCCTCAATTCTCGGTCCGCGCCACAAATAACATGTTTTGACTCCTTGAAATACAGACTCCTGTTGTACATAAATATATGCGTATTTCAGTTACCCAATCTCGTTTACGAATGTTATTCGTTCCGCATTCGGCCCGACTACTTTTCTTGAATACGAAACGACCGGATAACGGGGTCCGGTGCATCACATAACAGTTTTTCTCGATCGGTGCACTTAATGGACAAGACCACCTTCGTTAATCGGCCAATTTGTCGACCCAAGAGACGCTAAAAGTAAAAGACGGCGAATTATTGGTCTCTGGCAGATGTTCACGATTATTTTAATGACGGTTCGGAGCGGTACAGTTAGGGACGAGAAGAATAATCATAATCATATGCTGCGCACCGGATAAATTAGACACACAGATGTCAATATTTACCTTGCGTTTTTTCACACACGACAAGCAAAAATTTAATAAACCCGAATATTAACCACGAAATACGAAGCGGCAATAGCCAAGCTCGAAAACACCGCGAGCGACCGTAAAGTGGTGCCGTGACCAGGATTATACATTGAAAAAGCGAGAATTTCCTCCCCAACACTCGCATTCCTAAAAAAACTGCACATTAATGCTAAAAACCAAAGCACCATGGGTGTCCAAATTTGAGATAATTAGTAGCTATGAAAATCACATTAGTATACACCGACACAATTTAATAATCCTCGGGGATCTTTCACTCTGTCCACATAGTGCGAGCAGCAGGAGGCCAACTTTGAAAACATTCCGCAAAGCAACTATGTATTTGCATGTAGTGGCCATAAAGTGGTGCCGTGACCAGGATCGCGCGTCTAAAAACACATGAATTTCCGCCCTAATACTACCAATCTTAAAAAAAAGTACACCATTAGCTCTAAAAACTAAAGCATCATGGGTGTCCAAACAGACGACGATCAAACTCAGAGATAATTATTAGCTATGAAAATCACATTAGTATAAACCGAAAAAAATTAATAATCCCAAATATAATCGTTACAGACCTCGGGGACGTCATTTTACGCACAAAGTACGTTGAAAACATTCCGCGAAGCAACTGTTTGTACCTGGTGAGCATAAAGTGGTGCCGTGACCAGTATTAATAAACCGGTGAATTTCCTCCCTAATACCGCCACTCTGAAAAAAACGGCACCATTAGTGCTGCGACCTAAAACACCATGGACCTCCGAACAAACAGCGATCAAATTCCGCGATAATTAGTAGCTATGAAAATCGCATTAGTATTGTAGAATACAGTTAGTAGGCAACATTTTCGCCTTTTGATGAGAGCGAACGCACAATTAATCATATGTAAATCAAGTAGGGGCAAGTTGAAAGAGCACCAGTCCAGTACCGTACAGCCTGGTCTCTTTTATTTGTAGGTTAATGGTGCGTACGGCCGTTTAAATGCCGCAATAACAGTTCTATTTATGTAGTGTTGTTGCGTTACGTTTTAATCGTAGGAAACCAATTAAAACGCTGCTGCATATCTTGCTAGCCAATCACTCATTTCTTAATCGACACGGCTGCTCATAAATTTCATTTCGCGCAGAAACTATAGCAAACCCTGTAATCTCCTTATGCAACCACGTTTACTTTCTGGCGCCCAACGCGGGGCCGTGTTCCTCGAACTCTTAATAGGATAGAAATAATCGCATAGCGTCGCGTTCACGGACAAAAAGCGTGGATAAAAAGAAAATGTACGAGCGCATCTGGCAGGTCTTTGATTACGAATGGCTCAGGAACTCGGTGGTTGTTCTTAGAAAACGAGATAGCAGACAATTCCTGTTCTGGGGATGTCAATGTTCCACTGCTTGCATCCGTATGATTACTGCAACGATTTGTCATGTGCGTGTTTTCATTTGTCGCATCACGAAACGCAGCAATGCGGCTGTTACCAGGAAGTTTAGGTGGAGAATGAAAAATTTTCAAGTAAAGAGCGATAAAACGAGCAAGACAATGGACCTAATTTGAATAAAAACATTAAAAGACGACGCGGTTATGTCAGTGGCCAAACTGGCTCATCTCGCTGCGTGATGTGATTTAATGGAAATCGGCGGTCGTCCAGAATGCAAAATTGTCGTTTTGTTACGTAACGCAGCGGCGTACTTGAGCGATCTTCAAAGTCGGTAAATGCTCGGATTCTCATCGGTAGATCGATTAATTGATTCCTGGAGCGACTCTCCGACAACATATGTCTTGTCCCAGATGCGGAAGCAGCGATTGCTCAGATTATCGATACCGACAATTATTGTCACAACCGTCGATGAATAATAAACCGGTAAGCGATTAAATGTGATAACCAGAATCTGTTTCCCACACACATAAAATAATTTGTTTAATGGTAACGGCTCCGGCTATGCTGATCTGCATACCGGCATGACCAGAAGGCCGCCGGTGCATACATGCAACGTTAATTGATGTATTATTCTAGTGTTCTGCTTTAGCAGGTTTGTTTATGAGCTGGTTTACATATACAATATTGCCAATATATTAACTTAACTATATTAACACGATATAGAGCAACAATGAAATTTATCAAATTGGCCACGACATCTGCGCCGCAACGCAGCCGCCTTTGATGTCAAAGCTTTGTAATTCGGGTCGGCATGTGGGAACTCTGACACGGTAATGCCAAAATCGGGGACTTCCCACCCAGTGACCTGCTAATGTCATCCCACTTGTTCGGTACTGTTAGGCGAAAGTGTCACTAAATGATTGCGAAAAGATAGTTCACCACAAGCTCGGACTGTACTTTCTCGATTACCCTTCCAGAAAGAAATTCTGTTGTTATAGCAATCTCTGCTTCTGCAAATCCATTCCGGATGGTTCTTGGTAGCGCCCATTGTTCGACATCCCAGCGAGACACTCGTGCTACTGTAGCTAGGTGTTGGATTAACAACGCCGTTAAAGTTAATCGCTCGTTGAAATTTCTCTCACTTGTCAAGCTGATAGGTGTTCAGCTGTCCACGTATCACCTCCCTAATGAAGTTTTACGAGTGTCGATACGCAAAACGATCGTTTTCGGGTCCGATCGTGTTATTAGCTAACAATGTCGGAAAGATTTAGCACAGCTAGGTGAATTTCCATTCAATTGACCCGCCGCCTAATTGACAGCGCACCGCGTATGTTTACCTGTACCGCAGGATTTTCCGGTTCGATGCCATAAAGTTCTTTCGGTGTATCGGGAGACGTTGTTTTGTGGCGGCTCGTTCCCGGAATACGCAAATAATTAATCCCAATTAAAACAGCCGTAGCAGCTCACAATTAGAGAAAAAAGACACATCCGAGGGGCATTGTTGAAGATGAAGACTGTCTTACTCTTGTTAATTTGTTTAAGTTGTAGCGATCGTTATCCGACATTGTTTATGAGATAATTTTATTTCATACGCTCTGCTCAGTCTGGTTTGCAATGAGCCAATTAAGGACTGAATCAAAGTACGATTAATACGACTGCTCGAGTGGAAAATTAATTCGTTTGTTGGAAAGATCGCTTTCTGGGCTTAATTATGCACCTTAACCGAATTACTCGATTTTTAACTTCGTTTATTACGTGTATTTACAGAAGCTTGATACATTTATTACTTTATGAGCTTGTATCAACGGGCAGTCGATTTATTTCTCGACTTCCGCAGAAACGCATTACACCATACAACACTTTGATCAGATCAAGAAGAAAATCTTGTTGATCTTCTTGTTTTTATGTCGCAACCGGCAAGACGCCATTGCTGTGTCGACCACTCGTCGAACATCTTCCCCGTCCATCCAACTCGAGATAACGGTGTGCCATTCATTAGCAATCTGCTTAATACATCTACAATCCACAAAGTAAAACCACTATCTACATCATTATATGCCGTGCGTTAAGCTAAACTCGAAATAATAGCTCACGTTCGCCTAATTAAGCTCTAGTCGGATGACAAAATTCCAAGCAGACAGTCAACATGATCTTCTGGAATGTCTGCGACTTCCTCACATTTATCTTAAACCAAACCAATGCTCGATTTTGATATGATTTACCAAAGTTGCCAACCATATCAACTCACCGCGTGTAACGCTCCCGGTGCAATTAAAGCCTACCACCATAAAATGTATTCTCGACTTGTTAAACGGATTACAGCAATTACAAAAATAGTTATGTAAGAAGAGCGAACTCATAAAATGATAATTGCACCTCCAGTTATAAATGATAATTTATGTGTATTTAACGAGTTAAAACACATCCACTTCATAATTGCCGTTTAAAAACCTAGAGCGATTCCAAGTTCACGGAAAAAACCAATCTGACCAGTTAAATTCGACAGAGCCGAAAGCATTTAACAAGCGTGTAATCGTCATTCGAGCCCGTTCCGTCCGAAGTGTGCAAATTTCTGAATTCAATTACACCGCCAGATTGTCTCTTTCACTCCAACAAAATTGTACCTGTCACTCTGTCGATGTCCACGGCATAAATTTCGCTGAAACACACTCTTAAACAATCTCAGCTTTTGCTGTTTAAGTGAAATGTATTTCCTTTCAATCCGCCATCGCCATTATTCTTGAGCACGTAGCGCTCAAGAGATCCCCCCGGGGACACCCTTTTTGCCGACCTCCGTCGCACAATTAAAAGTCTGCGCATTCCGACGAAAAACGTCAAATTCAATTAGCACGCGAAAATCTTGCGGTCGCAGATCACAACTCAATCGGAGCTCGACGCGGTCGACGAAATTAATAGTTTTGAAAGAATTTTATGAGGGCGTCGATGCGTGAAGTCGCTTGACAATAAAGCGTCCGGACTGCTTCGGGGAAGCCTTTATTAGTTTTAGGAAGGCGACGCGACGTGTGCAACCACCATATGAACGTATGCACTGATAATATCGTTCATTACACGTAATAGCAACCGACTGAACGCTGTGTTGCTGCTATCGGCAGCTTCTTTAAATCCAGAAGGCAGCACTTAATGTGCTGTGCCAACATCGACAGCTCGCTCAGGTTAAATGGCACCGACAAATGGCCTGTGCTTGCATACGCTGCACTGTATGGTTTCGTCGGCGGCTGAGCTCATCCGAACCAAATAGGACTGACTACCCCGACTCCCAGATTACAAGAATTGCTGTCCCTAGAATGGATTTTTCCCTGTCTGTCTCAGTCGTTTTTGATTTTCATATTGGATTCTAAAGGTCACTGGACTTAGCCCCGAGGATTCGGTCCCAAACCCTAAACGGTGAATTCGGCTCGGGGACATCATCGAGCCACACGTAACAATAGACGATTAGATTAACTACAGACAATTATGGGTTGATAGGGACACGTCCTGTCCCATCCTCGCAGGCAAAACCAGGCGCTCTTTTCGCTATAGGTCATCTCCGAAATGAGTTGGGTGGGATCTTTTTCTCGGTCCGATATCAATTCCGCTGCCTCGGTCGGGTTATTATTGGATCAGCGAGAAAAAAATTATACGAGTGATTTGTGATCTTGTCCGAGGCTCAACACATCCAATATATGATGATGGACGTCAATAAGCAACCGCAACATTTTTCATTCGTGACTCATTTCGGTCCCTTTCTCTATTAAAATTCCATCTGCGACATCTCGATTAATTTTTTTGCGACAAAGGGCCAATTTTCGTTGTCACCTTTCATACTCTCGAAGACGAAAGTGATTTGCATATGCAAATCTGACTTTTGCATACATTACGCGATGCTTAAAGGTGGTAATCCAGTTCGGAGATCATTAGCACGGCTCTCTGGTTCCTCGGTTGAATTATATCATGGTCCACCCATTTTAACTGGGAGTAAATTGCCTGGAATTATTATTCGAATTTAGCGTATCGGCGGAGTCAAGAACCTTCGAGGTGTGTGACGCATTTTTCTCGGGTAGGTTGCATAACGATGCGTGTTGCGAGTACATGACTTGGTTGATTTAATTAAAAGAATAATAAATATCGCCGGTTGAATTAGTTGCATTGTTGGCTAGTCAAGTCGTTGGTATGCTCGTAGACATTTTCCATATGATTCCAGGAAACGCGGATAAATATAGATGTTCCGAAGACAACGGTAAACGAAGATTTTATTACGTGACGAGACAATTTAATTGCTGGAATCTTATTTGCATTACAATTTTCCTATCCATCATCCCATTAAATACGAGTTATTAATTTTGCAGCAGAATGCTCGAGTCAGGAAGAGGATTTTCTAATGACATGTGTTTCTCTGACAAAGCTACAATTTCGTGATGAGATTCGAAAACTATCAAACCCGCGACATTTCCTTGTCTAGAGGCTTCCTTTTGTTCCGAGTACCGGCAAGCCGGCACGAACGCAAAAATGATAATGTCTTGTTGTGTCGTTCGACCTCATTATGACATTGACTCTGGAAAAGTAAAAGTGACCTGCACGTTTCATATCAATTATCAGGACATTACCTCTGGGTAAAGGTGGTGTCTCAGGACCCCGCTGACCCCAACAATGCCCGCATAACTTTCAGTTTCAGGTGGCCGCTAATTTACGCCGAGGTCCAAGACGGCCGTGTAATCTCCGCTTCTTCCCCTTTTTCACGGATTATGTAACCGCAAAGTCAAAGACCCAACTTTTCTAAATCAGCTATATGTTAATTCTAATTCTCCATCGGCTTACTACAAACTATTCTCGGCTCGCCAATCCTGTTATTCAATCTTCTAATTAATTTACAAGAATGCGTCCTAGTTTTCCACGCTTGTGCCTCCAAACCGAAAAAAGACCAACGGAATATCAGAGCCAAGCTGCGTGAAACCCACAGTCCACATAATACGGGAATTTTATGCAACCACTTGTAAACTTTTGGATGAGCCGTGCAGAACAATCCGGCTAATTAGTGGCGGTGCGCCGGACTCAAACGAAGCCAGTCGAATTCGAAAGGAGATATGAACTCTCGACACTCAAGTGGGGCTACAACTCTGCCAAAACCAAAACCCCTTCTGTAACGGTACCCCCAAAGTCCACACGCACTCCGAAATTTGCAAAGATCCTGCGATCTAATCTCAAGCGTGCCATCATAATTTATAACTCGTCTGATCACGCAGGCGTGCAGTCCAAAGTCATGTTCGGTCCGTCGTGCCAATTAAGTAGGTAACAAATAGTCCTGCCTAGCCCCTTCAATTTAACAACGGCCATCGATAAAGCGTCTTATCGAAAAATTTCGCACGCGAGATCACCCCGGAAGTATACGGATCGGCACTCTCGCTTTCCGGGCACCACGAACAAGAACAAAGCGTGTCCCGAAGAGCAAAGGTGGCGATCAGGCCAACGGACCGAGCAAACAGGAAATTCGCCACTATTTTCGATTCATCTTTGTGTTGCAAGCCAGAAAATTGAATACGAGCTCGACGCTCGCACCGGATCGCAAATGAAAAACTTTACCTTCCTAACCGGAAACGATAAAGAGAGCTGCGCTGTTTGTTAGGGTGGGATGCCATCGGTATTCGTAATAACTAACGTCCGAATGATTGCACGCTGCTCTGGTTCGAATTAGATTCATTATGCTATCATTTGATCATAATAAAGAGTTTGAGAGACGATGAAATACGTGAGTTCAGCTGTAGGTGTTTCTCGGAAAAAATTTAGTCCATGAGCGGTTCGAGCCTCCCACTTGTGTTCCATTCCCCCGATTTACCTAATTCGAACATTGAGAACGAAAAGCGTGAGAAGGTTTGATAGATGGATAAATTTCAATTACGGTTGATGGTAGATGTTAAAGGGTAATAATGACGCCGGTGATTCAAACGGATCGCAAGTATATAAAGTAGACAAGATCGGGATCGCTGACAGCCGTAATAATTAACAGATATGTAAGCGAACTGTAAACACGGTCGTAAACTTCCTAGTACCAGCGCAAAGTAAATCAATTGATGATACGTAGGTGCACTGTGAGGATAACAACGAGATAAGTCTGAAAGTCTAAAAGTTTTTCCGTCTAACGGCCGCCATGAGTCCATCGTTACGATTTGAACAGGCTGCGCAATAAATAATACAACGTGCCTAATTATTGTTCCGAGTAATTTGACGGCAATTGTTCCTACAGGTACGTTTCAATTATTCCGCATCCTCTTCAGGAATATAACGTTACTCAATATTAATTAAAGCAACATGCACGTATACGTCTCAAGCCAGGATACAAATTGCCCGACGTCCCACTTAATTTTTCAACAACTCGTTCGACTTTTGTTGCACGTTTGTAACAATTGCCGCAGCAAGTTTTTCACGTAAAAGTGAGGTAATAACTCTCATTACCTCTGTTTAAAATTGCATATTTCTTGAGCTAAATTACACGGATTTGTATTCTGGGACGAATCGTACCCTCATCGCATGAATAACCTCAACAATTTATCTCGACACCTACAGAAGCGGCAAACTGTGACTTTCCATGCGACGCCAACCGGGACAATAAGAAATCAACGCCTCTGTCCATTCAAGAACTTCGTGTGGTGTCCACACACTCCATCTAATCTCGTTTCCTTCGTTTCAGATAACCGCCCGCTGACACGATGAGTTGGACGAAGAGACTGTTGTTTACCATGATGGTGGCGGCGGCCTACACTCGAGGACAAGGCCAGGACGCCGAGGCGGAAGTCGTAGAGGCACCCGACAAACTACCAGCGCCGCCACCGAGCCCACTCGACGACTGCGATCCGGAACTCATCGGCTTCGAACTGATCACCGGCTACGTCTTCTCCGCCCCCGGGAACGTACTCGACTCGATACCGGGAACCCTGATGCTCACCGACTGCCTGGAAACATGCCAAGGGAACGACTCGTGCCAATCTGTTAATTACGAAACCGGACTGTGCGTCCTCTTCAGTTCCAACGCCGACGTCTTGCCAGGTGAGCTTTGAAGGTTCCAGAGGCGATCTGAAACACTTATACACTTGGATGCGCGCAGCCGCCCCGGTGATAGGTTTTAACCCGCTTAGAGAGAAATTATTCCGATTCCGGGCTCGTGGCACCGCTGCCAAGATATCAAATAGCAATCATCTCGGAATCACAGAAATGCTGCAACGAGACCAACGAACCACCTCTTGGAGGTGTGAAAAGGTCGTGGAACCTTCCATCCAGTATCAGCAGTCTTTCCCTGATCTATTCCATCAGGTACTTTGATAAAATCGCGACAGGACTGACTGCGCCCGATAGGTCCAGACCAATACATTATTTGAAGTAAACTATCCAAAATTGGGTTTTTCCTAGTTCGCGCTGTTTCAACGTTGTTCCTTCGTCTCTGAAGAACAGCGTGGTACCTCGGTTGTTCCTCTGCCGGGTTTTTCATAGCCAATTTTACGATTTGTTACGAAAGGTCCCGTGGGGTCCGGTTGTATTTAGTCGAATGTGCGCCCGTTTCAGGTGTCTGGGCCCGCAGTTCTTGGCTGTTCCGGAGGGTCGTGATGTGCCTCGTTCGGGACGTTCCGCTGTTCATGTCTGGCGGTAATTAAGCCCCGTCCCCGCCGCACACAGAGCTCATCGGCTGTTGTGTAATTTTAACGGGGGATAATTATTAATTACAGCAATTTGCAGTAAATTGCATCTCGTCGCGTTGCAATGGGCAATTAAATTTTCGATATAGTTAAGTGTGCGTCTTTTCCAAGTCTCTCAAGTCTTAACAGACAGGTGATAAGTCTCTCGCACGTGAAGGCACGGATCGTGCGGTTTTTCCTTTTGGAATCGTGGTAGGAAGACGACGACATTTGTCATCGAGTAGTTCCTAATCAGAAAGATTTGCGTGTTGGACGCGCATGACTCCCGCTAAAACATATCGGCGTCCGACACACCGAATGTCAATCGATTTGTTCCCACGCTGGAATACGCTAACATGCGTAATCGGAAAGATAGAATCTTGCATGACAACGATCACGCTATAAAAAAGCAACGTCTAGACGACGACAACGGAGACGAATAAGTTTGCTTAATGGCAGAAAAAGAATCACGTTAAATGGGACGCGCCGTATGCTATTTCATATTGTCAATCGGTCGGAGATTTACAGTTAGCGTGTGGACAGACGCGGACTTGGCGAGTCAACCGATGGGAACGTCTTCTTGGTGCTAATAATAATGATTCGTCCTAAACAGCGACAAACCCTATTTCAGATCGCGTTTAAGCGATGGCTGAAAATAGCTACGTACATACATCATTAGCCGACTTAATCAACAACGTCATAATGACAGGATGCCAAGGTTGTAATTTACGAAGTCGAATTCTTCGAAGATGTTTGACGACGATGCAGTTCAGACACAGTGACCCATTACCTTCGTCGTGACGGTTACGGAACCTCAGGAGGTTTCATAATAATACCGACGATGCGCCGTTCCAGTTCCTTCGAAACCCGACTGAAAAAACGGCTTCTCGCCGTTAATTACTACCATTGCTCACAAGTCATGAAAATTTCCAATAAAGTCTTTGTTCCATCACACGACCTTTGTTACATCACGATTCGCATCAGCAGCTGTCAGAACTTACAAATCTCGTTGCTTCGAGGGTTTTTTCCGGCCTCATTAAACGGGGAGGTCCGGGTTATTGCCAGGCCACCTACAACACTTCAAAGTGCCTCAACTTGACAACACTCGAGGCCTCTTGATGAAATAACCGGCGTCAATCTACTTGTCCTAAAATGAAAGAAACCGCCCCAGAAAATCAATTAGATCCTTCCAATTACGACCTATATCTCGGCTCGCCGTTTAGGTACGCCCATTCGCCACCGTCGGGCAAAAAGCGGGTAACTGTACCACTCGGTTCTTGTCCTGCGTCGTCCACACTGACCGTATCAGCATCCTTTTGTTCTTGCAAGCAATCACACGAAACAGTTTAACCGATCCGCCTTGAAAAATTGCACCAGGACGTGCTCCGATTATCCGGAAACATACCGAATGGACTACTATCCTCCTCCAGGCGGCAGGAAAAAATCCGCCTTGATGCAGAAGTAAACCATTCTCATACCGTTCAGTGATTTTGTTGTCAAACAAATCCAAGAAATTCTGCAACAGTATCTAAAACGTGAGCGGAGCCGGTACGTGTTCGGTTTAGTTACGTTCATTGCACAGAAGCGGTTCGTCGGACTTTTTCGCGACACACGCACACACACATACAGAAAATCCAATAAGATTTCCGTCAAATGTGCTGAATTTATTTTCGGGAGGCCACCGGATCAGCAGCCGGGGCGGAATCCTCGACCGCAGAGATTTATCAACGTTCTATCGTGGTTTAGTTTTTGCGCAGGATCAGTAATTGCCGTAATTATTTAAATGTTTTAAAAGTCATTCGTGGAAGTACGTGATCTGCCTACGACTTGTTAGAATAATGTGCAAACTATTATTTGTGACCGACGTTATTACTTGGGAATTTATTGCATTATAGGCCGAGATTTTTTTCACGTGTGGGTAATAACCGCAATTTGAATCAGCGGGGACTCGAATCCGGAAATGGTTTCGCAGAGACGCAATCATGGCCACTCGGGGAGCCACCGCCACGGAAAAGCGACAGGAATTATAAAAGAAAAACGGGCGCGTAAAAAGAAGCAGAATGCGTGTTTCGAACAGTTCGCGAACACGTTTGTACCCGCACACGACCATTTAATCGCGAATCTATTCGGCTTTCCCCCCGAGCTGTTGAGGCAATTATTTTCGGATAATACGTTTTTAATTCGGGCGGTCATTTAGATATTGTCGTTCTGTTTACAAGCGCGATTTGATCCGAATAGAAGTCAACAGACGACGAAAAACGTGAATTTAAATGTATCCAGTGTTGAAAACGCCCAAACTAACACGTTAAATCCCGTTAAAAGGTCCGGTCGACCATACGAATCTGGTAAAATGAATTGGTTTTTAACGAAATCAATTAGTGACGCCCTTTTGAGTTTCATGCATCAATTGGCCGAGTGTCAGTCAGGTAATTAAAACTGTTTTATTTCTGATATGGGAAAAATAAACGAAACGTCAATCGTGCATCCGGGCTTACCGGTCTTTATATACAAGTCGTGCAAATGATGTTACCTCCCAAAACTCGCACGATTTCCTTCCAAAACGGACGAAACTGCTTGTTTCAAAACACGTAAACATAAACGCAGGCGAATATAAAGAGTGTAAAAAGTGTCTTGCATTTCCGCCTTTCGGACCAAAATGGGACTCTCAAATGTTAAATGTAATCGGCGCTTTTTCCTGGATTCGAGCCGTTGTTTTGCATATTGTGATGAACGCTGTGTTTCTATAATTGACAGGGAATAGTTTAATTACGAGGCAGCCACAGGCGAGCGTCTGATGGAAACGTGCAAATTAAAGCCTCGTCAGGGATGTGTGGCTATGTGTCCCAATCTGCATGTTATGATGTCGATATTAGGCCCGCCCAGGGGCATTCATCCGGAATAAACTCCACAGGCCACCGTATGTTTGTTTAATGAATTGTTAGTGCCGAGGAAGCGCTACCGAACCGGTAATTATGTCGATTTTTCGTCGACGAACTCATATCAGAAACGAGATTCGATTGGAAAATAAATTACAAGTGCGGTTAAGTAGATGCGTATAACGGATCGGCTGCCACTGATGTTAATATACCTTTGGACAACGCAGGAAAATTAGCTATAAGAGAATGAATTCAGACCCAATTTATGCAATCGTTTCCGCGTTGGGTTCACTACAGGTGGCTCCCATTCAACCTAACGAAAGACTACTCGAGGTAACATTCCCGTTTGCTTTCCATTTACACACAGCGCGGACAAATCCACCTCACTATTTAATGTTTGCGAATTTTCCAAGCCGCAACCGCCAAGTTAATAATTACCGAAGACAAAATTTTCTCGTGAGAACACCCTCAAAGCCCGCCTTCAAAGCGTTCCTTGCTTACTCTACTATTTGTTCAGAAAATCTGCCACTTTGTATCACAAATATTGAGTATTGTTTTTACTGGATGTGTAAATAACTCCTGATTGACTCGACTCGGATGGCTGCCGTTTCATCATCGGATTGGGCAAACATATTTACTTCGTTTTCGGAATTTCTTGTGCACACGGTGCTGATTTTTCACGCGTTTCGCCAAAAAGGCAACACACGCCTTAGCAAAACGCTCCCAATAAATTCCGTGCCGATGTTTTATTTATTTTCTTCCAAAGTTCGAATTTTAATCTCGAGAAAGGCATCGATAATAAGGGGCCGACTGCTCGACGTGCCTCCTGTCTAGCGCCGAGCCCAATAATTCGCTCTGTCGATCCAAAGAGCTGGGCGGAAACAGCGACCGCCGGAAAATCTGACCGACACCGAAACAGCCGCGTTACAAAATTGAATGGTGTCAGCGGTGGGATTGCGTAAATCAAAAACTCTTCGAATGCGTTCTTCTAGACAATTACCATCGTCACTTTTGTTTACACCTTGTCCAATTTTCTGTATTGTTGTGCCCCCACGCAACACAATCGCCGCTTGACCGTAGACAAAGCAGTCCGTAGATGCGAGAACGTGATACACTTGCATATTCCGGCTCTCCCGTGGTATTTTTCGAGATAGTAAATAACGTGGAAACGATGCCTCGTGCATTACAATCTCAATGTAAACCGTGCATCATTACGGCCAGATGCAGTACGTGTTGTAGAGTAGAATTGGAATAATCCAAGCACCGCGGACCGATTTGCTCTAAACCTACTACTTGTGTTTTACCTAAATTATATGGCTCTGCTGGCCGTGATTGCCTGCAACTTGACGCCAATGCATTTCCGCGTTTTTACTTTTCACGAGAGGTCGGTGATGTAAGGCACGCAAGCGGCTAACACCCGCGGATCCCATTTGAATGCAAGGTGACCAAGGGAAAGTGGACGGAGCGAGTATTACACCCTGAGGAGCTCCGCGCGTGGCCACTACAAGCGTAATTAGCGAAAACTTAGAACTGTTTTACTGAAGTTATCGTAGTTTCGGTAGAATCGGAAAAGGCGCGATTTTTTGTCGTCATTGCGTACGGTCGACGCAGTCAGCGTGGCGTGAGAAAAGGTGGCGAAACAAAAGGAGGATTTATCATCGGTAATTAACAAGACAGTAACCTCGGGATTAAACACATTTGTACATATAAAGTCTGACCTTTGGCTCTGGAGGCCGTTTTAGTCGATAAAGTGCGGATTTATCGCCACGTTTGCTACTTTGGCGAAAAATCCCTAATGAGATCTAATGAGATAAAGCGCTGTGTTCTGGGTGTTAAACAGCGATTTACATATACACTTTTGTAGACTTTTTGCTGCGTTCGTCGCAATTCTGGAAAGTGTTTTATTAGCGACTGTGAGCGCCTGTGAAACCAGGCATGACTGAAAGTGGAAGTTATTAACTTTAACATGAAACAGGATGAATCGTCGCGTCTGTCTCGGTTCAATTTGTTCGCGTATGTACAGTCGCGCTCATTTTATTTCAATCGTCCTACGAACTTGATAAATTACGCTTTTATTTATTATGAACAACATAACAATCTCAGTAATGCCACTTATCGCTAACTTGGTTTAATTTATTCGCTACACGCTAACAATCACCACTCCAACGTGGAATAATAGCGATAATACCACCAAGCAATTAACCGTATGAAAGATCGACCATCCGCGCATCAGCGCAGAGTCACTAATGTCGGCCGATTAGAATATCTTTTAGCTTTACGACCACGGCAAACATCTTCTATTAGCGATCCGTCAGTTTAAACGGATTTATGGTTTCTGTTCTAGGAGCTTTGACCAAGTCGCAGTTCCCCGTTTTCACCATCTACGCCCAGAAGAACTGTCTGGGGGTCAAACCGTGCGAACGCGCTTGGTGCATCGACAGGGTACAGAACTACAAACTCCAGGGGTACACCAGGAATAAGATGACAGCCGCCACGAGACAAGAATGCCTAGAAATGTGTCTCGGAGAAACGGAATTCAGCTGCAGGTAAGTCACCAGTAATCCCTCCTACCCCTTTCCGCTCGACGGAGTGGCTTTTAGCAGTCGCCACTTTAAATTTACTGGTAATGCCAGCTATAAGTTATCTGTGCACTTAGCAGGGGCACTGCCAATTGTCTGGGGTGTGCAAACGGGTTGACAATTTTTACCACTGCACTTGCGACGATGGAAATCGTCGCAATTATCGAACGAATCTTATAATTCTGTAAATGATACTTTAATTCTTATTTATGGTCATATTCGAAGAGAGCAACCGGGAAATTCCGCAGGGCACGTCTTTACGAGCCTCCAGCGACACGAACTTTGGAAATTCGCCCATAATCTGTTTGCAGATTGCGAAAAAGTCTGCAGGTGATCAAGGCAGGGGTGGTTTCGCAATTTTCACAAACGAGCCGAGTCGGGCTTTATTTAAACTTAAGATAATTCTCGATTGAGGGGTTGGCGTTCCTGCACTTAAAATGTATCAATTATGTAAAGACATGAATTTATAGCTACTTCATGTCTGACCTTTAATTTCAAAAGTCCTCGGTATTCATTAGTGATACTTGAGAACCCTTTTATGCGCACACCTCGGGCGCAATCGTAAATAACCTAACAGTGTCTTCATTTTTTCAATTCTGCTAGAATAATCCTGATAGACTTGGTATCGTGTGAGGGACCGGAAGTGTGACGTGTCCAGTCGGAACCATAGAACGAACCGTCCGTGTAATAAATATAGTTGTCGTCGCAGTAATTTAATTACAATTGCGATGACAAGCTAACGGGCTGCGTTTACCGAGTGAGGAAAGGACAATTGTATGGTGATGGGTCGGGACGCTCCCACCGAACACCGTTAATAAAAGGATACAATTTTCCTTTTTTTTACACGACGTGACTAATGGCTAATGAGTGTGGCATGTCTTTGGATTTTTGCCCTCGCAACTGAACTCACAAAGACCGTGACATCATCTAATTCAGGACGGATGTTTTGTTATTCTCTCTTCAGAAATTCAATCAGCTCCTGTTATTGTTGCCGAAACCGAAACGTTTTGGCGAAATCCGCCAAAAAAAACTCCTAGATGTCTAAATTCGTGAGTCCATTCGTTTATTGTTATTACGGACAAGTGGATTGTTTATGACGAGGAATTCGCGCTTTGCGCCCAAAAAAGGCAAATCAAATGGAAGCATGCGTGCGTGTCTTACAGTAAATACACGTCATTACATTTTTCAATGGCTGCCGCTACCTATAAATAAAACCTGAATAGCCTAACGGGTGGACACTAGAAGACCGATATTGCTTTTCCCGTAGACGACTTCATAAAAGCGTAATTGTTCGTAAAACTGTAGCGAGTTGCAGCCAAGAACTGTTTGTGAGGAGTAGAAGCGCGACGCTCCACTTATAAAAGATTCCTATTTCCTAATTTGTTTCGCGAAACGCGGCTTTTTGCCGTTAAACGGAATCCACAAAGCCGCCGACGTCAGCAACACTTTGGGTTTACTCGATTATTAAATTTCGTCTTTGGGGTCAGCCACTTTGAATATTCGAATAGCTCCAATCGAAACACAAAAATCTAATTAAACCGCACGCGACTCCTCCACATGCTCCTCCGAAAACGTATCAGTTTCCCCGGCTTTTACGAGCTGCGCCGACCTTAAAAGCGCCCTAAAAAATACTTTGAATACGAAATCGCGTCCCTTCCTCAAACACGCATCCGTCCTCATGTTACGGTATCAGTTAATTGCAATTAGTTAGGGGTCGGTGGTGTACAAGGGCGGGCACAGTTATCGGCCAGGCTCACACTATTAAATTACGTGGGCCAAGGGGGTCAACCTTGCAAGACAGCCACCGCGATAATTACCAAAGTTTGGACGCTGGCTGCAACCGCACCCCTATATCTTGTCTATTAAGTTAGCATACGGATTTCGATGGGAATCCAGTCGGACACCTGCGATCCACGCCAAAAGGGCCACGTTTCTCCCGAACCGTTCTAATTTTTTTGATAACCACTTTAACCGGTCGAGACGCCAATACCACGAGAATGTACTGTGTAATCGTTAACCAAATTAATGTTTGTAAGATCGTGTCGGACCAAATAATTGATTGTGAAAATTAGCGGCCCGACGAGTCGGGGGCTGTTTAACTTTTTAGAAGTCAGAAGAGATTCGCTCACTTTTTTGGAATCTACTGTTTATGAGGTAAGAACAGCCTCATTTATTTTAATTCTCCGGCATTGTTCGAAGTATGCTGAATATGAAGTAGTATTAGTTCGTCTACGTTTCTGTTATGTGCAGACTGACTGCTCGCAACCCCGAGAGTCCAACTGGCAATACCGATGATATCTACAGTTAGACATTGTAGCAGCCGTACATTATTTACGATGCCACCCAGGACCCCGTTCGCCTAATCCATAACTCATCCTTGTCGTCACAAGCGCGGAAAGCCCCTGGACAGTATTACACGGCTCGTACGTCTTGTAATCATAAATAATTCCATACGCTGTGCGTCGAAATTTGCATGCGGACACTTCTTACACGGAAAACACGGTGGAAACATCGCACCAGCTTACCATACACGGCACTAGCAGCAGTACCCTCGTTAATAACGAAACGTGGCAATTAGCATGAAATAGTGCGTCGTCGCGCCGGCACAAACGGCCGTATTTTTCTCTTTTTCTCGCGCGTGTTTGCTCGAATCCGGTGATGAAAAGCGCCCGGAGGTCGCGCTTCAGATATCCGCGCTTTTTTCCCTCTTCCACGGTAGGCAGAGCGTGCATGCC
Organism: Zophobas atratus; assembly: GCA_022388445.1. Classification (NCBI taxonomy): domain Eukaryota; kingdom Metazoa; phylum Arthropoda; class Insecta; order Coleoptera; family Tenebrionidae; genus Zophobas; species Zophobas atratus. Next base: position 6,529,677 of record CM039450.1, read on the forward strand.
GAAGACGACAAGGTCGTCGCTGTACATATTAATTTGGAATTCCTCGTGGTTTTTAGCCGAGATTATAAAATAAACAATTTTACTACGGGCGCCGAAAGGCGTTCTAACCGGCTTTTTTACCGCCGTTAATGTAAGAGAGATGCGCTAGGAATTCCGTTGTTGAAGAACCACCGATAAAGCGTCGGAAAAAACGGAAGATTCGCGCCCGGATGAGTCTTAATGCGGCCGATTTTTGCATAATTAGCACGCTAAACACGGAAAAACGACATTAACGAGTCACGAGGGACCAAGGATCGAAGTAATTGCGTACGAGAGGACTAGTTTGATTATGGTGGACCGGATTGCCAAATATGGGCGATCTGGGAGCGACGCAACTCCGGAACTCGTTAACCACCCGAATGAATAATGAATGGGCAACCGATAAAAACAGAAATTTTGTTTTCGGTTGATTGCTGCCCGAAGGGCCATCCGCAATTAACTCGCCGACACAACGAGTATGAGCACCACCAGACGGACACGCCGTGGGAACGAACGCATCGACGCAATCAAACGAAATTACAAATTATCAATCACGACGAAGATGACATTGTTACCGAGAGAATGGATAGCGATTTACAAGCCAATTATGAAAAGGAAAGTGCTTTTAGTTCAACAATTGAGCAACTTATCAACACTGCAGACCACCGCCGCGGGCTAAACAATGCCATTTAGATCAAACCGCATGTGATCAATGGACAGCTGCGCCTGAAGACATATACTAGATGCAGCTCAATCTACTCTCGCTGAAAAAAAAAACGGGTAAACCCATAGCAAACCGAAAGGGTGAAAAGAGCGTGTCCGCGGCGGGCCCTTGCGGGACGCTCTCTGGTATCGGGTCGTGCGTGGTATGTGGTCCGTTTATTTGGTAAAAAATGTCCGGAGCGTCCGTCCGGGTAAACACCCCGACCCTAATGGCCTTTGGATGTTTGCGGCGTCCGGATTCCACGGGTTAGTTTGTGAGTTAGTACACAACTAACCCGAATAAATTCTAACCGGAGGCGGCAATGAATTAATTTAATGAATTTATACTCGTGTTCCATTGATACAGCATCGGAGCGCTTTGTCGAGCCGGGGGTTCGAGCGTTCGCGTTTGGTCTTTTTTCGTTGCGCCGCGTTCCTCCGCAGATCCTTAACGAGTTCGTGAAGTAAATATCAGATAATTATCTGATAATTGCACGAAATTACATCACGTAAAGTAATTTGGAACTGATTTTGAGTCGGTAATGCCGTCCGATTCTCGCTTATGGTTGAGAGCGAGAAACTAACATCGATCGGTATTTTATTAAACATTGTGTTCGAGTTGTAATCTCATTAGGGTGGATTAGATCTCACTTCCGTTTCACTTTATTTGTTCTGCGATCTGAAAATCCCACTCGATTCAGTGGTCTGGCGTGCACTGAAAAATTGCTTAGGGAACTTTTTAAATGTAATGTAATGGCGGCGATTATTTCAACTGCAACTGAGACATGTAAATGTAAATTACCAATAATGGCCGTGACAAGATAATGTACGAGCAATATCACATGCTAATGTACGAGACTAATCTGCAGACGCCTACACTTGCATTATTACTTTATTACTGCCGAACGGGCCGCCATTAATCCGGGCACGGACTGTTATTACGGTGACTTATGACGATTTCGTAAACAACGCTTGATTAATGAATATTCCATGACGGCCGATACTCGCCATTCTTCGCCTGCACTTGCACAAATCGGCGGCCGTTCCACAAACAAATATCCCACGAGAAACGCGAATACAAATAGGAGCAGCGGAAATCTTAGCCAGCGTGGATTCCCGGTCCCATACCCTGGTGTGAATTCCGCGCAAAATTCATTTTTAATATAGCTGTAGGGATGATTGGCAATCGTCTGGAAGCAATCTCCAAACATCAAGTGAAAATCTATAATCAGCGTAGGTATCTGAATGCGAATCCGACAGGCTCTCGAGAAAATAAAGAAAAGCAAAACCGGTCGTCCATTAAGGAAAAAGGGTACCGATTATAGGGATTCCAAATGCATTTCCGTCATCTCCGGCAGCACAGCATCGCAAAGTCGATCGCGATATGAAATTTATCATCTCAAACGGCAAAAATATTCTAAAAGCAGATCTGGTGTAAGCGTTGGCGCGTTATTAAATCCTTTTATGATGGCTGATTGAAGGGAGTAGATAGATTACCTATAGATCGTCGCTGATAAATGGGACAGCCTAGAGTCCTTCACCTCCATAGCTAGACAAAGACGCTCCAGGATCCACGGCACGCTCGCTCCCTCAAAGATGCACGTCATATAACGTTGCACTAATTACTAATTACCTCCCATCAAAATGTTAATACGGTACGTTGTCGAGGGCCGATGCTCGTATGTGTGATAAATGTCCCGTCTGCTCCTCCAACTGCCAGCTCGAGGACTAATTGGACTGCCCGGAGTGAGCGACGCCACCTTCTCGCACCATTTTTGTCCCACTCGAGCGAGAAAATTAATTTGAATAAATTAGAAACATAGGTGTTGGACGGACCCAGCGGGTGGGATAACAACGGACCCGACATGACCATTGGACCGACCAATAAAAACAAGACAGCCGCGCGTAATTGAAAGAAGCGATACTCGAGGACGCACGATCCAGAAAAGCGATTCGACGATAGATTAAAAAGGAAAAGTCGTGAAAATCAATTACTCGCGCCTGTGTCCGTTTTAATTATCGACGTGATTGATCGAGCATAGTGGTCGGACGTGAGGTGACTCGAAACAAGAAAATGAAAGGTACCGCTGGTTTTCACCAGGGATAATCGCTTACAGTACCGAACGATGGTTCCGCAAATCCTGTCGCAAAATTGGGGCATCACCCTATCTTAAACGGTTTGCGTGCTGAGATATGAGGTACCCTAAAGAAAAGTGTCAGCTTTCGTGTGGTACCATTTATAAACCTAAAGCATGCGTTCAGTGTGGATGGTAGTACCACGATAAGCCAGATGTTCAGAAATATTGGTCAATTTTGTCGCCGCAGAGTCGGATTAAAAAAACTTCTCTTTGTAAATCAATAAAAGCTGGGGCACGGAAATATCGTCGTCGGAGATCAGTTCTTGTTAGCAGCCGTCGAAGCGAGCAATTAATGCATGCCCTTGCGTCGCCGTACGCAAGCCTGCCTATTGATGCGCCTTTCGTAATTAATCGCCGTCCAGAAAAAAGCGAATACAATGTGGTAATTTGTATCGGCTTTAGTGCTCATTGTCTATCCCGTCCAAGACGAGTCATAATAAAATTACCGGTTGTCGTGGTCATAAAAGCGCCACGACACGCCGAGACCGACCTAGCCCTGTCTGGTGCGGCAGCTTTTTTCCTCGTTTCGAAAGCCGCAGTCGAGCGGCTCCGGGCGATGATTTTTTCATTCGCTATTTCGGCAGCGTCGCGACGACCCATCGACGTTGTCATCGGCTATATTGGTTCCACGTCTAAAACGTGACTCGCAGTTAGGAGCTGCCTGTGTGGCTCGTCATCGCCAACACGGTGACACTAAACACACACGCTTTGCATCTCAACAATACAACCACCCTGGTCGGTTCCGAGCCAACAATCTGCCCGATACGGCTGATTACCTGCGCGTTCTAGCGACTATATCACCACCTAGAGGTTTCCGGAGCGTCAAACGCAAACGGACGAAATTACGAAATGAAAAATTTGTCGCAGTTATGGATCGGATCGTGGTGGGTCGACCCTTATTAAAACAGTAAAACGGAGAAAAAGTGCCTGGGTCGTCCGTGTTGCGAGGTGCAACTGCCTGTTTACCTTTAACGGGACCCGTATGTTACCAAATTGCTTGTAATTGGTTAACGAGCATGGTGGAAGCAAAAATGCCATCAATGGTAACGTGACCGGGGCAAAAGAACAGTAAGCGCACTTAGAGAGATGAGCTATTGACTGAGGAAAGGCAACACATCTAGAATCATTAAGATGGTTTGGATTATGGTCGGCAAAAACCTTCCCTGGTATCGAGGAGCGCGCGCTCGCAAGATCATTAATCAGTATTCAACTCTATACCATTCAAAGATTGTCTAATTAATTAAGTCCAGTTTATACCGTCACGTTTCTACAAAAATCGCCACCACTCTCTTTTATGTGTACACTTTCGATACATTTCGTCGAATCTTGGAATTGTACACTTGAAATTCTTCACACGACGGACGTCTCCTTAATTACTTAATCCAATCAAAATTCCCATCTTCCACTTGACGGCCGCCCGTTACCGCAAAACAAGCGCGAAATCTCACCGTAATGCAGCTGTCACGAGATTTAGATTATTTTTTCCTCCTTTTGTCTAGCTCAACTACGTTAGCACGTCAAGTGCAAACTTATTATTTACTTAAGCGATCTTACAGTTGCTTCGAAAGAGTTGAATAGCTCCTATCCGCGAATATTTTACGCGGAAATAGAAAAAAAGTGAACGGCTTCCGCGTTCGTCGAGCCGCAGTGTTTGTTTTTATGCAGCAAAAGTTCGTGCGATGCTGCGTCCAGCCGTGAAATGGGTCAATAACGTTCTTTAAATCTGTCAACGGCAGCAATGCAAATACCCGTTTTGCTTCCACCCGATTGTTACCTGACCCAAAGTTGGGCATCTCCGCCGCAATCAGTTTCACTTTCTGATGTGCTCGAGCTATTCCATTTAATCGCCGATTTACTTTTGAATTTTGATGTGCCGCAGTCACGCCACCGTGCATGGGAACTGCGGAATCATCGATTCGCGAAATCGATAGTACGGATAATTGTGGTACGAGATGAGATTTTCATTTCTTCTGCGCACCGGATCGTGCTTGAAAACGTGAAAATATCCGCGATAACCGACAATTCCGTTCCGAGAGTCTTGTGATTTGTTAATCGAAATGGGAGTTTTACGAATTACGTTTATACATCCATTACATGACAGTAGCAGCAAAACATGAGTGTGACAGCCCATCATTTTATTGCGTGGATAATTCATGCCGTGCAACGAACCCTATTTTATCACCGACGATCATGGCGGAGAGACACGGCGCTCTTTTCACTCGCAAACTGCGCTTATTCAAAAAGTGAGTGACTAGACGGTAATCTTGAAAAGAGCGTTGTCGGATATTATTTACGCGCATTATTACCGGCTGCAACTATTTATGCGGTGTTGTGTTCTGGACACACGGGTCCGTCCGACGGGAGGTGCAAGATCGGAGTCGTTAAGGTACGTACGTGTGACGTCACGGTAGCCTATTCATAACCATAACCGTCGCCTCTGCAATGCCATATCGTACAATCAATCCAATTTAAAATGGCATTTCAATAGTACTGGTTATATGAAACGGCGCACACAATGCCCCGTACGCCGAAAGGTTCACATATTCTGCCTCGGCGCACTCCACTGCGTTGACAATATTAAGATTTACGCATTAGATAAGTCAGTTGACCGAGCGCGTCGATACAAGCGAAGAAAAGAGCTTTCACTTAATTATAACGCGAAAGGGAAAGGGCATTCGAATCACGTAAAGATAATGGCTAGGTTATGTAGTGCTCAAAGCACCATCTTCATCTCCAACAGGCCGAACATGGCAGAGAGGCTGTTAGGCCGCAAATGGGCGAGACAATGAGACGTAGATCCAGAAACGCAATAAATAGGCCTCAACACTTGCAAAAGCGCCGGTTTTTCCGTGTCGTTAGTCCGTGATTAACAAGTGTAAGAGCGAATGGTAATAAGGTTGTTGTCCAGCGCCGATAAATAATTTATCGGGGTCGTGATGGCCGCATCAATCCTCGGGATGAGATGGGACAATGACCATAATCCATCGTGAGCGATCCGCGCCCATCAAACAACACTTATTAAACGAAAAAAACGACGAGTTATGGTCTATTTAACCGGGAAATAATGGCGAGCATTAAAGTAACTGCCCGTACATGTCTACATATGTAAAGCACGACCTAAGATGGATTGCCTGCCACTCGGACCTTACAAAGGCATAGCATCGCACCGACACGACGGACGTGCAATCGCTCAGAAATTAATAAAACGCAGATTCGTCTCGTTCGATCCGATAAATCTCCTTCTTGTTTCAGGTCGGCCAGCTACAATAACGCAACAGGCGACTGCGAGCTATCCAGTATGGATCGGCTCACCCTCGCCGGAAGTTCGGCTTTCCAGGCGGCCGACGGCTACGATTACATGGAGAACAATTGCGTCGAAGAACCGTCGAAACTGTGCGAATTCAAGAAACTCAACGGCAGAATCCTCAAAACCGTCGACTCCGTCTACCAGGATGTCGGCTCGGTTGACGAATGCCGCGAGCTCTGCCTCAACTCTCCTTACAGGTGTCATTCTTACGACTACGGTGACACCGGCGAGATGGTGTGCCGACTCAGTCATCACTCCCGCGCCACCCTCGCTGACATCCAGGTTGGTCTCTTTATTTCGCGAAAGTCATAGTCGCGCACTTTTCTACATCTACGCTAATTTATGGAGTCTGTGTCGCATCCGGCGATTAACAAACCTCTCCGCGTCCATTCACGAAATTTATCTCTGTATTATTCAAATTCGCCACTGATGCCATCTAAACTCTTCGTATCCATTATTAACATCCCAAAAATCCACCCGAAACTTCCTTCCACATCCTGCCTTACGACTTCATGAATATTTAACCGCCGATTAAAAACGGCACTTATCATTGCGCGCGATTACGCGAAATTAAAAACGATCCTTGCCCGAATATGGCGAGATCAACGCGGGGCTATAATTTAGTCGATTTTTCCCACCGACCCTCGAACCGGTCCCCGACTAATAAAATCTCATCCTCTTGTCACTCATACGCAGCTTCATACAGTCGGAGCTTTAAATAAGCTTCATGAATATGTAGCTACCGTGTGATATGTTAACATCCATTCTCGTCCTGCAGGATCCTTATTTGGAAGTCCCCGAGGCGGCGACTTACGAATTGAGCTCGTGCTACAACGTCAGCATCGATTGTCGTTCAGGAGACATGGTGGCCCGCATCCAAACCAGCAAATTGTTCGACGGCAAAATCTACGCCAAAGGCAGTCCCAATTCGTGCGTGCGCGACGTCAATAATAGTTTGGAGTTTGAACTGAGCATGGCGTACGACAATCTCGAGTGCAACGTGCGCAAGAACGGCCTCGGAAGGTAAGGAAGGCTACTCACCTGCAACAAAACAACAAAAAATTAAAAAAAAAAAAAAAACGGAATTGGGTGATTTTGATGGCGCGTTTCAGGTATATCAACGACGTTGTTATCCAGCACCACGATAAGATCGTCACCAGTTCGGACCTGGGGCTAGCCGTGACGTGCCAGTACGATTTGACCAACAAGAGCGTCACTAACGAGGTGGATTTGGGGGTCCACGGGGACATCCAACCCGCTTTGTCCGAAGAAGTCACCGTGGACTCTCCCAACGTGGCTATGAAAATCACCGACCGCAGCGGCGGCGACGTCATGCCGACGGCCGAAGTTGGCGACCCTCTGGCGTTACGTTTCGAAATCATGGACAAGAACAGTCCTTACGAAATATTCGTTAGGGAACTGGTCGCAATGGACGGCGTTGATTCCAGCGAGATTGTGCTGATTGATTCCGACGGCTGCCCCACCGACCATTTCATCATGGGTCCTATCTACAAATCGGCCGAGACGGGCAAGGTACGTAATTAACTGTCAAAATTGAAAAATCCAAGTATGGACAAGGGGGAGGTTCCCGCTTTTTTGCAACTTCGATTTAAATTAGATGGCCGCGATAAGGGAAGAGGAGCAGCCTTGAACTGGTTTAAGGCGAAATTGCTGGTTTAATTAAAACTGATCTTTGATTAACAAGTTACGTCAGCTTTTGTTATTATAGAGGAAACGAACGAAAGTTGAGGCTGCCGTCTAGGCGGTGAGCGAGCAGAGGCCAGACGTCGACGACAATCTAGGATTAAATTGCTTTTGTAATTGCTAATTAATTCTTTGATTCCGCGCTAATTCGCATTTTAATAGGTGACGCGGCGTTAGCGAACAAATCACTGTACTACACACAGTTGACTTAATGATTTTTAACGTTGTTGCAGATACTTCTGTCGCACTTCGACGCCTTCAAGTTCCCCTCGTCCGAGGTGGTCCAGTTCCGCGCGCTCGTCACCCCGTGCATGCCCACCTGCGAGCCCGTCCAGTGTGACCAGGAGGAGTCCACCGGCGACTTGCGCTCCGTCGTGTCCTACGGCCGCCGCCGTCGCCGCCGCTCCGCCACCCCCCAGGACGACCTCCTGCTCGTGCAGTCCATCCAGATCACCGACAAGTTCGGGTTCGAGCGCGACGGAAACAAGTCCATCGACAGCGAGGCCATCTTCATCCCCAACGAGCCCGGGCTGTGCATCAACATGGCAGGATTGATAGTCGCCGCCACCGTGTTCCTGTCCGCTCAGCTGCTCATCATCGCCGCCTGGACCTTCATCTGGCAGAGACGACGGTCGAACAAGCTCAACGACGGCATGTCCGTCAGCGTGAGCTTGCCCTCCGGCCGCACTGACAGCCTCTGCAAGCTCTACGAGGCCGGCTACAACCACTCTCGTCGCTTCTAACCGAACTAATCGCGTGTGATATTTTAGAAATTTGTATGTACAGCGCCGTAGGGACCCTAAATTCGCGCGTAAACACATACCTGCGTTCTCTTTCTGTGTGCGCCCGCCGAGGCGGCTGCCATTGTAGTCTTCGTTTAGCAACAGCTTAAGTCACTGCCGATGTGCGCGCACACGCATTTCTTGGAACACCGCAACGTGCTAGATTAATACTCGTTTAGTTAATTTGAAAATGTATCAGTTTTGAAGAGAATTAGGGTGCTGAAGGTAACGTTTTGCCGCGTTCTTGCTGGGCTTGCTTCAAGATATGCGAAACGTTACTGAGCGAGGCGCAGGCATGAATGGACTCTAGGACGATCTAGCGAGAATGAGTGGACGAAAGCTTACTATACTTTAATATTAATAATACATTACTAATCAAATGCAATATGACTGAATGGGGATGGATGAGTGCTATTTAAAACTGCTTGTCCTAGTTTCTTGAGTGCTGCGTCGGACGGTTTTGCTAATACTTGCCAAATCTTCCGCCTCTATGCGCCTTTAAATAATTTTTAACAAATACCATATATTTTTTACTTTAGGTAATATAATTTTTATACTATTTATAAGTTAATGTGCTGAACGTATTCAGTTATAAATTCTGAATTTTCTAAATATATGAATTGAATGAAGATCTTTGTGTTATTCTCTCGATCAGAATTTTTCCCTCGACGTTGTGCTCCCATACCTAAAGACCCAAGTTCGTTGGGTTAGAACACTAAAGTAACTAGAACATCCAAAAGGACCCGATTTTTGAGTTGGAGTCCTAGACAAGTAAAAATACCTAAAACCTGGAGTTATATGAAGATTTAGATTTCTAATCAAATCTTCTACTCTTGACGCACCAGAGACAACGATTTAATCACGGACCCAACCTTCAAAATAAGGCAAAATTCTTTGGATCCTAAATCAATTGGGACTGAAACGACCAATGTGATGAAACTAAACAAGATCTCCTTGTTTAATTTACTCTGACTTAGGTTAGATCAGTCGATCAAAATTTTTTTTTGGACGTGGTGGTCTTACACCATATAGAACGAAATTCGTTGGGTAGATGGTACAAATGAACCACAGTCAGCAAAAGTTTATAAACGGTATCGCAAACACAAAAAACAAGATTACAAGACTAGAGTAACCGCAGAGTCCAAAAGGACCCGAATTTTGGATTACGGGCCTATCTAATTAAAAAAAAAAAACGGAAAAGAAATATTTAAAGCCAGTACCTGGTGTCACATGAAGACTTGGATTTCTAAGAACGTCTTTCATTCTTCCTCCAAAAGGGACAATTCATTTAGTCATTAAAAGACTACAATAACAACAGAATCCAAAAGGACCCGATTTTTATGTTAAGGTTCTATAGAAGCAAAAAAAGAGGTAATTAAAGCTGAAACCTGGTGAAGATCTCCTTGTTTAATTTACTCTGATTTATGCTACACCAGTGGATCAAAATTTTTCCCTGGGCGTTGTGGTCCCATCCCTCATAGAACGAAATTCGTTGGGTATATGCTAGAAATGAGACCTATTGTTATAAGTTAGAAGTTAGAATACTAGAGTAACTATAACATCCAAAAGGACCCGATTTTTGAGTTGGAGTCCTAGAGAAGTAAAAATACCTAAAACCTGGAGTTACATGAAGATTTAGATTTCTAAGCAAATCTTCTATTCTTGACGCACCAGAGACAACGATTTAATCACTGACCCAACCTTCAAAATAAGGCAAAATTCTTTGGATCCTAAATCAAATGGGACTGAAACGACCAATGCGATGAAACAAACAAGATCTCCTTGTTTAATTTACTCTGACTTAGGTTACATCAGTCGATCAAATTTTTTTTTTGGACGTAGTGGTCTTATACCATATAGAACGAAATTCGTTTGGTAGATGGTACAAATGATCCACAGTCAGCAAAAGTTTATAAACGGTATCGCAAACACAAAAAACAAGATTACAAGACTAGAGTAACCGCAGAGTCCAAAAGGACCCGAATTTTGGATTACGGGCTTATCTAATTAAAAAAAAAAACGGAAAAGAAATATTTAAAGCCAGTACCTGGTGTCACATGAAGACTTAGATTTCTAAGCACGTCTTTCATTCTTCCTCCAAAAGGGACAATTCATTTAGTCATTAAAAGACTACAATAACAACAGAATCCAAAAGGACCCGATTTTTGGGTTAAGGTTCTATAGAAGCAAAAAAAGAGGTAATTAAAGCTGAAACCTGGTGAAGATCTCCTTGTTTAATTTACTCTGATTTATGCTACACCAGTGGATCAAAATTTTTCCCTGGGCGTTGTGGTCCCATACCTCATAGAACGAAAATCGTTGGGTATATGGTGGAAATGAGAACTATTGTCAGTAAAGGTTTATCGGCGGTATTGAGAACCCTAAAAATAAGGTTAAAAGACTAAAGTAACTTTAGCATCCAAAAGGACCCGATTTTTGGATTAGGGTCCTATAAAATTGAAAAAAAAACACAAAAAATGAAGTAATTAAAGCTAGAACCTAGTGTTACGTGAAGATTTAGATTTCTAAGAAAATCTTTTAATCTTATCACAACAAGGACAATGAATTTAACCAGGATCGACCCTTCAAAATGGAATGAAATGCAGTTGGGACTGCAATGAACATCCCAATACTTTAAGCTGGAACAAGAACTGAAACTGATACAAACAAGAATCAATGATAAGAATATAATTTCATTTATTTGGACCAATATTACATAAGTGTATGTGTGTACAGTTGGGAGTTTCCCCATGGTTCTAAAGCGCAACGTAGGGTGTCCTGGCGAACAATCCGCAACAAAATAAGTTAACGAATACCGCAAGTTAGGCTGAAATTTCAAGTGGACGATCTAGTTTAAAATGTACGATCCACAGAACTTCGCCCACCTTTCAAACAAAATTTCCAACAAATTCCAAAGCTCAAACATAAGGGAATAATTCCAAAGGTCACATTAATGATGTTGGCCGTTACAAGCACATAATCAACTGCCACATGCAAAGGCGTAAGCTTAAACGTTAAATTTCCTATATAGTTTGACTAGTTTAGTTAGGAACTTTAAATAAACACCAGCATTTCCACAATGAGGGTACATCAAAAACATATTTACCCTTTTACCAATTAACCTTGTAAGTAAATTGTGGAAGAAACTTTGTTTAGGCCCGTACGTGTGTGTATGTGAGAAGTTCGGAAAATTTGTGTTTATTGAGCTTGCTAACTTCGAGTTGGTAAAACTTCTCTTTGTCTGTACTTCTCGGTAAACGATCGGGAGCTCTTGGAAGCCACTTGGAAATTTCCAATAAGGTCAGAGCAAGCTTACGTTTTTAATTAGCTGGAAATATGATTTTTGTGGTGTGGTGGGCTCCATCTTGGTCCTCGCATATTTGTAATCTTTGCAGCGATCTTTCAGTCTCGGAATCGACATTCGCGATGAGGTGCGTCTCCACCCCTAGATCATCTTCGCCGGTGGTAAACCCTCGCTTCCTCCCACAAATGAGCTCTTGATATATACCCACCATCCATCCCATCTCACAAATCAGTTCCCCGATGATTGATTTATGCAGATACGTGAATCTGCTGGGTACACACCGAGCGTATGTTGTGCATTTGCGTTATTCTTAATTACCCATGCATATAATAGATTGGATAATTGTTAGCCGGCGGCCTCTTCAGCGCAGACCACACCCGAACAACATACAAAAACACGGATATTTCGCATCGAAAAAAAGGCCAGAGATGAAATACGGTTTCCGCGATATTTTCCCTTTTATTTTAGATCGGCGAGTGCTTTTATAGTCGCGAGATATTTCAGACCACTCCGCCCAACGTCACTAACATATGATGATGTGCTCCAGGGAAAAAGACATAACGCGTGCTTTTTGCCATTACGACCGCTCAAAACAACATTGTTACAATTCCGGACGACGAAATATGACGGCGCGTCGCCGAATATGCCAACTATGTGCACGAAATGAAATCGTATACTGGAAGGGAACTATTTTATCTAGGCGAAATTCATGCGGCTTTACTACCGACGCAGAAAAGCGTGAAATAATTGTTAAGTAAATGAAACTCGCCGGAAAGAAAAAAAATTCATGCACGGAGTGTCATAAGCAATGTAACGGCACTTGAACCCTCAGCCCTATACCGGATTATATAGTATTAACAAAAATAGACAGAAATTCAAACAATAAACATTTATTTATAGAAAGATTACAGTTACAAGACAGTGAAAATGAGCAGGTATTGGTCATACATTACGTTTAAAGGCAGTCAAATACAAATCAAAAATTACTGTTATACCAAGAAAGCGGGTTGAGAATATATTTCACATGACATAAATTGGCAATTAAAGAACAAATTCTGAGGAAAGAAAACTGGTAACAGAGTAGACATTGATGTAAATAGGTCAAGTAAATTTTTTGTTAAGTGGGAAATACACAAGACTCATTATCAATAATTATTGGAATAATGTTAAAGGTCTATGAACTGATAAATAAACAACTATAACGGACTTGTTAAATAAATAATGCAATAATTCGGTCATTGTTAGAGTCTGAATGCTCTCCCTCCAGAGAGTGTAAGTGTCATGCGATCACATAAATTAGTACCTAGTTTGCCCACCAGTTATTTATACAGGTAACAGTAAAAGTAACTGCGACAGAATAAATCACTTTGAAGTTAATGGGTGGTATTTTAACGACAATAAACTAATATGTAATGATTGTCACTGGATGTTTCCTGGAGGAATTGTACACCCACACCGCTTTAGTGCGATGATTGTACGTAAAGATGTTTCCTGGAGGAATTAGACGCCTATAGAATTCTACCTTCCTATGGTGCGCCCACACATGAAAATCCATAGCCGAGATTGGAATAAAAAGATCGAAAAGAAATAGAATCTGTGAAAATAAACAGTGGAGGATTAGGAATGTGCTTCATGATAATTTAAAGTAGCCACAACCAAACTATTTTATTACAACATTTCTGGAAATTTCTACGTGAATGTTACTAACAGAGAGAGAAAAAGAAAAAAATAGCTACAGAAAATACTATGGAAAATTGAGACTATTTTTACAAAGGGAACACATTCAGCCATATTGTTTTTAAAAAGGGACAAACACCACAGATCCTTCAGTTTTTACACAATTTACGCCCACAAGTCAATTATTTCATGTTTCCTTTAAAAGTGCTTGTTAAGATGAGATTGATTTTGGTATGACTGAACAATATTAATTAAATTTAATTTAGGCCCCCCGTTCTCTCATTTTTTTTTTCAGCAAATAAGTAGTACAACAAAAAAATTACGACTAACGCTTTTTTTGGAAAAAAATCAAAATTATCAAACATTTGCAAGTTAATTTTGAATCTGCCAAATTGAATGCTTTGAAATCTTGCAGATATTTTAAATTTATGGTAAGCATAATAACTTTGTAATCCAAAAAATTGATGACGACATCTCAAAATTTGGCCGGATAAATACTATCTAAAATGTGCGTGAATTCATTTTATTGATTTCATCAGGAACTGCAAAACTGAAATCTTAGAAATGTTTTAAAGTTATCATAAGTAAGGTACTTTTTTGATCAATAAATACTTATTGTGATTTATTTTTAATATAGAATTAATATTTTTTAAATCTACTTATACAGGGTGTCTCAGAAAAATTAATGACTTAGTTGTCAAAAAATAACTATTCAATCAGATTTAGAAATTTAACTCGTTACTGTGGAAATGTGCAATTTAACATCTTTTAAATTTAACAAGTTTTTACAAGTTTAATAGTGGCAAAATCAGTCTTATCTTAGCAAGTACTAGCCCCGCCCACCCCCCCTACTTTTTCAGAGGATATGTCATTTACATTTATATATATGCTTAACAATTTATTTACTTATAGATTTATTGCCAAATTTGTAACCATTTTTTTATTTATACATTTGTTTATATCCCTTTTTATTTTATAACATTGTTCCTAAATCTATTAATTTAAACGTTTGTTGTTTATTTATAAACTTGTTTATAACTTTTCTTTAGAAATTTGTTGACAAATTTGTGTAGAGATTTGTTTTATAAATTTATTAATCTATAAGTTTGTTGCTTAATTTGTTTATTTATAACTGTTTATAAATTTGTTGCTACATTTGTTGGAAATTTGTTAATTTATAATCTTCTTTCATTTATAAAGTTTTGCTATCTTTTTTTAAAACTGTGTTTAGATATAAATCGTTTGTTAAATGTGTTTATCTATAAAAATGTTGCTACATTTGTTACAAAATTTCCTTTTTTGTAAGTTTGTTTATCCATTTGTCTGTAATTTTATTTATTTATTATTTTGTTGCTAAATTTGATACCAAATGTGTTTATGAATTTGTTAATAAATTTGTTTATTCATTAATTTGTTTATAATTTGTTGCTAAATTTGTCTATTTATAAATATGTTTAAAAGTTTGTTTATTTGTAAATTTTTATTTGCAATTTTGCTGTTTTGTTTATAAATTTGTTATTACCCCCATTTTCTCAGAGAATATGTCATTTGCCGAAATAAGACTTATCTTAGTTAGCAAGTACTAGAAAGTACTACTCTCTGAGAAAATAGGGAGCGGGTGGGCGGGGCTAGTACTTGGTAAGATAAGACTGATTTTGGCAAATCATATATCCTCTAAGAAAATAAAGGATGGGTGGGCGGGGCTAACACTTCCTCAGATAGGTCTGATTTTGGCAAATGCATACCCTCTGAGAAAATAGGAGGCGGGTGGACAGGGCTATCACTTGCTAAGATTGCCGCTATTAAACTCATAAAAACTTGTTAAACTAAAAAGATGTTAAATTGTATATTTCCATAGTAACGAGTTAAATTCCTAAATCTACCCGAAATGTGCAAAATATGATGAGTTTTTACTCGTGATTTATCATTGTATTAATATTTTTTAGATTTGCTTATACAGGTGGCTCAAAAAAATTAATGAATCTGTCAATTTATTTTATTGATTAAATCAGGAACGGCTCACTCCAAATTACGATTAACGCTTCTTTTTACCAGCCTACGTTCTATTAGGTCCCAGTATCGCTTTACAAAAGAACATATGATTCACCCCGCCCACCCACCCGGCCTCCATTTCAGTGATTCATTTTGTCTAACCCGAATGAAAAGTGGATCTCAATTGAAGAGAGATAAAATCGTCAGAATGAGAACAGTGTGTGGGCGGGGCTAGTACTTGCTAAGATAAGACTGACTGTGGCAAACGACATACCCTCTAAGAAAATAGAGGGCGGGTGGGCGGGGCTACTACTTATTAAGATAAAATTGACAATTCCCGATGAACATGACTTAACAATATTAAGAGTAATCACTGGAAAGAAGAGGGAGTGGGTGGGCGGACCTATTGCTCGCTTATAAAAGAATCTGTAGGAAAGAGTTAAACTTAGCCCCGCCCACCCACCCGTTCCCTCATTTTTTTTTTCAGCAAATAACTAAGTAAAATTATAAAACATTTTGCAATTTAATTTTGAATCTGCCAAATTGAATGCTTTGTAATCTTGCAGATATTTTAAATTTATGGTAAGCATAATAACTTTGTAATCCAAAAAATTGATAACGACATTTCAAAATTTGGCCGGATAATCCTGTCTAAAATGTGCGTGAATTTATTTTATTGATTTAATCAAGAACTGCAAAACCGAATCCTTTGAAATCTTAGAAATGTTTTCAAGTTATCATTAGTAAGATATATTTTTGATCAAAACGTATTTGCTCGTCCCCCCTAAAAAAATGATGACGTCACTTCAAAACATTGCTGAATAATTCTATTTTAAATGTGAAAAACATGATGACTTCATACTTCTTGTGATTTATTTTTAATATATAATTGATATTTTTTAAATCTACTTATAGAGGGTGTCTCAGAAAAATTAAAGACTTGCGGGGCTAGCACTTGCCCAGGTAAGACTAATTTTGGCAAACGCCATATCCTCTGAAAAAATAGAGGGCGGGTGGGCGGGGCTAGCACTTGCTAAGATAAGACTGACTGTGGCAAACGACATACCCTCTAAGAAAATAAAGGGTGGGTGGGCGGGGCGACTACTTATTAAGATAAGATTGATTTTGGTAAATGACTGAACAATATTAAGAGTAATCACTGGAATGAAGAGGGAGTGGGTGGGCGGGGCTATTGCTTGCTTATAGAACATTCTGTAGGAAAAAGTTAAACTTAGCCCCACCCACCCACCTGTTCTCTTAATTTTTTATATTAGATATATTTTGATTAACAATTTACCATGCTTACAATAATTTTAAAACGTTTGCAAGATTTCAAAGTATTCAGTTTTGGAATTCTTGATTTAATCAATAAAATAAATTGACTCAGACATTATTTTTTTTAAAATGGGTATTTGAATAATGTCTGTACTCCACAGATATTAGATATTTTTATCTGTGGAGTACAGACATTATTCAAATACCCAATTTTATCAACGCTCCACTTTGAGTAAGACCTACAGTACCTATAAATTAATTTTTTTAGACATCCTGTATAAGCAAATTTAAAAAATATTAATGCAGTCATAAAACGCAAGTCTAGACTCATCAGATTTTGCACATTTAAGGTAGGATTCATTCAGCAATATTTTGAGGTGACGTCATCAATTTCTTAGGGGATATCAATATGTTTTAATTTCTCTGAAACAGCTTCTCTCGCGGTAAACTTATTATCACACGGATTTTACTTCAAAGCGGTTTTTGGTGCCGTGACCAGGATTCGAAAAGGGAACACATTTCGCCATATTGTCTCTAAAAACGTACAAATGCACTACGGGTCCTTTATTTCTTACACAATTTTCGGTCGTAAGTCTATTATTCGATATTTACCCTACAAAATGAACAGAGTAAACCGATTTTTGGTGCCGTGACCAGTATACAAAAAAAAAGAACTCAATCCGAAAAAAAGTTAAAAAAGCACAAACACACTGCAGGTCCTTCACTTCTTACACAATCTATGGCCAAAGTCGATGATTTGACGTTTATTAGTTTAAAATTGAGTGGAATGGCCAGTTTGTGGTGCCGTGACCAGGATTCGAAATGGGAACACATTCCGTTATTCTCTTCTTAATAAGGCACATTCTTCATTTCTTGTTGATGGTACCAGAAAATTCGATTTGAAAATGTTATCGATTTTAGAAAAATGGTTGAATTCCTGATCTCATTGACCTGACCTGACCTGACCTCATTGACCACTAGTATTGGTATTGTTAAGATATAACTAGACGTCCATAGTATACAGAACGGAAATCCAGTGGGACCAATTCAAAGGAAGTCGGGAATGGGTTCCAAACCCGGGAATAGTTAGACGCATGACAAAACCTGCTACCTATTGTCACGTATTATCTACTATAGAAAATTTTATGATAGTCATGCAGTTGATATGACTGGACATAGTGAAAAATCCTGTAAAATCTAGGGGTTTACTAGACCTTGCTCCATAGTTTTCTGATGTTTTCACACTAGAATATAGACTAGAATAGTTTTGTACCTTCAGCGCCTGCAGCGACACCTGGATAAATCACCCGTAAAGCAGTTCACCTAACCAGGTTTATACATTTTGTAGTTTTATTACACAACGCACACTTGCTTTAATTACGTTATATTTCACATTTATTTATACAGGTTTAATAATACACCGGGTTTAGTGTGGTATTAAAGTCGCGTTTTATGACGGGACTCTATAAAATCGACCGGTTTTTACAGCGGTGGATCTGATGCAAATGCTTGTATCAATTTTGTGCAAGACTAATGTAATTAATTTAAAGTCGATTTTGATGAAGCCGTCTAGAGAAAACCTGTATTTAGAGTCATCGCAGGCGCCCAATATGAATTACCAATTAATCATGTAAATAACGATGATTCAAATTACAATGATGACGAAACAGATTATGTTAAACGCACAAATCCAATTCTGTTTGGTTAGCGATGTAAACACGATGCAGTAGCATGGATTGACACAAGGCTCAACTCTGACCAACAATTTCTATAGTACACAAGTCGGAGTTTAAAAATACCGAGGTGTTGTCACTTCGGTAACACACGTTCTACAGCCGCCGGTAAATTCTTAACGAACCGAAACTAAGAAGTCGCTAATTTGCCATGTTTCCCCTCAAACCACGTAAATTACGCTGTAACCACGTCGTGATATATCGAAGTCTTAAACGAAACCAGCGCACCGTTAACACATCGGTTGTCATCGGATGTCACGACCCGCACTCCCACAAAATTTGCAATTAAAAAATCCGCGCATTTATCTCTTTGATTTACAATCCAGCGGAAAGCATGCAGAGATTTCAAGCTGTTAATGAAACAAATGGCCGCCATGCAATCTATTAAATTAATGCCACTAATTTTTCCGAGCAGTCACATTTCATTTTTCGTACGTAATAGAATTTCTCCGACAAAACGGCCTAATGGGAGCGATAAATCGGCGAAAATCCTGCCCACGAAGAAGAAGAACACGTGAAACGAACGAAGAAGATGACGTGCATGCGTGGAGATGTAAACGCGGGACCCAACAGGTGTCAGACGGGTTAATTTATGGCAGCGTGCTGTAATCTTCATTAACTCCTGGCCAACAAATGAACGACTCGTTTATTCGCTCATAAGTATAATAAATAAATGTCGTGCCTAGGCCGCCGCTGGCCCGGAAACCGCCGCGATAAAGCTACGCGCTACAGGGTGGCCGAGCGGGGGCGGTGGACACTTGTTGGAGACCGCTCGAGTTCGCTTTCGACTCCTAGGCAGTGTATCCGTGCGCTTCCTGGAGGAATTAGACACCTACCACTCGAGAACCGCACTTCCGGCAATTTTCACACCACTAATTGCGTTTAGGGCGCCCATCAATCAATGATTTTTGCGAGCGGTACCACCGTTACCGCGTAATTATAGACGGAATAGCAGGAAACGAAGAGTTGGGTTTGAGTGATGCATGCGGCAAGTACCTGAGCACGAGGTCGAAAGCCGAAACTTACCCTTAAACGCTGGTCCGCCACGGTCCACACTCGGCTGGCGTAGTCGTTGGAAGCGCCCAAAATTAAGGTCCCGGTGCTGTCGAAGTCCACGGCCATCACACCGGCGTTACTCCCGACTAGCATTCCCTTGCTTTCGCACGTTCCTGGAACAAAGGTGGGCGGTGAAAGGATACCAAGGCGAGTTTTTGACGCGGAAGAGAAAAATTAAGTCTTACGCATTGCTTATTTCCTTTTTATTCCTCATGAATCCTTTTTCCTCGTTACCTAACAATATTTCTTTTATAATGCTTTTTTTTGCTTCACTCTAACTGGCTCAACATCAGAATTATTTCGCCTCGGTTTTTCGTCCCCAAATTTAAAATTTTTTTAGGTCGTAACTTTTTTATTGTTAGTGTTACGACGAAAAGTTCTTGACAAAAGTTGTAGATAATCGAAATGTCTATGGAAATGCTTATTACAGGTTTTTTGTCAGAGTCACTGTTGTGGAGATAAATAAAAAAAATTGTTGTACCTTGATTTTCAAGACTCAGTTTTACATCCAAGACCGCACCCTCTACGAAACCCCAAAAAAGTTGCTTTACCAAAAGGGTGCTAATGGGTACCAAAAGATTCATAATTGGATCAGGTACCACGCTTAAGACGCTTTTGTACAGTCATCAAGATCATGAGAATGAAGTTTTTATTCGAGAAGAAATATCGGACTGGGCAGGTTTGAATATCCTGCGGAAGACACAGGGACTTTGGGCTCTAAAGTCTCTTCACTCAGGTCACAGCTGATTGGTATCTGATTTAACCCGATTTAATCTGACTTCACCTGATTTTCGGAAGGCACAGAAAGCCAACTTTACCGGACCGGACAGGACCTAACCTGACCCAACCCGACCCAAGCGGACTGCCACCGGATCTGAGATTCTAGGGTTATTTTAAACCACAGAAAAGCAGTCAAATTTTGATTCTATGACCCGACCCGACGACCCAACCCAATCTAACCAGACCTGACTGGTCTGACAAGATCTACTGGGACCTAAAGGGACCTAATCGGACCTGATATTCTTCCAAGTCACAGGAAGGCCCAACCGGACCTAAGATTCTGATTTCTCCTCAGTAACCTGACTCAGCCTGACCTAATCGGACCAGACCTGGCCTGATTGACAGGACCTAACTGGACCTGAACGAGCCTGCGATCCGGATGTGTCTCTCAGTAATCTGACCTACGTAGACTAACAGTATCTACCTGAGCGGACTGACAATTGTTGCTGCGATGAAAATAACGCAATTTAGGCTCTTCTAGCGACCTAATTTTTGACACTCAGTTACAGATGTTCTTCAGGGTAGTGTTTACAACAATAAAACATGTACCTAAGAAACTAGAAAATGCTACTCTTTTGACTCAAATACAGCAAATGAAACCTGAGCCCTAGGAGGTCTTAAAAACGAATGTTGTCACTCTCAACACAAATAACATCTTTTAAGACAACTTTATACAATAAGAGGGTTACTTTTGCTCCGTAAGCCTCCTACGAGCTCCCCACCTCCAGCACCAGCATGAAACCAAATAATGAACACAAATGCAAACGAAACATTTATTAACCATATAAAAAAAATGAAAATGAACACAAACGGACAACGTCACAACTGACCTTTCGAAATTTCCCATAATTTGACTTTCCTGTCGGCGCCTCCTGTGGCCACTAATCTGTCCAGTGGACTCCACTTGACAGCGTTGACTTCGCCGTCGTGGGCATCCTGCAACCGTGAAATGTACTATTCCCGGTCGGTCTGAACCCTCTGCGACTTACGAATTTCACGCAGGCCTTCGTCGGGATGGTCGATTGGCACGAAGGTCCGTAACCCTCTTGCAAGTCTTCTGGTGACACCCCCCGCGTGTCTCTACACGCCTCCTCGATTTCCTTCTGCATTTTGGCGAAGCGTTTTCTAAGAACAAGAATAACATCGTTGAGGACAATGCAATCGCAGCGAGTGGAAGTAAACACCTATGTACAATAGTAAACATACCTGAATAGGCTGAAAGTGTGGCGCACTGAAGAAAAGTGCTTGGTGTCTTCGCTGGAAATGATGAGAAAGCTAATCGTCTACACATGCGCACAAACAAAACTACGAAACTAAAAACATACGCTACATTATCGTACAGGGTTTGTCTGGACGCAGATTCTGCCAAGTGGTTTACGCAAGGTAAACAATAATTCGAGCGAATACGGGACTTTAGTTGATCTTGTGCGACCTCTAACTCTACAAAGACATACCACAGGAGAGGAAACTGACAGCCTCATTAATACCGTTGCTGGAAAACGCCGAGGATAAAGTTACCTATTAATATGGTGAATTTTTCATTATAACAAGGATTTTAGTTTCAGCATTCACGGTTATGATGCATTCGTACGTCATTTGCGAGTGTTACTTGAAGAATGTCGCTTGGAGGGTCGGGTTTCAATATAATTAATAAGAATGATAGTTGCAAGTTGGAGACAGTTTCCTCGTTCGTGAGTTTTTCAATGAAATATCGAAGTTCATTTTTTTTCTATGTCGGGGTACCTAACATATCCTAGAAAGATAGAATGTGACGTTACTTTGAGGTGCAAATACCAGAACCCACAACCGAAGCAAACTTTCACAGCAATACGGCTAGAATTCGCAAAAAAACTCCCGATTTCTTTGAGATGACGTCATCAATTTTATGGAGGGGATGACTAAATGTGGTGCAATTAAGTCTGACGCTTCACACTACAGTTTAAAATACTACTAAATTACTTAACCGAAAATCTAAAACGGTTAGTGTTGCCAACATAATGTTTTTAACCTTAAATTTCAATGCGACTTTGTTTCTGGATCATATGGTATATAAATCTTGGACAGTTACCGCTTTTAAGACGTTTTTTTATGGTTCAGATGCTTCTATTATTATAACATAGGGCAAAAATGACAAAAATTATTTTAATTCTAGTAACAAATTATTATTAATCTAATGTATCTTCTGATTTAAATGGCCATATCAAGCCTACTACAGCGTAAAAATATTGTTTCAGTTGGCAGTAGAATTAACCGAACCTGAATCAAATACCGAGTGACTATTAATGTTCATGATTTTTTCGTGAAGTTGGCAACATATTTAAAATTTTATGATGGCACACCTGATGTAAAATTGAAATTCTGATTACTAATTCAGTAGCTTCCATCTTCTCATTGGTTTTTAGGCGCTCTCTTGTCAGATTGTCGACTCTAAATGCCGTGGTCAATAATTCAGAATTGCCAACCCAAAAATTTGCTTCAATTATTGATAGTCATGCGGTACTTGCCGCCACGTCACTTTCAAAAAATTTAGGTTATGATATTTTAATAATAATCAATTACAAATTTTGACTTAAATTAAATGTTACTTTCAGTCATGTCAATTTTGACAATAGAGAGTAAGGTGAGCCAACATTGTCAATTTTTTTATACACTTCTTAATGTTTGTCGTACTATCTATAGCCCCTAGAAATACATAGTACCGTCATCCATTGTTGTACGAGTGGAGCAAATGCAGTTGGTAACGCAAAAAATTCCCCTAGTTTGGAACCAAATTGTGTCAGCAGAGAGTTGACAGCGCGTAAATCGTTGTTGTCAGGTGGTCTTGGCGTTGTCTTTTTGTTTAAAGTCAATTAATTGTCAATTAATATAACTAATGATTATTAAATAAGATTTTATTGATTAAATTTTATATTTTATTCAAATTAAAACTCCCTATTTTGTATATAAACTACAAACTTTAAATCCAATATAAAACCATTTTAAATTTCGCGGTCTGTCAAATGGTGTTTATAATTTTTGTTTTTGTTAAGTTTTCGGCAGGTCTGCTCCACGGTGACGATACTATGTGTTTTCTAGGGGCTATAGTACTATCCAATAAAACTAGTTATTTTAATAAAAATACTTTTGAACTTTTTTTTATTGTGTCATTTAAATTCAGTTGACATTTTTAAAATTTCACCAACTTTCATTGCATTACTGCCACTATTGATTTTTTAAAACCCTATTAATTTTTCACCAGTGAGGCCAACACTTTGACACAATGTTAATGAACAAACTTTAATTACAGAGCGCGATCAATAAATACTGTTGTTGACAATAGAATTAACCAATTCTGACAAATTTTTCTTGGCGCTATGTCACTTTCAAGTGCTCAAAAAAGTTAGGTTATGATATTTTAATAATAATCAAAAACAAATTTTGAGTTGAATTAAATGTTACTTTCAGTTATGTCAATTTTGACAAGAGAGAGTAAGGTGAGGTGACAGTGTCAATTTTTTTACACACTTCTTTCCTGTATTAGTTTTCAGATCATGTTTGTCGTACTATCCACTAAAACCAGTTATTTTAATAAAAATACTTTTGACCTTTTTTTATTATATATGTCATTTAAATTTAACTGACATCGCATTGCTGCCACTACAGATTTTTTAAAACCCTATTAATTTTTCACCAGTGGGTCCAACACTTTGACACAATCTTAATGAACAAATTTTAAGTACAGAGCGCGATCAATAAATACTGTTGTTGGCAACAGAATTAACCAATTTTGGGAAAATGGCAACTCTGATCCAACTACCGAGCGACTATTGATGTTTGCGATTTTTTTTGTCAGGTTGGCAACATATTTAAAACTTTATGATGGCATACCTAAAGTAAAATTAAAATTTTGGGTACCAATTCCGTAGCTGCCATATTGTCATTGTTTTTTAAGCGCGCTCATGCCAAATTGACAACTGTGAATTGATATGGGAACATTGCTGCCAACACTTCAGAATTGCCAACACAAAAATTTGCTTCAATTATTAATAGTCAGCCGGTACTTGCTCCTGTGTCACTATAAAGCGCTTAAAAAAGTTAGGTGGTGATATTTTAACAATAATTGATAATAAATAACAAATTTTGATTTAAATTAAATGTCACTTTCAATCATGCCTGTTTTGAGAACACGAAGTACGCTGGGGTGACAGTTCTACCAACTGTAAGCAAAATTTTTTGATATCAACTGAAATAGTAATTGTTGATCATTCTGTAAAGTTTGTTGGCGAAATGTGAGAATTGTTAGTGCCAATTTTTTTAAATATTTTTCCTGATTGTACGAACTTTCAGATAAATTTTGTCGTACTATACGCTAAATCTCACTATTTTAATAAAAATACTTTTGAGGTTATTTTCATTTTATACGTCATTTAAATTCAGTTGTCATTTTTAAAATTTCAGTAACTTTCATTACATTGCTACAGATTTTTTAAAACCCTATTAATTTTTCAACAGTGCAGCCAACATGGTGACATTTTAACAATTCACAACATTAATGAACAACCAATTTCGTAGCTGACATCTTCTCATTGCTTTTTTAAGCGCGTTCATATCAAATTGACAACTGTGAATTGATGTGGTAACATTGCTGCCAATACTTCATGTCACTCTCAAGCGCTCAAAAAAAGCTAGGTTATGATATTTTAACAACAACCATTAATAAATCTGGATTTAAATTAACTGTCACTTTCAGTTATGTCGATTTTGACAACAGGGAGTAAGATGGAGCGACAGTTCTACCATTAGAAGCAAAATATGTTCATACAACTAAATGATATATTTTAGAGCGCTTTTTTATAAATATTATATTTTTAATATTTTCTAGTGAATTATTACATTACTTTTCAGTTAATCACCAGAAAAAGTGGTCTAATGTTTAGTTTCAGTCATTATTATTTTAACACTCGAGTCAAAATCCGTTATGTTGGCATAATTGTGAAATTAGTGGAAATATCTAAAAATAAATACTTAGGGTAAAATCGAAATCGTTTGGATTTAGAGTTGGCTGTAGATCACGTTGACATCTTCAGCGTAAATACCACAATATTAAATTCAAAAATCCCTCTTACTTAATGTCACTAAATCCTTGAAGCAAAATTTATCAAATTCGTTTGTCTTTTTTGGTATAAAGTAGAATTCATTATTTTTGTCCTTTTTTATTGAAACAACTGCAACACAAAAGAATTGGCCAACCTACTATTCTGTAATATTCCTAGATTTTTAAAGATGTCTGGTTTGTGATTTTATTACCAGAAATAGTACGAAAACTTTTTCTAAGGCCGCGGTTATTAAACGGGCAATATTTTTCGGATAAGCATCGAATTCTAACCTCTCCATTGTACTTTTCCAACATTCATCGAAAATATTTAAACTTTTCTTACAAGTGCTTTCAAACCATCAGTTTTTACAAGAAAATCACGAATTGATTGGAATTCCTCATGATATTGCGACTCCTCTTGAATCAACAATTCTTCAAGATTGATTAAGGTTGGTAGAATTGAAACACTTGGACGAACAAATAACTCCTGTTTCAAAACTTATTGTTTGAAAGGTATGTTATTAAATTCTTGGGTTAATCGCTTAGAAACATCGGAATTCGGTAAATTAATTGCCGAAACGAAATGAGACGATTTCAAGGTGTTTTCGACAACCCGTAAAATAAAGAATGCAGTGAAAATATAGCCGACGCAGGTCTTAAATTTTTAGACATCTTTGACAGTCTAGAAATGTTTTTGAATAGACCCGATTTACCACTTTGACACTTTTTGTCATGAATTTGAACAGTGGCGTGGTTAGTACCTAGATTTTATTTTCTACGTAACGTATTGTTTTAAATTGTTTTTTCGGTTTAGCGCAGACTTTTTAATACCTCAGCGTTTTTGATAGTCTTTTTTTAATACCTATAAAACCCCTCCGAATCAATTCTTATCTCAAACTTAACAAAATAAATGTTGATACTCAACATGAATATTTACACTAATCTTATCTTGTTTCAACAAAAATCTAATTTATGTTACAATCATATGATCAAAAACTATTTTCTTAATATAGCTTGATACCACATATTCAGATTACAGTGAAACCACAAATGTTCCTGCATTTATTTACATAAAACACCGCCTGCTTACCACTTCCTTGGCAAATGTCCAAACATTTCTAAAATTTTGATACATCTATTAAAACAAACAATCCTACAAATATTCCTCAAATCAAACTAAAATAAGTGTTTATCTATGATTAAAGTAAAACTATCCAACTGTTGACCCCATAACAACCACAACAAGCAAGCAAAAACAGGCCACAGAACACAAATTAGTAGCCTCTGAAGTGAAAATTATTAACCAAAAAGCCCCGCCACCTTGACTCCCCCAACACGTGCAAACTTACTTGAGAAAATTTTCGTTCTCCTCATTCATCCTATCCGCGTCCTTCGTCTTATAATTCATCAACCTCTCCACCAACTGTCTATTTTCATCCTAAAACCGAAATGATTTAAATCTCCACTGATGAAACAACCAAATGACACCCAATATTTTAAACAAACTGAAACCTGGACCGCGGCCAATTTAATCATGCACCCACTTCACACTATATTTAAACAGTACCTGCAACTTCCGTAACTTATCTTCGAGGCAGGTGAAAGCTAAATGAAGGGCTTGGTGTTCGTCCCGAAGGGCCTCGTTCAGCAGCTTCAACTCCTTGTTGTTGCGGTCGAAGAGGGTGATTTCGGCCTGGAGGCTCGTGATTTTGGCAGCGTTCTCAGCCAGACTACAAATCACGAATTTGTGAAACGGGATCACTAAATGGGTCACTAACCTAATATCTTTCATGACTATAAGTTTCTCCTTCTCCTGGAGTTTCGCGTTCAGGTCGATTATTTGTTGCGAGTTTTCGCCTTTGCGGCGGTGCAACTCCGTGAGTTCTTCCTGCTGGGTTAGCAGCTTTTGTTCAAGGCATTGTATTTTCTCGTGGAGGCGGCTGTCGCCGCCCCCGGCGCGGTCACCGTCGAGACGTAGCTTCTCGTTCTGTATCGACAGTTGCAAGTTTTCGTGTTTTAGGGCATTGACGGCGTCGAAAATCTTGTTGTCTGGAGGGAAAACATTCAAAATGGGTTTGAGGTTAGGTTCGGGACTTACGCTGTGCTATGAGGTCTTGGAAGCAGTCTGTTTGAAACCGGTTTCGTTCTTGGAGCTTGCTGAGGATGTTTTCGCGCCAGTTCACTTCTGCTGTTGCCATTTTAGGGGTTTTTCTTCGTTTTCATGAGGTTGCCATAAGGTTGACATAAACACACAAAAGGTTTTTTTTGAATGGGTGACTTCGGTTGGTTTCTCTGAAGTACTGGCAACTTATCTCCACGGGCTTGGAACGATAATTATTGTTATACAAACATTGAAAAATTTTCGAGGTTTATTTTGACAAGTTTGACGTAAGTGACAGGAGGCAACGTGAGTGAACATCTGATTTATGGACAAATGCGCATGTGCATTTTTTTTCTCGTTTGAAATTAAACTTTTATTTTATGCTAATTAAGCAAATTAACTGATAAGAGAAAGTGTGTGTATTGCTCTAGTTAAATTGCTGTGTAGCTTGTTACCTGCGTATTAATTTTAATGTCAATGTGTCAAATTCCAAACTTGTGTATAACTGGTTGCCTACACACAAAGTAGCAAGAATCCTCTTATTATAGAAGTATTTTTTATCTATAGCATTGTTGGGAAACTTATGGACCAGTACATTGATAAACGTAAATACTCTCCCTAGATTCTTTAATATCGTCCAGTCGAAAACATTTTGAATTACCGTAAGATGTGACATAAGTCGCGTGGTTGGCGTTTCTGATTTAAAAATGACATTACGTAAATGAAACGTCACGTCAGTGTACTAAACGTGTCAGACCCAAAGGAACTAGGAAGTATAGTTGTGAAATGAAAGTCTTGGGGTGTATTATATTACATTTTATTTCAGAAATGTCGAACTACATTGTCCTATTATCCAAATAAATGCAAACTTTAAATCGCTACACTACTCATTATCAAATTATGTTAGGAATACCCTTTAGTTCATTTTTTAAGTAGGTAGGTACACTTATTTGAGGAAGCAATCACTTGTATAAGTTTAATGAATGTTTTTCGTTTCTTTCCAATCATTTCTCAATAATAAAACTATAATTGAAACATCTCAATAAATACAAAATAAACAATGGCACTTATAATCTATAATATATAAACAGCACAAAAATATGAAAATAAAGTTCACACGGCCCCAAAATAGAACAATTTCGTATCACTATCATGAAAATTGAAAGCATATTATACTCTCCGTTATAGTAAATTTACACAGTATCTTTTTATCTATCATAATTTGATGCAATTTCACAGTTAGACAAACGTTTTCAACACTGAACCCTCCCTAACTGTCTCCGTCGGATATGTTTGTGTGTTAGCAAGCGAACCAATCAAATCAAAGCAAATCGACGAATGAAATGCCCAGTCCGCGTGAATCCACCTCTCAGTGTTAGTCGTCTTAAACAGTAGCGACGTCTTTAAAACATCGTAAATCACATTTTATAATTACCAATAGTTAATACTTCAGACGTATTGCTATTCATTTCTGTATTGAAGCAAATTATCGTTTGTATACGTTGTTGACTTATTTGTGCGTTGTGTATATTTGAAAGAACCTACATGACATCCAGGTATTAAGGCTACGAAGTTGCGAAATTTGTGCTTGTGCTGAACAGAAATGGAATGTTCCCATTTTGAAGATTAACACTATGTCTACCCTACCACGTCTATTTGCATAGCAAACAAGAAGATTAACAGCAAATGAACAACAGCTTTGGTATCAACATGTTCTTTGGAAGTACTTTAAAACCCGTTTCGCTAAAAAGCGACACATGAGAGGCCCGTCGTGATATGACGATTTTAACAAGAACGAGCCTCGAACATAAGTGGCTAGTGTTAGTTAGCTAGCGTTGCTAGATAAGTGCTCTAAACTATGACAATTGAAAGAAGACAGCTGCCAGTCTACCGTGTACATGTGTGAGTGTGTGTTGTGTGTGTGTTGGTTTTCTTATCCACTGTTAATTCACTTCAATAACATCGGATGCCCAAAGGCTCAGAAATTCTGCAACGAGCCGAATTCCATGGAAGGTTGTTGTCAGTAGACCCAAGACACGGGAATCCACTGGGGTGTTGTCTGGACTCGTTCGATGGCGGCCTCGAGTGCCGCGATAGTCTCGTCGATATCGTTATTCACGATGGTTAAGTCGAAGTAGTGCCCGTAGGCTTGACGCAACATGTCTGACTCCTTCGCTAGCCTTTCTAAGCTACCGTCGAACTGAAACATTCAAACGTGTCAACGAAATTCTGCACACACTACTAACCGCTAACTAGAACTAAAGGCATTTAATTCGGAAAATACAAGTATCCGCCATTTTGTGCCACGCCAGAATTAAATTTAACACTATTGTGTTAACAAATACATTTATTATTGGCAAACAGGTAATCGATTGTTTTAAGGAGGAAGTTCTCTGATGAATTGGGATAATACAAGGTAGGTTAGGTCATTTCAGGTCACGTCACGTCAGGTTAGATAACGTCAAGTCAGGTCAAAAAAAGTTAAAAGCCAAAATTTTTTAAGAAAATCTGGAACATTTAGGCATCAAAGATCTTTTTTTAGAAGCATATGTTTCAGAACAACGCGGAGATATAAATATTTAGATTTTGAAGATCTTGGACCTTTTGAAAATAAAACAGAAACAGAAATATTTGGACTGATTAATTTGAAAGAAAAGGTTAAAGGCCGGAAATCTACATGAAATTTTAGAAGAATTAGGAATTCAAGGTCGCTTTCGAGAAGGATCAATATTTTTATGAAACCGACAGAGAAATATTTGAACCTTGGTGAAAGTCCCTGGTGAAAACCCGGTCACTTATAAAGAAAGGGTTAAAGATGGAAAATGTCCATGAAATTCTAGAAGATTTAGAAATTCAAGGTCACTTTCTAAAAGAATGAATATTTGATTATAAAACAGGTCGGAAGGCCCCTGGTGAAAGCCCGGTTAACTATAAATAAAAGGTTAAAGATAGGAAATTTCCATGAAATTCTAGAAGATGTAAGTATTCAAGGTCGTTTTCTAGAAAAATCAATATTTGATTATAAAAAAGAGATAGAAATATTTGGACCTTTGTGGAACGTCGGGTGTCCCTGCTGAAAACCGGGTTGGCTACAAAGGAAGGGTTAAAAATAGGAAATTTACATGAAATTCTAGAAGATTTAGGAATTCAAGGTCTCTCTCTAGAAGGATGAATATCTGATTATAAAACAGGTCGGAGAGTCCCTAGTGAAAACGTGGTTAGCTATAAAGTCAAGGTTAAAGATAGGAACGAATTTACATGAAATTTAGAATTTAGGAATTCAAGGTCGCCTTCTAAAAGGATCAATATTTGATTATAAACGAGGTGGAAGTGTCCCTGATAAAAACCCGATTAGCTATAAATAAAAAGTTAAAGATAGAAAATTTCCATGAAATTCTAGAAGATCTGGGTATCTAAGGTCGCGTTCTAAAAGAATTAATATTTGATTATAAAACACAGACGGCAATATCTGAACTTTGGTCCAAAGTCGGAGTGTCCCCAATTAAAAC
The DNA here is from genome assembly GCA_022388445.1 of Zophobas atratus. NCBI lineage: Eukaryota > Metazoa > Arthropoda > Insecta > Coleoptera > Tenebrionidae > Zophobas > Zophobas atratus. The sequence continues at coordinate 6,560,829 of CM039450.1, forward strand.
CCGGTCACTTATAAGGAAAGGGTTAAAGAATGGAAATTCCCATGAAATTCTAGAAAAACTAAGAATTCAAGGTCGCTTTCTAGAAGGATCAACATTTGGTTATAAAACAGAGATAGAAATATTTGGATTCTAGCGCAAGGTCGAAGTGTCCTTGGTGAAAACGCGGTTAGCTAGAAAAGGTTAAATATAAGGAATTTTCATGAAATTCCAGAAGATCTGGGTATTCAAGGTCGCTTTCTAAAAGGATCAAGATTTAATTATAAAACAGGTTGGAGTGTCGCTGGTGAAAACCCTGTTTGCTATAAATAAAAGGTTAAAGATAGGAACTTTAGATGAAATTCTAGAAGATTTAGAAATTCAAGGTCGGTTTCTAAAAGTATCAATATTTGATTGTAAAACAGATTGGAGTGTTGCTGGTGAGAACCCGATTAGCTATAAAGAAAGGGAATTTACATGAATTCTAGAAGATTTAGGATTTTAAGGTCACTTTCTAAAAGGATGAATATTTGATTATACAACAGGTCGGAAGATCTCCGGTGAAAACCCGCTTAGTTATAAATCAAAGGTTAAAGGCAGGAAATTTCCATGAAATTCTAAAAAATCTGGGTATTCAAGGTAGTTTTCTAAAAGGAACAGTATTTGATTATAAAACAGAAATAGAAATATTTCGACTTTGGTGCAAGATCGGAGTGTTCCTGGTGAAAACCCGGTCACTTATAAAGAAAGGGTAAAGATGGAAAATGTCCATGAAATTCTAAGAAATTTAGGAATTCAAGGTCACTTTCTAAAAACATCAAAATTTGGCTATACAACACGTGAAGTGTCCCTGGTAAAAATCAGGTTAGCTATAAGAAAAGCTTAAAGATAGGAAATTTCCATGAAATTCTAGAAGACCTGGGCATTCAAGGTCGTTTTCTAAAATAATTAAAATTTGATTATAAGACAAGTCGCAGTGTACATGGTGAAAACCCGGTGAGCTATAAACAAAGGCTTAAAGATTTGAAATTTAGATGAAATTCTAGAAGATGTGGATATCCAAGGTCGTTTTCTAAAAAAATCAATATTTGATTATAAAAAAGAGATAGATTTTAGGGAAAAATCGGAGTGTCCCTGATAAAACCCCGCTCAGTTACAAGGAAAGGGTTAAACATAAGACTTTATATGAAATTCTGGAAGATTTAGGAATTCAAGGTCGTTTTCAAGAAGGATCAATATTTAGTTATAAAACAGAGGCAGAAATATTTGTACTTTTGGGGAAAGGTCGGAGTGTTCCTGGTGAAACCCGGTTATGTATAAAGAAAGGGTTTAAGATGAGAAATTTCCATGAAATTCTAGGTCGTTTTCTAGAAGAATCAATATTTGATTATAAAACAGGTCGGAGTGTCCCTGGTGAAAACCGGGTTGGCTACAAAAGAAGGGTTAAAAATAGGAAATTCACATGAAATTCTAGAAGATTTAAGAATTCAAGGTCTCTTTCTAGAAGGCTGAATATTTGATTATAAAACAGGTCGGAGTGTCCCTGGTGAAAACCTGGTTAGCTATAAAGACAGGGTTAAAGATACGAACGAAATTCACATGAAATTCTAGAAAAACTAAGAATTCAAGGTCGCTTTCTAGAAGGATCAATATTTGGTTATAAAACAGAGATACAAATATTTGGACTTTGGTGCAACGTCGGAGTGTGCTTGGTGAAACCCGCTTTACTATAAATAAAGGGTTAAAAATAGGAAATTCACATGGAATTCTAGAAGATTTAAGAATTCAAGGTCTCTTTCTAGAAGGCTGAATATTTGATTATAAAACAGGTCGGAGTGTCCCTGGTGAAAACCCGATTAGCTATAAAGAAAGGGTTAAAGGTGGGAAATTTCCATGAAATTCTAGAAGATCTGGGTATTCAAGGTCAGAAAACGAATTTATATTTGATTATAAAACAGAGATCGAAATATTTGGTCTTTGGTGCAAGGTCGGAGTGTCCCTGGTGAAGACCCGGTGAGCTATTAAGAAAGGGTTAAACATAGGAAATTTACATGAAATTCTAGAAGATTTAGGAATTCAAGGTCTCTTTCTAGAAGGATGAATATTTGATTATAAAACACGTCGGAGTGTCCCTGGTGAAAACTCGGTTTACTATGAATAAAGGGTTAAAGGTAAGAAATTTAGATGGAATTCTAGAAGATTTAGGAATTCAAGCTCGCTTTCTAAAAGGATCAATATTTGATTATAAAACAAGTCGGATTGTCCTTGATGAAAACCCGGTCACCTCTAAGGAAAGGGTTAAAGATGCGAAATTTCCACCAAACACAAGAAAATCTGGGTATTCAAGGTCGCTTTCTAAAAGAATCAATATTTGATTATAAAACATAGACAGAAAGATTTGGATTTTGGTGCAACGTCGGAGTGTCCCTGGTGAAACCCGTTTATTATAAATAAAGGGTTAAAGGTAGGAAATTTAGATGGAATTCTAGAAGATTTGGAATTCAAGGTCACTTTCTAAAGGAATCAATATTTGATTATAAAACAATCGGAGTGTCCTGGTGAAGACCCGTGAGCTATAAGAAAGGTTAAAATACGAAATTTCCATGAAATTTTAGAAGATTTAGGAATTCAAGGTCGCTTTTGAAAATTTGGTTATAAATTAGGTCGGAGTGTCTCTGATGAAAACCGATTAGCTGTAAAGAAAGGGTTAAAGATAGGAAATTTCCATGAAATTCTAGAAGATCTGGATATACCAGGTTAGCTATAAAGAAAAGGTTAAAGATAGGAAACTTCCATGAAATTCTAGAAGATTTGGGTATTCAAGGTCTCTTTCTAAAAGGATCAAGAATTAATTATAAAACAGGTTGGAGTGTCGCTGGTGAAAACCGGTTTGTTAAAATGAGATAGAACTTAGATAATTCTAAACGGATTAAGGAATTAACTTCTAGATAATTTGGATTTAATAAACCTAGAAGTAAATATTTGATTATAAAACGTCGGAGTGTCCCTGTGAAAACCCGTACTATAAGAAAGGGTTAAAGTAGGAAATTTCCAGAGAATTCTAGAAATTTAGGATTCAAGGTCGCTTCTAAAAGGAATCAATATTTGATTATAAAACAAGATCGAGAGATGTCCCGTGGTGAAGATCCGGTGAAGTTTTTTAAAAAGGGTTAAAGGTAGGAAATTTAATGAAATTCTATGGAAAGGGGTTTTAAAGAATTTAAGTTACTTTAAACAGAATAAAATTTGATTTAAAAAAGTCGGAGTGTCCCTGATAAAACCCTGAGTCAGTTAAGGAAAGGGTTAAAATAGAATTTACATGAAATTCTGAAGATTTAGGAATTCAAGGTCGTTTCTGGAAGGATTAATATTGGTTATAAAACAGAATAGAAATATTTGTATTTTCGGGAAAGTCGGAGTGTCCCTGTGAAAACCCGTCAGCTATAAAGAAAAAGTTAAAAATAGGAAATTTTCATAAAATTCTAGACGAGCGGGTATTCAAGGTCGCTTTCTTAAGGATCAATATTTGATTATAAAACAAGTCGGAGTGTCGTCATTGGTGAAGACCGGTGAGCCATCAAGAAAGGTTAAAATACGAAATTTACATGAAATTCTAGAAGATTTAGGAATTCATGGTCGCTTTTGAAATATTTGATTATAAAACAGGTCGGAATGTCCCTGGTGAAAACCCGATTAGCTACAAAGAAAGGTTAAAGGTAGGAAATTTCCAAGAAATCTAGAAGATCTGGGTATTCAAGTCGTTTCTAAAAGAATTATATTTGTTATAAAACAGAGACAATAATATTTGGATTTGAGCAAGTCGAGTGTCCTGGTGAAAACACGTAGCTATAAAGAAAGGTTAAAGATGGAAATTACATGAAATCTAGATCTCGGTATTCAAGGCCGCTTTCTAGAAAAGGGTCAATATTTGATTATAAGACAGGGATAGAACTGTTAGGATTTTGGTGCAAGGTGGGAAATGTCCCTGTGAAAACACGGAAAGAGTTAAAAACTGCTAATTTCCAATGAAATTTTAGAAGGGTTAGGAATTCAAGGTCGCTTTCTACAATGATTAATTTGGTTATAAACAAAGATAGAAATATTTGGATCTTAGCGCAATGTCGAAGTGTCCCAGGTTAGCTATAAGGAAAAGGCTGAATAGAAATTTCCATGAAATTCTAGAATCTGGGTATTCAAGGTCGCTTTATAAAGGATCAATATTTGATTATAAACAGAAATAGCAATATTGTATTTTGGGAAATTTATGGAACAATCAAATAAAGCAGAACGAAGGGCCCTCGAAACGGATTTCCATAGTTGGCGTTTGTATTCCTAATTTTGTGGAGCTTTCAGCCCTGACGGAAGAGAACTGACACCAAAATGGCGTCAGCAGTGAGGATGTAAGGCGTGGATAAGAAAAAAACGGATTCGAAATGTCATAAATTTACACTTTCTGTTCCAAGAATATACAGCTTGGAAATGAAAATGTTCTAAGAGAATTAATTTGAAACGAAGACTTCCCTGGAAAATTGATGATGTTTTTGCATACCTTTTAAATGTTTGTGGATACAATTAAAACGTAATCACACATTCTGGGATGAGCTCGGTTACTACAACGTGTACTTTCTGAACTAAATATTAGCTACATAAAACTACAATAAATTATAAATAGATAACCTTTACAACTATAGTGAACTTGAAGCAGCGAAGCCTTGTCGCACCAGGTCAATTAGAATTTTAGTAAAACTCATAGATCCAGTTTTTTGTTTTTACAATTTTCCACCAGTAAACTACTATTACATCAATAAAGGTCTCTAGGTGAGTACATTACGTCATAGTTTCCGAAGAACTATGATATCAACATAACCTCAAACTTTTGACGTCCACCTGATTCAAATTAACAACATCGTGATCCATCTTCCAACTTAAACGCAGCAAAAAGAAATCACAACCAAATTTCTGTAAAGAATTTACCACTCGCAGTTACGTCCCTCAATATCCGAGAACCTTTCCTATGAGAAACCCCAACTCGTTCAACTAAATTTTAATTAAACCGCAAACCACACCAAAAAATCTGTTAATTACACCGCATTGATCCGAAACTGCAATAACAACCAAGAGTTTAAATTAGTATGCAGCAATGCAGCATCATAATTACGCAAACTAGATCTCCGGTAATACGAACTCGAACCCGTCTGACCCGTCATTCCGACCCGTGTCAAATTTTTCAACCTGAGCAAACCGCCACAAAGCTCACCTATAGGAAAGCAGTCGGATCAAAGGCTTCGCTGCTTGTTGCATCATCATCTACACATTTTGAAACAGTTACTATGATCTAAAAACCTTTACACATGGGTGCGCCCTGTGTACATCTGGACTAAAAAAAGACAAACGAGTGACGCTTACATCTGCAATGTTTTGCAAAGCCGGAGCAGCAATGAACACAACATATGGTGAAAATTCAGCAGTACGTAACACTTTTAGTGCTTGAGGTTCGACATCAAGAATGGCCATTTTACCTTCTTGATGGATCTTACGGATCGTGTCCAGCTTGGTTCCGTACATGGCCTCTTCGTGAGTGCCTGGAAATTGACGAATGGGTTAATTTGTCGCTTTTTTGAGAAAGCAAAGTGTACCATATTCTAGATACTCGTTGGCGGCGATGTCGGCCATCATTTCATCGTGTGAAACAAAAAAATAATTTCTACCGTTTTCCTCGTCGGCTCTGGGTTGTCTCGTTGTATCTAGAGAGTGAGGTTAAGACGAGTGGGGATTAGTGCGACGACTTACGTGGTATTGGGTATGCGTACTGATCCGGATGTTTCGCAATGAGAGTGTTCTTTATATGCCTTCGGCCGACCCCGTGTGCCCCTAACAGAACTAAAGTTTTTCTCTGGAACGCTGGATCAGTCACTGCAAGTTTGAAATGAAGTTGTGCCGCGAAACACGGAAGTAACTTACTTGGCAACTTCACAACTTCCTCATAAGTAACTAAATCTAATTGGTCAAAAACAGCATTATGCTTTGCCAAGTATTTATCCTTGTACTGCTTTTTCTTCCGACCGAATATTGAGCAATTGACTGAAATTTTAGAGGTTAGAACGTGACGAGAAAAGCATACTCTAGCCTATCACTAAATACCATGCACTTGACTATTGTTATTTTCCCAGCAGATCACAAACAATCACTGTCTACCAGGGAAAACATTGATTGTCACAGTCGAAGAAAAAAACAATGCTTAGTATATATCATGCGTTAGGCTACGTAATTTAGGCATCATATACCTGTGGTACCATCACAACCGTTAGCATGAGAAGTACATCCTTTTTCCACGTCTAGCATTCAACAAAAATACAGGTCACACCAAAGTAGGGTTTATCATATGGTTTTATATGTTTTTGTCTGTTAGTGTTGGAGGGTTAACACGAGCCGGCGGACCGACTAAAATTCCGTCCGCCGACTCGCTCTACTCTATAGGTTTCATGCTCCATGTTTAGATTTGTATGCTTAGTCTAGGTCAGTGCATTCAATATCGATCGATCCGTCGATTCCATGCCTTAAGGTACTCGCGTTACGGCGCGCAAACCCAAGACCGGGAATCCGCGCCGCTTAACACCACAAACCACTCGATAACAAACGCACCGACTTACTTTAAATGTTAACTTCTTAACATAGACATGCAACAGTGAGGGATCAGCCACTGAAGTTTTATGAACTGCTGGAAATTTCACCCTGCCGAAAAAAATCACATCTCGACGTAAAATAAAGAAGCTTAACATAAAATCCAGTTGAGAAAAAGCTCGAGGGAGACGATATTCGCTAATTCGACCATTATCAGATTACCTTGTTCGTGTTTCGTTTTCTCCATGGCGGCGCACGCGGCCCTCCATTCCTGCAATTCGGGAGAGGGTATTAGTCCTGCTGATCCTGCGGAATTGTCCTTGCGAGCCTGCCACCAGTGGTGGTCGTCCTTGCTGATGATCTGAAACGGATAAGTTTAGAGCGCGGTTTCCGAAAGGGTGGGCGAGGGTTACTTGGAGGATGTCTCCCGTTTTGAAGGCGATACCTGCTTGGGCGCAAGGGATCAGTTCGTCTTCCAAGGGGTCGTAATCGAACTGAGCTCTGACGAAAATCTGCAAAGGGAGAGGGTCAGCGCTTTGATACTAAAGTAGATAATCATGCGTGCCACTACTACGGCAAGGAAGGAACTAAGTACAATTCTTTACGATGGGACTAGGACTAAAGCACACCACACCGTAACCAGATAGGTATATTTGGGGTACTTACAAGTACTGGTAGAGGTTTAATCCGGAATAACTAGATGGACCGAAAACAGAAAAGAGAATTACTTTTCTAATTACTACAACGATTTCTTGGAGGTTAACAACGACTCGACGGTTATTCAAACCCGAGTCATCGCTAACCTCCACACAACTAATAGTCTAAAGTGAGTGTGTGAAACAACACATATCTGGCATGATGGGATGTGCTTTAAAAGAAATGAGTGATTTATAAAAATTCTGATACTTTCATCGGGTCACAAACACACAACCTAGAAACTCAATGGGAGGGAAAACCAAAATTAAATTGATTGCTAAAGCTGTACAAGACACAATTACTGTGTTTTCTTGATTCGAAAAGGCAGGAGCAACGCTTCTTTGAAAATGCGGCACAAACAAAGACAACTGTTCCCGGATGATAAAAAGAAAATAACCTTGCATGTACTACAGAGGAAAATAAGAGATCCTATGCATTAGATGATTGCTGTTTAAGCAAAAAAGATCGCCGAATCGAACACGGCTTTGATCTCCACACGTTGATTTACAATCCAAAACACAGGAAAAGAATACACTTAAGGGAAAAAAATGAATCCAAAGTGAGGGATGGGACCAAATTTGTCTCGGTAATCCCCTTTTCTGAGTAATAAATTGAAAGGCTTCAAACTTCGGGAAGACTCCGCAAATCCTAACTTATGCGAGCTTTCGATGCTAAGATGGACATTATTCGTTAATTTTTGGTGGCACGAACTTACTGGGGTACGAATATATATAATACATACCTCGCAAGGGGGTGGGGCGCTCCTATATGACGGCACGATCTTGAAAGTGACCGAACCTCGGGCCTCTCGCTGAAAATCAACCAAAAATTACGAAAAATCGACCACACGGTATTAGTCTTACGAGAATTTTTTGTAACGCATTAACGCTTTGGTTCATAACGGAAATGCCATTAATTTCTCTAATTTCGTCTCCTACATGCAAGGTGGCCTGTCGATGGATCATCCCTCCATGCATTATTCTAGCTACTATACATTTACCGTCCTCGTTCATTTTCAGCGTTATACCCTGCAAAAAATAGACGATTTAAGCTCTCGAGCATTACAAATGGATGCTTTTATATAAACTCGACGTCGATTTAATTAAAGCAAATTCGACTCAAACGCGACTCGTTCGATCTGGAAAAATATCAAACATCATTTTCCTGATAAATTGCTGAAATAAGGTGCACTCATAGCGGGTATCGAATGAGGTCCTTCGAGAGTTTCCCGGTTGCGTCAATATATATGTAGAGCTCATTTAATTTCATCTTTGAGCGAAAGGAAATAAAACCTACATAAAATTGACGGAGGTTCGTTGATTTAATTATTTCGACGGTAGCGATGTAAAGTCGTTTACTGGCGCAATAAAAAATTCCGAATTTTTAGAGTGTGAATCGGCTTTTTAATAAATCATGAAATATTCATCAAGTTTCATTCCGCGCGCAACGTGACGACTTCGGCACGTGCGGCAAAGGTACAGAAACCAAAAGGCAAAAAAAAAAATTTCTGAGTCCTTACACTCTTAAACTTCTCATTGTAAAATAATTATGCAACCAGTATTACTAAGTCGAAAAGAGAACACATTCCGCCATATTGTTATTAAGAAGTTACAAACACACTACAGGGTTTTCAGATTCTAGACAATCTACGACCCCAACTCTATTATTTGATGTGTAGTTTAAAATTGAAGAGAAGGACCGAATTTGGTGCCGCGACCAGGATACAAAACATCAGTTAATTTCGTTATCTTGTCCTCAAAAAGCACAAACACACCGGATATACTTTATTTCGTACCCAATCTACGACCAGAAATCGATTATTTGATATCTAGTTTAAACTGAACAGAATTACAAAATTTTGGTGCCGTGACCAGGATTCGAAAACGGAAACTTTTCGATATATTGTGTTTAAAAAGCGGTTCCTAGATGGTTACAACGTGTTGATGGTCCCGAGAAAATCGGTTTGAAAATGATTTTTTTAATATCTCGACAATTGTCATTTTTCGTCGATTCTGGAAAAATCGTTGGGGTTTTCAAAGGGTGCTCGAAATTTGGTCAAACATTCATGTGGAATCCTAGCAAATATATTTCGAGGCTGATTCGAAAAACAAAGTTTTGATTGTCCCGGATCAAGATTTTTGGAAAATGTTATTTTATAAATTTGAGTAAGATTTACCATGCAGTTTTGTCTAAACATTTATAAAGATATTAAAATTCCTTAGGGAAATATCTAATCTGCTGAACGACGAAAATTCAATTGTAAATGAGAGAAATTTTACCATTTGCAACAATGTTATGTTGTTTTTGTAATAACTTAATAAAATTCCATTTGACAATGTCTGACGTCTCAAAAATTGTCAAAGTTTTCAAAACCATACATTTAGAATGTTCGCAGTTAATTTTAGGTCCCCTGGTATTATTTTGGGAGCCCATGGAGATTTTTTCTTGTAATTTATTTAAAAGAATTTTGGGGGACTTTGGTGTTCTATTTTTGGAAAATTTGCACCTGACCTGCTTTCGGGTTAATTTTATAACCTCGTTTTTTTTTGAAAAGTGCTTTGGAGCCTCTAGTGTCTTCTCTTATAATAATTCAATTAAATTTCTTACAGGATACGTCACTTGCCAAAATCAGTCTTATCTTTGCAAGTACTAGCCCCGCCCACCCACCCTCTCTTTTCTCGGAGGCCATTTCATTTGCCAAAATCAGTATTATCTAAGCAAGTACTAGCCCCGCCCACCCACCCTCTCCTTTCTTAGAGGGTATGTCATTTGCCAAAATCCGTTTATTTTAGCAGCCCTGATCACCTGCCATCTCTTTTCTTTGAGGGTAAGTCATTTGCCAAAATCGGTCTCATTTTAGCAGGTACTAGCCCCGCCCACCCGCCCTCCTTTTTCTTGGAGGATATTTCATTTGCCAAAATCAGTCTTATCTTAGCAAATACTAGCCCCGCCCACCCACCCTATCTGTTCTTAGAAGGTATGTCATTTGCCAAAATCGGTCTTTTTTTTTCGTAAAGTATATAATAAAGAATTTTTTAATTATCTGGAAACCCCCGTACATAACGTACTGAAGAGTTAATCCGCCATTTTCCAGACACCCGGTATAGTGACCAGGTTTTGAAAAGGGAACACGTTCCGCCATGTTGTCTTCAAAAAGGTGCAAACACAATACAAGTTAATAATTCCTTAAACAATCTGCGACCACAAGTCGATTATTTGATGTTTAGTATAAAACTTAGCAGGAAGACCAGATTTTGGTGCCGTGACCAGGATATAAAAAAAAGAAGTCATTCCGTCAGATTGTCTTTAAAAATGTATAAACACTTTGCAGCTCCATCATTTCATACTCACAAAACGATTATTTGATATTTATCTTAAAAATGAACAAAGTGACCAATTTTTGGTACCGTGACCAGGATTTGAAATGGGAACACATTTTGTTATCTTGTCTTTAAAAGATTCAAATACAGAAGGGCTTTGATTTCTTACACAATCTTCGGTCACAGGTCAATTATTTCATGTTTAGTTTAAAAATTAGGAGAGTAATCAAATTTTGGTGCCGCGACCAGGATTCGGAAAGGGAAGACATTTCGCCATTTTGTTTTTAAAACGGTACAAGCGCACTATGGACCTTTTATTTCCAAGACAATATACCATCACAACTGGATTAGTTGATGTTTAGTTTAAAATTGAGCACAATGACCAGATTTTGGTGCCGTGACCAGAATACAAAAATAGAACTCATTCCGTCATATTGTCTTTCAAAAGGTACAAACACATTGCAGTTCCATCATTTGGTAGTCAATCTACAATTACAAAACGATTATTTTATATTTATCTTAAAAATGAACAAAGTGACCAATTTTTGGTGCCGTGACCAGCATTCGAAATGGGAACACATTTTGTTATCTTGTCTTTAAAAAGTTCAAACAACGGGTTCTTCATTTCTTACACAATCTCGGGTCATAAGTCAATTATTTCATGTTTAGTTGATAACTGACCAGAGTAACCAAATTTTGGTGCCGCGACCATGATTCGGAAAGAGAATACATTTCGCCATATTGTCTTTAGAAAGCTAAAAACGCACCATGAGATCTTAATTTCTGAGACAATATACGATCACAAGTCGATTATTTGATGTTTAGTTTAAAATTGAGCAGAATGACTTAATTTTGGTGAGGGTGACCAGGATACAAAAATAGAACTCATTCCGTCATATTGTCTTTCAAAAGGTACATACACATTGTAGTTCCATCATTTGGTACTCAATCTACAATTACAAAACGATTATTTTATATTTATCTTAAAAATGAACAAAGTGACCAATTTTTGGTGCCGTGACCAGGATTCGAAATGGGAACACATTTTGTTATCTTGTCTTTAAAAGGTTCAAACACAACGGGTTCTTCATTTCTTACACAATCTCGGGTCACAAGTCAATTATTTCATGTTTCGTTGAAAATTGAGCAGAGTAATCAAATGTTGGTGCCGCGACCAGGATTCGGAAAGGGAACACATTTCGCCATATTGTTTTTAGAAAGCTAAACCCGCACTATGGGATCTTAATTTCTGAGACAATTTACGATCACAAGTCGATTATTTGATGTTTAGTTTAAAATTAAGCAGAATGACCTAATTTTGGTGCCGTGACCAGGATACAAAAATAGAACTCATTCCGTCATATGGTCTTTCAGAAGGTACAAACACATTGCGGTTCCATCATTTGGTACTCAATCTACAATTACAAAACGATTATTTTATATTTATCTTAAAAATGAACAAAGTGACCAATTTTTGGTGCCGTGACCAGGATTCGAAATGGGAATAGATTTTGTTATCTTGTCTTTAAAAGGTTCAAACCCAACGGGTTCTTCATTTCTTACACAATCTCCGGTTACAAGTCAATTATTTCATGTTTCGTTGAAAATTGACCAGAGTAATCAAATGTTGGTGCCGCGACCAGGATTCGGAAAGGGAACACATTTCGCCATATTGTCTTTAGAAAGCTAAACCCGCACTATGGCATCTTAATTTCTGAGACAATTTACGATCACAAGTCGATTATTTGATGTTTAGTTTAAAATTGAACAGAATGACCTAATTTTGGTGCCGTGACCAGGATACAAAAATAGAACTCATTCCGTCATATTGTCTTTCAAAAGGTACAAACACATTGCAGTTCCATCATTTGGTACTCAATCTACAATTACAAAACGATTATTTTATATTTATCTTAAAAATGAACAAGGTGACCAATTTTTGGTGCCGTGACCAGGGTTCGAAATGGGAACACATTTTGTTTTCTTGTCTTTAAAAGGTTCAAACTCAACGGGTTCTTCATTTCTTACACAATCTCGGGTCACAGGTCAATTATTTCATGTTTCGTTTAAAATTGAGCAGAGTAATCAAATTTTGGTGCCGTGACCAGGATACGGAAAGGGAACACATTTCGCCATATTGTCTTTAGAAAGCTAAAAAAGCACTATGAGATCTTAATTTCTGAGACAATATACGATCACAAGTCGATTATTTGATGTTTAGTTCAAAATTGAGCAGAATGACCTAATTTTGGTGCCGTGACCAGGATACAAAATAGAACTCATTCCGTCATATGGTCTTTAAAAAGGTACATACACATTGCAGTTCCATCATTTGGTACTCAATCTACAATTACAAAACGATTATTTTATATTTATCTTAAAAATGAACAAAGTGACCAATTTTTGGTGCCGTGACCAGGATTCGAAATGGGAACACATTTTGTTATCTTGTCTTTAAAAGGTGCAAACACAACGGGTTCTTCATTTCTTACACAATCTCGGGTCACAGGTCAATTATTTCATGTTTCGTTGAAAATTGAGCAGAGTAATAAAATTTTGGTGCCGCGACCAGGATTCGGAAAGGGAACACATTTCGCCATATTATCTTTAGAAAGCTAAAAACGCATTATGAGATCTTAATTTCTGAGACAATACACGATTACAAGTCGATTATTTGATGTTTAGTTTAAAATTGAGCAGAATGACCTGATTTTGGCGCCGTGACCAGGATTCGAAAAGGGAATCTACGGACACAAATAGATGAGTTGATGTTTAGTTTAAAACTCGAGTGCCCAGATTTTGGTGCCGTGACCAGGATTTGAAAAGGGATCACATTCCGTTACACTGTCTTTAAAAAGGGACACAGCAAGTTCTTCATTTCCTCCAACATGTTGATGGTCCCGAAAAATTAAAATTCAGTTTGAAATGAATTTATCGATTCTGGAAAAGTGTTAGAATTTTTAAGAAGTGTTCCAAAGTATGTTAATTTTTTCGTAACGAAAGCCCTTGTAATCCTTTGACATCTTTTATGAATGTAAGGTAAAGCCTTAAGGTAATTCCGCCCCTATGGGCGCCCATTGTCCGCGCGCCGTCAAACACCGCCCATTGTTTCACCGCCCCTAATCCCGTCCACTCACCATCGGCTCGTCGGTATTCTTCTGGAACTGAACCAGCCTAACTCTGGTTACGTTTTCCATCTCGACCTCGCCGTTGGGCCCTTCCAGGTCGTCACCCCCGTTGAGGTACGGCAGTAACGGCGGAGGCGTGACCCGCATAGCGTCTTCGCCGTAAATTTCGTGCGCCACAACATCATGTGCTTGTAAAAGAGCCTGAAACAAAAACACCTGTTTACAGACCGTCCCCATTCAAACTGAGAACTTCCCCCAAACTTCATAAATTCTCCGAATAATTATGCAACACTTAATGTATACAGACACCTAGTTCCCGGGTTTTAGCGGCCTGCATATGCGGCCGGGCCTGTTACAAGAAGTAAATTATTTATTTATGAATATTCACGAGGCGCTGCAGTTTTGGACTTTAATGGTCGTAAATTCCGACAGGATGGGCTTGTAGCGACACCGGAGGTCGCTTTTTTAATTGCGTTGGTGGGATGAGGAGGTGGAGCGAAGTAAATTTCGGGGGGGTTTTTGAGATTTGGATTTACCTTGACGCTCGTTTGCGGGCAATTATCGGGAAGAAAGGGGTTGTTAATTAAGTGCCACCCGAATTAAAAAGGTGCTATTTAAATTTTTAATTAAAATTAGGCGAGAGCGCGCAAAATTCAGTACACGGGGGTTCTAGCCGCTCGAGCTGAACGCATACACACTTTCCTGGAAGAATTGGACACCTACCTCTACTTAAAGTCAACAATGAATATGAGGTAGAGAAAGAAGTATTTCATTGAAAAAGGGATTAGGTCATTGTTAATTAGGGCAGGTATTTAGTAATACAACGTCGGCTCAAAGAGTTCGCAACTTGCTTTGAATGGGAGTAAAATTGCGCTCTTCCAGGCAAAGGACGCCCGACGAGGAATCTTAATAATTTATTAATTTTCTTTTTTATGAACCACTTACTTTGACAGAGTTTGAAATTTTATCTGAAATTTTAAATCTGCGAACAAAGTTCGTGATTTGTATAACAAACGACATTTTTTGCGCACATTTATCAGGGCACAGCCTCCAGTCTCACTCTAGAGTTTACTTTATAGAGCGAACTCCTGATGGAACTGCGATAAGTTATTTTTGAAAATCTCGAGATAATATCTGGGTCTCTTTTTTAGCACGACTTCGTACAGCCGTGCTTAAATTTTATTAATCTAGTTACACGTCAGCGAAAAATCGATGTTATGTTGTGCGAACTATCTCGAGCCGAAAATCCCGGTATCTCCATATTTGTCCCCTTAATCCGTCCGATTACCCGGCCGCCATCCCGATCATCCTCCGGGAATTTATTAATCCAGACCTCGAATTTTTCCTTGTTTATAATTTATGGTTTCAATTAAAGTTCATCGGTTCTTGCTATTGTGACCTATCCGTTATAAACGGCGATTCTTCATCTACCGCTCTAAAAAAACGGGGTAATTTTCCGGCAAACTACCCCTCCGAGACGGCCTTTCATAACATAAAACTCATAACGCACTTTGAGTAAATAAAGCGAGTGTTCTCGACAACGTCCTGCTTAGTGTTCGGGGACTCCCACCTCGGATTCATTTTAATCAAAACCCGTAATGGCTAATTTTCAGCTTCGGGCACGACCTTGTTGATTGGTTTTCTCAGATTAACCTGGTTTCGCCGGTAATGACTCGTCTATCGATTGTGTAGACACAACGAACACGTTTCGGCTTGTTCGCGCAAACAACATATTTTAAAATGCAGCCGGCATAAATCAACGCGGACGCGGGAATGGGAACACGTCGAACAAATCCAAGACCCGAAATCCACTCCCGCCGCCGTTCCGGAACGGAAATTACATATTTTTGCATCAATGCCGGATTGCAGTGACACAACAACAATACGTTCATATGAAGCCGGATCAGAGGTGTAAACAAATTTGTTACAGAGTGCGACGAAAAAAGCGGGTAACATTTGTCCGCGGGGGTAACGACTCTATAAAGTCGATATTTTCTCCGGGTACGGAGTTCTCGTAGTTGGAGGGAGCCACTCTTGGCTAAATCCGGTGCAATTCATGTTTAATTGGTCGTTACTAATGAGAATTATTTCAAGAGCTGATAACAGTAGCATAATAATGGTCGCTGGATTTATCGCCGGAAAACTAACTCGAAGTGATAAGCTCTGTGTGGATGTTCTTTTCGAGGACGTAACAAACAGCCAATGGAATTGCGATTGTGTCTTATTTAGCTGAAAGAATGGTCGCCCTCTATTATCACGGTGACGAAGTGTTTACTAGATAAAGCGGTAAAGGTTCAATCTTCAAGTCCACCTGTCTGTTCGTGCACCATCCTGAAAAAATATCTCCCCATCTAGAACTTTTTCACACGAGTCCAAGTTTGTAAAGCGAGGCGCTTGTGGCTTTACCATTGAGAGAATTATAACGTTTTTGTTAAAAAAAAAACATCAAAATAAATTTAGTTATTTTGACAGCCTTAGTTGGTAGGTATGCAAGTTACTGTCGAATGTTGGCACCGAGCCAGGTCAGGATAGGTCAGTTCATCATAGGTGATTATCTTCTTATCATGATTTTGGAAACATTGTTGTTGAAATTAGATTTAACTGTAGTTTGAAACGAATCTAGAAGAATCATAGTTTGAACTCTAAATAGATACATAAATTCTGGCTTTAGTATGAAACTCGAATTGAACAAAAAATTTAAATAGCATGCCTTCACCAGAATTCTACAAATTTCGAGAAGAAACACGTTTTGGAAGAATGATGTTTAAGAAAAAGAAGAGACTGAACGATTTGTTCGAAACGATTTTAGAAGATTCAGTTATAAATGTGAACGATTCTATTTAGAAGAAAGAAGACATCGAAAAATTGCGTCTTCAATGCAGGATTAAAATTGAACAGAAACGAAAGTTGACTTTGGTTTGAAACTAATTAAGAAAAAAATTGACCTCTTTTAAGGAACTAGAAGAAATCAAGAGTTCCACAGAATTCTAGATGAGTTGGAAGGATTCTAGAGGAACGCTACTGGAGAAAGAGAATAAACGAAACAATTACAACTTCAGTACGAAACTAAATTAACTACCTACCTACTCTGAGTTTTTTCAGAAAATTTTAGTTGAAAATGACACAAGATGTATTTTCTTCTTGGTGGGGTCAGAATTGAAAAGGGGAGTTAAAAAATATGATTTTAGCAACAATCTCAAAGAATCCAGAAAAGAAGACTCTGTTGTTTAGAGTTAAACCGTAACGTTGATTAACTTGAAATCGGGATAGTTCTATAAGAACTCTTTCTTGAAATTTTAATATTTGAAAGAATTTTGATTTTTTTGTGAAGCTAGAATTGACGAAACAAATAAAAATCAAAGAGAATTCTTCAAAAATCGGAAAAATTTCTAGAAGAATCCTAATCGACACAGACAAAAAAAGGAAGAATTACTACTGTCGATGTGATTCTAGAACGAGTCTATTTCGAAATATGGAAAGCTAAAGTTTTTTATTTTTTTTGTTTAGTTTCAATTTTAATAGAAGAAAGAAATCGAAAAACACGGATTTAATAATGTTTTCGAAAGATCGAGAAAATAAGACATTTTAGAAAGATTCTGTTTACGGGAAAATTTGATTTTCAGTGCAAGATTAATGTTGAATAGAGAAGTTAATTAACTTAAGTTCGAGAAGATTCTAGAAGAATTCTGTCTGAAAATTTGAAGACTTAAAAGAATTTTGAATTTATGGAGTTAAGAGTTGAAGAAAGAAGTAAAAAATTGAAAATAATTCTTAAAAAATCGGAAGAACTTCTAGAAGAATTATATTCAAAATGGACAAAAAAGGAAGAATTTCTACTATCGATGTGATTCTAGAACGAGCCTAGTTCGAGACACAAAAAGCCAACATTTTTTATTTCTTTGTCTAGTTTCAATTTTAATTGAACAAAGAAATCGAAAAACATGGACTTAATAATATTTTCGAAAGATCCAGAAAAGAATACATTCTAGAAGGACTCTCTTTACCGAAAAATTTGATTTTCTATGCAAGATTAATGTTGAATAGAGAAGTTAATTAACTTGAGTTCGCGACGATTCTAAAAGAATTCTGTCAGAAAATTTGAAAACTTAAAAGAATTGAATTTATGCAGTTAGAGTTGAAGAAAGAAATAAAATATTTAAGATAATTCTTAAAAAATCGGAAGAACTTCTAGAAGAATTCCATTCGAATTGGACAAAAAAAGAAAGAACTTCTACTATCGATGGGATTCTAGAACGAGCCTAGTTCGAAACATGAAAAGCCAAAATTTTTTATTTCTTTGTCAATTTCAATTTTAATTGAAGAAACAAATCGAAAAACACGGATTTAATACCATTTCCGAAAGATCCAGAAAAGAAGATATTCTAGGATTCTGTTTACCGGAAAATTTGAATTTCAGTGCAAGATTAATGTTGTATAGAGAAGTTAATTAACTTGAGTTCGCGACGATTCTAGAAGAATTCTGTCTGAAAATTTGAAAACTTAAAAGAATTTTGAATTGATGGAGTTAGAGTTGAAGAAAGAAATAAAAAATTGAAGATAATTCTTAAAAAATCGGAAGAATTTCTAGAAGAATTCTGTTCGAAATGAACAAAAAAAGGAAGAATTTCTACTATCGATGTGATTCTAGAACGAGCCTAGTTCGAAACATGAAAAGCCAAATTCTTTATTTCTTTGCTAGTTTCAATGTTAATTGAACAAAGAAATCTAAAAATACAGATTTAATACCATTTCCGAAAGATCTAGAAAAGAAGACATTCTAGAATGATTCTGTTTACAGGAAAATTTGATTTTCAGTGCAAAATTGATGTTGTATAGAGAAGTTAATTAACTTGAGTTCGCGACGATTCTAGAAGAATTCTGTCTGAAAATTTGAAGACTTAAAAGAATTTTGAATTTATGGAGTTAGAGTTGAAGAAAGAAATAAAAAATTGAAGATAATTCTTAAAACATCGGAAGAACTTCTAGAAGAATTCTACTCGAAATGGACAAAAAAAGGAAGAATTTCTACTATCGATGTGATCCTAGAACGAGTCTAGTTCGGAATATGAAACGCTAATTTTTTTTATTTCTTTGTGTAGTTTCAATTTTAATTGAAGAAAGAAATCGAAAAACAGATTTAATTACGTTTTCGAAAGATCTAGAAAAGAAGACATTCTAGAAGGGTTCTGTTTACGGAAAAAATTTATTTTCAATGCAAGATTAATGTTGAATAGAGAAGTTAATTAACTTGAGTTCGTGACGATTTTAGAAGAATTATATCTGGAAATCTTAAGACATAAAAGAATTTAGAAAGTTAGAATTGAAGAAAGAAGTAAAAATTTGAACAGAATTCTTAAAATATCGGAGAAACTTCTAGAAGAATTCTATTCGAAATAGACAAGAGAAGGAAGAATAATTTCTTCATTGCGAGTTTGAATTACATTTACCTTGAGATCGATGTGGTTTTAGAACGATTCTAGTTCCAAATATGAAGAGCGAATAATTTTGACTTTTTTGCCGACCTTCAAATTTAATTGAAGAAAAATGTGAAAAAACATGAATTTTATAACATCTTCTAAGCATCCACAAAAGAAGAAATTCGAGAAGAACTCTGTTTTATGAAGAATTTTGTCTTCAGTGCAAGTTAATGTTGAAAAGAGAAGTTAATCAACTTGAGCTCGACACGATTCTAGAAGAATTCTGGCTGGAAATGTGAAGATATGAAGGAATTTTTACTTCTTTGTGCAGTTAGAATTGAAGAAACAAGTAATAAAAATTGAAGAGGATTCTTGGAAGATTGGAATAATTTCTAGAACAAGTCTATACGAAATAGACAAGAAAAGGGAGAATAATTTCTGAGTTGCGAGATATTTAACTTGAAATCGATATGATTTTAGAACGACTCTAGTTTCAGATATGAGGAGTGAAGAATTTTGACTCATTTGCCCAGTTTCAATTTTAAATGGCGAAAGAAATGAAAAAATAACGAATTTAATGACATTTTCGAAGGACCCAGAAAAGAAATTTACAAGGACTCTGTTCTATGAAGGATTTTGTCTTCAATGGAAGAGTAATGTTGAAAAGAGAAGTTAATCAACTTGAGATCAACACAATTCTAAAAGAATTTTGACTGAAAATGTGAAAATATGAAAGAATTTTAGCTTCTTTGTGGAGTTAGAATTGAAGAAACACGTAAAAAAAATTGAAGAGGAATCTTGGAAGATCGGAATAATTTCTGGAAGTCTATTCGGAACAGACAAGAAAAGGAAGAATAATTTCTGAGTGCGAGATTGAATTACATTTACCTTGAGATCGATACGATTTTACAACGACTCTAGTTCTATATATGAAGAGTGAAGAATTTCTACTTCTTTGCCCAGTTTAAAATTGAATTGAAGAAAAAAGTGAAAAAACATTTGTTTTACATCTTTTAAGCATCCAGAAAAGAAGAAATTTGAGATTGGCTCTGTTTTATGAAGAATTTTATCTTCAGTGCAAGATTAATCTTGAAAAGAGAAGTTCATCAGCTTGCGTTGGACACGATTCTAGAAGAATTTTGGCTGAAAATGTGAAGATATGAAAGAATTTTTACTTCTTTGTGGAGTAATAAAAATTGAAGAAGATTCTTGGAAGATCGGAATAATTTCAAGAAGAAGTCTATTCGAAATAGACAAGAAAAGGAAGAATAATTTGTTCAGTGCGAGTTTGTATTCCATTTACCTTGAGATCGATATGATTTTAGAACGATTCTAGTTCCAAATATGAAGAGTGAAGAATTTTGACTTCTTTGCCTTCAAATTTAAAGGAAGAAAAAATTTTTTAAGCATCCAGAAAAGAAGAAATTTGAGAAAGGCTCTGTTTTATAAAGAACAGGGAACAAAAGGAAACATTCCTACTTCAGTACGAGATTGAACTACTCTAGTTAAAACAGGAAGAGCGAAAAGTTTTGACTTCGTTGCCCAGCTTCAATTTTAATTGAAGAAACAAATGAAGAAAACACGAATTTTACATTTTTGAAGGTTCCAAAAACGAAAAAATCCAAAAAGGGCTCTGTTTACAGAATTAATTTTGTCTTCAGTGCACATTTATTGTTGAATAGAGACGTTAATTAAGGTAAGCTGAGCTCGATATAATTTTAGAACAATTCTAGTTCGAAATACATAATAAGAGTGAAGAATTCTGTCTTCTTTGTCCGGCTTGAATTGAAAAAAGACGACACTATTTTGTCACCGCTTGCTACAACATTAACATATTTCTGAAGGCCCTAAAAGTGATATTGATATCAAATAAAGAATCTATGACAGCATCCATAATAATAATAATAATAATAACTAGTGAGGTGTCGCATTCCTCCAGGAAATATCTACTACAGCCACTACAAATCTTCCCTCAATCAGTTTCGTTTCTGCTTGTTTCTCATATTATTAAAAGAATATGTTTGTTGTTGTAACGCTAACTAGTTAAAAATATAAAAGTCCGAAAATCTGTCAATAAATCACCTGGATGAGTATCGTAAATCTTCCTCCAAAACCCCAAAACCATAAATTTCCGTGATGCGACCATTTCCAGACACGCTATAACTAATTTACGAGCAATTAGCAAAACGTTACAACTAATATTTACTATTTCAAATATTCATTTCGCTCGACTTCCACAAAGTGTGCTTTTTTGTCGCCTCCCTAGTCGCCCCATTAAAAGGCAAAAGATTTTTGTTTGCCGACAAATGCGCTGCAAATACATTACGAAGCAAAACCGCAAAAATGTGTCGGGTGATGAAAGGCCAAAGAGAGTTACGCAACTGTTTTTCTGTTCGCACCTCCTTGTTTACCGGCTTTCGGAGTGTAAATAAATCAACAGAGTTCTGTGCGCCCGTTAAAGTGACGAGAGAGCTCTAGATGGAAAAATATGAAAAACGCGACGAAGTTTTCGAGGGGCAATTAGCTGATTACTGCGATCACTCACGATGTTCTGACACACCAAGTGCTGGAAGTATGAGCAAAACCAGAATGCATCCGCTCGAGTTTGTGCAGCTTTTGTGGTTTTAATTGTGTGCGATAAGTTCGGAAAGAACAGAGGAAGAGGAGGGTAAATTAAATTAATACGGGGACACAGCAACTGTTTGGACGTTTTATTGAAAGCGGTGGCAATAACCGAGAGGTAGCAGGTTCCCAACACTAATTACGGCTGCGAACATTTTGCGAACAAGAACAAAAAATGACGACCAGATCGACAAACAAAGACACGACGTTTCGCTTTGTGGATGCTGAAACTATTTTTCTCAGTTTTTCAAAGTCGACATCACACAAGGCGTAAACAATGTATCGGTGTTCGTCGTTCTTTTTATCATCACTTGTGACTCTAGATCAAAGACTCCAAGTTATAATTGCTTGCTGAAAGCTACGTGATGTTCATCCCGCAAAGCTTTGCAGACGTCTTGGATCACTCGTTTACAACATCTTGATGTGAGTGAGGAAACTTATACTTCAATCATAACCGCTTCCGATTCCTGGGAACCCCGAGTTCACATGAATGTGTCTGGCTGCCAAACTTGAAGAGAAGAGGTATGTTGGAATTGAGGCGAGGAAGGCGGTATAATTTATAGAAAATTTCCGATTGATGAATTTCCACCTGACAGCATTACTCTACTTCGTTGTATGGTCAAGATTTAATGTGTCTTGGTTGTTCAACGAAAATCGGTCTAATATTTTTACCAACACACTAGACTGTTCTTAAAAAAAGAATGTAATTACATGATTATTTGAAAATTATTCTATACAGGAAAGTCTTCATGGAATATGTGGATCACACCAAGCTTGATACATTTTGATACAGTTCTTGATAGATCAGTCAGGTCAGGTCAAGTCAAATCAGGTCAGGTCAGACACCCCCGAAGTGAAAAATTGTATACAAATACAGGGTTTTTATAAATGATTCTAAGAGCCTAGTTGGCCATGGATTTCAAAAATCCCGCGAATTAAAGTTATTCTCGTCAATCCAAGCTCGAAACACCAAAATCCACAAACGTCTTTGACAAGATTTTCTCAGCAGTCGGGAGTTCCTCTTGCAACATCAAATTGAACAATTTAATGAATTAGTTTTACTTTTTAATAAGATATGAGGCATTTAGGCAACCAGTTATGCAGATGCGTGTGGTATTTGTCGTGAGTCCTGGAGCATTTAGTAGTCGAAAGTCCAAAACTGAGAGGCGGCACGTTTCCATAACCTACTTGCCAAGATAAGACTGTTTCTGGTAAATTATGTGCTATCTAAGTAAATAGGGGGTGAGTGGGCGGGGCTAGTATTTGTTAAGATAAGACGGATTTTGGTACATGAAGGAAAAAGTTAAACTTAGCCCCGCCCACCCACTCGTTCTCTCATTTTTTTCTTCACAAATAAGAAATAAATTTGATATCAAACAGTATAACAAAAATTACGATTATCACTTTCCTTTCTTTTTTTAACACAATACGGGGTGGGTGGGCGGGGCTATTGCTTGTACACCTCACTAACACATTGTTGATATGAATTCAGTTTTTTGAATAAAAATTATTGGTTCATTATTGGAGACTACAAGTTTATTTATGTGTCTTGTTATTTATATGATAATGGGTATAGGGGTGTTTTTTTTCATTTTTTCTTTCTTCAATTTTTCCTTTCCTATAAGGGTGAATGGGCGGGGCTTAAACTTGCTAAGACTTAACAATATAAAAAGTAGTCATTGGAATGAAGAGGGGTGGGTGGGCGGGGCTACTGCTTGCAATTGCAATTGCAGCAATCGAAATATTTTTTGATTTTCCATTTCAGAAGCTTTCAGTTTTTAATTTCTCAATTTTTTTATTCTTTAATTTTCCATTTCTTCACATTTTCGATTTGAAGTCTTTCAAGTTTTCAATTCTTTTCAGGTCAGGTCAGTACTTGCTAAGAAAAGACTGATTGTGGCAAATTACATACCCCCTAAGAAAACAGTGGGCGGGTGGGCAGGGCTAGTATTTGCTAAGGTAGAAGTGGTTTTAGTATGACATACCCTCTAGGAAAATAAGGGGTGAATGGGCGGGGCTTAAACTTGCTAAGACTTAACAATATAAAAAGTAGTCATTGGAATGAAGAGGGGGTGTGTGGGCGGGGCTACTGCTTGCAATTTTTGGATTCTTTAATTTTCCATTTCTTCAAATTTTCCATTTGCAGTTTTTCGTTTCGGTTTTTTATTTTCTCAATTTTTTTAATTTTTCATTTCTTCAATTTTAGATTTTTCAGTTTCATATTTTTCAAATTTTTCGTTCCTTTAATTTTTCATTTTAAAACTTTCCAGTTTTTCGATTTCCAACTTTTCGATGTTCAGTTTTTAAATTTGCATTTCACGAGTTTTAATTTTAAAAATTTTCAATTTTTCGTTTCTTTAATTTTCGATTTTCAATTTGTATTCTTCTAAAATTCTTCCCAAATTTGGTCGGAGTATTCGACAGACTTCCCTCGTCCTAAGTGCGGCCAACAATTCCGTTTTTTTGAAAATTGTTCGCTTTATATTTCCCTCATTTTTCAGTTGTTCGATTTTTCATCAGTCTTTGGGAAAGTTAATAATAAATTATTGATTGTTGATATGAATTCAGTTTATTGATTAAAAATATTGGTTCCATTGTTGGAGACTATAGTTTATTAATGTGTCTAATTATTCATGTGATATAGGTGTTTAGATTTTTCTTTTGTTGTTTTTTCCAATTTTAATTTTTCAATTTTCCCTTTCCTATTTCTCTATTTAAATTTTCACAGTTTTCAATTTTTTTCAGTTCAGTCCGTTAGTACTTGTGCCGCCCACCCACCGTCTCCACTTCAGGATTCATTTTATTGGTCAGAATGAAAGATGGATTTTATACTCACAGAAATAAACTTGTTGAATGAGAATTGCGCGGCTGACTGGGCCTAGTCCCGCTAAGGTAGCACTGATTTGGTAGATCACATACCCTAAGAGAATCTAAGAAAATAAGGTGACGGGCGGGTTTAAACTTGTAAGATAAGACTCAACATATGTATAAAAATAGTCGCTAGAATAAAGAAGGGGGGTGGGGGGCTATCGCTTGTAATTCTCACTAATCACATTGTTGATATGATTCAGTTTTTGAATAAATTATTGGTTCATTATTGGAGACTACAAGTTTATTTATGTTCTTATTATTCATGTGATAATATATACGGTGTTAGATTTTTCGTTTTTTTTTCAATTTTAATTTTTTTCAATTTTTCCTTTCCTAATTTTTCCGAGTTAAAATTCCGGTTTCAATTTTCTCAGGTCAGGCCAAGTCTGTACTTGCTAAAACAAGACTGAGTGTGGCAAATTACATATCCCTTAAAAAATAGTGGGGGGTGGGCGGGGCTAGTATTTACTAAGGTAGAATTGATTTTTGTATGACATACCCTCCAAGAAAATAAGGGGTGAACGGGCGGGGCTTAAACTTGCTAAGATAAGCTCAACAATTTAAAAAATAAGCACTGCATGAACAGGGGGGGGTGGGCGGGGCTACTGCTGAAATTTTCGATTCTTTAATTTTCCATTTCTTCAAATTTTCCATTGCAGTTTTCGTTTCGTTTTTATTTTCTCATTTTTTTTAATTTTCGTTTTTCAATTTTAGATTTTTCAGTTCATATTTTTCAAATTTTTCGTTCCTTTAATTTTTCGGTTTGCGACTCTTCGAGTTTCATTTCAAACTTTCCAGTTTTCGATTTTCCAACCTTTCGCTGTTTCACTTTATTTGCAATTTACGAGTTTTAAATTTTTAATTTTTCAATTTTTCGTTTCTTTAAATTTTCGATTTACAAATTTTCAATTTGTCATTTTTTTGTTTCTCCTAAAATTCTTCCCAAATTTGGCGGGTAAATTCGACAGAACTTCCCTCGTCCTGAAGTGCGCCAAAAAATCCCTTTTTTGAAATTTGCTTATTCTTCATTGGACGTATAAATATGATGTTATACTTATTGTAAATTTTATTCATGTTGAGCATTGTTTTATGTTCTTTAGGATGTATAAGTAGGTTATTTCATTTGTTTTCCAATTTAATGTTTCATTTCTTCCTATTTTTTTCGATTAAATTTTCAATTTTTTATGGTTTCAGTAAGACAAACCTGATTGTGCAAATACATATCCCCTAACGCTTAAATATGGCAGGGGGCGGGCCACTATTTGCTAAAAGTAAATTGATTGTAATACCCTCTAAGAAAATAAGGGCGGGGCTTAAACTTGCTAGATAAGTCTCAACATATAAAAGTAAGCACTGCTTTGACAGGGGCGGGTTGGCGGGGCTACTGCTTTGCAATTTTTCGATTTTTAATTTCATTCATTTTTCAATTTTCACTTGAGTTTTTGTTTCGTTTTTTATTTTCTCAATTTTTTTAATTTTTCGTTTTTCATTTAGATTTTCAGTTTATATTTTCAAATTTCTTTCTTAAATTTTTCGGTTTGACACCTTCGAGTTTTCATTTTCAAACTTTCCATTTTCGATTTTCCAACCTTTCGCTGTTTAAATTTTAATTTTGCAATTTCACGAGTTTTAAATTTTTAATTTTTCAAATTTTCGTTTCTTTTAAATTTTCGTTTACAAATTTCAATTTGTCAATTTTTTGGTTCGTTTAAAATTCTCAAATTCGGCGGGTTAAATTCGACAGAACTTCCCGTCCTGAAGTGCGGCCCAAAAAATCCCGCTTTTTTGAAAAATTGTTCGGCTTTATATTTCCTTCATTTGGGAACGTTAATAATAAATTTATTGATTGTTGATATGAATTCAGTTTATTGATTAAAAATTATTAGTTCATTGTTGGAGACGATTAGTTTATTTATGTGTCTTATTAGGCATGTGATAATGGGTATAGGTGTTTAGATTTTTTCATTTTTTGTTTTTTCCAATTTTAATGTTTTCAATTTTCCTTTCCTATTTTTTTCGATTTAAAATTTTCAATTTTTTTCAGGTCAGAAGACAAGACTGATTGTGGCAAATTACATATCCCCTAAGAAAATAGTGGGCGGGGGGCGGGGCCAGTATTTGCTAAGGTAGAATTGATTTTTGTATGACATACCCTCTAAGAAAATAAGGGGCGGGGCTTAAACTTGCTAAGATAAGCCTCAACAATATAAAAAGTAAGCACTGGCATGAACAGGGGGCGGGTGGGCGGGGCTACTGCTTGCAATTTTTCGATTCTTTAATTTTCCATTTCTTCCAATTTTCCACTTGCAGTTTTTCGTTTCGGTTTTTTTATTTTCTCAATTTTTTTAATTTTTCGTTTTTTCAATTTTAGATTTTTCAGTTTCATATTTTTCAAATTTTTCGTTTCTTTAATTTTTCGGTTTGAGACTCTTCGAGTTTTCATTTTCAAACTTTCCAGTTTTTCGATTTTCCAACCTTTCGCTGTTTCAGCTTTTAAATTTGCAATTTCACGAGTTTTAAATTTTTAATTTTTCAATTTTTCGTTTCTTTAAATTTTCGATTTACAAATTTCAATTTGTCATTTTTTTTGCTTCTTCTAAAATTCTTCTCAAATTTGGGCGGGGGTTAAATTCGACAGAACTTCCCTCGTCCCTGAAGTGCGGCCCAAAAAATCCCGCTTTTTTGAAAAATTGTTCGGCTTTATATTTCCTTCATTTGGGAACGTTAATAATAAATTTATTGATTGTTGATATGAATTCAGTTTATTGATTAAAAATTATTAGTTCATTGTTGGAGACTATTAGTTTATTTATGTGTCTTATTATTCATGTGATAATGGGTATAGGTGTTTAGATTTTTTCATTTTTTGTTTTTTCCGATTTTAATGTTTTCAATTTTTCCTTTCCTATTTTTTTCGATTTAAAATTTTCAATTTTTTTCAGGTCAGGTCAAGTCTGTACTTGCTAAGACAAGACTGATTGTGACAAATTACATATCCCCTAAGAAAATAGTAGGCGGGTGGGCGGGGCCAGTATTTGCTAAGGTAGAATTGATTTAGGTAAATGACATACCCTCTAAGAAAATAAAGGGTGAATGGGCGGGGCTTAAACTTGCTAAGATAAGACTTAACAATATAAAAAGTAGGCACTGGGGTGAAGAGGGGGTGGGTGGGCGGGGCTACTGCTTGCAATTTTTCGATTCTTTAATTTTCCATTTCTTCAAATTTTCCATTTGCAGTTTTTCGTTTCGATTTTTTATTTTCCCAATTTTTCATTTTTTCAATTTTAGATTTTTCAGTTTCATATTTTTAAAATTTTTCGTTCCTTTAATTTTTCGGTTTGTGACTCTTCGAGTTTTCATTTTCAAACTTTCCAGTTTTTCGATTTTCCAACTTTTCGATGTTTAGTTTTTAAATTTGCAATTTCTGTTTTAAATTTTTAATTTTTCAATTTTTCGTTTCTTTAAATTTTCGATTTACAAATTTTCAATTTGTCATTTTTTTTGTTTCTTCTAAAATTCTTCCCAAATTTGGGCGGGGTTTAAAATCGACAGAACTTCCCTCGTCTCTGAAGTGCGGCCAAAAAATCCCGCTTTTTTGAAAAATTGTTCGGCTTTATATTTCCTTCATTTGGGAACGTTAATAATGAATTTATTGATTGTTGATATGAATTCAGTTTATTGATTAAAAATTATTAGTTCATTGTTGGAGACTATTAGTTTATTTATGTGTCTTATTATTCATGTGATAATGGGTACAGGTGTTTAGATTTTTTCATTTTTTGTTTTTTCCAATTTTAATGTTTTCAATTTTTCCTTTCCTATTTATTTCGATTTAAAATTTTCAATTTTTTTCAGGTCAGGTCAAGTCTGTACTTGCTAAGACAAGACTGATTGTGGCAAATTACATATCCCCTAAGAAAATACAGGGTGGGTGGGCGGGGCTAGTATTTGCTTAGATAAGACTGATTTTGGTAAATGACTGAACAATTTTAAAAGTGATCACTGAAATGAAGAGGAAAAAGTTAAACTTAATAATGTATTATTATGAATGGACGAATTAGGAACAGGGGATGAATTACAGAATAAAATAAATTATTTTCTTTCATAATTAAAATCAAAATCAACATGTAAAAAGGAACAATGGACTTGTGGTAACTAAAATACGAGACAAATATATATCTAAAAAAAATTTGTCGATTGTAATTCCATGTTTTATTGTCTTCTCATTTGGATCATTCGCCATATTTAAATTCAATGGGATTTTTAAATACTGTGTAAAAAAAAATCAATGAAGGAACTTCGACGACTTTATTTACACTTTGACAGTAGCGTCACACCCGCCGGCGTTCCTTTTTTGTGCTCGCGATAAGCCGTGCCCGTCCGCGTTGCCGCCTCCCCAGGAACAGAAGCAGCACGGTCTAGAGAGGAGTCGGCTAAAGGGAGACCGCTGACGACAACCTTGGCCGTTCTTGTCTTTTACGTTCGTTCTGTTCCGGTTTTTCTTATTTCATTTTCACTACAAACACTTGAAACTCCAACTTCAGCTGCAAATCGGCGAGTGCTGATGTCGGGTTTTTTTCGACGCGTTCTAAAATTTGTTCTTCAGATTGCCGTATTTTTTCGGTCTTACCACGGCACCGATCGTAAGTTTCAGGCTTCATCACCTATTACACACTATGAAAATCGCGTTTGAAAACTCATTAGTGGAGCTATTATTCAATAGAAAATCGTGCGCTCAGATTCCGCAAGTGTGCACTTTTGGCTCGTTAATTATGTGTCTAGCGACCTAGCGATGCGCCCGTAACAGCATTCCCGGTGCATTGTGAACCTCACAAAATCGACCTCAACAAATAAAAAGTCCACGTTGCACGTAGACGCAAATTCCTCATTAAAAGTCGCGAGACACATCCTTTGATCCTCATAAACCCACGTTGAAGATTCCGAACATGATTTTTGTCATAATTACCTCCCTAATTGAATTTTTCGCAAACTTCCAGCACGACTCGAGGAATGCGTATTCCGCGCGGAACACACACAGAATACGTCAATTTTATCTCCCGCAAAAACAGAAATGATATTATAACGTCCGTGTCCACATCTCCGGCCGAAAGTGATCCCCTCGTCGAATTACGTCGTGCAAACAAATTGTTTTCGTGGCCTGGTTAAAAAGCCGTCCATTAGTGGAGGCAAACCCGGAGAAAAATTCAACCCAATTAAGGATTCCAACAAGTGTGCACAAATATGCGGTTTAATTAAATTCCGTGATAATGTTCCGCGTCGTTGGCCTCATACGGAACAAACGGATGCCATCGGTGGAAGAGCATCAAAAAGTGGTCTGCGAAAGAAACCGCGATAAAAAGCAACCTCTTGGAATAAAGCCATAAAAAGAGGATCCACATATTGAAAACCTTCGAGCCACATGTATGCGAATTTTTTATCGGTTCACAAGTCGGACGGGTAAAAAGCTAAGAGTGACCCAAGGCATCACCGACTTTAATTGATTGGGAGCAAATCTAAGCCCTCTCGTTTATAAGGATTACGGTGATTTATCTCCAGCATTAATAAGAACGTAGAGATTTTTCTCCTCACGTTTTATCACACAAAGCTCGCACATAATCAGATCATATTTTATTCAAAATTAATTTACGAGCGAATTGCGCTAATTCGGAGCGTCAGTCAACCCGGCGAAATTCAATTTTAGGCTTTAAAATAACTGCAGCTGGAGGGGCGAAGCGGAAATTTTTACACTCGGTATTCTGATTTATGTGAAGCGGGCGAAATCGGACGAAAATTCTAATTTGCTTCAAAACACCCCAAACCCTAAGACCAATTACGCCGAATACGCACTTCATGCAACGCCATACTGCGTTACAAGCGACCTCATTTTTGTCGCATGACGTCGAACCCGATCAATACAACCAGATGAGTGTAAAATTTCGTTTGATCTCGGTTTTGCCCAGAGGGTTCAAACCCCATCGGTGTGAAAAGTAATGAGACAACACCACATCGGTGATTCCATACTTTAAGTCATCGATTATTCCTTTCACGATCACACTACAACAAAATCCTCCCTTTTTTTGCTAATCTTTCGAGTTGGTTGAATAATACGCGTTCTTTACTCACAAACATCCTCCAAGTCATCTTTAATAATAAATCATCGCGTGCATAGAGAAGAATAACAATCTCTCTACATCCAAACGTAATCTGCGAGGAAGTGCTCGTCCTTTATGAAAATGGCTCCCGAAATGATAATGTACACCGTGTTATTTATTCAACGGACTCATGCATACGTGCTTAGAACAAGATAAAGTTGGAAAGAATGGTCTTAATTTTCTGTACTAACTTAACTCTAAATTAACTTAATACGAAAAAACATCTACGAAGATTGTGTTTCGTCCTTATTGTGGTTCTAATAGCATCATAGAGCAGGTAATAGGGTTCGGTTTTTTCGAACAAGTGTACGAATTTTATCCCGCTTCATGCTATTAAGGCAAAACATATAAACACGATTAGGGAGAAAATTAATTACTCTTCTATTTTATAACATTTTATTAGTGCGCTTTCTGCAGTCGAAAGAGGAAGAATCGAACAAGGTTTCTCCAAGACTACAAAATTTTTTAGACGCGAAATAACTCACTAATTTAGTGTTAAATTTTCAACCAACATTATGACATGTCCTCATAACATGTTTAAATTGAAAAAATCGAAATTCAAAAATTTTTTAATTTCACAAATGGACAATCCGAAATATCGATTAATCGGAACTAAGAAAAATAAAACAATTAAAATAGGTATTAAACAATTTTAAAATCGGGAAATCGAAAAATCAAAAATTTGAAAAATCAAAGAAAAAAACGAGAAAGCGAATAACACAACATTTAAAAAATCCAAATTGAAATATCAAATACCTAATTGGAAGATTGAAAAAATGAAAAATAGATGAATTGAAAAATCTTAAAATTGAAATGTTGAGGAATTGAAAATTAAAATAGTCCAAAGGAAAAATTAAAAATTGAAAAATCCGTAAATCGAAAATTAAAAATTTTAAAAATGGAGATGTCGAATAATGGAAAGATCGAGAAATTGAGAAACCGAGAAAGCAACTAAAAATTCGAAAAACAGAAATAGCAAGTACTAATATAATTAGCCCCGCCCACCCACCCTGTCTTTTTTTCAGTGGTCGATTTCATGTGATCTGAATGAAATGAATGATCTTATACTGAACAGAATTGAAATTAGTCGTCAGAATGAGAAGAGGGGTGGGTGGGTGGGTGGGGCTAGTACTTGCTAAGACAAGACTGATTTTGGCAAATGACATATCCTTCAAGAAAACAGAGGGTGGGCGGGTGGGCTAATATTGATAAGATAAGACTGATTTTGGCACTTTTGATTTTTTCCATCATTTTTCAACTATATATTTCCGAAAATTAGTGAAGACATTCTCTTGTACATTTCGATATCCAAAAATCATTTTCGGATGCGTTTCTTTGAAAATTCCTACAGTTTTTCGAAATTCGCCAATTGAAATACACCTATTTTAAAGATTTGCGCTTTTTTACTTTGTTCACATCCTAGATTCCATTATAAATTGCCACTCCTACTCGACAGAAGAAAATAATTAGCCCCGCCCACCCACCCTGTCGCCTTTTCAGTGATTGATTTCAGCTGATTTGAATGAAATAGGTGATCTTATCCTGAACATAAATAAAATTAGTCGTTAGAATGAGAAGACGGGTGGGTGGGTGGGGCTAGTATTTGCTAAGAAAAGACTGATTTTGGCAAATGACATGTCCTGATAACATGTTCAAATTGACAAAATCGAAATTCAAAAATTTTTTAATTTTAAAAATGGACAATCCGAAATGTCGATTAATCGGAAATAAGAAAAATAAAAAAATTGAAACAGGTATTAAACAATTTTAAAATCAGGAAATCGAAAAGTCAAAAAATTGTAAAAACGAAAGACTGAAAAATTTAAGAAATCGAAAAATTGAAAATTTTAAAAATGGAGAGGTCGAAAAAATGGAAAGATCGAGAAATTGAGACACCGAGAAAGCAATTAAAAATTCGAAAAAGAAAAATAGCAAGTACTAATATAATTTGCCCCGCCCACCCACCCTGCCTCCTTTTCAGTGAATGATTTCATCTGATTTGAATGAAATGAATGATCTTATACTGAAGAGAAATAAAATTAGTCGTTAGAATGAGAAGAGGGCGGGTGGGCGGGGCTAGTACTTGATAAGATAAGACTGATTTTGGCAAATGACATACCTTCCAAGAAAACAGAGGGTGGGTGGGCGGGGCTAATATTGATAAGATAAGACTGATTTTGGCACTTTTGACATTTTCCACCATTTTTCAACCATTTCCGAAAATTAGTTGAAGACATTTTCTTGTACATTTCGATATCCAGAAGTCATTTTCGGCTGCGTTTCTTCGAAAATTCCTACAGTTTTTCGAAATTCGCCAATTGAAATACACCTATTTTAAAGATTTGCGCTTTTTTTTAGTTTGTTCACATCCTAGATTCTATTATTAATTGCCACTCCCACTCGTCAGAAGAAAATAATTAGCCCCGCCCACCCACCCTGTCGCCTTTTCAGTGATTGATTTCAGCTGATTTGAATGAAATGAATCATTTTATCCTGAACAGAAGTAAAATTAGTCCTTAGAATGAGAAGGCGGGTGGGTGGGTGGGGTTTAGTACTTGCTAAGATAAGACTGATTTTGGCAAATGACATGTCCTCTTAACATATTTAAATTGAATAAATCGAAATTCAAAAATTTTTAAATTTCAAAAATGGACAATCCGAAATATCGACTAATCGGAAATAAGAAAAATAAAACAATTGAAATAGGTATTAAACAATTTTAAAATCGGGAAATCGAAAAATCAAAGATTTTAAAAATCAAAGAAAAAAACGAGAAAGCGAATAACACAACATTTAAAAAATCCAAATTGAAAAATCAAATACCTAATTGGAGGATCGAAAAAATGAAAAATAGATGAATTGAAAAATCTTAAAATTGAAATGTCGAGGAATTGAAAATTAAAATAGTCCAAAGGAAAAATTAAAAATTGAAAAATCCGTAAATCGAAAATTAAAAATTTTAAAAATGGAGATGTCGAATAATGGAAAGATCGAGAAATTGAGAAACCGAGAAAGCAACTAAAAATTCGAAAAACAGAAATAGCAAGTACTAATATAATTAGCCACGCCCACCCACCTTGTCTTTTTTTCAGTCATTGATTTCATCTGATCTGAATGAAATGAATGATCTTATACTGAACAGAAGTAAAATTAGTCGTCAGAATGAGAAGAGGGGTGGGTGGGTGGGTGGGGCTAGTACTTGCTAAGATAGGACTGATTTTGGCAGATAACATATCCTCCAAGAAAACAGAGGGTGGGTGGGTGGGGCTAATATTGATAAGATAAGACTGATTTTGGTATTTTTGACATTTTCCACCATTTTTCAAGTATTTCCGAAAATTATTTGAAGACATTTTCTTGTACATTTCGATATCCAAAAATCATTTTCGGCTGCGTTTCTTTGAAAATTCCTACAGTTTTTCGAAAATCGCCAATTGAAATACAGCTATTTTAAAGATTGGCGCTTTTTTACATTTTTCGCATCGTAGATTCTATTATTAATTTCCACTCCTACTCGACAAAGGAACATTATTTATTCATTGTTACTGCAGAAATCACAAAAAGCATCCCTATATAAACATAATTTGATCCTTTTTCTTGCAAAAGCATGAAACACTTTAAAAAAATAATGCGTATTAAAGCAACAATTAGTTTTTTGCGTAAACGCGTTAGTTTTAGTATTACAAAAGCAAATAAAACACGAACTCGTTATATTAACGAGTCTGATTGCAAACGTCTGAGCCATTTGAAAAAAAAACAATCATTATTTTTAACGAACGACTTAAAAATAATTTACGTCGGCATATTTCTTAAGTTCGCACTAATTACTTATATTTTCTCAACGC
Source organism: Zophobas atratus (assembly GCA_022388445.1). Lineage (NCBI taxonomy): Eukaryota > Metazoa > Arthropoda > Insecta > Coleoptera > Tenebrionidae > Zophobas > Zophobas atratus. Next base: position 6,595,477 of record CM039450.1, read on the forward strand.
TATCCAAGCAAATGCTTTTACTTTAAGTACCTAAGTGCTATCAGAGACTCGACAATAGTAAAAGCATTTTCCAAAGTTTATGAATACGCTTCCAATGAATAACCTACCCCACTCCCGCGAAAATCGTCGACCTGCGGTTATCTCCAACTCCATTAATCCTTAATAGAAAAAACCAAAAAACTTCGTTAAAAAACCAAACAAGTCCGAGAAACCGCGCCGTGTTATTTCGTTATCTTTGCCCACAGGGCATAAGGACGACCATAAAGTTAATTTATATTTGTAAGAGGAATTTACGATGCCGTTAAAAACTTTTCGTTCTTCATCCATTTCGACGCAATATGATTTTATAAGCAATTATTCGACGTTACTCCGCTTTCTCCGCATTGTTTATTCAAGGCTGAATAATTCAATGATGAATTTCGCGAAAAGGAGCTATGCAAATTATAGAAAATCAACGTCTGAGACTTCCTCGACGTGTGTGGGGGGCAAATCCGGCGCTCTAATCCAAGTAAGTAATTCCTTCCAGAAACCGGAAACGGCTCCGGAACGTCACTTGTGACAAAGTGGGCCAAGTTGGGACAGAAAAACCGCCAGAATGCAAATTATCCCGACAATGGAATAATAGGTGGATTTTAACGGCCACAATTTGCGGGTGGGCATGGAAATATTAACCGATCATGAATTAATTGCGTTAGGCAAACTAGGCCATCGTTAGGCGGAATTCGCACTAGGGGTAAAATGCGGCAGCGCTTGAAGTTTTAGAGGTTACACGAGAGGTTATGTTGAATAGAATTCATCACTAGTTAATGAAACCGGGAATACAATCAAATATTGGAATCTGATTGTTAATTCATTACTAGGTCAATGTCCCTGACGATATCCTAGGGCTGTTTTCTTAGGCGCGCCCGATCTATTTTTCAACGACTAAGAACAAGACAGGATAAAGGATTCATTTACATCTGCATTGCGGGCTGTAAATTACATAATATCAAGAGACGTAAAGGGAAAACGAATTATTTGTTATTAAGAAACATGGAAAAAATTAAAAGCTTGGATTCCACCCGTCTCGGAAATCAATAACCAAATTTAATAATCAACTCCGAAATGAGAAATATCGAAGAGAAACAAAACCAGGAAAATTAATTAATACGCGAAATTAATTCCAAATGTGTTTTTTAAAAATGGAATGAAGTACACTCGCTATTTCGACACTATTTTATCAACAAAGTGATCGTAGTGTGGAACTACAGTAATTATATAATGGGGCTTCGGGCTCACTCTTTGGACGTATATAGTGGGGCTTCTGGTTCACTTTTGTCTCGAAGTTTACGGAATTTACTTCCAGTAATCATTTAATTTAAAGACCGCTTAAATTAACACGAATACAATCTGGTAGTAGGAGATGACTTGTGAATAAGATTTTATCGTCGGAAGCGTGAGATATAAATCAGTATTGCAGGACGTAGAAGCGAGGTGATTGATTGGCTTAGATATAGAAATTTAGAGAGAGACGTTTAATACCGTCTCGTCTATCCAATTGTACGGTCAGTTAATAAACCCAGCGCATAAGCGGATCAAACTCTTGTCCGCTCCATTTTTGCGGCCAATATTTGTGTAAACACAGACTAATTCCTTTAACAAATAACCAATTTAGTGGAGAATTCGTAACGTTTGTTCTTTCGTAAAATCATTGACGAACGTCTTGAAAGTGTAGGGTGTTAGGACGGAGCTCTGCAGCACTGATTCAATCTCGCAAAGCCAACAAAAGACGCCTATGTCTAAAGAAAAAATATCTGGTCAACTCACATAGCATAGCATGATTCCGTCAAAGTTCCAACATAACTTTTTCCTCCCTAAATACGGTCAAAGTTGAGCCTTTTCGGTGTTGATGGCCGGGAACAGTCCTCTGGGAATTGTTTACGCTGCTCTTGTTTGTCCTTAACAACACTCCAGATACGAAAAAACTCTCATTTCGGGTTTTCACATCCGACTTTATCCGGTTAGAATCGACGGGCGGAACGCGCCACGTTGTGACGGTTTACAGCGAAACGAGTTCAAATGAGAGAAAAAAGCTCGGCTTTGTAGTCCGAGTCCGCAAAACGCTAATTGCCAAACGTATTTAGTGACTGGAAGTTTGAAAGTGCGAGTATTTTTTGGGGTGTCCCATTTACGATTTCGCGCCAGTGCGGAAACACGTAAATGGGACATATATATAAAAAAATAGAAAATTGAGCGCTACACCTCACGTTATGAGCATCAATCACGGAACGCGAGCTTGTATTATCTCGTGATGCAGAGTCAAAGACAAAGCTGTTCAGAGCTTATTGCAGGGATCATAGTTCACTGTCAGCTCGTGGGTCAGTTTAGAATTGGCGGCGGGAAATCTGCATAAGAAGATTAATATTGCTGGAATTCTGGAGGAGCTTAACGCCAATTGTAGCGCAGCTAGCTTTTGTTCTCGCATTAAGGGGAGCGCTCGGGGTTTGAGAAAGTTTTTATTTTTTCGACATAATAAAACCATAAATAAGGAAACGAATAGAAGTTTTATTCTTTCAATTCCGACCCACGGAAGGAATTTATAAAATATGTTTCTTTGGTGGTCGTCTTTGATTTATCGGGAATATTCGTTATTGTCACCTGATTGGGAAAAAAAAAAATATATCACGTCTGACATGACTCGATTAGAAAATTCTTTCGGAAAAGTCGGAAAGGTACGTCGTTTACAAATTTTAGTTTGTATGGAAGTTTGCATAAATGAGAGAGATCTCAAACTTTTTTATTCACTGAGGAAACACTTCTTAACAAAAGTTCACAACTCCAAGGGAGCTAATTAACGGCGAAGGTGAATTTTAAATACGAATATTTTATTTTTAAAACAGCGAGATAAATTGTGACAGTGAACAGTTATTAAATAATCGACTGCGAAAATCGTTACGTGTGTAATGTAAAGGAAATACACAGATTTTTATAAGCAGTTTTAAACACACTCTGAAAAAGCTACATTTTGTACAAAAAAAGATAAATCGTTAAATTTGTAAAGTTAAATTATCGGTCCGCAAAATTGGCGCAGCTAGTAGGAAAAACGACCAACTATATCATTATTATTGATAAAAAAAGACAAATTATATTAATATTAATAACATTATAATAAAGCTTCTCTGATTTCGGTGTAAAAGCGGCAGACGACAAATTTAAATTTCTAAAACAATTCACCAAAATCGGTACAACCCGAGGCTATAATTTATTTATTAAGAAAACAGTCTTTGTGAAAAGGTTTGTTTTATTTTTAAAAATCAACAAGTGATAAATTAAAAGAAAATTCGACTTTTCTAATGAAATAATTTTTAATCTGAAAACGCTGAAAATACGCTTGTCGTTAAATTTTTACACTTAAATTATGGGTCATTTTTCGATGTCTGTACGATTGGCGCAGCTAGTAGGAAAAATTCTGAAACTCGACTTGGAAATCAGTTTTTCACTATTTTCTTTTTAGTAATTTGTCTATTTGCGATCGATTTAGGTTGAAAAATTTACACTGAATTTCATTATAGGTATTGCAAAATGTAAAGCATTTATTTTCCGGAATTTGCAAAATAGCCACAACTGCACCACTGTCGATAATGGGAAAAATTATATGTGAATGTAATGTAATAAAACATATATCAATGCCTGAAAAATAGATTTCAAAACCCACATTTTATTATTTAAAAATTTATTTTATTAAAATAATGTACAATATTGGTTCGAATTTTTTACTAGGTATTATTCAAAAAATACCTTATTAGAAGTTATTAGTTTCAGAAAAATGATTTTTTTAAATTCAAACGACGCATCAATTAAAAAGTCTTCAAGTTGGCGCCAGACGTGCAAGCTGTATTTCTTCCACTTGTGCGCAGCAAACGCATGAAAAATAACTTGCCCGTCAAACGTCAACTTGATGACGCTTTTTATTGATCGCGCGCTATTCAGATAGCACCAACGAAAATAAGACGTCAAAAGGATATACACAAGAGCGCACAATGTTTTTCTCATTGTCCTCATAAAAAAAGAATTTTATGTTTATTATTTCGAATTCACAAATACGAAATTTATTTCTTCGGAAATAATGGGATTTTGGAGACCATAAAAAAAGCAATTTTTCCCTTACTTACGCTCTCACCATTCCAAGGCAAAAAATTCATCACTTTTTATGTATTATTAGTCTTCTGGAAATTCCGGTATTGTAATTAAAAATTACAAAGGAGGGTTAATGTATGAAAATTTAATTTGCGAGTATCACGGAAATTATTTTCCAAATACTAAAAGCAACAATGGGAAAATATTTTTTCTAGATTTAATCAAACAGTGCAGAACCTTAAAAAAATAAAAAAACCTTTTAATCGTGTGCCAAGTGTTTCCCGCAAATAAATAAAATCCGCCGCCACACAAAACCGGTAAATGGGACCCGTAATGCACCTACACACCCCTCCTCTCCAAACACAAAACCACCCCCAAAAAACCGTCCCCGAATTGTCCACAGTAAACTGTCACTCCGAGACCCCACAATAAAAATGATCGCCGCGGACACAAAAACCGAATTAATTTGACGTCGTCGAAAAAACTCGCCGCCCCCGGCGGCGGTGGCCAGCGATGTTTCGGCACGAGAGCTCGGCGCTAACTGTTCGCATGTACTTGGCTCAAGTTGAACGCGGACAGCGCGCAACTTCTGCAATAACAAGGCTCCGGCCGTATGCGAAACTCCGGTGGATTTTCAAGATAGCAAGACCCTAAAAGGTCCGGTCATTCGAACCGTCTGCTGAAGGGTTAGATTGATAGATGCGGGGCAAATATTGGAAAAGGGCGAGATGAGATGATGATGACGAGGTCTTTAAGAGCTTCCGGGAAAGGGAAGGCTTATCTGATAGAGGGTTGATGTTTTTGTGTGCAACTGGTCATGGTTTCGGCGTTTTTGTTAGTGGGAATTGCAGCGGATTGCGAAGGATATCTCAATTGAATGAAGGTCGTGGGGTGTACCATTGTACCAGAGGGGGTTGGCGATGGGTTGACGGTAACCATGACGACCGATGACGGTAGAGGGTTTTGGGGTTTGTGCGTTGGCAACCCTACTTTTTGACTTTAAAACTGCGAATAATAAAGAAAAAGGTTTTCCATTACAAAGGACATACATTAACATTAGGAAGCAAGAATAATAAAACTATAAATAGCGAACTGAATAGAAGTTTTATTCTTTTAATTCCACTTCGCGGGAAGAATTTATGACAAATGTTTGCTTCGGTGGTCGCCTTTGATTTATTGAGTAGCTTACAGGAAAATAGCTTAGATGATTGAGACACAATATATAAGCAATAAAATCACGCGGAAGTAAAATGTCCTCAATGTTTTCGACACAAATTAATTAGAAAAATTGTTTTTAAAAACACAGTAGTTTGAAGTTTGTATACTTCAGGTCAGGTCAGGTCACATCAGGTTAGGTTCAATCCGATTAGATTTCTTTGATGAGAATTGTTATCAAAAATTAATCAATTAAAATAATAGATTCATTAATTTTTCTTAACAACTTTTACAAACATAATTTTGAAAATTGAGACTCCTCTCGCGTGATTTTCATAAATTCATAAACATTCCTATGGGACTGCACTATTTTCAAAAAGACGTTTAGGTGTTAATAAAAAATACGCGTCAGGTGTTCCTGAGAAGTTAAATTATTAATAAGAGAATAGTTTTTTGTCTAAAAAATATGCATCTTAAAAATGTTTGCAATTATCCTAAACGTACTCGCTGCGCTCGTATTTTAAGGGTGTATTTTTTTATCTAGAGATTTGTTTATTTTTGCAACAGAACTCAAACAACTTGGCTGAGACTCTAGCCTGCAGATTTCTATAAAAATAAAGCTGAAAAAAAAAAAAACAAGTCTGAAATTTAGGTGTAATTAAAAAAATATTTATTGTTGTCCCTGAGAAGCTAAATTATTAAAAACAATTTTGTTGTGTTAAAAATGTAAATTTAAAGACACCAATGTCTGTGGGACTGAAGCATCCCGAACGTGCTCGCTGCACTCGCATTTTTAAAGTAGATTTTTTTGGAGCCATTTACCTTCACAGATAGATCTAGAAAATTATAAAAACTAGTAGCCACTCATTCGTAAATGTTTTTATAACGCTAAATTAATTAAAAAAGAATATTCAGAATGCGAGTGCAGCGAGCACATTTAGGTATAATTCAAAATTATTCGTCGGTGTCCCTGGGAAGCCAAATTATTATAAATTAATTTTTCTGTATAAAAAAATGAAGCTTCAAAATGTTTATAAATGTCGGAAAGCAATAACCCCGCCCACCCACCTCGTCTTGATTCCAGTGACCAGTCTTAATATTAATTATTATTGTTAATTATACATATGTATGTTTCGACTTTTCAGTTTTTCGATTAAGCGATTTTTCGATTTTCCCATTTTTCGATTATTCAATTTTCGATGTTTCAGTTTTGGGATTTATCAGTTTTTCAATTCTGCAATTTTTCTTCCATTGTTCAATTTTTCGATATTTCGGTTTCGGAATTTTTCAATATTTCGATTTTTACATCTTAATTTTGTTTCGATTTTTCGGTTTTTTAATGTTCGGATTTCTTAATTTTCCTATATTTTAATTTTTCAATTTTTACTATTTTCGACTTTCGATTTCTCGGTTTTTTAATTTTTTAGTTCTTGGATATTTGAATTTTTGGAATCGTTAAATTTTAGATTTTTTCAGTTTTTAGAAGTTTCGATTTCTCGATACTTTGATTTTTCGGCTTCTCGGCTTAAAATATTTTGGTTTTTGAATTTTTGGATTTTTAAAAATTTTAGTTTTTTCGATTCTTCACTTTTTCGATTTACTTATCGATTTTTTTTATTTTAGATTTCTCGATTTTTTGAGTTCTCGATTTCTCGATTGCTCGATCTTTTGATGTTTGGATTTCTCATGTTTGAGATTTTTTCAGCTTTTAGATGTTTCGATTTCTCGATACTTTGATTTTTCAACTTCTCGGCTTAAAATATTTTGGTTTTTGAATTTTTGGATTTTTAAAACTTTTAGTTTTTTCGATTCCTCAATTTTTCGATTTACTTATCGATTTTTTTTATTTTAGATTTCTCGATTTTTTGACTTCTCGATTTCTCGATTGCTCGATCTTTGCATGTTTGGATTCCTCATGTTTGCGATTTTTGACTTTCGGCTATAACCTGAAAGTGCTCGCTGTGCTCGCTGAGATTCTTTCTTAACCACTTCTAATGAGATTTATTTACAAAAAAAAGGAAGGCGAGCGCAGCGAGCATGCGTTGGTGTCATTGAAAATAATTCACTACTGTCCTTGAACAGCTTGTGATGAATTTTTCATTCGTTGTCAGATCAAGGGGCGGGGCTTAATTGCAAGTACCATATTTGTCTGCAAGAATTTACCATTTTAAACATGTTTTAAGTTGCTTATTCTGAAAAGACGACTACGTATATTAAGAGAAAAAGCAAAATGTAACTAAAATTTGTTCGTTCATATCCCCCCTGATAGGTAGTGAATCATCAGAAATTATCAATAAATCCATCTGATTTTTTTTAGATGCAAAATCGCTCTTAATTCGATAAAGTTTTTCTATTATTTTTGAAATTGCTTATCAAGATCGCCTACAAATATTTTTACGATGAATTTTCTAGAACATTTTGTATGTTTTAAGAATCACCCCATATTTTTAATTTTACATGTACCAGTCGAACAATTAAAATCGAAAAATAAAAAAATTGAAAAATCGAATAAAAAAATCGAAAAGTTGAAGAATCAAAAAATTGAAAAATCGGGAAACCGAAAAATTAAAAAATCTAACAAATTGAAAAATTTAGAAATTGAAAAATTGAAGAATCGAAATGCATATTTAAAAATTCCAAAACTGAAATCGAGAAGTCGAAAAGTCAAAAAATCGAAAATTAAACAAAATCATAAAATTAAAATACCGAAAAATTGAAAAATGCAGGAATTAAATAATTTACAAAAGTCAAATGCTGAAAGATTCAGAAATCGAAAACATGAAAAATCTAGAAATCTAACACTCGAAAAAATTTAAAAATGGAAAAAACCGAGATTTGGGAAAATGGGAATTCGAAAATTTCAAAAAATTAAAAAGTCGGTAGCTCGAAACATCAAAAAGTCGGAAAATGTAAAATTTAGAAAATAAAAAATTTGAAAAATCGGAAAACTGAAAAATCAAGCAAACAAGAAACCGAAAAATTGACGAATCCAAAACTTGAAAAATAGATAAATTGAAAAATCGTAAAACTGAAATGTCGAAGAATTGAAAAATTTAAACACGGAAAAATCGAAATATTTTTAAAATGATGACGAAAAATCGGAAAATCGGAAAATTAAACAATAGAAAAACCGAAACATCGTAATTTCGATAAATCGAGAAATCCAAAAACCAAACATTTTAAAAATTGAAAAAATGAAAAACTGAAAAAATCAAACACAGAAGTCAAAAAATCGAAAGATCTGGAAAAGGAAAGATAAAAAAATTGGAAGTATAAATTTGAAAATTGGAAAAATTGAGGAATCCAGAAATCGCTCTTGATTCGATAAAGTTCTTTTATTATTTTTGAAATTGCTTGTCAAGATCGCCTAAAACATTTTTACGATGAATTTTCTAGAACATCTTCTATGTTTTAAGAATTAAACCATATTTTTAATTTTATATGTACAAGTCCTAAGGAAATTAGATTTTACAGTCGAACAATTAAAATCGAAAAGCTATTGTATTGATACTCTAAAAAAATCGTAAAAACAATTGTGATTAGTAAAGTTGGGAAGACCTGAACGTACTCGCTGCGCTCGTATTCCAAGGGTGTGTTTTTCGAAATCTAGAAGCTAAGCCGGATGCTTAGAATGCGAGCGCAGAGAGTTTTATTAAAAAACCCCGTATAAGTAATTATCAAACCCATGAATTCATTGATAAAAATTTGTTAAATAATCGACTGTAAAAAAACTGTTAGTAGTTATATGTTGGGGCTCCTAGATCACTCTTAGCGGAAAAACAGACTTCGACCACGAGTAACTTCGGTAAGAGTGATTAACTAATTTGTGTAAAGTTAATGCACGATACAGAAATATTAAGAACATTAATAAAGCGAGCGCAGCGAGCACGTTCAGGTGTCATAAAAAATACTTGTCAGTGTTTCTGAGAATCTAAATTATTAATAACAGAATAGTTTTTGTCTAAAAAAAAAAAAAAATGGCTCGCTGCGCTCGTATTCTCAGGACGTATTTTTTGTCTAGAGATTTATCTATTCTTACAATAAAACCAAAACGACTTCGCTGAGACTCTTTCTTGCAGACTTCTATAAGAATAAAGACGAAAAAAACAAGTTTAAAATGCGAGCGCAGCGAGCACGTTCAGGTGTAACTTAAAAAATTATTTCTTGCTGTCCCTGACAAGCTAAATTATTAAGAACAATTTTGTTATTATTTAATCACCACTAATGTCTGTAGGACTGAATCATCCTGAACGTGCTCGCTACGCTCGCAATTTTGACGTTAAGTTTTACAGGGTGATTTAAAAAAAATTATTTATTTTTTTTTCAAAAATCTGGAAGTCGGATAAAAACTCAATGCGGATTTACAAACTAGGCTATGTTGTATTATAAAATTTAAAACCCATTTGCTATGTACAACTTTGAGGTGACGTCATCACATTGTTGGTGGGGATGATTACACAATTTTGGTTAGCGATTTACCATCTATACGAATGCATAATGCGCATATAAAATTTGATAATAATCGATGCGGTAGCTAATTAACAGACATTTTTGGAATATTAATATTAGTAAGTATTTTTAAAAACAATAACAGAAAACTTACGACAATAAAAATTTGTTAAATAATCGACTGGAAAAAAACTGTTAGTAGTACAAAAGTACATTTTGACAGACAAAGATTAATATGAAAAACTAAAAATGTGGTTAAAAAACAAAGGTTTTATTGTAACATTAACAATTACGGAGGAGGTGGTGGGGGAAGCCGCGGGGAGAACATACATTAGGAACAACTAATAAACAGTTCAGTTTAGTTCAAGAATAATAAAACCATAAACAGCGAACTGAATAGAAGTTTTATCTTTCAATTCCACTTCACGGGAGGAATTTATGACAAACGTTTTCTTCGGTGGCCGCCTTTGATTTATTGAGTAGTTTGCTGATGGGAAAATGACCTAGTGTCAGTCGATTCAGATAAAATATATAACAAATAAAATCACGCGAAAATAAAATGTTCGCAAAGTGTCTGCTACAACCTAATTAGAAAATTGCTTCTAAAAACAGAGACATCTGGCTTTGAAGTTTCCCAATTTTAGTTTCTATAAAAGTTGAATGAAGTCTAAAACTTTTTAATTAACTGAGAAAACATTGCTAAAAAAAAAAAAAAAACAACGACGAAGGTGACTTTTAAATATGAATAGTTTATTTCTAGACAGTACCAGGGAAGTTAGGACAATAAAAATTTGTTGAATAGTCGACTGAAAAACTGTTAGTAGTTAGGTATATGGCGGGGCTTCTAGTCACTTTTGTCAATGTTGCAGGGATAATAACCTGAATTAGTGTCAATGCACCACGCTGTACAAACTGCAACAATTTTCTTTAATCAAAGTTTCCAGACAAAATAGTCTTGGAGCAGCTCGTTTACACAGTGATTGTGATTTTCATAGCATGCTTTTCCGATGAGGTGCTTTGTGCACTCAGATCTGTTCCGTAACAAAGTTATTAATAATGAACGTTGCATCTCCCTTAAGACCAAAACAAGAGATGTTTATTCCAGCTGTTTAGATTGTATACAACTGACTCCAATAATAGTCGACTTAGGAAAACGGAATAAAATTTTCATCTTAGTTTTATGGTAGCGGAAGACTGGAAACTTGTAGTGTTGCTTTCAAAGTATAATTCCTCGACTACGGAGGAAGCAGAACATTTAATACCTTGAAGACAATTATCTGGATGCGACACTTGTAAAGTCAATACATGCAGCTTCGGGACACGACGTAAGTTTAGATATAAGTGGAAGGATCTTTTAAATGATAACTTTAACTATGAAACAAGTTGCGGATCCATCTGCAAAGATAAAACACACATAACAACATACAGATCATTAACTTTGATATCGTTGTTGCGCAAAGACGAACCGAGGTATTTTTCTTGTTATTTTATTAAAAACTCTATTGCAAAGTAACGTAATCCAATTATAGAGACAACAATTTTTGAGTTTAAAAATTGTCTGGTGATCCCGGAACTTCGGATCTGCGCCCTCATGTGGCCATTTTCGCGCGTTATTTATTTAATTCCACCAGCGTCAACGTTTTTGTAATCTGGAAGTAAACCACGCTCTACACACAAATTCTGCGTAACTTTTCCGCGTTCGTTCGGGTCCAACTTTTCCCCAATTTTCGTTTCATTCCTATGATCTAAACGCATGCAAACCCGCTCGTCTCCACAAAAACACAAAACCCATTCCGGCTAATTCAACACAAACAAAACTAAAACTCGTTCGTTTGCTACACATGAACTCCAATCAACGTCGTTCCGCGAGGACGCAACTTCCATGCGAACACGACGCCGACTTCCCGCAAGTATTATGATAAAGTGCCAGATTTAATTAACATAAAACCCAAAAACATCTTCAGATCTTGGGAATTATTTTTGTAGATGTATATACACTGTGGCTACCAGAAGGATAAATTTAATTAGAGGAGCCGGAGGCTCCGACGCTCCCTAATTTATGATTCCGTTTTGCATTGTTTTACATAAATTTCAGGTGAAGATAAAGGGAAAGAGTGCTTTGCATCCGGCAATTCGAATCGCATTAACCTTTACTAATAAAGTTAGCGCAAATCGCATCACGTATTTCAAATGCACGCATTGCGCATTCAATCTAAAACAATTTGTTACCGGCGGTAAACAACGATTGAAGTTTTCACCGCATATTTTAAATCAATTTTAATCAACTTTTTCATAATTAATTTCAGCCCATTCTAAAAAAATTACTCAACGTTAAAGCAAATCGGTGTTAATTAAGTTATTATTTTCTTTAATTTCTAGAACTAGCTGGAGGATGAATTTGAGACGAGTTGGTTGTTTACTACTTATCTCGCTAATGAACACCCGAGCACGTTATTAATTAACTATCACCTGAATCAATCTACACCTGTTTATGTTTACGTGAAGTTTTCGCTATTCAACGATATTCCAGCATTTCAATGGTAAGAGGCGTCTAATTAATTAAATTTAGAGCCTCGTTTAGCGCTGCCGAAAAACGCGACTGGTATATTCTCACCGTATATATCATTTTTATGTGAATGTGAAAATGTTAAAAGCGGTCTATGCATAAATCACGCATTCCACGGAAAATTTTAAAATAAAACATGGGCCATTAGTTCGGCACGGTGCGAAATTTCGCGTTTAAAATATGGACAATTGCTGTTGGGCTGATTTATAATTTAAGGACCAAAAACACGGATTAATTTTCCGAATTGGAAAATGTTTGGGTGGATGATGCAAAATTCAGATCTGTGGATTTAGGTTAAAAGTGTAGATCGCGATGAAGCCAAGCATTTACTTATTTAAAGGAAAGTGCGCTCCTAGAAGTCTGATATACGGCAACGGAAAGCTCCTTTCAAAATAGAAAAGATTGCTCAGGGTTTCCATAAATCATACCTTTAAAATTAAGTTCCTCGAACGTGAATGAAATCTCCATAATAATGCACTCGCGTGGAAATAAAAGGACGTGTAAGTATTTCTTCAACAAATATAAAAATGTTGCATGTCAAAAGAGCACAGAAATCGAACATCGAATGCGCAAATTGTGTTATGTTAGACCACTCTGTGGTTGACATTACTTGAGACGTATTTTGTTTTTTCTGCCGCGACCCATTCACTTCAAACTCTTTGTTCGTGGCGTATCAAATAGATTTTTTTCTGAAAGGATCGAGTTTTAACCCGGGTCGTCGTGTCTGGAAAAAAAATCTACAAAAATATATGGCGAGTTCACACAATATTAATATTAATAATCCCCCAAAAGCAGTTCAATATTTTCAAGTAAAATCCAAAAAATCCTGAGGCGGCACGCTTTCGGATAATTGCAAACGACCGATAACAAGGTATAAACACGCCGGAAATTTAATAAAACACCTGCTCGCATACAAATTCTCGTTAGTTATCGTGTTCCCGTTAATTGTCTTAGCGCACTGTATTGAATGTGGCAACACCGAAACTAGCGGCGAGCAATGTTAACTGAATACATATCTCGTAAGTTCGGACAAACAAAACAATATGAACATATTTCAGAACGGTAAATATGTTCGGTGCGCAATGTGGTGCTGCAAATTGAAGTGTCTTAAAACTTCAAAAATAAAATTTGTGTTTGTAAAACAGTTCGAAGTTCCCACGTGAAACACGCCAGCAAGCATGCAACTCGGTTCTTAATCAGCCGGAATTCACTCCGCTGCAAAAGATACACTTTACAAACTTGATACTCTAAATAATGGCCGCAATCCCGTTCCACTCAGATACAAAGTTAATGTTATCCGAAAGCAACCCGAAATGCCACTTACTTAGCATATTCATTTACGCTCCTCTCGCTCTACGTTTGCCGTAAACTTCAATAACCGATATTTTTATCCGACGTTTGATGTCAAAGCAACTACGGCGAAAGTTCCGAGCACAAATTCCGGAAATCTCATCCGAGTTCAAATAAAAAGCCGTCATAAAACTAACAAATCTTCGAGCTCCAGAGTATATCGCAGGTAGGATTTATTTGATGGAAATCTTTTTTGTGAGTAATCTGCCAGATCAAAGAAACATATCGTGGTAAATGTAGACGTTCGGAGTAAAAGCGAGCTGATTTGATTGAATAAGGCATTTTTCATATTTTATTTACGCGGAATGTTTTCGGGTGAAGGCGAAGTTACTACTCATATTTTCTGGATGTTAAGTTCGGAATTGCGTGCCATGGATGAGGTGCTCAACTTTCGACGATTTTTTATTTTATAGAATGGTCGAACAGAAGCTACAATTAAAATATATAATATTTTTTTGTCATTTTAGTTACTTTGACAGCTTTAGTTGGAAGCCATGCAAGTTACTCTCGAACTCCCAAATGTCAATTTGGTAGGTAAAAAATCTAACTTAAGTGCAAAATTCACACAGAAATCAGAAAATTGTTCCACGGCGACAAATATCAATTTCTTGTCAAATTACAAAGTCAGGAATACCAACCTACAATACAATGCTTTAGAGCGATAATAAAAATATCTGTGGCGACACAATAATAAGTAGTAGTAAGCGAAGAAAGACAAGTGGCGTCATCGTCTAGTGGTCCGGGAACCTGCCCGGCAAGCGGGGGGTTGTGATTCGATTCCCACCTTAACATTATCAATTAGAAAAAAATCGTTTCCGATACTATTTCGTCACTAATGTTTAATACGAACTTAAACTCTTTGGCTTGGGTTGGACATGATCTAATTATGTTCTTCTGTCGAGTAGGAGTGGGAACTAATAGCATCTAGGATGTAAAAACAGCAAAAAAAGCGCTAATCGTGACTTTTTTTGGTCGAATATGTCAAAAGTGCCAAAATCCAGTCTTGTCTTATCAAATATTAACCCCGCCCGCCCACCCCCTAATTTTATTTCTGTTCAGTATAAGATCTTTCCATCTATTCAGAACGGATAAAAGCAATCACCGAAATGGAGATAGGGTCGGTGGGCGGGGCTAATTTTGTTCTTATGTCAAGTAGGTGGAGCAACTAATAGAATCTATGATGTAAAAACAGTAAAAAAAGCACTAACGTGACATTTTTTTGTGAACGAATATGTCAAAACTCCCAAAATCAGTCTTATCTTGTCAAATACTAGCCCCGCCCACCCACCCTCTATTTTCTTGTAGGATTGTCATCTGCCAAAATCTGTCTTATCTTGGCCAAATATTAGCCCCACCCACCCACCCCCACTTCTCATTTAACGACTAATTTTATTTCTGTTAAGTATAATATCACTCCATCTATTCAGAGCGGATAAAATCAATCACCGAAATGGAGACAGGGTGGGTGGGCGGGGCTAATTTTGTTCTTCTGTCAAGTAGGAGGGACAACTTATTTTTGGTCGAATTTGTCAAAAGTGCCAAAATCGATCTTATCTTATCAAATACTAGCCCCGCCCACCCACCCCCTCTTCTCATTCTAACGACTAATTTCATGTCTGTTTATAAGAACACTACTTTAATTCAAATTGGATAAAATCAACCATTGAAAAGGAGACAGGGTGGTGGGCGCGGCTAATTTTTGTTATACTATTTGTTATAAAATTTATTACTTAGTTCATGCAATCGACCTGACTTGAGCTAACGTGATCTGACCTGATATGACTTCTTTATTGTCTCAAATAAACAAATTTTAAACATTTCTGTGAATATATGAAAACCGCAAAGTACACTCTTACAACTATTGTATTTTGTAGAACAAAAATTATTAATAATTTCCTTTTTGATCTACAAAAAGTTTATACCGAGCGATTTTGACTGTAAAAATTGCTATATTTCAATCGGCGATTTTGAAAAAACGGTAGGAATTTCCAAAGGAACTACGCCGAAAACGACTTTTGGATGTCGAAATCTACAAAAAAATGTTTTCGGAAATGGTTAAAAAATGATCGAAAATGCCAAAGTCGTCAAAATCAGTTTCATCTTTTCAAATATAGCCCCACCCCTCTTCTTATT
Organism: Zophobas atratus; assembly: GCA_022388445.1. Lineage (NCBI taxonomy): Eukaryota > Metazoa > Arthropoda > Insecta > Coleoptera > Tenebrionidae > Zophobas > Zophobas atratus. The sequence goes on from CM039450.1 coordinate 6,611,246, forward strand.
CTAATGACTAATTATATTTCTGTTCAGTACAAGATCATTCATTTCATCAATCACTAAAATAGAGGCGGGTGGGTTGGCGGGGCTAATGATGTTCTTCTATCCAGTGGGAGTGGTAACTAATGACAGAATCTAGGATGTGAAAAAAAGTAAAAAAAGCGCCAATCCTAACTTTCTTTGTTATACTATTTGCTTTAAATTTCTAGTTCAAAGCGAGAAAAATTGAAAACTGGACCTGAAAAAAGAAATTAGATTTAATTTTAGTTTTAGACGTTTATAGATGAATTATAGTTTGGTAGATAAATTTTGACATTAGTACAAAATTGGAATTGACCAAGAAATTAACTCAACTGAAGTTGAACACAGAAGTTAATTAACTTGAGTTCGAAATGATTTTTCAGAAGAGTTTTGACTTCTTTGTGGAGTCAGAATTGAAGAAAGAAGTTAAAAATTGCAGAGGATTCTTGAACGACTGTAAGGATTTCTAGAAGAATTCTATTTGAGATCGATATGATTTTTGAACGACTCTAATTTGCAATGTGAACAACGAAGGATTTTGATTTCTTCACCCAGCTTCAACTTTAATTGAAGAAAAAAGTGAAAAAACATAACTTTTACAACATTTTCGAAAGTTCCAGAAAAGAAGACATTCAATAAGGGCTCTCTAATATGCAGAAATTTGTCTTTGATACAAGATTAATGTTGAATGGAGAAGGTAATTAACTTGAATTAGAAACAATTTTAGACGAATTCTATCTGGAAATGTGAAGATATGAAAGAATTTTTGAGTTCTTTGTGGAGTCAGAATTGAAAAAAGAAGTTAAAAATTGCAGAGGATTCTATTCGAAAGAGACAAGAGAAAGAATTACTATTTCCGTGGGAATTGAATTAGGTCCAACTTGAGATCGATACGATTCTTGAACGACTCTAATTCGAAATGGGAACACCGAAGAATTTTGATTTCTTCACCTAGCTACAACTTCAATTGACGAAAAAAGTGAAAAAGCATAATTTTTACAACATTTTCGAAAGTTACAGAAAAGAAGAAATTCAATAAGGGCTCTCTAGTATGCAGAAATTTGTCTTTGATACAAGATTAATGTTGAATGGAGAAGGTAATTAACTTGAGATAGAAATAATTTTAGAAGAATTCTATCTGGAAATGTGAAGTTATGAAAGAATTTTTGACTTCTTTGTGGAGTCAGAATTGAAGAAAGAATTCAAAAATTGCAGAGGATTCTATTCGAAAGAGACAAGAGAAACAATTACTATTTCAGTGGGAATTGAATTAGATCCAACTTGAGATCGATACGATTCTTGAACGAATCTAATTCGAAATGTGAAGAACGAAGAATTTTGATTTTTGACCTACCTACAACTTCAATTGAAGATAAAAGTGAAAAAGCATAATTTTTACAACATTTTCGAAAGTTCCAGAAAAGAAGAAATTCAATAAGGACTCTCTAGTATGCAGAAATTTGTCTTTGATACAAGATTAATGTTGAATGGAGAAGGTAATTAACTTGAGTTAGAAATAATTTTAGAAGAATTCTATCTGGAAATGTGAAGTTATGAAAGAATTTTTGACTTCTTTGTGGAGTCAAAATTGAAGAAAGAAGTCAAAAATTGCAGAGGATTCTATTCGAAAGAGACAAGAGAAAGAATTATTATTTCAGTGGGAACTGAATTAGATCCAACTTGAGATCGATACGATTCTTGAACGACTCTAATTTGAAATGTGAAGAACGAAGAATTTTAATTTCTTCACCTAGCTACAACTTCAATTGAAGAAAAAAGGGAAAACATTATTTTACAACCTTTTCGAAGATTTCAGAAAAGAAGAAATTCGAAAAGGGGTTGTTTATTGAAGAATTCTTGTTTGAAATATGAATAGCGAAGAATTTTGATTTCTTCTCCTGGATTCAAGTTCAGTTGAAGAAAACAGTGAATAACATGATTTGTATAACATTTTCGAAGGTTCGAGAAAAGAAGAAATTCAAGAGAGACTCTGTTTTATGCAGAATTCTGTCTACAGTACAAGATTAATCTTGAACGGATACGTTAATTAATTTCAGTTCGACACGATTCTAGAAGAATTTTGTCTGTAAACGTGAGGACATGAAAAAATTTTGACCTGTTTGTGGAGAGGGAACGAAGAATTTTGATTTCTTCGCCAAACTTCAATTTTAATTGAAGAAAAAAAAATGGAATTTATTTCAGAATATTTTCGAAAAATCCAGAAATGAAGAAATTGGATTACTTTTGAATAACAAAGTGAATTAATTAACTTGAATTCGAGACGATTCTAGACGAATTTTGTCAGGAAATGTGAAGCTATGGAAGAATTTTGACTACTTTCTGGAGTTAAAACTGAAGAAAGAAGGATCGGAACAATTTCTAGAAGAGCTCTATTCGAAATAGACGACGAATTTTTAAGTTTAACTTTTTTCTACAGTCTTTTATAAGTAAGCATTAACCCCGCCCACCCACCCTTTATTTTCTTAGAAAGTATGTCATTTGCCATGAACAGTCTTACCTTAGCAAGAACTAGCCCCGCCCACCCGCACTGTTCTCACTCTAACAATTTTATTTCTGTTCAGTCTAACATCCACCTTTCATTCTGGCTAGATAAAAAAGATCACTGAAATGGAGACTGGGTGGGTGGGCGGGCTTAATTATATGCTCTTCTGTAGAGTGGGCTGTTAAAAAAAGAAAATATGCTAATCGTAATTTTTTTATTATACTATGTGCTATAAGATTTACTTTTTATTTCAGAAAAAATACATGAGAAAACGGGTGGGTGGGTGGGGCTAAGTTTAACTTTTTCTATAGAGTCTTTTATAAGCAAGCATTAGCCCCACCCACTCACCCTTTACTTTCTTAGAGAGTATGTCATTTGCCATGAACAGTCTTACCTTAGCAAGAACTAGCCCCGCCCACCCACCCGTTTTTTTCTTATAGGATATGTCATTTACCAAAATCAGTCTTACCTTGGTAAGTACTAAGCCGCCCACCCACACTGTTCTCACTCTAACGAACTAGCCCCGCCCACCCACACTGTTCTCACTATAACGATTTTATTTCTGTTCAGTCTAAGATTTACCTTTCATTCTGGCTATATAAAATGGACCACTGCAATGGATACTGGGTGGGTGGGCGGGCTTAATTATATGCTATTTTGTAGAGTGGGCTGTTAAAAAAAGAAAAAATGCTAATCGTGATTTTTTTATTATACTATGTGCTATAAGATTTACTTTTTATTTCAGAAAAAATACATGAGAAAACGGGTGGGTGGGTGGGGCTAAGTTTAACTTTTTTCTATAGAGTCTTTTATAAGCAAGCATTAGCCCCACCCACTCACCCTTTATTTTCTTACAGAGTATGTCATTTGCCATGAACAGTCCTACCTTAGCAAGAACTAGCCCCGCCCACCCACCCGTTATTTTCTTAGAGGATATGTGATTTAGCAAAATCAGTTTTACCTTGGTAGGTACTGAGCCCGCCCACCCGCACTGTTCTCACTCTAACGATTTTATTTCTGTTCAGTCTAAGCTCCACCTTTCAATCTGGCTAGATCAAATGGATCACTGAAATCGAGACTGGGTGGGTGGGCGGGATAAATTATATGCTCTTTTGTAGAGTGGGCTGTTAAAAAAAGAAAAAATGCTAATAGTGATTTTTTTTATTATACTATGTGCTATAAGATTTACTTTTTATTTCAGAAAAAAATAAATGAGAAAACGGGTGGGTGGGTGGGGCTAAGTTTAACTTTTGTCTACAGTTTTTTCTAAGCAAGCATTAGCCCCGCCCACCCACCCTTGATTTTCTTAAAGAGTTCATTCTGGCTAGATAAAATGGATCACGGAAATGGAGACTGGGTGGGTGGGCGAGGTTAATTATATGCTCTTTTGCAAAATGGGCTGTTAAAATCGTGATTTTTTTATTATACTATGTGCTATAAGATTTACTTTTTATTTCAGAAAAGAATAAATGAGAAAACGGGTGGGTGGGTGGGTCTAAGTTTAACTTTTTTCTACAGTCTTTTCTAAGCAAACACTAGCCCCGCCCACCCATCCTTTATTTTCTTAGAAAGTATGTCATTTGCCATAAGCAGTCTTACCTTAGCAAGAACTAGCCCCGCCCACCCACCCGTTATTTTCTTAGAGGATATGTCATTTACCAAAATGAGTCTTACCTTGGTAAGTACTAAACCCGCCCAGCCGCACTGTTCTCACTCTAACGATTTTATTTCTGTTCAGTTTAAGTTCCACCTTTCAATCTGGCTAAATAAAATGGATCACTGAAATCGAGACTGGGTGGGTGGGCGGGGTTAATTATATGCTCTTTTGTAGAGTGGGAGTAGGAACTAATAGAACGTGGCTGTTAAAAAAAAAGCTAATCATAATTTTCTTATTGTACTATATGCTATAAGATTTATTTTTTATTTCAAAAATTGAATGAGAAAACGGGTGGGGGGACGGGGCTAAATTTAACTTTTTCTACATAGTCCTTTATAGGCAAGCATTAGCCCCACCCACCCACCCGTTATCTTCTTTGAAGATATGTTATTTACCAAAATCAGTCTTTTCTTAGCGAGTACAACCCCGCCCACCCGTGCTGTGTTTCTAACGATTTTATGTTTGTTCAGTACAAGATCCATCTTTTATTCTGGCTAGATAAAGTGAATCACCAAAATAAAGACGGGGTGGGTGGGCGGTGTTAATTGTATCAATCGTAATTTTTTTATTAAACTGTGTGCTATCAGATTTACTTTGTATTTCAGGAAAAATAGATGAGAAAACGGGTGGGAGAGCGGGGCTAAGTTTAACCTTTTTCTACAGCGTCTTTTATAAGCAAGCATTAGCCCCGCCCACCCACCTTTTATTTTCTTAGATGATATGTTATTTATCAAAATCAAGCTTATCTTGGTTGATTATAATCAATTGGTGTAATAAAAATTATAGTTAAAATACAAATACTTTCTTACATACTTAATTTAGTTATTATTTGAATTCTGTACTTTAACAAAAAACATAATTTTGTTTTATTGGACATATTCAAATTAAATATTTGCATATACACGTTTGTATATTTGACTGCATATTTTTAACGAAGTAGTGCATATTTTGACCAAAAATGTGTGCATATTGTGCAATATCTAACCAATTGGACATTTTCAACAGCCTCGGAAGTTCGTTTCGTTAAAGTGTGACTTCCTGATTTCCTCTTAATGCTACCAATCTCACGATATAATTTTTTCACATAACTGAGTGTCCTTGAAGAATTCAATAACAGCAAGACGAGAAGGTCTCAAACATGAAATTCTTACAAATTTCGTAAAAAATTTTCTCCAGATCAACATTCTAAACACACCTGGAACGTTTCGATTCGCTCTCAAACAAAGATGTAAATTTCAAGTTATTTTCTACGTTTATATCTACACGAAGGATAACTTTCCCCCATCCCGGCAATATTCGTCAGTGCATCACAATCTCGCGTAGGCTAAACGGATTATGAAGAACAATCCCGAACTAATTGCACATAACGTCGAACACTTCCGCGCCAATCCTGTCGTCCGCATTTCGAAAGCAATTCGGCGAATCTCTTTAGCGAATCTATACAACTAATCTCCCAACCGCTCGCCTGTGAACATGCAAACATTCCGCGTTAAAACCCCCAAGCTCCTTTTGTAACAAGAGACAGAATTCACACATCGCCACAACCGCATCGATTGTCTCCTAATTGAAAAACCGCACATAATCGAATTAGTCGATGTTTTCCTCTCCAGAAAGCTTTTCACATCGCTCGCCGACCCGCAAATGCAAATCGGCCCGAAAAAGCGCCAATTGCGCAAAAATAAAGCAACACGCGATCAAACAAAATATCGGTGTTTCGGGACGAAGTGGGATCAGGAATCGCTCCTAGAGGTTGGTTTGTGTGACAAGGAATGGGCTTTTTGTGCGGTTTGCGTAGAGGTGGGAAGAGATAATAAAAGACGTGGCGTACATAAGGACCCCGTGTAATTACACAGCTGAAATTTATCAAGGCACAAACGTCCAAACTTATAACACGTTTGTAAGTTTCGGATAAATTACCGCCAAACTAAACTTCCCTTTCAAATTGTCAAACTAAAGTAATTATCGTTGAGGAGAAGTAGCTAGTTACGATACAATAACTAACTGGAATCTGTAGTGGTAGAAACGCGCTCGATACCCAGGAGAGAAGGATCCCGAGAAAGTACTCGGTGGATTCGGATTGCGCTCGAAGTGGACTGATAACAGTGTTAACGATTCGCGGTAATCATGATCGAGTGAAAGCAAATCTGCTACTTCTAGGACGAGCACTGGTATTAATTCGATTCGTTTTTGCACAGTGACGTTAACAGAATTTTTTTAAATGGAGACATATTGCCTTCCAGCAAATACTGTAAATTCAATTCAAGTTACTTTCCATAAATAAATAATTTTAAATCCAACGAGGGTTTAATTCTTGTTGACATAATATAACCTAGCTTTCTAATCAGGTCATCGAGGGTCAGGTTAAGTCAAGTTAAGTCAAGTCAAGTCAGGTCAGAACAGGTCAGATCAGATCACGACGATTCTTTTTTTTTAAACAACTTTGGTTTGAAAAAAAATTCTAAATATAAAATAATTATAACTAATGTCCGAAACTACTGGGCCGATTGTTTCCTTTGATTAAATAATACACTCCTGTACGTGTGGTTTATGAAACTGTGTTGAGTTTTTACAGTAGAAATCCTGATTTAAAAAAAAAAATCAAAATCAGTGGCAATGAATTTTTCATTTTTCAATTTCGAATTTTAATTATTCACGTTTTCGCTTTGCAATTTTTCGTTTTGTTTTTTTATTTTCTTTATTTTATCAATTATTCGATATTTCAATATTTCGATTTATAATTTTTTGTTTTTTCAATAGTTAATATTTCTTATTTCTTCCATTTTTAGACTTTGCAATTCTTGGATTTAAAATTTCCCGAATTTTAAATTTTTTGGCTCTTTAATTTTTCATTTCGTCAAATTTTCGATTCGTAATTTTTCGTTTCGGTTTTTCATTTTCTTAATTTTCCTATTTTTCGTAATTTTTTTCAATCTTCCAGTTTTTCAATGTCGTGATTCTATAATTTTTCTTTTTTAAATGTGAAAATTTACAGTTTTTGGATTTTTCAATTTTTCGAACTGGAACTTTTCGATTTTTGAACCATTTGATTTTTAAATTTATCATTTTTTCAATTTTAGATTTTTCCAGTTTCATGTTCTTTCGATTTTCAGTTTCCTCAATTTTTCGGTTCGCAATTTTCCAGGTTTTTTTTTTTTTTTTGTTTCTTCATGTTTTAGATTTGCAATATTTTGAGTTTTCAAGATTAAATTTTTCAATTTTCCAACTTTTGAATTTTTAGATTTTGCGATTTTTCGTACTAATTTTTGAGCTTTGCAATTCAAAAATTGAAGAAAAAAGAGTATCGAAAAAAATTGGAAGCCGATTTTTTCGTCCTTTTCGTCTTTCGTCCTTTTCGTCCTTCGTCCTAGGTTTTGGCGTTTTTGCTTGTTCCTACGATTTTTCAATTTTTTGATTGATTTGATTTTTAATTTTTCTTTAATTGAAAAATTTAAAACTGAGAAACTGCAAAATTGAAAAATGGAAACATTTTTCAGTTTTTCAAATCGAAAAATTGAAGAAAATAGAGAACTGAAAAATTTGGAAGTCGATTTTTTCGTCCTTTTCGTCCTTCGTCCTTTTCGCCCTTCGTCCTTTTCGTTCTTCGTCCTTTTCGTCTTTCATCCTTTTCGTCCTTCGTCCTTTTCGTCCTTGGTCCTTTTCGTCCTTCGTCATAGGTTTTGACATTTTTGCTTGTTCTTTCAATTTTTCGATTTCTTCGATTTTTAATTTTTCTTTCGTTTTTTTCTCGGGTTTTCAATTCTAATTTTTCAATGTTTCGATTTGTAATTTTTTGTTTTTCAATTATTCAATTTTCTTATTCAATTTTTAGATTTTGCACTTCTTCGATTTAAAATTTCCCGAGTTTTCAATTTTCCAACTTTTGAATTTGCAGATTTTGCAATTTTTCGTACTAATTTTTCAGTTTTGCAAATCAAAAAATTGAAGAAAATAGAGAATTGAAAATTTTGGAAGTCGATTTTTTCGTCCTTTTCGTCCTGTGTCCTTTTCCTCCTTCGTCAGTTTCCTCCTTGGTCTTTTTCGTCCTTCGTCCTAGGTTTTGACGTTTTTGCTCGTTCTTTCAATTTTTCGATTTTTTCGATTTTTAATTTTTCTTTCGTTTTTTTCTCGAGTTTTCAATTATAATTTTTCAATGTTCCAATTTATAATTTTTTGTTTTTTCAATTTTTCATTTTTCTTATTCAATTTTTAGATTTTGCAATTATTCGAATTAAATTTTTTTTATTTTTTCAATTTTCCTTTTTTCAATGTGAAATTTTTCACTATTTCGATTTAAATTTTAGATTTTTCATTTTTTTGATGTTTCGATTTCCCAGTCTTTCACTTTTTCCACTTCTCGGTTTTAGATTTTCCGGTTTTCTTTTTTTTATATTATATATTTTATATTTTATTGAGATTTCTATATTTCGATTCTTGATTCTTAAATTTTTCGGTTCTTCAATTTTTCGATTTATCGATTCTTTTTAATTCAAAGTTTCCAATTTTTCAATTTTTACCTCTTTGTTTTTTTGATTTTAGCCTACTTCGATTTCTCGATTTTTCGATCCTTCGATGTTCGATTTTTCGGTTTTTCGGTTTTTCCATTGTTCGGCTTTTGTATTTTCCAAGTTTTCCATGTTTTGATTTTTCAATTTTACAATTTCAAATTTTTTTTAAACTTTTCGCTTTCTCGGTTTTTCAATTTTTTCGATTTTCAAATATTCGATTTTTCAATTTATCAATTTTCTTTTTTATTTGAAATTGTTCAGTTTTTTACTCTTCAATTTTGGGCTATTTTGATTTCTCAATTTTTTGACTCTTGTCTCTTTCGTATCTCGATGTTTCAGTTTTTCAAATTTTCGATGTTTCGATTTTTTCATATTTCAGTTTTTTGACTTTTCGATTTTTGGATTCTTCAATTTTTCCTCGATGTTCCAATTTTTCTATATTTTGATTTTTAATTTTTCAATTATTGGATTTTTTTTATGTATCGATTCCACGATATTTCATTTTTTAATTTTTTGATTCCTCGATTTTTCAATTCATCGTATTTCAGTGACGTTTCGATTTCTTGATCTTTCGATTTTTCAGTTTATCGACTTTTGGATTTACCGTTTTTTCGATTTTTCAACTTTTCGGCTTTTCGATTTTTAAATTTGAAAATTATTTACTGATCTCCCTGAGAAGCTAAATTATTAAGAACAATTTTTGCCGTCATTTAAAAATGTGACTTTAAAAACTGTTTGTGATCCCCAAATGCTGCGTTGCACAGTGACGTCAACAGAATTTTTTTAAATGGAGACATTGCCTTCCAGCAAATACTGTAAATTCAATTCAAGTTACTTTCCATAAATAAATAATTTTAAATCCAACGAGGGTTTAATTCTTGTTGACATAACATAACCTAGCTTTCTAATCAGGTCATCGAGGGTCAGGTGAAGTCAAGTTAAGTCAAGTCAAGTCAGGTCAGAACAGGTCAGATCAGATCACGACGATTCTTTTTTTAAACAACTTAGGTTTGAAAAAAATTCTAAATATAAAATAATTATAACTAATCTCCGAAACTACTGGGCCGATTGTTTCCTTTGATTAAATAATACACTCCTGTACGTGTGGTTTATGAAACTGTGTTGAGTTTTTACCCTAGAAATCCAGATTTTTGAAAAAAAAAAAAAATCAAAATCATTGGCAAGATTTATTCGACAACATTTTGAGAGGACGTCATTCATTTTTTGGAAGAGATACATTTTGATAAACGCTTTATGATGCTTACAATAACCTTAAAACGTTTGCAAGATTTCAGAGCATTCGGTTTTGCAGTTTCAAATTTAAATTGCAAAATGTTGTCTCGGGTAAAACGAATATTCAACACGAATTCATAAACTACACAATCTTGTCTAATGTATTGACTGAATAATTCATGAAAAATGACATGAAAACTAAAACATACTTATTTGATAGCTCCTGCTTAATTAACAACATAGAATATACGTGACAACTCGCAAACTTTAAAAACATGTGTTCAACCGTATATTTTAAACGTGACGCTCAACACAGCGGTCGTTAAATGCGGAAACATAAACAAAACATTTCGAAAAGTTGCAAACCAGTTAAAATTACACGAATTGCAGATAATAAAAATTCGGCCGCAGAATAACAAAAAAGGTGGAGGCGCCGGGTCACCGACGAACTCCAAACCGAATTGTATGAAAGCATAATTAAAGTAGCTGCCAGTTCATCATCCGGCCCACATAGAAAACGCAGTTATTACTATGAAAGTTAAGGGTCACGAAAACTTTTGATGTGACTTTCGGTACATTAATTTGTGTCAGGAGCCTGATTAAAATTAGTGACCGTAAAAGGACAACGAACACAATTTACGCAGCGAATTCGCCCCTAAACAGACACAAAAAAAGGAGGAAGACGTATTACGGAGAAAATTCGTGTTAATTTAGCGTTCCGAGTGCATTAATAGTGCAAGTGCAATATGAAGCCGGGTGATAAATATCTGCCTTGAGATTGCCAAGGTGCTGCAAATAATTAAACTCTTTCCGGCGCAGGAGTTACACTTGGGTAATGACATTTTAATCTGGTCGACTTGTATTAATAGCAGAAGTTCGTCGAGCGTTTTCTAAATGTTATTAATTCTAATTTGATTTAGAAGTCAAGAGGAGAATCACTAAAGTGACATTGCATGGTCACCACAACCGCCATGAATTCCACCTACGACGTAATCTATTGCTGCGCATTTCTAGCTCTAAATTTATTATTAAAATGTAAATTCAATCCGCTGCAATTTAATGCAAATTCCCGCATAAACATGTCGAAAAACGGCAAACCACTCGAAAATCTCTCGGACCATCCGTTCGATTTGTTTTCACAATTAAAACGAACGTTTTCATCTCTGCTTTCGCGCCCTCTCAAGAGACCGATAACAACTCTAACATGCTTCAACCGAAAAGTGCAAATTAGCTTTTCATTTAAATTAACCCGGAGTACGGACCGTTCTACAATTACTTAATTCGTTTTAACGAGCTTTGAAAATTTCATGACGCGCTTTTTGTTGTTATTCCGATGCCCGACGAGCTTTATTGACAGCTTTGACCTGCACTAAATACACAAATTTGTGCTTTATGTCGGCCGCAATTATCCCGAATGCAACGGTTTTTCGCTGTTGGGGCGGACGTTAATGCCGGGACACAACGCACAATTGGAAAAAAAGCATAAGCCGGTCGAAACTGACGAGGATTTAATTGTAGATGGTCAACGTTTGCAAGGTTTACAAACCCATCGAGAATCTTTGATCTAGAATAAAACGTGTCCCTTGTTGCTCACAACTCAATCGAAAAAGTTTTCAAATAAAACTCACTATTTTATATTGGGTGACTGCAATTCAAATTGCGCTCTAGCGATATAATAATAATAATAATAATAATAATAATAATCGTAATTTATTATCCAACAGACAAAGATCTATGTGGATACTTGTACATAACTCCGGATAAGTATACACAAATACATATAACAAAAAAAAAAAAAATCAATACAAAACAATTATATAACTAAACACTAATCACTAAAAAATGATATAACTCAACATGCAGGAACGTCAACTACAGTGGCGTAAGAACTGCATTTTTACACAGATAAGTGAAATGTTTGATATTCTGTACAAAGATGTCTGCAAGTGGAGCAATGTTATTGTAACTTCTGCACATATTATATATCGGCGAATAGAAATGTTGATTAGTTCTACACCAATCTATTGCAAATGTTCCAGTATATCTACAATTTAAGCGCGGTATGTGAAACCTAAGATTAGCAAGCAGATTTTGTGAAAAAATTTTCCCGTGAATCAGCTTATGTAAAAATATATTTGCCACCGTTCTTCTATCCTTCAACGAGTATAGATTAAATTCATTGAAAAGAATTACGCTCGAACAAGTTCTTACGGGATATCTGCCAAATTTAACATAAAACAAATGTTTACAAAATTTTCTTTGAATACGCTCTATTGAAGATATATGAATTTTGTAGTATGGATCCCATACGACGGATGAATATTCCAGTTTAGAACGAATAAATGAATAATATAATACAAGCAAAGAATCAACATTGGTAAAACCGACAGTATTTCTTATAATAAACCCTAACATTCTATTAGCATGATCACAAATATGTTGAAAATGAGGTATAAATGACAATTTTGAATCAACCACAACACCAAGGTCTTTAATTTGGAATACTCTATCTATTTCTGTATCGTTTAATTCATACTTATATTGTGTAGTATCAGGTGATCTAGAAAAGGTTATTACTTTACATTTGGCTACATTAATATTTTGTTTATTATTGTGACACCATATAATAAAATTATTAAGATCATTTTGAAGCGAGTAACAATCATCAAGCGTGGTAATAGTTTTAGCCACCTTCAGGTCATCAGCGTACACAAAGATAGGACACTTAAATTCTAAAAGTGCGTCATTGAAGTATATAATAAATAAAATAGGTCCAAGGTTTGACCCTTGCGTTACACCACTCGCAGTTACATAAGTTTGAGAGCGAAAACCACGGTACTCAACATACTGAATGCGATTACACAAAAAGGATTGAAATAACTTTATTAAATTACTACACAGGCCAAATTTGCTCAACTTATCAAGCAAAATCGAGTGATTAACCACATCGAAAGCTTTAGATAAATCTATGTAAATAACATCAACTTGTTTTTTACTTTCAAGAGAATCAGATATGTATTGGATGTATTCACACAGATTTGTTGAAGTTGACTTTCCTTTTATAAAGCCATGTTGACTGGGGCTAAGTTGATTAGATACATGACTATATAAATTATTAGCTACAATTCTTTCAAAGATCTTACTAAAATTTGAAACTATTGCAATGGGCCTATAATTCACGATGTTATTACGTACACCAGATTTGAAGACCGGGATAACTTTAGTAGACTTCCACTTATTAGGATATGCAGCCTCAGCAATAATTAAATTAAACAAGTAGCAAAGGGGTTCACATAAACAAGAAATACAGTCTTTTACAAGGAAAGCAGGCACATTGTCAGGACCCATAGTAAAATTAGAATTGACTTTTTTGACGGCATCCAAAATATCACAGGTATTTATTACGAAATTGTGTAAGACGCTCACCATATCACTTTCTCTATCACAGACTGGGAAACTATCACAGATATAATCACTACTAAAGACGTCACTGAAATGAATCGCGAAATGATTGACAATTTCTTGTGGATCAGTTAGTTCAATACCTTTATTGAACACATGGCCTGGGATACTCGAGACATTTTTCTTTTGATTAATATATGCCCATAAATTTTTTGGATCTTGCTTGATGTTCGTTTCCGCCGATACCATAAAGTTGATGTATGCCACTTTGATTTCTTTCTTAATGAGTCTCCTAAGATCATTAACTTGTGATAATACTCTATCAAATTTATTTTTTTTATATCTCTTCCATAATTGACGCTTACGTTTAATATAGCCTATGATAGATGGTGTATACCAAACAGGATAATATGTCGTAGTATTAATTGGAGTCTTGGGAATAAATCTATCTAAAAGGTCATAAATAATGGAATAGAAATAGTCGCAAGCAACATTGACATCTTTAATAACTAGAAGTTGAGACCAGTCTGTGTTATTCAGGTATCTGTATAGCTCTATATAATTTCCTTTACGAAAATTATATTTGGTCTTAATTCTCGAAAAGTTGAAATTCGACTCTTTCAAATTAGCTACAGGAACTTGTAGAATGATAGATAACGCAGGATGGTGAGCATCTTCATCAACTACTGGAGTATTGGATATACGAATTAGACAAAAACTGAAACTGAAAACTTCGTGGTCCGCTGGAGAATTCATCATCTCCGGCGCCCCAAAAACTTGATTTAGAATTACAAACCGTTTTACAATGCAAATCTTGCGGTTTAGGGGTGATTTACCGAGTTCACGGGCCGTTGTTGCTTCGTCGACATTTTTCGGCCACGATAAGACCTTCATCCGGACAAAAAGCGCCCAAGTATCGACTCGTCTGGCGCTCGAATGATTAATGCCCGAACAGACGTCAACCGAACGAAATAATTCCAAGCAAGACCATCATTATTCATGCAAATGGTCATTGTAGGCTTTTATGAATAGAACACTGGCAAACGTACAAAGCTCTCCCAGCTTTAAATTATGATAGGTCAAATTCAACCCCTCCGCAACGAGAATTATCGCCAGGTCTACATTAAGTGATATTTACATGGAACGTGACAAAACAACGACAATTTTTATCAGGACAAAAACAGTCTCCAGTTCCATTGTCACCCGACAAAAACAACCATTCATTCTTGTTCAGTACGCCCCCGCCTCCCGACGCAAAAAAAACCCATCCAGAAATGGACGAGAACCCCGGTTATACCACCCCCGGCGATCCCTTTCGCTCCTCAATTAGCGAAATTCGGGTTACAATTTTAATTAAAAGCAAATTAAAGTTACTTTGTTAAGTCGGCTAAAAGAGAAGAGGGAAACCGGAACGGGGTCCGGGCGCCATCTGGCGACGATCGATGCCAAGCACGCACAGAGCTTTCGACGCACTGAAAGCCAGCTTCGCCTGAAAAGCGCGAGAGGGCGCCTGGATGCAGCCGAGGATTTCCTGAAATTAGTAATTCGAATGCGGAGAGCGGAGGCAGGGCTCTGCATAAATCTACTGGCTTGATAGACCGCATTTATAAATCATGCTAAAATTTATTTTATGCTCGGATTAGGTTTTAATTAAAAGAACGCAGAGTTTTACGCTTAATTCAAACAAAGGGACAGAGATGACAAAGTGAAAGCGTCTCAAGCGGTTGCGAGACAGATATGTATCAAACAATGGTGTCCAATTCCAGATGCGAATTATTGGTGGATTACCGGAGTGATTTGGACGCTATTTGTGCTGGACTTCTTTTACTTGCCTAGAAATCGATTGCTATATGTGTAGTTAGAGATTTTTCCGAATCAGGCATAAATAACTAGTGATTTCTTGCCGGTCAAGCTCCCTCGACGCAGATTTTCCCTTAACAAAGAGCTTTGTCTCTGTGTTGTCATGTTTGATGTTCTTTTCAGTCGAAACCAGCCCGCATGCTTTGTTTATCTAGTTTAGTCCGGAACCCCGTAAAAAACGGGAAAAATATTACTACGAAGTTTCGGTATTCATTTATCACTTGCATAATCTGTTCCGAAGGACCCCTGCTAGTCGACAAGGTCGCTACGTTACCGCCATACGCGGCAATTATTACAATAAATTATTTCCACCCCGACGCGGCAAAGCGTCGCATTCCCGTGCACCAGAGTCGATTTTAACGAGTCCGTCCAATTGAAATTCGGGCAAAATTACGTTCCATAAAAGCGAACAATCTTCGATCTGCTCCAATCAAAAGCGGAATTTGATAACAGCGCCACATTTTCTCCATCGCCCCGGTTAAAAGAGCCGAAAATAAAAACAATCGTCGCCATCATATTCCTGCAAATCGATTCTCCCCGAATAACAAGATTTGATGCCGACGCGACTCTTCGTCCGCGTTCATCTCGTATAAAACTGAAAATATATAGCGAATTACACTTGGCGGACCAAAACAAAAACACAATAACCCGAAATGGCGAAAATATGCGTCCGATTTTTCATCCGATGGAAACGGTCGAAAAGGGCAGTAAATCGTGATTTCGTGCAGTTTGTTGCAGGTTGTGTTTGCGTACACGATAAATCAGCGATCGAGCGACTGAATTCCTACTCCAAGAGCTTGCTTATTGATTCGTCGGCACATGTGGATTGCTAAATATCCCAGGAATTCGCCTGCAACTGTATCGATTTGACTTGTGATCGAGTAATCACGCAGTAGTAAGATCAGACGTGTTAACAACTTTCAAGTTCCGGATCAGGTTATGGCACCAGGCATGCGGAAACAGATATCGATGGCCGGCCCGCATAATCGAATGCATTTTCGGAATAACCGTACAAACGTGCTGTGGGTTATCAGATCAAAGCCGCATAAAACTCGCACGTTTTAACTGCGTAAACTTCGCCCGAGTATCTAACAATGAATTTTCGACCGAGCGTAGGTCCCACGCGCCCAAATTCCACAACATTAATAAAACTGCCGAAACCATAAATCCAGAAGCGAGCTTAGTAGCCATTAAAAAGTAAACTTGAACGCTTAAAATCCAATTCATTTGCGGCAATAAAACGAAATTAAAGCTGCAGTAAAATTGAAAAGTGCATCACAGAGATTCGTTCTGAGCTCAATTCCGGGGAATTACGGCGCCAGCGAAAATTGGAGGGTGCAGGTGCAGCTGCCGACTTTCTGGCAAATGTGACAGGTTTTACGACACGCGATCAAATATTAAAACGACCTCTACGGGTTTACAGAGTAACTATCTCAAGGACTTTGCCAGATTTTTGCGCTGAAAACTTTACGAGCCGTAATCAAATATTGAAATTGTGTACGTGAATGGCAGACTATTTCACGGCTTGGTGTAAATAGACGCGCGAAATATTAAGAGAGATCCGCCACGGGAATAAAGCTGCGACGGTTGTAAATTTTACTACACATCAAGGAGGAGGCGAATTTTTCGCTGATCTGGCGAAAATTACGGAATTAGGGATGGCTGCGCGTAAGAGACAAGGGCGGAATCGAATTTTCAGGGAGAAATTAACGCGGAATTAAAAATACAAAAGCAGCAACTTTATACTCGAGGCGATGAAAAAATCCCCACGCATTTGTGAATTGCTTTGATTTATGAAATTTTAAAAGAATCCGCTTTCGTGACCCCTTTACAGCACTTTTTAATCAGAATTAACGTTCCGAATTACGAGTTCGTTCCATTAAAACATTTCCAAATCCTGGAGCAAAGGAAAAGCGTAGTCACACAATAATCGTAACTCGGTTTGGATTTTCGCACAAAAAGTGCAGGAATTTTCAAATAACGCCCAAAATTCCGGACTGCGCCGGCCGCAATCGGAAATAATAGTCGCATTCCGGGCGACAAACGCGATCTCTACGCACAAATTATTAATTAATTTAACCTTCATTGCAGGTGAAATCCGGTCCGAGAAATATCCACCCGGCTGCGCCATTTGTCAAAAAATCATCCGCTCCGGGCAAAAAGCCCCCGCAAATAAGTTATATCACCTACAAAAAGCGATATAAATTTAATGTGAAAACGAAATTAAGGTCCCTTGTCAGAAAAAGGGCCGGTCGCAGCGAAAGAACGTTTCATATATGTAGGCCTTAAGTGGGCGTCACGTGTTCCTGACCGTTCCGGTCGGTTAAAATTAAATCAAACTCCGGAAACTTCTCTAACTGCTACAAATCGCACAAATTAATTACAACAAATCCGGTGTAGCTTCCCCACGGAATTTAATAAATACGTGTGAACACCACCGGTACACGTGCAATCACATATTTCTGGAAGGCTCTCCCTTGCTTTGATGTTCGGGACGCGAAAATAAAATCCCCTTTCATATTTATTTCTATTGTGTCTGTGCGGATACCTGAAGATAATTGCATTTTTGAGCTACGTCCTCGTGTTTCCGTTGATAAAACAAAAACAGCAGGTACAGTCAATAAATAACGGGGATAAGGGGACGGGTTTGTTATCTTGCATCTTAACGGTGTTGTTGCGTCGGAAGAGAGGATCCGGATCACTAAGAAAACAAACAGGAGGGAAGGGGACCGACCTGTCCCTCGAGTCAAATTTGAAGGATTAAGTTGGAGATAATGCATGCACGTCAGACCCTCCCGCAATGAATATTGCTTTGTGGTGTATGGCCACCCTTAACACACTTTATACGTGAATATTCAGCTTTTAGTAGGCGTCGTAAAGATGGCCTTTAGGGACGCTCGGACTAACTACGACGCCATCATTTATGCATCATTTGCTTACGTAAAACTGACATTATTTATCGGCGCCTTGAATTCGTAAATACGTGACGCAAACCTGGTCAGATAACAATGTAACCGAACAGATGGGTCTCCACCGCATTACGTTGCTAAGCGAAACCGTTAAGTCGTTCATATGAAAATTAAAGTGCCGTAAATCACTCGCGGCAAGTGGATAAACGCTGTGCAATTTATCACACGACGGGGGTTAGCCCGGGATAAAGTTTTGTTAGTTTTGGGGAAATATCTACGCATTCGATTATGGACGAACGATCAACTTCAAAACTCAAACAATAGAGGGTGCTAATGCGACACAAGTTGCCACAAAGTTGGACAAAAGGGGGATTTACCTGACAACTTCTCCGAGAAAGTAGCTTACCTGAAACAAAAAAAAAGAGTTAGGCACGAGTTTCTTCTTAATTGTTAGTTAGTTGAAACGTATCTCAACGCTCTAGAAGTCTAAACAATTAGCAAATTAAGCTACCGCAAGACCGTCTGTCTGATTTCTGAATTCATAGGTGTATTCATCCAAAACCAACAAATGGAAAAACGCATCTAATTAGTACGAAGTCAACCTGCTCCTTAATTGAGTTCCAGTAAACACACTCAGCTGCATGCGTCCGCAAACCGGCACCCTGCAGATGCACTGCAGAATTTAATTAACAGTTCTAACGAGCATTCTCTTGCTTAACATAACACACAAATCTGGATGTTCCCCACGCATCACGCTTTATCCCGTTTAGCGAAATCAACGTCGAGCGCTCCTTAATAAAACCTCCACTTTATTGACTTTGCCATTTGCCGGGATCGACCCTCCCGAAATATTTTACCAAAAAGAACGTAAACATAGACAAGATATACTCCGAGAGCTTTGTGCGCGCCATGCAACATTCGCCGTTATTAGCAAAAGGTGGTGAAAACGCAGGTAAGCCGCCCTAAAACCCCCGCGTAAACTTCGTATTTGGGAAGAAAAAGTTGACGCGGTAAGGAAACGCCGGATTTAAGCGTAAGCACAGACATGTTTACCATCGTGTGCGAAATTCCTGCCTGGAATTTCAAATCTCGATGGACTTCTTTGAAGTTCTTTCCGAGCGAGTTTGAAATTAGTGCGGCGAAATCGGTTAAAAAGGAAGTTGATTTGGTTTTGCTTAATAAACGCGAACGTGAAGTCGCATCTCGAACGACTGTAACCATAATAGCGGCGAATTAAAAACCGGGGGCTCATCCAACCGACTGCGCCAATTGCGCAACACGTTGTTCCCGATTTGTTCGCCTCTTGTTCAAACCTGTCAATCAGGCGTTAAATGGTGGCCAGTAATTCACAAATGTAGTTCGAGCTCATCAGGAAGAGCTCGTTTTCATTTCGCCGGAGGTGCTATGAATAAAGGTGTCATGTTTGTTTCGTGTCAACAGTAGAAACCTAAGCCCGTATATAGTTGCAGCCACATGCAGGTGATGAGGTGCTTTGCTTAACAATTTACCGTGGTTATTAATGAAACGCAAACAGTCGCTGGCGAGGATTGTGCACTAAAGGCGATGGTAGATGGTATCGCCGGGGCATGTGATGAATACAACGCACTAATGTATTCATAACGAGGAATTATCATCTGTCGAAGACTCACGCGCGAATTAAATCGAAATAATGGATTAACGGGAAGGTTTGGCAGGCGATAAGCCGAACTAATCGGCGTTTAAGCTTAACCAGTCGTTAGACAAACGGCAAACGGTAAAGGCGACCCGTCGTGATCCTCCTTTGCGTAAAACACAACAAAACATTTCCTATTAGTCATCCATAAATACCGGAGTCGCTCTTCCAAGAAATCACTACCGCGGAATTCAATTACTAGAACTAGGAGAGCATCAATTCTAGGCGCGGCATTCCCGGCGGAGCCCCCGAGTCTTAATTTTTCGCAAGCCCGTATCGCCGCCGGAAAAAATAAGCTGTTTTAAAATCCAATATAATCCACTAGCCGCCTCGGCCCTCTGTGCAAGTCATTTCAGCGAATGGCACCCGTGGGAAAAAAGCTGTAGATGTTTAGAGAAGGCGAGCGCAGCCACAACCGAAAAAAATGAGCCGGCGAATGATCAATACCTCTTCTTAACTACACATTTTAATATGCGATAAAAGCCCTCGGTCGGCTTTCATCAAGAACTTGCCAGTTTAGGAAAATAATGATTTTTAAAGCAATTACAAAGTTCCGCGAGTCTAATGAGAAAAGTGGATGGTAAGCTTTTCCGGAAAACAGACAAGATGCAGCTAATGGAACAAAGCGCGCAATTGCCGTCTATGGAATTCATAAATTAGGCGAGACGATGTCTGATTAAATTTTTCTTGGGGAAGTCGTATGCTAACGGGAGACGAATTAGAGTGTGCATGAGCCTTTCCAAGACTCATTAAAACAATGAAACTACCGTCTCGGTGGCGTGATGAATGGCGCTCTTTTGCGGTGCATTCACAAGAAGTTGACGCAGGCTTTTTATGCGTCAGTCAGAGAAAACCCACGCTATTGGAGATATAGGCTATGAGGGCGAGCCCTGCAAATAATGGGATTCCGACTAATGGTGGCTGGGCTAAATGAGAGATAACAGATCGGAATGTACCCACGTAGCTATCTGTTAGAAACCGAATGTCGTCAAGGAAACAGAGGGATACAGACAACTGAGAAAAACTTACCTATATACTAAAATCTAATACTGTGTCTGTCCCAACCCACATTAGGGAATCTTTTTCTGTCCTCGGCGGACCGCGTGCTTTTATCCGTCAACGTATTTAAAACTCTGAAGCATTCGCCGACTTTGTAAAAACTTCTTTGTGGCAACCAGTGTGTAATGCATATAGCCAGTTCTATCCAGGGTAAGTGACTTACTTTTAAAAAATGCATATTTTACTGTGAATTCACGATTCCACCAACCCTCAATACTAAATAGGGTGGAAAGAGAAATGCGAGGCAGAACATTAGACAGGGTCTGGACGTCCTGAACAGTCAGCTTCATTTCCGTCCGAAGAGTCGATAATTCGAACGGTGGGTACTAAATGGATCAAATTACTTGACATTTCAATTTCATCCCTCTCGTCTTTACCTCAGACACGAAAATATGGTAATCCGTGTGCGGACCTCACCTGTCGCTTTCAAAGAAAAACGTCCAACAAGATTTGTCTGCAGAAAATTGGTATTACTACCCTAGATTGCAATCGATATCACCACTGAGGTCAAATCTTAGTACCTCCATATCCTTCCAGGAACGGCAAACCGGTTGATAAAAAGGTCACACTACCCTTTCGAGAACAGGACCAAAGATACAGTTAGAAGTTTGTGCTACATTTCGCTTGGTCCAAAACCTCAGCGCGTCCCCTTTTTTAATCAGCGGTTACTTGCAGTGAAGATTTTGATCCTTACCAGCTACCCGAGCTTTAGTCCTTGAACCTTGATGGGTAAGAAACTACCTCAAGGATCCCACTAAGTGAGGTTCTAAAATTGCAGCCCCAAAACTCCCCAGCTGTAAAGTCCTGTCTGCCCAGGTCAGCTCAGGTCACAGGCCCTCATTGACAAGGTAAGGTTGATCTGATCGGTCAGCACCGACGTTTATCCACTACTCCCAGAACCTTCGTTATTGCACCTTAATAGAAAGAAAGGTTACCCCAAGGTTCCCTCTAAAGCGAGGCCCCAAAACCCTCAACATGTAGGCTTTTGTCTGCCTAGATCAGCTCGGGATAGAGGCCTGGATTGAAACAAAGATAGAGGTGATTTGATCGACTCGGGCTTTGACTTAAATTGGTACCTTTGGTTCCTCAGGTCAGATCAGGATAAGTTGGGCCTTCCAGAATCGAACCTTCGTCACCCAGGTAGGAGTTTAGGCTACTTTATACTTGACCCAACGTCTTAGTACCGGCGGTCTTAGCCCTTTACATCTCCCTGAGCCGTCGTTCCTGCATCTTTATAGGTGGAAAGGTTACACCAACGGTCCCACTAAAGTGAGGTACCAAAGTTCTCCAACTTTAGGCCTTCGTCTGTCTAGAGCAGCTCAGATTGGAGGCCTACGTGGACAGAAAAATAGGTTGACTTGATCAGGTCGAGCTTTAAATTAAATTGGTAGTTTTGGGTTCCCCAGGTCAAATCAGGTTAGGTCTTATCTTGACCCTTTCAGAGTAGGACGTTCGTCGCCCAGGATACAGGCAGGTCACACCTCCCCGAGCCTTCGTTCTTTGTACCTTGATAGATGGAAAAGTTTGTCCAAGGTGTCATTAAAATGAGGTCCAAATTTGTAGCCAGATGACTCTTTGTTCAGGTCAGCGCAAGTCAGAAGCCTGCATCGACACGAAGATAGGGTTAATTTGATCGGGTCGAGCTTCGATTTAAATTGGTAGCTTTGGTTCGCCAGGTCAGATAATCTGATTTCAAACTGTGAAGGACTCAGCCCCTGCAGAAATTTCTTGAATGCGGTACATACACCTACGTCTCACATATTCAAAATGTGACAATTTTTCACAAATCAATATGAAGTTGCGACTTTTCGACAGCCACGCTTTTAAAAACGTGCAGACTCCAATTACGATTTCCAGTAACTCAATCGCCGCCAACTTCAAACGAGGCAAGAATGCTAACAAGCTTGTTATTGCCTGGGTGTTGTTGTATCTGGAAATTATTTGCGAAATTTTCAATTAAGCTCGCTTATTTAATCCATGAGAAGTCACACTCTAAGACGCAGTCACAAAAACAAGACGAACTTAATTAACGAATTGTATAATTGCGCAAAACGAAATATGGAAACCCAAAGCGAAGCACAAATTATCTGTACAGCTGGCGTCCCCTCATTCGGAAAAAGAAAATTTCGGGTCGATGGTAATTATGAGTGTCGACATAAACGGCGATTTTAACCCTTGTCTAGGCAAACTGCATCCGCAATTATCGCGTGTAACGGCATACGAGCAACAGTCCAAACGAGCGGAAGATGTCGCCGAATCCAGCTCGTGATTCTCTTTGAAGTGTAGAAAATATATCGCTTTCTGATGGGCGAGCACACAAAGCGATTCGTTAAACTCGATCTTCATTAAATCGCGCATTACGATCTCTTACACGATATTTTCGACGGCGGCGTATTTCTGAAATCCATTACGAGGAATCGAATTTACATGAAAAATTACGTGGGACAAAAATCCAATTCTTCGGATCGAACCCAATCGGAATTGTTAATTGATTTTGATTCGTATGCTGACCCGATTATAAACCAATAAGCGTTCCGGGGAGAATTCCCGCTGGTCGTAAATAAAAAGCGATTAGCCACCCACCTGCTTTCGCATATCTCCAAATTTAAATCCAGTTTAGTAGTCATAATAAATACGCGCCGGAAAGGCAGATTTAAATGCAGGCACACAGTAAGCTGCAGATTTTAGCGTTCGCGGTCCTCACACATTCCGTGCATGTACATAAAGCGAAAGAAATATTTCCGGGATTTATAAAGTCGGCGCAAAGTTTACTTCCGCGCAAGCCGGGGTAATAAACAACGTATTCCGCGTTATCCGTTTTAATGACAGTCCGGCTTTTTCCGAAGAGAGCATCAGATTTAGCCGGAAAATCCCACACGAGTTATGGCTCGAGTATCTTCAATACGTCCATCAGCGGCTCGAAACAATACAGTGCATTACGGACCCGAATGGCGTTCCATTGAAACCCGTGTCAACGCAGTAGATTAGCACCATTCGACACGTCGCTGCATGCAACGTGCATAATGCTCGAACCTCGGCTCGAGAAACTGCCCGACGTAAAATACAACTCCGCATTTCCTCGACGAAAACCGAGCTTTAAATACCGCTCATAAAGCGCATCGCCGTAGTTATCTCTGCACCGGCAGGGGCGGAATATGTAAATTCATTATGTGCGTATACATCACGTAATACCCAACACAACCCGATACGCATACTTGATGTATTATGGATTCTGCATGATAGTCGCTTGATTACGGTAGAAAACCGTATTTAAGCGACTAAAACCGTTCGATATTTAATAACGAAATTTTCGAGGATTTTCCCGGGATCATCATTCATTTCCACAAGAAAACTTATAAAGACGCCTTGATTTATAACGCAGTTCATCGGATCGCATGCGACCGATTGCACGCGAAAGTAGCGCTTTGCTTCCGAGAAACTATAACACGCCGACGGGTAAAAGTTGACCCATTGTGTCCGACACGACGCGTCTTTATCACAAAATTTTCGCACAAGTTAAAAAGCTTCCACCGAACTTTTAACAGAACGCATACTTCGAACTACGCCACTGAATTAAAAAAAATGAGGCTGTTCATCACTTTCGTGACACGTAGTTGCCGGAAAAGTGAGAAAGTCCCTTCTGACTTCTAATAAGTAGACAGCCCCGACTTGCTGGACCTTTACTTCATAGAATCAATCATTCGTTCGGCGAACTCAACCCTATCGAACTTTCGACAAAATGGTTTGATTTAGGTAGCGATTTCACTGTAGATTCTTGGCGGCCTGCTCCTTCGGGACCGGGAAATCGGGATTGGTAAGCGCTACCTCCGTATGAAGGGCGTGAGAGGAGTGGTATGATAAACAAAAGCTAAAATATAACCTCTCTTGCTCCATGTCAACTCCCATCTTCGCGTGGTACAGACTGTTTTCACAAACGAGAGCTCTGGTGAAGAAGGACCGTAGCCTTCAGTACCTTGTAAAAGGACTGCAGAATTTGGTACCTGGTACTTCTGCCACTGGCTATCAACCCAAACCCACCGGTCCCCAGCTCATGGAGGGCCTCTTGGCCGCCCAGGACCAGGTGTGAAGTACCACGGGACTCTCACTACATAGAGTATTCTAGGTCCGGTCCTTTGAACTGGATAGGCTTAGGTTTTGAAGGTTGTGAGTTAGCCTCGAATTGTACAGACTCGGTAGCGACGTACAGGACGGGGGACAATCTCTTAACGGCTAGTGCCTAGCTAGTTCCCTGAGATATCCCTTCAACAGACAGCGTGGGACGTCGAAGCGGGCCTCCAAGCCCCATTGGAATGGGGCCTTCCCCTGGGTGTACGACGTGGGAGGAGCAGTATGATCTTATCGGGTAGTATTACCCGTAGGACATACTTAATGGAACAAAGAAGCTAAAATATAGCCTCTATTAACTAGCACGTTCGCGTGGTACAGGCTGTTTTCACAATCGAGAGTTCTGCTGGAGGGGGACCGTAGCTTCCACTCTCTTATAAAAGGACTGCAAAATTTGGTACCTGGTACTTCTGCCACTGGCTATCAAGCCAAACCCACCGGTACCCGAGCCATAGGGATCTTAAGGTCGCCCAGGACCAGGTGTGAAGTACGGCGGGACTCCCACTACATGAAGTATTCTAGGTACGGCCATTCTAACTGGATATGCTTACGTTTTGAAGGTTGTTACAGGCTGTTCCTCACTCTCATGGCAGGTAGTTCCCAAAAAAATGAGAACATCCCTTCTGACTTCTAAAAACGTGAGCAATCCCGACTCGTTGGGTCTCTATTTCTCGAGATCACTGTGACCCGAGCCTACCGCACCTTCGGTTTTACGGTTTGATGTGGCCGATGATTTCGCTGCACATTCTCGTGGCGGCGGCCACAAGTCGGATATTAAGGAAGCCGAAAAATGCAAAGAGGTTATTTTAGCGGGTCCATATTCAGATGTCACGACCCCCATAAAGCCGATCGCTTATCGTTACTTTATTTGTTTTAATCAAGCGAAGACCAAGTTTTATTGTGGCTCTTTATTTTTTGGAAGGGGTGGCTGCGATCGTAAAATAAAAATCGTCCATTCCGATCGATGCGGGGCAAAAACGTTGTTTTTTTTGCGACCGAGTTGTTTACCGTACGCATAATTAAATCCTAACTCGGAGTAAAAATGGCGCAGTCTGCCGAATTAAATCTAGCGGATGTATGTTGCGGATTCGTGTCGTGTTTACACGAATACGCTTAGATACCGTAGTATTTAAACCTGCCACGGTCGCGATTCATTAAAATTCCTGTGACGCGCATTCGCCCACCGTTAGATGTACGCATTTTCATATGAGGTCTGGTCCAGGAATGTTAATGGCAGATAACAATTTCCCGGGAAGACCTTATTGTTGCCTAAGCACTTTCACATATCAAAAGTGTGCTAGCGTACATTAAACAAACTAGGATTAAAAGTTGCGAGTGTCACAACCTGAACAAACACGATCTGACGATCGGTAATGGAGGAAACGAAAAACAAACACAGCGCCCATAACGAACGTAATTCTCTTTATGACACTTTCCGAAGTTTGGAAATATGGGCGTATTGACCACGTGATGTATGGTGGTTCTTTCGCCGTTTTTTTTCTAGAGGAATAGCTGAACTTTCCCATTACGCATCGACGGCCGAGATGAGTTTCAGCTTTCGGGTTATTTATAGGGCGACGGGTGCGACCCCTCTAAAGGACAAGTGTTTTAAACGAATGTATCGTAAAATCAATCGTGCAACTCCATTTAGATGCTAATGTTGTTGTGTTTTAGTCTGTCCTTTCGAACGTACAAGCAATGGCCCGGTGGAATAGCCCGGAATCGTGAAACTCAGGATTTGCCCATTAGCATACCCTTTATGCTGACACTGTTAATAAACCCTTTGCGTGTTTTTCATTTCGAGCCAGGAGTGCAGTTAGCCCTGGCACCTAACGAGCTCTACAATTTAGAAAGGGAAGTCTTTCGCTCGTGATTATACGTCAAAGTTGACAAGGGTCAACAAGAGTGTTTGATATCTAACAGCTATTGTCAGTGCTAATCGCAGATTTCTGCAAGACCGTTAAGGTGGAGTTCTCGACGAAATCCCGCTGACCTCGGAACAAGCGCTTCCATATTTTTCTCGAGGCAATGAAAAAAATACTGCAAGCTCACCGGTAAGAATCTTTTCCCCATTTCAATCATACTTTAAAGCGGTTTAGGCTGGGAGCTTTTTGAATTATTATTAAGTTTTACGAGGGTCTTGCCATAATAACCGACGCGTGTTTTATATCGCTATATCGCTTGTGCATTTTCGACCGACTTAATCAAAATTTATACGCCCACGTTTCCGCTCCCATCTTTCATTCTATCGAAACGAAGGTCAGCAGATGCCCGGCAATGTTGTCGTTAGTAAGTGGATTTAGTGTAGATCCCTTATCAACATTTAGGAACTGGCGAAACTTGAGGGAAGCGGTATAATCGTAAGGACTCTTGAGGATGCTTAAACATGGAACTCACATTTGATGGTCATCTAATTATGGAAGTTTCGCTAATAGGCGAATGGGTATTTGTTTTCCATTAAGTTAAAGAGGGGACTTGTTTATACATTTAGATGTGGAGATGTGTGTCGCGAGCGTCGTTCACTTCACTCGCAAATTCCGGGCGAAAAATTCTTCCTTCTCCGTTCGGGAGATGTTCAGCAGCGCGTAGGGACAAGCTAATTGAAAAACGGCAATTAAAATAATTGCTGTTTACGGAAGAAGTTGTGTTTCTGCAATTCCGCCGGTTTTCCGGCGATAAATTAGTCGCTTTAATAAACAAATTGAAGTCATTTATATTTGACCGTGCTCCCGACTCGAACAAATAAGGCTAAAAATAAAAAGCTCCACCACACATTTATTCTCTTTACAAAGAAATATCGCAAAAGCCACTCTTTCATTACACAAATTCCACAATGCTACACGTGTGTTGAGAACTTGGTTCGAAAATACTAGATGTTCATAATATTACAACAAGTGAATCGACTTCATTATCTCCATTTATTAACTCTTCCACTTGTTCCATTGTTAACCCTTCAGGGACAGCTCGCCTGTAATTCTACCCGCATGGTAATTTATTTTTTCCTCAATTCACCCGTACGATGCACGATCGATTTAAACAGACCCTGTGTTGTTGCACCTTTGCTGCCCAATCAAATCCAACAATTCTCTCTAAAAAAAAAAAAACACTACTGTGTCGGTAAATCGAATAATTAATTACAAAGCTTAAAACAAAATCGGATCGAGTTGAAACACTGAGTACTCATTAATCGGGCCGCCAATTGGTCAGTTCACAAACCGAAACGTCAATCAGACCCACGTACGTTGACCGAAAGCACGTCCTGAATGAACCGAGTGCATTTTCACCACGGTTTACATTGATTGGACGGGACTTTTAACGGACCCTTCGTCTTCTTTTGTTAAATTTATCTCTGTTCAAACCAACGCATTTGAAACATTCGTCTTTGTACTTTGTTTCGACAGCATCAACTCACTTGCGTTTTCTCACAAACCTGATCGATGCTCGTATTGTCGTCGCCGATTCGAGAATTTTCCAGCGAGAGATCGAGAAAACTATTTCCCGCACGACGCTCTTTTCTAACTGCTATGCTAATTGGGAAAAGCGGCTTACGATCGGTTTCTGAACAGATGAGGTTGGGCTCTATTATCGACCGCATGACGAAAATTACAAGTGCAATTGTTTCGAATCGGGTCAAAAATTATTCAGATTGGGGCAGAATTATGGGGCTTTAGTCATATTGATCAGCGGTTTAATTATGTCCCACAGGCGGAGAAGACACTCTGAGTTCTAATTGAAGTTCCCGAATCTAAGGCGTCCTGACCGACATGACACCTGCTCGCATCCGCTATGCGGATTGGAGGGTTGACACCGTTTTTGGCGCTATTCGAACGGTCGAGGGTTTTAATTAAAACTTGTTACAAGACTAAATCGGCAACTTAGCGCTCAATCTGAAGTACTGGAGTGAAAGAGGGAAGATCAAACGGTAACTTAACCAAACTTGAACAGTAAGAGGGTCGTTCTTAATCGGAAAAATTACACGGCAATAAACATAAAATAACTTGAGCC
Organism: Zophobas atratus; assembly: GCA_022388445.1. NCBI lineage: Eukaryota > Metazoa > Arthropoda > Insecta > Coleoptera > Tenebrionidae > Zophobas > Zophobas atratus. The sequence continues at coordinate 6,640,191 of CM039450.1, forward strand.
ATGCGCTTAAAAGCAACTGAAAAGTTAAATGAGTGTAAAGAAAATTGTTTGTTTAGTAAATTGTTACGAAAAATCACAAAACCTACGATCCTCCAACATTTAAGAGAACGCATAACGCCAACTACGCCATTGAGAGCAGTAATGTGAGGCTCTTTGGCGTTTTTATAGCGTGTACTTTTAGAAAAAAACACAGAAATTGAATACAGATTTCCAAATACTGCCACCCCACGTTGGGCGACAAATTTTCAGCTAGGTAACGCACACCTAACAATATTTAAGACAATGCATAACCTGAATCATGTCAGCAAGTTGAAAAATCTGAGACTTTTGCGATTTCTACGACGCATACTTTACAAAGAAACGAAAAATTCTGAGTAAGCTTCCAAAACAATAGAGGCCGACCCTATGTTGGGCGCCAGATTTTCAGCAATCCTTTCGTTACATAGACACGAAGGTTTTTTTCATCATTTTATGACAAAATCATTTTATTTGGCGACGAATAACGTCTTTTTTCGTTTTTCGTTACGTGGACATCTAGCAATATTTATGAGAACGCATAGCCTAAATCGCACCATCAGGTGAGAAAATCTGAGAGTGTCAGTCATTTCTATATTGCAGACTTTACGAAAAACGAAAAATTGTAACCAGACTTGTAAAGAAATACACGATGACCCCATATTGAGCGCCAAATTTTCACAACGTCTTTTTCTCACGAACCGTAAAATAGTTTTCAAGATTTTTCTGATGACATAATTTCATCTAGTAAAGAATAATGTCACTTCTCAAAACATTTATTGTTCGTTCCATAGATACCCAACAATATCTAGGTGAAGGCTTAGCCTAAATTAAGAAATTACGAGGGGAAATTTGAGTCTGTTCGTCATTTTTATGCTAGAAACCCATGTTGGGCGCCATGTTTTCAGCAACATTGATTTTTTGACTTTGCTGCATTGACGGTGAAAGTCTTTTGTAGCTTTTCTCTGATGATATATTAAAAATGGAATAATACATTTAACAGAACGCATAGCCTGAATCGTGTCATCGATTGTGGGAATCTGAGGCTGTCCGTCATTTTTATGACACATAGTTTCCAAAAAACGAAAAATCCTGACCCCAGTTAAAAAAAAACAAAACCATCCCATATTGGGCGCCAAGATTTCAACAGCGTCGACTCTCTGACTATGTCGGTTGAACAATGAGCTCTCTTTTATCAGTCTCGTAACAAAATATTCAATTTGGAAAAGAATAATGTCACCGATCGCGTTTAAAGCATTATTCTTCACTAACTCGACACTTGGCAACATTCAAGCGAACGCATAGCTTAAATAATCCCGTCAAGTAGAGAAATATGAGGATGTTCCTCACTTGTGTGACTCATAGTTTACGAAAAACTGTAAAATTCAAATCGGATTTCTAAATCCATACACGCCGACCCCTTGTTGGGCGCCAAATTTTCACAACGTCTTTTTCTCACGAAGCGTAAGTTATTTTTAAAGACTTTTCTGATGACATAATTTCATCTAGTCACTTCTCAAAACATTTATCGTTCGTTCCATAGACCGCCAACAATATCTGGGTGAACGCTTAGCCTAAATTAAGAAATTACGAGGGGAAATTTGAGTCTGTCCACCATTTTTATGATACAAATTTTAAAAGCAAAAAAATTCTGAGTAGACTTACAAAAAAAAATTAGGGTGACCCCATGTTGGGCGCCATGTTTTCAGCAACATGCCACCCCAAGTTGGGCGACAAATTTTCAGCTAGGTAACGCAGACCTAACAATATTTAAGACAACGCATAACCTGAATCATGTCAGCAAGTTGAAAAATCTGAGACTTTTGCGATTTCTACGACGCATACTTTACAAAGAAACGAAAAATTCTGAGTAAGCTTCCAAAACAATAGAGGACGACCCTATGTTGGGCGCCAGATTTTCAGCAATCATTTCGTTACATAGACACGAAGGTTTTTTTCATCATTTTATGACAAAATCATTTTATTTGGCGACGAATAACGTCTTTTTTCGTTTTTCGTTACGTGGACATTAGCAATATTTATGAGAACACATAGCCTAAATCGCACCATCAGGTGAGAAAATCTGAGAGTGTCAGTCATTTCTATATTGCAGACTTTACGAAAAACGAAAAATTGTAACCAGACTTGTAAAGAAATACACGATGACCCCATATTGAGCGCCAAATTTTCACAACGTCTTTTTCTCACGAACCGTAAAATAGTTTTTAAGATTTTTCTGATGACATAATTTCATCTAGTAAAGAATAATGTCACTTCTCAAAACATTTATTGTTCGTTCCATAGATACCCAACAATATCTAGGTGAAGGCTTAGCCTAAATTAAGAAATTACGAGGGGAAATTTGAGTCTGTTCGTCATTTCTATGATAGAAACCCATGTTGGGCGCCATGTTTTCAGCAACATTGATTTTTTAACTTTGCTGCATTGACGGTGAAAGTCTTTTGTAGCTTTTCTCTGATGAAATAATAAAAATGGAATAATACTTTTAACAGAACGCATAGCCTGAATCGTGTTATCGACTGTGGGAATCTGGGGCTGTCCGTCATTTTTATGACACATAGTTTCCAAAAAACGAAAAATCCTGACCATAGTTCAAGAAAAACAGAACCATCCCATATTGGGCGCCAAGATTTCAACAGCGTCGACTCTCTGACGATGTCGCTTGAATTATCAGTCTCGTAACAAGATATCCAATTTGGAAAAGAATAATGTCACCGATCGCCCTTAAAGCATTTTTCTTCACTAACTCGACACTTGGCAACATTTAAGCGGACGCATAGCTTGAATAATCCCGTCAAGTAGAGAAATATGAGGCTGTTCCTCACTTGTGTGACTCATAGTTTACGAAAAAACTGTAAAATTCAAATCGGATTTCTAAACCCATACACGCCGACCCCTTGTTGGGCGCCAAATTTTCCGCTCCGTCGCTCCTCCGTTACGCGAACGCGGTCCTTTTCAGCACTGTCCCGATAAAATAGCTTCATCTAGCAAATCGTAACGTCAACTGCACGTTTGATTGTCCTCTCATCCAGCGCCATCCGCCTGCGGAATTATTTAAAACCTTGCAAAATTTTATTACCCGATCCGGCTCCAATAAATGGCAGATGGCTGGATGCACGCACCGTCACGCACATCAAAACAACGGCCTGCACAATTCATCATCGTATAGGGAGCGCCACGTGTCTCGTTCGAAGTTAAATCAATTTGTCATGGCTTGGAACGTCTTAAAAAATAACGTCGATCTTCTTGGAAATTCCGTTACGGTAAGCAGTTTTCAATAAAAGGGAGGAACGTTTTTATTGTGTCTGCAAGTGCCGACGAGGTTTACATGATCAGTTTTATGTAAGGGGTGCGTATAAGAAAAAGCTGCTGTTCGAGATAATGCGAATATAATGGGGATGCCGGGGGAAATTCGACTTTTTGCCGTGTACTTGACCTTGTAATGAACGAAACGTTATTACAGAGTCGACTGTTAAAGTGAATTAGTGGTTTTTTGCTTGCGGTGGAGGAATGAAATGCGGTATGAATGAAGTCGTAACGGAACTATTGTTGGGTCTGATATGGTAGCTAGAGCTTTAATCAGGGTATCTCGTACCTCTCGATGTACCGCTGTTAATAGCGCAGTCGTAATCCTCTTGAGTTGCAAATGGGGTCCGTGCCAGCAGATATCTGAAGTTATCAATTGACCTCCTTTGACCAATTCATCGTTCAGCCCTTGTACAACGGCCAATACAAGTCGATAACACAGCGGCCATAAGTTTCAATTTGACACCGAAACGGTTATTTACGACAGTGAAGTATGTCGCCCAGTTCTAAATAAATCAAGCACCGGTCTCCGGCACGCCACTGCCCCAATCTCAATGCACATTCAGATAAACCAATAACAATTCCGTTTCGTTCAGAAATTAATGTCAAAGATGTATATTTCGATGAAACTGTTCCACCGACACGTTATGGTGTAAAGTGGTGATTGTGGAAATGGCCCGGAACTGATTAATTTTTATACCTCATTAAAACAGCTTTTTCCGGCATAGTTGCGAAAAAGATTCATTTTTGGCAATGGTGACGGTGACATCGTTCATCATCTTCCCTGACACGTTAGTTTTATCACACTTCCACTCCAATTCGTGCGCATTTTTCACGATCAATCTTGAGGACGGATTAGGTGGATGGAATTCTCGAAAAGTAGTCAAAACGTAAGATATCTACATACTGATCATAACTCGTAGGCATAAATCATTCAGAGCGTTGTTAGGACGAACAGTCGGGTGACGTTTCAGCCGGCTGTGATTCGGTGACGCCACGAAATTTGAATTTATGTATAAAAAAGATGGGTTTAAAATTCAACAGACAGAATCTGTGGCAGCTGAGCCAAATTCTAACAAGTTAGGGACAGAATATATTAATACATTAGCCGACACTTCGGGGCAACTTGTACTGGTAATCGATAAAACAAAGGGAACCGACAAGCCCGCGATTAAAAGATTGTTGCATTAAAGCCCGAGATGAAAAATTCATCGGCGAGGGAGCACGTCCTTACCACGTATCTCTGCCCTCGCATTAAACCAGTCCACCACGCCAGATGCAAAAGCTACTTCATTTTTTAATCCCTGGGATACATAAAAACGCACCACCGGTCATCCAAATCCGAATTTACTTCTCGACGTGACGAGACCATCTCGTCCCTCCTTTTTTCTCCTTGGCTCTTCTCTTCAACAATATGTTTCGGCCGCGCATGATGCGGTGGTCATATCGATTCTCTCTGAGGTTCCTGTGTCAGAACTGTATCAGTGCTACAGAGAAAAGAACTTCCTCTCACATGGAAGTCACTCGTGTCGAACCAATCTCCACGACAAAAAGAATACGCTACATGAACTTTATCAACGGGGGAGTTCCGTATCAACTCCCTCGCGTTAAATATGGCTTAGAGACCGGCGTTTCGCATAAAAAGCCGCTGTAAACAACGAGGAAAAATACAAAGAGCGACATTTACGCCACCTCTTTGGCGGTAATTTATGCAAATTTATTTCGGTGCGGTGGTCTTATTGCGTTACGGTTATTTGGCATTGATTTGGTGGAAGACAAAGGCACTCGGGAGAAAAGATTAAAGGAAGGAAAAACGAACAAAAAACTAGTTAGAGCGCTTCTACGACTAGATCGGAGCAATTAAAGTCCAATTTCAATTAAAAGTTGCGCTGGTCCTGAGAAGGTCGGACGCGAATTCCTTGACTGATAATGGTGGCCCGTAAATTCGCTCCTTCTGATTTATGTAACAACGCGAGCGATAACACATGTAGGTTTGCCGGGTACAACAGCCTGAAAGAATGCAAGCCACAAATCATTACGCCGCCGCCGCCGCTCGGCGGGCACCATGTGGCAAGTATTCACATTTCGTAAACACAATAAATAAACCGACTACGCAACGTATGAAAAGGGAAATCTTTGCTCGTCTTGTCCGTATTGTTTTCATTGTGCGTCGGATACTAAATTTAACTTTCGGAAATTCAGGGCGAAGAAAGTGACTCCGCGTCGATACCCACAAATCATTTTGTTCTCTGTAAACGTCGAAAAGAAAGCCTCAAATTTTCACTTGAGCAATTCCACTCGAAAACCTCAAGCAAATAAAATTGCTCTCTCCGATATATTTGCGCACGCGGTAAACTTGCAGGGAGATTTATACTGCGGCCGTGTTTGGAGAACTTAACTGGAAAACTTTTCCTAGATGCGGAATATTCAACATTAGAAAATGAATTTAACGTCGAATTGTGTACCCCAAAACGAATGAAATATCTGCTTTGTGGAAAGTGGGACGTGCAAATAGACTCCTCGATGCATATCTGGCACCGGTTTGTCGCCAAAGAAAACGAACAACTTATTTCCTTTGCTTTGAAATTCATGGATTGTTTCTCTTGCTCTGTTTGCGAACGGCGGTTTCATCAGATTGCCAAAAGCCGAGCTGTACTTAGCACATCAATATTTAACGCAAAGAAGCTCAAGGGCGATTCACACATAACAACGCCCCCCGCGACTACGCGACTATTTGCAAAAATAAAAACGTTCCTGACGACGACAATTAATGGTGCGGGACATAATATCCCCCCCCCCATTTCCTGTTTCTTTGAAATTTCATAAATCTCCCTCGTCTCTACTTGAAATCAAGCCCTTTCTCGAGCCCTCTCCAAAAATCCAGTGCTCTAGTTAAATGCGTCGATAAATCGCCGTCAATAATGAAAATCCCAAAACTTTGTTTTCTTTCTCTTCCGAAGACGTCAATTTCGAACGATCAAGGAGACCGCGAGACCGTTTAATATATTAAATCGACTGACGTACCCTTACATTCGAGTTCTTGCGAATGGAGCGCTTTCACCAGACTCCCCAGATCGATATTAATACATACATTTCAGACCCTAAATGTGAACCTAATGAAGCGTCCTCCGCACGTCTATTTTGCATTTATATAGAAAAAGTGCATGTCGCTATAGCGACCTCTTTCATCAATGTCTTTTCGGCGAAGTCGAGAAAGTTCGTCAAAACCACGTGACGGATGGCGACGTTCGTTTCTCTCGAATGCTTTCATCAAAGGTGACGTTTTTTGCATTATTTAAAACTTCGCAACGTGAGCTTTAGAAATCTGGCTTAGATCCTAGCCGATAATAAAGCACTCCGGACTTTCAGTTTCCCAGGAACATTTAAACTCTTCAAAGGCAACGCTAAGCCTTTGCAAAAAATGACCGATAACGTAGTTATTGCGACGCTGGAGCTTTTGAGAACGGAGGTATAAAACAAATAGAGCTTTAGGCTATTGAGAAAGCATAAAGTGTACGGGCTGTCGCTCCTGGAGTTGCGCAACATATGATACGCCCTCAGGAGACAAAGAACGAGACTCAGAGGGATGATTATAATCAATGTGAACGACAATAAAAAAGGGAACTTGGATGTAAACAGTTGGGTGGTCGTAAAACGAACGAAATACACTTTTTTATTTGTTACTGTGGCAACGTAATGAAACACTGTGTACTGCTAAAGCCGTATTTTTCCAAATTTAATAAACGCGATTACAACGTAGTTATCGAGGACACAACGCCAGCGCGCACTGTATGACCCTAGTGCGCTTTTAATTTATTCATAAACTTGTAATTAAAAAAGACTTCTCAGGGGCACCATCAAAAACAACAAGACAAAAATAAATAATCTTCACTTGAAATATTTAAAATTTTCTCCTTGCTCCAGGTAATCATAATTAAATAAAACCGGTAATACCAAGAGGGAAACATTTTCGCCTCTTCTCCACTCGCCTCGTCCTCGTGTAGATTGAAACGAAACAATAAGGACTCGCCGTTAATAAAGACTCTCATCAATGATAATTTTATCAGGAAATTACCTCCCTTATTATGCCTCAAACTATCACCATTGTTTAGGGGCTCTTATGAGGAAATTCCTTTTATGTCGTCGTAATTTTCTTCAATATCCCGACCGAAAGAGAGAAAACATTTAATTTCCTACTTCATGCTCCAATTAAACGATAGAAAAATCCTAACCGACTTCCACCACACGGGCTGAGTTTTGCTCGTTAACTCTCGGCACACGGTAACAAATCGATGATTAAAAAAAACGACGACCGCCGTACTTTTCAAAATAAAAACACCAATTTACTTTATCGTGGATCTTCTCGGGCTCGTTCACTTCAGCAACTCTAAACGCTACACTAATGGTTCATAAAGTCATAAACAAAACAACACAATGTAGCGGCTAAAGCCCTGAATTTGTGTCTTGCGCATGTTATTATTGGCAACTCAATTTTTCACCGCCGTCACCGTTACCGAGTCAGCCCTAGGAGACAAGGATCCAATCACATAAGTGAACCCAGATATGAGTTAGGACTGATATGGGGCACACTATCAGAGTTCAAACCATTGGTCCGTCGCTTTCTAGCACCATATTAAGAGAACATTATTCGATCAATCAGCCGTTCCGTTTCGAAATTCAACTCGGGTCAGGCGGACCAGGTTAGGCTAGGTCAAATCGGATCAGATTTAAGCGGTAACATAGTTGACAATTCCTCCACGAAACAACGCCGCGTTGTCTTGAGCTCGCCCAAATCAAATCGTGCACTCTTGATTAACATCATCTGCATTTTTAAGTGTCATCACAGCTTTCGCGTTTCTCCGGCATAATTAAAATTCCTAATTCCCCCATTACTTGTACAAATGAGAAAATCATTTCGAAATATTCCGCCCCCAGACTTGACAGTAATCTTCCAGTATTTATCCAGCGGCGCTCCGTTTCACCCAAAAGAAAACTCGACGAATTCAAGTTACTGAAAACCCGCTCCCGTTTCCATTTAGTACAGTCAGTGGACTTTTATCGTAGCAACTTTACACAGTGATACAGTGCCTCCGAGTTACTTCGGCACAACTCTTTAATCGAGTTGAAGCAAAACGTCGGCGGCCTTGAAAACATGACGATCTCATTCTTTCCGCGAAATCCCCAGTCGACGTTGTTCCGTTTCAACTTATTCCTAATAGGGCTTTTGAAATTCCAAATAGGGTTCTTGAAAAGTTGGTGCCACTTCGGAACGTCAGTATTAGAATATGTCTTTGATGTGAGTGACTCGATTTTTCATACCCAGCGCGGAATTCCAAAAATAATCAAAAGGAGATGAACGTAATCATACTTGACGGGGTTTCTTTCTAACTTGAAATGCAGGACAGCAATCATCAGCCAACATTACCCATGAGGGTGCAATGTAATATTGAGTTCGACGGCGCTGTTGAAGTTAAGCGTAATAAAGGAATTACGTATTTATGACCTTTGAAAGCACACTGTGTCCAATTAAAGGTTGGGTTAACCTAGGTTAACGTTTTTTCTCCCTTTAATTGCGTCCAATCTATCTCGGTTTAACAAAAACATACGTAACACTAATGACTGGATTTTAATTACAGGACATAACACCTCCCCCCGGGTATAAAAACCCCCAATCTTCATAACAAGCCCGACTACCCTTGTCATCCACGTTTCTCTTATCTCTTGCGCCTCCAAATGGTTCAAAAATCGCCATTTCCACAGCAAACAACAAAGAAATTACGCCGAAAAACATTACCAACAAACATCCAGTCTCTTGTTCCTCGAACAATTTCGCCTTAAAGGAATCCACTCCCCTTCTGGCACATTTTTCTATCATCGCATCCCTTCTTCTGTTCCCAGCAGTTGAAATTGAATTATGGCGTAGTTTCGGTTGTTCAAATTCACGTACAATTTATGCCGAGTCGGCCTACCGAAATAATTGTTTTCAAAGTGAAATATTTATTGTCGATTAAATCCAACTGTGTAGGTTCTACATTAATCGGGTTAGTAGACGAGGCAATAAAGACGAAAATTCCCGTCGAATGTCGAGCATCGTTTCAAAGACGCTTCATAAACCGTAATAAATGACGAAGCACTTTTCGCTAATTCGCGACAAATTGCACCGAAAATTCCACATTTTGATAACAGAAAGCATCTTGTAAACTTTGATTCGCGATATAAGTCGAACACCAGTCAAAATAGCAATCCTTGCGGGAGCGCGATCGCTCCGAGGTCTTCCGAAGTTTAATTGTAGCCGGCTTTATTAAGCTAATAAGTTATCCGTATCAGATTAATACGTGTGCTTGACGTGGAGAAATGCAATCTCTGAGGGCGAACGCGGTTCGTGAAAGTTTTACACAAAACTTGGCGTTGTGGTGTCCCGATTTGAAAATTTAAATTTAACGTCGCACTAGTTTTGGTCGTATTAAATATTACCTGTTGTCTGTACTTTCCATTTACGACGATATAATCGGTAAACACGTTTCGACTTAATCAATAACTTGAACTAATGCATAATTTAACATCACGTAAAGTCTTGGTTGTTTAAAATTCTTGATAGAGTGTGGCGTAATCAAATATTGCTTCCTTCCTTCCTAGTAATCCTGATACTTATCCAGATATCGCCCTAAGTTCGAGAAATTTTTTCAATCATGTGAAAAGACAGGGTAGAGTGTATAATATGCGACAGGTCTTTCGGGTTTACAGATGTGTTATAGGAGCTTCTATATATAGTTCACGAGTATCTTCCAAGAATTTAAATAGTAATAATGGTAATAATTTCAGCGATGCTGAGCGTCGGTTTCCCAACTCAGCCTACGTCTGTCCATTTCCCGCATTTCCTTTTGGAGAGAAGCGGTCGTTTTTCCGCTTGGATTTCCGTGTTTTGTCCCCGTATTGTGCCAGAATTAGATTACTATAACCTTTCTATGAGTAAACATGCGATTTTATTTATAGCGTCGAGGGTGTTTGGTGCAGCTTCCAGTAAATAAATCGCAAATAACGAACACTTTAAAAACCGGAAACACCCCACAGGAAACAAATCCGGTATAATCGGTCCCCTCTGCGCCTCGTCGCCCGCCGACACCTACGAAATTACGCCTAAAATTGGGTCGATAGAATCCAATTGGGTAAGACGCCTTGCCGCACCGACAATGAATTGAAACTCATTCAAAGTAATGCGGTTTTGATGAGCCACCTCTCATATCTAACACTTTCATAAACTTGCCGAGCTTCTCCCGACAGATAATTGAGGAAGTAAAGGTTTCTTTCGCAGCCGTTACACCATCAAGTCTACTAATTTGCACAGTGAGTTTTACGTTAATGCCAGTGCTGCGTCTTTCATCGACGAGGAGTAATTTTCTCCGGAATACAAAGAAGTGAAATCTGAGATCAAAGAGACGCGTCGCGAGATAAAATATGACATAAGCGCCCCTCGTGTACAACGTGGGTCCCTCGCTCGTTTTAAGCTTATTAGCCACGATCGAAATTCCCGATCGACCTTAAACCCGACAAAGAACGCGTTCTCGATTCGGCGAAAATAAGTAATTAGAATACTAATGGCCGAATTAGCGGGAGCAAATTTCGACTTGTACGCAGCCGTGTATTCGTAACGATCGAATCGAGCAAATTAGATTGTAATTGAAAATATATCTGGCTTGATAGAGTCGATAAAACTTCGAGTTCGTTTTTATTTAGCAGCCTTCACTGTCACAACAGAAATTTTTTCCACCGAGGACAAAGCCGATGTTCCAAGAGGATAATTACATTGCCACTCATCCCGTATTCGTGCAATGGGAAACTTTTGAATAATGAAAACTCAATCTGTTCATGATGAGCACAACGCGGTCAAAAACAAAGCGCCCGATAAGGAAGAATACTGCTTTTCAACACGAACTGATTGTTGCCACAAATTACGCCAATATACTTTACTGTTCCATTTATTTTTCCTTTAATAACGAGTCAAACCCTAAAAGTTGCTTTTATAGCGACACAAAACATTTTTACAATATTCATTCCGTTTCTTTATTGGGAATGGAGGGTGTAAAGTTTTATACATTATCATAACCGCGGCGATACGGCGTCCGACCAAAACACGAAACTGTCAAATGCCCCTAAACGCCCCTCGAAGATCTTTAATTGGAAATATTAAATTCGATATCTGGGACAGCCAACTGGAAGCTGTCTCGTTGTTTTATTCGCCTCTTCAATTTATATGATTGGCTTCGTCGCTTCTAACCTTTGGGACAAACTTGTCGCTCTTGTCCATCGCTGCCATTAATCTCTATTGTCTTAAATGGAACATCGACAAGCGAAATACATCACAAATTCCACCTTTGTAGCAACACCATCTACTCGAGCGATAAAGACAATTGAAAAGACACACAATGGAGGAATATGCGTCACGTTTTGCTTGTAAGGGTTTTTGAAGCCGTTATTGCAAATGCAAGTGGATGCTCGACTTCTCCCGTACACGGGATCAACAACATCCCAGTATGAATCTCGCAAATAAGAGGTATCATCTCGCATTCCACTTTGGATAAATTGAAAATACCTCCCCACGTTCTGAGCAAACCACTTAACCCATCGACGTTTCAACGTTATTAGAAAAAATGAACCGTCTTCTCCGTCGTTCATTAAATCGATCGCCCCCGACACGAAACAGCCGCCCTTTTAATAGGGCCACAGCGTCAAAAAGTGTGCACGGGTTATTAACGCGAGACATAACATTCCTCCCCCCGGGACGCTACTCCGACACTCCATCTACGACAAAACAAAAACTCGTTTAGTCGATTCAATAACGCCGACTATTAGACGAAAGATCCGCCGCACAAAGCCACCATTAGTGAATATTCGGAAATACTTTTAACTTCTGACAGTTTAAAATGATTGATTCTGGTGGTTCGCGTGTATAAAGGTATTCATAGCAAAAAGTTGCCAAGTGGTCAATGTTTAGAGCGACTAGAGCGCATTAAAGGCCGAGTTTAATCTCGGTTAACGAACCCCGAGTTGAACAACTAAATGGAAAGTTGAAATATGAATGCCCTAGTATTAAATTTAGCGTCTCAGGTATATCTCCAACCCTAATTAAATCGTTCGAGGCAAAAAATACATAAATCCCGAAAATAATAATCCTCATAACATGAAGCTCCCTAATTTATTTAATGGAAAATGATTAATGGTGTTGACTGTCACGGAACAAAAGTTTGTGGAATGCCTGCACAACAAGTAAGCATTAATTATTTTGAGTAAGAGCCACAGGAAAAGAGAAACGCTGGAAAATTGTACCTCAGGTGATTGATTAAAAAGAAGATGGTACGAGATGGAGCGTATTTCCATCATCCAGAATCCAAGAAAGGCACAATTCCCTTAATAATTTAAGCGCCTTTCATTCTTTTCTTCTTGCAAGCTGGATAGTGTGGAGATCATCGTAAACTAGAGAAAACTCTCCGGATAAAAGAAACTTCCGCCCGCCATATTTCCACCGTCCGACAACAACGTTTTGCTTTTAAGACTTTACCGCGATGCTAATGCAAACAATTCGTTAATATTCAGAAATCCCTCCGTAACGCAATTACTCAGACCGTCGCAGCAACAAGCTGCAAAACCTACACGCCAACCATACGCGGACGCACCATTAGCGACCGTATCGACGAATAATCACTTTTCGAGTGCCGAACTCATTTACTTCGCCCGGCGAATAAACAGACGACGACAGACGTGTTCGCCATGTTAACAGCCGCCATTTTACTTGCTTAATTTGCAATTCTTTGCGTCCGTTTGCGTCTGCAAATTCAAAAGATGGCAAACACCACTAAAATTACCACTCGGAAGGGTCGTGAGGAGAATATCGCCGGGGAAAGCGATGCATAACTTGTCCGAAATTGGGTTGCTTAAAGGGATCACCGGCTTAAAAGCTCCCGGATCCTGTTCCAGACCAAACGAAAAACTAAGTCCGGCGTTTAACGCCGAGCCGAAAGGGTTATGATTTTGAGTCGCCACCTACAAATCACTCGGAAAAACGCTACAAATCGACCGAGCACTACCCCGAATAACGCAAGAGCCGCAAAATTTAATTTAAAATTCGCCGCCCAATCTACTTGCGGTAAATTAAGATTACCGAAAATCCCTGGAATAATGGACACGGGATAATTTGGAATAATGTCGGAATTATAGCGGAAGAAGCAATATCGGCGCAAATTGAAGGGATCCGCATTTATTCTGTTTGCTAACGAGACGAAGACAAAATATACACACTTGCACCCCGACCAAGAAATTAATTTGCTTTTTTCTCGCTTTCGCGATTTACATAAGCGCAAAACGACCATCGTTCAACTCGAAAATTTTAATATCGCACCGTTTCCACGGACTTGAGTGCTTAAAGAAATATACAAGATGAAAATTAGTGAACGCCCTCTACTGAAAGGAATTTCTCAAACAAATTGAACCGCTATTTCAATTTGGGGGTTGCACAGTGTACACCCTTATAAATAACGCCGGCCTGGCCAAAACGTCCTTTTAGCAGACCCGAATTAGCGGTCCCGCTACTTTTAATTAACTTAGGACGCACATTCTTTACTATTCCAAGGACCATCCACACCAACACAACGTATTATCATTATTATTATTATTATTATTAACCTCCGCTCCGGTCAGGAATTCCGTTCCTTCAAGATTCCTTAATTTCCCTAATAGCTCTCGGGTTTGGAGAAAATAATTTAAAATCGGCCCGAGCAGGAGCGTCCGGCGCGGTGAATACAGCAAAACCGTGCGAAACGTCCGTTTTTCATTTGTCATTCGGAGTTTCATTAAAACCCGGCCGCGAGAATTCTGATCCCTGTTGGAAAACAAACATTCATTACCGGGTTACTCAAGATATGACACTTCCGTCTCATTACATTTCATTATCTTGATGGTCTAAAATGGCGTCTGTTCCAATTAGAGTCGTCTTCATAACGCGGAGGCACTTTCGGTGTACGTGGAGATTTTCGAGTAGGTCTGTTCGCCCCGATAAGGCCACTGCCGGATTAAAATTGCGGAGGGATGTGTGCACGTATATCGATAAATCTAGTGGAAGGACGAGGGAAAGGAGCATTGAAATAGACACATCACCCACAAATACGTACGCGGATCAATAGGGAACATGTGAAGTAGGTATTATTGCATTGATTGTCCGGCTGACCCATTTTCGACAAGTCGCAGGCAGCGCTTCTTCTTGAATTTGCACTGATGGATGGGCGATCATAGGAAAACGCCCCCCCGAAAAAATTCCCTTATGTGATTTCGTTTAGAGACCCTTTATCTTCGCATGCTACGACGAGAATACAAATAAGCACGTCGGGTACGATGTCAGAAGGTCCATCGAGGAAAGCTACCATTTCAGCTCCGACAACAACAAAAAAAGGACTTGTCAGTAAACAGAATGTATGACAGTTTTTATGCTCCCCAGTCTACAATCGCTCAAGCTCGGGCTTACCGTTTCGTCGGAAAGTTCAAATGTTGTGACTGGAAAATAATTACGCTTGAAACTGCACAAGAATTTTTCCAGTTTTTGGTTTGCAATAACAATCGCAATATTCGTCAGTTTTTCCCTTTGATTCGATATCAATGTGGATATCTGGATTCACAATTATCCTAAAACCGTTGTACCAGAAACTTGCACACCCCTCCCGTACTGATAGTACGCCTATCTGAAACGGAGCTTTGTATTCAATAAACACAATATTTTCCGCCTTCGTTCACGCTGAAATAAAATTTAATTTCATTTGACAAACAGAGGCGGCTATCATAAATCTCGTTGCGTATCGCGGCATGCACGCATCGACTGACGTCATAATCTACAACATAAAATCAAACAAAAGTCACTCTTTTACTAAATAGTTGCGCAGTCGGTAGGATTGCTTTCGAGTTTGAAATATCGTAACGTCAAAACATATCGAATACGAGCTACAAGGAACATCAAAATGTTTCATTATCGGAGTCCGATTTCTGCTACAAAGCCGTTTTCGGTCAATCTTCTAATTAAAGGCCCGGACCGATTGATGTTTATGATCGCAAACACGGCGGCCGTTTATTTAAAATAGCGGCGCAAATCAAACGGCGTGATTGTTCACGACCGGGTCCGGTGCAATTCAAACATATAATTTACGTTCGGACGGCCGTGCGAAATGATTTATTCCACATATGCATTCAGTTGATTTCTCTATCAATTGGTTTAGTTTGAAAACGCCACTTGATACCAACTCGATCTAACTAATTGCAAACCCATTTAAAACTGTTCGTTATGTTTTGGCTTGTGATCGTCGAGCTACCCTTTGATTTTCCTACCTCTAAAAAATTCGCCGTCTCAACGTCTTATTTGGCCGAGTCTTCTCACGAAAGCTCGACGCAAACAAAACGGATAAACAGAAAGGTTTTATGCAAATGTCTATTCCATAACCCAGATAGGCCGTCAAATTTTCTTCCCCCGGGTTTCCCTTGGCGCCGAAGAAATTAAGTTTCCCCCTTGTTGAAAACAAGGAAATTTCAGTCACTTGTTCTAATGACCCTTTGGGCTATTAGCATTTCAGCCCGATATGGTGTATAGTTTGTGGAAGAAGCTTACCGCTAAGCCCTGATACGTCAAACTGTCAACTAAATACCGAAAATCCACTGTCTTTGAATCCCATTAATTAAGGTGGATCAAACCGGCTGATTAAATTTTGCATATTCGTAGATCCAGGTTGAATAAATGCATATTTTACTGGCGTTTCTTCCGACCTTTCGCTTTCGCGAGTTTTAATTTGCCTCAGGACGATCCGCCAGTGCGTAAAATATTACAAGTGGTACAAAACGCAGCTTAATGAATGAATCGAGGTTGGATCTTCGAACAAAGTTGGAAAGTTTTTACTTTTCATCTCTGGCTCAAGTTTCCGAGTTGTAGAAATGAATTTAATATTGTAGTGCACAAGAAAATAATATTTTCGGTTGGAATTGGTAGAAAGACAACAAACTTTACATCAAGACGGAAAAGTTTCCTAATTTAGAAAGGGAAACAAACAAACAAAAATATTGCTAAGTGACGCGGTTACAGTGGGAACCGCTTGATGGTTTACCGGTCGTGTCTACTGTGCATTAAAGGTTTAATGCTTCATGTCTGATACCTTACAAATATAGAACCTGACCTTTATGTATTATAATCTTCAAAGGACGAAACTCGTTTTTTATACAAGAATAATTCTCAATAAAATAGGACAAGGAGCCGGAAGTGGAGGAAGTGCTTATAAAAACGTAATACTGTGTACCGGGGGTATTAGGTTGTTACGGAAATATAACTTTGATGTTGAAACCTCTAGAATTGATTTTATTCACTGCGTATTTTAAAAGGGACTGCGTGGAAACCCATACAGCATCCGAGGTGAAAAGTAACGGTTGTTGGAAAACTGCTTTGGATCCAATACAAGGCTACGCCTGGTTGACGGATAGATTGGCATCCAATTATAAGGCCAATACTGCCATGTCAAAAGCAGTGCCACACGGAAGATATTCGAAAACAACGCTACGCGGAATTCACGAATATTTCCTTTATTTTCCACTTAATACCAAAACTGAACAGGGCTGAATGACATTTTTCGGAAAGATTCTTAAAATACGTTTACAAGCTTGGAAGGACTACAATTTGGTGAAAGATTTAGATCGTCTTCATAAATAGGTGCCTCCTGGCTGCTTCTTTTAGTTACAAGAAGTACCCAACCAATTCTGAGAGCGATGTCCTTAAGGTCCCAACAGAAGTGCGGAAGTATCAAAGAGCTGAAAAATTTAATTTATCTCGGGTCAACTGTCTGGACTTTGTAGAGTATTGAAGCCAGATTTAAAATGGTAATACCAGAACGTCGCAAAGCTGGTTAGCATTTTTCGTAAAAATTCTTAAGGTCGTTGTTTCAAGGTTCAGATCACTGCAACTTGACAAAACATTTAGATCGTGCTCACAATTAGGTACCCTGCTTTTCTAAATTTAGGTCCACCAAATTTTCAAATGGTAAAATATTTGGAAAAGAAGAAATATGCAGGTGACCAGGAGTGGATTATCTTTTCGGTATTGATTATGCAGGACGTCTCGTTTTTATGGGTGCTTTCAAATTCTTACGCCAATGAAAGTATACGAACGAGACAACATATAAGATTCGGTCTGTTTTCCCAAGCCAACGACGATTTATTCTCTCCTTGTTAATTAAGATAATGTAAACTTCAGAAGCGGGTAAACAAAACCGCCACTTTGGTTTGATCCCGCCGCCAAGCAATAACTTTCCGACAGATGAAATTCCGGCCGAATATAAAACGCCATTTACCTAATGATGTTTACCTTGTGACACTTTGTCGAGTAACCTGTACAAAGCCGTACAACGAGGCAATCTAGCCAGGGTACCCTTCGTACATTCCAATAACTCGAAACTAATGTGTTCCCGAGTTAGGGAGCGCATAATAGGCTCCTAAAACGAAAAAGCCCTGGAACCCAGGTCCCGCTCGACTCCCGTCTGCGCCAAACTGCCCGCCGCCTTAAAAACAAAGTGGCGATAAACAAAACTGAATTAACGCGGCTCTATTTTATAACAATTAGTCCGGTCCGCCTGCTCCCGGATTAATCCCCCTAATAAACCGGGTAATTGTGTCAATAAGTCAGCGCGGCTCCGTCGGGGGCGGCTCCGAAGATCGACCTTGACACGCTTCCCGCCCCCGATGGCTTCTGGCAGCAGGCCACCGCCGGGGGCGGCGGTCGCATCGCCGCATCGTCCAGCACGCAAAAACCCGCCGTGAATAATTCATCACCTGATGATGCGGATGATGGTAGTCCGGGCCGCCGTTGACGAAGCGGAACCTGAAGGGGCTATGCACCGGACAGGCGGCGTGGAAGGGGCTGTCCACCTGCCGCAGGGGCCCCCCGATGGGGGTCACGGGGTCCGAGGACCTGCCGGGCCGGGGTTCGCACCAGTGGGGCGGGCCCCCGTAGTGCGACTGGGGGGCCCATCCGCCGGCCCCGTACGGATCCAGGACGCGCGCACTTTGAACACCGCACCAGCACCGGCGGATCGACGGGGACGGCGCCGACTGCCGCCACGGGAACGCGTACGCTACTGGCGAAGAGGCCGAGCGAGGCGGCGGCGCCGGCGCGTTGCCAGGGACGCGACGCCGCGATGCGACATTCAAATGGGCCCCCGTTTCGGAACTAACAGGTGATCTCCGCAAGAAGGTCCATGAGAAAAGAAAGCTGGGCGACTGAATAATGGACCGCTTCCTTTCTTTTAGACCGGACAGCGCCAGAAAGGACTCTCCCGAGACGCAATCAGCTTTCTTTTCGAAACATTTACTTTGGACGGTGTAATCTCTTCTCTCAATATTTAAGCTGGGTTGGGTGAGGGGCTGCGGACTAGACGGATGTGTCTTCAAAGAATGCCGCTGTTTTATTGTAATAGTTCGACGGAGATACGACAACTGGTGAGTGGGCGCGAAATATCGAAAAACAGAAAACGGGCTCCTTTTTTGTTCGTCATCCCTGATTTATTGCGTTTTTGCAAAAGTTAGCAGTGTGACGAGTTCACAAATTCGAGACACTTTTTACCGACAAACTTCCGCCTGGAGCAGATGTTACCTCACAATCTTTCCTCGGTTCGTCCTCAGTCACGACGAACAAAAACCACATCACTTTGAATAAAATAAGCACTACATTACGGACCCTCTCGCAGAAAACGGACGAACCGAAGGACCAACGATTCTTTCACAACTTCGTGCTAGGATCAATATTGTTCTATGGGACGCTAATTTTCATACATAAGGTAGTCGAACGCCATTCTGTTGAAACGACTTGAAAATATGATCCCGGATCTCACGGGTCGTGTAGCTCTGATAGATTGACGATAGTTTCAACAGCGGAACATGATGAAGATAGATTTCGGTCTTTTCTCAAGCCTTCTGTTGGATAAAGTTACGTAAATGTGGCATCAAACCAGAATTCCATACATCGTTGAAAATATGTGTCTGGACCCTGTGATCATCACACAAAGTTGACCACAGTCAAGGGCGTTCCGGCGGAGATCAAGTACACAACTCTCACGAGTAAACGAATTAACCACTTGGCCCACGTGCCTTTCGCCTCATGCAAGTTTCATCGCGCATCAATCCGCGAACAACACCGTCCCATTGTTGTGGGAATAAAACCGTCGTTAACTATGCAAAATGGAAATTGTATATGCCTTGGAGGCTCCCTGCGTGACGCCCGGGATTAATTATCCCTTCCGGACTCGCCCCCTCGGGCGCCAGCCGTAAATCTCCCGCACCGTACCTATACGCGAAATCGGGATAATAATTGGGTGTTTAAAGCAAGTGCAGGAGACACAAAATTATGGTCGGCGTTAATTGCTATGTTTGCTACAAACAAGGTGTGCGCGGCGCCGCCCCCTCGCTACGGTGACTCTACTCTCAAGATAAATCATATTAATGGGGCGCGTTGCACGAAAACGGCGGCGAAAGCGAGATATCGATTCGCACCGCGAGCCTCCGAGGGAAAACGCAAAGAAGATTGAGGTCGGAGCGGTCCCGTCGCCCCTCGAATCCCACTGACCCGATGCACCGGCGGCGGCGGCGATGATTCCGACCCACCTCGGCCGGCTTCCGCGAAAATTGGAACACGCAGAGAGGAAAAGTGGGGTTTTCGCTTTCGGATGGGTCTTACGCTCTGGGCGACCGGAGCTTCAGTGGCACTCACCTGGAACAAAAAAGACGCTGGTTAGGCCACAATACAACAACAAAACACAAACAATAATAATAACAATAATTTATATCCAAAATCGGACCACCCCGCTCCCCGTCAATATGAACACAATCACTCGTGAATATTATTTTCGCGAGTCTGCAGCCCGTCCCTTATAAATATTACCGTTATTAACGGAAATAGAACTCGGAGATAGATTTCGCGATGCAGTTGAGAACGCGGAATAGCTTCTGCAACGGAATTGGACTAATCGAATCTGTCCATGACAGTCATTTCAAACAAGTAAGCGACGCTTAGTGGAATCTCTTCTTCGCTGATGCTGGCATCCCGTAGAGACACGCTTTTCGAGCACTGACCGGAAACTTGAACCAAACTCATTAAAAAGCGGCTTTCCTGTAATATTGCTTTCTTCGTACTGGAGCAATCTAACATAAGCAGCAAATCGTGCGGACACAATCTATTTCCCACTTTGAATTTCAAGCGAGGTCACCAAAATACGTTCAGGTCCGACCAGAGTAGAGGTCGCTGAGTCGGCGAAATTTGCGTTAGTTACACTATTATTATGGTCTCAAGAGCAATCTCTTTACAATTTCAAATCGAAGAGTTCATTAAAAGCTTCAGGTTTAAAGTTTCGGTAGCACAGTGTGCTAGAGCAGAAAATGGCGTAATACGATGCTGCATTGCATGAGAATGAATATAACGACGTGAAAATTGTAGAGGTAACAACACACTCGGTGTTGTCTACTATTGATCAAAGTGAGTTTTCGTTGAGGGAATTTAATTACCTTGGCGTTGTGCCTAATTCACTTAAGGTAAAGTAGGCAGATTATGAACCATATTGAACGTAACGCCAATTTGTAATCAGGCGTTCGTTTTTAAGTAAGAGTGCCTGGATAAAACGGTAGATCCAATGCTTATAAATGATTATAGGGTCGAAATCGGTCATGGATGTGTGCCGCCTATCACTTTATGCGAATTTTACTAAATGCACAAGGACGCACGACAAATCCCACACGCATCTGTATAACTGGTTGCCTAAATACTTCATATCTCAAAAAAAAATAAAACTAATTCATTACAATAAAAAGAAAGAACTTTATTGTGGTTAAACGTGACAGTAAACGTTGAAAATGTTCACCATTTTGTTAAAGACACATATTTACTCTCTTTTTAATTTCAAAAATGCTCTGTAACATCCTTTCGTCAATGCTTTGGACCCATTGATCAACGTCATGTTGCAAGAAGAACTCCTGACTGCTGACACAATCTTGTCAAAGATGTTTGTGGATTCTGATTGGGTCATCTCAAATCCACAACTTACTCAAATACTGAAGGGAGAAGATTCACTCTCAGTTTAGGAGATTGATGAAGGATTTGGCAAGAACTTTTTAACCAGATGGGACTCTAACCTGACCGACCAGATTTTGTCTTTACCGAATACCTTGAGGTTATAAATTTGAGACCTCACTTTCGGGCGGTCGGTTTTAGCTCTCAGGTACCTGGAGGAGTCTTCTAAAACGCGCAACCAAACTGAAGGCCTTTTGAAACGGATGGGAGTCCAACCGGGACGGATCAGATCTTGTGGTTATCGAACCTTGAGGGTATAAATCTGACCTCGGTTTAGGTCAGTTGATTTTGGATCTCGATAAGTGAAACAGCCAAAACACTCGCCCAGAGACTAAAAAAGTGCCCTCACAAGACAGAAGAATCAGGTGGGACTCTAAGATCTTGTGTTTACCGAATCTGGAGGGTATAAATTTGGGACCTCACTTAAGGGCAGTGGGTTTTGGGTCTCAGGTACTAGAAGGCCTGAGCGACAGGTACAAGTTAGCTAGTTTGCGAAAACCGGGTAAAGGGTATAATATGCGGCAGGTTTTTTGGGAATGGAAACGTGTAATGGTTTCGGTTTGCCGTCACAACACCGACGATAAACTTGGTTGCGCAATTGAATAAACAGTGTAAATTTGGCCGACTCTCATTCATAATCAGTAATAATTCCCAAACAATCCCTTAACCCCTTTCCTTAAGTGCAAACGGTGGGTTTTCGGAGTCGACCTGAGGCCACACACTCCCGAGCACTTAAAACCTACTTAAAACATCAACATTTCGAAGAAGCACATAACAATCCTCGCAAATGTATAAATAATAGTGCAAATCCCTGCGAATTCAACAAACTCTACCTGCCGGTTATGATTCGGTCTCACCGGAATACATTCAGAAGCTTGATGAAAATCTTCATGAATATTTATGAAAAGTTGTTGTGGCGGTGGTCCATTTGTATCCCCTGCATTTTGCTGATAAATGTGTTCCACTGTTTATGGAAGCGTGGCCTCGGAAGTGGCTTAATCACGCTAATTATGACAGCGAATCGAAAGCAAGAAACGCCGGAAAAATTCATCGTTTAGTCCCGGGTTAGTTGGCAACCGATAGCGCGCTATCAATCATATTGAAAGCAAACTTGTTAAGCTAATGCAGCGTCCAAACCTCCCCGGAATCGTTGTGCAACGGCTGATTGTCATGGAAATTGATCTGCAATCCCGCAGAACAGGAGCGTGTAAGGACCTCGGCGCTGTTGGAGGTGACACTTTCAACTTAGCAAAAGTGATTTATGGCGACATTATCGCAAATTTACGGACGTATTATGGCCGATAACATAAACAGAACGTGATAATTCAGACGTTTTGACGTCGTAAAAATACTATCGAAGGGAGAATTTTTTGGCCGTGTATTCCTAGTCACGACGGCCTGCGTCATAAAGTTGGATGCTGCACGGAATTAGAATGAAATCCCACGGGAACACCGATCGTGAATATCGAATCTTATTCATTAGACAAAAATTCCCGCTCGTCCAATTTCCTCCATAGTATCTGGCAACAAGATTCAATTTGCCGTTTCCAACGCACTAAATCAAAACCGTAATTGTCCGTGGACATCATCGTCATGGATTCTCCCTCGCCCGATCGCTAATAAAATTATTCGTTCGCATGCACGTCGCTGCAAACAATGCTACAAGATTTAGGGCTCATAAAAAGCGACAAATTCGTCCTCCGGCGAGTTAATTACCTGACATTAATTATCGCGGGAGTAATTGGACGCTGTAACGTCACATCACATTTCCGAGCCACGTTCGGTACCGAAACAAACCGTATCAGTTGGATTATAATTACATTTTTCTCCCCCTTTGGTCATGTCATGAATTGTTCAATCCTTTAGGTGGATTTTGCAATGGAACGACCGGAATATTCATGAGTTGCAATCAAACTCGCTCTTAATTTGATCGACTTGTTGCGATGATTGATGGAAAAACCGTGAAAACTTTATTAATTCGCCGTTACGAAAGGGCGTCCCTTTAAAGAGAGATTCGGCTTGATGGACAGACTTATCAAGGTACGACGATTCAAGCGACTTGGGGCGAATTCCGGGAAAAATTTCCCAACAACATAACAATACTAATAGTAAAATGGAGAAACTTGTTGTCGATCAGTCTGGATGATTTTTCCACCAGCTTTTTGAAATTTCGGCTACCTTCAATAAATTCCAATTTAGAGTTGGCACAGTCTTCAAAACAATCGCACGTGCACTCGTCGCGCTAAAGCGGAAATGCAAACACAAACCCTCGCGTTATAAAACGTTCGTAAAACAGTCACGGTTAATTAAAATCAATATTTAACTTCTTCCGGTGGAAGGAACAAGAGTTTCGAATTCTTAAAAGAGTTCACTTTGTTTAAAGACCAAAATCGATTATGTGTCTTTCCTGGCAAGGGTGCCAAGGATTCTTATATCCTTTTTAATTACAAGACAAGCTCAATCGAGAGTCCTTGGTAATCCCGGCATGTTCGGATTTAGAGAATCGAAGGAGAAACCTGAATCGAATGTTTTATTGGAAGAGGAAATCCACTGGACTCATCTACAACTGGCCCGACTTTATTGAATCAAGAATGAAAGAAACAATTTGCGCAATTCGGACGAAAAACAAATACTCACACCTACAAGTCTGGCGAGCTTATTTCGTCGTAATCAATTCACCGAGAGTCGCTTTTTAGGAGGCGGAGACGCGAGATAAAAAAATTTTATTACCCCTGGGAAGGTGATAAGCGCAATATTCGAAGAATAAAAATATCAAAAAATGTACGGTTTTGTTGGAGCTGCGGTAATCAAAGGAAATTCGTAACGATTCTAATTATTTTTTGAGCTTTGCGCGTAATCCGCTTATCGCAAATTAACAATGACGCTGCATGAATTTCGGCATACAGGGAAAACGCTTTGCGGAGTTAGAAGCTCTTTAACGAACACGGAAACGACAAGGAAAATGCATTATTTACCAGTTGGTAATTTTATTTTTGCAGTGTAGGCATACAGAGTGCGTGTTGTCTTAACGAGCTCATCTACATCAACACACAAAGTTGCCCTGGTTTTATGTAACTTCGAATTTCGACGATGTTAATATTTAAAGGAAATTATGGGCGTAATTAATTCGCTTGGCGAAATTTTCAGGTGAAATTTCACATGAGCATTGATGATTCACGGAAACTGCCACAACAAAAGGCAAACAAAACTCCCCTACGGAAAGTTATTTTCGAACGAAACTCTGCCTCGTAGTACATATTTTACTTTTTACATTCCATTGTAGGCTTCAATTTCTGTCGATTTTTCTCTACAAATCGACTGTAGCCAGTGTATTGGAACTTTCAATATGATTTAAAATACAACGGTAGCCACAGAAAAAATGAAGTTTATTTTTTTTCTAAATTCTTAGATGTTAGTAAGTCTTTGTGTCCATATTGAATGCCGACCCACAGTAATTAAAGGTAGGGTCCCCTGCCTCATTATTCCGCTCCTTTATGCATTCTCTTCTTTATTTTTCATTCTCGTCTCGGCCTCCCATGCGCTACCTATGTTTTTCAAGGAATCTTCAATATTTCCCTTTATTATCTCTGAGGAGGCCTAGGAAAGTCCGACTCTAATTGCTTTTCCAGTAATTCACTGATCAAGTCCCAATGATTAATTGTCACTTTTTTATTTTTTTTAATGCAACACACTTTTCCAAGTCCAGCGCTGTTAAAATCTGGACTTCCACCTAGATTCTAATTCTTAATTATCAATGATTTTATCTTGCTTTCATGCTGTCTTCAAAGGGCTCTTCTTAGCGATATCAGTATTACTTAAACCTTTACGTTAAAATTAAGACTTTCGGATTCTTACTTATTCCTCCTACTAAAGTAACACTTGCAGTTCTGTCAACTACTACCTCAGATTCTGTATCTCCACTCTTCTACCTTGATACAACTTTGGGACACCTATCTCGTCTGGTCCTATTTTTCGTATTTTGTCTGATCAACGTTAAGGGATTCCCTTTTGTACCTTTGTAAAGATCTGACCCGTCTAATACCGGGAATACAGCTCTCCCGGTCAAGTCAACCCGTTAGTGTTGCGCGTTACCGAACCTTAGAATCACAAATTTGGGACCTCACTTTAGGGAAATCTGTTTTAGCCCCCCGGACCGAGAGGGTACAGTCATTTGTTGACCCTAGAGAAACGAGAAAAGATCCCTGATAGAAGGGTAGATAGATCTGGGCTATTTTCCTACAACGCGTCGCTGAAAGATAGCCAAATTTAAGGATTTGGCAAGGTCTTTTGAGTTAGATCGGACTCTAATCGAGATAGACCGGACCTTGTGGTTACCGAACCTCAAGGCTATAAATCTGGGACCTCGTTTTAAATTAGTCGGTATTAATTAATTTAATCTCCTAAAACTCTTGGCCGGAAGGTAGACAAATTGAAGGACTTGGCAAGGTCTTTTGAATCAGAAGGGGCCCTAACCCGGACAGACCAGATCATTCAGTCACCAAACCCTTGAAGTTATAATTTTGGGACCTCACTTCAGGGTAATCAGTTTTAGGCCTCGGGTACCTGGCCTCTGAAGCGAGACGGCGTAGGGTCATTTTTTCGCCCTACAACCAAGAGAACTCCCCTGATACAACGGTAGATAGACCAAGTACTAGTCTAATAGAACGTGTAGCTGAAAAGTATCCAAACTGACCAGATTTTTCCGTTGGCGAGCCTTGAGGTTATAAATTTGGGACCTCACTTTAGGGTACGTGGACGCCGTAGTGATAGGATGCAGAGTAATTTTTTGGCCCCAGACGACAAGAAATCCTCCCTAATATAAGTGTAAATATGTAAATCCAATACTGGTTTCCTAGAACGCGTAGTCGGAAAGTAGCCAATTTAACGTATTTGGACAGGTATTTTTAATCAGAAGAGTCTATCCGGACCGAACCAAATCTTGCTACTACCAGACCTTGAAGTTGTAAATTTGGGACCTCACTTTTAGGCGATTTTGGGTCTTCGGTACAGGAACGCTGCAAGGAGAGAGAGCAAAATAATTTGTTTTCCCTACAGAGATAACAAAACTATTTACTTTGATAAAACGGTAAATTGATCCAGTACTAGTCTTCTAGAAGGCGTAGCTGAAAAGTATCCAAATTGAAGGATTTGGGAAGATCTTTTGAAACTGATGGGGTCCCAACCGGGGCGGACCAGATCTTTCAGTTATCGAACCTTGAGGTTACAAATTTAGGACCTCACTTTCGGGTAGGTGTATTTTTGACCCTAGAGAGAAAAGAAAAGAGAGAATCGAAGTGTAGATAGATCCAATACTAGTCTCCTAGAACGCGTAACCAAATTGAAGTATTTAGAAAGGTACTTTGAATCAGATGGGGCTCTAACCGGAACGGGGCAGATCTAGCGGTTGCCAAACCCTGAGGTTATAAATTGAGACCTCATCTTAGGACAATCGGTTTTGGACCTCGGGTACGCTGGAGCAAAAGAACGCAGAAGAATTTGTTCGCCCTAAGGAGACAAGATAAATTGTCCTAATAAAACTGTAGGTAGCCCAGTACCAGTCTCATAGAAGGAGTAGTCGAAAAGTATCCAAACTGAAAGATTTTATTTTTCATTAGATGGAACCCCAACCGAGATGGTCCAGATCTTTCAGTGATCGAACTTTGAGGTTACAAATTTGGGACCTCACTTTAAGGTACATGCACGCTGGAGGGTGGAAAGTAATTTTTTGGCCCTAGAAGGACAAGAAATGTTCCCTAATATAAGGGTAAATAGATCCAATACTGGTCACCTAGAACGCGTAGTCGGAAAGTAGCCAATTTAACGTATTTGGACAGGTATTTCTAATTAGAAGAGTCTATCCGGACCGAACCGAATCTTGCTATTACCAAACCTTGAAGTTGTAAATTTGGGACCTCATTTTTAGGCGATTTTTGGTCTTCGGTACAGGGACGCTGGAAGGAAAGAGGGCAAAATAATGTGTTCCCCCTAGAGAGATAACAAAACTACTTTGAGAAAACGGTAAATTGACCCAGCACTACTCTTCTAGAAGGCGTACCCCAAAGGTATCCAAATTGAAGGAATTGGGAAGATCTTTTGAAACTGATGGGGTCCAAACTGGGGCGGACCAGATCTTTCAGTTATCGAACCTTGAGGTTACAAATTTAGGACCTCACTTTCGGGTAGGTGTTTTTTTGACCCTAGAGAGAAAAGAAAAGGGAATAGAAGTGTAGATAGATCCCATACTAGTCTCCTAGAACGCGTAACCGAAAGTCAACCAAATTGAAGTATTTAGAAAGGTACTTTGAATCAGATGAGGCTTTAACCGGAACGGGGCAGATCTAGCGGTTACCAAACCTTGAGGTTATAAATTGAGACCTCATCTTAGAACAATCGGTTTTGGACTTGGAGCAAAAGAACGCAGAAGAATTTGTTCGCCCTAAAGAGACAAGATAAATTGTCCTAATAAAACTGTAGGTAGCCCAATACCAGTCTCATAGAAGCAGTAGCCGAAAAGTATCCAAATTGAAAGATTTTATTGTTCATCAGATGGAACCCCAACCGAGACGGTCCAGATTTTTCAGTGATCGAACCTTGAGGTTACAAATTTGGGACCTCACTTTAAGGTACATGGAGGCTGGAGGGTGGAGAGTAATTTTTTAGCCCTGGAGGGACAAGAAAAGTGCCCTAATATAAGCGATCCAATACTAGTTTCCTAGAACGCGTAGCTGGGAGGTAGCCAAATTGAAATATCTAAAAAGGAACTTAAAAGTAGTTTGAAGCAGATGGGACTCTAACCGGAACGAACCAGATTTTGCAGTTACCTAACCTTGAGGTTGTAAATTTGGGGCCTCACTTTAGGACAATAGGTTTTGGGCCTCGGGTACGGAGCAAGAGGGCGCAGAGTAATTTTTCCGCCCTAGAGAGGCAAGAAAAGTGTCCTAGTATAAGCGCAAATAGATTCAATACTAGTTTCCTAGAACCGGGACTTAGGTAGGTATTGAGGTATCCAGAAAGGTACTTTGAGGTACTTTGAAACAGATGGGACTCTAACCGGAATGAACCAGATTTTGTTGTTACCTAACCTTGAAGTTGTAACTTTGGGGCCTCACTTTAGGGCAATAGGTTTTTGGACCTCGGGTACGGAGCCCTAGGGATAACAAAACTTTCTTGATAAAACGGTAGATAGACCCAGGTATCCAAATTCAAGGAATTAGCAAAATATTTTGAACCAAATGGGTGTCCAACCGGGGCCGACCATATCTTTCAGTAATCAAATTTTGAGGTTATAATTTTGGTACCTCACTTTAGGGCAGTTTTGGACGAGGTGTACCCGCACTAGAATCGATTCCTGGGGTCCTTCATTATCCCTTGGAAGATTGGAAGATCGCTGAAAGTCAGTCCTCCTAGGGACTCTTTCTTTGTCAATTAGCATAAACGTGTTTCTCTTCATCCTATTCCACTTAGATATACTTGAATTAAAATTAACACTACTCGTAAAGATTAGAAACAGAAAAGTGCCGAGAATTATAGTGAAATTAACAGCTCATTACTACTGAACTTAATTTCCATAGGTCAAAACTGAATCCTGCCGGTCGCTCACCCTGCTCCAAATTCAGCCGAATCCCGTGAGTTACGAACGATAAAACAGTCGACTGTTTAGTTGTTCTTTCTACTTAGTTGCAGTGAGTTATGTCCACACTTTTTGCTCGTGGGCAAGAAAGTTGCTATTACTATTCTTACGAGGTGGAGAGAGTCGAGCCCGACATAGCATACTTGCGGTATATGAAAATCCTCCGTCGCATAACACCGCCAAACCAAACCCCTCCTTTCTCTCTGCGGCAAGTCGCCCCTGCAGCCCCGCAAAAAAAAAACTCGGAAAAAAACAATTTGCTTAAAATCTTGACGAGCTGTCATTTAATCTCGTCCCCACGCCCTCGTGGCCATAATTAAAACCTCGGCGACGTTTTCTTCGTCGCCTTCATGTTTTAATATCGCCCTCATGAATTATTTATGGGCACTTACCCTAAGGCTTTGTCGGCGATAGCATCGTGTGCGCGCCAGGTAATACTTGTAGACGTGCGGAGGCATGGACCGCTTGGTTTCCTCCCCGATCCATAGGTCCCGCGCCCCCCCGGGCGATACGGGACACAGCGGCGACACCGGAGGGTAGTAGTCCTTCACCAAAGGTAGGCGACTGCTCATAGCACCTTCAGGTCCAAGCGGACGCGCGGCGTTCCCGAGCCGACGATCAAAACAGACAGATGGCGACACGGCCTACGTCTCGCGCACATCGCGCTTCGAGCGTCCTATAAGTCGGGCCGGATACGTTACGGACGCACTGGTTGCTTGATATTTAATGAACACATTTTATTGGCAGGTGCATGTTGGACTAGTTGCGTCGGCGGCTCTCTTGAATGGATGGCGCTTGTGGTGGGGGGTGAGTGGGAAAACGATGCTTTTATTCAGTCCGGTGCAGTCGGCAACGCGGAAGCCGAAGGACGAGACAAAAAGTCGAGGGCGGAGGGAGGCATCGATAGCTGGGGAACGGCGGGCCATTAGGAGACATTGCGACGGACGCAAACAAAGCAGGCGAAAAAAGACGAGAACAATGCGGTTCGAGGTGCACAATGGCGGGGAGAATTTTGGAAATTAGTTCGTGCTGCATTTGTAGCATATCTTGACGAAAATGAGGTTCGAGAGAGTCTTAACAATGGGTGTCCTAGATTTTGCGTTTTAGCTTTGGCAAAAAAATACAAATTCGTGACTCACGATGCTATTAAATCTAGCTTTTACAAAACACGTAGCAAAATCTAGAACACCG
This sequence comes from Zophobas atratus, assembly GCA_022388445.1. Classification (NCBI taxonomy): domain Eukaryota; kingdom Metazoa; phylum Arthropoda; class Insecta; order Coleoptera; family Tenebrionidae; genus Zophobas; species Zophobas atratus. Next base: position 6,670,481 of record CM039450.1, read on the forward strand.
ATATTTTCAAAAACCAATAGGAATTTCATGTTTGATACGCGATTATCTGCGTCAGTTGCAGAGTTTTTATTTGCGATACGGATTACGACAATTAGTGAAATCAAATCGTTGAGCCGATTTATCGCAAATAACTCTACTATGAGTATAGATAGCGTCATTATAATTTCGTTTCTACTGCGACGAATAATGAACTTCAAATAAAATATTTGTAATACAAAACGACCCACTAATTATATTTTTCGGTTGACCGGGCGTTATGATCATCTGGAACGACGATAAATATTGTATGGAATTTAAAACACCAAAAAGAGCGACACTCACAATTTTATGTAAATTTTATCACCGTATTGGATAAACATTAAATACTGCGATTATAGTGATGATTCGATTTTTCTGTTAAGCCTGGATTCCAGGGGGATGCATTATGATGGAAAGCCCTGCCCTTCAAGGGATGTCTACCTGTTTTTATTTTTGTATTTCGGAATTTTTCAGCGCCAGTGGTGAATAAATACCTGTTTGTTGTTACAAAATTGTGTGTGAACATTACAGGAATGCGAGCTTTAGCTATATTAAACTGACTATTATACAGAATTTTTTTATAAGCAATGCTTTAAGTTTAATGACAAGCTTAATAAAACGAAAAAAAAAAAGGTTATATTTATTTAGGCGAAATTTTCCTCGCCTCTGAAACAAAATCCTAGTCATAGTGTAAGAAAAAAATACCGTGACCTTCACATTACTAAGCCACGTTTCGTAGGTTAGTATACAATTCGGATCTTTTTCGCGATAATCTAAATGAATAAGGTAAGAAATCAAGGCGACTTCATCACCCACAAGTAGAGGAATATGTTATTTTACAAAATTTAAAGTGGATTTACAATAAAACAATCTGAGTTGACATCATCAAATTGTTGGTGGGGATGATCAAACAAATTTTGGTTAGGTCAGGTCAGGTCAGGTCAGATGTATACCACGTGTTTCTTTTATTTGATACAACCCCCGTAATTTTTTTATTTTAAAAAGTAAACATAATTTTGACCAAATTTGTATCATTTTAAAAGATCGCCTATGTGAATAAATGACATGAGTGTCAATTTTTCAAGCTATTACATTGTCATCAATTAATATGAATTTTTCGGTTATTTTATTTAATAATTTTTTAAGTATTGATTTTACAAATATTGGTTGCCTTTGATTTTTAGAAAAAATCAGTCTTTCCATTTATGAAAAAATATACTAAGTGTCCCATAAAAAAAAATAAAGTTGATGTCATTTCCGGTTCTACCGGAAGTGATAATATAAATGTGATACATTTGTTCAAAGAACTACAGATTTATCTTTAAGAATAAAAAAGTTACAGGGGTTGTATCAAATAAAAGAAACACCCTGTATACTAGATACATAAACGTATAAAATTTAACGACAATCGGTCCGGTAGTTTCGGGATCATCTGTCTAATGAAAATTGATCAAAGACAGACAGGCAGCAGACGGAAATGAGGAACCTATTTTTTTCATAATCTAGTCCATTCGGTCTTATTACAATACTTGGTTTTGCAACATTTCATAGATCGTAGAATTTCGAAAAGTAAGTCCTCCGTTGCCGTCTATCTGTTGCCTAATCGCGATTTTATTTGACAATCGCCGAAAGTAGTGGACTGAAATTTTAGAAGTATTTTAAGAATATCGTGTTTGACAAAAAAATTGATAAAATTTCCTATTTAAAAACTGCAAAATCTATCTTTCTTATGCATGCAAATTAAATGTTTTGAAGAAAATTAAGCATGGTAATCGTCAATCAGAATTCACATGTTGATCCTTTCCAAAAACTCAATGACGTCATCTTAAAATTATGTTAGCTCTAAATCTTGCTTTTCAGTGTGATATGTTTCTTTATTTGTGGCTGACTCATATTTTTTTTTAGAACTGTTTATGCAAAAGGCTCCAAAATATTAGTAAATAGTTTATATATTATGGGGCTTCTGGATCACTTCGACCTCAGTTGGCCTCGTCTAGGAAACTGATACCGGTTCTATCTCACTTTGACCCCATTTAAATTGGCCAGGTGAAACATTTTAAGAATATTGTGTAGATACTAAAATACAAACAAGTGTATTAAGCTTTTGGAACTGTTTATGCTCCAAAAAATTAGTGAGTATTAGTTATATTGTGGGGGTTCTAGCTCACTTTGACCTCAGTTGACCTGAATTAGAATCGGCCTCGCTTTTATATTTTTAGTGTTATTGGAGTTTGTCACGTTGTTACGCCGCTGCTTTGCAAAAACATATTTGAAAATTATAATTCCATATGTACGAGTCTGGAGTTCTGAATCTGGGATTTCTATTGATATGAAAGCAATCAAAATTTGTATACGAAGTTGTTTTCTCAGACTTTCCCTTTGAAGAACAGGAGATATATTGTGCTGTTTGCCGAAAATGTAAATAAACAATACGTCGATAGGGGCAATTCCAATAAATCCAGTTAATTCCAATCCCAGGCTTTCGAAGGGGTTAGCGAATAATGCAACCTCGTCCTTTAGTAGAGCATTCTTTAAAATATTAATCGAAATGAATAAATGGCGCTCCGCGATTTACTGTTTTACTATTATCATATAAAAATCCGAAATTTACAAGAATGTCTTCAAACATTTTTTTTTTACTTTCGACCGAACATGTACAAGAGAGACGGAAACAAGACATTATGTATATTAGCTCTGTTGTATTTAATCAGCGTAAGCGTGGCCGGGCCATGAATATCGCAATTACCGTTATTGTTAGAGAACATTTAAGCAGATCTGCTGCTGTAATTTGGAATGCAGTTCCTTAAGTTACCCGTGCTTTTCCGGTGTCGCATAATGTGGTTTTATCGCATTACTTTGGCAAACGCGATACAGGCGATTTAAAGTTATAATTAGCTGTAAATTCTACTCCGTCAAGCTTATAATCAACCTCCTACGTAATAATTTTCCTCAACTGCTGTCACTTACGGTCACGTGTTAATCTCCGACTTAACATTTCAATTACCCGTGAAATATTGCCAGACATTATCCAAACAGACGTCCCGCTGCCCCGACAAAAGCCCACTTATTGCGTACACGAAGTATCGGAATAATTCTCCGCTTCCATTTTCCTTTGTGTAACATTTTAATCCTCCGTTTTTATTTTCACAGTCGAAATCCCATTATATCCGTAATATGTCTCTGCCACGGCCAGGCAAATTGTATTATTTGTCTACGTCAGTCAGTCGTTTAATTTTTCGCCTCTTTTTGTTAATAATTAGAGCATTTTTCCGAGATAACGCACCGACAGCTCTCTATCGCCGAAAACAAAATTACAACCGCTTATTTACCTGTAATACGAGAGCTTTCCGCCTTCACTGCGGCAATCCGAAGACTTAATTATCTATCTCGAGGGACCGGCCGGCAAAAGTCCATTCCGGACGAATCCGGGTGACGGTCCTTCTTTAATCAACGCGTTTTACTCCGGGCAGGACCTACATCGTCCGGGGAAAATTATTATTGTCGCGCCAATTAATCCATTGTAACGACCGTTGTAGTTTTGCACGACGAATTTCTATTTACTTGACCTGATTAGATTGTAAAGGGTTGCAAAGCATAACGGTTTCATTTGGAAATAGAGGATTTCGCCGGAGTGGCCCTCGAATTAACAAATAAGCTTTCAACAGAAGGTGGCAATCGTGAGTATCATCATCTACGACTTTTTGTGTAATCTGAGTGCGTTTATCTGGATAATAAAATGCGGAGTCGCACAAAAAGGATGAAAAAAATAACAGCGCCGGTTTTTGGGAGGCGTCCCAAGCACGTCCCGCATTCAGATTTAGCTCTATTTGGAAAGAGAACGCTGTACACCACGTTGTAAATTAGTTGTAAATATAATGTTTCGACCTTTCTGAGCCCATGGGATATGCTACTCATAAATGTAAAGTTTCAGAAGGCTTGAAAAGGCCATAAAGCACGCCAAACTTTCGATGCCTTGTAAATCTACGTCCTATTGGACGTGTAAGTGCGGTATTCATATTTAGTTTATTATCAGGAATGACTGCTTCTATAATAAAACTTTTACAGGAGGAATAATGCTATAAATGTTTATTCAGTGTATCCGTAAGAGCGGAATAAATTCGATTAAAAATTCAGAAGGGAAGTTTGACAGTTTTTACGCCAGCTTATTCCAGACATACGTGAATTTTTTTATCAAAAAAATCAGTATTTTTCGAACGAGCTTCGTTTAAAAAATTGAACTGAATTTGGAACCGATTTAAGTAGTTTTGAAGTAGTAGAAGTTATTTTTACCGTTCAAGACGAACACAAACAAAACTTTCTTTTTGTGAAGGCACGATAATTCGTAAAATGAGTAAATTTAATCACGACACCTGATAGTCTAGTGGTCAAAATATCCATTTATTTTTAATTATAACTAACTAATACATTTCATGGCGGATTTTTACAACCTGTAAACTTTGGAAAACAAACCAAAAAAAATTATTAAAACATGTTTTATCTGAGCATTAGAGGTACAAAGATTAAGCCCCACCCACCCACCCCGATCTTAAATTCATCACAATTGAGAAGGGGTGGGTGGGCGGGGTTTATATTTTGTCCATTTTTTCTTAACATACGAAGGATATTTCAGTTCCACAGACCTCAGTGATCAAAAAAAATTTTAAGCTCATATTCTCTAATAACAAAATTTTTCTTCATAATTTAGCTTGTCAGAGACACCAATACATAATTTTTTAAATTACACCTGAACGTGCTCGCTGCGCTCGCTTTTTTAACTTATTTTTTCCTGATTTATTATCATAGAAGTGTGCAGAAAAGAGTTTCGGCGAAGTTGTTTGGGTTATATTGTAAGAATAAATCTCTAGATTTAAAAAACAGATCTTAGAATATGAGCACTTTACAGTCACGAACATTTTTAAGATTTTTTTTAGACAATAAAAATTCTCTAATTAATAATTTATGTCGTTCATTTCAACGTGTTTCATAAGCCAACCCATAAATTAATTGTATTTAAATTTTGACCCGGCGCATCCACCAAAATTATCACCATCAATTCGTACCCAATGTAATAGATTTCCAATTTCCCACCCAAAAAAATCGCATAAAACACAAAGTTTACAATTGCAAACCTAACATTAATCATCGATTTGCCATCAAAGTGAAACCATTTTTCACTTTGTTAGTTTAGATTAAAAAAACACAATGACCTGTAAAACGCAACTGAAACCAGCAATATGTGTGTTTATTCGATGTATGCACAAGCAATCAATAATAGAACGGAAAATAACCTTAAATAACGGTTTAACGTTTTTAATTCCATTTTATTTCAGCTTCCGTTTAAATTTCATTAGGTACGTAATGTTAAAATTGATTTTTCATGTTTGCAAAAAGTAAAAAACTGCTGTAAATTTAGCTTGAAATCAAATTAAATGGTCGTCATTGCTACAAATCCCAATGAAGTCGTTTTATTAAAAATAACCATAGATTAAATATTTATGGTAATTTAATTGGAGGCGACAGTCAATAAAGCATCAAATGTAATACATACAATAACACTAAAGCGCACAAATGAAAACTGCTTTGTTTGATATGAAAACATTTATAATATTCCAGTCTCCTCCATTCAAACCTAATTTCCTTTATTAAATATCTCGTTGTGGTGTAAATTATAATAATAAAACACGGCAATCTATCTCCCGCATGTACAAACAGCAGCAAGTTGTGTCATTTTTTTGTGTATGACAATCAAAATTTTATTCACAATCAAGAAGCACTCGAAAAGCATCCACTTCCAATCCATCCCTTAATCAGCAATTAACCCTCATCAATTCCTCCAATATAAAGAAACAACCGACACCGGATTAGCCCCCACACAAAAAATAACCCTGGAAGATTACCCCGAATCGATTCCTTTATTTCTCGTTACAAACCAATTACCCGATACATTAATAGATTACCCCACATAAATGCCTCCGCCACCCTGAATATCATTTCCCGGTAAAACCCCTTCGGCAATTTAATTGAAACGTGCTCATCACGGCCACTAGCCGCACAAAGCCGACAAAAAACCAAGACGGGATTAATAAAAATTCGCCTCAGGTGTACAACCTGATACAAAACAAATTATTATCTGCGATGAACTTATTCCTCGTCGTTTTTTCCATAACAATTTTAATTGTTCCGTAAAACGAGAAGATTTATTAAGCAAAGTTCTGCGCAAGAGAGTCAGTCGGCGGACGGAATTTAATGGAATTCCAGTTTAACATTCTTGTTAAGCCGGGCAAATTAAAAGTTACCATTAAGTGGGGCGACAGGGAGGGGGTTGTATTGTTAGCTGAGCAGAACGCGTTATTCTTTTTCTTGGTCGGGAGTTATTAAAGTTTGGAGGGATGGGAATTGGGATTGAGGTGTCTCAAGTAACAAATCGATACGGTGGGGATTGAATAAAGGGAAAAAAGCCCCCACTTAACGAAATCTAATTTCGAATTACCACTCCGAATTACTTGAGCTTTATCTACATGCTCGACGTTGTCCATTACGACTACAAATACCACCTATTTAGACGGTACGTTTTTGAAGCTCTTTTTCCAACAAGATAAGAAAAATAACTCCTTTCGGTATTTTTTTTTTAATAGTCGCGGTACTTTTTAAAAATGTGGAAGACATTTTTCCTACTGTTCCTTCAGGAACACAATTTTTTCTACTAGTTTTGTAACATAAATGAATGAATAAAAATTATTTCAATATTAGAAATAAAATCGTAGGTGATGTGAGGTGAGGTGAGGTGAGGTGAGGTGAAGTGAGGTGAATGTGAGGTGAAGTGAATGTGAGGTGAAGTGAATGTGAGGTGAAGTGAATGTGAGGTGAGGTGAATGTGAGGTGAAGTGAATGTGGGGTGAGGTGGGGTGAGGTGAGGTGAGGTGAGGTGAGGTGAGGTGAGGTGAGGTGAGGTGAGGTGAAGTGAATGTAAGGTGAGGTGAGGTGAGGTGAGGTGAGGTGAGGTGAGGTGAGGTGAGGTGAATGTGAGGTGAGGTGAGGTGAGGTGAGGTGAAGTGAATGTGAGGTGAAGTGAGGTGGGGTGAAGTGAGGTGATGTAAGATGATGTGAGGTGAGGTGAAAGTGAGGTGATGTGAGGTCATGGCAGGTGAGGTCATGCAAGGTGAGGTCATGGAAGGTGAGGGGAGGTGAGGGGAGGTGAGGGGAGTGGAGGTGAGGGGAGGGGTGGGGAGGGGAGGGGAGGGGAGGAGAGGGGAGGGGAGTGGAGGTGAGGGGAGGTGAAGTGAGGTGAGGTGAGGTGAGGTGAGGTGAGGTGAAGTGAGGTGAGGTGAAGTGAGGTGAGGTGAGGTGAGGTGAGGTGAGGTAAGGTGAAGTGAATGTGAGGTGAAGTAAATGCGAGGTGAAGTGAATGTGAGGTGAGGTGAAGTGAATGTGAGGTGAGGTGAAGTGAATGTGAGGTGAAGTGAATGTGAGGTGAAGTGAATGTGAGGTGAAGTGAATGTGAGGTGAGGTGAAGTGAATGTGAGGTGAGGTGAAGTGAATGTGAGGTGAAGTGAATGTGAGGTGAAGTGCATGTGAGGTGAAGTGCATGTGAGGTGAAATGCGGTGGGGTGAAGTGAGGTGATGTGAGGTGTGAGGTGAGGTGAGGTGAAAATGAGGTGATGTGAGGTCATGGCAATTGAGGTCATGGCAGGTGAGGTCATGGCAGGTGAGGTCATGGCAGGTGAGGTCATGGCAGGTGAGGTGAGGTGAGGTGAGGTGAGGTGAGGTGAGGTGAGGTGAGGTGAGGTGAGGTGAGGTGAGGTGAGATCAAGTCAGGTGAGATGAGGTGAGGTCGTCTGTGTCCCTGAGAAGCTAAATTACTCATAAGAAAATTTTCAATAATGTAAAAAAAGTTGTTCAGGTGTAATTGAAAAAAATATTTTGTTGGTGTTTCTGAGAAAATAAATTAAATATTAAGAACGATTTGTTTTGTTAAAAAAGGTTAGTTTAAAAATCGTGTGTGTCAAAATAATTTATCTTGACAGGGAGATTTGAGAATTATTGTAATAAAAACTAAGCTTTGTGACCGTTCAAACGTAAATGTTTTTATGAGACTCAATTAATTCAAAAAAGAACCTTTCTGAAGATGGTACTGTGTACCGAAACAAGTGTAGCAGTGTCTACAAATAATAGTTATTTAAACTATTTGAAGTCTTTTAGTTTACTAATCAAGTTAAACAAACCAATGTTATTCAAAATTATTCGTTAGCGTCCCTGGGAGACTAACTTATTATTAATGAGAGAATTTTTTACTGTCTGAATCTCGAAAATGTTTGTGAATACCAATGTCGGAGAGACCCAAACAATCTAAACATGCTCGCTGCGCTCGCCTTAATCATTCTAATACTTCATTATTGCAACAAAGCCTAGAAAGCTTCGCTGAGATTCTTTTATAAGCAATTCTTTGAGACTAAACTGCAAAAAAAAGAACGTTCAGAATGCGAGCGCAGCGAGCATGTGCAGGTGTTACAAAAAATAATCCAGTGCTATCCCTGAGAAGCTAAATTATTAACAAAAAATTGGTTCAAGGTTACCTCGACAGAACTTCCCTCGCCCTTGAAGTACGATCCAACAAATTCCGCTTCTTTGAAAAATTATACAAAATTTGTGTTTTCTGATAACATTTATATAGTAAAAACCAGTTATGTAAATGACACCGCGAATCCCGAGGTGCCGTTCGCAGATATACAGACAATATGAAAAGTATTCAAAACCAACGGAAAAGAATATGTCATTATCAGTGTACATAGTTAACTTCAATTGTTTATGTTTATACATCGAAACAATGTCACGTAGAAATTTGTTTAGTTTGAATTAGTTGTCTCCTCAAAACAGAAGACTAAAATGATTAATTAACCCGCAATGTTTTGAATATTATTATTATTATTTTATCATAATTAAATAAAAACGTGGATATTTTCACATTTTCTAGAAAACGAATGTTTAATTTAATAACAAATTGATCGAAGGCTATAAGCATAATCCGACAAATCCATCTCTTTAAAAAATATATAAAATTTGATTTTACTATTTTGTTTGGTGATAACCAGAGGCATAAATAACACCCCTTGTCCTTCAGCACTAGGTAATAGCAAACTGAAGCTCAAGTATTTATAAGTACATAATCTTATAATTTTATCACATAACTGAGTGTCATTGAACAATTAGCTGCAAAATCAGCAACACCAGGGAATCTTTCACGAAATTCCCGAACACAGAGTCGGACTTCATACATCCATTCACCAGTCACGTGCTGGCCCTCACGGAAATAAGACTCAAGTATGAATTTCTTATCATCTTCAGAGAACATTTTTCTCGACAGGAAAATTGTGCTTTGGTGCACAAACACAACTTTTTTTAAAAAAGTGCATTTCTTCCTAAAATATTTACACCCATATTTATGTTTTAGCCTAAAACAAATATTTTAGCGAGAGGTGGGCGAGCTCCAACAGAATTTTATGAAATAAAATGTGAAACTACGCTCAAAATAGACGATCGATAATACACCCATCATCCAAATTACCTTTAATTATGGAATTAGTCAAATTACGTGCTACAATGTTTAAATTCTGAAGGAGCATTTCGTTATTAATTGAATTCGCTCGAACACCCTGCCTAAATGTAATCAATTTGACCGACACCGTCCTGGATTTCGTTTGTGCATGATGCATATTTCAGCGCACGATTTTAATATGTCCAGGTTATTAAAAATGCAAAAAACCGATAAAGCTGATAAACGTCAGATTGTCAATTAATGGATATATATTCCGAATGTGATGCTTTTTTAAACAAATAAATCGTTTAGCTGATAGTGCGTGCAACAAATTGACACAAAATAAAAGTTTTTCACACAAAAAAATCATTTTCGTTGCAACTTGTTCAAATCAAAAATAAACCAATCATATTTCAATTTAAGATCGAAACTGTAAAACAGGAACTTGAGGCCTCCGTGCGTATTCATCCCCAATTGAACTGAAAAAACCCAGTTAACATACAAAATTTCGCTACCAAATATCGTTTAAGCTCTCAAAGCACGCTCAACGTCAAAACTCCACATTATTCCAGAATAAAATTGTCGCAAAAAATCGCCTCGTAACCGAACCGCGCCACTAAAAACCTCATGACTTCCAAACAGAAGCGTTCTACTTCAAAAACACTGAAACAAGTGAATTAACAAACTCCATATGTAACAGCAAAAAAGTGCATTCCGGCTTGTTGAACTCCCGGAATAGAATCCGACTCAATTAATTAAATAAAACGGAGAAGTTTCATATCCGTTTCAAAACGGGAATTTAATAAACGTCGTGAAGATTCAAATTTGTGACGGAGTGAAAAATTCCAGAACTTTACAATCCGATGAAAAGTGCACGCCGCTGTTAGTTTTATTTATTTTGGTCGCTGCGGCGAAGTCCGATAATGGAGAAGTTTCATCCACCACTTAAAGCGTTTCACCCAAATGAAACTAAAACGCAATAACTTAAAAGCTAACAAGTTCGGGCGTCACAAGCATACGTACAAAGTGACATTCCTTTAAAATTTCCGCTGCCAACTTACAATAAAATTAATCCCGAAGTTGGAAAACGCCTGCGATGGCACGCATCGACGTTTTTCCGATAGGTTCGTACAGTTAAAACGAGGACGGACAGTCGCTGAAATATTCAGTCGTTGTTGACGCTAACAATGTTGTGCTTTATTAATTCCTCACAAATGACGTACGAATTTCAGAGCTCGACAACTCATTAAACTTTATTCTATTGTTTCGGATGCATAATTGTGGCTATAGACACGTTTCGTGTGCTTGTTTCCTAACTTAATTAATTACGTTTCTAATAGCTCGAAATGTAAATAACGTGCGTCTCCGCGCCTGTTTACGCAAGCTTTCTCGACGTCGCTCCGCGTTTGGCGCAACCGAGCCAGTCCCAGAGCGCCCCCTCGTCGCACTCCGACTCTTTTAAAATACGAAACATCACTTCTGACTGTTCGAACCGTGGTCCCGTCTCGACCACGTTATTAATAAAGTTAAATGGTTGTTCTTTCGTCGTGGACGGTCAGTAATGAGGAGCACCCGGATTCCTCCGGATTGTGGCGTATGGCGCGCTGCTCCGGTGGATCGATGCGACCCACAAGGGCCTTGCCCTACATTTGAAGCGCCGAAAACAGATACACGGACTACAATGAGCAAAAGCGAATTTGATTCCTAAGTGTTTACGCTACACATGTCGGCAGAAAACCTGAAACTGCCAAAGGATAGTCGAGCAGGTTCGGGTTCGAGGTATTCCGGTCGATGCGAAATAGGCATGCGAGCGTGCGGGCGAGTCAGAAACAGATACGGATTATTAAGGGTGAGTTAGTTTGCTGGTTAAGGGGGTTGCTGCGCTGAATCGTCAAACAATACGCTAAAATCATTTAGAAAATATTTATTTAAAAATTTTTAAGACTTAGAGAACTCTATACGTTACTACCGGGAAATATTGTCGATTTTTTTGTCGGAAATTAGATACATTAAAAGGAAGCTTGTGCCAAAGTTGCTCTACCTCATTTTCCACAAAAAAATCGACAATATTTTCCACGTAAGGTACAAAAAAGTGAAAACGGTGGTGAAAACCCGTTCCAAAATTTCCATAAATATGAAAAACTTCACCAAAAACCTTACAAAAAAATGCTGCTGTGTTATAATACAGTACGTTGTAATATGTCTATTCATAACCGAGATATTACATCCTGAAAATGTAATGAATAAGTAAAAAAGGTAGGAGCTTGCCTTAAGGCGGATTCATAAACTACAAGTACCGGAAATACGAACCCCTGACATTCTTCCATATTTTAAGAAAAAGGCGGAGATTTTTCAACAAAAAGAGACATTTACGATCCCTGAGAGTGTTGTTAATCATACACGGACGCAATATTACTAAATTCTCAAATTAAGGCAGATCCATAAACCAAAACGACAGAAACCATGAATACTTGAGATTCTTTTATATTAACAAAAAAAATTAAAAATTAATCTTCCAAAGATTCCTTCAGGTTCTTGAAAAAGGAAACACTCGGACTTTGGAGAATCTACCACATTAAAAAAGGCACCAAGGAGCCACGATAACATTACTATAATCCCAAATTAAGAAGGATTTATAAATTTTAAGAACGGGAACTACGAACCCCCGATATTTTTCGCATTTTAGGAAAGAAGTACTTGAAGAACCCAGTTTTTTCAAAATTAAAAAAAAGGCATTGTGTCTTCGGACAATCTATCACATTAAAAAAGAGATTTGGAATTCTCTAAATTATTATTAAATATAGGCGAATACAACATTACTGTATTCTCAAAGCGGATTCATAAACCACAAATACGAGAACCAGGAGCCCGGAGATTTTTTCATATTTTAAGACAAATAACACTTGAGGACATTTGTGTTAAATATATCTGAGGGCAACATTATTGTATTCTCAAATTAAAGCGGATGCATAAACCACACGTACAGGAACTACGAACCGCTGAAACAGTATCATTTTAGGAAAAAACCGATGAGGGTCCCATAGGTTATTTTACCTTATTTAAGAAAAAAAAACTTGACCCCCCCCGGGTAATCTATTACGTGAAAAAAACGGTATTTGAAATCACTGATATTATTGTTAAATACAGACGAGCACAACATTACTGTATTCTCAAATTAACTCATAAACATAAACCACGAATACGGAAATTAGAAACCCGCGAGGTTTTTTCACATTTTAACAAGAAAAAAAAAGCCCCTCGAAAGTCTTAAAAATTCTTCCAACAATTAAACAAAAAATTCGGGCCACAGAGAATCGAAATAAAAAAGAGATTTGGAATCCTCGAATTATTAAATATAGGCGGACGCAACATTACTCTATTCTCAAATTAAGCCGGATTCATAAACCACAAATACAGGAACTAAGAACCCATACGATTTTTTCACATTTTAAGAGAAAAAACACTTGAGATCCCAGTGATTTGTTTGTTTGTTTAAGAATAAAAAGAAAAACATTCGAGCCTGGGAAAAAAATTCACATTAAAAAGTATACTAGGAGTCCCCGAGACTATGAATAAATATAGGCGGACGCAACATTTACTGTATTCTCAAATCAAAGCGGATTCATAAACCACAAGTACGAAAACTATGAACTCGCGAGATTCTTTCACATTTTAAGAAAAAAAGCACCTGATATCCCAAAAATTCTTTCAACATTAAAAAAAAACCTTGAGGCCTCGGAAAATCTTTCACATTAACATTCCGAATCCCCAAAACTATTACTAAATATACACGGGGCAACATTACTGATTTCTCAAATTAAGGCGGATTCATAAACCAGAAGTACAGGAACCTCGGACTTTGGAGAATCTTCCACATTAAAAAAAAACACTAGGGAGTCGCGATATTACTATTAAATATAGGCGGGTGCAATATTGGGGTTACAGAGATCAAGGCCGATTCATAAACCACAAATACAAGAAGGAGGAACCTGGAGATTCTTTCACGTTTTAAGAAGAATACCACTCGAAGTCCCAAAGATTCTTTCAACTTCTTGTAAAAAAGACGCTCGAGCACCGGAGAACCGTTCACATTAGAAAGGCCACTAGGGATCCACGAAATTATTATTAAATATATGTGGGCGCAACATTACTGTATTCTCAAATCAAAGCAGATTCATAAATCACAAGCACAAGAACTATGAACCCCTCGATATTCTTATACATTTTAGGGAAATTCAATTAGTGTCCCAGAGATTTTTTTACTTTGTTTAAGAAAAAAATACACTTGGGCCTCGGAAAATCGTTTACGTTAAAAAAGATATTTGGAATCCCCGATAAAATTTTAATTAAATACAACATTTACTGTACTCTCAAATTAACGCGGATTCATAAACCACAATTACGGGAACTAGGAACTCGCGAGATACTTTCACATTTAAAAAAATCCGGCCTGGGAGAATGTACCGCATTATTATTAAATGTAGATGGGACAACATTACTGTTTTCTCAAATTAAAGCGGATTCATAAACCACAAGTACAGGAACCACAAACCTCTGAGAATGTTTCACATTATAGGAAGGAAAAAACACTTAAAAGGTCCAAGAAATTCCTTCAGTTTCCACATTAAAATAAGACACTAGGAGGCCGCGATATTATTATTAACTACAGGCGGTCGCAACATTACTGTATTCCCAAATTAAGGCGGCTTCATAAACTATAAGTACGGCAAATACGAACCCGTGATATTCTTTCGCATTTTAGGAAATAAGCACTTGACGATTCCAGGTTTTTCAAAATTAGAAAAAAACATTTTGGCTCTCTCGAAGTTTCTGTCGCATTAAAAACGAGATTCGCAATCCTCGAAATTATTATTAAATATAAGGGGACGCAACATTTACGGTACTCTCTTATTAGAGCGGATTCATAAACCACAATTACGGAAACTAGGAACCCGCGAGATTCTTTCACATTTTAATAAAGAAAAAGCTCTTGGGATTCCAAAGATTCTTTCAATATTAAAAAAAAAACATTCGGGCCTCGGAAAAACTTTTGCATTAAAACATTCCCGAAAGTAGTACTAAGTATAGACGGGGCAACATTACTGTTTTCTCAAATTTTTTCAAAATTAAAAAAACATTTGGGACTCGGAGAACCTATCGCATTAAAATAAAGATTTTGTATTCCCGAAAATATCATTAAATATAGGAGGGCGCAACATTACTGTATTTTCAAATTAAAGCGAATTCATTAATCACAAGTACAAGAACTACGAACCTCCGAAATTCTTTAACATTTTAGGAAAAAAGCAATTAGGATCCCAGGGGTTCTTTTACCTTAGAAAAAAAATACACTTGGGCCCCGGAGAATCTTTACACTAAAAAAGGCATTTGGAATCCCCGAGACTATTCACTAAATATAGGCGAGCGCAAAATTAATTACGGTATTCTCAAATTAAGGTCGATTCATAAACCACAATTACGGAAACCAGGGCCCCCGAGATTCTTTCACATTTTAAGAAATAAAGCACTTGGGACCCCAGAGATTATTTCAATATTTGTAAAAAAATATATATATATAGACGGGGTAATATTACCGTTTTCTCAAATTAAGGCGGATTCATAAACTAGAAATAAGAGAACTACGCACCAGCGATATTTTGTCGCATCTTAGGAAAAAAACACTTGAAGATCCCAGATTTTTCCAAAAATAAAAAAAGACAACGCAACATTACTACATTCTCAAATTAAGGCGGATTCATGAACCACAAATACGGGACCTAAGAGCCTGGAGATTCTTTCATATTTTAAGAAGAATAGCACTTGAGGACCAGAAGATTTTTCAAATATACTTAACATCATTGTTTTCTCAAATTAAGGCGGATTCATAAATCACAACTACTGAAACAACGAATCTCTAAGAATCTATCACATTTTAGAAAGAAAAAACATTTAAGGTCCAAGAGGTTATTTCAGCTTCTTAAAAAAAGCACATGCGGCCTACGAGATTTTTCCACATTAATAAAAAGTACTTGGTAGCGAAGATATTATTATTAATTCTAGGCGGGCGCAACAATACTGTATTCCTAAATTAAGACAGATTCATAAACCACAAATACAGGAACTAAGAACCCATACGATTTTTTCACATTTTACGAGAAAAACACTTGATGTCCCAGTGATTTGTTCAGCTTCTTAAAAAGAAAAACATTAGAGCCTGGGAAAAAATTTCACATTAAAAAATATACTAGGAATCCCCGAGACTATGAATAAATATAGGCCGACGCAACATTTACTGTATAGTCAAATCAAAGCGGATTCATAAACCACAAGTACGAAAACTATGAAGTCGCGAGATTCTTTCACATTTTAAGAAAAAAAAGCACCTGATATCCCAGAAATTTTTACAACATTAAAAAAAAACCTTGAGGCCTAGGAAAATCTTTCACATTAACATTCCGAATCCCCAAAACTATTACTAAATATAGACGAGGCAACATTACTGATTTCTCAAATTAAGGCGGATTCATAAACCAGAAGTACAGGAACCTCGGACTTTGGAGAATCTTCCACATTTAAAGAAAAAACACTAGGAAGTCGCGATATTACTATTAAATATGGGCGGGCGCAATATTGGGGTTACAGAGATTAAGGCCGATTCATAAACCACAAATAAAAGAACCAGGAATCCGAAGATTCTTTCATGTTTTAAAAAGAATACCACTCGAGGTCCCAAAGATTCTTTCAACTTCTTGTAAAAAAGACGCTCGAAAACCGGAGAACCGTTCACATTAGAAAGGCCACTAGGGATCCACGAAATTATTATTAAATATATGTGGGCGCAACATTACTGTATTCTCAAATCAAAGCAGATTCATAAATCACAAGCACAAGAACTATGAACCCCCCGATATTCTTATACATTTTAGGGAAATTCAATTAGTGTTCCAGATATTTTTTTACTTTGTTTAAGAAAAAAAAAATACAACTGGGCCTCGGAAAATCGTTAAAAAAGACATTTGGAATCCTCGATAAAATTTTAATTAAATACAGAGGGGCGCAACATTTACTTTACTCTCAAATTAACGCGGATTCATAAACCACAATTACGGGAACTAGGAACTCGCGAGATACTTTAAAATCCGGCTTGGGAGAATCTACCGCATTATTATTGATGGGACAACATTACTGTTTTCTCAAATTAAAGCGGATTCATAAACCACAAGTACAGGAACCACAAACCTCTGAAAATGTTTCACATTATCGGAGGAAAAAACACTTGAAAGGTTCAAGAAATTCCTTCAGTTTCCACATTAAAATAAGACACTAGGAGGCCGCGATATTATTATTAACTACAGGCGGTCGCAACATTACTTTATTCCCAAATTAAGGCGGCTTCATAAACTATAAGTACGGGAACTACGAACCCGTGACAGTCTTTCGCATTTTAGGAAATAAGCACTTGACGATTCCAGGTTTTTCAAAATTAGAAAAAAACATTTTGGCTCTCTCGAAGTTTCTGTCACATTAAAAACGAGATTCGGAATCCTCGAAATTATTATTAAATGTAAAGGGACGCAACATTTACGGTACTCTCTTATTAGAGCGGATTCATAAACCACAATTACGGAAACTAGGAACCCGCGAGATTCTTTCACATTTTATAAAAAAAAAAGCACTTGGGTTTTCAAAGTTTCTTTCAATATTAAAAAAAAAACATCTGGGACTCAGAGAATCTATCGTATTAAAATAAAGATTTTGTATTCCCGAAAATATTATTAAATATAGGAAGGCGCAACATTACTGTATTCTCAAATTAAGGCGGATTCATGAACCACAAATACGGCAACTAGAAGCCCAGTGATTCTTTTTTATTTTAAGAAGAATAGCACTTGAGGGTCAAGAGATTTTTCAAGTTCTTGTAAAAAAAAAACACTCGGGCACTGGAGAACCATTCACATTAAAAAAAGGTACTAGGGATCCCCAACATTATTATTAAACATATCTGTGTGCAACATTACTGTATTTTCAAATTAAAGCGGATTCATTAATCACAAGTACAAGAACTACGAACCTCCGAAATTCTTTAACATTTTAGGAAAAAAGCAATCAGGATCCCAGAGGTTCTTGTACCTTAGAAAAAAAATACACTCGGGCCCCGGAGAATCTTTACACTAAAAAAGGCATTTGGAATCCCCGAGACTATTCACTAAATATAGGCGAGCGCAAAATTAATTACGGTATTCTCGAATTAAGGTCGATTCATAAACCAGAATTACGGAAACCTGGGACACGCGAGATTCTTTCACATTTTAAGAAAAAAAGCACTTGGGACCCCAGATTTTATTTCAATATTTGTAAAAAAATATATATATATAGACGGGGTAACATTACCGTTTTCTCAAATTAAGGCGGATTCATTAACTAGAAATAAGAGAACTACGCACCCGCGATATTTTGTCGCATCTTAGGAAAAAAGCACTTGAAGATTCCAGATTTTTCCAAAAATAAAAAAAGACAACGCAACATTACTACATTCTCAAATTAAGGCAGATTCATGAACCACAAATACGGGACCTAAGAGCCTGGAGATTCTTTCATATTTTAAGAAGAATAGCACTTGAGGACCAGAAGATTTTTCAAATATACTTAACATTATTGTTTTCTCAAATTAAGGCGGATTCATAAATCACAACTACAGAAACAACGAATCTCTAAGAATATTACACATTTTAGAAAGAAAAAACATTTAAAGTCCAAGAGATTATTTCAGCTTCTTAAAAAAGAGCACATGCCTACGAGATTTTTCCACATTAATAAAAAGTACTAGGGAGCCAAGATATTATTATTAATTATAGGCGGGCGCAACAATACTGTATTCCTAAATTAAGACGGATTCATCAACCACAAATACAGGAACTAAGAACCCATACGATTTTTTCACATTTTACGAAAAAAAACACTTGATGTCCCAGTGATTTATTCAGCTTCTTAAAAAGAAAAACATTCGAGCCTGGGAAAAAATTTCACATTAAAAAATATACTAGGAATTCCCGAGACTATGAATAAATATAGGCGGACGCAACATTTACTGTATACTCAAATCAAAGCGGATTCATAAACCACAAGTACGAAAACTATGAACTCGCGATATTCTTTCACATTATAAGAAAAAAAGCACCTGATATCCCAGAAATTCTTTCAACATTAAAAAAAACCTTGAGGCCTCGGAAAATCTTTCACATTATCATTCCGAATCCCCAAAACTATTACTAAATATAGACGGGGCAACATTACTGATTTCTCAAATTAAGGCGGATTCATAAACCAGGAGTACAGGAACCTTGGACTTTGGAGAATCTTCCACATTTAAAAAAAAACACTAGGGAGTTGCGATATTACTATTAAATATAGGCGGGCGCAATATTGGGGTTACAGAGATTAAGGCCGATTCATAAACCACAAATACAAGAACTAGGAACCCGGAGATTCTTCCATGTTTTAAGAAGAATACCACTCGAGGTCCCAAAGATTCTTTCAACTTCTTGTAAAAAAGACGCTCGAGCACCGGAAAACCGTTCACATTAGAAAGGCCACTAGGGATCCACAAAATTATTATTAAATATATGTGGGCGCAACATTACTGTATTCTCAAATCAAAGCAGATTCATAAATCAAAAGCACAAGAACCATGAACCCCTCGATATTCTTATACATTTTAAGGAAATTCAATTAGTGTCCCAGAGATTTTTTTACTTTGTTTAAGAAAAAAAAAATACACTTGGGCCTCGGAAAATCGTTAAATAAGTCGTTTGGAATCCTCAATAAAATTTTAATTAAATACGAATGGGCGCAACATTTATTGTACTCTCAAATTAACGCGGATTCATAAACCACAATTACGGGAACTAGGAACTCGCGAGATACTTTCACATTAAAAAAAAATCACTTGCGGTCCCAGAGATTCTTTCAACATTTAAAAAAAATCCGGCCTGAGAGAATCTACCGCATTATTATTAAATGTAGATGCGACAACATTACTGTTTTCTCAAATTAAAGCGGATTCATAAACCACAAGTACAGGAACCACAAACCTCTGAGAATGTTTCACATTATAGGAGGAAAAAACAATTAAAAGGTCCAAGAAATTCCTTCAGTTTCCACATTAAAATAAGACACTAGGAGGCCGCGATATTATTATTAACTACAGGCGGTCGCAACATTACTGTATTCCCAAATTAAGGCGGCTTCATAAACTATAAGTACGGGAACTACGAACCCGTGATAGTCTTTCGCATTTTAGGAAATAAGCACTTGACGATTCCAGGTTTTTCAAAATTAGAAAAAAACATTTTGGCTCTCTCGAAGTTTCTGTCGCACTGAAAACGAGATTCGGAATCCTCGAGATTATTATTAAATGTAAAGGGACGCAACATTTACGGTACTCTCTCATTAGAGCGGATTCATAAACCACAATTACGGAAACTAGTAACCCGCGAGATTCTTTCACATTGTAATAAAAAAAAGCACTTGGGATTCCAGAGATTCTTTCAATATTAAAAAAAAACATTCGGGCCTCGGAAAATCTTTTGCATTGAAACATTCCCGAAAGTGGTACTAAGTATAGACGGGGCAACATTACTGTTTTCTCAAATTTTTACGAAATTAAAAAAACAGTTGGTACTCGTAGAATCTATCGCATTAAAATAAAGATTTTGTATTCCCGGAAATATTATTAAATATAGGACGGCGCAACATTACTGGATTCTCAAATTAAGGCGGATTCATGAACCACAAATACGGCAACTAGAAGCCCAGAGATTTTTCAAGTTCTTATAAAAAAAAAAACACTCGCGCATATTAAAAAAGGTACTAGGAATCCCCAACATTATTATTAAACATATCTGTGTGCAACATTACTGTATTTTCAAATTAAAGCGGATTCATTAATCACAAGTACAAGAACTACGAACCTCCGAAATTCTTTAACATTTTAGGAAAAAAGCAATTAGGATCCCAGAGGTTCTTTTACCTTAGAAAAAAAACACACACTTGAGCCCCGGAGAATCTTTACACTAAAAAAGGCATTTAGAATCCCCGAGCCTATTCACTAAATATAGGCGAGCGCAAAATTAATTACGGTATGCTCAAATTAAGGTCGATTCATAAACCACAATTACGGAAACCAGGGACCCGCGAGATTCTTTCACATTTTAAGAAAAAAAGCACTTGGGACCCCAGAGATTATTTCAATATTTGTAAAAAAAATATATATATATATATAGACGGGGTAACATTACCGTTTTCTCAAATTAAAGCGGATTCATTAACTAGAAATAAGAGAACTACGCACCCCCGATATTTTGTCGCATCTTAGGAAAAAAGCACTTGAAGGTCCCAGATTTTTCAAAAAAATAAAAAAGACAACGCAACATTACTACATTCTCAAATTAAGGCGGATTCATGAACCACAAATACGGGAACTAGGAGCATGGAGATTCTTTCATATTTTAAGAAGAATAGCACTTGAGGACGAGAAGATTTTTCAAATATACTTAACATTATTGTTTTCTCAAATTAAGGCGGATTCTACAGAAACAACGAATCTCTAAGAGTCTATCACATTTTAGAAAGAAAAAACATTTAAGGTCCAAGAGATTATTTCAGCTTCTTAAAAAAGAGCACATGCGGCCTACGAGATTTTTCCACATTAATAAAAAGTACTAGGGAGCCAAGATATTATTATTAATTATAGGCGGGCGCAACAATACTGGATTCCTAAATTAAAAAAAAATACTCGGGCCCGGAAAAATCTTTCACATTCAAAAAATCACTACGAATCTCCGAGATTATTATTAATTATAGGTAGGAGCAACATTACTGTATTATCAAAGTAAGGCGGATTCTTATACCACAAATCTAAGAACTAAGAAGCTCCGAAATAGTTTCACATTTTAGAAAAAAAGCACTTGGGGCTACAGAGATTCTTTCACATCAAAAAAGGGCGCTAAGGGTGTCGGAGATTATTATTAAAAATAAGTAAAGACGACATTACTGTATTCTCAAATTAAAACGGGTTCATAAACCACAAATACAGGAACTAAGAACCCCTAATATTTTAATGATCATTTAATTCATATTTCAAAAATTAGTCTGCAACTATATGCAATATAATAAACAAAAACATTCAAAATAATATCGTCACGTAAAGCCTAAATATTCGACACACCAATTATAGACAAACAGTGTTTTTCCGAATAAGGGGGAAATTTCGATTATCAAACCCCGTTATAAAGAACAATCCCTTCATTATTTCAAATTACATGCTAATTAGCTTGATTAGTTGCTTCTGAAAAATTTTTGAGGAAATAATTCATGAAAGACTGATCGTTTCATTAATCAATCTGTCCTGATCTTAATTTTCTTGTTTTTGTTTTTTGTCAAGAATCCAAATCGGTTCTATTACAGTGTGCGGTCAGAGTAGTCGGTTCGTTAGTTTCAAAGATTATCCTTTTAACAAATTTCCGTAAAAAACCAGGTCGACATAAAAACCTAAGTTGAAAAAGTCTACGAAAGAGATAAACGAAACAATAACTTCCCCTGGCTTTGATTTCCTGACTAATTTTAAAACAAAGGGCAAACGAAGGTTCCGTTAACAGCCCAACCACTTTTTACAAAAGCCGCTGAAATTAACAGAGCTCATTCCTTTTTCGCAAACAGCGAAAGCGCCTGCAAAAAGACACCTCCGCCGCCCCCGCCCCCAGTCTGGCCAAAACAGCTTTTGATTAACACTGTCATTTAAATCAACATCAACTTCAGCCACTAGCAGCCAATCAACGATCATTGTTCGAGTAACATATTCCTCGACGTTGCGTAACGACCCTCCTCGCGCACACCCCCACTCGACACGTCCATTAAACCCCTAAAAAATTGTTACTGGCCAGCTGCGATGTCGTTTTGGCGTTTTTGCGAGCTAACGACGAAAGCTCATCGAGGACAATTATGTCGGTTATCACAACGCCAGATCAGCGCAAACAGAGCGTCCTTTGACGGCAGACGAAAAAAAAAGCGCTCTGTTCCTCTCGGCCCGATCGATGAATTCCGGAAACGGGCAGGTTTTCGCCATGTTATGGCGACACTTGAAAATAAAGTTGATTGCAGTTACGCCGGAAACTGGGTCAATAGACGGAGCGTTATCGTTGTAATTTCGTCACCTGCTGAGACCTGTTCGCTGCGACGGAGGGCGATCAAAAGGAATTTTCTGCTGGTGATGGGGCATCAAGTATTGATGGAAGCTGGGAACTGCAGAAATTTCAAATTTCGCTCTAATAGTCTCATCTTTACGTTTTATTGGAGAAAAAATCAGAAGGCGACGGAATTTAGTTAGTACGGGTGTGTCTGATACGAGCGACATGAGTGTAGAGCCGTACGTGCGTCATCCGAGACTAGAGACACATCCGCGAAATTGCATTACCACCAAACAATGTCCTTTGTGTCAAGCGGTGCACGGACGGATTTTTCCTCCAGATAATTGCCTTTTCTCTGGTAAATCTCGAAATGCGCAATTTCCGCCCATGGCGGGCCTCCGCGGCATTTACCAGTTTAAATAAAGCTGTTTCATCCCATCTCTTTTAAATCCCGACGTTAATTTAATTTTTTAACGAAATTGTGGAAGAAGGTTTTTGATTTATTGGCGTAATTAGTTCAAGCGCTGCAGTGGAACATCGTCTGATATTATCGTCATAATAATTGATTTGCATTTCACGAATGCCTCCAGTAGTCGGAATTAATCGCTGTACACGCGAATCGATTCTGCTCTAATTACTCGTTTTTCTAGTTTTGCTTCTGATTCGTGCAACGCAATCTTAATAACCCGGCCCAAGGATCCGATGGAAATGTAGATGGCGTTTTGTTTTAAGGCGTTTATTTCAGATTACGTTTCACCCACTTCGAATTTATATAGCAGAGCGAATCTGAATGAGAATCGACATAACTTGTGCAACCCGTAATTTGGAGGATTTCGTGTTCTTTTTCGACAGGATGTCACATAAAAGACGCTCTTTAATCTCTTCCGAGGTGTATTAAAATCGTTAGCTTGTAGCTCAAAAACGTGCTACCATAAATTGCGAAGAGGGTGTTTTGAAACGGAGAGTGGTGTCTCTGGTTACGAATTAAGAACTTTTACATTAGTTTCCAAGTTCAATTTTGTTTTAATATGTATATATGGGTTGTTGTCCTTGAAGGTATAACAAATCCTAGTTTCCTGGTCTGTCGTCTGCTACGCAGTTTAGACATTAGTTGTGTTTATTCTACTACCGTTTAAGTCTTCCACCCCAATTTTCGTCTATGTGGTGCAATTTTTGAACGCATTAAAAATGGCGCAGAGCAACTGCTTAAAATGAAAATTATCTTGTTTTTCTGATTTCATTAATGTATCATACTTTGGCGACCAGTATTCCGCCACTGCCTTTGATTCGAAGGCATTATGTTACGGAAACTCTTATATTTGGACTGGCGCGAGATGTCAGTTCGCACTTCTCGGAGAGACGACCGACAGACAGAAACGGGAGATCACCCTTTTCGTACTCTAGGGTCATCAAACGTCGAGAAAAAATGAAAGTGACAAGTCGCCCGATGATCTCGATTGCTATACTCTACTAGTACTTATTAGCTTACACTCAGGAAGTAAAAACTGAAAAATTGAAGAATCGAAATATTGAAAAATCCGAAAACTGGTTTATCGAAAAATTGGAAAATCCAAAAATCGAAAAGGGGAAAAATCGTCAAGTCGAAAAGTGGAAAAACCGAAAAATGGGAAAATCAAAACATATGAAATTTGAAAATTCGAGAAATCGAGAAGTCGAAAAATCCGAGAAATGGAAAAAATCATAAAACTGAATAATCGAGAAACCGAAATTGAAAATTTAGAAACAACAAAAACTGATAAATAGAAAAATCTAAGGATTGAAAAATGGGGAAATCGATAAATCTAAAATTTACAAAACCGAAAAGTAAACTGTCGAAAAATTGAAGAATCGAATGGCAACATTAAAAATTCGAAAAACCCAAAAATCTAAAAGTAAAAAACCGAAAAATCGAAACGAAATATCAAAAAATAGAAGAATTGAATTATTAAAAATCTAGAAATCGAAAAGTCAAAAAATTGAATGAAGAATTGGAAAACTGAAAAATCAAAAAATCGAGCAGTCAAAAAATCGAGAAACGGGAAAATAAAAAAATCAAAAAATCGATTAACCGGAAAATGAAAAAATTGAAAAGTCGAGAAATCGAAAAATCTAAAATTTAAAAACCGAAAAATAGCACATCGAAAAACTAAAAAATTGTGCAATCTAATCACGAAACAACCGAAAAACCGAAAATTATAGAATTTTAAAAAAAATCGAAAAACTGAAAAATTGAAAAAGTCAAAAACTGAAAAATTGAAACGAAAATTCGGAAAATTGAAGAATCGAAACATCGAAAAATCACAAAGCTGAAATAACGAAAAAACTGAAAATCTACATACCAAAAAGTCGAAAAAACCGAAAATTTAAATTACTGAAAAATCGAGAAATCAAAAAATCGTCTTGTCGAAAAACCGAAAAATTGAAGAATTGAAAAACCGAAAAATCGAGAAATGGAGAGGTCAACAAATCGAGAAATGGAAAAAATAAAAAAATCGGACAATTGAAAAATAGAAAAATTGACGAATTAAAAAATGTAAACAAACCGAACAATATATCGAAATATTGAAAAATCGAGCAAACGGAACACCAAAAAATCGAAAAATTGAAAAAGTAAAAAACCGAAAAATCGAAAAATTGAGGAATTGAAAAACTAAAAAATGAAGAAATCGAGAAATCGAAAAATCGAGAAATGGAAAAATGAAAAAATCGAACAATCGAGAAATCGAAAAATTGAAAATTTAGAAACACCAAACATTGATAAATAGAATAGAATTGAAAAGTCAAGAAATCGAAAATTAAAAAAAAATCCATGGAAAAACTGAAAAATCGAGCAATCGGAAACATCAAAATATCGAAAAACCGAAAAATCTAGACTTAAAAATTCGAAAAACTGAACTGAAAAACTGAAAAATCAAGAAATCAAGAAATCGAGAAATCGAAAAAATCGACTAACGGGAAAAATTAAAAAGGGAAAAATCGATTATTAATAGAGAAATCGAAAAATCGAAAAGTCAAAAAATCTAAAATTTAAAAACCGAGAAATACAGTATCGACGAACTGAAAATGCACAATCGAAAAAGCCAAAAATCTAAAATTAAAAAAAAAATCGAAAAACTGAAGAATTGAAAAAGTCTAAAACTGAAAAATCGGAACGAAATATCGAAAAATTGAAGAACCGAAATATTGAAAAATCCCAAAACTGAAATAAAGAAAAATTGAAAATCCAGAAATCAAAAACTTAAAACATCGAAAAATCGAAAAGTTGAAAAATCGGAAAATCGAAAAGTTCAAAAATCGAGAAATCAAAAAATCGTCTAGTCGAAAAACCGAAAAATTGAAGAATTGAGAAACCGAAAAATCGAGAAATCGAGAGGTCAAAAAATCGAGAAACGGAAAAATCAAAAAATAGGAAAATTGAAAATTTATAAACACCAAAAATTGAAAAATCGGCGAATTGAAAAATGTAAATAAACCGAACAATATATCGAATTATTGAAAAATCGAGCAAATGAAACACCAAAAAATCGAAAAACATCAAACCTAAAATTACAAAAATCGAAAAATTGAAAAAGTAAAAACTGAAAAATCGAAAAATTGAGGCATTGAAAAACTAAAAAATGAATAAATCGAAGAAAATCGGAAAAAATCAGAGAAATGGAAAAATTAAAAATTCGAATAATCGAGAAATCGAAAATATGAAAAATTTAGAAACACAACAACATTGATAACTAGAAAAAAGAATTGAATAAGAAATCGAAAAATCAACAATTTAAAAAAAAGAAAAATTAATCGAAAAACTGAAAAATCGAGCAATCGGAAAAATCAAAATATCGAAAAATCGAAAAATCTAGATTTAAAAGAGTCGAAAAATTGAAAAATTGAACTGAAAAACGAAAAAAATCAAGAAATCGAGAAATCGAAAAAGTCGACAAACGGGAAAAATAAAAAGGGAAAAATCGATTATTATTAATCGAGAAATCGAAAAAAAAAAACAAAAGTCAAAAAATCTAAAATTTAAAAACGAAAAATACAGTATCGAAGAACTGCAAATTCTAAAATTAAAAAAAAAAATCGAAAAAACTGGAGAATTGAGAAAGTCAAAAACTGAAAAATCGAAACGAAATTTCGAAAAATTGAAGAACGAAATATTGAAAAATCCAAAACTGAAATAAGAAAAATTGAAAATCTAGAAAATCGAAAAAGTCGAAAAATCGTTAGGCCGAAAAGTCGAAAAGCAAAAATTTAATTACTGAAAAATCAAAAAACTTGAAACATCGAAAAATCGAAAAGTTTGAAAAATCGGAAAAATCGAAAAGTTCAAAAATAGAGAAATCGAGAGGTCAAAAAATCGAAGAAATGGAAAAATCAAAAAATGGGAAATTGAAAATTTAGAAACACAAACATTGATAAATAGACAAAACGAAGAATTCAGTCAGAAATCGAAAAAATCAAAAATTAAAAAAAAATCATCGAAAAAACTGAAAAATCGAGCGATCGGAAACATAAAAATCGAAAAAACCGAAAATCTAGACTTTAAGAGTCGAAAAAATAATGAACTGAAAAACTGAAAAATCAAAGAAATCGAGAAATGAAGAAATCGAAAAATCGAATAAACGGGAAAAAATTAAAAAGGGAAAAATCGATTATTAATCGAGAAATCGAAAAAATCGAAAAGTCAAAAAAATCTAAAATTTAAAAACCGAAAAAATACAGTATCGAAGAACTGAAAAATGCAAAATCGAAAAACCGAAAATTCTAAAATTAAAAAAAAATCGAAAAACTGAAGAATTGAAAAAGTCAAAAACTGAAAAATCGTAACGAAATATCGAAAAATTGAAGAACCGAAATATTTAAAAATCCCAAAACTGAAATAAAGAAAAATTGAAAATCCGAAATCGAAAAGTCGAAAAATCGTTAAGTGGAAAAGTCTAAAAACCAAAAATTTAAATTACTGAAAAATCAATAACTTGAAACATCGAAAAATCGAAAAGTCGAAAAATCGGAAAATCCAAAAATTCAAAAATGGGAGAAATCGAGAGGTCAAAAATCGAGAAATGGGAAAAAATCAAAAAATCGGAAAATTGACAATTCAGAAACACCAAACATTGATAAATAGACAAAACGAAGAATTGAAAAGTCAAGAAATCGAAAAATCAAAAATTAAAAAAAAATTCATCGAAAAACTGAAAAATCGAGCAATCGGAAACATCAAAATATCGAAAAACCGAAAAATCTAGACTTAAAAGAGTCGAAAAATTGAACTGAAAAACTGAAAAATCAAGAAATCGAGAAACCGAAAAATCGACAAACGGGAAAAATTAAAAAAGGGAAAAATCGATTATTAATCGAAAAATCGAAAAATCAAAAAGTCAAAAAATCTAAAATTTAAAAACCGAAAAGTAGAGTATCGGAGAACCGAAAAAATGCAAAATCGAAAAACCGAAAATTCTAAAATTTAAAAAAAAAATCGAAAAACTGAAGAATTGAAAAAGTCAAAAACTGAAAAATCGAAACGAAATATCGAAAAATTGAAGAACCAAAATATTGAAAAATCCCAAAACTGAAATAAAGAAAAATTGAAAATCCAGATATCGAAAAGTCGAAAAATCGTAAGTCGAAAAGTCGAAAAACCGAAAATTTAAATTACTGAAAAATTAAAAACTTGAAACATCGAAAAATCGAAAAGTTGAAAAATTGGAAAATCGAAAAGTTCAAAAATGGAGAAATCGAGAGGTCAAAAAATCGGAAAATTGAAAATTTAGAAACACCAAACATTGATAAATAGACAAAACGAAGAATTGAAGTCAAGAAATCGAAAAATCAAAAATTAAAGAAAAAATTCATCGGAAAACTGAAAAATCGAGCAATCGGAAAACTCAAAATATCGAAAAACCGAAAAATCTAGATTTCAATGAGTCGAAAAATTGAAAAATTGAACTGAAAAACTGAAAAATCAAGAAATCGAGAAATCGAAAAGTGAAAAAAATCTAAAATTTAAAAACCGAAAAATACAGTATCGAAAAACTGAAAAATGGTCAATCGAAAAATCGAAAATTCTAAAATTAAAAAAAAATCGAAAAACTGAAGAATTGAAAAAGTCAGAAACTGAAAAATCGAAACGGAAGTATCGAAAAATTGAAGAACCGAAATATTGAAAAATCCCAAAACTGAAATAAAGAAAAACTGAAAATCCAGAAATCGAAAATTCGAAAAATCGTCAAGTTGAAAAACGGAAAATTTAAAAAACTGAAAAATCAAAAACTTAAATCATGGAAAATCAAAAACTCAAAAAATCGATTAATCGAAAAATCAAACAATTGAAAAGTCGAAAAAATGAAAAATTTAAAATTTAAAAACTGAAAAATCGAAACGAAATATCGGAAAATTGGAGAATCGAAACATTGAAAATCCCGTAGCTGAAATAACGAAAACTGAAATTCTAGAAATCGAAAAATCGTCAAGTCGAAAAGTCTAAAATTTAAATTACTGAAAAATCAAAAACTTGAAACATCGAAAATCGAGAAATCGAAAAGATGGAAAATCGAAAACCTGAAAAATCGAAAAATTGAAGAAATGAGAAACTCACAAATCGAGAAGTCAAAAAATCGAGAAATGTAAAAAATCAAAAAATCGGAAAGTTGAAAAACTAGAAACACCAAAAATTGAAAAATCGACGAATCGTAAAGTGTAAACAAACCGAACAATATATCGAAAAATTGAAAAATCGAACAAGCGGAACACCAAAAAATCGAAAAACAGACAAACCTAAAATTACAAAAATCGAAAAATTGAAAAAGTAAAAAACTGAAAAATCGAAAAATTGAGGAATTGAAAAACTAAAAAATGAAGAAATCGAGAAATCGAAAAATCGAGAAATGGGAAAAATAAAAAAATCGAATAATCGAGAAATCGAAAAATTGAAAATTTAGAAACACCAAAAAGTCGAAAAACCAAAAAACCTAACTTTACAAAAATCGAAAAATTGAAGAGTAAAAAACTGAAAACTCGCAACAAAACATCGAAAAACTGAAATTTCCAAAAATAAAAAAATCAAAAACCGGCAAAATCGAAAACTCGAAAAATCGTCAGGTCGAGAATTGAGAAAATCGAAAATTTAACAAATTGAAAAATCAAAAACCCGACAAATGGAGAAATTGAAGAATTGTAAAAACTGAAAAATCGAGAAATCGAAAAATAGGAAAACCAAAAAATCAATTCAAAAAATTGAAATATCTAAAAGTCGAAAAATCTTGATATCGAAAATTTTGAAACGTCAAAAGTGTAAAAATAGAAAAATCTAAGAACTCAAAAGACAAGAAATCGAAAAATCGACGAACTGAAAACTTAAAAAATAAAAAAATCAGACAAAAATCAAAGAATTGAAAAACTGAAATCAAGAAGACGACAAATGGAGAAATGGGGAAAATCAAAAATTCGAAAAATTTTAAAAATCGAATAATTGGCACTTGAAAAAGTAAAAAACCGAGAAATCCAAACGAAATAGTGAGAAATTGAAGAATCGAAATATTGAAATTCCCAACACTAGAAAAACTGAAAAATCGAGAAATCGAAAAGTCCAAAAATCGTCAAATGGAAAAATCAAAAAACCACAAATTAAAAAAAAATTAAACACCTAAGAAATCGAAAAACTGAAAAATCGGGAAATGAAATCGTCGAAAAATTGAGAAAAGGGAAAACTGAAAAATTCCAAAACTGAGAAATCGAAAATTCGAAAATTCAAAAAATCGAAAAACTGAAAAATAAAAAACCTGAAAAATCGTACTTTTGTGATAACCTTAAGACGTTAACTGTTTTGATTTTTTTTTCCAAGAATCTGGATGGTAAAAACTCGGATTCATAAACTACACGTGTCATGACTGAAACGTCGAGAAAGTAAAAATCATTTTTACTCTCTCAGGCACACAATAATATGGGTGATTATTTCTTACAGTCTTAATAAAAACCTTTCCTTATCCACATAACTTTTTATTCCAAATTTAATAGAACCCGTATGTGGGAATAAATAATTCATTCTTTGACGTTTTTTAACCAAATGCTCCGCATTCCACATCAACAGAATCACAGAAAATTCTGTCTAAAACACTCTCGTTATTTAATTACACATCTACGTGCTCAGAATAGCGCATTAGCTTCGTATTTATTAATTAAAAGATCTGGATTCACTCATCTATATTCTGAAAAACCAGCCAGCTCTTCAAAACACAGGAAACACCCCAAGTAATGGAATTCTTTAGTAAAATTCAAACTTTTCCACGCCAAAAAAGTCACTCCAATAAGGCCTCAATTAATATTTTATTAGCATGACGTCATCAATTTTTGCACGGCATGAACTATAAACGAACCGCTTCCGCTTATCAGAAATTGCTCGACGAACACAAACAACGCAAGTCGTATTCCCGAACCAACGATAAAAGAACATGAGACATCTGATCCTAATACGATACTTCCCGATAGAATAACTGTTCGTTTCATTATACTTTCACTTTCAAAACACAAAAAATGGATCCGGATCAGCCACAGGCTCTTTATAACACGTGGCACAATCCGGCACGTCAGAGTATACCTAATACACGTTAATGTTTTACTAAAATATAGCGTCGTTAACGTCATCAACAACCCGAATATTTAATCCGACATACGACCTACTTTAACAAACTCTATAACGTTTTTTTGTAACGAAGAGCGGACTTACGTAATTCGCCCCTGAAACGTGGTTGCCATACCCAACAAAAACGTCGAGTGAAAAAATGCCCCATTCAATGAATGATCATC
Organism: Zophobas atratus; assembly: GCA_022388445.1. NCBI lineage: Eukaryota > Metazoa > Arthropoda > Insecta > Coleoptera > Tenebrionidae > Zophobas > Zophobas atratus. Next base: position 6,702,008 of record CM039450.1, read on the forward strand.
CAGTAGCGTAACTGTAGGTAACGTTAAAGGAGAGAAAAAATTAAACCCTTTCATATGAAAGTAAAAAAAACGTAAACTATCCAATCACTCACGGTTCCATAACACAACCCGCCAACGTCAAACATATACGCGTTAACGTTTTAATAAAATATTGTTTCGTTAACGTCATCACCAACGTGAATATTTAATCGTTATACGACCTACTTTCACAAACTCCATCCCGTTTTTCTCAAAACGAACAATCGACTTACGTAATTCACCCCGGGAACGTGGTTCCCATACTCAACAAACCGCAGCGAAAGTAAAAAATGTGGAAAGTAAAGCATAGCTTAGCCGGGGAGGTTTCAATCGGAATTAATTTGATTAAGTCGGGTTTGAACGGACGCCGAAATTGGCCGAAAAGTTTACCAACTCAGAAATGTAGATACCGCAAAAGCGAACTCCGAGTTCGTGCATCGAACACAAAACTAGCACACATCAACGTGCACTTTATACTTTTTATTAGTTTTATAGTGGCATAAGTGTGGTTTTATAACCGTGCGAAATCACTTGCTTCTGTCAAAAATCGTGATGATTTTTTAGATAGTTCCGCTTTTTGCGCGTCCGCGTTTCTTACTCGGGTTGCTTGAGAAACTCCTCGTCTATTAAAACAGAGGCCTTCTCATTAAGGGATACGTTTTTACGACACCAAGGCAAACAAGAAGCTTCGCAAGCTTGAATAAAGCTTCTTAAGTGATGAGAGTTGCATTGAACGCATTAAGTAACTTTGGATTTTTGTGGCGTTTTAATGGTCGATAGCTTGGAAACCACTCAAGCTAATAAGGGGCTGCGGAGAGGGTTGGTTTTAATTGGGTTAGGGGCACGTAGTGGCACATGTGTGCGTTTTACAATAATTTTTGTCCGACTCGATGTGGCCTCGATTCATTTTTAAGTGATACTGTGGAGTTCACGTTTGTTTTATATTTTTTGGCCGTTTCAGCGAGAGCTCTTAAGACTTCAAAGTGAAATTTAAATCAACTATCAATCGGTTGAAATGTAGTCTAGTCACTAAAACGGACATCAATATATACGTTGAACTCGTATGTAACTTACTATATCGGACTTAGATACTCTTCTTTCAAAGTAAAATACTTTTGTACATTAACAAAAGGTAAAAAAAATCTCAAAATTACTGAGTTTTCACCAGATACACCCACATTTTTGCAAGAAAATATCAAAATTGTGTACCAGTATTTGGCAGTTTAACTTTGAAATTGTAAAACCGAATGCTCTGAATTCTTGAAACGTTTTAATGTCAATCAAAATTTGTTTTTTTCGATTTCTCAATGTTTTAGTTGTGGGCTTTTCTAAATTTTCTTGATTTTCTAATTTTCCCGTTTCTGGATTTTTCGACGACTCGAATTTCAGTTTTTCGATTTGTCAGATATTTGATTTTTAAATTTTCTCTTTTTGAGTTTTCTACTTGAAGATTTTTCAACTTTTTGATTCTCCATTTTTCGGTTTTTTACTTTTTCAATTGCCCAATATTTCGCTTTTTTAAATTTTGGATTATTCAATGTTCCATCCAACTCTAGGTTTTTTTCTATTTTCAATTTTTGGCGTTTCTAAAATTTCAGTTTTTCGATTTCTCAATTAATCGATTTCTCGATTCTTTCAACATTTAAATTTTTTCCATTTTTTCATTTTTCCCATTTAACGTTTTTTCGTCTTCTCGATTCCTCAGTATTTCAGTTCTTCAATTTTCGATTTTTCGGTTTTTGATATTTCAATTTTCAAAATTTTTGGTTTTTTGATTTTTCCACTTAACGATTTTTTTAATTTTCAATTTCTTGAAATTTCGATTTTTCGATTTGTCAGTGTTTTCAATTCCTCAATTTCTCGATTTATCGGGTTTTTGATTTTTCAATTTTTTCATTTTTCGGTTTTTTCCATTTTTCGACTTGACGATTTTTCGAATATTTAATTTTCGATTTTTAAGTTTTTAAAATTATCGTTGTTTTGATCCTTCCATTTGACGATTTTTCGACTTTTCGATTTTTCGATTCATCAATTTTTCGATAATTCGTTTCGATTTTTCAATTTTACATTTTCAGTTGTCCAATTTTTTGATTTATTAAATTTTAGATTATTCCATTTTTTCGATTTTTGTTTTTTCCCATTTCTCGATTTTTCGCCTTCTTGATTTCCGAGCTTTTCAATTGCTCAATTTTAGAATTTTTCGGTTTTTGAATTTTCTGATTTTTCAATTTTTAATATTTTCGGTTTTTCGATTTTGCGACATGATGTATCCATTTCTCGATTTTTCCATTTTTGGCTTTTCTAAATGTTCGATTTCTAGATTTTTCGATTACTCAGTTTTTTTCAGTTTTTGCAATTCCTCAATTTTTAACGCTTCAATTTTTCGATTTTTGAATATTTCAATCCTTCAGTTTTGGGATTTTTCAATATTTCGATTTTTCAGTTTTTCGATATTTAACAGTTTTTTATTTTATTAATTTCTCAAGTTTTCTATTTTTTTTAGTTTCAGATTTTTCGGTTTTTTGATTTTTTTGTTATTTCTCGATTTTTCTATTTTTCACTTTTTGGTGTTTCTAAATTTTCAATTTTTCCATTTTTGGGTTAATCGATTTTTGATTTTTTGATTTTTCCTATTTCTCGATTTTTCAACTTCTCGATTTCTGGAATTTTCGACTTATAATTTTTGGATGTTTTTGATGTTCCCATTTCTCAATTTTTCGACTATTCGATTGACGATTATTCGATTTTTCGATTTCTGAATTATCTAATTTTTTCCATTTCTTCATTAATCGATTTTTCGATTTTTTTTATTTTTCCCATTTCTCGATGATTCAGCTTTTCAATTTCTTGGTTTTTCTTTTTTTGCGATTCCTCAATTTTTCGCTGTCTCAGGTTTTCGATTTTCCAGTTCTTTAAATTTTCTATTTTCCGACTTTTCGACTTGACGATTTTTCGATTTCTCGATTTTTCAACTTTTCGATTTGTCGAAATTTTAACTTTTCGAATTTTCGGTTTTTCGACTTTCGGATTTCTAGATTTCGAATATTTCGTTATTTTAGTTTGAGATTTTGCAATATTTCGAGTCTTCAATTTTGCGATATTTCGTTTCGATTTTGATCATTCAACTCTTCGATTTCTCGATTTTTCAGGTTTTCGATTTTCCAATTTTTAAAATTTTCGGTGTTTCGATTTTTTTTTTTCATTTCTCGATGTTTCAACTTTTCGATTTCTCGTTTTTTTCTTTTTTTGCTATTCCTCAATTTTTCGCTGTCTCAAGTTTTTGATTTCCCAGTTTTTTAAATTTTCTATTTTTCGACTTTTCGATTCGTCGAAATTTTAACTTTTCGAATTTTCAGTTTTTCGACTTTCGGATTTCTTGATTTCCAATATTTCGTTATTTCAGTTTGAGATTTTTCAATATTTCGAGTCTTCAATTTTGCGATATTTCGTTTCGATTTTTAAGTTTCTGACTTTTTCGATTTTTTTTATTTTAGATGTTTCGCTTTTTCGAATTTTGGTGTTTGGATTGCTCGATTTTTCAATTTTTCGATATTATATTTTTCGATTTTTAAAATTTTAAATTTTTCTATTGCTCGATTTTTCTATTTTTCACTTTTTAGTGTTTCTAAAATTTGAATTTTTCCATTTCTGGATTAACCGATTTTTTATTTTTTTATTTTTCCCTATTTCTCGATTTTTCCACTTCTCGATTTCTAGATTTTTCAACTTCTATTCGATTTTCTCGAATTTTCGACTTATAATTTTTGGATATTTTTGATTTTCCTCCATTCCATTTTCTCGATTTTTCGACTTTTTCGATTTCTGGACTTTCCCAATTTTTTTTTCGATTTTTCTTCATTAATAGAATTTTTAGATATTTTTATTTTTCCCATTTTCTCTCGATTTTTCAACGTTTTCGATTTGCCAATATTTTAAATTTTCGGTGTTTTCGATTTTTGTTTTCATTGCTCGATGTTTCAATTTTCGATTTCTCGTTTTTTCTTTTTTTTTTGCGATTCCTCAATTTTTTTCGAAGTTCCAAGTTTTTTGATTTTCATATTTTAATTTTCTATTTTTTCGAATTTTTTCGACTTGACGATTTTTCGATTTCTCGAATTTTTTCAACTTTTCGATTTGTCAATAATTTTAAACTTTTCGAATCTTCGTTTGTTTTTCGCCTTTCCGATTTGTTTTTTTTCGATTGCTTATATTTAGATGAGTTTTCGATTTCCTGAATTTTTCAATTCGATTTTTCTTTTTTCAGTTTTTGGTGTTTCTAAATTTTTCAAATTTCTCGATTAATCGATTTTTCGACTTGACGATTTTTCGAATATTTAATTTCGATTTTTAATTTTTAAAATTATCGTTTGTTTTGATCCTTTCCATTTTGACGATTTTTTCGACTTTTCGATTTTTCGATTCTCAATTTTTCGATAATTCGTTTCGATTTTTCAATTTACATTTTCAGTTGTCCAATTTTTTGATTTATTAAATTTTAGATTATTCCATTTTTTCGATTTTTGTTTTTTTCCCATTTCTCGATTTTTCGCCTTCTTGATTTCCGAGTTTTTCAATTCTTCAATTTAGAATTTTTCGGGTTTGAAATTCCTGATTTTTCAGTTTTTTATATTTTCGGTTTTTCGATTTTGCGACTTGATTTATCCATTTCTCGATTTTTCCATTTTTGGCTTTTCTAAATTTTCGATTTGTAGATTTTTCGATTACTCGGTTTTTTCAGTTTCTGCGATTCCTCAATTTTTAACACTTAAAAATTTCGGTTTTTCCATTTTTCGGCTTGATGATTTTTCTTTTGACTTTTCATTTTCTTTACTTTTCAATTTTTTCGATTTTTCAATATTTCGCTTTCAGTTCTGGGATTTTTCAATATTTGAATTTTTCAATTTTTCGATATTTAGCAGTTTTTTTAATTTCTTAACTTCTCAAGTTTTCTATTTTATTTTTTTAGTTTCAGATTTTTCGCTTTTTCGATTTTTTAGTGTTTCCCGATTTTTCTATTCCTCAATTTTCCTATTTTTCACTTTTTGGTGTTTCTAAATTTTAAATTTTTCCATTTCTGGATTAATCGATTTTTGATTTTTTGATTTTTCCTATTTCTCGATTTTTCGACTTCTCGATTTCTGGAATTTTCGACTTACAATGTTTGGATTTTTGATTTTCCCATTTCTCAATTTTTCGACTTTTCGATTGACGATTTTTCGACTTTTCGGTTTTTGGATTATCCAATTTTTCGATTACTTACGATTTTTTTATTTTTCCCATTTGTCAATGATTCAACTTATCGATTTCTCGATTTTTCAGGTTTTTCCAATTTTTTAAATTTTCTCGGTTTTTCTTTTTTTGCGATTCCTCAATTTTTCGCTGTCCCAAGTTGTTGATTTTCCAGTTTGTTAAATTTCCCATTTTTCGAATTTTCGACTTGACGATTTTTCGATTTCTCGATTTTTCAACTTTTCGATTTGTCGAAATTTTAACTTTTCGAATTTTCGGTTTTTTAACTTTCCCATTTCTGGATTTTCAATATTTCGTTAGTTCAATTTGAGATTTTTCAATTCTCCGTTTCGATTTTTAAGTTTCTGATTTTTTCGATTTTTTTTATTTTAGATGTTTCGCTTTTTCGATTTTTCAACTTTTCCGTATTGTATTTTTCGATTTCTTATATTTTAGATGTTTCGATTTCTGAATTTTTCAATTCAATTTTTCTATTTTTAAATTTTTGGTGTTTTTAAATTTTCAATTTTTCGATTTCTCGAATAATCGATTTTTCGACTTACAAATTTTTCGATTTTTGTTCTTCCCATTTCTCGATTTTTCGCTTTCTCGATTTCTGAGTTTTTCAACTCTTGAATTTTCGAATTTTTCGGTTTTTGAGGTTTCTGTAATTTTCCACTTTTGGCGTTTCTAAATTTTCGATTTCTAAATTTTTAAATTTTTTGATTTTCTCATTTCTCGATTTTTCATTTTTTGCAATTCTTCAATTTCTCGATTTATTGTGTGTTTATATTTTCAGTTTTTTTAAATTTTAGGTTTTTCCATTTTTCGTCTTTTCCATTTTTCAGGTTTTTGATTTTTCAATTTTTGAAATTTTCGGTTTTTCGATATTTTAATTTTGGGATTTTCTGTTTTTAGATTTTCGGAATTAGAAAATTTAAAATTGAATAATGTCACTTTGAAAATAAAAATTAAGAATTTGAAAACCGAATAATTGAAAAAACAAGGAAAATAAAAAACCGAAACGAAAACATAAAAAAAAATTAATAATTGAAAATTCGTGAAATTGCAAATCGAAAAACTAAAAAATGAAGAACTGAAGAAACGACAATTTGAAACATTAAAAAACTAAAAATCCAGAAACTTAAAAATCGAAAAAATTAATGATTCGAAAAATTGGAAAAAAAAAACGAATTGAATTAGGAATCTCAAAATCGAAAAATTGAAAAACCCAAGAAATGAAAAAGTTTTAAAATCCAGTAATTGAAAAATGGGAAAATTCAAAAATTGTAAAATAGTAAAATTGAAGTGAAATTTTCTAAAAATTATAATTATTATTACATGAAACTGAAAAATCTAAAATTGGAGAAATGAAAAATTAAAAAATCTAAAGTTTCACAATGCAAAGAAAAATTTTGAAATTGAAAAACCGGAAAATTGAAAAAATAAAGAAAATAAAAACCGAAACGAAAAATTGAAAAATCGAAAAATTAAAAAAGCGAAAAATTGCACAAACAAGTGGAAATTCGAAAAACTGTAAATCGACGAACTGAAGAAACGACAAATTGAAACATTAAAACACTAAAAATCTAGAAACTTAAAACGAAACGAAAAATTGAAAAATAAAATTGAAAACATGTGAAATTGTGAATCGAAAACCTGAAAAAAAGAAAAATTGAAAAATCAAAAGACTGAAAATCGAAAAACTGAAAAATAGAAGAAAAGAAAAATCTTAATGCAATAATTGAAAAATGGGAAAATTCTAAAATCGTAAAATTGAAAAATTCAAAAATTTTTTAAATTACAATTAAAGTTACATATTTAAAATGAAAATAAAAAATTGCAAGTCAAAAATTGAATAATTTCTCATTTAAAAGAACAATTTTGAAACTGAAAAACTGGAAAATTGAAAAAATTAAAAATTGAAAACTCGTTAAATTGCACATCGAAAAACTAAAAAACGAAAAATTACACAATCGAACTGGAAAACCCAACGAAAAAGGAAAGAAGAAAAAACGAATCGAAACGAAAAATTGGAAATTCCAAAAATTGTAAAATGGAAAAATTATATGTAGAATCGTCAAAATTATAAGGTCGAAAAACTGTAACAGTAAAAGATCGAGAAGCTGAAAAATTAAAAATCGCAAAATCGAAAAATCCTAGAAATGAAAATGTTTTAAAATCTATTAATTAAAAATGGGAAAATTTTTAAAAAATATTATAATGTATTCAAAATAAAAACTGAAAAAATTGCTAATGAAAAATTGAAGAAAGGAAAAATTGGAAAACCGAAAAATTAGAAAATTTAAAATTGAATAATCCAAAAATTGAATAATTTCACTTTGAAAACAAAAATTATGAATTTGAAACCGAAAAATTGAAAAAATAAACAAAACAAAAAACCGAAACGAAAACATGAAAAATTGAAAAATTAATAATTGGAAACTTGTGAAATTGATAATCAAAAAACCAAAAACTGACGAACTGAAGAAACGACAATTTGAAACATTGAAAAACTAAAAATCCAGAAACTTAAATGTCGAAAAAATTAATGAATCGAAAAATTGGAAAGAGAAAAATTTTCGATTTTTCGAATTTTCGAGCTGATTTTTCAACTTTCTATATTTTTCAATATTTCGATACTTTAATTTTGGGATTTTTTGTTTTTAGAATTTCCGATTTTTTCAATTTTTCGGTTTTTCGATTTTTTGGTGTTTCGACTGCTTGATTTTTCAATTTTTCCATATTTTATTTTTCGGTTTTTTAAATTTTAGATTTTTGGATTTCTCGATTTTTCAACTCTTCGATTTCTCGAATTTTCGACTTATAATTTTTCGATTTTTTGATTTTCCCATTTCTCAGTTTTTCGACTCCTCAATTTCCCGATTTTTCGGTTTTGTTCATTTCTATTTCCTGAGTGTAAGCTTATAAGTATAAGTAAAGCATTATCATCGAGTCCATCGGACGACTTGCCATTTTCATTTTTTCTCGACGTTTCATAACCCTAGAGTACGCAAAAAAGTAGTCTCCCGTTTCTGTTTGTCGTCTGTGCGTCTATGTCGATTTTTATTGGACAATCTTCGAAACTACTGTACAGATTGTTGTCAAATTTTGTATGTATATTAGGAATGTCATGTCGATAGTAAAACAGTAGTATTTAAGGCCTTCGAAGATTGCAAGAGAAAGACGAAAATTGGAACCTGACCTGGACCTGAACTCTTTAATATCTCAAATAAACGAATTTTAAACATTTCTGTGGATCAATAAAAACCAAAAATACATCCTTAGAATAATTATATTTTGTGAAACAAAAATTAATATTAATAAATAAAAATAGTAGGTCATAATTCGCATTGTCCTAAATTTTGTGTCAGGAAACGTCGGTTTTGAACTTCGATATGATTGTATAAAATGTATTTGAATTATTCTCAGCGATTGTTTTCAGGCCTCAACAGTCTTTAATATTGCGTCTACTAACTACATACGAAAGTACGATTACACTAAAATTAATTTTTCTTCATTAGATTTAGTCCCAAACTAAAAAATGGAAGTATATTTATTTTGTCCGTAACACAATTTCACTGATCGTTATTCAATTTGCCAGGTAATTTCGGAAATCCTCACGTAAAACTCTCATCAGATTTTTTGTTCGCAACCCTGTAATCGTCGCTTTTAATTCTTCCCCAACCAGAGCTGCAGCCCAGCATTTGTAGCAATCCCGCGTCGAAATTACCAGCGCTGAACTTCCAATTTGTAAAACTACCCGAACAGATAGCTGCAGTTCGCCGTAACGCTCCGGGGAGGCGGAACATAAATTTTTTCAACTTACGTGTCATTCACGAGCCAAACGTTCAATTCGTTCCGGAAACCTCGAAAATCAATCCCTTCTGGCAGCCGGCGTTTACATCAAATTTTCCCCAGACGCATCCGTCTTCGGACCTCCATATTGTAATACGTGCCAGTCAAATCAACGCCGAGAATCGGGCGTCATTTTCCCCGAAATTAAAATCGAGTGTCGGCGCGAAAAAGTGAGCTTTGTGTTTGCTCGCCAAACAAATTTACGAGTCGTCTCGTGAAAGGATCTTTGTTGCGCGTCTGCAGCGCTATCTGGTGAAAAACGACGCCGCGATTTGAAAATTCTAAGGTCTGCTAATACTCGAGCAACAACGGGGGCCGTAAATTCTGGTTTAGAGCCGAGACAGGCCATTTTCCCGTCTGCTTGGGGCATCGCACCCATCGCATAATCAATACCTTCGGACTCATCTCTCACCTTCCGACAAAAACTGTTGCTTCTTCTTCGATTAGGTGGCGGGGCATCAAAATTCCGAGCGCGAGGTGTGCGTGTACGCCATGATAGATGGATGTGGGGGCGTTAAGGCTTCTGCCCCATTTCAGGCACTAATAGAATAACGGAACGCCAGTCTTATGTACACAATATGCGAAGGGATGTCCTATTTGTTTCAGGTGTGTGCTATCAAAATCCATCAAACAGACTCATTTCACATTCCTGACGGTGCGCCGAGTCCTTTACGAAACGCACAGAAAGACAATTTATGCAAAATATCGCCCACCCTTACCGCCAAGGGCGGCGAGGGTTTTTTAGCTTGCGAGCTTTGTTTACACTCGGAGTACGTGACCGAGGTCCGCGTCGTTAAAATGGCCAAATACCAAAATCTATACACGTTTAAAGAGCGTCTGTGAACAGCTACTTTAATTTTTCGGTGCAACGTAGACGTTCGCATCAACACCAAAGTTTTGCCCGAAGGGACAAGGTACTCTTGTTAAATCTTTTTGCAAGAGCGAAATTTTGTAGCGGCTTATTTCTGACAACCTCATGATAAAATTAAACCACCTTGAGGTACACGTGCTGTCGTAAACATGAACACAAAAACAACGTTAAATACAATTTTTGAATGAAAATCCGCGAAGTGACTTGATATGACACATTGACGCAGACGTAATTAAAGTAATGCTAATTCCGCGGTTAGACTAACTCATTAACTTCAGAAGTTTTTAACTCGGTTCGAGTTCCTGGTGAACGACACAAGAGAATTTCGTCTCCACTGAATTTAAACTTTCCATGTCACACACAGCAAACGTTTCTTTGAATTTTACCAAACGATCGCGAATTTTGTTCAATATATATATCTAACTTTTTTCTTTACAAGAGTATGTGAATATATTATGCAAAGTATATGAAAATATAGGAAGTTTCCACACGAAATTAGAGCATCCGCAAAATAAAGTTTATTTAGGGGCAGTATGAAACAAAAAATGTAGCGGCTTAATTTTCTGCTTCGCTAGAAATATAGAATCCCCGTGGATTCAGAATTAATGTGAATTTGTAAATAACTGGCCTATGTAGATACCTCCTGTAAAAAGTTAATGACGTCGTTTTTTACGTAAATCTAACGTAAATTCGATGTGTCGTTTCTCGAGTATGAAAAAGTAGGTCGTCCGTTTCTGTATGTATTTCAAGACTACCATATAGATTATCAAAAGCCAAAATAATTTTCTGACAATCCAACTCGAAAATTCTTAACCAATACAATGGCAGAATTGTTTGAAATTTATCCAATGGCATTCACCGAAAAATTTTTTCAGTGAAAAAACATTCTTCTGTCAGGCAACAACACTGTTTTTCAGCGAAATAAATTATGTCAAATTAATTTGTCAAACTTGTCAAATGAACTTTAATAAAAAAAACGATAATACAAATTACTTTTCTGTTGGCGTTAAAGGCATAATCTTCCAAAATACTGGCCACCTCGTTCATTTCGACTGCTTTATTTAGAGGAAACTTGCGTATTTCACAAAATTCTGTAAACTGCTTCCAAATTGAATCTTGCGTTCTTGCGGTCTTTCGACACTGACTTTCTTTCACTGCATTTCGAATTTCATACACAGTCTTGTTACCAAATCTTGCTCCCACAATTAAGAAAATCAACCAGCAGCACACACAAAATTTGATGTTTAGAAATTTAGTTACGTTTTGCCTTGTTGTTTTGTTACTATTTAGACTAAGTAGGTATGGTTACTCAACGAATACGCTAACTATAAGTTATGTGAATTATTGTCCGTAAAAAGTAAATAAAAATTTTCTCTTTGGATTGTCAAGCCGAATATAACTCGTGATCTGATTTTTTCTGCAAAATTTGTGTGAAAATTAACTCGTAGCTGTTGCTTTTGGAAAATCACACTCGTCTCCTTCGTCGACTCGTGTGATTTTCGTCGCAACAGCTACTCGTTAATTTGTGTCACAAATTTTGTCGGAAAAAATCAGACCACTTGTTATATTATATTTGACAAATTTTACTATCACTACTAGAAAACTACTACATAGTGCAACTTGGATACCTGAATCATTTTGAAATTGTCAAGCTGTAAACTCGATAAATATATTTTGTGAAATTTTTAACCCATAGCTTTCGAAGTACAACTTTTTTATTCGAGTAAGCAGACTTCTGAAATTTGCCATTCTTAAGATTTTGAACTTCCTGAAGACGATTCTGATCTCAGAACTGATGTCCGAAGTCTTCCGTATTTTTGTAATTTTTTTGTAAATTGTGCTTTAGATACAAAAAAACAACGTCCGCTTTATTGCTCCCTCAAGCTCAAACGGCTAACTTATCCGGTCAGCAAACCAACTCATCAGGACTAAAAAGTCCAAGAAATCGCACAGTATAAATCAAAAATCGGATACTTGAGCCACATCCGAAAAATATACATATTTAGTGAAATCCTTCACTTACTTAATAAAGCTTTTGAGGTACAACTTCTTTATTCTATTACGGAGATTTATGAAATTTGCTGTTCTTGGTAATTTGAACTTGCTGCACACAATTCCGGTCTCAGGAGTGGCCTACGAAGACCTCCGACTTTTTCAGATTTTTTTTTAATTATATTTTTCACACAAAAATGTCTCATTTGTCCGATCTAGAAATCAACTTAACACGACAAGAAAACTCCAAGGAATCGAACGGTATAAATTGGAAGTCGAATACTTGAACCGTTTTGAAATGGTGAGCCCGTAAAATCGAAAAATTTTGTGGCATATTTCACCTACTTAACAGGTAGAACTTCCTTATTCGATTAAGCACATTCCTCAAACCGGTTATTCTTGGTAATCTGAACCTCCTCACGATCTCAGAAGTGATCTACGGAGTTTTCCGAATTTTTGTTTTTTTCATTGTCCTCACAAAATTGTATAAAGAAAAAAACTCAACTCTAAAATGCTGGTTATGTTTCACTGTACTTCAGAAGCCAGGAAAGTTCTGTCGAAACAACTTTCGACCATTTTGTTATTCATCGGGAGCCAGGAACTTAATTACAAATACCGTATTTCCCAAAAAAAATTTACCATTTTGAACTTGTTTTCAGTTTCTTGTCAAGAAAAGAAAATTACGTATATTTAAAAAAACGCAAAATATAAGCCCCGCCCTTACATAAAAAAATCATCACAGTTGAGACAGGGCGGGTGGGCGGGGCTTGCATTAATTTTTTAAGCAAATATAGATTTTGCAATTACGCTCCGCCCCTTGGTCTGACAAGGAATGAAAAATTAATCCGAATTGAGATGAGGACGGGTGGGCGGGGTTTGTATTTTGTTCTTTTTAAAATATATTTCTCTACGAAAATTTACCATTTTGACCATATTTTAAGTTTCTTGTTGTAGAAAGAAGATTACCAATATTAAGAAAGAAGTAAAAACCAAAAATAAGCCCCGCCCACTCACCCCACCTAAATTGTGATGATTTTTTTTTATTCGTCATGAGCCAGATGGCGAAGCTTAATTTCAAATTCCATATTTTCTTACAAAATTTTACCATTTTGAAACTGTTTTCAGTTTTTTGTTACGAGAAGAAACTTACGTATACTTGAACAAAAACGCAAAATATAAGCCCCGCCCATGCATAAAAAAATCACCACAGTTGAGATAGGACGGGTGGGCGGGGCTTGCATTTTGCCTTGTTTTTCGTACTGTGGGTATTTTTCTTTTCACAACCAAAGACTTAAAACTACATATAAAACAAGTAATTTTTTTTAAGCAAATATAGATTTTGCAATTACGCTCCGCCCCATGGTCTGACAAAAAATGAAAAATTAATTGAGATGAGGGCGGGTGGGCGGAGTTTATATTTTACCTTTATTTTTAATATATTTCTCTACGAAAATTTACTGTTTTGAGCATGTTTTAAATTTCTTGTTGTAGAAAGAAAATTACCAATATTAAGAGTAAAAGCCAAAAATAAGCCCCGCCCACCCACCCCACCGCAATTGTAATGATTTTTTTATTCGTCGTGAGTTAGGGGGCGGAGCTTAATTGCAAAATCCGTATTTCCTTACAAAATTTTACCATTTTGTATTTGTTTTCAGTTTCTTGTTACGAGAAAAAAATTACGTATACTTAAACAAAAACGCAATATATAAGCCCCGCCCATGCTTTAAACAAATCATCTCAGTTGAGATAGGACGGGGAGCGGGGCTTGCATTTTGCCTTGTTTTTCGTACTGTGGGTAGTTTTCTTTTCACAACCAAAGAGTTAAAACTACATATAAAACTAGTAGATTTTTGTAAGCAAATATAGATTTTGCAATTACGCTCCACCCCTTGGTTTGACAAGGAATGAAAAATTAATCCGAATTGAGATGAGGGCGGGCGGGGTTTAAATTTTGCTTTTTAAAAACATATTTACCTGCGAAAATTTACCATGGTGACAATATTTTAAGTCTCTTGTTGTAGAAAGACGATCACGAATATTTAGAAAAAAACAAAAGTCAAAAAGAAGCCCCGCCCACCCACCCCACCGCAATTGTAATGATTTTTTTATTCGTCGTGAGTCGACGGGCGGAGCTTAATTGCAAGATCCGTATTTCCCTACAAAATTTTTCCATTTTGAACTTGTTTTCAGTTTCTTGTTAAGAAAAGAAAATTACGTATATTAAAAAAAAAAAAAACGCAAAATATAAGCCCCGCCCTTGCATAAAAAAATTATCACAATTGAGATAGGGCGGGTGGGCGGGGCTTGCATTAATTTTTTAAACAAATATAAATTTTGCAATTACGCTCCACCCCTTGGTCTGACAAGGAATGAAAAATTAATCGGAATTGAGATGAGGGCGGGTGGGCGGGGTTTTATATTTTACTTTTTTAAAATAAATTTCTCTCGAAAATTTACCATGTTGGCCATGTTTTAAGTTTCTTGTTGTAGAAAGAAGATTACCAATATTAAGAATGAAATAAAAGCCAAAAATTAGCCCCGCCCACCCACCCCCACGTAAATTGTGATGATTTTTTTTATTCGTCATGAAGCAGACGGCGAAGCTTAATTCCAAAATCCGTATTTCCTTACAAAATTTTACCATTTTGAAATTGTTTTCAGTTTCTTGTTACGAAAAGAAAAGTACGTATACTTAAACAAAAACGCAAAATATAAGCCCCGCCCATGCTTTAAAAAAATAATCACAGTTGAGATAGGACGGTGGGCGGGGCTTGCATTTTGCCTTGTTTTTCGTACTGTCCGTAGTTTTATTTCACAACCAATGACTTAAAACTACATCTAAAACTAGTAATTTTTTTAAGCGAATATAGATTTTGCAATTACGTTCCACCCCTTGGTCTGACAAGAAATAAAAAATTAATCCGAATTGAGATGAGGGTGGGCGGGCGGGGTTTATATTTTGCTTTTTAAAAACATATTCTCTGCGAAAATTTGCCCTGTTGACCATGTTTTAAGTCTCTTTTTGTAGAAAGAGATCATGAATATTAGAAAAAAAAAGATCAAAAATAAGCCCCGCCCACCCAGCCCACCGCAATTGTAATGATTTTTTTTATTCGTCGTGAGTCGGGGGCGGAACTTAATTGCAAAATCCGTATTTCCCCACAAAATTTTACGATTTTGAACTTGTTTTCAGTTTCTTGTTATGAGAAGAAAATACGTATACTTAAAAAAAAACGCAAAATATAAGCCATGCATAAAAAAATATCACAGTTGAATAAGATGGGTGGGCGGGGCTTGTATTTTGTTTGTTTTCTTACTGCACGCAGTTTTTTTTCACAACCAAGACTTAAAACTTATCAAATTGGTAATTTTTTTTGCAAATATAGATTTTGCAATTACCTCGATCTGACAAAGAATGAAAAATATGATGAAGGCGGATGGGCGGGTTATATTTTGTCTTTTTTAAATAATTTCTCTAGGAAAATTTACTGTTTTGACCATGTTTTAAGTTTCTTGTTGAAAGAAGATTACCAATATTAAGAAAGAAATAAAAGCCAAAAATAAGACCCGCCCACCCACCCCACCGCAATTGTAATGATTTTTTTATTCGTCATGAGCCAGACAGCGAAGCTTAATTGCAAAATCCGTATTTCCTTGCAAAATTTTACCATTTTGAATTGTTGTTCAGTTTCTTGTTACGAGATGAAAATTACGTATACTTAGACAAAAACGAAAATATAAGCCCCGCCCATGCTTTAAAAAAATCATCACAGTTTTGATAGGACGGGTGGGCGGGGCTTGCATTTTGTCTTGTTTTTCGTACGTGGGCAGTTTTCTTTTCACAACCAATAATTAAAACTACATATAAACCTAGTAATTTTTTTAAGCAAATATAGATTTTGCAATTACGCTCCACCCCTTGGTCTGACAAGGAATGAAAAATTAATCCGAATTGAATGAGGGTGGGTGGGCGGGGTTTATATTTTGCCTTTTTTAAATATATTTCTCTACGAAAATTTACTGTTTTGATCATGTTTTAAGTTTCTTGTTGTAGAAAGAAGATTACCAATATTAAGAAGAAATAAAAACCAAAAATAAGCCCCGCCCACCCACCCAACTCAATTGTGATGATTTTTTTTTATTCGTCATGAGCCAGACGGCGAAGCTTAATTGCAAAATCCGTATTTCGTTACAAAAGTTTCCGTTTTGAACTTGTGTTCAGTTTCTTGTTACAAGAAGAAAATTACGTATACTTAAACAAAAACGCAAAATATAAGCCCCCATGCATAAAAAAATCATCACAGTTGAGATAGGATGGGTGGGCGGGGCTTTCATTTTGCTTGTTTTTCGTACTGTGGGTAGTTTTCTTTTCACAACCAAAGACTTAAAACTACCCATAAATCTAATATTTTTTTTAAGCAAATACGGATTTTGCAATTACGTTCCATCCTTGTCTGAGAATGAATGAAAAATTAATCGAATTGAAATGAGGGCGGGTGGGCGGGGTTTATATTTTGCCTTTTTTAAATATATTTCTCTACGAAATTTCATGTTTTGAGCATGTTTTAAGTTTCTTGTTGTAGAAAGAAGATTACCAATATTAAGAAAAAAATAAAAGCCAAAAATAAGCCCCGCCCACCCACCGCACCTAAATTGTGATGATTTTTTTTTATTCGTCATGAGCCACAGGCGAAGCTTAATTGCAAAATCCGTATTTCCTTACAAAATTTTACCATTTTGAACTTGTGTTCAGTTTCTTGTTACGAGATGAAAATTACGTATACTTAAACAAAAACGCAAAATATAAGCCCCGCCCATGCTTTAAAAAAATCATCACAGTTGAGATAGGACGGGTGGGCGGGGCTTGCATTTTGTCTTCTTTTTCGTACCGTGGGCAGTTTTCTTTTCACAACCAAATAATTAAAACTACATATAAACCTAGTAATTTTTTTAAGCAAATATAGATTTTGCAATTACGCTCCACCCCTTGGTCTGACAAGGAATGAAAAATTAATCCGAATTGAAATGAGGGTGGGTGGGCGGGGTTTATATTTTGCCTTTTATTAAATATATTTCTCTACGAAATTTTACTGTTTTGATCATGTTTTAAGTTTCTTCTTGTAGAAAGAAGATTACCAATATTAAGAACAAAATAAAAACCAAAAATAAGCCCCGCCCACCCACCGCAACTAAATTGTGATGATTTTTTTTATTCGTCATGAGCCAGAAGGCGAAGCTTAATTGCGAAATCCGTGTTTCTTTACAAAATTTTACCATTTTGAAATTGTTTTGAGTTTCTTGTTACGAAAAGAAAAGTACGTATACTTAAACAAAAACGCAAAATATAAGCCCCGCCCATGCATAAAAAAATCATCATAGTTGAGATAGGACGGGCGGGATGGGCTTGCATTTTGCCTTGTTTTTCGTACTGTGGACAATTTTCTTTTCACAACCAAAAACTACATATAAAGAAGTAATTTTTTTAAACAAATATAGATTTTGCAATTACGCTCCACCCCTTGGTCTGACAAGGAATGAAAAATTAATCCGAATTGAGGTGAGGGCGGGTGGGCGGGGTTTATATTTTGCTTCTTTTAAAATATATTTCTCTGCGAAAATTTACCATGTTGACCATGTTTTAAGTTTCTTGTTGTAGAAAGAAGATCACGAATATTAAGAAAGAAACAAAAGTCAAAAATAAGCCCCGCCCACCCACCCCACCGCAATTGTAACGATTTTTTTTATTCGTCGTAGGTCAGGGGCGGAGCTTAACTGCAAAATCAGTATTTCCTTACAAAATTTTACCATTTTGAACTTGTTTTCAGTTTCTTGTTATGAGAAGAAAGTTACGTATACTTAAAAAAAAAAACATAAAATATAAGCCATGCATAAAAAAATCATCACAATTGACATAAGGTGGGTGGGCGGGGCTTGCTTTCTGTTTTGTTTTTTCTTACTGTACGTAGTTTTCTTTTCAGAACCAAAGACTTAAAACTTTATCAAATTGGTAAATTTTTATGCTAATAAATTTTGCAATTACGCTCCGTCGCTCAATCTGACAAGGGATGAAAAATTTATCGGAATAGAAATGAGGGTGGGTGGGCGGGGTTTATATTTTGCTTTTTTTAAAATATATTTCTCGACGAGAATTTACCACGTTCTTTTAAGTTTCTTATTGTAGTAAGAGGATTACGAATATTAAGAAAGAAACAAATACTAAAAGATAAGATTTATTGGTTTCTCAAGTCCAAATGGATAAGTTATCCGGTCTGGAAATCAACTCATCACGACTAGAAAACCCCGAGGAATCGAACAGTATAAATTGAAAGTCAGATACTTGAACTATCTTGAAATGATGAGCCCATAAACCCGAAAAATATACATATTTAATAAATATCTCTCCCACTTAACATAGTTTTTGAAGAACAGCTTCCTTATTCGAACACGCCGACTTCTGAGATTTGCTATTTTCTGTCATTTGAACCTCCTGAACACGATTTCGGTCTCGGAACTGATCTGCGGAGCCTTCCTAAATTTTGTGATTTTTTTTAATTGTGCTTTTTATGCAAAAAACATCGTTCGCTTTATCGGTCTCTCAACCCCGAAGGGTTAACTTATCCGGCCTGGAAATCAACTTATCAGGACTAGAAAACTCCAAGGAATTGAACGGTGTACATCGGAATTCGGATACTTGAACCATTTTGAAATCATGACTCGAAAAATATTTTTTGTGAAACGTTTCACCCACAGACAGCTTTTGAGATACAAAATTCTTATCCGATTACACAGACTTCTGAAATTTACCACTCTGAGTAATTTGAACCTCCTGAAGACGATTCCGATCTCAGGACTGACCCACTTAGCCTTCCGAATTTTTGTGATTTTTTTTAAATAAAAATGATGTCATCCGCTTTATTAGTCATCCACCGACTCTAAAAGCAAAAACCACCCGAAACTGCTAAAACTATTTAAAATTTAACACTGCAGCATCAAGCATAACCCACTTTCGCCACGATAATCTGATTACGGGAATATTTCCTTCTCATCTAACGGTTTAAAATGGTGGATGCGCCGGGCGATTAATATGAATTTTTAAAAAATTTAATTTCCCCGAAAATAATTTAATAACACAAACCGCAGTCAGTCTGGGTGATATTCCTGTAACAATTATCCCCCTTTCGGTGAAAAAACGCGCCATAATAGCATCCCCATAAATCAGGCCAAAAAATAATAGAGAAATAGAACGCGAAAATTTGGCGGTGTCGGCTTTCAATTAGACTACGGAACTTCTTGTTCGCGAAACTTGTAGAAATTAATTTTCAAACCTACAAAAGTAATTGCCGACTCCGCGTAATTTATGGACTGTTTCACACAATCCCAGTCGACAGACTTTACACCCCTGCCAATGAAATTCCACTCAACCTTCACTAGATCTTTTAAATTCCTTGCCCCTATAATTCGATTTCGACACTGCTAGCAGGTGATTACCGAAATTGGCAGAAAAATTGACTCCGAATGTTCAGTTTCGACTATAGCGCGTTTATCCTTGCAGCATTTTTACCGTTGAGCTTTATGCCCCAGAAGTAATTCATCAAGTTTACCCAAAAAATCCCCTCGTTCAACAAATAGTACATCAGCGAGCACAGCTCCATTGTCGGAGGCAAGAAGTTATCTTTATGTATACACCATCTCGTCCTAGAATACCCGAAAATGAACACGCAGAACAGCTCTTGAGTCAACTGCGTCGACTATTACCCCTTGCTTGCTCCAGGCGCTTTAAAAATTTGGTGGAAAAGTCGAGTACAGCAAAAATGGCGAAGTTTATGGAACAGAAGCACATCGCAGGCCTTTGGTGAACGATATTCGATAAAATCAGTGTATACCGGTCACAAGTATCATATGTCGCAACAAATGTTTCAGTACGCACCACTGACTAACTAATATGATATAAATGAACAACAATAATGAAAAAATTCTCATTTATTCAAAATAATAAATTCGTTGCATTTGTGGAATAATGCCGTTTAATTTCGAGAACACACTTTGTTAATAATACCGCCAAACATGATTCCATTTAAAACCCATTCCATTGATATTTTAATTAACTGAATGCCATTACTATTCAAAATTACGAAACAGAAATTGATTCCACAATAAAAACAATAATTTAATGAAAATATGCGCAACAAATGTTTATCTACACACCACAATCCATCGATCGAATTTGTAACAATTTTTTTTTTAGTATAGTGACATCATAGATTAGAAAATACAACTTGAACTTTTCAAGCACTAGAACGATTTTCCCAAAAACTGAATGTAATGACGTAGTGGCTCGAAATCCCTCCGGAGAATTTCGCGCGAATTCGGGCTGAGATCCACTTTCACCAATATTATTCAAATTGGCGGAGAAAGTAATATGTTACAAAGCGACACGTGCGAGAGGAACCGGGTGAATTTCAAGAAGATTAGAACGACAGGGGTTAGGATTAAACATAGGTGAGAAAAATCGGCGTCATGAAACGGAAAGCTCCGACTTTGAAGTATTGCGCCGCCAGTGCGGGTATAAGACGACTAGAAAAACGTCGATTTTAAACATGGCGCGAGAGTGCAATTAAAGGATCAATTAATCCGTTAAATAACCATCATTTTCAACACAGTTGCTCCCATTATGCATTTGTGCCAAAATTTACGTAGTAGATGAGCTATGACAAACACAGAAACGTTCCATGTTCATTTGCAAATTAAATGTGTTTTCCCATCTCTAGCTAATTATAAACCGACGAGAGGGACCCAAAATAGCACACCGGAGCAGATTAAACTTTCATTTATAATCAGATTTACGATTGACGACTCGAATTTCTCATTTATTTTTACTTTACCCAGAATAGCGTAAATTTCAGTTGATGGATTAATATGGAACGAATGAGGTGGATGTAATGAAAGTTCGCTGTAACCTTATGTAGCAAAATTTAACAATGTAACATAATAGTGTCGTTTTATGAATGGAGTGTAGGTTATATCGGTGTACTCTGCTCATGATAAAATTACTGTGGGCTGATGAACAATAGTCGCTTTATATGGCAACTGGATTGCATGCGTTGTTCAAATGGGTCTAGTTTTAAGCGAACGGATTAAATTTTTAATTTAGAAAATTAGAAAATTCCATGAGAAAAAATGCGAATCTCGTTCTTAAGTTAGAGGATTTTATTTCCAAGTTTTCTTATTGCGATGTTTTGCAACTCCCAAGGACGGACCGTCACAACACTCCCTACCAAAAAGTAAATTGGGGCTTCTAAATGATCGTATCTCAAGTCCCTGGTTCTATTGAATCATTTTTGAGTTCGTTTGTTGCAGTTTGCAACCATTAATTATGAAATTCGAGCACATTTGAAAATTTAATCCGTTACAATGTGAATGTTATTATTAAGTGCCCTTTGACGTTTAATTATTAGCTGTAACGAGAATGGCGTATTTAATTTCCGACTGAATATCTAACGCTTCTCTCTTATTGGATTTGGTGAACTCCAATCTAAATATAAATTTTGACATTAATATGCAAACCTGTAGTTTGAACTTTCTACTTATTCGGTGATTAATAAACATTAAAGACTGGCCATCGTTACCGACAAACTGACACTTTATGTCGTGCAGTGTTGCCAATCCAAGAAAACTTATGTGTACGTAATTTTCCACATAACTAGTTCGCGGTACCCACAGAATCAACAAAAATAGTTTGACCTGGAAAGGTCATCTCGGAAGGAGCTTTCACGGTTTTAACATTAACCGAAACTATTTATAAATAAGACCAACATACACCGCTAAAAAATTCCACTTTTACCAACCCAAATATTGAAACGTTAAAAATGTGAACCTGGATTTTTTCCAGAAAGAAGTTTTATTCTGTCTTTGACTTCAAAGGACCACCGAAAACCTTCATTCGAGAGTAAAGGAATGATGAAAATACGACCTGACCTTCACAGTATACGCTCGCATGCTCCTTTTTAAGGTTATGTCGAATAGTGTTGCTAGGAAGTTAAGCAATTCGGATACACGATATGAAACACGTGTTAAATTATACCCTGAACGAAATTAGGCGTAATTTAGTTACAAAGGAAATTTAACCCGAATATGTCTGCTGATAATAATTAAAAATCAATAGTATGTGCTTTCTGTAATGTTTAGTGAAGAAGAATTTCTTGAAAAAAAAATATAATAAACCGCCTACGATTATTGCTCCCAGCCCATTGAAATTCCTCTCGAACCCGTTTCCGAAAAACCGCAACTCTACGAACTAGGTCGCCCCATAACACCACCCCATTGAGCAAACTGAATAGAATGAATTAATGTGCATAACGAAGCGGTGAATAATGAAGTTAGAACCGCCCCCACGATAAAAAAAGAATCGATCATTCACTAAACATAATACCTACACGAAAATCCTGCCACCACCTAACACAATTGGCCCGAATTCCGCCCCCACCTAGTCCCCCTCACGTCCACAGCGTCGTGCACCTGCACTCATCGTCCTGACATAACAGGTGGCGGCGGCTCGTGTGCGTCTTAGTTAAGGTGCAAAGACGGCCCGGAGGGAAGATGGCGCGGGCGGGCGCGCCGGGGGCGGCTGGCGACGGTAACCGAACCATTGCACTACCATCGCACCGGTTTTAACAGCACGTGCATAGGCCGATCCCGACGGTGGGCGTCGCTTCGGTCGTTCGGCGGGTGCGGCGGGTGCACGCTCCGGGAGCTCGCTGCAGTACTGGAGGCAGAGTTGCGGCTACGTCGACGGCGAGCGCTAACGGCCGCACGGCGGCGCTGCCGACGACACCACACGGAAACGGGAGACGGCGAGCCGCCCCCGGCACACGCACGCCGCCGCTTGTGGGCGGGGGCGGCGCTGCACTTGGGGAGGAAATCGCGAGAATTTAAACTTCGGAAGTGACTCCCAGAAGGGGGCCGAAAGGATACAAAACGAAATATTCGACAAGGCCGAACTTTTCTGGAGAAAGTTGAGAGTTTTTTTCTAAATTGGCGTTTTATTAATATTATTAAAGAGTGTCCATTTTTGAAAAGAGTTCAAAGACGTCAGTATAATTGAAAATGCATGCATTTTCCGTTGTAAAAGGGTCTTCATAAAAATAAAATAAAAAGAAATTTTAATATCCGTCTCTATTCCAACCCATCTCCCCTTCACCAACATATCATCATAACATAAATATAACAGGGGATAAAATGCAGTCTGCCAAGAAGAACAAAGCTAAGGCTGAAATCATATTGGAAAAGTTCTTTGCAGAGACAGCAGATTTTGCAGTTTTCGTTTTTAATACAACGTAACATCTTGATGGCAAGAAAGAAATGCAGCGTCTCGAGAAAGCTTATAAAATGCATAAAGCAAATCCGCTTAAAAATTTAAATCGAAGCTCCACCGAAACACAGGGAATTTACAAGCCCGCGAATTCCCAATGTCAACCCTGAAATAAAATCGAGCTCGCTGTTAGCTAATTAGCCAGCGCGACACCTCCCACTGAAATGTGCAGCGACAGTAAACTAAATAATTAGCGTCCCTATTAATTTATCCATCTGGAGCTCCGGTTCCAAATTAGCGACAGCGGCGTTTCCAGTTCCACGTAAGCGACTTTTTGCTTCCAGATAAAAATAGTTGCTGGCAACAGGTTCGACCAAATCAGAATTAACACCCCGAGCGAGCTTCTCACCTATAGATCTTGCGTTCGGTCGAACGGACAACTTCTCTAAGTATTTTTTGTTGTTGGGAGATTTATCCCGGACCTTCCGCCCAACAGCAATTTGGGCGTGAAGATTCTGGTAATGTGCGTTAATGCTCCTGCATCTTTAACGACCCCGAAGGGAGATAATCCGAACGTATGCATGGCACGACGCACTTCGACGGAAATAGGCTTAATCGAAAAGAAGCCCAAGTGGTATAAATTCATCAGAAGAAAGTTACTTGAGTGAATTATCGAAATTCGGAACTTGGAGTTGAATGCGATTACGGTTTTTGCAAGCATGGCATGCACTGTTCACCTAAATGGATATGTGGTGTTCATGACTGTTTTCCTCAAGGAACAGACCAAAACTTCATTTATGGGCACCCCCAATTAAGCGTATTACTGGATTTCTTTACTTAACGACCTCTAAACCTATTGTGTCATTCCTTAAATATGTCCCAATAACATCTCGTCGCCTGAGAACTTGTTTGATCCACAGACCGGAGTGCACTCAGGCCATTGTCAACTCTAAGCGTTCCGAATTTCTGCGGGAAATGGTTAGTATTTAGATGCTTTTAGTTACAAACATAATATCACATTTCATACGTTTCACTCGATTTTGACATTCCACATTTTTTTTGTTTAACTAAGAATTATTCAACAAACAACAAAACGTCCTAAATTAGCAATACTAGTGGAACCGTAATCATGCATGTAATCTCGATCTTTTGATGTTTCGATTTCTCGATGTCTCAGTTTTTGAATTTTTCGATGTTTCGATTTTTAAATTTGTCGGTTTTCCCATTTTTTAAATTTTCGAGTTTCGATTTTCTGATTATTCAGTTTTCGATTTTTAAATTTTACATTTTCGAATTTTTATTTTTTTGATTTTTTGATGTTTGGAGTTCTTAACTTTTCGATTTTACGATATTTTAACTTTTCAATGTTCTAAATTTTAGATTTTTCGATTTCTCGATTTTTCAGTTCTTCAATAGTTTTTTAAGTTTCAAATTTTGACGTTTCTGAAGTATCAGTTTTCCGATTTCTCAATTAATCAATTTTTTTATTTTTCCATTGCTCGACTTCCCAAAGTTTCGATTTTTTAGGTTTTTGATTTTTCAGTTATTCAGTTTTTAAGTTTGCGATTTTTCCACCTTGCTTCTTCGTCTTTTCAATTTCTCAATTCTTCTATTTTTTATTTTCCCAATTTTTGGATATTTCGTTCAATTTTGTGATTTCTCAGTTGTTCGATTCTTCAATTTTCCTTCTAATTTCCAATTTTTCGATTTTTCACTTTTAGGATTTTTAATATGTCGATTTTTCAATGTCTCAGTTTTTGAATTTTTCGATGTTTTGATTTTTCGGATTTCCCATTTTTTAATTTTCGATTTTTTAATTTTACATTTTCGAATTTTTGTTTTTTTGGTTTTTTGATGGTTGGATTTCATTTTTCAATTTTACGATATTTTAACTTTTCAATGTTTTAAATTTTAGATTTTTCGATTTCTCGATTTTTCAGTTCTTCAATAGTTATTTATGTTTCAAATTTTGACGTTTCTGAAGTTTCAGTTTTCCGATTTCTCAATTACTCTATTTTTTATTTTTCCATTGCTCGACTTCCCAAAGTTTCGATTTTTTAGGTTTTCGTTTTTTCAGTTTTTCAGTTTTTAAGTTTGCGATTTTTCCACCTTGCTTCTTCGTCTTTTCAATTTCTCAATTCTTCTATTTTTTATTTTCCCAATTTTTGGATATTTCGTTCAATTTTGTGATTTCTCAGTTGTTCGATTCTTCAATTTTCCTTCTAATTTTCAATTTTTTCGATTTTTCACTTTTAGGATTTTTTAATATGTCGATTTTTCGATGTCTCAGTTTTTGAATTTTACGATGTTTCGATTTTTCGGATTTCCCATTTTTTAATTTTCCAATTTTTTAAATTTTCGAGTTTCGATTCCTCGATTTGTTGATTTTTCAGTTTTCGATTTTTAAATTTTACATTTTCGAATTTTTATTTTTTTGATTTTTTGATGTTTGGAGTTCTTAATTTTTCAATTTTACGATATTTTAACTTTTCAATGTTTTAAATTTTAGATTTTTCGATTTCTCGATTTTTCAGTTCTTCAATAGTTTTTTATGTTTCAAATTTTGACGTTTCTGAAGTTTCAGTTTTCCGATTTCTCAATTAATCTATTTTTTTATTTTCCCATTTTTCGACTTCCCAAAGTTTCGATTTTTTAGGTTTTTGATTTTTCAGTTTTTCAGTTTTTAAGTTTGCGATTTTTCCACCTTGCTTCTTTGTCTTTTCAATTTCTCAATTCTTCTATTTTTTATTTTCCCAATTTTTGGATATTTCGTTCAATTTTGTGATTTCTCAGTTGTTCGATTCTTCAATTTTCCTTCTGATTTCCAATTTTTCGATTTTTCACTTTTAGGATTTTTTAATATGTTGATTTTTCAATGTCTCAGTTTTTGAATTTTTCGATGTTTCGATTTTTCGGATTTCCCATTTTTTAATTTTCCAATTTTTTTAATTTTCGAGTTTCGATTCCTCAATTTGCTGATTATTCAGTTTTCGATTTTTAAATTTTACATTTTCCAATTTTTATTTTTTTGATTTTTGATGTTTGGAGTTCTTAATTTTTCAATTTTACGATATTTTAACTTTTCAATGTTCTAAATTTTAGATTTTTCGATTTCTCGATTTTTCAGTTCTTCAATAGTTTTTTATGTTTCAAATTTTGACGGTTCTGAAGTTTCAGTTTTCCGATTTCTCATTTAAATTGCTCGACTTCCCAAAGTTTCGATTTTTTAGGTTTTCGATTTTTCAGTTTTCCAGTTTTTAAGTTTGCGATTTTTCCACTTTGCTTCTTTGTGTTTTCAATTTCTCAATTCTTCTATTTTTTATTTTCCCAATTTTTGGATATTTCGTTCAATTTTGTGATTTCTCAGTTGTTCGATTCTTCAATTTTCCTTCTAATTTGCAATTTTTCGATTTTTCACTTTTAGGATTTTTTAATATGTGGATTTTTCGATGTCTCAGTTTTTGAATTCTTCGATGTTTCGACTTTTCGGATTTCCCATTTCTAATTTTCCAATTTTTTTTTCAGTTTTCCGATTTCTCAATTAATCTATTTTTTTATTTTCCCATTGCTCGACTTCCCAAAGTTTCGATTTATCAGTTTTGTGATTTTTCAATTTTTCAATTTTTAAGTTTGTGATTTTTCGTCTTTGCTTTTTTGACTTTTCTTCTATTTTTTAATTTCCCAATTTTTGGATATTTCATTCAATTTTGTGATTTTTCAGTTTTTCGATTTTTAAATTTTTCTATTTTTCACTTGGTATTTTTTAGTATTTCGTTTTTTTGATTCTGAATTTTTCGATGTCTTGACTTTTTACTTTTTGAATTTTCAGTTTTTCGTTTTTAATACTTGACATTTTTCAAATTTTCGACTGTTTTATACTTCGATTTCTCAATTTTTTAACTTTTCAAGTTTTAAGATTTTAGATTTTTCGATTCCTTGAGTTTTCAGTTCTTCTATATTTTACTTTTTCAATTTTCGGAATTTTTAAATTTTCGATTTTCCAATTTATTTTTTAATTTTACGATGTTTCGAAATATAAATATAAATAAACCAAAATTGAAAAATCGAAAAGTTAAAAAATGAAAAAATTGATAAATCTGGAGATTGAACAATCAAAACATCGAAACATCCGAATCTCGATAAATCGAGATCTCAAAAAATTGAAAAATCGAAAATTTAAAAATTCTGAAAATTGAAAAATAAAGTTATAGAACTTAAAATTCGACAAATAGAAATATTTAGAATTTTAAAAATTGAATCGAAAAGTCCAAGAATCGAAATATTGAAAAATCCCAAAACTGAAATATCCAAAAATTGAGAAATAAAAAAATTGGAAAATTGAGAAATCGAAAAATCAAAAAAGCAAAGTCGAAATGGGTGGGGCTTAATTTTCGGTTTGTTTTTTTCTTAGTATACAGAGTAGTCTGTGAACAACACGCTACTCAAAAACATACATTTTTTAACAAGGATTTTTGCAATTAATCTCCACCTCCTTGACACACGACGAATAAAAAAATCCGCAGAATTGAGATAGGGTGGGTGGGCGGGGCTTATATTTTACCTTTTTTTTCTTAATATACTTAGCCATCTTTTAACAACAAGAAACTTAAAACAAGGAAAAATTGCAAAATCGATGTTTCCTTATACAAATTTTCCATTTTAAACATGTTTTAAGTTTCTTGTTGTGAAAATAAGTCTGCACGTATTAAAATAAAAAGACAAAATGTAAGCCCGCCCACCCGCCCTGTCTCAATTGTGATGTTTTTTTTATTCGCCGTGAACCAAGGGGGCAAAGCTTAACTGCAAAATACTTATTTCTTTATACGCAAAATATAAACCCCGCCCACCCACCCCATCAATTGTGACGATTTTTTTATCCTTAGAAACTCAAAACACGTTTAAAATGGTAAATTTTTGTAAAGCAAAATGGATGTTGCATATAGGCTCCGCCCCTAGGTCTGCCAACGAATGAAAACTTCATTACTATTTAAATTAGGGCAGGCATGGGTGGGGCTTAATCTTTGGCTTTAATTTTTTCTTAATATATGTCCGTATAGTATATAACACGATACTCAAACACATGCTTTTAACTTCTCGTAGAGTAATAGGGATTTTGCAGTTAAGCTCCGCCCTCTTGGCTCACGTCAAATAAAAAATATCATCACGATTGAGATCGGGTGGGCGGGCGGGGCTTATATTTTACCTTTTTTTTTCTTAATATACATAGCCGTCTTTTCCCAAGACGAAACTTAAAATGGTACATTTTTGCAAGGAAATATGGATTTTTGCAATTATGAGACGGACCCTAATTGTAAAATTAATATTTCCTTATACAAATTTTTCATTTTAAACATATCTTAAGTTTCATGTTGTGAAAAAAATAAAGAAGTCTAAAACAAAGAGGCAGAATGTGAGCCATAAATATTTCCTACCATTATACTACTGCCCATCTCTTTATTGTCAATAAAATTTTATAGGGTAGAATGAAACTTCCAAAACTATACACAGTATTCTCTAAATAACACGATACTCAAAAACATGTTTTTAATTTCTTGGAAAGAAATAATAAGCATTTTGTAATTAAATCCCGCTCTTGACGATTAAAAAAAAATTCATCACAATTGAGACAGGGCGGGTGGGCGGGGCTTATATTTTGCCTTCTTTTTCTTAATATACTTAGCCATCTTTTAACAACAAGAAACTTAAATCATGGTTAAAATAGTACATTTTTGAAAGGAAATATGGTTTTTGCAATTATGGGGCGGAGCCTAATTGCAAAATCGACGTTTTTATACAAATTTTCCATTTTAAACATGTTTGAAGTTTCTTGTTGTGAAAAGAAGTCTACACATATTAAAATAAAAAGACAAAATGTAAGCCAATTCTGACGATTTTTTTATTCTTAGAAACTTAAAACACGTGTAAAATGGTAAATTTTTGTAAGGCAGTATGGATTTTGCATATAGGCTCCGCCCCTAGGTTTGCCAAGGAATGAAAACTTAAATAGTTTAGATCAGGGCAGGCATGGGTGGAGCTTAATCTTTGGCTTTAATTTTTTCTTAATATATGTCCGTATAGTATTCTTCCAACAACACGATACTCAAAAATATGCTTTTAATTTCTCGTAGAGAAATAAGGATTTTGCAGTTAAGCTCCGCCCCTTGGCTCACGTCAAATAAAAAATATCATCACAATTGAGATAGGGTGGGCGGGCGGGGCTTATATTTTACCTTTTTTTTCTTAACATACGTAGCCATTTTTTCCCAAGAAGAAACTTAAAACATGTTAAAATGGTACATTTTTGCAAGAAAATATGCACTTTGCAACTATAAGACGGACACTAATTGTAAAATTAAGATTTCCTTATACAAATTTTCCATTTTAAAACATACTTTAAGTTTCATGTTGTGAAAAGAATACACATATTAAAACAAAACGGCGAAATGTTAGCCTACCCACCCACCCTATCTCAATTGTGATGATTTTTTTTTATTCGCCATGAACCAAGGGGGCGGAGCCTATCTGCAATATACTTATTTCTTTACAAGAAATTAAAAAAATGTTTTTGAGTATCGCGTTGTTCAAAGAATACTATGTCCATTAAGAAAAAATAGGCAAAATATAAACCCCGCCCACCCACCCCATCGCAATTATGATGATTTTTTTTATTATTAGAAACTTAAAACGCGTTTAAAATGGTAATTTTTTGTAAGGAAATATGAATTTTGCAATTGTGAGGCAGAGCCTGATCGTTGGATCAATATAACACTAACAATATACAAATTTTCCAATTTAAACATATTTTAAGTTTCATGTTGTACCAAGAATAAAAAAATCTACATATATTAAAACAAAGACGCAGAATGTGAGCCATAAGTATTTCTAACCATTGTACTACTGTCCATCTCTTTATTGTCAATAAAATTTTATAGGGTAGAATGAAATTTCCAAAACTATAAATAGTATTCTTTAAATAACACGATACTAAAAAACATGTTTTTAATTTCTTGTAAAGAAATAATAAGGATTTTCCAATTAAATCCCGACTCTCGACGATTAAAAAAAAATTTATCACAATTGAGATAGGGCGGGTGGGCGGGGCTTATATTTTGCCTTTTTTCTTAATATACGTAGTCGTCTTTTGAGAACAAGAAATCGTATTTTTAAAAAGCAACTCTTGAAATCTCGTTCATGTTCTGGGTCTATTTAAAAATAGGAGAAACCCGGGCCTTAAACTAAATATACTTGGACGAAAATCACTCAAATCGACTTTGACACCTAACGATTATTTTAATTTTCACTAAATAAACAAACATATAAAAGTGTTTTAGATACATATATGGCGTTCACCATTGTTTTAAGTACACAGTAGATGAAGATATTTTTTTGCTAAGTTAAGTTAAGTGTGAGTTAAGTGCCCCACTACGGCCTAAACATTATGCAGCTGAAATCGAGGAAAATCGGTTTTCGGATATTACATTACCTGAATTCGCCCCAGACCTGTGTAAATAGCAAAAAGCACTTAATAATTCGTGTACTTACTCACATAATAAAAATAGGCTCGCTTATGCACCGACTGGTGTTAAAAAAAAGATAATGACACACGTCAACGTTAATGGTCCATTAAGTAAACAAGCGAAAAGTTTACGAGTTCATCTTGGTTATAAACACATCCATTTACACTTGCAGCCTTAAACCTAAATAACGTCTTTCAACAAATACTCCTCGTACAACATTAACTAAATAAATTCGGCTATCCCTCAAATACGCATTCCCCCACATCCAGTTAACGATCTGATTAATCCCAAGATCTACGAGAGCTTTATGTCCTTTGTGTGCAGCGTCAGCAAAAACTCGGAAAAACTTTCGACTAAATCGGCTTTATTTTATGCAACAATAACAACGAAGTGGCTCAGAAGGAATGGCCTGTGTCGACCTTTCGCCGAATAACATACGTTATGTGGCCATATTTGCCAGTCAGCGATCCGTGCCGAGGTAGTAGGTCCCTATACTCATTAAAGTACACAGAATAACGATAATGAAAAATGAAACGGGCCGTGCTTAATCCGTCCTGAAATAGACGCATGACGCAAATTTACCCACTTTTTCTATTCACGTCAATCTGAAAATATTCAAATAGCAAAATCTCCGTTTTATTATTCATGTCAGAGCGACGTTACAAAAACATTCTTTCGAGGGACGATTCTCCACTCTGCGCCGCCGATTCGGGTTTAATAGCACAAATTCACCTCCGGAAAATTTCATATCGTTATTTGCGTTGGACTGGAAGCCGCCTTGTTTCTGCAATATTCTCCGCGCGTCGACAAGCCAAAGGCCGCGCCCAATAAACGCGCCATTAAAGGCAATAAAAATTTAGGGCAGGCCGCAATTTCGAACAGCAACGTCGTTATTGCAAGCCGAAAAAAATAAAGGACGCAATTACCATCCCTGAGCGCCACCTACTAACTCGGAATCAATCTCTCGAGCATACGCAAAAAAATAATCGACGCTTCGGCCGAATGTAGTCGTAGTCGCTCCGGAGTGCCCCAAATTTCGGCCGTCGGTCTGGCTCCGGCCCATAAATCAGTGAGATCCTAGAGATTTGGTTGGCGGTGGCGTCGTGCGGTTGGAACACCGGTAAGGGGGCTTGTTCTGTAATTTCTTACCGTCTCTCTGCCGTATCCAATACGTTTCCCTAAGTCTAACAGATGGCGGTGTAATTTAAAATGGCTACGCCGAGGTGTTTACTCACAACTCGAAAAATTGCCTCTTCACAAAGAACAACAATAACAAACGAGGTCTCGTCACGACGGACAAACCAGAAGTATCTCTCAAAGAGTCACTTTTGCTCATTCGTCTAGCTACAACACACAAACAAATCGATGCGGGCTTCGCACATCCTCGTGTCGCCGTTCCATAGAGCGATTTTGCGGGAAAAAACGCGGTTAACCCATATTCTTCGTTATAGGTAGTGTGAGAAAAAATTTAATGCTTCTGCAAGTGGTGTAAACGTGTTTATTTTAAACTTCGATTCACCACAAGAAATAAATGTGTTTCGACATTTTATAACTTTTTTGTTTGTCGAAGACGTCCACCTATTTTTAATGATACTCTATTATTTTTTTTAGATTTTCTTCAAAAATTCGCATTTCGTACCGATTCTAGCGAAAATTTTGCTCCGTGACCCCAAGCATTCTATACTTTTAGAATCAACAAGTCGAGATCTACATCCCTGAATTTTTTCAGAATTTTTAGACTTTTTTAAAAGTGAAATTTTTCCAATGGTCCCTTCTTCAAATTTCGGCCAAATTTTGACATTTTCGAAACTTAACTAAACACATTTTCTTGTAGATTTCGAGCCCTAGAACACAATTCCGGTCTTGTTTCTTTGATAACTGCAACCGTTTTTCCAGAATCGACCGTTGAAATGTCGAAATTTTTAGAAATCTTTAAAAATTCGCATTTCGTACCGATTTTAGCGAAAATTTTGCTCCATGACCCCAAACATTCTATATTTTTGGAATCAGCAAGTCGAGATCTACATCCCTGAATTTTTTCATAATTTTTAGACGACTTTTTTGACAGTGAAATTTTTCCTTCAAATTTCGGCCAAATTTTGACATTTTCGAAACTTAACGAAACACATTTTCTTGTGGATTTCGAGCCCTAGAACACACTCCCGGTCTCGTTTCTTTAATAACTACAACCGTTTTTCCAGAATCGACCGTTGAAATGTCGAAATTTTTAGAAATCTTTAAAAATTCGCATTTCGTACCGATTCTACCGAAAATTTTGCTCCATGACCCAAACATTCTATATTTTTGGAATCAGCAAGTCGCGATCTACATCCCTGAATTTTTGCAAAATTTTTAGACCACTTTTTTAAAAGTGAAATTTTTCCGATCAAATTTTCATCAAATTTCGGCCAAACTTTGACATTTTCGAAACTTAGCTAAATACATTTTGTTGTAGATTTCGAGCCCTAGAACACTCTTCCGGTCTCCTTTCCGTGATAACTGCAACCGTTTTTCCAGAATCGACCGTTGAAATATCGAAATTTTTAGAAATCTCCAAAAATTCGCATTTCGTACCGATTCTAGCGAAAATCTTGCTCGGTGACCCCAAACATTCTATATTTTTGGAATCAGCAAGTCGAGATCTACATCCCTGAATTTTTTCAAAATTTTTAAACGACTTTTTTGAAAGTGAAATTTTTCCCTTCTGCAAATTTCGGCCAAATTTTGACATTTTCGAAACTTAACTAAATACATTTTCTTGTAGATTTCGAGCCATAGAACACACTTCCGGTCTCGTTTCTTTGATAACTGCAACCGTTTTTCCAGAATCGACCGTTGAAATGTCGAAATTTTTAGAAATCTTTAAAAATTCGCATTTCGTACCGATTTTAGCGAAAATTTTGCTCCATGACCCCAAACATTCTATATTTTTGGAATCAGCAAGTCGAGATCTACATCCCTGAATTTTTTCATAATTTTTAGACGACTTTTTTGACAGTGAAATTTTTCCTTCAAATTTCGGCCAAATTTTGACATTTTCGAAACTTAACGAAACACATTTTCTTGTGGATTTCGAGCCCTAGAACACACTCCCCGTCTCGTTTCTTTGATAACCGCAACCGTTTTTCAAGAATCGACCGTTGAAATATCGAAATTTTTGGAAATCTTCAAAATTTCGCAATTCGTACCGATTCTAGCGAAAATTTTGCACCGTGACCCCAAACATTCTATATTTTTGGAATCAGCAAGTCGGGATCTACTTCCGTGAATTTTTTCAGAATTTTTAGACGACTTTTTTAAAAATGAAATTTTTCCAATGGTCTTCAAATTTCGGCCAAATTTTGACATTTTCGAAACTTAACTAAACACTTTTTCTTGTAGATTTCGAGCTCTAGAACACACTTCCGGTCTCGTTTCTTTGACAACTGCAACCGTTTTTCCAGAATCGACCGTTGAAATATCGAAATTTTTAGAAATCTTCATAAATTCGCATTTCCTACCGATTCTAGCGAAAATTTAGCTCCGTGACCCAAACATTCTATATTTTTGGAATCAGCAAGTCGAGATCTGCATCCCCGAATTTTTTCAAAATTTTTAGACAACTTTTTTGAAAGTGAAATTTTTCCAATGTTCAACCCCTTCTTCAAATTTCGGCCAGATTTTCACATTTTCGAAACTTAACTAAATGCATTTTCTTGTAGATTTCGAGCACTAGAACACACTTCCGGTCTCGTTTCTTTGATAACTGCAACCGTTTTTCCAGAATCT
This sequence comes from Zophobas atratus, assembly GCA_022388445.1. Taxonomy (NCBI): domain Eukaryota; kingdom Metazoa; phylum Arthropoda; class Insecta; order Coleoptera; family Tenebrionidae; genus Zophobas; species Zophobas atratus. Next base: position 6,736,569 of record CM039450.1, read on the forward strand.
ATCGTTGAAATATCGAAATTTTTGGAAATCTTCAAAAATTTGCATTTCGTATCGATTCTAGCGAAAATATTACTCGGTGATCCCAAACATTCTATATTTTTGGAATCGGCAAGTCGAGACCTACATCCCTGAATTTTTTCAGAATTTTTAGACGACTTTTTTAAAAGTGAAATTTTTCTAATGGTCTTCAAATTTCGGCCAAATTTTGACATTTTCGAAACTTAACTAAATACATTTTCTTGTAGGTTTCGAGCCCTAGAACACACTTCCGGTCTCGTTTCATTGATAGCTGAAACCCTTTTTCCAGAATCGATCGTTGAAATATCGAAATTTTTAGAAATGTTCAAAAATTCGCATTTCGTACCGATTCTAACGAAAATTTTGCTCGGTGACCCCAAACATTCTATATTTTTGGAATCAGCGAGTCGAGATCTACATCCCTGAATTTTTTCAGAATTTTTAGACGACTTTTTTGACAGTGAAATTTTTGCATTGGTTCAAATTTCGGCCAAATTTTGAAACTTTCGAAACTTAACTAAATGCATTTTCTTGTAAATTTCGAGCCCTAGAACACACTTCCGGTCTCGTTTCTTTGATGACTGCAACCGTTTTTCCAGAATCGACCGTTGAAATATCGAAATTTTTAGAAATCTTCAAAAATTCGCATTTCGGACCGATTCTAGAGAAAATTTTGCTCGGTGACCCCAAACATTCTACATTTTTGGAATCAGCAATTCGAGATCTACATGCCTTAATTTTTGCAGAATTTTTAGATGCCTTTTTTAAAAGTTAAATTTTTTCCTTCAAATTTCCGCCAAATTTTGACATTTTCGAAACTTAACTAAAGGCATATTGTTGTAGATTTCGAGTCCTAGAACACACTTCCGGTCTCGTTTCTTTGATAACTGCAACCGTTTTTCCAGAGTCGACCGTCGAAATATCGAAATTTTTAGAAATTTTCAAAAATTCGCATTTCGTACCGATTTTAGCGAAAATTTTGCTCGGTGACCGCAAACATTCTATATTTTTGGAATCAGCAAGTCGAGACCTACATCCCTGAATTTTTTCAGAATTTTTGGACCACTTTTCTGAAAGTGAAATTTTTCCCTTCTTCAAATTTCGGCCAAATTTTGACATTTTCGAAACGTAACTAAATGCATTTTCTTGTAGATTTCGAGCCCTTGAGCACATTCCTAGTCTCGTTTCTTTGATAACAGTAACCGTTTTTCCAGAATCGACCGTCGAAATATCGAAATTATTAGAAATCTTGAAAAATTCGCATTTCGTACCGATTCTAGCGAAAATTTTGTCCCGTGACTCGAAACATTCCATATTTTTGGAATCAGCAAGTCGAGACCTACAACCCCGAATTTTTTCAAAATTTTGACGACTTTTTTTGAAAGTGAAATTTTTGCTTCTTCAAATTTCGGCCAAATTTTGACATTTTCGAAACTTAACTAAAAACATTTTCTCGTAGATTTCGAGCTCTAGAACACACCTCCGCTCTCTATTCTTTGATAACTGCAACCATTTTTCCAGAATCGACCGTCGAAATTACGAAATTTTTAGAAATCTTCAAAAATTCGCATTTCGTACCGACTCTAGCGAAAATTTTGCTGATGACCTCAAACATTCTATATTTTTGGAATCAACAAGTCGAGATCTACATCCCTGAATTTTTTCAGAATTTTTAGACGACTGATTGAAAAGAGAAATTTTTCCACTTGTCCCTTCTTTAAATTTCGGCCAAATTTTGACATTTTCGAAACTTAACTAAATTCATTTTCTTGTAGATTTCGAGTCCTAGAACACACTTCCGGTCTCGTTTCTTTGATAACTGCAACCGTTTTTCCAGAATCGACCGTTGAAATATCGAAATTTTTAGAAATATGCAAAAATTCACATTTCGTACCGATTTTAGCGAAAATTTTGCTCGGTGACCCCAAACATTCTATATTTTTGGAATCAGCAAGTCGAGATCTAGATCCGTGAATTTTTTCAGAATTTTTAGACGACTTTTTTAACAGTGAAATTTTTCGTTCTTTAAATTTCGGCCAAATTTTGACATTTTAGAAACTTAACTAAATGTATTTTCTTGTAGATTTAGAGCCCTAGAACACACTTCCGGTCTCGTTTCTTTGATAACTGAGACCGTTTTTCCAGAATCGACTGTTGAAATATCGAAATTTTTAGAAACCTTCGAAAATTCGCATTTTGTACCGATTCTGGCGAAAATTTTGCTCGGTGACCCCAAACATTCTATATTTTTGGAATCAGCAAGTCGAGATCTATATCCCTGAATTTTTTCAGAATTTCTAGGCAACTTTTTTGAAAGTGAAATTTTTCCAATGGTCAAATTTCGGCCAAATTTTGACATTTTCGAAACTTAACTAAACGCATTTTCTTGTAGATTTCGAGCCCTAGAACACACTTCCGGGCTCGTTTCGTTGATAACTGCAACCGTTTTTCCAGAATCGGCCGTTGAAATATCGAAATTTTTAGAAGCCTTCAAAAATTCGCATTTCGTACCGATTCTAGCGAAATTTTGCTCCGTGACCCCAAACATTCTATATTTTTGGAATCAGCAAGTCGAGATCTACATCCCTGAATTTTTTCAGAATTTTTAGGCCACTTTTATAAGTGAAATTTTTCCAATGGTCCCCTTCTTCAAATTTCGGCCAAATTTTGACATTTTCGAAACTTAGCTGAATGCATTTTCTTGTAGATTTGGAGCCCTAGAACACACTGCCGCTCTCGTTTCTTTGATAACTGCAACCATTTTTCCAGAATGGACCTTTGAAATAACGAAATTTTTAGAAATCTTCAAAAATTCGCATTTCGTACCGATTCTAGCGAAAATTTTGCTCGGTGACCCCAAACATTCTATATTTTTGGAATCAGCAAGTCGAGATCTACATCCCTGAATTTTTTCAGAATTTTTAGACCACTTTTTTAAAAGTGAAATTTTTCCAATAGTCTTCTTCAAATTTCGGCCAAATTTTGACACTTTCGAAACTTAACTAAAAATATTTTCTTATACATTTCGAGCCCTAGAACACACTTACGTTCTTGTTTCTTTGATAACTGCAACCGTTTTTCCAGAATCGACCGTTGAAATATCGAAATTTATAGAAATCTTCAAAAATTCGCATTTCGTACCGATTCTAGCGAAAATTTTGCTCGGTGACCCAAATCATTCTATACTTTTGGAATCAGCAAGTCGAGATCTACATCCCTGAATTTTTTCATAATTTTTAGACGACTTTTTTAAAAATGAAATTTTTCCAATGGTCTTCTTAAAATTTCGGCCAAATTTTGACATTTTTGAAACTTAACTAAATACATTTTCTTGTAGATTTCGAGCCCTAGAACACAATTTTGCTCCGTGACCCTAAACATTCTATCTTTTTGGAATCAGACAGACAGACATATAGACAAACGGAAACAGAAGACCTATTTTATCGTTCTACAGGAGTAATGAAACGTCGAGAAAACATAAAAAAAAGTCAGTCGTCCTACGGACTCGTTTATAACACTTGGCTTACGCTCAGGAAATAAAAATACACATCGATTCATTCTCTTCGCACTACTATTATTATTTTCGTGAATTGAAAGCAACGTAAAGCGCATAATAGAAATATAAATCCCCGCACACAACGAATGCTGCCGCAGAAAGGGATTCGTTCCTCGGAGCAATCAATGGCCCCAAGGCCACCCGAAACTCTTCGATAATCTCTTGTTCTTCGTTTAATTAATAGTTTCATTGTGTTACTCAAGGGATCCTTCTGAGAGGCCTGAAATCTTAATGGCTGTTTTTACCCTCCTCACCGTTCTTTGATGTACTATTCTCGAGCTCGTCTTCGCGACGTTCCTTGTTTATTAACGCAAGCCGACTCCTCTCGCACCCCCAGGACTCTAATTGTGGCAATTTTTGTGAACACCCTTCTAATTAAGCCGGCAATATAGTCGGTCACAGGATAACGTAGATCAGCTAGACGTCCGACGGCGATTAGTGTCGAAAATCGCGTTAAAAGGGTTTTCGCTCCCTCGAATTTTGAGGTAAGCGTAGGAGTTTCACCGAAATTGCCTAATTAAGTTTGTGTTTCATACATATTATTTAACAGTCTATCAGCTATGTGTCGTATTTTATTATTATCGTGTATATGCTACAGGTACAACTCAAGGATCTGTCTTAAGACACACATTCTTTTTATATTTCGGCAACGACGTTGCGAGGCTCAAAATCTAGTTCCGATTCGTGTCATTGTTATGAAGACGCCGATCAAATCATGAACTCCCTCCTCGATGAAAAATGCCCCAGGTCGCTTCCTGTGGCGTCCGTGATTGATACCGGCGAACGCAAGTTATCTCGTAGAAGTGCGCGATTCTGAAAGCATCGCCCGGTCCTGAAAAATCCACGCCAATTATTCAACTCCCTTGAACGAACGTCGGCTCGCAAAGGAATAAGATAGATAACGAATCCACCAATCGGTTGATTACGCCCGAAATGACGCCGAATCCGAGCGGAGAGCCCGGGAAAATAATTTAGTGAAATTTTCCCCGTTTAAGACCACCATTAGCAAAACAAACAGAACGAGCAATCGAAAAATATCGTCTGCCGGGATAATTTATCGAGCGGTTAGGAAAGGACAACACATTTGCGGTCCGCGCCAGCCGAATGCGTCTTCGATAACGAAATGTCAACATTTGCGATGGACGAAAAAGCATGAACAATCCATCTGCGCGTACTTATTTCAACATGTCCGCCCCGGCTATTGTATTTATTCAAACGATGACTTGTCGAGATGGAACAACTTAAGCTCCGGCTCATCCGACGTTGTTTGAATTACGCAAACAATGTACTGTATTGTGGGCCGTCGAAGCGAAAACAAAATCCACGAAGGCAAAAAGTCGAGCGCTCGACGCACTACCGAGCGGGGAAAAACCTAAACTGAATTAGGGACAAGTGAATTTGAGCTTTATTGTTTTGGACATTTTTTCTTTTTCTAATATTGGCAAGCATTTATTTTCTGACGCTTAACCCTCGGACGCTATAGTGTTTTTTCTAGGCTCACATTGTGGGTATAGTGGGGTTATCGAACAGATGGAGTAACACATGAGGTTTACGTATAATAATGATAATTTATGACAGGCGGCCCACAACATACCTTCACCACAGAATAATCATTTCTGGTATTCTTTTGACATATTAATTTTAATATTCGAGATAATTATTATATTATTCAAACACAATTTAGACACTGTAGAGCAAACAAGGCTTATCAAGCCCGTCTATTACTTTATTCGCCTAAATGTATTATTAATACCGTTTTCTTGTTATTTAGATAAAGGAACAAATTAAATGCACAGTTCTATTTTTAAACGCTCTGTATTTTTGCTCGGTAAAAATGATAAATGCTAAGTTATATAATAAATGCTCAGTTAAAAAATAAATTCTCAGTAAAAATAATATATGCTTGGTGAAATAATAGCTGCTTAGTTAAATTAATAACTGTTCGGTTAAATAAGGAATGCTTAGTAAGAACCCTACGTGCTAAATATAAAAATTGATCGAAGGTTATTTCTACACAACTTCCCTCGCACGTCAAGTGCAGCACAACAAATAATACTCCCGTAGAAGGCGCAAATTGAAAAATGAAATATACTTAAAATAGACAACAAATCGGAAAAATCGAAAAATCAAAAACTTTAAAAATCGAAAAATCAAAACACCCAATCGAAACATTAAAAAATCAAAAAATCAAAATATCTGAAAATTGAAAATCCAGAAATTGAAAAGTTCTCAATATTCAAATCCTGAAAAATTGAGTATTGAAAACTTGAAAAATTGAGAAATCCAAGCATCAAAAAATAGTAAAATCGAAAAATGTAAAATTTAACAAATCCAAAAATTGAGAAATAAAAGAAAAGAAAAATCAAAATTTAAAAATTGGAAAAATTGAAAAATTAAAATATCGAAAATTTGAAGAATTGGGAAATCGAAACACCAAAAAAAAAAAATCTAAAATTCAAAAATCAAAAAATTGAAACATCGGAATGTTCAAAAACTGAAACATCGAGAAATCAAAACACCAACAGTAGAGGAGTCAAAAAATCAAAAAATTAAGAAATCAAATTAGACCAAAAAAAGTTAATAATTGAAAAATTGAAACATTTTAAATGAAAAAAAATCGGTAAACCGAAAAACTGAAAAATCTAAAAATCGAGAAATTAAATAACTAAAAATTAAACAATTTAAAAATTGAAGAATTGGAAAACCAAAAAATCTAAACCGGGAACTTGAAAAATTGAATAATCGACAAATCAAAACATCAAGGAAAACAAAAAAATTAACGGAAAGTCTAGAACTTAAAAATTGAAAAATTAAAATACCTATCGAAAAATTGAAAAACCGAGAAATCGAAACATCAAAAAATGGGAAAATTGAAGAACCGAAACAATGCAAAATCCCAGAACTGAAATACTGAAAAACTGAAAAATGGAAGGAAAATTGAAAAATCGAAAAAGTGAAAAAATTCAAAACTGAAATCTTGAAAAACTGAAAAATGGAAAGAAAATTGAAGAATCGGAAAAGTGAAAAAATCCAAAACTGAAACATTGAAAAATTCAGAAATCGAAAAATTGAAAAATCACAATTGAACGAAGAATTGAAAAATCGAGAAATAGAGAATTGGGAAAATAAAAAAATCAGTTAATCGAAAAATTGAGAAATCGAAAAATTTAGAAACGTCAAAAATTGAAAACTGAAAAACACAAAAATTTAAAAATCGTAAAACTGAAACATCGGAAAACTGAGAAATCGAAAAATGAAGAAATTAAAGAAACCGAAAATATGAAGAATCGAGAAATCGAAGAATCGATAAATTGAAAAATCCCAACAGTAATATAACGAATAAATTGAAAAACTGAAAATTTTTGAAAAAAAAATCGTATCAAAAACTAAAAATTCAAAAAATCGAGAAATTGAACAATCAAAAAATCAAAACATTGAAATCCCAGTAAGTTGATAAACAGGAAAATTTAAAAAACAAAAATTTTAAAAATCCAAGAATTGAACAACAAAAAAAATCTAAGCCTGAAAACTCAGAAAATCGAATGATCGAGAACTCAAAACATCAAAGAAAACAAAAAATCTAAAATTTAAAAATTCGACAAATTGAAAAATCGTGGAACTGAAAAATCGAAAAGTCGAGATAGTGAAAAATCTAAAAACCTGAAACTTTAAAAACTGAAAAATTAAAATATCGAAAAATTTAAAAACCGAGAAAACACAATATCAAAAATTTGAAAAATTGAAGAAACGAAATATTGCAAAATTCCAAAGCTGAAATATTGAAAAACCTAAAAATCGAAGAAAAATTAAAGAATCGAAACAGTGAAAAAATCCCAAACTGAAACATTGAAAAATTCAGAAATGGAGAAATGGGAAAATCAAAAAAATTGGTCTAAAGAGTTTAGACAGTACTTCCCTCGCTCTCGGAAACGTGACGACTGCATGCCTATTATGTTTTTTTTCACATTAGATTTCGAAGCAGTTGGTTTTGTAGTTCCTGATTAAATCAATAAAATAAATTTGCGCATTCATTAAATTTTTTGAGTCACCCTGTATATCCGAATCCAAAAAATATTAATGGAATGATAAATTACAAGAAGAGACTCATCATATTTTGTACATTTTAAATAACTTTTGAGCTGACGTCATCAATTTTTTGGAGAAGATAACCAAATATATTTTGACTAAAAATTTATTATGCTCTTTATAACCTTAAAACATTTGCAAGATTTCAAAGCATTGGGTTCTGTAGTTCCTGATTAACTCAATAAAATAAATTTACGCATTCATTAATTTTTGGGGTCATCCTGTATATGCAAATCCAAAAAACATGAATGGAATGATAAATCACAAGAAGAGACTCATCATATTTTATACATTTTAGATAGGATTTATTCAGCAAAATTTTGGGATGGCGTCATCCATTTTTAAGGAGTGATAAGCAAATATATTTTGAGTAACACATGAACTTTACGTGGCTTAAAAATAGACCTCCAAGTAGTACAGTAGCATACTAATTAACGCAAAACTGATGCAGTATTAAAAACCCGAATATTTAAAATTTTTGGAAACCAATTTTGACTTTTTTTTTGGAAAATATTTGAAAATTATAAACTCATTTTCACGTGTTTTTGAAAACATGTGACGGTAATTCGGATTTGTAATTGGCGAAAGATAACCTACAATTTGACAGCAATTGTCAGTCCATTGAAATCATCTGAACCATTTTTTTTGGAAAAAATTTGAAAATTGTGAACTCACTATTCACGCTTAAGAACAAGTATAATTGTAAAAAATTTCACCCTTTTACAACTCCATCTATTCGGTAAACGCAGTATAGTTTCCGACATTTTTTTTCAACTGACAAAGTATGGAACGTTTTAATCAAACTTGCAGATTTAGTTGCCCCACTTCATCACTTTCTCGAATCATAAACCCCGCCCCTGAACTCAAGACAAACGACACACCACTGTTTTGACAGTACATCACGATTACGATCCGTCTGAATTATTCCCATTTATGACGGGCGTAAAGCCGGCGATGTACCCACAATAAAAAAATGAGCGTCGTCGCCGATAAGTCGTTATTCTGTCACGAATAAATCGCGCCAAAATTCGCTCCGCCATTACGGCGTTCCGCCATGTTGGCGAAAGCCTCATTTCGTGCCATTCTCTTTTCGTACATGACGCAGCAACACGAGCCCAATTATTTATTGGTATGCTCCGTAAGTGTTATTGTCGTAAAATATGATCCTAATAAGTCGAGCTATGAGCGTTACGAGTCAAGGTCTCTCCTACTGCAATTTCCATATTTATGTAAAGTGCTGATTACGCTCTTAGACACTTATTAAGCTCCAGCAGAGCCATCTTCCAGAGTAATTTTGTTACGTATGTCGCACGCTTAACGTTTATTCTTCCGGAATTGTTAATTTCGCGCTGGTGATGACGTTCAAATTTCGGCTATTTGTAAATGAAATGCTGCAACTCTCGAGAGTCGCTGAAAATTTCGCCTAAGCGTTTACAATTTGCATCCACTACGACGAAGTTTAAGACTTGTGGTGGTTTGTCGTAATTGTGACAGACAACTCGATGTACAACGTTGTTGATTATAACGAACAAATCATTATTGGGTTTTCAATTAGACCAATAAACTCCAATCGAACATAATTTGCAACTGGGAACCTCCAAAACATCGGCTTGCAGTTATTCAATCGGACAAAATTGTGTTCATAATATAAATCCGATAATACAGGATGTCCCACAATTAATAATTATTTTCAAGGACACAATGGGTTTTTAGCAACATTTTTTAAAGATTTTTACAAGTTAATGGAAAAAAATGGTTACATTTAAAAATGTAAAGTTCCGCCATTTTTAAATATGGCGGCTTGAAATGTTGCATAAAACATTTGATAACCTTGACATACATTAAAAAATTGAACAAGATTTATACTTATTTATTGACGGTAAGTAAAATTATAAGTAGTCCATTTTTTGCTGTTTTTCAAATGGGACACACTGTATTTTATAATATTTTAATTATTAAATAACTTAGTAACCATTAATAATGTTATAAAACACAAAGAGTGGCCCATTTGAAAATTAAAAGAAAAGTTGTACAAATAAATTAGAATACTATTCAGTTTTTTATTCGTTCGTCAAGGCTAAAGAACTAAGAGATTTTTTTTTCTCTTTTAATAAGGAATCCGATTTAAAAAATAAATGCGGTTAAAAAATGCCATGTATATTTTTCAAAAAACAAATAAGAAAACTTTTCTAAATTTAAAATAAGGATTTAGCCCGAAAATTCTAATTAACCAACAGGAAAACTCTATTCCTTTTAAGTGTTTTACAAAAACTACTTAATTATCAGAATCGAAAACTATGCTCGCTGCGCTCGCCCCTTTTCTTTATGAGCTCCTGGATGAATTTAATCAACGTCACAGCGTCTTCGATTTATTTATTTAACCAGTTTTTTCTTTATATATAGAGTAAACGCGCAATCTTCGATGTCCCATTTACTACACTATACAGAGTGTTTTGTTTTCCACATGGGGTAGCCTGTAATTTATGGGGCTAGTACCTGCTAAAATCAGTTTTATCTTAGCAGCTACTAGCACCGCCCACCCACCCTCTCTTTTCTTATAAGGTATGTCATTTGCCAAAATCGACTTGTTTTAGCAGGTACTAACCCCGCCCACCCGCCCTCTACTTTCTTGGATGGATCTCATTTGCCAAAATCAGTCTTACCTTGGCAGGTAATATGCCCGCTCACCCACCCTCTCTTTTCTTAGAAGATATTTCATTTGGCAAAATCAGTTTTATCTTAGCAGCTACTAGCTAAAATAAGACTGATTTTGGCAAATGACGTAGCCTATAAGAAAAGAGAGGGTGGGTGGGCGGGGCTAGTACCTGCTGGGATAAGACTGATTTTGGAAATGATGTACCCTCTCAGAAAAGAGAGGGTGGGTAGGCGGGGCTAGCACCTGTTAAGACTGATGTTGGCAAATCAAATTCCTTTAAGAAAACAGAGGGCGGGTGGGCGGGGCTAGAACCTGCTAAAGTAAGACCGATTTTGGCAAATGACATATTTTCTAAGAAAATAAAAGGTAGAAAGTATATCATTGGCCAAAATCAGTCTTATCTTGGCAAGTATTATCATATTTTACTTATAAATTAATTTAATAATCATCAACAAATTTGACATGAAATGAAAATTTACTCGGAAATGAACTCTAAAATATTTTAAAATATACAGAGTGTCCCATTTGAAAATTATAAGAAAACATTTGCATAATTTAGTCAAGCTATAAAAGTAAGTTCGAACACGTTTGTTAAGACAAAAAAACTACATAGATTTGCGCAAAATTATAGCCCGCCATCTTTAAACATGGCGGATTAAGAATCTTTAAAAATATTGTTTACAGAGAAACCTACATATGTTGGAAAATGTTAATTACAGCGATTTTTTTTTACTTTTAATAAAAAATTCAAATCCTTAAAAAATAAATAGTTAAAAAGCAACTATACTGTATTACACTGTGTACTTTACGAACGAAACTATTTGTATGTTTAAAGATAACGTTAAATTGTATAGCTTCAGATGAGGTTCATTATGCGTGAAATTTGTTTCTATAACTCAAGACGAATAATCTCGCGCGGCTACAACTTTGGGACAGCCTGTATATTTTTCCAAAAAACAAAAAGAAAAATTAAAAACAAGGATTTACAAAAGATTTTTCTTCTTTTAAGAGTTGCACGAAAACTAGTTAAACATCAGAACCGAGAACTATGCTCGCTGCGCTCGCCCAGTTTTGCTATATACGCCTAAACACACATATATACAAAGTCACAGCTACTTAAATTTATTTATTTGATTACAGTTTTTCATCATATACAGGTTGAGTCACTAAAAGCGCGACTCCCGATATCTGATTCACTACAATATACAAAGTGTTTTGTTTTCCAAATGGAACAGCCTGTATTTTATAATACATACTTTAATTATTAATTGATTTCATTAATCATCAACAACTTTGACATGAAATGAAAATCTACTCGGAAATGAGCTCGAAAATGTTGTAAAATATACAGAGTGTTCCACTTGAAAATTATGAGAAAACAAAAATTTACAACATCTAGTCAAGCTGTAAAAGTAGATTCGAACACTCTTCAGTATTTTATTCGTTTAATAAGGCAAAAAAACTACATTGACTTGCGCAAAATTCCACACCGCCATCTTTAAACATGGCGGAATAAAAATCTTTAAATATGATATTTTTTACAGAAAAATCTAAACATGCTGGAAAATGTTAATTGCAGCAATTTTTCCTCTTTTAATAAAAAATTCGAATCGTTAAAAACATATAGGGTTAAAAAACTATATTGCATACGATGTACTTTTCGAACGAAACTACTTGTATGTTTGAAAATAATGTTAAATAGTAACTTCCGATCCGCTACGAAACGATATTTTGCCTTTTTTTCTTAATATGCATAGTATTCGTTGAACAAAACGATACTCAAAAATATATTTTTAATTTCTTGTAAAGAAATAAGTATTTTGCAGTTAAGCTCCGCCCTCTTGGTTCTCAGCGAATAAAAAAAAATCATCACAATTGAGATAGGGTGGGTGGGCGGGCTTACATTTTGCTTTTTTGTTTTAATATGTGTAGAATTCCTTTTATAACAAGAAACGTAAAACATGTTTAAAATGGAAAATTTGTATATGGAAATATCGATTTTGCAATTACGCTGCGCCCTACGTTTTAAGTTTCTTGTTATGAAAAGATGACTATGTATATTAAGAAAAAAAAGGGCAAAATATAAGCCCCGCCCACCCGCCCTGTCTCAATTCTGATGATTGTTTTTATTCGTCGTGAGCCAAGAGGGCGGAGCTTAACTGCAAAATCCTTATTTCATTACAAAAATTACCATTTTGAACGTGTTTTAAGTTTCTAAGAATAAACAAATCATGACAATTGGGATGGGGTGGGTGGGCGGGGTTTATATTTTGCTTTTTCCTTAATATGCATAGTATTCGTTGAACAAAACGATTCTCAAAAATATGTTTTTAATTTCTTGTAAAGAAATAAGTATTTTGCAGTTAAGCTCCGCCCTCTTGGTTCCCAGCGAATAAAAAAATCATCACAATTGAGATCGGGTGGGCGGGCGGGCTTATATTTTGCTTTTTTGTTTTAATATGTGTAGACTTCTTTTCACAACAAGAAACGTAAAACATGTTTAACATGGAAAATTTGTATATGGAAATATCGATTTTGCAATTACGCTGCGCCCTATGTTTTAAGTTTCTTGTTGTGAAAAGATGGCTATGTATACTAAGAAAAAAAAACAAAATATAAACCCCACCCACCCGCCCTATCCCAATTCTGATGATTCTTTTTATTCGTCGTGAGCCAAGAGGGCGGAGCTTAACTGCAAAATCCTTATTTCATTACAAAAGTTACCATTTTAAACACGTTTTAAGTTTCTAAAAAAAAAATCATCACAATTGAGATGGGGTTGGTGGGTGGGGTTTATGTTTCGCCTTGTTTTCTTAATACACTTAGTATTCTTTGAACAACACGACACTCAAATACATGTTTTTAATTTCTTGTAAAGAAATAAGTATTTTGCAGTTAAACTTCGCCCCCTTGGTTCAGGGCGCATAAAAAAATCATCACAATTTAGATAGGGTGGGTGGGCGGGCTTACATTTTGGCTTTTTGTTTTAATATGTGTAGACTTCTTTTCACGACAAAAAACTTAAAACATGTTTAAATTGGAAAATTTGTATACGGAAATATCGATTTTGCCTGTAGGCTCCACCCTATGTTTTAAGTTTCTTGTTGTGAAAAGATGGCTATGTATGTTGAGAAAAAAAAAGGCAAAATAGTTCAAAGAATACTATTGTATGATACGCGAAATTTGTATATGTAATAAATTCACGAGGAATAATCTCCCGCGGCTAGAACTTTGGGACAGCCTGTATATTTTTCCAAAATCAAAAAATTAAAATTAAAAACATCAGAACCGAGAATACGCTCACTGCGCTCGCCCAGTTTCCGTATATACTCCTAAATAAATTAAATCAACGTCACAGCGACCTCTCCGATATCTAGTTCACTACAATATACAGAGTGTTTTGTTTTCCACATAGGACACCTGTATTTTATTATACATACTTTAATCATTAATTGATTTAATAGTCATCAACAAAGTTGACATGAAATAAAAATCTACTTGGAAATAAACCCGAAAATGTTACGAGATATACAGAGTGTCCCATCTGAAAATTATAAGAAAACGCACAATTTTTAGAAAATTTAGTCGAACTGTATAAATAAGTTAGAATACTCGTCAGCTGCATGCGTTTGTCAAGGCAAAGGTACTCAAATGACTATGCAAAATTCCAGACCACCATCTTTAAATATGGCGGACTATGAATCTTTAAAATATTGTAATATAAAAAAACGAAACATGCCGAAAAATGGTAAACATGAGACATCTTCTACAAGGGCTTTTTTCTTCTTTTAATAAGAAATCCAAATCCTTAAAAATAGATGCAGCTTTGGGACAAAACAATTTATATAATTGAAAATAATGTTAAATTGTAGCTCCAGATGAATTCTGTTTTGCATAAAATTTGTTTCTATAATTCACTAAAAATAATCTCCTGGTGCCACAACATTGAGACAGCCTGTATATTGTTCCAAAAACACGTAAGAAAACTTTTACTAAATTGAAAACAAGGATTCAGACCCAAATGTTCTATTAACCAACAGGTAAATTCTGCTTTTTTTAAGAATTGTACGAAAAGTAGTTAAGCATAGGAATTGATAACTATGCTCGCTGTGCTCGCCCCGTTTTATCTATATAGCCCTAAATAAATTAATCGCCGTCTCAGCGACTTCGATTTATTTGATTCGAGTTTTTTCTTCATATACAGGGTTAATCACTAAATGCGCGGTCATCGATCTAGCTTTACTACACTATACAGAGTGTTTTATTTTCCAAATGTGACAACCTGTGTTGTATCATATTTTACGTATTAATTAATTTAATAATCATCAACAAATTTGGCATCAAAAGAAAATCTACTCGAAAATAACCTCGAAAATGTTACGAAATATACAGAATGTCCCATCTGAAAATTATACGAAAACAAAGAGTTTATACAAAATTTAGTCACACTGTATAAATAAGTTGCAACATTCTTCAGGCGTATACGTTCCTCAAGGCAAAGGAACGAAAATCACTATGCAAAATGCTAAACCACCATCTTTAAATATGGCGGGTTAAGAATCTTTAAAATATTTGATTATAAAAAAAAATCTAAACACGCTGAAAAATGGTAAACACAGGACCTCTTGTACAAGAATTTTTTCCTCTTTTAATAAGAAATCCAAATCCTTAAAAAATAGATTGGGTTAAAAATGCAACTATGGTATGTTTCTTTCGAACGAAACAATTTATATACTTGAAAATAATGTTAAGTTGTAGCTCCAGATGAATTCTATTATACGTGAAATTTGTTTGTATAATTCACTAAGAACTATAGAAACCTGGCACCACAACATTGAGACACCCTGTACATTTTTCCAAAAAAAGTGTTCTATTAACCAACAGGAAAATTCTGCTTCTTTGAAGAGTTGTACAAAAACTAGTTAATCATCGAAATTGAAAACTATGCTCGCTGCGCTCGCCCCGTTTTTATTATATCCCTGTAAATGAATTTAACCAACATCAAAGCGACTTCCAATTTGTTTATTTAATTACACTTTATGCTTCATATACAAGGCGAGTCACTAAAAGCGCAGTCATCCATGTTTCATTTGCTATACTATACAGAGTGTTTTGTTTTTAAAATGGAGCAGCCCGTATTTGATAATATTTTACTTATTAATTAATTTAATAGTCATCCACAAATTTGACATGAAAAGAAAATTTACTCGGAAACAAGTTCAAAAATGTTACAAAATATACAGAGTGTCCCATCTGAAAATTATACGAAAACAATTTTTAGAAAATTTAGTCAAACTGTATTAATAACTTACAACACTCGTCAGCTGTACACTTTTGTTGAGGCAACGGAACTAAAATGACAATACAAAATGTCAGACCACCATCTTTAAATACGGCGGATTAAGAATCACAACATTGAGACACCCTGTATTTTTTTCCAAAACCTTGACTAAATTAAAAACGAGGATTTAGACCCGAATGGTCTATTAACCAACAGGTAAATTCTGCTTCTTTTAAGAATTGTACGAAAAGCAGTTAAAGATCGGAATTGAGAACTATGATCGCTGCGCTCGCCCCGTTTTTCTATATACCCCTAAATAAATTTAATCAGCGACTTCGATTTATTTGATTAGAGTTTTTTCTTCATATACAGGGCGAATCACTAAATGCGCGGTCATCGATCTAGCATTTACTACACTATACAGAGTGTTTTATTTTCCAAATGTGGCAACCTGTGTTGTATCATATTTTAAGTATTAATTAATTTCATAATCATCAACAAATTTGGCATCAAAAGAAAATCGACTCGAAAATAAGCTCGAAAATGTTATAAAATATACAGAGTGTCCCATTTGAAAATGATTTATTTTACTCTGTTTTCTATATGCAAGCAATTTTTAAAATAATGCTTCATATATACAGATACATAAATACGAAAATTAATCATCAAAATCAAGAGCTCCGCTCACTGCGCTCGCTACATTCTCGGTCGCAGCACGGGTAAACAATACCAGAAAAAAACCTTATTCTTCAATCATTCAAGAAGAAACTATTTAAAAGAATTTAAACTTCTCCAGCTTTCGCGTGAATATTCGAAGTTAAGAACTTATACTTTGAATGTCAGTTCAAAAGCGCCATCTTGTGACATGCAAGATCATTCAAACCCAACGTATTACGGTTTTCTACCGACAGAAAGCCCAATAAAAACAACTTCCTGATCACTCCCCACAGAACTGTTCTAAAAGCATTGATTATTATTTAACACGGTAATAGATTTCAGATCAGTCAGCCGCAAATTAATTAATTTTTAATTAAACATTTCCATGCGGCTCGTAAATTATGCAGATTGTTATTTTATTACCGCGAGCGATCGAAATAACACAGTGCCCCTTTTTTATGCGGCGACTTTTCGCGAATTCGTCGCATTCTTGGCACATTCCGCTCCCTCTGTCGTCGTCTTGATACATGACCGCCACCTTAAATCCTAAGTTATCGTTTTCTGTACACCGCTTCGGCGCCACCTACCGCGCACCGCATCCAACTACCGCTATCGATCAATACCACTCACCTTAAAGTGCGGCCGGCAAAGCAGATCCCTCAGTTCTTGCAAGTCCCTGTGGTCCGTATCGCGCCGATGTTCCAGTTCCCGGAGAGCGTCGGCGGCGTCTCTCGCCCTCTGCACGGCGTCGCTAGGTGGCGTCCTAACCGGCGACACCACTTTACTCGAGATCCTATCGTACAGCTGCGAACAAAGAGCCAGTCATGTGGGGTATCCGCGAGGCGACCGGACCCGGGAGGATATGGCAAACGACGCCAGCACGCGTCGTGGCGGCACTTCACCTCACCCCGTCCGGTCGCCCCCGTCGCGCCGCCTACCAACAACCCGATCAGCGACAGCACGTCGACGGCCAGGGAGGTGTTACAATGGTACAAGTCCTGGTACTTGGTCTTGTGTTTCATTTTAAGCGCGGCATGTCGCACGAGCCTCCACGTGGACGGAGCGCGGATGCGTGACCGTCGCCGCCGCCGCCAGAACGGGAAACGTGGTGGCGGCGATCAATCGCGGTTGTAGAGGCCGCGAGCTGTCGTCGTGTACTAGGAGGACATGCGCTCGGAACGCTCACGCTTACCTCTAACAGGACGTGCAGATGCGTGTCTTCGAGCAAGGCCAGAAGGTGCGCGCGCTCTTGAGGCTGCGATTCCTGAAGGCAGTAGATGTCGTCGAGTGAATCGAGGATCGTCGACACGGCTGGAACGGAACAGGCGTCAAATTGCGATCGTTTACGCCGAAAATGCGGCTCGAGAGGCGTTGAGTTTGGAAATTTGCTAAGGGGTGGAGTGGATTGGAGTGGCGATGGAATTTGGATTTTATTAGCGGAATTCTAGAGGGGCAGAGCGAAGTTTAAAAGGCGCGGTAGGATTACCATAAAAGTATGAACTTATATCAAATAATGTTGATTGTCTACATATTTTTAAAACAACATCTACTTAGAATTTCTGGTCGGAACTTTTCGATCTCGTATTGTCCATAACAATTACAGAAAGAGCTTATAAATTAATAATCCCTTTTGTGGACAGCACAAGTTATTATTTTTTATCCCCGGAGGGTGCAATTACCGGAACAATTTTATTTTACCAAACTGTTTTACTGTATTTCGTAATTTTCTGGAAAATTAGTACAAGCTTTTGAAGAAATGAAGCCCACATTAATTTATAGAGGGCTAAATTTATAAAAAAATATTTGACGATTGAAAAACGGGTAAAATTTCCATTGGGAAAATATTGAAAAATTGAGTTTTCAAAAATATTTCTAAAAATTACAAATAATCTGAGATTTTTTATTCAGTCTCAAATTCGTTATTCCAAACATTATATTTAAATCTTTAGATAATTTCCGAAAATAGTTAAAAAAAATTGGTCTAAAGAGTTTAGACAGTACTTCCCTCGCTGTCGGAAACTTGACGACTGCATGCCTATTGTGTTTTTTTTCTCATTACATTTTTGTAGTGGGAATTTAAAAAAAAATTGCGATGACGTCATCAACATTTTTGCAAGGACACGTATATCAGTTGGGATAGATGTAGTGTAATACTAAGAATAAAATTATTATATTCTCAAATTTTCGGGAAAATGAATTGGGTCGTTTGAATATTGATTTGTAATAATCAATAAAATAACGAAACAATTTACTCACGTATACCTACGTATCAGAGGCAACTGAAAATCGTGTATGTATAAACATTGTTAATTTAAGATGACAGGCGTAACAGCATACGTGAGAGCCAAACACAGAAACTGTAAACAAAACGACCGTCGGTTTTATTGCTTCGACTTCCGCTTATTATATAAAACATTGGGTTTTATTTTAATTCTTGACGGTGAAATTCACAATTGGTTGATTATAAACATGTCTATTTCACATTCGCGGAACCAAGTGAGCGCATAAAACAAATGCAGGTCTGTAATGTTAAAGTCGATGTAAATAAGCGTGCTACCCTTATGTTTCAACCGAGTTTTTCCTTTAACAAATTTTGTGTCTACCAAATTGGGTTGGTTGGGGTGTAATACTAATAATAAGTGTTGCCTTTAATTTAATCAATAAAATAAATTGACTTCATTAATTCTTTTGAACCACCTCTTAAGAAAATCTAAAAAATATGAATGGAATGATAAATCACAAGTACAAACTCATCATATTTTTTGCATTTTAGATAGGATTTATTCAGCAAAATTTAAGGGTGACGTCATCAATTTTTTTAGGAGGGATGAACAAATACATTTTGAACAAAAGTTTACCATGCTTATAATAACTTTAAAATATTCCCAAGATTTCAAAGCATTCGGTTTTGTAATTCCTGATTAAATCGATAAAATAAATTCACGCCTTCATTAATTTTTTTGAGTCACCCTGCATATGCAAATCCAAAAATATGAATGGAATGATAAATCACAAGTACAGACTCATCATATTTTGTACATTTTAGATACGATTTATTCGGAAAACTTTTGAGCTGACGTCATCAGTTTTTTGTAGAAGATAACCAAATATATTTTGACTAAAAATTTATTATGCTCTTTATAACCTTAAAACATCTGCAAGATTTCAAAGCATTCGGTTTTGTAGTTCCTGATTAAATCAATAAAATAAATTTACGCATTCATTAATTTTTTTGAGTCACTCTGTATATGCAAATCCAAAAAATATGAATGGAGTGATAAATGACAAGTACAGGCTCATCATATTTTGTACATTTTAGATATGATTTATTCGGCAAACTTTCGAGCTGACGTCATCAAGTTTTTGGAGGGGATAAGCAAATATATTTTGACTAAACATTTATTATGCTCTTTATGACCTTAAAACATCTGCAAGATTTCAGAGCATTCGGTTTTGTAGTTCCTGATTAAATCAATAAAATATATTTACGCATTCATTAATTTTTTTGAGTCACCCTGTATATGCAAATCCAAAAAATATTAATGGAGTGATAGATCACAAGTACAGACTCATCATATTTTGTACATTTTAGATATGATTTATTCCACAAACTTTTGAGCTGACGTCATCAAGTTTTTGGAGGGGATAAGCAAATATTTTTTGACTAAAGATTTATGATGCTCTTTATAGCCTTAAAACATCTGCAACATTTCAAAGCATTCTGGTTAGCAGATTAAAAATTAAATTTCAAAATGTTGTTTTATAATTTTGATTTTTTTTCCAAAAATCTGGACGTTTCGGGTGAAAAGTCGATTCAGAGTTGTAAACTACATGTGTAGGACTATGTTATTTTATACAATTGAAAACCCATTTACTATGTACAATTTTGAAGTGACGTCATCGTTTTAGTGGTGGGGATGATTCGACAAATTTTGGTTAGCGTTTTACCATCTACATGATATTCTTAATATAAGTACAAAATTTCACAACAATCGGTCGAGTACTTTCGGAGATTATCTGTCTAATAAAAATCCGGGACAACAGACGGACAGACGGACGGACAGACGGACAGACGGACAGACGGACGGACAGACGGACAGACAGACGGAAATGGGAGACCTATTTCTTCGTCTTCTAGGGGTCATGAAAGATCGAGAAAACGTAAAAGTAGAGAGTCGGCCGACGGACTCGATTACAATACTTCCTTTGCTTACGCTCGGGAAGTAAAAAATCGAAATTTTCTTAATGGGTGAAGCATTAAAAATTGAGTTTTTGAAAAAGTTGTCTACACATTAACTAAAAATTTTGGGATAGAGATTTCGACGTAATGATTCTAAAAATATAGTATTTTTTAAGGTCCCGGGGCAAGATTTTAGAAAAATTCGATTTAGAAATAAATTTTTGGAAAAAATACTAAAAATTGACACATTTTATTTGGAAATTCTGTAAAAATGGTACGAGTTTTCAACGAAATGAGGCCGAACATAACTTCTGGAGGTCGTAATCAACAAAAAAATCTCTTCACATAATTTTTTGAAATGGCTAAAAAATGGTGGAAATTTTCATTTAAGGGGGTTTTGAAAAACTGAACTTAGGAAAAAGTTGCCTGATAATAATAAAAAAAAAAAATCTGGGACACAGATGTCGCCATGCTAATTCCAAAAATAAAGGATGTTTATGGTCTCACAACAAGATTTTAGAAATATGCGATTTGAAAGTAATTTTTGAAAAAAATTCTAAAAATTGCCAAAGGTATTAAATTTTTAAGCGTCCAACAATTTACAAAAAATTCTAAAATATTTTTAGATTTCATAGCCCCTGAATAATATTTAAAAATAAAAAACTGCCATATTTTTGCAGTGATTCCGGAAAAATGTTAGGAGTTTTCGAATACAATTTCTCTATGAAATAGTCGAAAAATGGTCCAAACTCTCATAAGGGGGAAGTACTGAAAAATTTAGTTTTTGAACACGTCTAAAAATTCGCAAAAAATTCTAAAATACAGATTTCGACGTGTTAATTCGAAAATTTTAAAAACATTCGGCTTGAAAATTTCTTTTTTTAATCACAAAAATTGTCGTTCTTCTTTGGGCAATTCTGGAAATAGAGTTTTCAAAAAAAAATTATGTTGGTAATTTTCGAAAAAGGTGACACATTTCACATTGGCATGTTCGACAAAATCCAAAAATGCTACCTTGAGTCTTTG
Source organism: Zophobas atratus (assembly GCA_022388445.1). Classification (NCBI taxonomy): domain Eukaryota; kingdom Metazoa; phylum Arthropoda; class Insecta; order Coleoptera; family Tenebrionidae; genus Zophobas; species Zophobas atratus. The sequence goes on from CM039450.1 coordinate 6,758,029, forward strand.
GCAACACTTTAGACTCGTATAAATTTTGCTTATCCTTGAAATTAAGATTATGAACATTTTATCATTATTTTGAAGTTTATTTATATGAATTTCTCTAATCTGAAAGAGACTTGTTAATAAAAAATTAAATAAAGTTGTCAAAAAAAAATGAAAAAGTATATACAAAAATAATAGGATCGATTTTGGCAAATGACAAACCTTGTAAGAAAAGAGAGGGTGGGTGGGAGGGGCTAGTAGCTGACAAGATAAGACTGATTTTGCCAAATGATATGCCCTCTACCCTTCATTTTTTTAGAGAGTAAGTAGGTCATATGCCAATATTAGTCTTATCTTAGCAAGTACTAGCCCTCTTTTTCTCTTTTCTTACAAGGTTTGTCATTTGCCAAAATCGATCTTATTTTAGCAGGTAGTAACCCCGCCCACCTCTTTTTTTAGAGGGTATCTCATTCGCCAAAATCAGTGTTATCTTAGCAGGTACTAGCCCTCTAAGAAAATGAAAGGCGGGTGGGCGGGGCTGGTGCTTGGCAAGATAAGACTGATTGTGGCAAATAACATATTCTCTAAAAAAATAAAGGGCGGGCGGGTGGGGATAGTACTTGCCAAAATAAGACTGATTTTGGCAAATGACCTACTGAAAGATCGAGATTTGTTTTGAAAAATTAAGCTTTTGAAAAGGTTGTTCAAAAATTGGCATGATGATTAAAAAAATATAGCATTTATCCACATAACAAGATACAAGATAGAACAAGAGAAATTCGAAAATTCCAAAAATTGTCCAATTTAATTCGGCGATTCTGAAAGTGGTGAGAATTTTAAAAGAACTAAAGCCGAAAATGCCTTCTAGAAGTCAAAAAAATCTACAAAAAAATCCGTTGAGGTAATTTTCAAAAGTAGTCAAAAAACGGTCCGAACTTTCTTGAATTTCAATTGAGATTTTTGAAAAATCGCCTAAAAATCCACAAAAATTTCTGGCATATAGATCTCAGCGTGCTGGTTCTAAAAATTTAGCGTGTTTCTGCTCGAGACCAAGATTTCCGAAATACTCGGTCTCATATTCAAATTTTCCAAAAATTCTAAAAATTGCCGTATTTTATTTAGAGATTCTGGAAAATTAGTACTAATTTCTAAGCAACTAAAACCGCAAATAACTTCTAGAAGTTGGAGTCTACAAAAAACCCTGTGGACAATTTTGAAAAATGGTCAAAAAACGGTCGAAAACTTGAGATTTTGGAAAAATTGCCTAAAAATCCACAAAAATTTCTAGAATATAGATCTCGGCGTGCTGGTTCTACAAATTTAGCGTGTTTGTGCTCGAGGCCAAGATTTGCGAATTGCTCGGTGTCATATTCAAATTTTTCAAAAATTCGAAAAATTGCCCTATTTTATTTAGAGATTCTGGAAAAGTAGTACGAATTTTTAAGGAACTAAAACCGAAAATGACTTCTAGAAGTTGGAATCTACAAAAAAATCCGTTGAGGTAATTTTCAAAAATAGTCAAAAAACGGTCGAAATTTTGAGATTTTGGAAAAATTGCCTAAAAATCCACTAAAATTTCTGGCATATAGATCTCGGCGTGCTGGTTCTAGAAACTTAGCGTGTTTGTGCTCGAGACCAAGATTTCCGAAATGCTCGGTCTCATATTCAAATTTTTCAAAAATTCTAAAAATTGACGTATTTTATTTAGAGATTCTGGAAAAGTAGTACGAATTTTTAAGGAACTAAAACCGAAAATGACTTCTAGAAGTTGGAATCTACAAAAACCCCTGTGGATAATTTTGAAAAGTGGTCAAAAAACGGTCGAAAACTTGAAACTTTGGAAAAATTGCCTAAAAATCCACAAAAATTTCTGGTATATAGATCTCGGCGTACTAGTTCTAGAAATTTAGCGTGTTTGTGCTGGAGACCAAGATTTCCGAAATTCTCGGTCTTATATTCAAATTTTTCCAAAAATTCTAAAAATTGCCGTATTTTATTTAGAGATTCTGGAAAAGTAGTACGAATTTTTAAGGAACAAAAACCGAAAATAACTTCTAGAAGTTGAAATCTACAAAAAAACCCTGTGGATAAGTTTGAAAAATGGTCAAAAAACGGTCGAAAACTTGAGGTTTTGGAAAAGTTGCCTAAAAATCCACAAAATGACTTCTTGAAGTTGGAACCTATAAAAAAATCCCTCGAGGTAATTTTCAAAAATATGTAGTCAAAAAACGGTCCAAAATTTCTTGAACAATTGAGATTTTGAAAAAATTGACTAAAAATCCACAAAAAGTTCTGGGATATAGATTTCGACGTGCTCAAAATTTCTTCTGAAGGTCATAATATACAAAAAAAATTGTTCCAGTAATTTTCGAAACTAATCGAAAAACGGTCAATATTTTCATTTTGAAAAACTGAATTTTTGAAAACGTAAAAATTTACAAAAAATTCTAAAATATAGATTTCGACGTGTAGATTAAAAAATTATAGAGACTTGATGACCCCTGAACAAGATTTAAAAATATTCGGTTTGAAAGCATTTTTTTTAATACTAAAAAACTGTCATATTTTTGCGGTGAATCCGGGAGTTTTCGAATAAAATTTCTCGAGGTTAAAAATCGCCTAAAAATTCACAAAAAAATCTAAAATACAGATTTCGAGGTGTTGATTTCAAAATTATAAAGTGAACAAGATATTGAAAATACTCGATTTGAAAGATTCTTTTTTTAATCATTAAAAATTGTAATTTTTTTCTGGCGATTCTGGAAATATTGTAGTTTTCAAAAAAAAATCTCTTGGTAATTTTCGCTAAAGGTCGAAAAAAGATCGAAATTTTCATTGGTTCATTAAACTTTTGAAAAATTTGCTCAAAAATTGACATGATTAAAAAAATAAGCATACCATTCAATATTCGGTTTCAAATTAAAAAATTATAAAAATTGACAAATATAATTTGGCGATTCTGAAAGTGCTGATAATTTTTAAAGAACTGAACCCGAAAATGGCTACAAAACGGTCGAAAATTTCTTGAGGTGGGAATATCGAAAAATTGAGATTTTGGAAAAGTTGCCTAAAAATCCACAAAAAATTCTGGGATTTTTTTTCGACGTGCTGATTATAAAAATCTAGCATGTTCACTGCCCGAAACAAAAAATTTCATAGGGCGATTCTGGAATAATTGTAGGAGTTTTCGAAGAAACGACGCTCAAAATTTCTTCTGAAGGTCAAAATGTACAAAAAAAAATTGTTCGAGTAATTTTCGAAACTATTCGAAAAACGGTCAATATTTTCATATTGAAAAACCGAATTTTTGAAAACGAACGTAAAAATTTACAAAAAAATCTAAAATGTAGATTTCGACACTTGATGACCCCTGAACAAGATTTAAAAATATTCGGTTTGAAAGCATTTTTTTTTTATATACTAAAAGCTCACATTTTTGCGGGGATTCCGGAAGTTTTCGAATAAAATTTCTAAAGGTTAAAAATCGCCTAAAAATTCACAAAAAAATCTAAAATACAGATTTCGAGGTGTTGATTTCAAAATTATAAAGTGAACAAGATTTAAAAATACTCGATTTGAAAGATTCTTTTTTTTTTAATCATTAAAAATTGTAATTTTTTTTCCGGCGATTCTGGAAACATTTGTTTTCAAAAAAAAATCTCTTGGTATTTTTCGCTAAAGGTCGAAAAAAGATCGACATTTTCATTGATACATTAAACTTTTGAAAAATTTGCTCAAAAATTGACATGATTGAAAAAAATAAGCATACCTTTCAATTTTCGGTTTGAAATTCAAAAATTATAAAAATTGACATATAATTTGGCGATTCTGAAAGTGCTGATAATTTTTAAAGAACTGAACCCGAAAACGGCTACAAAACGGTCGAAAATTTCTTGAGGTGGGAATATCGAAAAATTGAGATTTTGGAAAAGTTGCCTAAAAATCCACAAAAAATTCTGGGATTTTTTTTTCGACGTGCTGATTATAAAAATATAGCATGTTCACTGCCCGAAACAACAATTTCATAGGGCGATTCTGGAAAAATTGTAGGAGTTTTCGAAGAAACGACGCTCAAAATTTCTTGTGAAGGTCAAAATGTACAAAAAAAATTGTTCGAGTGATTTTCGAAACTAATCGAAAATCGGTCAATATTTTCATATTGAAAAACTGAATTTTTGAAAACGAACGTAAAAATTTACAAAAAAATCTAAAATATAGATTTCGACGTGTAGATTACAAAATTATAGAGACTTGATGACCCCTGAACAAGATTTAAAAATATTCGGTTTGAGAGCATTTTTTTTAATACTAAAAGCTCACATTTTTGCGGTGATTCAGGAAGTTTTCGAATAAAATTTCTAAAGGATAAAAATCGCCTAAAAATTCACAAAAAAATCTAAAATACAGATTTCGAGGTGTTGATTTCAAAATTATAAAGTGAACAAGATTTAAAAATACTCCATTTGAAAGATTCTTTTTTTAATCATTAAAAATTGTCATTTTTTTCCGGCGACTCTGGAAAAATTATAGTTTTCAAAAAAAAATCTCTTGGTATTTTTCGCTAAAGGTCAAAAAATATCGAAATTTTCATTGATACATTAAACTTTTGAAAAATTTGCTCAAAAATTGACATGATTAAAAAAATAAGCATACCTTTCAATATTCGGTTTGAAATTCAAAAATTATAAAAATTGACAGATATAATTTGGCGATTCTGAAAGTGCTGATAATTTTTAAAGAACTGAACCTGAAAATGGCTACAAGACGGTCGAAAATTTCTTGAGGTGGGAATATCGAAACATTGAGATTTTGGAAAAGTTGCCTAAAAATCCACAAAAAATTCTGGGATATACATTTCGACGTGTTGATTCTAAAAATTATAGCATGTTAAAATTTTCTAACCATTCTGTTTGAAATTGATTTTTTTTTAAATCTTGCCATTTTTCATTGAGCGATTCTGAAAAAACGGTAGAAGTTTTCGAACAAATGAGGCCAAAATTAACTTGTGGAGGTCGAAATCTACAAAAATCCCTTCAGGTAATTTTCCAAGATGATCGAAGAAAGGTGGAAATTTTCATTTAAGGAGGAGTGTTAAAAAATTGAACTTTTGAAAAAGTTTACAAATAATTGCTGAAAAATTGTGAAATACATAACTTATTTTTCATTGAGCAATTCTGGGAAAATGGCAGTTTTAGAAAAAATGTAACCGAAAGTAACTGTTGCAAGTCAAAATCTACAAAAAAAAAAACTGTTTTTGAAAAAAAAATTCGTTGAATGGAGTATTTACATGTTTTTGAAACATATCTTATAATTATTTGTATAATAAAAGATCTTAAATCAATGACCTACCAAAATCCATTAAAAACATAAGTTTGCGATGCACTAAACTACGCTAAAATCAATGCCGTTTACAAAATAAACACTAATAATAGCCTAATCATCGGAGCAGAATTATTAACACACCTTAAGTCAAGCGGTACTTTACATTCTCTCCCAACTTTGCCAACTTCCGAACAAATAAATCCCTCTTGCCACGAATTTTGCGCATGTGGAGTACTCGGACCGGGACCGAGAAAATGTCTTGGCAAAGATATGAATTTTTCACGAGGAGATGCATTAGTGCAGTGTTTTTATTCTCAGAGGAGTAGGAACTCCGAGTTTTACCGTCACCGTAAATTTTTTATTCACAGGAGGCTGCCGCGAGTTTTACAAACGACACAAAAATAATCTTGTTGTCAATTAGGAGAATTAACGTCAATCCACGCCGAAGCCGAAGAGCACCGCAAAATTCGGTCACGTTATTGGTGAACTGGATTTATATTGGATGTTGGTATACTCATATAACAAAATTGCGAGAATTAGAAATTATTTGTAGGAAAATATATCTACACCGGTCATTGTTTTCGACGGACATCCATATAAATTACAAATAGTGAAGAAGAGTCATTAAACCAATTATCTGTCAGGACATTAACATCAACATTAACCAACATAGGTTAACATCAGTGAAACAACTTTCCATTGAAAACCCAATTTTTCCCGATCCATAAATCTTCCATTATCTACTGGTATTTATTTGTTGAAATGTTACAACACCCAACAACAAAGGAATGAATATAAAGAGAATTATTTCCTTTATGAAACAAATGTGAAACCTACGAAATTTTCGTAAAGCAATTAATTTCCATGCGAAGTAATTTAAAAAGTTGAAAATAACATAATTGCAAAGAGAATATTCATAAATAATTCCTACGCCCTTAGAGGCTGAAAATAAGCGAATTTAACATTTTTTCAAAGAAAATTCTCGCTTTTTGCACCTACACTGTATTTATGACAGCATTTTGTGCATTTTCCATTAACCGGAGTTAAAAATATTGATTAAACCCGGCGCATCCACCATTTTCCGGTGTAATGGACCAGAAAAACGGTGAACAAAACCAAGAGAAATTTAAACGAAAACATAAACCAAAGTTTAAAATACTTCTTCGAAACTTTATTCTAACATTTTTGCTACAAAATATGCAAGTGAATCAAGAGCGGAATTCCTTCTATGCGTGTTATTGCATTTATTTCGATAAAACGGATAAAAGATCTCCGACGTTCAACCTCAAAGCTTGTAGCGTTCGGGTTTAGTTTTTTGCGAAAGTTTTATTCGTATTTAATATTTCACTGTCGGTAATGACGGTGTCATTCAACATGACAAATCTGAATGTCAACAATAGTCGAAGAAATGTAAGTCCTACAATTAAGCCCTGCAATGAAAGAGTGCTTGTTAGTGTTCAAATATTTCAGACTCGCGTTGTTAAAATTTCCACATTCATTTTTATACGTGAACAAGAGTAAAATTTTATCGTTTACATGGCGATTTTATCGCTGATTAAAACCGGCGCATCCACCATTTTTACGTCTTTCTAAATTAATTTCTCCAACGGCCGACATAAAGTCAAGAAAAACCAATTAAGTAACAATTTTCAGCGCATTTGCTTTGTTTAAGAGTGAATTGCTTCGAAATTTCGGCGATGAAGTAGTTTTCCTTTGCTTTTTCGAATCGAACAATTTCGAAAAGGAAAAAATTACACTGTGTTGATAAAATTGAGGTTAATACTTCGTAAGCAGTACATATTATTTCGACTGCAAGAAAAAATTCAAAACGTTACGTTTGGTTGCGACTTCGGGCTAAAACAGGGAGTTAATTTTTAGTTGAAATATGGCGCAACGAACCGCCTCAGGAAATTGATGTATTGTTTATCTGCCATTATAACACACTCAATTTATTATTCGACGTTTCAAATGAAATATTTGTGCGTATTTCATAACTCACAACATGAAATGAAGTTAAAATTGTTTATCTGCTGCCTATTTTCCCTAACACATATTTGGTTTTATTTCCGAAATATTTTTTATTTAATTTTTTTTACAGAATTTGACAAATCTCTGTGTTTCATTTTTGAAACAACGTAAACAGATTTGTATTTTATTTTAGAGAGATTCTGGAAGAATCTTAGGACCCCTAGACCCGATTTATAGAAACCGAAGTTAAAGTTAATTCGCGATTAACTTTTAACTGAGGTCCGTTGCGAGGCAACGCGCATATTTTAACCAATCACGGGCTCATATTCCACATTTTAATTCTCTGTTAAACTAATCGCGGATTAAATATTTAACTCGCTGTTCTATAAACCGGTCCCTAGTGTTTTATTTCTTAAAGAACTTTAAGAAATTTAAAAGATGTCAGGAGTAATTATGAAAGAGTTTGAAGGAACTTCGGGACCACTAGTGTCTTTTTTGTAAAGATAGGAAAGAATATTCAGGGTTTTTTGTGTTTTGTTTTTGAAATAATTAAAAAAAAATCTTGGGGGTACCCTGTGTTTTGTTTTCAGGAAATTCTAAAAGAATTTCGAGGGCCCATAGTGTCTTTTTTTAAAGAATTTTGGAAAACTCTTAAATTTTTCAGTTTCTCGATTTTTAATTAATCTCGATTTTTCAGTTTTCCGATTTGCGATTTTTTGATCTTTTAGTTTTAATTTTTTCAATTTTTCGATCTTTGGTTTTAAAATTTTTGGTTCTAACACCATTGCAAAGCAATTTTTCGATTTTTTAATTTTTCCTTTCTCCAATTTTTGACTTTTCGTATTTAAATTTTTCAATTTTCGAAATCGAGAACTTGAAAACCCCAAAAAATTTAAAATTCGGGAAACTGAAAAAACGAATCATCGAGAAAACGAAAAATCGCAAACCGAAAAACTGAAAAGAGAAAAGTCGAAAAACTGAAAAGTCGAAAAATCGAAAATCTGAAAACTTGAAAATTCGAAATGAAAAATTCATAAGTCAACAATTCGAAAAGTCAAAATCTGAAAAATCGAAAATAAAGACTAAATGGAAGAATGAAGAATTCAAAAAGACAAAAATTCAAGAAACGAAAAATCTAAAATCTCCAAAGATTGAAAATCCACATGTTAAAAAAAAATCTAGAATCTGAAAGCCTGAAAAATCGAAAAAGACGAAATGAAACATTCAAAAAGTCAAAAACAAAAAAAAACGAATACTCGAACGATCGTAAAATCGACAAAGTGAAGAAATACAAAATCGAAATATTTGAAAACTCAAAAGGCGAAAAATCTAAAACATGAAGAAAAACTGGTTAATTGAAAAGATAAAAAATCAAAAAAATGACGAAATGAAACATTCAAACGACGAAAAACTGAAGAAACGTGAATTCGAGAAACTGAAAAAAAGAAAAATTGAAAAAATATAAATTCGAACAATTCAAAAGAAGAAAAATCGAAAAAAGAGGAAATAGAACATTGTTATATTAAAAAGACGAAAAACTGAAGAAATGAAACAACAGAAAAAACAAACGAAAATTTTCAAAAGACGAAAAATAAAAAAATTTAAAAAATCGAGAATTGAAAAAAAAAGAAAAATCCACAAAACCAAAAATTGAGGAAACGAAAATTGGAAAAATGCAAACCATGAGAAATCATCGAAAAATTAAAAATCTAGGATATCAAAAATTGAAAAATCGATAAAAACTGAGACTAAACTTAAAAAAAACAGATTTTTAAAAAAGTTGGTCCAAAGTTATAAAATTTTACCCCTATCCAAAAATGAGAAATCGAAAAATTAAAAATCTAGGATTTGAAAATTTGAAAAATCGATAAAAAGTGAAACTAAAGTTAAAAAAAAGCTTTGGGTGACTTTTTAAATGAAACATTGAAAAAGTCAAAAGATGAAAAAAAAACTGACGAAATAAAGAATCCAAAAATCGAAAGCTGAAGATTTTAAAAAATGAAAACACGAAAAATTGAAGAAAACGTATATTCCAAAAATTCAAAAAGGTGAAAATTCGGAAAATTAAAAATTCAGAATCTCAAAAATTGAAAAATCGGTAAAAGATTAAATGAAACATTGAAATATTCGTAAGACGAAAAATTGAAAAATGGTAATTCGAAAAAGGAGAAATGAAGAATCAAAAAAAGAACTGAAAATCGAAAAATTTAAAAGTGGAAAAATAAAAAAATGTGAAAAACATGATTTTGAAAAATCGAGAAAAGAAGAAACGTAGCATTGAATTATTAACCAAAAGACGAGAAATTGAAAAACTGAAAGATCGGAAAAAAGGAGAAACGAAAAATTCCAGAAACCAAAAATTCAACAAGAACGAAAAATCTAAAAACTCCAAAGATTGAAAATCCAAATATTAAAAAAAATCTGGAATCTAAAACCTGAAACATCGAAAAAAGGCGAAATAAAACATTCAAAAACTCAAAAACAAAAAAAACCGAATAATCGAAAGATCGTAACATCGACAAAGTCAAGAAATGAAAAATCGAAATATGTATTTGAAAATTCAAGAAAGGAAAAATCCAAAACATGAAGAAAAACTGAATAACTGAAAAAATGAAAAACGAAAAAATTAAGAAATATAACATTGAATTATTCACAAGACGAAAAATTGAAAAACTGCAACATCGGAAAATTAAAAATCGAAAAAGGGCGAAATGAAACATTGAAAAGACAAAAAAAAACTGAACAACCGAAATTGCAAAATCGACAAAACCGAAAAAATGAAGAATTGAAAAATCGGAAGCTAAAAATTTTTAAAAATCACACGAAAAACTAAGAAACATATTAGAAAAATTCAAAAGATGAAAATTGGAATAATTAAAAATCCAGAATCTCAAAATTGAAAAAAGAAGAAATGAAACTAAAAATATTCGTAAGACGAAAAATTGAAGAAATAATAATTCGAAAAAAGTAGAAATGAAAAATCAAAAAAGGGGAAATGAATCGATAAATTCCAAAGTGGAAAAATCAAAAAAATTGAACAATATCATTATGAAAAATCGAGAAAAGCAGAATTGTAAAATCAGAAGTTGGAAATTCAAAAAAAATGAAAATCAGGATGCTGAAGACGGAAAAAAAAGATACCACTGAATTATTCGACGAAAGACGAAAAACTGAAGAAATGAAACAACGGAAAAAAGAAGAAACGAAAATTTTCAAAAGTTGAAAAATCAAAAAACTGAAAATCGAGAATTTGAAAAACCGAAAAAAAAGAAAAATTGAAAAATTGAAAAATCCACAAAACTAAAAATTGAAGAAACGAAAATTGGAAAAAATGCAAACCATGAGAAATCATCGAAAAATTAAAAATCTAGGATATCAAAAATTGAAAAATCGATAAAAACTGAGACTAAACTTAAAAAAAAACAGATTTTTAAAAAAGTTGGTCCAAAGTTATAAAATTTTACCCCTATCCAAAATATGAGAAATCGAAAAATTAAAAATCTAGGATTTGAAAATTTGAAAAATCGATAAAAAGTGAAACTAAAGTTAAAAAAAAGCTTTGGGTGCGAGCGCAGCGAGGACGTCCGGTTTATTTAAAAAAAAATGGTCCAGAGTTATAAAATTTTCCCCTAGTGCCCTTTTTTAAATAATTTTGAAAGAATCTTTGATTTTTCAGTTTCTCGAATTTTAATTGCTCTCGATTTTTCAGATTTTCGATTTGCGATTTTTTGATTTTTCAGTTTTAATTTTTTCAATTTTTCGATCTTTAGTTTTAAAATTTTTGGTTCTAACGCTATTGCAAAGCAGTTCTTCGTTGTGTTTGAATTTTTCTTTTCTTCAATTTTTTTTTCTTTTAATTTTTAAATTTTTAATTTTCGAAATTGAGAAACTAAAAACCAAAAAAAATGAAATTTCGAGAAACTGAAAAAATTAATCACTAAAAAATCGAAAAATCGCAGATGGAAAAACAGAAAAATCAATACAAACTTAAAATCAAGAATCAGAAAAGTCGAAAAACTGAAAAGTTGAAAATTCGAAATGAAAAATCAGAAAGTCAAAATCTGAAAAATTGAAAAGTAAGACTTAATGAAAAATTAAATCAAAAGACCAAAAATTCAAGAAACGAAAAATCTAAAAACTCCAAAGATTGAAAATCCAAATATAAAAAAGGCGAAATGAAACATTGGAAAAGTCAAAAAACAAAAAAAAACAATAATCGCAAGATTGTAAAATCAACAAAGTGAAGAAAAGAAAAATCGAAAAATTTCAAAATACAACAGACGAAAAACCAAAACATGAAGAAAAACTGAATAACTGAAAAGATGAAAAATCGAAAAAATGAAGAAACGTGAATTCGAGAAATTCAAAAGATGAAAAATCAAAAAAATGAAAATCTAAATTCTAAAAAAACAAAAATGGATAAACTATAACACTGAATTATTCGGAAGCTGGAAAATTGAAAAACATGGAACATAGAAAATTTAAAAATCGAAAAAAGGCGAAATGAAACATTGAAAAAGCCAAATAACAAAATCGACAAACCTGAAAAATCGGAAGCTAAACATTTGGAAGATGAAAACACGAAAAATTGAAGAAACGTATATTCGAAAAATTGAAAAGATGAAATTTCGAAGAATTAACAATCCAGAATCTCAAGAATTGAAAAAAGAAGAAATGAAACATTAAAATATTCGTAAGACGAAAAATTAAAGAAATGACAATTCGAAAAAAAGAAGAAAAGAAAAATCAAAAAAAGAAGAAATGAAAATCGAAGAATTCAAAAGTTGGAAAATCAAAAAAAAATTAAAATGAGATTCTGAAAAATCGAGAAAAGAAAAAATGTAATATTGCATTATTCGAAAGACGAGAAATTGAAAAAATGAAACATCGGGAAAAAAGAAATGAAAAAATCAAAAGACCAAAAATTCAACAAACGAAAAATCTAAAAACTCCAAAAACTGAAAATCCAAATATTAAAAAAAAATCCTAGAATCTAAAACCTGAAGAAGCGAAAAAAAGGCGAAATGAAACATTCAAAAACTCAAAAACAAAAAAAAACGAATAAACGAAAGATCGTAAAATCGACAAAGTGAAGAATGAAAAATCGAAAGATTTGAGAATTCAAAAGGCGAAATATCCAAAACATGAGAAAAAACTGAATAAGTGAAAAAATGAAACATCAAAAAAATGACGAAATGAAACATTCAAACGACGAAAAACTGAAAAAACATGAATTCGAGAAAGTGAAAAAACGAAAAATTGAAAAAATATAAATTCGAACAATTTAAAGGTGAAAAATCGAAAAAAGAGAAAATAGAACATTGTTGTATTGAAAAGAAAAACTGAAGAAACGAAAATTTTCAAAAGTTGAAAAATCAAAAAACTGAAAAATCGAGAATTTGAAAAATCGAAAAAAAAAGAAAAATGAAAAATTGAAAAATCCACAAAAATGAGAAATCGAAAAATTAAAAATCTAGGATTTGAAAATTTGAAAAATCGATACAAAGTGAAACTAAAGTTAAAAAAACGCTTTGGATGCGAGCGCAGCGAGCATGTTCAGGTTTATTTAAAAAAAAATGGTCCAGAGTTATAAAATTTTCCCCTAGTGTCCTTTTTTAAAGAATTTTGAAAGAATATTTGATTTTGAGCAATTAAAAATCGACAAAGTAAAGAAATGAAAATCGAAAAATTTGAAAATCCAAAAGACGAAAAGTCCAAAACATGAAGAAAATCTTAATAACTGAAAAGATGAAAAATCGAAAAAATGACGAAAAACTGAAGAAATTCAAAACATGAAAAATCGAAACAAGAGGACATTGAACATTGTAAGGTAGTATTGAAAAAACGAAAAACTGAAAAAATGAAACATCGAAAAAAGAAGAAATGACAAAAATCAAATGTTGAAAACTCAAAAAATTGAAAATCTAGATTCTAAAAAAAAACTAAAAAAGAAGAAATATAACACTGAATTATTCAGAACACGAAAAATTTAAAAAAAAACGGAACATAGGAAAATTATAAATCGAAGAAAGGCGAAATGAAACATTGACAAAGTCAAAAGGCGAAAAAAAAACTGAAAAACCAAGATTACAAAAAGTGAAGAAATAAAGAATCCAAAAATGGGAAGCTGAAGATTTTAAAAAATGAAAACACGAAAAATTGAAGAAACGTATATTCCAAAAATTCAAAATGATGGAAATTCGGAAAACTAAAAATTCAGAATCTCAAAAATTGAAAAATCGATAAAAGATTAAATGTAACATTAAAATATTCGCAAGACGAAAAATTGAAAAATGATAATTCGAAAAAGGAGAAATGAAAAACCAAAAAAAGAATTGAAAATCTAAAAATTCAAAAGTGTAAAAATAAAAAAATGTGAAAACATGATTTTGAAAAATCGAGAAAAGAAGAAACGTAACATTGAATTATTATTCAAAAGACGAGAAATTGAAAAACTGTAAGATCGGAAAAAAGAAGAAACGAAAAATTCCAAAAACCAAAAATTCAACAAGAACGAAAAATCTAAAAACTCCAAAGATTGAAAATCCAAATATTAAAAAAAATCTGGAATCTAAAACCTGAAACATCGAAAAAAGGCGAAATGAAACATTCAAAAACTCAAAAACAAAAAAACCGAATAATCGAAAGATCGTAAAATCGACGAAGTCAAGAAATGAAAAATCGAAATATTTGAAAATTCAAGAAAGAAAAAATCCAAAACATGAAGAAAAACTGAATAACTGAAAAGATGAAAAACGAAAAAATTAAGAAATATAACATTGAATTATTCACAAGATGAAAAATTGAAAAACCGCAACATAGAAAAAAGACGAAATGAAACATTGAAAAAGTCAAAAGACGAAAAAAACTGAAAAACCGAAATTGCAAAATCGACAAAACCGAAGAAATGAAGAATTGAAAAATCAGAAGCCGAAAATTTAAAAAAATCAACACACGAAAAATTCAAAAGATGAAAATTGGAAAAATTTAAAATCCAGATTCTCAAAAATTGAAAAAAGAAGAAATTAAACTAAAAATAAAAAGAAAAGATTAATTCGACAAAAGGAGAAATGAAAATCGAAAAATTCAAAAGAGAAAAAATCAAAAAATTGGAAAATATGATTATGAAAAATCGAGAAAAGTAGAATTGTAAAATCAAAAATTGAAAATTCAAAAAAATTGAAAAAGAAGAAATGTAACACTGAATTATTCAAAAACGAAAAACTGAAGAAATCAAACAACGGAAAAAAGAAGCAAACATTTTCTAAAGTTGAAAAATCAAAAAATTGAAAATCGAGAATTTGAAAAACCTAAAAAAAAGAAAAAATTAAAAATTAAAAAATCCACAAAACCAAAAATTGAAGAAACAAAAATTCGAAAAATTCAAAACATGAGAAATCGAAAAATTTAAATCCTAGGATATCAAAAAAAAGTCAAGTTTATTAAAAAAATTGGTCCAAAGTTATAAAATTTAGTCCCTTTTTTAATTTCAAAAGATCTCCGTTTTGGAGAGTTTTAAAAAAACTTGGGGCTCGTTAACGTTTTCTTTTTTTTTTAAAGAATGTGAATGAATATTCCGGGTTTCGTATTTTGTTGTTGAAAGAATTTAAAATGATCCTGGGGACCTCTAGTGTTTTTTTTAAGAATGTGTGAGGATATTTAAAGCCTTTGGTGTTTTATTTTTTAAAGAATTTTAAAAGATCACAGGATTTTTTTAAAAGAGTTTGAAATAATCTTGGGGTTCCTAATGCTTTTTTTTTGTTGTTGTTTTAGAGAGAACCTTGGGAGCGTGCAGTTTTAACTTTTAAAAAATTTTAAAAAGTTTCAGAGGTGTTTTTAAAAAGAGTTTAAAAGGATCTTCAGGATCCCTAATACCTTTTTATTAGGAATGTGAAAGAATCTTAGGGGTCTCTGTTGCCTTGGAGGACTCGGGGTGTTTTATTTTTGGGACTCTTAGATTGGGAAATGATATTAGGAATCCTTTCTTTTATTTTTGACAGAATTTTAAAAAATCTTGTATTTTGTTTTGGAAAAATTCCGAACAAATCTGGAATGCCCCTGGTGTATTTTTTGAAAGGTGGCAACAATGTAGACATCGTCAAGACGTTTAAAAACTAATTAATAAATCACAAATAATACGACTTAGATACCATGTTACACAATTCTGCGCAAAAAATCCACCTGATTCTAGATACTGCAAACACCGCATCAGCTTCAATGCAGTAATCCCATAAACGACAAACACCATTAAAATGCAACAAATAAAACAGTCACTTCTTTTGACAACACAAAACGAACACGAAAAAATCGCACTATAGACTAATCAAGCGCCGAACAAAAAATCACAATACGTTAGCTGGGAGCTACATCAAAGTAAAAAGCACAGAATTATTTAGTTTCAAACAAAACCTAGCGTCGCTATACAGTTCACCACATGTTTACTTTATCCCAACGTTCCATCCAGCAAATTCTGTCGATTTTTAATCAAACTCGTTAAAACTTTTCGCAACATAAATAATCGCAACTCAAAGAAGGTCTTCAAGACATCACGACTCAGTTAGCACGAATAAGAGATCAAAGCCGCGACGAATCATTATCAAATTATAATCAAACCTGGATGGAATTCTGTACGTTCCAATTATGCATGCGCTCGTAAAAACACAAAAATAATGCAAAGGCGGCCGACACCTGCACAAAAGCCAGCCACTTCTATAATTAATCCAAAAGTTTTTCCCCGGCAGTAGCGAACTCTTAATTACGACTCCGCTTCTAATTATTTGCATTTATAACCAAGGTCCTCGTAGATGCACCGCTTTGTCGCCTCCGCGAAATTAATTTGCATGTTTTAACCGCACGAAATTCTTTTAGGCATTGTTCGTTCACGGACAATCATTAACTTCATTACTCGAGAACGAATTGAATGAAAATTGCACTTCATTAATTACGTTTTAACGAGTCGGTTGCTCAGCCCGTTCCGCGACAAATCACTCAACATCTAGCTCGACTCAACGCCATCTAAACAATGCATTTTTAATGCTCGAAAAAACTTTCGTGCGGCTTCTTTGGCCCTCCCCCGACGATAATTAGCTTCATTACTCTAAGAACGAATTGAATGAAAATTACACCTCATCAATTACGTTTTAACAAAATTAACTCGCCGCTCTTCCCTTCGTTAAACACGTACTTTATATTAAAATTGGCCGAGCTATAACAGGGCCACGTGAATGGAAACTGCGATGGCAATCGCACCTTTGGGGGCGGCGGAGGCGGTCACTTCCTTCCCTCGTCTAATCCGCAAACGCGGCCTTTTAGATATTCTTTCTACGGCACGGAGGAACACACGGTAAAACGGAAGCCTTTTCATAATTAAATCCAGAGCCAGCCACTTTGTAACCTCAATGCTCTTGCATTAGCAAAGTGCTTCAGACCGCACGAACATCAGGGCGGTTTTTCCTCGGACTTTTCTCGCTGGAATCCGACAACTCTCGGGGAATCTTTGGGGTTATAAAGCAGACTAAACAGCTTTCTGGACAAACAGGCGGCGTAATTAATTAATTGGAGACAAAAGCGACTCAGACACAATGTTGATTATATTTTAAAACAAGAGACGCGCCGCCGGAATTAAGAGAGTGGATTTTCTTGGTGGAGGCGGAATTAATTCCGAGCTGTCACAGGACAGGTTTTTTGACCTTCTACATGTGTTGATCCTTGAACTTTTACGGCGACTTTTTCGAGCTGGGAAACATGAATTAGGTGCTCGCTCGGGTAGTAAAATCAAGGAACGGACTTATGGGATATTAAATAAGAAGTCAATAAAACATAATCTGGAATCGTTCCATTTCAGCCAACTATCTCCGAGCGCTTAGTCCCTTTCACGTAAGTAATCCTTTTTTTGTTCGTCATATACCGGCCACCAGACTTCGCGAACAATACGTCCTCTACGTATTACTGTCTCTAAAGGGATTATATCAAGCAAAATTCAGACGACCGAAAATACGAATCTTGTCCCGGCGACAACTCCCACCTTTTTCAGGGACACACTAAATTAGCGCAAACGGGTCGTCGCAAATTCAAGACTTCACAATCCGTGGCAACAAAGCGACCAATTAACCTTAACACTTGAACTTTAACACCAATCTGTGCGCTTCTGAGTGCCCGTAACGCACTCACTTGACACAATTGTGTCGTGATGATGCAATTTTACAGCCCGCTCCGAATTCCAGAGAAGCTACCGTTCACAAAATTGAGTGAGCCAGAACCCCCGTCATATAACTTCGATCAATATATAAACGGTGCTCTTCAGTAGATTTTATTGCTTTCGTTAGAAAATTTGGCTTCAGCCTCCCCAGATTTAATTAGTTTGAAACTTTTATGACCACAGTGATTGCTTTAGAATAAACCGTGTAAAATCGGTGTTGCTTTTTCCGGTTATCGGTACCCCTCAGGCACACCTTCGTGCCACCTTTCAAAAGTCTTCCCATTCCCAATCGATTCACACCGAAAACGACAGTACTGCAACTCAGACCGCAGATAGGTCCCAGAATTGTAGCCCCACTTTCCGGCCCATAAGCTTCCCGTTGTAAGTTATTCCTGCACCATAGAAACAAAAGTTCATGTGACGAGCAAACTTATCACGAGTTAATTATCCAAGCGATAACCTCTCCTGATCTCCGTCGGCACGAAATCACACCGACCAGACCGAAGAATCCGAAAATGACGTCGGAATGCTTGCCCGGGGCAATTAAAGACCCCTGGAACACGGCTACGGTGACGCTTCATTGAGCATCTGCCGTCGCCGCCGGCCCACTCGGCTCATCGTGCATCATAAGCATCGACCAGGTCCTTTCCGCATCTTCGTCAAATTCCTGTCTGCCTCAGAGCATCGTCGTATTTCCCCAACGACGCTGAAATATTGGAACAATTCGCTGACGTGCGGGTGGGTGAGCCATTCATCATGATGAAGACCGAAAGTACGCCGGACCTCACACTTATCCTGGAGCACTCCTTCGCGACGCAACAAGTAACCACCGCCTCCTCAAAATGCTACTCTATACATGATTTAGCGCTGCTGCTGCTACCCGGACTCGATAAAGCCCTTCGGGACGCGCGTCGCGACGAACTGATTAAAACTTATCACCAGGCGCTGTGCACCAGACTGGAAGAAATAGGGCTTGCCCTGCGACAGTCCCCCACGGGCGTGGCCCTGATGGGTCCTCGACTCATCTACACCCCGATGGAAGGGCGCGACGAGGAGGTCTTCGAGCGCGTTGGAATTATTATGAATTGCATCGATCTGGGCTGGTTGTGATGGGTTACCACTTAATTAACGGAGAGTGTTTACTTTGGCTTCGTTTAATTTTCACTTTCACCGATATGCTTTATTTTCACAACAAAACGGATGTGGTTATTGATGTTGGTAATTGTTTGTGCTACGTTCTGATAGCACGGTCGAGGTCAACGCCGGCTGGTAATCCATGTTTATGAAGACGGGATTTCGAATAAAGAACATTAGTTGTGATGGCGTGTTTTATTTATGGAGATGAGTTCTCAAAGCGCTGATTTCGCGGGCAAGGTGCCGACTTTTAACGTAGTTTTGGGAGACAGAGGATTCTATTTAAATAACATTCATTTATTCAAAACCTCAGGTGTGGTAATCTACATTACCATTTATTACCTTACTTTTGAGAAAACGGTATTAGAAAAGACTGACTGCCACCAATATTCCAGATTTATAACAATAATTAAACACTTATGTGTTTTTTAAATCTTCACAGATAAGCGGATTAGGTTAGTCCCTCTCTACTATGTATTTCCGGCTACGAATTTAGTTGGTTGAAGAGGTTAAGAAATTGCTACTGGAAACGTTGAACTTTTAGAGAACCGAGGGTATCCAACTTTTTTAAAATAAAACTTTACTAAAGAGACTCCAATTACATCGACTTTCGACTCAAAATCCAAAAGATTCCTGAAGGACGTTCGTCCGATAAGCGAAATTTACGATTGGCGTCAGTTACAAATGATGCTAAAAAGTCTCTTGTTTGTAACCCGTTAGGTGAGATAATTCTCTAATTTATTTCGTCCCCCTCGTGTAACGATGGTAACGTAGGCACGTTGCGCACAAGACGAGTAAGACAATTCTGACATTATTTCATCAATTTACCAAGATTTGACACCCTCCGGTATTTTTTTGTTAATTTACTTTCTATAACTAACGCGCTTTTGATTATCTACTGAAACAGACTGACAATCATTAGTGAAGTCCTAATTATCTGCGCAAAGCAATAAATTATCCGCAAATTTCAAACATCGAACAAAGGTAAGGTAGTTCCAAACCCGGCAACACGTTAAGTCGTAAAACCCTCACGTTCGCTCATTAGAAATTCTTTTCGTTCGAAGCGGTTGTTGAAAAACGAATCAAAATGAAACCAGGTTGTGGGTCCGGTTAAAAAGGTCCCGCGGGACGACCCACAAACTTGGCGAGTCGTAGCTTCTGCTAGATTATTTCGTCGTATGATTTTCCCCGCGCTTGTCGCTTTGACGACTTAACGCGTCAGCGGCGAATGCAACTTTAATGCAATTACGGGGAATAAAGTTAAGCCGTAGTTATATCTCTTCGCTGCCAATCGAGCCGCCGCCTTTTGTACGTCGAGTAACAAAGTTAGCAGTTATGGGAACAAAATCTGCGACTTACCGCACGCCGAAACTTCGTCGTCTTCACAGTCGGAGTAAGAGTCAGAGTTCGTGTCGTCGTAACAATACCATTTACTTGAATTCACCGCACTCAAAACGACCGCTTTTAATTTTCTCCTAGCGTTAAATTTTTTAAGTTCTTCTACCGAATCTCCGAGATGGATCCTTAAACCCTTATCGCGATCCTGGAACAAATCCCAAAGCTCGTGTTGGCACGTACTTATCTCCCCGAAACTCCTCCATAATTACCCTCAGCCATCTATGATTTAAAACTTCCTGTATCGTTATCCTCTGCTTCGGATCCACTGTTAACATTTGTTGAATTAAGTCTTTTGCACTATCACTAATGAGCTCCACTGCGGCGAATCCATCTGCAAAGAGACAAATAAATAAAGATCGACTCGTGAGAAAAGTCCGTCGGGCAAAAACCAGAACTTTCTCTAACTCGATCGCCCGAGGTGCTAAAACTCCGATAGAACAAAGCAAAAACGGCGATATTTCAGAGGAAGTGTCTTAGTTTCGCGCTTAATTATTGACGAGGTGCGGGATCAAAAACGAGCAGGGACATCACTCACGTGTATCTTCCCTCGGCAAATGGACTCCATCAGTCTGCGACCGCTTCCATGGAAAGGCAACGTACCAGAGAGAAGGGCGTGGAGGAGGACACCGGCGGCCCAAATATCCACAGGTTTGCCGTAGGGTCGCCTTTCGATTACTTCGGGGGCCATAAAGCTTGGACATCCTACTCTGCCTACAATTAAAGTTAACTTGAGCCATAAATGAATCGCCGTCCCCAAGAAAAAGTTTAGCCCGGAGACCTAGTGCGCAGCAAAGACAAACAGTCTTTGAATTCTGTGGCGATAACTAAACTCCATGCGTTATCGTCATGCATTAGCACGAATGATATGATGGAAATGATGATACACCCAAAAGAGCTAAATGTGGCCCGGCCATCCGAAATTAAGTACATTTACGCTAATATCCTACACATTAACTAGAAAGTTGGAAGTATCTAAATTATGACAGGCATGGGCAATCGGACTCCATATTCCGTGGATTTTTACTTCTGGGGTCGCTTTACTTTGACAGGTAATTAATCATGTGTATGAATGAAAGAAATCGAGAAAATCAAACACAAAGAAAAACGATTTCGAACGTATCCGCCGACTGCTAATAAAATAACTCGACGGAGAAAAGGTGAGGGAACGAACTTCCAACGAAATATTTTAAATCCTCCTTCTTCTCACGGCCGAACGATTTCTCTACGATTTGCAAATTTAACGAAAACACAAGTCTATCCTTGCATACATAACGGAATCGAAATTTCACCCCTGCGCAAAAATTAGCAACGTCGGGGAATTTCTCCACCGTCCCAAACTTCGAACGCACTTGCCAACACGAACAAAGAGACGGATTTAAACAAGGTTGCCAAGATTAAGAACCACTTGTGAAAGCTATTACCCGTAATTTATTTACTACCCGATATAAACGTAAGCGGTTAATTTCTACCGCTAACGCATTATATTAAATAAATCGTGACGCTAATTGTCTGAAACGCCTAAAATCGACGCAGGACTCCTACTGACACAAAAATGACTACTTATTAAACACGGTTAAATCGTAAACATTTTTTTCTATTTTCGAGTTTTACCCTAGAACACACTAGAGGCGGATTTAAACAAGGTTGCCAAGATTAAGAACCTCTTCTCAAAGCTATTACCCGTAATTTATTTACTACCCGCCATAAACGTAAGCGGTTAATATTTACCGCTAACGCGTAATATTAAATAAATCGTGAAGCTAATTATCTTGAGTGCCTAAAAACGACTTAGGGATGCTATTTAGACACACGGGTCACCTTGTACGCGTTTTGAGGTAAGCACTGCAATTACGGTCGTGTTCTGTGAATTTAAAGCGCCACGAGCGTGTTCGCACACGCATAATAAAATAAAAATTTCGTTGTTTCCCCACTTTTCAAATCCAGATACACTTGCTAACACGAACAAAGAGATATTCAGATTTGATAAAACGCGCACATCAAAGTGTCAAGGGAGCAGTCGCTAAAACGCAAATATTTCATTTTTCCGGCGTGTGAGAAAGATCGCGAAAGTGAAAGTTCCGCCACTAGTCCAACTACCGTAATTACGCGAAATAAAAATCATGCGACGCAGCTTTAACGCACGGGCAAATCCTGTCAGACGCGTGACACTTCAGTCGTGAAATTTCCCTTCCAGACATTTAAATTTTTTAAATTTTCGTTAAATCGAGTAAAAATCGACCGGCTACGTAACCTTCGATTAAACCAGAAATCCTGTGCTTGTAACAACTGATGGACTCTCACGTTATGATTATGAAAATGATGTGTGAACAGAGCGATATTTCCGGTCAGCGGATAAAACAACGCAGCCAACAGACCGTGAGCAATCGTGCCTGCAAACCGGACAAAAATAGAAATTCGCTCGCTGCGACACCAAAACACATCTGGTGGAGTTTGGGGCGCACGCGATAGCGCTGACTCGGCTAAACAGGATTTTCCGATGCAGCGAAACCGGTCGATGGTTGCTCACGGACCATTAGCCGCCGCCGCCGCTCTGCGGTGGTGGGTGGTTATGGGATGCAATCAAGCACTGGAAGTTATGGCTTACCGGCTCTGTCAGATTTTAGATACAGCTGACCCATAGGACTGAGGTTGGTCCGGTATTCTGACACAAGGCATTCTGCAGGCCGCCAACACATTACCATGAATGTACCAATACCCGTAAGTCAGAGGTCCAAGGCACTCGGACGCGTTTAACCTCCTAGACGTCGCAGACTGAGCTAAACGACGCAATTCACCGTCACAAAGTTAGAATTTAGTGTACCCGGACCTTTTTTTGGAGCGTCCACACAGAACAATGCAAAAAGTTTTTTGAAAAGTCCAACTACCCGGCAAAGGACGAATATTAGGTAAGTGTTATTTAAAGTAAATTCCGGCCGTGTTAACGGTTTGTACCCGAACCTGGCGTCACTGTTTACGACAAAACCGAACGCCTCGAATTACCATAAGTGACACCCTTGATGTTAAAACCGCGGACGATCCACCTGTTGTTTAGAAAACAGTCGGGTCGATATCGAATTTGGGTCGACGCAATTTACTGCAATGGCTGAAGTAACGAGACAAGTTTTTACGGCTTTTAGATAACGCGGCAGCTACTTGAGGGTAGACTGGGGTTATAAATCCGCGGAAGGAGAAATTGCGTCGCGAGGAAACTTCGCTCTGATGTCTTTTCGACGATCGGTTAGCTCTATAAACATGTTCTTGAACTTTATCAAAAAATTGTTAGGGTGCTGCGACGACTTATGGGAGAGCCTATAAGAGGCTTTTGTTATTGCAAAGTCGTCTACGCACTTGACGAGGAATAAGATTTATTTAAGGCGCGATTGCGACTCTTAAATATTTCAACTTCATTCCGTGCATAAATATGGAAGGTCGAGGGTGAGAAAGCGTTCGGATTTGGAGTTAGGAGGTGGGTTCACGGACGAGGGAAGTGCGTGAAAGTGCGGCTAGAACGACAGTAACTCAACCCTGGACGATATCCTAGAAGGATTTTTTAGGCTCGTTTGTGTATTCTAATAGCGTGTTTATTTGCGAACGTTTTTTTTTTAAGTAAAAGAGTATAAATTGAGAGTGGGAGCACTCATGTATGACTTTTTTGATTCGTGAGAAAGGGGTATCTGTTCGTTCTCTTTGTGCGACATGCAATTAGAGTCGTCTAGATAGTGCAACTTTTCATTAAAATTCAGTCCGTGCCCGGCTTGAGCGACTCGTCACTTTCATTTCATCTTCCGCCCTTAAAACGACCAAACGAGGAATTCCTTCCTTATAGACACTAATTAACCGTTTCCTCGAAAAGCTGCAGCGCTTCGACTAACGCCCCAAATTGCCAATTAGAATAAAGAAATTAGTCACGTCCGCAATTATTTGTAAAATTTCCAACGCGTAAATCCAGGTATTCGTGCCACTACTAGACAACATAACCCCGAATAAAGTAGGTCGATTCTATGTAATTTCGTCCCACCTCCAAACATCCCCGTATTAGCATACATTTGAATATCATTCCGCAGAAGCGCCAATCCCGAAATTCTTAATACCGTAGTGTAACGTGCCTTAGACCGCCGACAAACGATCCGTTTTTCTTTTTGTTGTTTGGCAACGCGACGACGCATACAGGCGGACTAATCAACGACTGTTAAATTCCATTAGGGCAACTGTAAATTGCTCATCACGGAAACTGCCATGGCGTTTTTACTCCCCCGGAGTTTTAGAGAAATGAGGTGGAAGCTCGGCGGCGGCGGCGACCTTAACCGATATATCGAGTCCTGGGTCGTTCCCCAGCCGAGCTTTAATTTCCCAGCTTCATTGTTTTATGAAATGTGTTTTCATCGGTCCGCGGTTAATCCGATTGCCTCCAAGAACTGCTAGTGTTGTGTCGGGGTTATTTACAGGGGCTGTCTTCGGCAATTCCGAAACCGGAAGACATTTGCGGGTAATGAATTTGTAGAGCCGTTTCGAGGGATCCGAAATTAAATCCGCAGCCGGCGGAAAAAACGACGCGGTAGGCGGATCAACGACGAACGCAATCGAGCGACTGTGATGTATCAAGGTGGACAGCGACCTTGTTGCACTCAGTCGCCATGTAATTATGCGGGCTATGCATAGAAACCTAGAGTAAGCAAGCGAGTTAGAAAGGCAACCATGCGGTTAAAGCAACTTCGCGCTTGTTCCAGAATAGCCGTAGGTGTAAAATTTCATGAATAAACGTCCATTACTTCTAAAACGACTCGCATTACGGGATTACTATTATGAAAGCTCGAATGTCGTAAATCTAGTTTATGTTGGCTAATGCGTTTATTATTAAATTTAGCACGTAATGGACGTATTGTTTAACGGAAAGAACCTCAACAACTCGTGTTTGTTATTATGAAAACTTCCCCCTCCACCGTCAAACGAACTAAATTATCGAAAACGGTGTCAGATGTGAAGCCGAGTTAGTGGTCTGAATTTAAATTAACCCTTAAATGAATTTTAAATATTTGCAAAAGCGAGTGGTGTCTGTTTCTGCGCTCGTGAATGTTTAATTCCGTCTAAATCGACGACGTTTTCGTGGATCTTTGCCAGCAGCGGCGACATATCGATCGCACACTTGCATTAATTAAATACGGTGGTTGAATGCGATCGGGGTTGCACAGAAAGCAGCTACTTCATACTCGAATATTCGCCCGACTGCGCCATTTATGCTTGCATTAATTTGATGAAAACGTATACAAAAAATCACCAAACAAACGCAAACTTATTCTCTCCAATTGCCACTTGCAACCTTTATGGGGCGAAATGTAGATCAGTAGGTGTAGTGAGCAGCGCCTGGTAACATTAGCCACATTCAAGGACCATAAAACGGGCCAATCGGGTTCAAGATCAAGTTTAATGTTCATTCACCGTTTGAACATGACACGGCACCCTGCATGTACCATGCACGCAGACAATTAACACAGCTACAATATTTAAATGTCTTTTTTAAAGGAACAAGGAACGTTATTTAGTTTGGAAGCGAAGCGATGGCAGTTAGGAAGCGTATATTTCACTCGGAGCTTGTGAACGGCACCCTCTTTAAGAAAAAGTGCGACACGCCAAAACCTTGAGCAAACAATCTAGCTTCAGTACTTGAATCCGTAAATTTGACGTCAACACAATTATCTCGCTACAAATAAACCAGACAACTCGACATCTTACATATTTTGAAACGAAAACAATCGTTTGTGCGTTTTTTAGTTTGTCGGTCACGAATATCGTCCGTTCAAAGTCTAAAGCAATTTGCGACCATATCGACTTCAAAGCTTTGGCAACAAGAGACGAATGTTGGAACTGCGAGGCTTCGGCAATCATAGCTAGTTTCACAAGTCTCCACAAACATCGTCTGGAATAGTCGTCTGGTTTAGATGTTTTATATACACGAAAAGTAGTAAAGGTGGTGTTGACCTTGAAAAGTGCCCGCTATTCTACTCGAGCCCCACTTTCTACTCGACCCCCTTTCTACTAAAGGGTGGGGGAGCCTCGCTTCACTCGCTTCTGCAAGACTTACCTGAGTGAATTAATTGTGGAAACGTACACCGCACTGTCATAACTCCGTGTCGTAAGAGCAGGGAGTGCGTTTGCCGAATCCGTCTTAGTAAATACATTATTTAATCCCAATGTTGCGCCTTTGCCGTCTAAAAACCCCACGACATCTCGTTTGATTCCGTAGCAAATGAAAACAAACAAAAAATCGCATTAAACTTAAACGAAATATGTACGAGTCCGTTAGAGTCGAACTCCTCAGCAAACTTGCCGTAATTTAATCTGGAATAAATTGGAGAAATCGCCATGGCAGTTTCTTTTTATTACTCGTGTCCGTGAGCTGACTTCGTAGTTTCTTTTAACGGGGAGGCGTCGTGCAGCAGATGACGCCTTCAAGAGTCCTTTTTGTGCCTTTTACGCCGTCGTGTTACCCCAGTAAACACAATAAACACACACACACGCGCACACCAGGTGAAGGAGTGTGGGTTTAGAGAGAAGACATGTCACGTGTACGACACAAACAATAAAACATCGACTTACCCCCCGGATTATTCGGATGTCTATCCGGTAATTGGACGGCGACTCCGAAACCACCGAGTTTTACGGGCGCCGAGTTCTCCTTAGTGGCCAAAAGTATACAGTCGGGTTTGATGTCCCTGTGGACTATGTCGTTTTCGTGGCAGTACCTCATGGCCTCGAGGATCTGACGCATGTAATGACTAGAAACGTCAAGACGAGAAGGTTAGGATCGAAAACGTGGAATAATTTACATTCCACGAGAAGACGTGATTTAATACAAGCCAGGGCAAAGGAAGGTGGATGCGGCGGTCTTTAATATTGAAATCTGGAAGCGTTTCCACGGAAATCCCCACGTTTAATGGGTATTTCCTATGGCTCGAGTCGAATGCATCTCGAGAACGAATTTCCACCGGACTTGTCTAACATTCATTGTAGACGTCGGCGCGGCTTTTAATATCCAAATTCAATTATCAAAAACGCTGCCTCTCGCCAGCGACAGGCGAGCAAACGCCCGTTCCTTCTTATTCCCAAATTGCACCTGAACATGTCGTCGTAAAAATGCGAGTTTCATGTCTACCGCCGCACGTTTGATAATAAATTCTACTTGCCTAGCTACTGCTTCGCTGTAAACGAATCCCGAGGATGCTCTCCGTACCACTTCGTAACAAAGGTCGGAGCCGTCCATGCTGAAACAGTGATAAATGAAATTAGTACACGTGTCGAGGCCTTAAACGAATTGCATACGAGACAATCTCTAATGCAATATTAACGCGTCGCGGAATTTATGACTCAATGGTTTGCCCGCTGTAGCCACGAGCCTACCGAGAACTGCTTAATAATTCACGAACTACCAAAAATTCGTTACGTTCCGACGCACTAATTACTAAGCGGAAGGTATTCGTTCGCGGTACACACCCAAATCTGACGGACCACAACGTGTATACCGCTCTCCCACCTGGTGCGACGTCCATATCTATAGTGTCGCTCCGCAATGGGAGGAACCCCGCGCCGGTTCGCTTCCGTAATACCAGCTGCGTTTCTGTCTCAAAATAGCAAAAATATCTTTTCCGCAGCCACAAAGCAGACGCCTTCTCGTTTTATTACTTAATACAGCTCTTTCCGCATCGAATCGATACCGCCAAAAACATGGTCAGGGACGTCGAGTTAATCTTCGGCACTCAGCTGACGCCAATTCAAGCAACAGTGCCGAGCTGCTATAAATTTAAAAAAATTGCAAGGGTCGGACGTCAGGTGTTTGCAAAGTTTTTCGATTACGAATTCAGGAGGAGAGCCAATCGCGGCGTTCGTTGGTTGTCACGTGTCCGTCTTATTAGACAGATCGACCCTCGTTAACGGGCCGGTCGATCACGCCACGAAATATTAGAGATTGGTATCGGGTGAAGGCGATTAATGGTAAGGTGCGCCCACGGAAACCGGAGCTCGGACAAAAATTAGAGCAGTAGGCGTGCTGCGTTTAGGGCGACCCTAATAACTTAGGATCAATCGATTCCGGGATGAATGAACAAGATGTTCGTTTGGAATGTTTAAACCCCATCAGGCTGGTGTATGGACGTGCTGATTAAGTTCCTCGCGCGAAAATAGTCCTTGCCGGACTAGGTTTAGCCGCTTTTCATCCTCTCTTCGATTTACGCCGCTCACGTGAGCACGAGCTCTCCCTTCCGTCTTCCGCTTCGGTAAACACACTTTCGACACGTTCTCGACAGCCGAAGAAACTAAATTTCAATCGGACTAAACAAAGTCGATTTATACTCACAATTCGAATACCATGTACAGCATGCCTTCGGACGAGTAGGTTTCTAGGAGTTCGACGATGTGCGGGTGCTTCAGCATGTGACATATTGTGGCCTCACGCTTCAAGTCTGCAAAAAATTCGTGACGACGGGGAAGTGACGGATTAGGGGGACACTCACCGTCCGTACTCAGGCCTGGACTAGAAGTGAATTTTGCGACATCTACGATTTTCGCTGCGAACTGCTGTGCGGTCTGCCGGTGAATGCAACGTCTAACTACACTAAATGGTCCCCTGGAACAACAACCGAAAATAAAATGTCTTGACTGACGGACTTATCAAAACGTATTGTTTCAGTAATTAGTTTTGTGCAAACCCGTGTGTATTTGTAATTAAACTTGGTGTAAACTTTTTGACATCCTGTTAACGATAGCTCAAGAGCTAGCGCTGTTAAATATTCAAAAGCAAAATCCGCTTTACAACGAGTGTTTGTCGAAAGTTGCAAAGTTTCTTCAAAAAAAACAAAAAACAAAAAACAAAACTGGGATGAATAAGCCATAAGGCTTTTTGTGTAAAAACATGAACAAGGTCACTACCAGGATAATTACTGAGGCAGGCTGCTTACTCAAACTTCTAAACACTATTGCAAGTTTAAGCAACAGAGTGCTAACTTTCCCTTCACCGAGCTTTCAAGAAGCTACTTTTACGACCAATTTAAAGCTTTTAGTGTCTCTTAGATAAGGCTTGTATTGAAAACAGACGAGTTTCGCTTGATGACCAGTCGATAACGACCGGTTAACACTGCGCGCACTTTTCTTTCTTGTAAAAAGTCGTCCTCACTACTCCATTAGAAACCTGGAAGGAAGTTTCGCAAATCTCGTAACTTTTTAATGGACCCTTGAGCTAAAATACGATGTTAATTCGTTCGTTTAGTAATTTTCTACAAACTCGTAATTTCTTCGAGAGGTTGTTTTCAGACCCAGAGTCAGATATAAATTAGCGAAAATCCCTTAATTCGACAGTTAATAAAGAGATAAAGTCGGAATAGAACGGAGCGAGTTGGGAGCTGAAACTGAATTGACAATTGGTTTAAATCCGACGACTTAGTGACGTCGCGTGTAGTTTAGTCACCTTTTTGTGTCGTAATTAAAAACAAGTAAATAACTTTTGTGTCGTTTTACTGGTGAATTAGGCCGCGGGATGAGAAATGGCGCGCCGCATCCTGGTCACGGCACCACCTCGCCACCTGCCTTTTATCTTCCTGATGGAGCCCGGTGTCCGTTAATGCATTTACGGCGTCCGCCGCCTCTCTCATAATGAAATAGGAAATTACAATCAACGAACAATGCCGATTGACACTAATAAATAACACCATGTGAAATCTGGCGCCCCTATAATATTTCGCAGGGAGTTGTGGCGTAATCGTCAATAAATCATTTACCTGTGAATAGATATGTGACGCGCCAATTTTCAAAAGCCCATCAAAATCCTGTTCATTTTATCACTAAATCAATCTGTCAACGTCAACAAAGTAGCTTCATATTGTTTCTTATATATCGATTTGAGGTAGCGGTGTGCTACAAGTGTCTGAGACCGAAATTACCCTCCACCTATGCGGCGGTTGCGTTTCACAATCAGACAAAAGCGGCGATAATTTATCAGTTGCCTGAATTAATTCGATTAAGTTAAGCGCCGGAATCAGGGGGATTTTTGGCTCTACCGCGCCACAAGTCTAGAATGCACCTGGTGCAAGCTAGACAAGACAAAATTTTAATCAAAAACGCACTAGTAAGCTGATAATCTGACAGCGTTTCAGTGTGATCCAGATGGCACGTTCCCAACTCGAACAATAACCTAGCAAACAACTCATAAACCTAATCGCGCTCACGGCGATGAATGTTAGACACATACCCCAAAATCCACAACCCCACTTCCCGGGCTATAGCCACGTCGAGTATTAGATGAGGATCAACCCCAAGTATTCGGCGTTCACAAAACGCAACTAGCAGTTGAGGCACTACGAAGTTATTCGTGCTGATGGCTGAGCAATGACATGCATGTGGACGGCTAAGGCATACCGTGCTTACCTCGACAGGTCCTCAAGATTCGTGAGCTCAACCCAAATAGTGTCCCTCTTGATTGTTCCAGTATTTAAAACGCGTTTGATCATCAACCCTCAACCTACACGAGGTTACGTTACAGCGCACGGGAGTCGCGTTTGAAATAAAATATTGATTAATGCAATCCGACTCGGCGATCAATAAAACATACCCAGATCATGTTAACAGTTGTTAATTAGTTCAATTATCTTGGATGTTGGCGCTAAATTTCCCCAAGAATAAATCAGAGAGGAGCCGACGCTAACTCGATTTAGGCCGTTCCTAATTGCCAAACAAGCCCGTTAGAGTGGTTATTTTAAAAGTTGCGAATTCTATTAGTGTGTTTTTGTAAAATAAACGAGGCGAATCGGGTCGCCAATAAAAAAGGATAATGGCCGATTCTTCGGCCGGTTTCACCTTGACAACTTAGCTTGAATGAAGGTGCAAAGAAAACGGAGAAAACTGAGGTGCCTCAGTGCCATTAGGGCTTATTGTATTGTCGACGTTGCTTAAAATACAGATTTCCTCCAAGTGTTATCAATTGCTTTTAAAGCATACTCCAAACTCTTTTAAGGATCGGTTGACACAGGAATAAAATTCTGACCCTTTTCTTTTGTGTTTTTGGGAGGGAAAAGTTTACGCGGGAGTATTGTCGACTCATCACTATCTTTCTGTTTACCGAAAGTGCAATAAATCGTCCAGAATCAAGTACGACGGTATTCGGGACCTCCGACTGAAAAATATTCCTTTTTACAGACCTTTAACCAACAAACGCTTTCACGGGAGGGTTTATTCGAATCGATACAAGTTATGTATTCAAGTTTTCCTAATGCTGGCTGATTTCTCGGCATGAAAAGAAGTGAGACGTTTTACGCAACCACCAGAACGGTTTTGTAGTTTGCGGAAAATTCTCGCCGCCTAAACCGCAACAAAGGGCGCGTGAGACCTAGGAAACACCTAAATGGAAAGTTGCCACAGGAACTTGGATAAACTACTCGTGGCGGCTTCTTTCGCTTCTTTTCACAATAGAATACTTTCTACGAAATTAGCACGGTTTCACGTCTTCTAATCTCAGAAAATCAATTTCAGAACCTTGACTCATCTTTGTACATGAAATGAGAAAAAAATACTCAATGAGAACGACCAGAAGCTTGCGCTAGTAACCATGGCGACGTTTAAACGTATAAAACGTCTGCAGAAATAGCTATTTCTGTTATAGATTCATTTAAGAAAATTGACTGAATCCCAGCGTGAACAGAGACGCGGCATTAAAAGAAAATGTTTTAAGTCTTTTTCATTTTCAACTACTCGCAGATCTGAAACCAATTACTAGAACTGCCAGTTTTTCTTTCAAACATAAATTCTGTACTTAGAAGAGACCAAAATAGCTTAAGAATTCCACATTTACAATTAATTTTGAAACAGCAGCAACGACATTACTTAAAAAACAAGCCCACAACAGTGTCGCCAGAACACAAATTTGCCAGCCAAAAATATGATCCAGAAGCCCCACTATATAACTACTAAAACGATAGGGCGTTTTGAAGACCACACCAAATTTGCAGCTGCTGACCATTTATATAAAGAATATGAGTAATAATATAGTGGGGGTTCTAGCTCAAGAAATCTGAGCTAGGAGCCCCACTACTTTTTATCGAACGTTTGACATCGCCTTGTGCGGTCGTCCTGACCCCGAGGACGCACAGTTTGAGCTCATTTCACCTGAGTTAGAAGCCCCACTACTTTTTATCGAACGTTTGTCATAGCCTTGTGCTCGCTCGACCGGACCCCTGTGGTTGATCATCCCCTCATATAGCTTAGTAGGAAAGTACAGATTAAAATAAATCATTTAAGTGTAGTCAGGTTGACCGAGAGGTCTAATGCGTTAGATTTAAGCTCTGATTCTCAAAAGGGAGCGTGAGTTTCAATCCCACACCTGACAGTTTTTTTGCGTTTAAATAAAACACATTTTAATGTTATATTATTTTATAAGGAAATGTATAATACTACCAATTGTAAATATTTTTATCATTATTTAATAAACAGAAACATTTATTTTATTATTAGATACATGATTATCACATGCTGGAATTTCTTTGGTCAATTTCACAGTCTTCTATAGCTTCCAGATTCATAATTTTGGGACAACCTTTTCTTAGCGTTTCTATGAGATAATTTTCTTTATTTCTTCCTTTCACGTAAACGACATCCACCTCATTCTCCTTGATTCATTAAATCTCTTGAACAATTTTTGAATTGTTTCGTAGGTAATACAGTTGGGGCCCCCGAAATGGTTTCACCTTCTTTAAAAAAAAGACAATTGGTGTCCCTGACGTTTCACTTTCTAAAAAAAAACGATTGGGGCCCCCCGAAAAGTTTTCACTTTTTCAAAAAAAAGACATTGGGACCCCCAAGAAGGCTTCACTTTCTCAAAAAAGACAGTAGGAACCTCCGAGAAAATTTCACCTTCTTAAAAAAAAGACAGTTAAGGCCCCCGAGAAGGTTTCACCTTCATTAAAAAAAAAACAGTTGGGGCCCCCGAGAAAGTTTCACCTTCTTAAAAAAAAGATAATTGAGGCCCCCGAGAAGGTTTCATCTTCTTAAAAAAAAAACAGTTAGGGCCATCAAGAAGATTTCACCTTCTTAAAAAAAAGTCAGTTGAGACCCCCGAGAAGGCTTCACAATCTTAAAAAAAAAACAATTGGGACCTTCGAGAAGGTAAAAACGATTGGGGCCCCCGAGAAGGTTTTACCGTCTTAAAAAAAAAGAACAGTTGAAGCCCCCGAGAAGGTTTCACTTTCTTTAAAAAAAGGTAGTTGAGGCCCCCAAAGAGTTTTCACCTTCTGTAAAGAAAGACAGCTGGCACCTCTGAGAAGGTTTCACTTTCTCAAAAGACAGTTGGAACCCCCGAGAAAATTTCACATTCTTAAAAAAACAAATGGGGCCCACGAGAAGGTATCAATTTCTTTAAAAAAGATAGTTGGGGGTCCCCAAAAAGACTTCGCTTTCTGTAAAGAAAGACAATTGGGACCCCCGAGAAAGTCTCAGGATCTTAAAAAAAAACAGTTGGGGCCCCAGAGGTTTCACATTCTCTAAAAACAGTTGGGACCTCTAAGAAGGTCTCACTTTCTCAAAAAGACAGTTGGGACCCCCGAGAAAATTTCACCTTCTTAAAAAAAAAGACAGTTAAGGCCCCCGAGAAGGTTTCACCTTCTTAAAAAAAAACCAGTTGGGGCCCCCGAGAAAGTTTCACCTTCTTAAAAAAAAAGACAAATGAGGCCCCCGAGAAGGTGTCACATTCTTAAAAAAACAATTAGGGCCATCGAGAAGATTTCACCTTCTTAAAAAAAAGTCAGTTGAGACCCCCGAGAAGGCTTCACAATCTTAAAAAAAAACAATTGGGACCCTCGAGAAGGTAAAAACGATTGAGGCCACCGAGAAGGTTTTACCGTCTTAAAAAAAAGAACGGTTGGAGCCCCCGAGAAGGTTTCACTTTCTTTAAAAAAAAGGTAGTTGAGGCCCCCCAAAGAGTTTTCACCTTCTGTAAAGAAAGACAGCTGGCACCTCTGAGAAGGTTTCACTTTCTCAAAAGACAGTTGGAACCCCCGAGAAGATTTCACCTTCCTAACAAAAAGACAGTTGATGCCCCCGAAAAAATTTCACATTCTTAAAAAAACAAATGGGGCCCACGAGAAGGTATCAATTTCTTTAAAAAAAAGATAGTTGGGGTCCCCAAAAAGACTTCGCTTTCTGTAAAGAAAGACAATTGGGACCCCCGAGAAAGTCTCAGGATCTTAAAAAAAAACAGTTGGGGCCCCAGAGGTTTCACATTCTCTAAAAACAGTTGGGACCTCTAAGAAGGTCTCACTTTCTCAAAAAAACAGTTGGGACCCCCGAGAAAATTTCACCTTCTTAAAAAAAAAGACAGTTAAGGCCCCCGAGAAGGTTTCACCTTCTTAAAAAAAAAAACAGTTGGGGCCCCCGAGAAAGTTTCACCTTTTAAAAAAAAAGACAAATGAGGCCCCCGAGAAAGTGTCACCTTCTTAAAAAAACAATTAGGGCCATCGAGAGGATTTCACCTTCTCAAAAAAAAAGTCAGTTGAGACCCCCGAGAAGGCTTCACAATCTTAAAAAAAAAACAATTGGGACCCTCGAGAAGGTAAAAACGATTGGGGCCACCCAGAAGGTTTTACCGTCTTAAAAAAAAGAACGGTTGGAGCCCCCGAGAAGGTTTCACTTTCTTTAAAAAAGGTAGTTGAAGCCCCCAAAGAGTTTTCACCTTCTGTAAAGAAAGACAGCTGGCACCTCTAAGAAGGTTTCACTTTCTCAAAAGACAGTTGGAACCCCCGAGAAGATTTCACCTTCCTAACAAAAAGACAGTCGATGCCCCCGAGAAAATTTCACATTCTTAAAAAAACAAATGGGGCCCACGAGAAGGTATCAATTTCTTTAAAAAAAGATAGTTGGGGTCCCCAAAAAGACTTCGCTTTCTGTAAAGAAAGACAATTGGGACCTCCGAGAAAGTCTCAGGATCTTAAAAAAACAGTTGGGGCCCCCAAGGTTTCACATTCTCTAAAGACAGTTGGGACCTCTAAGAAGGTCTCACTTTCTCAAAAAGACAGTTGGAACCCCCTAGAAGATTTCACCCTCCTAACAAAAAGACAGTTGATGCCCCGAGAAAATTTCACATTCTTAAAAAAACAATTGGGGCCCACGAGAAGTTATCAATTTCTTTAAAAAAAGATAGTTGGGGTCCCCAAAAAGACTTCGCGTTCTGTAAAGAAAGACAATTGGGACCCCCGAGAAAGTCTCAGGATCTTAAAAAAACAGTTGGGGCCCCCAAGGTTTCACATTCTCTAAAGACAGTTGTGACCTCTAAGAAGGTCTCACTTTCTCAAAAAGACAGTTGGGACCCCCGAAAAAATTTCACCTTCTTAATAAAAAGACAGTTGAGGCCCCCGAGAAGGTTTCACGTTTCTTGAAAAACAGTTGGAGCCCGCGAGAAGGTTTCACCTCCTTTGAAAAAAGGCATTTGGGGACACCGAAAGGTTTCACATTCTTAAAAAAAAAATCGAAATTTATTTCGATAGAAATTCCTTCGCCCTTGAAGTGTGGTCCCACGAATTCCGCTTCTTTAAAATATAAAATTTGATTTTGCGATTTTCATTTTATGATAATTAAGACTCCACAGTTCGCACAAATGTGGACAATATGAAATAAATTTAAAGCAGATAACCAACAGGAAAAAATGTAGATATCCTCAATTTCTCAGTACACGCTTAACTTCGACTGTTTACGTTTATACTTCGAAAAAATTGAATGAAATGAAATGAAATTTGATTTTGTCTACTCAACGCACAAGAGAGAACTGATTAATTAATTAACCACTCAGTTTTTTTTTTCACAAAAACACTCATAAATTCGGCAAAATGAGAGACAAATTTTGATTAACGATTTACTATGCTTCCAATAACCTTAAGATATTTGCAAGATTTCACAGCATTCGCATTTCGTAATCCCCAAGTGGAATTGTAAAATATTGTTATAAAATTTTGATTTTTTTCCAAAAATCTAGATTCCAAGAGCTACAACTCAACAAGGACTCATAAATCACACATCAGGAGCATGTTATTTTATAAAATTTAAAGAATTGTACAATTTTGTTACACAATTTTGATTTTTTTTCCAAAAAATTGGATAAAAACTAAACACGGATTACCTGCCTAATAAAAATTCGGACAGACGAACAGTTAAACAGACAGACAGACGGAAACGGGAGACCTATTTAGCTTACACTCGGGAAGCAAAAAGCGAACAACAAAGTCGGCGTGAAGGCTCTAATCAATTGGTAGCCAGCTGTTTACGCGTTAACGTATATTTCATATCAACCTTAACTTGGAAATTAGTTTTCTGGAGAGTCGTGCCTGCAATATCATATGAAGTAAGAGG
This sequence comes from Zophobas atratus, assembly GCA_022388445.1. Classification (NCBI taxonomy): domain Eukaryota; kingdom Metazoa; phylum Arthropoda; class Insecta; order Coleoptera; family Tenebrionidae; genus Zophobas; species Zophobas atratus. The sequence continues at coordinate 6,794,396 of CM039450.1, forward strand.
AAATTCCAACTACTGCAATCTTGAGCATTTCGTTTTTTTCTCAACAACCACGACGAAACTAATAAGAACCAGTAGCGATATAGTGGGGGTTCTGCTCACTTTATGATGCGAAAACTTGAACTTTGACTCCCTTCGGCCACGTAGAATCAAACAATTTTTGAAAAATTCTGACCTGACCTGTTTTTGAGTTAATTTTGGGACCGTTTTTTTTTTGAAAATTTAAAGCCATCTTGAGGTGTTAGGTATTCCTGTTTGGAAAGCATTTGAAAGTGCTTTGGATCTTCTAGTGTCTTTTCTTATAATAATTTAATTAAATTTCTTAGAGGATATATCATTTGCCAAAATCAGTCTTATCTTAGAAGGTATTTGCCCCGCCCACCCACCCTCACTTTTCTTGCAAGGAATGCCATCTGCCAAAATCGATCTTATTTAAACAGGCATTAGCCCCGCCCACCCACCCTCTCTTTTCTTAGAAGATACGAATTTGAAAGTCTTGAGTGCCGCAATCTTTGGGTATCCATGGTATATTATTTTGGGAGCCCATGGAGATTTTTTTAAATTATTTAAAACAATTTTGGGGGACATTGGTGTTCTATTTTTGGAAAATTCTGACCTAACCTGTTTTTAAGTTAATTTTTGAAACCCAGTTTTTTCTTTTTTGAAAAATTTAAAACAGTTTTGAGATTCTAGGTATTCCTGTTTGGAAACAATTTGAGAGTGCTTTGGGGCCTCTAGTGTCTTTTCTTATAACAATTTAAATTTCTTAAAGGATATATCATTTGCTAAAATCAGTCTTATCTTAGTAGGTACTAACCCCGTCCATCCACCCTCACTTTTCTTGCAGGGAATACCATTTGCCAAAATCAGTCTTATTTAAACAGGTATTAGCCCCGCCCACCCGCCCTCTCTTTTCTTAGAGGATATTTCATTTGCTAAAATCAGTCTTATTGTAGGAGCTACTAGCCCCGCCCACCCACTCACTCTCTTTTTTTCTTAGAGGGGATGTCATTTGCCAAAATCAGTTTTATCTTGACTAGCTAGAACTTGCTAGGATAAGACTGATTTTGACAAATCACATGCCTTCCAAGAAAATAGAGGGTAGGGGGGGGCAAGTATTTGTTAAGATAAGACTGATCTTGGCAAATCACATTCCTTCCAAGAAAATAGAGGGTGGGTGGGCGGGGCTAGTATTTGATAAGATGAAACTAATTTTGGCACTTTTGACCACTCAACTATTTTCGAAAATTAGTGGAAATCATTTTCTAGTCTCGCCTGCCCGCCCTTTATTTTCTTAGAGAATGTGCCATTTGCCAAAATCAGTCTTATTTAAACAGGTATTAGCCCCGCCCACCCGCCCTCTCTTTTCTTAGAGGATATTTCATTTGCTAAAATCAGTCTTATTGTAGGAGCTACTAGCCCCGCCCACCCACTCACTCTCTTTTTTTCTTAGAGGGGATGTCATTTGCCAAAATCAGTTTTATCTTGGCTAGCTAAAACTTGCTAGATGATTTTGGCAAATCACATGCCTTCCAAGAAAATAGAAGGTGGGGGGCGGGGCAAGTATTTGTTAAGATAAGACTGATCTTGGCAAATCACATTCCTTCCAAGAAAATAGAGGGTGGGTGGGCGGAGAAAGTATTTGATAAGATAAAACTAATTTTGGCACTTTTGACCAGTCAACTATTTTCGAAAATTAGTGGAAATCATTTTCTAGCCCCGCTCCTCGCCCTCTATTTTCAAAGAGAATATGTCATTTGCCAAAATCAGTCTTAGCAGGTACAAGCCACGCCCGCCCACCCTCTCTTTTCTTACAGGGAATACCATCTGCCAAAATCGGTCTTCTTTAAACAGATATTAGCCCCGCCCACCCGCCCTCTCTTTTCTTAGATAATATTTCATTTGCCAAATTTAGTATTATCTTACCAGGGTACTAGCCCCGCCCACCCACCCTCTCTTTTCTTACAGGGAATACCATCTGCCAAAATCGGTCTTATTTAAACAGATATTAACCCCACCCACCCGCCCTCTCTTTTCTTAGAGGATATTTCATTTGCCAAATTCAGTATTATCTTACCAGGGTACTAGCCCCGCCCACCCACCCTCTATTTTCTTGGAGGGAATGTGATTTGCCAAAATCAGTCATATTTTAGCTAGGTATTTGCTAAGATAAGACTGATTTTGGCAAATCACATGGTTTCCAAGAAAATACAGGGTGGGTGGGCGGGGCTAGTATTTGATAAGATAAAACTGATTTTGGCAAATCACATTCCCTCCAAGAAAATAGAGGGTGGTGGGCGGGGCAAGCACTTGATAAGATAAAACTAATTTCGGCACTTTTGACCACTCAATTATTTTCGAAAATTAGTGGAAATCATTTTCTGGCCTCGCTCGCTCGCCCTCTATTTTCCCAGAAAATATGTCATTTGCCACAATCAGTCTTAGCAGGTACAAGCCACGCCCGCCCACTCTCTTTTTCTTACAAGGTATACCATTTGCCAAAATCGGTCTTCTTTAAACAGATATTAGCTCCGCCCACCCGCCCTCTCTTTTCTTAGAGGATATTTCATTTGCCAAATTCAGTATTATCTTACCAGGGTACTAGCCCCGCCCACCCACCCTCTATTTTCTTGGAGGGAATGTGATTTGCCAAAATCAGTCATATTTTAGCTAGGTATTTGCTAAGATAAGACTGATTTTGGCAAATCACATGGTTTCCAAGAAAATACAGGGTGGGTGGGCGGGGCTAGTATTTGATAAGATAAAACTGATTTTGGCAAATCACATTCCCTCCAAGAAAATAGAGGGTGGTGGGCGGGGCAAGTACTTGATAAGATAAAACTAATTTCGGCACTTTTGACCACTCAATTATTTTCGAAAATTAGTGGAAATCATTTTCTGGCCTGGCTCGCTCGCCCTCTATTTTCCAGAGAATATGTCATTTGCCACAATCAGTCTTAGCAGGTACAAGCCACGCCCGCCCACTCTCTCTTATCTTACAAGGTATACCATTTGCCAAAATCGGTCTTCTTTAAACAGATATTAACTCCGCCCACCCGCCCTCTCTATTCTTAGAGGATATTTCATTTGCCAAATTCAGTATTATCTTACCAGGGTACTAGCCCCGCCCACCCACCCTCTATTTTCTTGGAGGGAATGTGATTTGCCAAAATCAGTCATATTTTAGCTAGGTATTTGCTAAGATAAGACTGATTTTGGCAAATCACATGGTTTCCAAGAAAATACAGGGTGGGTGGGCGGGGCTAGTATTTGATAAGATAAAACTGATTTTGGTAAATCACATTCCCTCCAAGAAAATAGAGGGTGGTGGGCGGGGCAAGTACTTGATAAGATAAAACTAATTTCGGCACTTTTGACCACTCAATTATTTTCGAAAATTAGTGGAAATCATTTTCTGGCCTCGCTCGCTCGCCCTCTATTTTCCCAGAGAATATGTCATTTGCCACAATCAGTCTTAGCAGGTACAAGCCACGCCCGCCCACTCTCTCTTTTCTTACAAGGTATACCATTTGCCAAAATCGGTCTTCTTTAAACAGATATTAACTCCGCCCACCCGCCCTCTCTATTCTTAGAGGATATTTCATTTGCCAAATTCAGTATTATCTTACCAGGGTACTAGCCCCGCCCACCCACCCTCTATTTTCTTGGAGGGAATGTGATTTGCCAAAATCAGTCATATTTTAGCTAGGTATTTGCTAAGATAAGACTGATTTTGGCAAATCACATGGTTTCCAAGAAAATACAGGGTGGGTGGGCGGGGCTAGTATTTGATAAGATAAAACTGATTTTGGCAAATCACATTCCCTCCAAGAAAATAGAGGGTGGTGGGCGGGGCAAGTACTTGATAAGATAAAACTAATTTCGGCACTTTTGACCACTCAATTATTTTCGAAAATTAGTGGAAATCATTTTCTGGCCTGGCTCGCTCGCCCTCTATTTTCCCAGAGAATATGTCATTTGCCACAATCAGTCTTAGCAGGTACAAGCCACGCCCGCCCACTCTCTCTTTTCTTACAAGGTATACCATTTGCCAAAATCGGTCTTCTTTAAACAGATATTAGCTCCGCCCACCCGCCCTCTCTTTTCTTAGAGGATATTTCATTTGCCAAATTCAGTATTATCTTACCAGGGTACTAGCCCCGCCCACTCACCCTATCTTTTCTAGAGGGAATGTCGTGTGCCAAAATCAGTCTTATCTTAGCGGGTACTAGCCCCGCCCGCCCGCCCTCACTTTTCTTGCAGGGAATACCATCTGCCAAAATCGGTTTTCTTTGAACAGATATTAGCCCCGCCCACCCGCCCTCTCTTTTCTTAGAGGATATTCCATTTGCCAAATTCAGTATTATCTTACCAGGGTACTAGCTTCACGACAAACTTAAGTTGTGGATGTTCTGCGACTAACAGCTGCTGTGATTTCAGTACCGTTAAGCCCGACTGCGTAATTACAACTCAACTCCATTTAAAAATCAACAAATCAACCTAAACCCACGCCTACTACCTACATAAAAACGTCCATCAATCCCTCGGCGATTTTCAAGCGTCTCCCGCTTGCTTTCGACCCCGCGTTTTTCCTGCTAATTTCCTCATTTCATTTTCGCATTACGGCATTCGTTTAACAAAAGGGCAGTGCAATATCCAGGTCGTTAACCGGCGCTTCCGTTCGCTCCGAGCCAAAATAGCAAAAATCTCCTGTTTACAAACGCTACTACAAAGTAGTTCTCCAACTCAATAACATCGGATTAAAAATAGACGAAATCAATACGCACCTCCGGAGCAAATCCCGGATTAGGCAATACACCCGGAAACCTACCGGATCAGCGCAAATAATTAAAATTCTAACGAAGAATTTATCGGGTCCCGGGGGTGTCGCGACACCCGTCAACTGATTCGTTTATTTAATAACATTCCTCCGGCGATATTTCCGGGATAATGAAGCGTGCGAGAGATGGAGCCGGGAATAACTATAAAATTATGGCTTTTAATCTCGACGCGCCGGATCCGGACGGTTCGACCCGGACGAACGACAGGTGCGAGGGAAAGCGCCAGAATGGGTTAAGTCTGGAGGCGGAAGATTTACTAAACGGAAAAGGAAGCGAAAACAAAAAACTGGCGAGAAATATTAATTTCCTGATAGAAACATGGACACTGTCGCTATTTGGCGTTGTCCCCTGCAACTCCAAGTATTTAACGTCAATCCGCCGCGTCAAAGAGATCCCGACCACATCCTAAACAAACGTTTGTCCTGATCCCGTACCTGGTGTTCCCAAATTTTATAATCCAGCCCACAAACAACGACAGTGTCAATTCCCCAAATAGATTCAATTCAGCGCAAATATTAGTCGATGGTTTGAATGCAGTGCAAAACGGCAATATCCGGCCTGGATTTAATGCGTGGCTGCTCACCATCCACTCCATCCAGACCCGACTTAAGCACACATGCCTTAATTAAAACCAAGCATTTATTCGAATACCGCTGTAAACCGGACACCCACTTTGAACACTCACCTATTACTTTTTTAATATCGCTACAAGCAATCTCCAGACGTTCCAGGAATGAGCAATATTGGATTATGGGAATAAAGCGAGCCGGAACTCGTTTTGTTCGATGAAATTTTTCAAGCTGTGAAGCGACGATGTGTTAGTTTTCGAGACGTCATGAAAAATGGACGAGAAGATGACGAGTGGGATAGACATGTCGAGGGTTGGTAAGCTTTAATCTCTGATACTTTGACATCTTTAAGCACTTCCACACCGAGATCAATAAACTACATAAGAGCAGCGGCCGGATTTCCTACAACTACTCACACAGTAACCGTCTGGGCTTGAAGACATTCGAAATTAGGTTCATATCGAGCGACTCCCATAAATCTGCATACGCTTCCTTTTGATTTCCTATTCCATATGAGCGCTCACGCAGATTCCAGGTATAAGGCGCTCTGATAAAACGAGACTCTAAAAATTAAAGCTGCACGCGATAACTTTAAACGCGGATGTTTTGCGACCAACAGCTGTCACAAAAATTTTAACGCAGTATTATAACGTGATCGGGCATTGTTAGCATACACGAACGGCTCCATATTCCCTGCAACGCTATACTTATCTAAACATCTTTCAAAGAGAATCGTGTTTGTCGTAACAGATATTAAATTTCCATCCCGACACACATCTTTTTTTTCGACTAGTGGTACCAAGTCGATAATTTTAGGCCCGAATTCGCCATGGATTCGTCCAGCCCCGAGCTAAAATTTTATTAAAAAAACATACTATATGTAAATATTAATGAGAACAACAGCATATTGGCATTTTCTGCCACAACGTTCAGGAATTTCGCTTGCGGTCGTAATAATTAAATTCAAACAGGCAGATGAAACAATAATATGTGTAGCGAAAATTCAAACACTTTATCCACAATTTAATTTTTAACTTTATTCGTGTAAATTATATTTGAATTTATTTTATCAATTTAGTAATAGATTAATTATTTTCCATGTATACCAATGTTGCTTTCATCTCCCTAATTACCCCGTTTTCCGAATTATTAAAATGAATGTAATCACCCAGCGAAAATCAACGTTAAATCTAGATATTCGCTGCAACATTTGATAAATGGTTAATTGCTCGATGCATTTGCTGTTCATTGAATCTATCTAGATTAAGCCATTCAATATTGGAATCAACAGAGAAGATTATGTTGTTACAGCCTAACAATTCATGTGTACTGCGAACATTAAATTCTCGCTCTAATATCGCCTGATTATTAATAGTTTGAAAAAACAACAGTCTTTCAATAAAACAGACTCAATTTCCGCTCCCGAACAACGTTTTCGTATCACAAGATATTCGATTAAACTTTATTATAAACAGTCTATTCTTTCCAGCTGTTATTAATCTTTCAATTAAAACTTATAAAACAATGTATGGGAGTGCAAAAATGATATGATTCAACTTGAAAACTTATCTCGTCGAAAGTTGAAGCACTTAGCAGCAACTCTTATTCCAAATGGGGTCTTGAATTGTTAAAATAGTCTAGAGTTGGTTAAGATTCGCTGCGACGGTCGACGCGCTATCCCCACCGAGTAACTTTTAATTCGCTCTTGACGATGCTCTTTCGAAACGTGTCGCTCCAACGTCAACTTATAGTTAGCGTTAGTTTTAAGTTTGGACGTAATGAAAAAGCTCGGCCCGTCAAAGAAACCAACTTCCCGACCTCTTTGCCGACAAAAAGGTTAAAACTTAAATCACACTTCCCCGCCCACTGACGTTTCCATCCACAAAATGCTCCGTAAAAACCCCAACAAATTTAGAAACATCGCATCGCCCCGCTTATTAGCTTCGCCTTATTGCAACGTAAATGGATGGTAAACACGGAAAAGTACATAAAGCGAAAAATAAAATTTTAAATTACTCTACACCGAGTCCCGAACATACCTCCAGCAATAAAAATTTTACTCGAACCTTCGGAGTTTGTTCCTTCTGCTCTTTCCATATTAATTCCACGTGGTTATAAAAACGTGATCGATGCTTATTGGGGGGAATTTCTTCATCTGTGAGGAAATGTGACGAATAATAAATCTGGTTCGGTTAGTGTGTTCACGAACGCCGAAGTCCCGAGGGAGGATTTATGGGGGAATTAGTCCTCGGAGATGACATAACTTGGACACAACAATACAATCCCGACGGGAATAAAATGGTGATCTAATTTCAAACGGAGAGACTCGCAGCAGTCTGTGTCAATCGATTCGGACAATCTAGACAAAACGGATCGGTAGTTCCACTTCCATGGCGATTTTTCGCAACTCGCTAATTACCTTGGATGAATTTTTCAAGCTAGAGTCAAGCGTCAAGCTCCAACTTCGCGCGCTTAATTGGTAAAAAGCAGCAAAAGCAAGACAGAATATTTAAGTAGCTCGAATTATGCCTAGCCGACCCAATCATGGTCCTGAAAAGGCGACGCAGACAGATTGTACGTGGAATTCGTTTTCGTTCACGGAACCAATTTACCATATCACATCTCTAATTAATTCATTCAATTCGGGACTACGCTACACAACTCGAAATCCGGACGAATCGATTTAATCAAAAGCACTGTTATGTTGTGAAGTTCGCATATGAACTTCGTTTTTCTTCAAACAAACTTTTTATAAGATTTCCATCTCTTATTCCACACCAGTAGCTATGCTTTATAACAATGTTTTTCCACGACGAAACCCCACAAAAACAAAATTTTCGCGAGACTGCCAACAGCCATTTAGTTGGCGCATAATGTTAGTTTCAAGCCAACTGATTCCAGAAAAATTATGTATTCGGCTGTGTTCCGGGATTATTTCGGTACAAAGAAGGTAATTTCGCTCGGCAAACTGCATCTGACAGCGGGAGTAATACACATGCCATGGTTTTATACGAACCTCATTAAAAAACTACATCAAGCTAAACCACTGTTGCATGGAGTCTACTTTACTTAAATTTTATAAAATAACATACTCCTATACTTGTGGTTTATGAATCCATCTTGAATCATGTAACAATTGAACTTCGAATCGCGTGGTGTTAAATAAAAATCTTTGCATTCGATTTTTAATAAAACCAACAGGATTAAATATAAAATTAATTAAAAAAAAAAACAAATCAAAGGGTTTTAAAACTTTATTACCAGTGATCACACTCCATAAACACAAATTACACGTAATTGAAAATTTAATTCTCACAGAGGTCACGTTTATCAGATCAAACTGTTTGATTTGTGTGCACAGACAACTCAATTTAATTAATGCCAACGTTTGGCCACTGCAATTTATCGTACAATTAATATTCGGAATTTCTGAAGACCTCGTTAAATAAAAAACGCGTAAAATAAAATATTCACAAAAAAATACATCTAATAAGTCTGCTACATTTACATCGAGCGAGAATATTCCATCAAATTAAAAACACGCCTGGAAATTCCGTATATCCTACGAAGAATTTCCACTGGCTGCAAATACGCAAAATATTACAATCATTTTTTGTTTTCTCGGAAAATCAAAGCACGGCCTTTGACCTTTGTTCAGTTTTCCTGGTTAAAGCAAAATCTCAAATATCCATTAATCAAAGCGCCAGTTTTTTAATTCGAAATGTGTGTAGCAAAGGGAGTGAATAGCACAATTTGCATATAAACTCTGATCTAACTTCAGCTCAACTAATTAAAATCGTGTTATAGTTACATAATTCGGTTATGCGAAAACTGCCTTAAAACAGGCCGATTTTAACCCTCCACTTCAGTTTAATGTCAAAGGTAGCACATTTAATTAAAAGAGAAATTATTTACGTGCTTCTCTCCCTAAGAAATGTTTTACTTCAAGTTACGTCGCTTGCATTAATGTATTACTGGTTGCTTTCGAAATCGCTGCAGGCTCACTATTAACGAGTTTGCGTAAACTATTATGTTTATATTTATTACGTTAGCGTTACATAAACCGTTCATATTTTTAAGTTTACTCAATATTTACGAGTTTGCAGTAAAATTTAAATTCGTGAGAAATGTAGCGGATTATCGACGCTGACTCGATCTATAAATAACACCGCAGTATTGTTGCAAATATGGCCAAACTTAAAACACATAGTTTAAATCTCTAAATCGGGCACTAAATCCTCGAAAACCCGTTAAATACAACCATTTAATAGAGCTCTAAATTCTCCGACCACCAAGTGACTGAAAATCAAACACAAACATCCCTCACGATACACCGAAAGTTCGGGAAAACGAGACGAAGGCGAGGTGGCACGTAATACATTATCCGCTCAATACGACCCTCATTCTATTATTCGTTTTTCGATTTTGGGAGAATGTTTGTTTTAGTTCTAACGACTTCATCGGTTTATTAATATCTTCTAGCACTTCGCAAAGCAACACAAGGATTAATCTTATTGTGGTGTTGTAGGTGATGATTAGAGCTGTGCGGTCGAAATTTAAACGCTGCGAATCGACCCCTACTACGGCAGACCAGTGGCTGGCAGCCGATGTTACGTATCGCGAAGAAATTTACGCGAAAAATAATGTTCACTGAAAATCAGTTGATGATTTTAAAATCCACATCCACGAAATAATAAGAATAATAATTTTAATAATGTTCAAGTGTCGGTCTCGTTGACAATAAAACGATTGATGTGAATTATGAAAAATAATACACAATGAGAAGCGAGAAGCGAGGAAGGCAAGACTGCAGCGGCCTGCACTGCTGGCCTGATGAGACGGATAGTGGGGATAAATAAATTTGGACCGCACAGCTCTAGTGATGATATTTTTTAAATCCAAATCTCAATATTAGTATTTAATTATCTCTCAAATTCGATAAGATGCTGTGTTGTAACAAACACAATAAAACACTCGATAGCGGAATTAAAATTCTAAGTATCCAATTATTTTTTTATCTACTTGTACATGTAATCAATGATAATATTAAAAGTCTACCAACGTAAAACGTGACGCACCATAAGCTGTGAACATCTGTTATCAGGATTTATCCATTACGGAAGAATACACAAACGAGAACTGGAAAAATACACTTTTTTTCAATTAAGCTTCTAGACGATATTCCGAAAATGCAAAACATTTAACAACAATCAGTCCGGTAGTTTCGGAGATTATTGGCAAGATGAGCCAGGCAGATTTTAATTAAATAAGTAGCTGACGATCAGTAAATAACAAAAAAAATTGATAATAACTTACAATTTATAAGCTAAGTAGGCGAAAATGACATGTGACGTCATCGTGATAACTGACCGAGATGTGAGATCAGAACTCTATAAGAATATATATATATTTGTAGTGTATTATGACGAATAATAAATAAAGGCTTCTTGCGAGTGGTACTTCTAGAATGTGAGCGATTTCATAGTATGTTTTTTAACTTTTGGTTTAGTGTTACATTGTATCCAACGAGAAGATTATAGGTATCCCCACCAAAGGTACTGTTATTAGTTCTAACTATTAAAAAACCGGTCTAAAAAATATATACAGTACTTTCCTCGCACTCACAGCGGTGACCTGATGCTTGTCAGGTCATGACGAGTCAGGTCAGGTTCGGTCAGGTCAGATTTCTTTGGCTATAATTTTTATAAAAAATTAATCAATAATTTTAACTGAATTATCATTCTTTTAGACTTTCTAATGAGACCGCATTATCTAAAAAAAATACATTAAAAATGCGAGCGCAGCGAGCACGTTTAGGTATTATCAAAAATTACTCGTTAGTGTCCCCGAGAAGCTAAATTATTAATAAGAGAATTTTTTATTGTTAAGAACAATTTTGTTGTTATTTCAAAATGATGAGTTTAAAGATTGTAATCACTGATGTCGGTGGAACTGAAACATCTTGATAGTGCTCGCTGCGCTCTCGTTTGAGAGTAATTTACCCTGGTAGGGAGATCTCGAGAATTATTATAATAAAATCTAAGTAACCTTGTCGACCGTTCATTCGTAATTTTTTTAAGACACTAAATTAACAAAAAAAAAAAACAATAGGAGCGCAGCGAGCACAGTTAAGTCAAAATTATTAGCTAATGATAACAGAACTTTTTAGGAACACTACAGTCGGAGAAACCTCAATAACCTGTACGTGCTCGCTGCGCCCGCATTCTAAACTTTATGAAACTGATCTGCAATAAAAAACGATTAAAATGCGAGCGCAGCGAGCATCTGCAGATGTTATTAAAAATAATTCGCTATTGTCCCTGAGAAGCTAAATTACTAACAAAAAAATCTTGAAAACAATTACATATAATTACTAAAATTGGAAAATGAACGTGCTCGCTGTGCTCGTATTCTATGGGTATGCTTTCTAAAATCTAGAAATTATGATTACAATTACACCCCGACAACTTCGGTAAAACTCGTCTAGAATACGAGTGCAACGAACACGTGCAGGTTTTATTTAAAAAAATGGTCTAAGTTTCAGGAAAATGGGGTGAACCGTTCAGCTGATCAATAAAACACACTGACTCATTTATAATTGTTTTGAGTCATCCTATATAAGCAATTATAAAAACCACAATTATAATATTTTCATTACTTTAGATAGGATTACTCAGCAAAATTTTGAGATGACGTCAAAATTTTTTAGAGAGGGCAAACGCAGAAACTTCGATTAACGATTTATCGTGCTTACGCTAACCTCGCAACATTTGCAAGCTTTCGTAGGACCACACAATTTTGATTTTTTTTAATCTGGTTAAATCTCGAATGAACACTCAATACGGATTCATAAACCACACATGTAGGAGTATGTTATTTGATAAAATTTACACATTTACTCTGTACCATTTTGAGGTGACGTCATCACGTTGTTGGTGAGAGTGATTAAACAAAGTTATATATAAATCAACGTTTTGTCTAGACTTCCCTGACTTCTTCAGGTGCGGTAATAGTACCAGATTAGTTTGAGGTTATGTATGCTACTTCTTACAGAAAATAACATACATTTTTATTATTGAAGTAAGTGTTATTTCTGACTTATTTGTGACGTCATAGTGATGACTAACCGATTCGAGAACTGAGACCAGACTACGTAATGTGGGTGGCATAATTTTGACAAATATAGAAAGAATAACACGGTAAGTCCAATCTTTAGCAGAAATCCTAAATTCTCTGCAGTAAATAACTGAAAACGGAATTGTATTTTTGTCACTTTTTAAAACAACCAAAGACCTAAAATATTAACTTAAACTATTCATTGTTCATTTTTATTGTATGTCCATTATGCTTAAAATATGCTGCTTTTTATTTTCTTACAATTCGATACAATACGATGATTAATCTAACCTAACATAACCTGACTCAACTTCCCCAGATGACACTATTTTGACATTTCTATGACGTAAATAAATGAACGCAACCTGTTGTAAAAACTTATTTTCAGAATAAACATGACTGATAAGAAAAATTAATTTATAAGTATTTTCTCAAAAGGATTAATTATTACGGTTTAACCTTGACCTAAATCGGTTACAACACAACTTGATAAGCAGAATTACCAACCAAAATTCCATAGCCAACTCTAATTCCGTCTTTTTTGGATAGCACATTTACACATTATAAATCACCGTAGACACTCGACACACATTTACGTGACGTTAGACACCAAAATTGTGCCACAATGATCTTAGTTTGGCGGGAAAAGTATTGGATTTTTAAAAAATGCGAAACTAAATTGGAATGTCAAAGATAGAAAATGTCACACCACATTTTTCTTTAAATGTCATAACATTTTAACAAAGAGTTTGATTAAATAATCGGTCGTAAATCAAACAAGCTGTGTGATAAAGTTTTACAACGTTGACAACCGTGATTGAATCAATTTTCTGATTTTTATTTAATATAAAGTAAAATTTGTTGACTCACTGGCATCTATGTATACGGTCTTTTATAACATTACTTTGATATGTACATCATAATGAATCACTGAACTGTGGACATCTCTTATCAGTATTTACCCATCAAAGTTAAGCAAACAAAAACAAGAAAAATCCCACACTCATCCCACTAAAGAATATAAATAGCTGAAATATTGTGACCATGCACTGACTCAGCCTCTAAACCAAAAATTTCGTTTAACAGTCCTTTAATTCCCTCTCGTCACCGTCAATGCGAACGAAAACCACCACAACCACCCCCAACCACCACTTTGTTAATTTCTTTCTAACCGCCCCGACCTCCGCCCCCACTCGCACCCTCCACCAAGCCCCAACTGCCACCCCCAAACAAGACACCGTTTAAAGAGCCCCAGCATGAGTCGTGCCATGCTTCAGACCACATGTCGCCTCCTTGGCCGCGTCCCTACCTTCCTATCTCCTCGCAGAGGTCGTAGACGTCGTCGAAGAGTACCTCCTCGTCGGCCATCGCGTCGGGGGCGGTCAGAGCATGCCTCCAAGGGGCGGCGGCGCCGGCAGCTAGGCAAGCAGTTCAGCACGGGGCCATCGGGGTTGCATACGAACGGCGCGGCCGGCGGCTGCGGGCGGCGGCGGCGGCCTGGAGACGGCAAGGCACGACTCGGTGGCACCACGAGACTCGCACAGAAGCTCACCACGACCACGACTCACACACCCAAGATCACGGCAGTAAACGGGACCAACTGTCATCTGTGACAGTTACGGCGCAACGCCGGCTGGGGCACGCCTACGCGCATGCGCCGACGCGGCGCCACTGCTTTTTTACTCGTTTTTTTCGATTCGAATGGGTTTATTTACGGCATGGGTTGTTTTGGGCGCGGTTTTGGGTGGAGAGACGATGGGCGGAGAGGTAACAATAATAATAACAACGACAAAATGGTTTATTTACGTGAAGCGGGAGAGAATTCGCACACTTGTCAAAGTTTTGACGCTTTAGCCACTAGACGTAAGTGTCAAAAGAGAGTGACAAGTGACAGATTTGACGTAAATTAAATAAATTGATAAATAAATTTAATTAATTAATTAATTAATTATAAACATAACACGCGGGCATTGTGGCAAAAATTTACCAACCCAATATTTTGATTGGCTGGCGCGTGAGCCTGTTTACAAGACTCTAATTTTTTAAAGTGCACGTGCCGGCGTGGAGGGCGTTTTTGGTTTCGGGGCATTTTTTATAATGCGGAATTATTTTGCAGGGCGAGTGCTTTGTGCGCTGTTGCGATGGAATGTGATTAAAATGAGCTTCATGGATTTTTGTTTCGAGTTTGATTGATGGCGTGAGCGCCAACACAAGGATGCAAAAAATTCCAAAATTGAGAGCGGATGTTCGAGCGGCTTTTATTGTTGTTTTACTGCTGTCGTAAAATTACATTTATAGAATGGGGTTTACATTACTAATAAGCTAATTTATTTTTAGTGCTCTTTATATTTGAGCTGTACTGGAACTCGCGGTATTTATCAGTGGCGTATCGAAGGTTTTTTTATTTACCGCTGGAAAAATCATAAAATTACAGTTATGCTAACGTCTACAAAAAAAGAAGAAAGATTTACTCAACATGGATTCATTTATTGCGTCCACGGAAACGTCTTCTCTTAACTTGTGAAAGGATGAAGAAAAAAATGGGGGATAGGTATGGAACCAGCATTTGCACTGAATACTCTATTCCTATTCTTAAGTAATTCAAGACTGGATCAATAACGATCCTTCCGAAGTAATCGCCCTCTATTTATAAGAATGTCCGCAAAATTAAAATAAGTACTAGCACTAGAAGAACATAAGGGGCGGGTGAGTGGGGCTAGTACTTTCTAACATAAATCTTATTTTGGCAAATGACATATCCTCTGGGAAGTTAGGGGGCGGGTGGGCGGGCCTAATATTTGTTAAGATTAAACTGACTTTGCCCCTATTAATTTTGTAAAAACTTGTGAAATTTAAAGCCGTTAAATTGCAAATTTCCATAGTAACGAGTTGAATTCCTAAATCTACCCGAAATGTACAAAATATTATTAGTTTTTACTTGTAGGGATATGGATCTTGCAATTAAGCCCCGCCTCTCGATTTGACAACGAATGAAAAATTTATTTTGAGAGTTGAGACCGGGGCCAGTATGGGTGGGGCCTAATCTTTGGCTTTAATCTTTTTCTTAATATACATAGTATTCTTTGAACAACACGATACTCAAAAACATGTTTTTAATTGCTCGTGGAAAAATAAGGATTTTGCAGTTAAGCTCCGCCCCCTTGGATCACGATGAATAAAAAATTATCACAATTGAGACAGGGTGGGTGGGCGGGGTTCTATATTTTGCTTTTTTTTCTTAATATGTGTAGACTTATTTCCACAGCAAGAAACAATTTTCAGCTCTAAAGGAACGTCAGCGGGAACAGCAACTATAACGGGAACTTCAACGTCAACAACAAGTTCATAAGTCCCATTTAAGGTTTTAATCTATAGCCCCTAGAAATACATAGTAGCGTCATCCATTGTTGTACGAGTGGAGCAAATGCAGTTGGTAACGCAAAAAATTGCCCTGGTTTGGAACCAAATTGTGTCAGCAGAGAGTTGACAGCTCGTAAACTGTTGTTGTCACGTGGTATTGGCGTGATCTTTTTGTGTAAAGTCACTTAAATGTCAATTAATATAACTAATAATTATTAAATAAGATGTTATTGATTAAATTTTATATTTTATTCAAATTAAAAATCCATATTTTGTATATAAACTACTAACTTTAAATCCAACATAAAACCATTTTAAATTTCGCGGTCTGTCAAATGGTGTTAATAATTTTTGTTTTTGTTAAGTTTCCGCCAGGTTTGCTCCACGGTGACGGTACTATGTATTTCTAGGGGCTATAGTGTTAATCATTTGATGGTTACTAAAATTAAAATTTCTTATGTATGGAATGCCTTTTTAAAAAGGTCAATCAATAAATTTTTCAAAAATACTCTCAAGAGAAAATCTAGATATTTACTCAAAATTTTGCAAAAAAATATCTTAAACTGTCATAAAAATAATGTTGGCTCCATATGTAAGTACTTTATCATTGCATTCATACTTTTTAGATTTGCTTATACAGGTGGCTCAAAAAAATTAATGAATGTGTCAATTTATTTTATAGATTAAATCAGGAACGGCTCACTCCATTTTCCCAGAAAATTTTGGGAATACAGTACTGTTATTTTTATATTATATTGCACCAATCCAAGTTGATATATATGTCCTTGCAGAAATGTTGATGACATCATCACAAAATTCTGTAAAGTAAAAACTCAACTCAGCTTAGGTCAGATCAAATTTGGTCAGCTCAAGTCAGGTCAGGTCAGGTCTAGTCACGTCAAGTCAGGATGAAGTAATGTCATTTATAAACAGACAGACAACCGAAACCATTTAGAAAACCAAAAAATCATGGAAAAATACGAAATGTCATCGAAATATCTCACTTATAATTATTATTTCTTCAACTAATACCACGTGGTTTTTTAAATGTCTGCTGTAGTTGGTCATGACGCCAGTGTTCCCAAACTGAGGAATTTTACCCAAAAATTGTTTTCTTTTTTTAGAGTCGGGAAAAATTTGGGGACTATAAATTTAGAGGGGACTTCAAAATTATTGATAATTAGTGTGCAATTTGTTGAAAAAAGTATGTTTTGTCAACTTGCATTATTTTTTTATTTTTTGTGTTCTTATATATAAAACAAAACTTTTAAATATGTACAATGGGAAATTTTTCTGGTGGATTGTTAGGTAAGGAAAGGTGGAGATTTTTGGGGATTTTTTAATTGTGACTTGGGGAGAACAAGCAATTCTTTTCTGGTAACACTGCATGACGCTAACTGCACTGACGCACGCTTCATGGCCAACTAGAGCAGAAATTTGAAAATTATACGGTATAAGAAGTGAAACTACTGTAAGCTCGGTTGACATGTAGCTACAAGTGAGACTTTTTATATACGACCCATCACGTGATTTAATGACGGCGTACTTGATTTTCAAATAAAAATTTTGGATACCATAATGTCTCTACCAACTCTATATTACCAAGCATGGAAGAAAGAATATACATATTCATTCGTCCATATGGTACCAAGAGTTAGTACCTGCCATCTTCTTCGCGCCCTAATGTCAAAATTGACCATTGTGAGCTAATATGGTAACACTGCTGTCAATAATTCAGAGCTGCCAACACAAAAATTTGCTTCAACATTAATGAGATTAAAGTCGTATATGTATAAATTAGAAAAGCCAAAAAGTATTTAAACCCCTAAAAACCAATGATAAAATTTCAGGCTAAGCAGGTGCAGTCACAAAATTTTAAATTTGTCGCCAACCTGACAACAAAAATCAGGAAGAATTTTTGACAAATTTCCCATTTACCCGATAAATAATGCAAAAATAACGTAACTTCACGAATTTATTTTGTAAAATAATCCAAATTTCTGCCTAACTCCACGGGATCACACTCAAAAAACTTAAACGATGCCTGCGACTTCATCAAAGTAGAGGACTTTCTTAAATTGTATAACAAAATGGCGCGATGTGTTCTCATATACAAAATGGTAAACAACCGCGAACAGAATATCTTTTATTTTTGTTGGAAGTTTAATGTTGATTTTCAAAATAGCACAGTTTAGTTAAGCAAGATAAACTTAAAACGGCTGTCACAGACGTAGACTAACTGGCGTGGTGACGTGAATCATAGGATAAACAACCTAAAAACCCCTAAAGCAATTTTTCAATCCTAAAGGTGAAAGTGCACTCAGCAAAAAAATCAATAGCCACGCCTTTGAAAATAGTTGCTATATCTGAAACTGATCCTACGTCGTTATTAATAGTGATTTATTTTTCACACTCTGAAATATTTATTACGTTACGCTCTAATTCTCATTGTTACGCCAACAGTGCGTGTCGAAACTGCCACTAATTATTTGTTGTTTTACTTTATTTATGGTACTGAATTTTAAACGAATGCTGTATTTTTTTTAAAAAGGTTAGAGAAGTTGTTGTGTCACTTAAACTAAATTTAAGTAGGGTTTTTACGAATTTTTCCAACTTTTGCCATTGGTTGATCTAATGAAGCTCCACCCTCTTTCTACTTTTCTAGACAAATCAAACACTGTGTACATCTGCAACAAAAGTTTATTCCATGATCGTATACACATTATTGTACATCTGACTAAGGTTGCGCATGCTAGGTTGATTTCATGTTGAAAATTTTAAACCGTGTTTCTTACAGAGTCACCATCTACTTCTACAATAAATAAATAAAAAATAAAAAATCAACACATTAAATACTATCAATATCAAAGGAGTCTGGTCCTATCATAAATAAATTAATTTAAAACATATTGTCATTATAACAAGCTTAAGGTTCCCGTGATAGCATCAACCTCATCTTCGTCCCCGAAAACGCTGAGAACGGTAACGGACCCAGCTGGAATTTGTGTAAATCCGGAATCTGACACTAAATAGCAAGGTATATTTAGTTCTTTCGCCTTATTGAACAGTTCCTCTAAGTGTTCGGTGTTGTCCCCCTTCAAAACGATTTTCTTCTCCCTACAACCCCCAAATCAGGACTTTCACACACCCATTACCCCCTTACCCGAAATAATCCCACTCGTTCAACGCGTCCTCCTTCTCCCCCGTTATCCTCATCTCCCGGTACAGCCCCAAACATGCATGCGCCACCTGAAAACACCCATCAAACCCTGTCATCACCCCTCGTGTCACTCACTTGAGCCGCCACCTTCCCCACTCCCATTTTCAAAGCCGTGTTGACCACAAATGACATTTTGTATCGCTTAGCAGATTCTTCATAGCAGTTCTCGGCGACGGCGCCCCTCTGCACCACGCTCGGGTCCTCGTTGTCTTCTTGGAGTAAGTTCGTGAAAACGTAGCTGATAGCGGCTTCCACTGATTCGTTGCCGGTACAAAAGAGGGCCTACAAGACAAAATCAATGGGGGGCTGTGGGGGCGCGTATACACACTTCTTGGGCGTGACTTTCGGAGATGCCCATGGAGATGAGGGACTCGAGGTACTCCTCGTTCGGCTGGAATTTTACGTACGGTTTATTGGTGGCATCCATGGTTTCGTGCAAACATAACCTCAATTGTCACTTAACATGAGGGTTTGACAAGTGACAGGGCGAGCTGGCAATTGATTTTCTGGGCTGGAAGGTGCCAGAATTGTTTGGAACGGGAGAAAACGTGCATTTAAGTCGTGTTTTATGTGATCAAGGGGGCGAAAGTGTAAGTACAGGTTTGAAAAGGGGCGAGCATGAGGGACACAAGTTTGAGGTTATTGCATTTTTTATTTAAATGGATAAAAACGTGTCTAAAAATGAAGATGAGGTTGTAAAAGCGTAAATACTGATAGCAGAAACGTGAAATAAATAAATTTTCTGAAGTAATAAAAATCGGATGACGTTTGTTTACTTTGAGTGTGCTGTCACACCGACGTGTCGTCGATTTTACCCGCACATTTTAGTAACTGTTTTTTCAAAAAATAAAGCTGAAGGAACAACACATTGATTCGATTTTTTAATAAATACATTTTTGTGGAAGACTGGTGGGAAATGTTGCTGCAGTGAAATTATAGATTAATAATTATGAACTGCGTAACGACCGATTGACTGCATACCATACAAACATGACCGGAACAGGACCGGGTTGTGAACAGGACCGTACTAACCACGTATTTTTCTAGAATGGGTTCTCACAAAAAAAGAAGAAAGCCGTCCACTAGTTCCGACTCTGAAACTAGTAGCGACGAGGACAGCTCCCCGAAGCGCAGAAAAAGGAGCCGCTCTTCTAAAGACAAAAAGAAATTAAAAAAAAGAAAGCACGTGTCGTCGTCGTCTGACACTTCCACCGACACCTCTTCGTCCTCATCCGACGAAAAAAAGAAGTCGAAAAAGAAAAAACAAAAGCAGAAAAGCAAAGCCAAAAAGACCGGAGAAGCCAGTTCTGATATCCCGTTGGATTTAATGACAAAGTCGAAAGCCATGGCCCCCCTGACCAAAGAAGAGTGGGAAAAGCGCCAGAGCGTCGTGCGTCGGGTGTACGACGAGGCCACCGGACGACACCGCCTGATCAAGGGTGATGGGGAAGTAATCGAGGAAGTCGTGAGTCGCGACAGACACAAAGCCATCAATCAGCAAGCGACACGTGGCGATGGCGACTTCTTCCAGGCACAAATGGCGGGACATTTAAAAAAATAATCAACATGTTATAAATATATAATGAGAATAAATCAGTACAGTTGTATAAAATATGAAGTAGAACCGTCTCTCCATGATGGGTCATCTACGATTTTCGCGCGACATAGAGGACACGTCTGCTCTCGGTCAAACCATGTGGTGACGCAATTCTCGCAGAAGATGTGTCTGCATTGGAGGAGAACAGGGGAGTCGTACTCGTCGTGGCAAATGGGGCAGTGGTCTCCTGCGGTCTGGATTTGCTCCTTGCTGGGCGAAGAACCCACCGTCTAAAATTGTACATGGGGCGGTTCACCATCTTGTTTGAATTGAGTTAAATACTTAATATATTATGTTTAATTTTATCTTCAATAAAAATGTTTGTTCAGGATTGTGTTTTATTTGTTTTAACTACCGTTTTCAGATCAAGCAATCAATTTAAAACAATTTTGTAACGATATGGCAACATGCCTTGCGCAGTGGTAACCGAAAATCGTCCACTTCTGCGCAATTATCAAAGATCAAAGGTTCTGTCCAAAGTGGGCTTCTGGGTTATCTTTATTACTAGCTTTATTGAAAATACGTAATCTTTATCCTTTTTATATTTAGAATACGGGGGCATTAGTCATATTTCAGTGGAATTTTAATGATAATTGTATTTGATTGCAAGCCCGAGTGCCGAAAAAATGATTCTTTTTTGCTGACAACTCACCACATTTTGGAGCAACTTAAAAAAGGAGGACTTCAGGAGCCTCATTCTCGACATTAAGTCAGTCCCTTTAGATATCATATAAAACGCGGATAAAAATACAGCTACGATTTTTTCCGGGCCTTGGTATGATTCCAGAAGATAATGCAACCAAGGCTGTATTGTGGCAATACTGCGGTACATTTGAGAAATGGCTTCAATAAAAAGATAAACCTTCCCCCTAGAATAAAAAAATAAAGTTTGCACAAAATCACTCAAATCATTACCCTTTTCTGAAACGGGACGATTTTCTCTGGAAGCATAGTTAACAAAATCTTAACCGTCACAGTGACCAGCTTGAGCGCGAAATCCGTAATCGTGACGATCCACAACAACTTCCCCACTGTGAGTGGTTCAGTAAAAGTCCGGATCAAAACCAGATGGAACACCACATTGTAGTTACTCATTTCATCCTCAAAAATATAATGTACAAAAACACAGCAAGCAAAAATATACAACAACTCGATGGCCAAAGTCCCCAGACTCCTCCTATCCCTCTTTGTAGTCTCCTTCTTCACCGCGGAATTCGTATGCGCAAAAGTCGCAAACAAAATCACCAAAATAAAAATAGAATCGTGATAATCGTACACAGCCTTCGCCAACAGGATCAAAATAAACGGCACATACTGAAGAACCACTTGCAGAAACTGCTGCGCTTCTGCCACAGTCTGCGCCCTCTCCACATTATTCAAGTCTTCGTTATTATTATTCCCTCTCTCCACGCTCGGCTCGGGCTCCTGATTCACATCCAAGTCTATCACAAAACTATTATCGCTGCTACTCTGGGGTAATTCTTGCGGCCTGTTCAGAAAATTCGTCATCGAGATGGCATTCTGCACTCCTGCGTTCACGGTCCGGGCGGTCTCCACCAGGGGCTGAATTTCGCGAATTACGTTATTGAAGTTGTCACGAAGCTGTCTCGCACCGTCCGCGGTGCGCCGCTGGAAGCTCGGAATGCTACTAGAATGGGTCATCAACAGTCTTGGGTGA
The DNA here is from genome assembly GCA_022388445.1 of Zophobas atratus. Taxonomy (NCBI): domain Eukaryota; kingdom Metazoa; phylum Arthropoda; class Insecta; order Coleoptera; family Tenebrionidae; genus Zophobas; species Zophobas atratus. The sequence goes on from CM039450.1 coordinate 6,816,774, forward strand.
GTATTATCTGAATTGTGAGCCATCGTAGTTAGGTTAGGACGGGGCGGAATGTACATGAAAACATATCAAACTGGGTCAATAAAATAAATAAGCGATGCGCATTATAAATTCGCACTTTTTGGGGAACCGGGGACTGTGTTACATTGTTGAGGTATGCGTAATTGCTGTTTTGATAAGAAGTGTCAAAGTCGCGATGTCACAACTGTCATTATTGCTGCCTTATCACGGGATGGAAACCTTAGCCAGAAAATTGTTACGCATACTTGGCACAAACCATACTTCGTGGTTTTTGTGACTAAAACACACATAAATCCAAGAAACAACCAGTCGCTCAAACTACGTTAAATTATATTACTACTAATAACTGAACGTGTTTATTTTTAGTTTTGTTGTTAATTTTATTAACCTCGACTAGTATGGATGCAACAAAATATGGATTCCTGCGCGTTTTGTTGACAAACAACCAAACAACTTAGTTTGAAGTGTTGCATTAATTCCAAGATCATTTTAAAGCTTGTTTGCCCCCTCAAACACCCCCTATAATGCATACAAAGCTCTAAGCCCGCCCACGACTCAGTTTTTAATTTTAGGTTATGTTGTGTGTTTTAACCCCCTTTGTAAGTTATGAGCGAAACAGATGATACGGACGAGCTGCTACTGATCCCCCCTGATTTGTTCGCCCCAAACCCCGATTTACAAAATCTGGAGCCCTATTACAACGTTGTAGACTGTTTGATAACTCAGGTAAACCATTTAGAGACCCGGATCAACCTGATTGAAAGCTCCTCTGAGTTAAGCGTTAGTTTGATAAGTGAGTCGCCGGAGATGCAATCACGTAAATTCAGCGACGAGAAGACGTGTTCGAGTAGCACGCAGAGTACGCCGCAGAAGCCCCGCACCAAGTTTACAATGAGTTCTTTACCAAATAGCCCTGATATCGAAAAACTGAAGAAGTCGCCACAGAAACGAATCTTGAGGTCTAAAAAACCAGAATTTAGCCCCATGTTGGGCGAAATTGATAGTTTTCTTTCTAATGTTAAAATGATAAAGAGGATGAACGCGGTGAGGAATTTAGAGAACGATTTTGACTTGGAGGGTGTGAATACAAAGAAGTTGAATATGAATCAGGTGAATGAGATGTTGAGGGAGGTGGAGTTGGAGGATAAAAAAATGGAAAGGAATGTGGAGAAGCCGTGTGTGAAGGAGAAGGTATGGCAAGCCGGTGATAATGTGGGTAGTGTCCCGGATTATGGGTATGGCGCCCGAAAGACACTATATTGTGAGGAAAAAAAGCGTCTCGATAATTCGTTCGAAAGAACTGACACTGATAGCAGCTCTGAGTCCACTCAAATGACGGCTTTTAATAAATTCAGCTACAAATCAAAAGCGAACCATACAGATGATGATTTTAACTTGGGTTTGGTTAGTTTAGCGAAATTGTGGAAATCGAACGATTTGCGTGAAGTACCAGAGAAGTTTCAACAGAAATTGCATGAAGAGAGGTTAAGGAGACAGGTTAGTTTTCAAGTAATCGTTACGTGCGTAGACGCGACTTGATTGGTCGTATTTAGCGCGCCAATTTTGAATTCGAACTTTTTCAGCACTGCGAGCAAGCGATTCAAGATCTTCAAAACCGCGTTCTCGAACTACAAGAACGCGTAGCCGTGGCTATTCAAGTCGACGAAGCTAAAGATAAAGCGATCGTGCGTTTTCACGAATCTTGGGAGAAAGCGGGTGCGAAGTTGCAAGATATAGAAAAACAAAAAGAACGTCTGGAGGAAGAAGTAGAGAAATTAAGAAAGAGATTGAATGATGATTGCGATGAAGCCAATCAGAAAATAGCACACTACGAAAAGGAAACTTCTTTGGCTTTAAATATAGCTCATGCTAGTCAAGATAAAGTAGCAATGTTGGAAAAGCGGTGTGAGCAACTAGAGAATGAGGTGAAAACGGCTCAGAGTGACTCAGATGAGCTTCATAAGAAGTATTTAGGAGAAGTGGAGAAGAATCGGCAATATCCGGAGATTTTGGCCCAAAAAGATTTAGAACTAAACGATGTATAAACAATTATATTTGTGATAATTTTGTGTGAGTATTTTTTTTTATAGTGTAAGTCGGTTCTGGCTGAAGCTAGAAAAGAAGTGTCTCAGTGCAAAAAAACGGTTGAAATGTGCCAAAACGAACTTCTGACAATGAAAAGCGAAAATGAAACCCTCCAAACGAAGCTAGAAGTAGAAAAAGAGAGTAATAAGAAAATTGGTGACCAGAAAAATAAATTGTTGGAAGAAATCAGCGCCCATAAAAGCATATCGGTAAGTTCGTGTCGCAAAAAACCCGACTTAATATATAATAATGTCTAGAGAGGTCTCCAGGACGAGTTAACCAAAGCCAGAGAACAAATGGAAAACAACAAAATCGAACTTAAAAACTTCTACCAAGGCCAGGTCGAACTCGTCGTACAAAGCAAACTCAAAGAATTCCAAACCCAGTTGGACGACGCCGAAAAAGCTTTGAAAGACGAGTTATCCAGAAAAGAACTATCAATTGCAAAAACCGCAGCCTCTCACATACAACAAATTTCAGAAAAGTATAAATACAATATTCATAGTGTCGCTTTTATTATTTTTGACAATACAGGCACTCGTTAGAAATCAAACTCCTCGAAGAAAAGCACCAAGAAGAATCCCGCCTCTACCAAGTCCAGATCTCGCAGCTGCGTCACGAGCTCGAGGAAGCCAACGTCAGAGTGAAGCGCCAGCACGACAAACACCTCCACATCGAGAAACAACTTCACAAGTTCATGGAAAGTCTCAAGCAAGACCACATGACCACCCTGGACGAAATGAACTCTTTCCGGTCCAAGTCGTTCAACAATCTGGAGGAGATTTTGTCTTTTAATATGGCGGAGGAGGAGCGGACGCGGAAGGCGGAGCTTGATGATTCGCGGTTCAGGGAGGGGGAGACGCCGGTGACGAGTCGGAACGAGAAAGGAGCGAAGCGGAAGGAGGGGACTTTGCAGGAGACGATTCAGATGGTAAGGCGGTGTTGTGGGGGGATTTAAGTGGCATGTGTGTTGCAGTTGTTGGAGAAGAGGGGGTTCGAGGATGGACAGGTGACGAAGGAGCTTTTTCAGAAGTTGGGGAAGGATATGAAGGGGAAGCCGCCATGGAAGTGAGGGATTTATTGTGATTTATTTACGTGTTTATGTAGTTTTTATTTATTTTTTTTATATGTGGAATAAATTATTGTTTTTCGCGGTGGAGTGTGGATGATGTGATTTTGCAATAAAAGGAGAAAGTTGAGGTGGTTTTATTTGTTCGAAATGGCGGCAGAGGGGAGGTTGTAAAGGTGGAGCGAAATGAGGTCGAAACTTCAAAAAATTTCTTTTGGTAATTTTGGAAGATGGTTGCAAAAATGTCGAAATTTTCGTAATTTTAAACATTTTTTTAGGTGACCATTACAAATTTAGTCGTTTTACGTCCCTAATCACCTCCCAGAAGTGTCACTTTTTTGGACTGAAATGTCAGAATTACTTTTTGGATTGTCTTGTCACTTTTAAAGCCCCAAATTCTCAACACCAAAATCTCCAAATTCTCAAAACACCAAAATCCCCAAATCCTCAAGACACCAAAATCCCCAGGTGGCACCTTTTTAGTCCTTAAAAAAGAAAAAAAAGTTCAAAAGGCAACCAGAATTTGATTTAAAAAGATTTAAAAAACCCATAAAAAAATCACTGCCACCGTTTTTGCAGTTTTTTCTGTCGCTTTTCTTTATTGAAGCTTTTGTCTTTTTCGTGTTTTTTTCAATCGTTTTTTTATTGTGGACTTTTGGCCCTTTTTTTGGTGCTTTTTTATCGTGCTTTCTTGTGGATTTTTTAACGCATTTTTTTGTCGCGTTTTTATTCCTTTTTTGTTGCTTTGTCTTTGTTATTTTGTTTGTGCCTTTCTTTGTTTCGATTTTTTGTTTCCTTTTTAAACTCTTCTTCATCGAACTTTGTTTTTTTTTCTCATTTTTTTTGTGGACTTTTTTATCGCCCCTTTCTTTGTGAGCTTTTTTCTCGCGTTTTTTTTTTTTTTTGGTCTCGCTTTTTCTCCCTTTTTTTATTGCCCTTCTTTGTCGTCGCTTTTGTTTCTTTAATTGTCGCTTTTTTTTTTGTTCAGTTTTTGTCGTTTTTTTTGTCTGTTTTGGTCGCTTTTTATTGTTTTTATCGAACGTTTTGTGTTCTTCTGTAGTTTTTTGTGTTTGTTTTAAGGAGGATTTTTTTGTTGCGTTTTTTTTTTGTTTCTTGTTATATTTTTTAACACACTTCCTTGTAGTCGTTTTTTAGTGGCTTCATTTTTCACTTTTTAAGGCTTTGTTATCGTGCTTTCTTTTAGTCTTTTTTTGTGGCTTTATTTGTCGCATTTCTGTGTTTTTTGTGGCTTTTTTTGTCCCAATGTGTTGTGAACTTTTTGTTGATTTTTTTCGTGACCTTCTTTTGCCTTGTTTTTTTCTTGGATTTTTTTTTGGCTTTAATCGCCTCACTTTTTGTGTATTTTTTTGTCTCCATTTTTTTTTTGATCTTTTTTTCGTCTTTTTTTCTGTTGTTTCTTTGGTTCCTTTTTTATAGCTGTTCTTTATCGAACTTTATGGATTCTTTTGTTCCACTTATTGTGGACTTTTTATGGCCTTTTTTTATGAGTTTTTTTTGTGGGTTTTTTATTACTTTTCTTTATCGAAGTTTTTGTCATTTTTTTTGTGTTTTTTTATCGCATTTTTTGTAGCCTTTTTTGTGGACTTTTTGTGTCAGTTTTTTTTTTGTGGTCTTTTTTGTTGCTTTTCTTGGGTCTTCTTTTTGTGCAGCTTTTTGTGTCGTTTTTTTTATCGCGTTTTTTTGTGGCTTTATATGTCTCATTTTTTGTGGACTTTTTTTGCATTTTTTATCCTCATTTATTGTCGTTTTGTGTTTGTAGTTTTTATTGTGGTTTTTCTCGCTTTTCTTTATGGAAATTTTTGTCTTTTCGTGGGGTCTTTTGTTCTACTCGTAGACTTTTTGTGGCCTTTTTTGTGAGGTTTTTTTGTGAACTTTTTTTGTGGCTTTTATCGCTTTCCTTTATCGAAGTTTTTGTCATTTGTTGTGGCTTTTTTATGAATTTTTTGTAGCCTTTTTGTGTGAGCCTTTTCTTTGTGAACTTTTTGTGTAATTTTTTTGTGTTTTTTTTGTTGCTTTTTCAAGCCCTCTTTTTGTGGCCTTTTTCTTATCGCGTTTTTTGTCCTTTTTTATCGCATTTTCTTGTAACTTTTTTAATGGCTTCATTTATCCCATTTTTTGTGGACTTTTTTTTAGGTCTTTTTTTCCTCATTTTTTAGTTTTTTTTTGTTGTTTTTGTTGTGCTTTGTTATCGCTTTTCTTTGTCGAACTTTTTGTCTTTTCGTGGAGTCTTTTGTTCTACTTGTTGTGGACTTTTTGTGGCCTTTTTTGTGAGCTTTTTTGTGGCGTTTTGTCGCTTTTCTTTATCGAAGTTTTTGTAATTTTTCTGTGTCTTTTTTTTGTTGCATTTTTTTAGCCTTTTTTGTGAGAGCCTTTCTTTGTGAACTTTTTGTATGAGTTTTTTTGTTGATTTTTTAAGCTCTCTTTTTGTGGCTTTTTCTTGTCGTGTTTTTTAACCACTTTTTTGTGGCTTTTTTATGGCACTTTATTGTATCTTTTTTTTGTGGCTTCATTTGTCCTATTTTTTGTGGACTTTTTTTAGATCTTTTTTATCCTCATTTTTTATCGTTTTGTTTTTGTCATTTTTGTTGTGATTTTTTAATCGCTTTTCTTTATTGAACTTTTTGTCTTTTCGTGGATTCTTTTGTTCCACTTGTTCTGGACTTTTTATGGTCTTCTTTCTTCTGAGCTTTTTGTGGCTGCTTTTTTATCGATTTTCTTTATGGACGCTTCTGTCATTTTTCTGTGGCTTTTTTTGTCGCATTTTTTGGAGCCTTTTCGTGTCTGATCCTTTTTTTGTGAGCTTTTTGTGCGAGTTTTTTTTTGTGGTCTCTTTTTCTGCATCTTTTTATGGTCTTTTTTAGGCCTCTTTTATTGTTCTTTTGTGTTTGTGGTTTTTATTGTGCTTTTTTATCGTTTTTCTTTACCAAAAGTTTTAATTGTTTTTTTGTCATAAAAAAAGAGACAAAAATGTGAATAAAGGTCGTAAAAAAATGATACTACAAAAAAGGACAAAAATGCGACAAAAAAGGGGCAACGATTTACTGTCATTTTTTTGCAGTTTTTTGGGTAACTTTTTACCCCTTTTTTTGTTGTATTTTTTATTGTTCCTCTTTATCGACCTTTTTGTCTTGTTTTTGTGGCATTTTTATCGCATTTCCGGTGGAGTTTTTGTAACCTTTGTTTGTGGCCCCTTTTTACGCGTTTTCTTGACCCTTTTGATCACTTGTTTGTCGTCGTTTTTTGTGGCTGGATTTGTGGAATTTTTTGTAGACTTTTCGCCTTTTTTGTGGTGTTTTATATTTTTATTTTTGGTTTTTTTACCGTTTTTCTTTATAGAGTGTTTTCTCTTATTTGCGAATTTTTTTAATGCTTTTTTTTCGTGTTTTTTGTTTCAATTTTTTTGGTTCTTTTTTATCGCTTTTCTTTACTGAGCTTTTTGTTGTATTTGCTTATTTTTGTCGTCGTTTTTTTTGTTTCTTTATTTATCGCATTTTTTTATGGACTTTTTTTTCGTCTTTTTTTTGTCGTGTTTTTTCCTCATTTTTTTTGTTGTTCAGTTTTTGTCGTTTTTTGGGCTGTTTTGGTCGCTTTTTTATTGTTTTTATCGAACGTTTTGTGTTCTTCTGTAGTTTTTTTCCAACTTTTTTGTGTTTTTATAAGGATTTTTTTGTTGCGTTTTTTTTTTGTTTCTTGTTATTTTTTTAACACACTTCTTTGTAGTCGTTTTTTGTGGCTTCATTTCTCACTTTTTAAGGTTTTGTTATCGTGCTTTCTGGTAGTCTTTTTTTGTAGCTTTATTTGCCGCATTTCTGTGTTTTTTGTGGCTTCTTTTGTCCCAATGTGTTTTTGCTGACTTTTTTTGTGACCTTTTGTCTTGTTTTTTCTTGTAATTTTTTTTGCTTTAATCGCCTCATTTTTTGTATATTTTTTTACACCCTTTTTTGTCTCCATTTTTTGTTGATTTTTTTTCGTCTTTTTTTCTGTTGTTTCTTTAGTTCCTTTTTTATTACTATTCTTTATTAAACTTTTTGTCTTTTCGTGGATTCTTTATTCCACTTGTTATGGACTTTTTATGGTCTTTTTTGTATGCTTTATTGTGAGCTCTTTTTGTGGCTTTTTCATCGCTTTTCTTTATCGAAGTTTGTATCATTTTTCTGAGGCTTTTTTTGTAGTATTTTTTGAAGCTTTTTCGTGTGTGAACTTTTTTTTGTGAACTTTTTGTGTGCGTCTTTTTTGGTAGTCTTTGTTGTTGCTTTTTTGGGGCTTCTTTGTGTGCATTTTTTTTGTGGCTCTTTTTTGTGAACTTTTTTGTGAACTTTTTTGTGGCTTTTGTAACTTTACCGAAGTTTTTGTCAGTTTTTCTGTGTCTTTTTTCTTGCATTTTTTGTAGTATTTTTTGTGTGAGCTTTTCTTTGTGAACTTTTTGTGTGGGTTTTTTTGTTGCTTCTTTAATCCCTCATTTTGTGGCCTTTTTTTGTCGCGTTTTTTGACGGCTTTTTTGTTGCTTTTTTATGGCATTTTCTTATATCTTTTTTTTTGTGGCTTCATTTGTCCCATCTTTTATGGACTTCTTTTAGGTCTTTTTTATCCTCATTTCTTGTCGTTTTGTTTTTGTCCTTTTTATTATGTTTTTATCGCTTTCTTTATGAACTTTTTGTCTTTTCGTGAATTCTTTTATTCCACTTGTTATGGACTTTTTGTGGTCATTTTTGTATGCTTTCTTGTGAGCTCTCGTTTTATCGCTTTTCTTGTATCATTTTTCTGAGGCTTTTTTGTAGTATTTTTTGGAGCTTTTTCGTGTGTGAACTTTTTTTTATGAACTTTTTATGTGGTCTTTTTTGGTAGTCTTTGTTGTTGCTTTATTTGGAGCTTCTTTGTGTGCACCTTTTTTGTGGTCTTTTTTTGTCCCTTTTTTATCGCGCTTTCTTATATATTGTTTAATGGCTTTATTTGTCCCATCTTTTGTGGACTTTTTTAGGCCTTTTTTAACCTCATTTATTGTCGTTTTGTTTTTGTCGTGTTTATTGTGCTTTTTTATCGGTTTTCTCTATGGAACTTTTTCTTTTTTTGTGGAGTTTTTTATTCTAGTTGTTGTGGACGTTTTGTGGCCTTTTTTGTGAGCTTTTTGTGAGCTTTTTTGTGGGTTTTTTATCGCTTATCTTTATCGAAGTTTTTGTCATTTTTCTGTGTCTTTTTTTGTTTGCATTTTCTGTAGCCTTTTTTTGTGAGTTTTTATTGTGGTCTTTTTTTTGCTTTTATTGAGTCCTCTTTTTGTGGCCTCTTTTGTCGCCTTTTTTGGCCATTTATTTTGTTGCGTTTTTATTACACTTTCTTGTATCTTTTTTTGTGACTTCATTTGTCCTATTTTTGTGGACTTTTTTTAGATCTTTTTCTATCCTCATTTTTTGTGGTTTTGTTTTTATTGTGTTTTTCTTAATTGCTTTTCTTCATCGAACTTTTTGTCTTTTCGTGGATTGTTTTGTTCCAATTGTTATGGGTTTTTTGTAGTCTTTTTTGTGAGCTTTCTTGTAATTTTTCTGTGGCTTTTTATCACATTTTTTAGAGCCGTTTCGTGTGTGAACTTTTTTTGTGACTTTTTGTGTGCGTCTTTTTTTGGTAGTCTTTTTTGTTGCTTTTTTTGGGGCTTCTTTGTGTGCACCCTTTTTTGTGGTCTTTTTTGTCCCTTTTTTATCGCGCTTTCTTATATATTTTTTAATGGCTTCATTTGTCCCATTTTTTGTGGACTTTTTTAGGCCTTTTTTAACCTCATTTATTGTCGTTTTTGTTTTTTGTCGTGTTTATTGTGCTTTTTTAACCCGTTTTTCTCTGTGGAACTATTTCTATTTTTGTGGAGTTTAAGGTTCTAGTTGTTGCAGACTTTTTGTGGCCTTTTTTGTGAGCTTTTTTGTAAGCTTTTTTGTGTTTTTTTTAATCACTTTTCTGTATCGAAGTTTTTTTCATTTTTCTGTGGCTTTTTTTTTGTTGCATTTTTTGTACCCTTTTGTGTGAGTTTTTTTTTGGTGGTCTTTTTTGTTGCTTTTATTGAGTCCTCTTTTTGTGGCCTTTTTTGTGGCCTTTTTTGGTCATTTATTTTGTTGCGTTTTTATCACACTTTCTTGTATCTTTTTTTGTGACTTCATTTGTCCTATTTTTGTGGACTTTTTTTAGATCTTTTTCTATCCTCATTTTTTGTGGTTTTGTTTTTATTATGTTTTTCTTAATCGCTTTTCTTCATCGAACTTTTTGTCTTTTCGTGGTTGTTTTGTTCCAATTGTTTGTGGACTTTTTGTGGTCTTTTTTGTGAGCTTTCTTGTACTTTTTCTGTGGCTTTTTATCACATTTTTTAGAGCCTTTTCGTGTGTGAACTTTTTTTTGCGAACTTTTTGTGTGCGTCTTTTTTTTTGTAGTCTTTTTTGTTGCTTTTTTTGGGGCTTCTTTATGTGCACCTTTTTTGTGGTCTTTTTGTCCCTTTTTTATCGCGCTTTCTTATATATTTTTTAATGGCTTCATTTGTCCCATTTTTTGTGGACTTTTTTTAGGCCTTTTTTAACCTCATTTATTGTCGTTTTTTTTGTTTTTGTCGTGTTTATTGTGCTTTTTTACCGTTTTTCTCTGTGGAACTATTTCTCTTTTTGTGGAGTTTAAGGTTCTAGTTGTTGCAGATTTTTTTGTGGCCTTTTTTGTGAGCTTTATTGTAAGCTTTTTTGTGTTTTTTTATCGCTTTTCTTTATCGAAGTTTTTTTCATTTTTCTGTGGCTTTTTTTTTGTTGCATTTTTTGTACCCTTTTGTGTGAGTTTTTTTTTTGTGGTCTTTTTTGTTGCTTTTATTGAGTCCTCTTTTTGTGGCCTTTTTTGTCGCCTTTTTTGGTCATTTATTTTGTTGCGTTTTTATCACACTTTCTTGTATCTTTTTTTGTGACTTCATTTGTCCTATTTTTGTGGACTTTTTTAGGTCTTTTTCTATCCTCATTTTTTGTGGTTTTGTTTTTATTGTGTTTTTCTTAATCGCTTTTCTTCATCGAACTTTTTGTCTTTTCGTGGATTGTTTTTGTTCCAATTGTTATGGACTTTTTGTAGTCTTTTTTGTGAGCTTTCTTGTAATTTTTCTGTGGCTTTTTATCACATTTTTTAGAGCCTTTTCGTGTGTGAACTTTTTTTTGTGAACTTTTTGTGTGCGTCTTTTTTTCGTAGTCTTTTTTATCACGCTTTCTTATATCTTTTTTTTGTGGACTTTTTTAGGCCTCTTTTATTGTCGTTTTTATTGTGCTTTTTTATCGTTTTTCTTTATCGAGATTTTTTGTTGTCTTCTTAATTGTTTTTTTGTCGCAAAAAAGAGACAAAAATGCGAAAAAAGGTGACAAAAAGGTTATAAAAAAATGATAATACAAAAAAAGGACATAAAAAAATGCAACCAAAAAAAAGAGCAACGATTTACTGTCACTTTTTTGCAGTTTTTGGCTGACTTTTTGCCACCTTTTATATCGTATTTTTTATTGCTTTTCTTTATCGAACTTTTTGTTTGCTTTTTGTGGCATTTTTATCGCATTCCTGGTGGAGTTTATGTAATCTTTGTTTGTGGCCCTTTTGTAGCAGTTTCGTGGCCCTTCTTGTCACTTTTTGTGGCTTTAATTGAGGAATTTTTTGTAGACTTTTCGCCTTTTTTGTGGTGTTTGTTATCCTCATTTTTGGCTTTTTTACCGCTTTTCTAAAAAAAGAGACCATAAAACAAGCAAAAAAAAAAGACACAAAAGCAGCAAAATGTGCTTGAACTACCTATTACGAAATTGATTTTTTGAAAAATTTGTCTAAAAATTCGCAAAAAATTTCGGAATTAGTTCTCCTGGGTTAGAAAGTTTTTTTCTTTTTCTAAATAGTAAAAATTGACATATTTCTTTGGGCGACTAGGGAAAAATGTAGTAGTTTTCGGAGAAATGAGAATAAAAACTATTTTCAAATTGAAAAACTTGTTTTATGTAATATAACTGCGCTACTCTATAACACTCTTATACAACAGTGTGTATTACCTGGGTAATTAATTTTTAATATGCTGTGTAATAAATGACTATTTTTGAAAATGGCGGCAGAGGGAGGGTGTTAAGGGTGGAGCTTAACTGTAGTGGGGGAACGCAGTTTTGCCTTGATGATTGACCATCGCATTTGACAAAATAGATGACACTGACAAGATCTCAACATGTAAACTCTATCTATCTAATCTTCGACTCGATTGTCGTTTGATCCAACCATCGATAAAACTGCGCACTTGCGTATGAAATTTATGTAAAGAAGTCCCCATCAGAATAAATTTCCCCACATAATGCCACCACAGTTTGTTTCATTAAACATGTCTGTTGCCATAGACATTATCCTTCAGCTACACTGCTTACATTACTGTAAAACCTGAAAATGAGTTTGTAATGTGAACAATGTCGGTATGACGACAGCCTATAAACGGCACTGGTGAATAATGACCAACGCTACTGCACACACAAATTGCCTTTAATCATTTCATAGTAAAAGATGTCTGTGTAGTCTTGTTTTTCCATGTAACAATGTTAACACTTTCGTTACAACGACAGAAAATCGTAAACAACACAGAAGATTGCTTTCTGTGAATTTGAGAGGCTTTGCTGCCACCGATCCCGATGTCGCGATTTCAGCGAACACTTACGTCTCCGAGCCCGAAAATCGGAATACACCGGGCACGGCTCTCGCATTCCATTGCCTCCATCACGTGACATGCATCTCTGCAATTCGGCTAATTATCGAAACACGCTGACGCTGATGCGCTGTTCCTGCTGTAGCAATTTACAATTTCGGAACATGCGAGTTTTCGTGATGATGGGCGAAATTAATTTTGTCTGTTCATTTTAATCGAGTTGGGTCGGCAGGAATGAGAATAGCTTCATGCATTCCCACCACGTGTGCCGTAAATCTTGCTCACGAGAATCCGACCGACGAATCCCATTTCATTAATTATAAATAATAATAACATTACGGCGCTCAAAAACGCTACTAATTTATATAGATTATGTTTCAGCGCTAATCGTCTAATCATTTCGGGTTTAAGTAAACGCATAAATATGTGTTTAACAGTAAATTTCATTGAGAGTTGGACTCGGACCGTTATTTCATTCAAAAGCGCTGTTGGTAAGCTTGGGATGCGTGCGCAGGGGGAAAAGGGATTCGACGAAATATAGCCGCGGTTTTAATAAGCGGAATTTCTAAAGAAGCTTTTGTAAAGGAAGAATTGCCATGTCGGAGGTATCATTTATAATAAGTCTTGAAAAAGACTTCCAATTATGCGGGATTAATTAAATCAATTAAAATTAATACGTCAATGCAGAGGTATTATCCCACTTGTGATAAAGCATGTCTGTCGATTGTTTTATTAGGTCAGAACAATCATAAATTCAAATGTCTGACTGATCATTATTACACCTAGTTACCGCTGATCAGTGGAGCGAATAACCCCAGCCTACGTTGGTTAGCCCATTTTTTAATTCCGAATGAAGTTATCACACAAAAAGCAAATGTTAATTCGTTTTTAATAACTTAGGCTAAAAATCACGCACTGAAAAACCGACGAATTAAATAATCATGACGATAAGTTCGTACAATAAGTAACGTGAAAAGTCGACGTTTCCCGTCAGCGATTTTTTGAATTGTCGTTTAAAACGTGGCAAATGACGCGAATGAAAATATTGTTACTGACGCTGAGAATCCGAGAATTCGTTTTGCCGACTGTAACACCTGCAGTCTTCCATTAATTCTGGATTCATCCGGATGTTAGTAAATTACGACGGCCGTAATTTAGTCGTTATTTACATGGTAATGATTGATAAAAAAAGAAAAGTAATTTAGAGAAAATTCGAGCTAAGAATTTGTTAATTTATACGGTCATTACTAGTTTACGTCAGCACAAACAGTGACCAATGAAAAGTGAGTTTTCTGAGCTTAACGGCAAAATCAATATTTCCTTATACAAATTTTCTATTTTAAACATATTTTAAGTTTCATGTTGTGAAAAGAAGTCTACAAATATTAAAACAAAAAGGAAAAATGGTCAGCCCGCCCACCCACCCTGTCTCAATTGTGATGATTTTTCTTATTCGCCGTGAACCAAGGGGGCGGAGCTTAACGGCAAAATCGATATTTCCTTATACAAATTTTCTATTTTAAACATATTTTAAGTTTCATGTTGTGAAAAGAAGTCTACAAATATTAAAACAAAAAGGAAAAATGTCAGCCCGCCCACCCACCCTGTCTCAATTGTGATGATTTTTTTTATTCGCCGTAACCCAAGGGGGTGGAGCTTAACTGCAAAATACGTATTTCTTTACAAGAAATTAAAATGACGTTTTTGAGTATCGTGTTTTTCAAAGAAAACTGTGTATGTTAAGAAACAAAAAGGCAAAATATAAGCCCCGCCCACCCACCCCATCTCGATTGTAAAGATTTATTTATTATTAGAAACTTAAAACATGTTTAAAATGGTCATTTCTTGTAGAAAAATAAGGATTTTAAAATTAAGCTCCGCCCCTCGGCTTACGACGAATAAAAAAATTCATCAGAATCAAGATTGGGTGGGTGGGTGGGGCTTATATTTTGTCCATTTTGTCTTAATATATATAGACATTTTTTCACAACAAAAAAAAATGCAAAATCGGTATTTCCTTATACAAATTTTCCATTTTAAACATGTTTTAAGTTTCATGTTTTGAAAAGAAATATACACCTGTTAAAACAGAAAGAGAAAATGTAAGCCCGCCCACCCGCCCTATCTCAATTGTGATTTTTTTTTTATTCGCCGTGAACCAAAGGGGCGGAGCTTAACTGCAAAATATTTATTTCTTAGCAAGAAATTAAAATCACGTTTTTGAGTATCGTGTTGTTCAAACAATACCATATATATTAAGAAAAAAAGGCAAAATATAAGCCCCGCCCACCTACCCTATCTCGATTGTAATGATTTTTTTATTTTTAGAAACTTAAAACATGTTTAAAATGGTCATTTCTCGTTGAAAAATAAGGATTTTACAATTAAGCTCCGCCCCTCGGCTTACGACGAATAAAAAAATTCATCAGAATTGAGACAGGGTGGGTGGGCGGGGCTTATATTTTTCTTTTTTTTTTTCTTAATATGCATAGCTATTTTTTTACAAGAAAGAAATTGCAAAATCGATGTTTCCTTATACAATTTTTCTATTTTAAACATGTTTTAAGTTTCATGTTGCGAAAAGAAATCTACACATTGAAACAAGATGTTTTTTTTTATTCGCCGTGAACCAAGGGGGTGGAGCTTAACCGCAAAATATTTATTTCTTTACAAGAAATTAAAATCCCGTTTTTGAGTATCGTGTTGTTCAAACAATACTATATATATTAAGAAAAAAAGGTAAATGATAGTTTAGCAGTTTCGGAGATTATCAAAAGTAACACAGACGACAGACAGACAGAAACGGGAGGTCAGTTTTTTGCACTGGGGGTCTTGAAACGTCGAGAAAACATGAAAATAGCAAATCGCCTGATGGATTCGCTTACGCTCGGAAAGTAATAAGTATGATTTTTAGTATGTCATCGAACAAATGGTTTTGTATTTTCTCGACGTGTCGTGGCCCCTAGAATACGAAAAAATAGGTCTCCCGTTTCCGTTTGTCTGTCTGTCCGTTGTCTGTGTCGGTTATTGTTAGATTAATTTCCGAAACTGCTGTATCATTTGGTGTCGAATTTTATGTGTGTTATGAATATCGTGTATCTTTGTCTGAATATTTTTGTTTTTTATTTAATATTCGTAAAACCAAATCTTATGATTTTTAGAAAAATCTGGATTTCTTTACCTTCGGCCAATTTTTTGATGTCACAATTTTTCGATTTTTCAGTTTCCCACTGTTTAGAATTTTCAAGTTTATAATCTTGCAATTTTTCAATTTTTTGATTCGAAAAGTTGAAAAATCCAAAAATCAAAAATTCTGACAAAACTGCGAAATCGAAAAAATGGAAAACCGAAGAATAAAGAAAGGAAAAATCGAAACAGTGAAAAACTAAAAAAAAAAATAATGAATTGAAAAATTAGAAACAAGAAAAAACGAATCCAATTCAGAAATTAGAAAACTCAAAAATTGTGAAATCGAAAAATTATAGAATCGTCAAAATTCAGTTAAATTAAGTCGAAAAATTGTTAAACTGAAAAATTGAAACATCGAATGCAACTCAAAAATTGAAAATCGAAGAGTGAACAAACGAAAAATCAAAACTGAAAAACTAAAATTCGAAAAAATTTATGAATGGAAAATTGAAAAGAAAAAAAATCGATGCGAATCCAGAAATTGGAAAACTCAAAAATTGTAAAATTGAAAAATTATTGAATCGTCAAAATTAAGTTACATTAAGTCGAAAAATTGTTCAACTGAAAAATCGAAAAATTGAAAAATCGAATGCAACTCAAAAATTGAACATCGAAGAATGAAGAAACGAAAAATCGAAGCTGCGAAAAGTAAAAAATCGAAAAAAATTGATGAATTGAAAAATTAGAAACAAGAAAAACCGAATCGAATTCAGAAATTAGAAAACTCTAAAATTGTAAAATCGAAAAAATCGTCAAAATTAAATTAAATTGAGTCGAAAAACCGTTAAACTGAAAAATGGAAAAATTGAATGCAACTCAAAAATTGAAAATCGAAGAATGAACAAACGAAAAATCGAAACAGTGATAAACTAAAATTGAAAAAAATCAATGAACTGAAAATTTGGGAAGAAGAAAAATCGCTTCGAATCCAGAAATTGGAAAACTTAAAAATTGTGAAATCGAAAAATTATAGAATCGTCAAAATTAAGTTACACCAAGTCGAAAAACTAGTAATGAAAAATAGAAAAATTGAAAAATCGAATCACAGAAAAAGGTTTAAAATCCAATAATTGAAAAATTGAATAATTCTAACATTGTACAATTGAAAACTAGAAAAATTGCAAACCAAAACTGAACAACGAAGAATGAAGAAACGAAAAATCGAAACAATAAAAAACTTAAAATTCGAATAAATTAATTAATCGAAAAATTGGAAAGAAGGAAAAACGAATCGAATCTAGAAATTGGAAAACTCAAAAATCGTAAAATCGAAAAATTATAGAATGGTCAAAATTAAATTAAATTAAATCGAAGAACTGTAAAACTGAAAAATTGAAAAATTGAAAAATCGAATGAAAAAAAGCTTTAAAATCCAATAATTGAAAAATTCCAAAGTCAGAACACTGAAAAACCGAAAAATCAGAAAATAAAAGAAAAGAAAAAACCTAAACGAAAAATTGCAAATCGAAAAATTCAATAAATGGAAAATCTTTAAATTGAAAAATTTTAAATCGAAAACTTGTGAAACTGAAAATTAAAAAATTGCAAAATCTAAAAAATGAAACATCCAAAAGTTGAAAAATTGGAAAACTGAAATTTAAAAATGAAAACTCGAAGAATTGCATAATAAAATTGAAGAAACAAAGAAAACAAAAGATTGAAAAAACAAAAATTATAAAGTCGGAACGTTGAAAAATAGAAAAAATTGAAAAAACCAAAAATTGCGAAATCGACAAAGTGGAAAATCAAAAAATTGAAAATCGAAGAATGAAGAAATGAAAAACTGAAACATTGAAAAACTAAAAATCGAATAAATTAATTCATCGAAAAATTGGAAAGAAGAAAAAACGAATCGAATCTAGAAATTGGAAAACTCAAAAATTGTAAAACCGAAAAATTATAGAATCGTTAAAATTAAATTAAGTCGAAAAACTGTAAAACTGAAAAATCGAATGAAAAAAAAATGTTTAAAACCCAATAATTGAAAAATCTAATAATTCTAACATCGTAAAATTGAAAAAAATTGAAAAATTTCAAACTAAAAAAGTTGCAAACCAAAATTGAAAAATTTCAGACTGAAAAAAACAAAAATTAGAACACTGAAAAACCGAAAAATCCAAAAAATAAAAAGAAAAAACCTAAACGAAAAATTGCAAATCGAAGAATTCAAGAAAAGAAAAATTTTTAAATTGAAAAATTTTAAATCGAAAACTTGTGAAACTGAAAATTAAAAAATTGCAAAATCTAAAAAATGAAACATCCAAAAGTTGAAAAATTGGAAAACTGAAATTTAAAAATGAAAACTCGAAGAATTGCATAATAAAATTGAAGAAACAAAGAAAACAAAAGATTGAAAAAACAAAAATTATAAAGTCGGAACGTTGAAAAATAGAAAAAATTGAAAAAACCAAAAATTGCGAAATCGACAAAGTGGAAAATCAAAAAATTGAAAATCGAAGAATGAAGAAATGAAAAACTGAAACATTGAAAAACTAAAAATCGAATAAATTAATTCATCGAAAAATTGGAAAGAAGAAAAAACGAATCGAATCTAGAAATTGGAAAACTCAAAAATTGTAAAACCGAAAAATTATAGAATCGTTAAAATTAAATTAAGTCGAAAAACTGTAAAACTGAAAAATCGAATGAAAAAAAAATGTTTAAAACCCAATAATTGAAAAATCTAATAATTCTAACATCGTAAAATTGAAAAAAATTGAAAAATTTCAAACTAAAAAAGTTGCAAACCAAAATTGAAAAATTTCAGACTGAAAAAAACAAAAATTAGAACACTGAAAAACCGAAAAATCCAAAAAATGAAAAGAAAAAACCTAAACGAAAAATTGCAAATCGAAGAATTCAAGAAAAGAAAAATTTTTAAATTCAAAAATTTTAAATCGAAAACTTGTGAAACTGAAAATCAAAAAATTGCAAAATCGAAAAAATGAAACATCTAAAAGTTGAAAAATTGGAAAACTGAAATTTAAAAATGAAAACTCGAAAAAAAAACTGAAGAAACAAAGAAACGAAATATTGAAAAAATTGAAATCGAAAAAACAAAAATTATAAAGTCGGAACATTGAAAAATCTAAAAAATTGAAAAAACCAAAAATTGCGAAATCGACAAAGTGGAAAATCAAAAAATTGAAAATCGAAGAATGAAGAAATGAAAAACTGAAACATTGAAAAACTAAAAATCGAATAAATTAATTAATCGAAAAATTGGAAAGAAGAAAAAACGAATCGAATCTAGAAATTGGAAAACTCAAAAATTCTAAAATCGAAAAATTATAGAATCGTCAAAATTAAATTAAGTCGAAAAACTGTAAAACTGAAAAATCGAATGAAAAAAAAAAAGTTTAATATCCAATAATTGAAAAATCTAATAATTCTAACATCGTAAAATTGAAAAAATTAGAAACATTTGCAAACTAAAAAAATTGCAAACCAAAATTGAATAATTTCAGACTGAAAAAAACAAAAATTAGAAAATCAGAACACTGAAAAACCGAAAAATCGAAAAAATGAAAAGAAAAAAACCTAAACGAAAAATTGCAAATCGAAAAATTCAAGAAATGAATAATTTTTAAATTGAAAAATTTTAAATCGAAAACTTGTGAAACTGAAAATCAAAAAATTGCAAAATCTAAAAAATGAAACATCCAAAAGTTGAAAAATTGGAAAACTGAAATTTAAAAATGAAAACTCGAAAAAAAAACTGAAGAAACAAAAAAACGAAAGATTGAAAAAATTGAAATCGAAAAAACAAAAATTATAAAGTCGGAACAGTGAAAAAACGAAAAAACTGAAAAAACCAAAAACTGCGAAATCGACAAAGTGGAAAATCAAAAACTTGAAAATCGAAGAATGAAGAAATGAAAAACTGAAACATTGGCAAACTAAAAATCGAAAAAAATTAATGAACTGAAAAATTGGAGAAGAAGAAAAACGAATCGAATCTAGAAATTTGAAAACTCAAAAATTGTAAAAACGAAAAATTATAGAATCGTCAAAATTAAATTAAATTAAGTCCAAGAAGTGCTGATAAATCGAAAAAATGGAAAATCGGATGAAGGAAAAGTTTCAAGTCCAATAATTGCAATTCAAAAATTGAAAAATTTCACATTGAAAAATGAAAAATTAGAAAATCAGAATATTCAAAAGCCGCAAAATCGCAAAAATTAAGAAATGGAAAACCGAAATGAAAAATTGGAAATCGAAAAATTGAAAAAGTGAAAAATCTATAAAATGAAAAATTAAAAATTGAAAAACTCGTGATATTGTTAAATCAAAAAAGTACAGAATCTAAGAAAATTAAGCATTCAAAAGTTGGAAAATTATAAAATGTGAACATGGAAATATCGAAAAATTAAAAAATTGAAAAACTAAAAAATCGGAAAAAATTAATGAACTGAAAAATTGGAAAGAAGAGAAAACGAATCGAATCCAGAAATTGGAAAACTCAAAGATTGTAAAATCGAAAAATTATCGAATCGTCAAAATTGTTAAGTTGAAAAATTGTAATACAGAAAATCGAAAATAAAAAATGGAATAATTCTAACTTTGTAAATTGAAAAATAGAAAAATTGCAAATCAAAAATTGAAAAATTTCACTTTGAAAGGAGGAAAATCAGAACATTGAAAGACCGAAAAATCGAAAACAACTAAATGAAAAATTGCAAATCAAAAATTCAAGAAATGGAAAGTCTATAAATTAATAAATTAAAAATTGACAACTCGTGAAACAAAGAGAACGAAAAAATTGACAAAAATGAAATCTAAAAAACAAAAAATTATAAAATTGGAACATTGAAAACGAAAAACTCTAAAAATAAAGGAAATAAAAACCAAAACGAAACATTGCAAATCGAAAATTTGAAGAAATGAAAAATTAAAAAATCACAACTGAAAAATTAAAAATTGAAAACTTTTGAAATCAAAAAACTAGAAAAATGCAAAATCTAAATATTGAAGAAACAAAAAAATGAAAAATTGAAATATCGCAAATCGAAAAATTAAATAAATTAAAATTGAAACTCGAGAAACTCAAATCCATAAATTGCAAAATCTAAAAATATAAAAATTCAAAATTTGGATAATCGAAAACCTTGAAAACCCAAAAAATTGTAAATTGAAAACTGAAGAAAAAAAAAGAAAAATTCAAGTCAAAAAAGGGCGGGAATATTATTTGCACCACTAGTTTTTACTTTATAGCCGTTATTAGAAAAACAAAAATCGCAAAAATTTTTTATAATTTTTCAAAGAAGCGGGATTTACTCGGATTTACTTTAGAGGCGAGGTAAGTTCTGTCGAAATAACCTTGAAGAATTGAAAAATTAAAAATTGAAAATAAAGAGAATAAAAAACCGAAACGAAAAATTGAAAAATTAAAAAGGAAACTCGAGAAATTTTAAATCGAAAAATTGCAAAATTCAAAAATTGAAGAAAGAAGAATATAAAAAACTGAAAAATCGATAATCGAAAAACTTAAAAAATGAAAATTGAAAAACCAAAAAATTATAAAATTGGAACATTGAAAAATCGAATAATTGAAAAAATGAAGAAAATAAAAAACCGAATTGCAAAATCCAAAAATTAAAAAATTCAAAAGTTGCAAAATTGAGAACCTGAAAAATTTAAACCTGAAAATTCGAAAAATTGCAAATCGAAAAACTGAAGGAACAAAAAAAGCAAAATTCAAGTCAAAAAAGCGTCGAGCGCAGCGAGCACGTGCAGGATGTTTCAAATATTAGTGACCACAAACATTCGCTCACATTTAGTTTCTCAGGGACAGCAACAAATATATTTTTTTTACACTTGGACGTGCTCGCTGCGCTCGCATTTTAAATTTTGTTGAACCTGACTTGACACGCCATGACCTGACGACAAACATCAGGTCACCGCTCTGAGTATGAGGGAACTCACTCACTCTACAAATACTTTAGATCAATTTTCTGCCTAAAGCTATGAAAGCGGTGACTCATCTATATATTTTTTAAATAGTGATCCCACACAAAATTCCCTTGTCTACTTTGCTATAAATCTAGTAATCATAATCGGAACCACAACCAGTGACCACACAAAACGAACAAGAAGTGACAAACCAGCGAAAAAAAACGAAGAATAAAGTAGGTGAGACTGCATCCAAAATATCAAATCAAGGTCCTACTTAACACCAGTGCCAACTTTTCCCCGCAAAGCTCTAACTCATTCTCTCCTCATTCATTATTTATTCCACAATTTCGCAGTTTCGAAGCGGAACCCAGACACGTTAAAACGGTCCGTCTTCTACGTGATCCGATTTTTGCCAAGCCGACGTAAATCCCAACACTACAATTCCACACACTAAGTTTTCCGAATCCTCGCCAAGAAAGAGACGAAAAGTGGGCTAATTTCCGTCCGCCTCGCACCAACTTCGTCCCAAATTCGACCAGTCGCATTTAATCTCATTTCGATCTCGTCTCGAGGCAAGACTAGACAATCTTGTTCTAGTTGATTGCAGAATTAAAAACGCCATCAAAAACGAGTAGGAAATGATTTATGTCGGTATTTTGCATAAGAATGCGATGTTTGGTCGCAGAATTTAGATCGCTCGGTGTAATTTTCGCAGGATTGTTTCAGGTTTGAGGTGGACTGGGATCTTGGAGAGGTTAGGAGTCTGGATGGTTTTTGGCCGGACTGATAAATTATTGTTTAATGGTGATTAAACAGTAGGTTTGCCTTTTAATTATAAATCAATAAAAAGTCGTTTACGGTTATAAATTAGAGAGATTAGGAGATCTGATTAGGTTTGGCTATTGAATGGAGTGTTGTTAACATTAACGACCAATTAAAATTTACTTTATGGTTTGGATGGAGAATTTCGTTTCCAAAATTTCAGCTCAAGTCGGGTTAGATCAGAGGAGACTAGAGCTTTCCCGGAAGCATTCAAAGAACATTTCGGTCTGGAATTTTTTGCTGCGTTTCTCGATAAGTTTTCGCCTTGTTCCCATCCCTCGTCACTCTCCACCGGCCTTACGACTTCTCGTTACTTGTTGGTATGATAGTGAACATGCCAAGACACTTTCCTAACACTTCCCCTTTTCAAGATGCTCGGTAAAAAGCAGTCGCTTGTTCTTTTCCGAGAACGATGTCAGTCGACTCCTTTTAGGGTCTATGCGAACTTGTCTCTCGCATATTTCCGTACTCTGGTGAAGACATGCGCTCGTCTATTGTACGACTTTGTGCGGACTCGCCGAAATGTGATGAAGCTTTTTACTCAGCAGCTCGTTAAAATTGATATTCCAGACCTTCGCTAATGGCATGGAATGCGAAAATCCCGACAACTAGTCGCTTATGAAGTTGGAATCGGCGAAATATTGGTGTAATTGGCTGCATTGCTGCGAACAAGAATCGTCAAGGTACTTCAAGGGTACTTCCAGCTTTTGTCCCTAGTGCTCTCACGTCAAAAGACGACTAAAAGGGCTTGGTGGACCTCAATTCATCCCGTGGTACCTCAGTCGTCTTCTTGTCGAACCCCGAAAATCCGGCTCCGTTCCCGGCTCTACACTTCCCCCGGCGTCAGCGACGTCCCTCGGCGCCTCGCGAGCCCCCTTTTGCTCCTTCTTGCGTCCATGTGCGCCGCGACGTGTCTGCCATTCTCCAAGTCGTTGCCCTTTGGTGTCTGGTGTCCGCCGAGCCCCGCGATTCACCTGCCGTAACGAGATGGGATTGGTAGAGCGGTCACCTTACCGGTCGGCCGTCTCTCCTTCAGTCAGTCGCTGACCGAGCTCGAGAGTGCTTCACGAAGACTTTCCTCAAGTTCCAAAGACGTACACGCGCCGGCCATGATACGCGTGCTCGCCAATGTATGGTTTATGACAAAGTGATGTGGTGTTCGGTGATTCCTGTTCCAGTGCTCCGAGGCTGATGACATCGCCGAAAGGTAATAACCACCAAGGAAGAACGTTGCGAAAAAAAAACGTTTTGGAAAGGCAAGGCGACGGTTCACATGAAAAAACTTAACCTCAATTCGAACAACGAGCTTCGAGCTCGTTTAGACTAGCGCAAGTTTTTGTTATCGCTGTTTGCAAATACGCGGCGCGGGCCGAGGGTGGTACCTCGGAACAGAGCTTTCGGTGCTTCCGTTCCTGGTACTTTTTTCGCTCGTAGATATTTTAGTACCACTCGTCATCCCCTTGGTCTCCTTCGTCAAGCACCACCCAACCCCCGCGCCCGAGTGGTACCGCTTCCCAAATCTCAATAAATCCACTTATCTCGAACATAATCTCAACATCTCCAAACAAGACAAACCCGCCTTTAACAAGCATCAACATTTAAAAACCGAATCTGAAAAACTTGACCCGCTTTAGGTGCGTTCCACTAACTCACAAATACCTTCGAAATGCGAATTCGCATGGACATTTGTTTGGAGGAACGGAACATCGGCTTCTTTTCCTTTTGTTCTGTGGCTTCTTAACAGCAGGGTTGCGCTTGCTGCCTGTAATGGCAAATAACTGTGCGCTGTAACGGCACGTTAACAACTTGTGCAACTCGTTTCCAGAATTTCCGGAATTGCCGAAATATAATTGTCGCTTCGTGCTGTGTTAATAACCGGAAACCGTGATCACGTGGCTGCTGCGGATCGGATTTCGCGTGAATTAAATCGTTCCTTCGCCGGAAATAACGCTATTGATTTTTACAGGTTGGTGATCTTCGAAAACCGCAGTGATTCAGCGTGACAGACGGGTGCTTACGGAATTTACAACCTCTGCTTTGATTTGATTAAGGAGTACCTCGGTACTGCAGCAAAATTGACACTATTGGTACTCTAGTGCCTCATTTTTCACTCATTAATGTCACGACTCTGAATTACTAAGTACTTGTTGGTACTTTCACAGTTTTACAAAATACGTAGCGTTTATAGTTCTTTGTAAGTGCTTTGAAGTGCTTTCTTAATGTTGGATTCCAGTTCTGTCGTTTTAGTACCGATCAGTAATGTACAAATACTGTATATGAAGTATATTGCTTCCTCTATCACTCGTTTACCGTTTCTTTTTCCCTCTTGATTTATCACCGGTTTGGTATTTCCTTTAGTGGAACGGGAAAATTAAGAAATTTGAGACAGTGACCTGGAAATTTCCGCTCAACAGCTATTTCTGTATTCGTGCGGTACTAGGTACTTTTGAAGTACCAATTTGAGAAAAACTTTATGTTTAACAGAATTTGCTCAAATCAGTGAAATCTACTTAATTTTTATAATTCCTATTTAAAAAAGTTGTCTATGCTGGCAATATATGGTTCCTAAAGGAACACTTCAATACAGAGAATTGTTAAAAATTTTAAAAACGTGATTACAGGAAATGGTGTGGATTTTTCGCATAAAAAGTTGAAAACCATAGTCACAACTTCATCTAAGGCACGTTGTGCTACCAAGATAAGACTGATTACGGCAAATAATATACCTTCTAAGAAAAGAGAGGGTGGGTGGGCGGGGCTAGTACCTGCTAAGACATGAGTAATTTTGGCAAATGATATGCTCTCTAAGAAAAGAGAGGGCGGGTGGGCGGGGCTAGTACCTGCTAAGACAAGAGTAATTTTGGCAAATGATATGCTCTCTAAGAAAAGAGAGGGCGAGTGGGCGGGGCTAGTACCTGCTAAGATAAGACTGATTTTGGCAAATGAGATACCCTCTATCCCTATGTCTTATACCGTATTGATTGTTTACATTACAAGGAGTTAAAAGCATTATTATCGCGAAGCGTTAGCAAGGCAAGATTATAAATATCTCTTAGGTGATTTCTAGTATACAGAATTTTCTCTACGACCTTACAACATATTTGAAATAAATTTATTTTTTAGTAGGGGAAAAGTGCCTAAAATGATCCCCATCAATTGTAAGAAAATTTGTGGCTCCATCTACCAAACATAACTGTCATTTGATTAAGCGCTCTGTAATTAGTACCTTCTGAAAATTTGATGGCGTTCTGTGTATTCTGCACAGTTTTGTGCCAAAATATGTAAAATAAGCACCTCTGATCTAAGGTAAGATATATTTTAAAAGTCCATTACTTCCATTTGAAAGGTCTTATAGCGGTGGTAGTTGTTTTGACAGAATTAGATACATTTCAGTCGTAGGTTAGTTATGATCTTTTTAGCGCATGTAAAAATTGAAAGTTAGTTTACAATTTTTGAATGCGGATATGCTACCTAAGGCGAAATGATCCCTTTTTCTTGAGGCAAAATGATCCCGGATCATTGGGCGGGGCTAGTGCCTGCTAAGATAAGACTGATTTTTGCAAATCATATACCCTCTAAGAAAAGAGAGGGTGGGTGGGCGGGGCTAGTACTAGATAAGACTGATTTTTGCAGATAACATATCCTCTAACCCCGCCCACCTACTCTTTATTTTCTTTGAGGGAATACCATTTGCCAATATCAGTTTTATCTTAGCAAGTACTAACCCACCCACCCGCCCGTTATTTTCTTAGAATGTATGTTATTTGCCAATATCAGCCTTATCTTGCCAATCACTAGCTCGGTCCATCCGCCCTTTATCTTGTTAGAGGGCTAGTACCTCATAAGATAAGACTGATTTTCGCAAATGACATATCCTCCAAGAAAAGAGAGGGTGGGTGGGCGGGGCTACTACCTGCTAAAATAAGACTGATTTTTGCAGATGACATATCCTCTAACCCCGCCCACCCACCCTTTAGTTTCTTCGAGGGAATACCATTTGCCAATACCAGTTTTATCTTAGCAGTTACTAGCCTCACCCACCTACTACCTGCTAAAATAAAACTGATTTTCGCAAATGAAATACCCTCTAAGAGAGGAGAGGGAGGGTGGGTGGAGCTAGTACCTCTTAAGACGGGGAAATTTAAATAATTTAAAAGAATTTTAGGGATTTTCGTGTTCTATTTTTGGGAAATTTTCAGTCTTAAGAGGTACTAATCCCAGTCACCCGCCGTCACTTTTCTTAAAGGGTATCTCATTTGCCAAAATCAGTTTTATATTAGCAAGTATTAGCCCCACCCACCCACCCTCTCTTTTCTTAGAGGGTATATCATTTGCCAAATTCAGTTTTATCTTAGCAGTTAGTAGACCCGCCCACCCGCCCTCTCTTTTCTTAAAGGCTATATCATTTGCCAAATTCAGTCTTATCTTAGCACTTACTAACCCCACCCACCCACCCTCTTTTTTCTTAGAGTGTGTGTCATTTGCCAAATTCAGTTTTATCTTAGCAATTACTAGCCCCATCCACCCACCCTCTCTTTGCTTAGAGGGTATATCATTTGCCAAATTCAGTTTTATCTTAGCAGGTAGTAGGCCCGCCCACCCGCCCTCTCTTTTCTTGGAGGGTATCCCATTTGGCAAAATTAGTCTTATCTTAGCACGTACTGATGACTAAAGTATTGTCTCAGACTCTTCCAGAAATTATACACCCCGTATTTTCGGTGCTTTTCAAACTTTTTTTGTTTATTTTTTTTTAAGAATTTATTTTTTTGTTAATTTTTGAAATAAAATATTTATCAGTTATGTCATGATTTGATTTTTCTTGTTGATGCTGTCCCCTTATGGTCAAAATTCAAAGGGATCATTATGCCCATGCCGAGGGATCATTTTACCTATGGGGATGCCTAAAATGATCCTTTTGTAAGGTCCTGGAAAAACGTTAATAACTTTTTTTATAATTATCGAATTACCAATTGGCTTATACTGTTACCTAGATAAATCAATGTTCTTACAAATAATGCTACAGCTTTACATGAATAATAATAATTTGTATTTTTTAAAGAATTTCTCCCTTAGGGGGATCATTTTAGGCACCTTTCCCCTATATTTAGTTTGAGTATATATTTTACTATTTTTGATCATTTACGCTCACCTTGTACTTTTGTATTTCTTTATTCTATATACAGGGTGAGTCACTAAGCGTTCATTCCTTGATATCTCACTAATTATTAGAAATAGAAAAAAAAGTGTAAGTCAAAGCTTGTACAGGACTTGGAGTTATTTAGTCATATATGCACTAATTGTTCAAATGGAATACCGTGTATATTTTTATATATTCTGAGTGATGTCTTTCTAGACTTTATAACCATAGTTTAATTTCGAAATTCCGAAGCGGCGTTGCCAAGTTGTTCCAATTTTCTTGTCATTTTTTAGCCATGAGAGTCCACAAAAAATCGCAACAGGTTTATATTTAAAATCCGTGTTACAATATTTTGTGGAGCGGTAAGTGAAGATACGCACTTTATTGGGGTATAAATAAAATCGGGTTTTAATATACAGAGTGTTTCTAAGAAAATATAAATGATAACAATTTTTAATTTTGA
Source organism: Zophobas atratus (assembly GCA_022388445.1). Taxonomy (NCBI): domain Eukaryota; kingdom Metazoa; phylum Arthropoda; class Insecta; order Coleoptera; family Tenebrionidae; genus Zophobas; species Zophobas atratus. Next base: position 6,844,129 of record CM039450.1, read on the forward strand.
TATTTTAGTTTTTTCAAATAGAACACCCTGTATTTTATTAGTGCGTATAGAAAAAAGAGTATGATTAAAATTTTATTTAATTGACACCGTAACAAAGCGCGTACATTTATCAACTCTCCAAAATAACAAAACAAAAAAAAATTTAAAATGGAATAACGTGGCAACGTCGCATCGGATTTACAAAAATTAACCTAGGGAGAAGCTAATAAGAATATGTAAAAATATATAGGGCATTGTATTTAAACAAACTAAGTTCTTTACTAAGCCTCGAAAAAAACACTCTGTATAGTAGTAAATCATTTTAGTGTAGGCTACTCAAAGAACTGTATAACTTTAGACTTTCATATTTTTTCTACTTCTATTAGTTTAGGAGATATTGACGAACGGTATTAGTGGCTCACCCTGTATACACAAAGTATCCGAGGAAAAATGTTAGATAATTGACAGAGATTTTTTTGCAATATTTTTACAAGACAATGTGTAGAGAACTGGAAATAATGGGACCATTATTAGTAATTTTCAAAATTCAAAAAATTATCCGAAAATTTGTGTTATAATTATCAAAACTAATTTTTTATGACGCTCCATTTGTATAAAATGGATCAAAGCTTAGATCTAAAGATGTTATGTCTTGGATATATGATAGTTGCTGAAGTTCTGATAAAAGCGGAGACCAAATTATGCCTGATTTAGAGGTTTTGTTTACACCGTTGCCATAGAAACCGTGCGTCTAGTCGCTGTATTCAGCTGGAATCGGGTCTTGCTCGAACAGTGCGCAAGTGAAATTGTTTGATTTTAAATAAAACTAATGAATTCAGTTGAATATTAATAAAAAATCAAATTGTCTCCCATCATTTCAAAAGGTCACGAGCCGCCACTGAGTATTACCAAGGTTATATCATTTTGAAGAAAATCTTTCTTGCACATGTGTTTTAAAATAATAAATGGGAGATATTTTTTTGGTCACCATCTTCACGACAATAAATGTCTTTACATTTGAATTAACCAATCAGAGCCGAGTTTTCTATAAACATTGACGTTGATCTTTGATTTGCAGTCAAGATTGCTACTGTTTTTAATGTCTCCAGATATTTTTTTTACGAAAAATGACGTAACATATACGTCATATAGAACTTCCTTTGCAGCTGGAGTACAATCAAGTAATCCAGTTTTTTAGAAAAGAACTGTCTAAACTTTTGAGCTATTGATCACTAAACGTTCCCCAAAATTTGGATTTTTCCGACAAAATCTGAGTGCCCCGGGTATAAAATTAAGGCGGATTCATAAACCAAAAATACAGGGATATGTATTGAGTTGTTGGTGGGGATGAGGACCGACACATGCGTCAGACAGACGTAAACTGGACACCCATTTTTTCGTTCACCAGGGGTCATGAAACGTCGAGAAAACATAAAAGTTACCCTCGTGAAAGAAAAACCTCCTTCTTGTGGTAATTAATCAACTAGTCAGAACATAAACGATGCCCACGATGGGTAGTTCTATTAAATTCTGAATTGGTGGGGTGGTTCCAAGACGGTCAACTCTAGTAACACAGTTGCCAGATGTTTGTTAGTAGAGTTCGTACTCCAAACTCCGTTAAAACGAGTCTGTTATCAAAAAAATTGTCCGCGCGTGTATTCCTCGACCATTTTTATCTCGATTGGTTTCCTTATGGCCTCTTCATTGAATTTACGTCATCATAAAAGCACGTGTCTGGGTGATTTACGCAACATTTTAAAGTACCACCCAGATGGTACGTAAAAGAATGTTCGAAAGCAAAAATTGCTTTAAGTACCGCTGGTACTATGTATTTCCATGCCATTTTCGCCATAAATCGTTTATTGATATCAAACTCCGCAGACTGCAGTTCCATCATAATTTGGCCCGGTTTGGCCAGACGTGTTTTCGTCCAGTTATCTTTATGGTCTGAGGCTTCTCATCATCGCAGCGAATTCTTCCTACAGACCTGTTTTTCTGGATCTAGTTCACGTATGACGTGTGCACCAAAACGTCTCAGGAATTTCCTGAGCTTTGAAAGTTCCGATCCTTTTCGGTTTCATCGTCGTCCAAACGACAACTCAATTAGTGCTTTTGGTCCTCGATTTTTCGATGCGGATGCACCGTCGAATCGGTGTTTGTGCAAGTTGTTAAACCCGGATCTCGGACAATTGATACTGCCTTTATAGCTTCGGTGCTAATTGCGTTGCCAAATAGACGTGGCTGGGAAAATCGCAATGTTACACTTACAAAATATTTAAATTTTTGTTAGCAGACTCGTAGGTGCCTGCTGAGTCAACACATGGACATTTGTATGCAAATCTAGGTTCTGAACACATGTAGCAGACTTATTGCTTATCTTTCGAAAAAACGCTCGAGACCAACACGGGTTTTAAAAGCGAAAGAGTGTCGCGTTCGGCCGACCGTCACCTTCTGCCGTTACAGATATCGCGTATTGTTTCTTCTTTCTGGAATGAAGAGTGAAGGACTTTTGGTGGCACGTAGTTGAACTATTAACACAGATTCTACAAATATTTCCCGATAAAAAATCTTTTATCGCCCATTAAGTCCCCGCTTTTTCGAAATATTCAGTCGCACACCTTTTTTCTCCTCACTGGCAAAATTAAAACAGCACAATTGTCTCTTGTTCCACTCCACTTTAGGTTAATTGGTAGCGTGTTTAAGGTTTCAATTTGTTAATTTGTTACATTTATTTATTTATTTTGTTTAAATTTGAATCGCATTAACATAAATTTTGCCGACGAGCGGGATCGGTTTTATGTACCCACCTGGTCGTTAAGTTCATATTTTAATATTTACATCGAGCAAATCTAATTATTGTTATTGATGATGATGCATACTCAAACAACTTTTTTTAGACGCTTGACGGACGCTATATACATTAATATTTGTTTTGTGACTAATTAATAATTCCCGGGTGTCATTCCGTTTTACATTTTTTTCATTCACGCATGTATAAATTATCATTTTAATAATGAACCCGCGGCCACGCTGATACCTCATACCTCAACATTCTTGCTATGCTATCTCAAATTCTGACACAACTTTTCCCACAATCGCCCCAGATTCACTTTATCTTAAATTTTCCACCTATTACCAACTACATTGCAAAGCCAAGACGCGAAAATCCACCTTTCCACCTAAGCTACCTAAGTTCCATTATCCAAACGAACCGGCGATAATGAGATAATTCCTTTGATCCAACCAGTCCATGTTTCTCATAATTGCATTTGATAAAGCATGCCCAGTTGCCGTTATTGACACAGTACACTTAATGAATATAATCAATTATATCCACGATTACATCTCATTGCACTGTGCGTGCAATTTTCATTAATTTCAAACGAGTCTCTGTAAACTGCTTGCTTTACGACTACTTTCAATTAACACGGAAACTTATTATTAGCGTTACCACAAATAAGAAAATGTGACTCGGACGCGTGCCTCTCGCCAGCACGTAAAAATTAATAATAGAGCAATTATCCGTGAATGAGCGTATTCAGTGAGTTCCGTTAACACTAGTGACGATTTAGAGAAAACCACCGATTTTCCGATTTAAAAAATCCGGTGTTTAATGGCGTGGTTTGACTTCCAATGAAGGCGAAACGAGCATTTACATTTTAATAATAATGGTAATGGAGCTGTAAAATGACTATAAACAGCGTGAAAGTTGTTACAGTGTGATACTACTACTCATCAACTGCTACTAGGACCAACAAAACACGAACAAGCTCAAAATGTTTCTTTCTCTTCCACCCTGATTAATAGCTGCTTCCTCCTTAATACCGAACTAATTTTAAAAACCATGTCATAGTTGTGGCATTTTATAATGAGCCTGATACCTCATAATTTCGCAAATAACACACTTCGCTCCGTTAAACCTGAACTATGAATAAATATTTCATTCATAAGTAGTCTCCTCGACGAATATATCTGTTTGGAAAAAGTACTATGGACCACATTCCCCGACCGTCAAACGCACGCAAAGGTCTCGCGACTCTTTCACACTCATCACCTAGGGTCCAAATCGTCTACAAGTACCACCCACGTCTGTAAAATCCAGAGAAGGTACCCCTCGGTACTAACTATCGCATGTCTGCATCACACACCCCTACTGGCAATGGTAAAGATTTGGACCCACACATTGCAACAATGGTACCATCACAACTCTAATTAAAATAACAGTATAGCCGTCATATGTGCGCAACGAAGCATCGGTTAGTTCATGATCGAAGGCCCAGTCCAGCAGTCCGGTGTCAATAACCATGGCCGCAGCCCCGGGGGCCGGCAGCCGATGGAATGACGGTCATGTGGATCGTCTCTACTGTCCCAGAACACACGCAAACTGTACCTACATAATACACGTGTTTCTGTGTAATCCACACCGGATTTTGGCCGGAATCGAGCGAGGAAATTCGGAGGAAACGTGCGTGAGGTCGACTTTCTCGGAACTCGTCCAGACCAAATATTTTAATTGGCGAGGTAATTACGTAACGTGGACCAGCTCGAGATTCATTCAACCACTAAAAGGTAGTACGTGGCGTAAGGGAGAAGCGCAAGCCAGCCGTCCGATTCGGTGGTACTATTAAAATTCCGTCGTCGCAGGTTTGCTTGCAGCAGTACCTTGTAGACTTCAAAGCGTCCGTCCGGTAGACGTAGTCGCTTCGCATGTCTGCAGCGTTGAATATGTTGATTGCGCGTCTGCATTATAATGAGAACAGTTGGGTCAGGTGCTCAACAATTAATTGCTATGACAGTCGTACGTCAAAAACATAAGCAAATGTGTCACTGAGGCCTGCGTAATTGTTGTCGGAATGTCTTATCCGAATGTTAATTAAATTAACCGTGAGGGCTTATTAATTATTCCCGTGTTGTTGCATACGGTGGAAAATAAAAGCACAAGTAGCGAGCTGAAATGTGGATGTTAATGAGTTACATCGTGCATCTACGTCAATTAAGTACACTACAAAACCGGATTGAAAGCTCACGATATTTTATAGCCGTAATTACATCTCATTCATTTCATCGGAAAATACATTCATTATGCGTAAACTTATTGTTTGACTAAGTGAATAATTATACTGTTTATGTTATCTATCCGGTTCGATTTATGGGAGAAATGGGCGATTTTCTATGGCTAATTGAACGATCTCTTTAAAGACCACACAGAACACGATTGCGGTTTACACACTACACATTTGACAACATCCGTGTTCTCACACGCTTTTCACATTTTTAATGTGTTTACAAAGCTGCTGTTTGCACAACCAACTTCCCATCCTAAAACCACAAAACGTTAAAGCAAACGTGCGAAAACTAATTGCCTGTTTAAATTACCGTAAAACATTCGTCTGACATCATGCATCCACGCATCTCGGTACTAGCATCTAAAACCCAAGCATGTAGTACCTTGCGGACCATTAGCCCCGACCCAACACAATTCCCTCTAAACCAATAAATCTGCATTCACATCGTCTACGCACATCCGCTCCGCCAAGCATCCAGCTCCGACCACTCCGAGAGTCAGTTTTTGTTTACCTAATTCCACGATTCGTGCTACTAAACATGTCCGACTTAAACAGCAATAACAATAAAACAACATACAGTAATTCACCGCAACGAGATTAACCGTAACTAAACGTGATGGCTCGAGAAGACGTTTCTACCATAACTGTCAAAAACGAGCTGCTGACGTCAAGGATGCACTTCTGCCACCCGTGCGCGAAAAATACGACCGACCGAATGCAGCACGTGCTCGCAGATCACGCTATGTAAAGGACGTCGCGGTTTAGTGACACGATTTATGTCAAACCAGCTGATTTCGAGGCGGCCGAATTGACAAAAGTTGAAACGCGACCGAAACTGGACGCAAACCGGTCCGACGCTCTTCCGCGAGCGGAGTATACGCAGGGGACGGCTCGGGACCCCGGGTTTCTCTCTGTGGGATAGGAGACCCGAGATGAGGCATTTTGGGACCCTCGGGGTTTCGGGTTTGGAGGTGTCCGGGGCGTTTCTGGGGGGAAATATGCTACTGAGGACGGGTTTTAGCGTTACAAAACGCTGCCACAAGCTATTTGTCTCGCGACTGGCCGAGCGAGATCGTCGATGAGTTCGTTTTGTCGCTGTCGTTGAAATAGCTAATTGATGAGTGGTTGACACGAATATCCGGAATCCGGGAGCTAATTACGGAGTGGTGGAGTGCAATTCGACGCTTGTTAATTGGCTGGATTTTTCTGACGTTTTGTTTTTGTTGCAGGGCCACGGAAAGATGCTGAGCCCACTACGCCACTTTAGGCGACTTCTACTTCGGCCTGTGATCTGCTGTTTTTCTTTTATTTTATTGGTAAGTGAGCGTCGGGGGCCGGCGAAGTTATTCCAAACGGAATTTAAAAGTCACTCCGACACTTGTTACATCAGGTCAAGGTTTACAACAACGCATAGCTGTTACAGCGAGTTGGGCGCACGGATTTGAGAAGAAGAACGTGTGGTTTGATCGGAAAGTGTATCAGTTTTGGTGGATTACGGAGAACGGGAAGTAATAAAGCGGTTTCCTTCACTTTATGATTGCGATATTATACGTATTATTATTTTTTATCGGGATGGAACTAATTAGCGGCTAAAATATGGAAATGTTATACAATCACAGGTAAATAGTAAACTTACAAGTCATTCTTGTTTGATTATATTAAAGACCACTTTTTGTGTCGGCTCGGTTCAATTATTTCTTAAATATTTAATGACTTTTTTAATTAAGATATTCAAGTGTGCCAAGCTCATTAACACAAAAGCTCGCCTTTTCCGATCGTACCATAGGTACCACAACGTCATCGAATCGTTTAGTTCGGTTGGGTTTGCTCGCATTGACGTGCCACCATATAATTAATGCTCTCCTCATTACTTAACAACGCCACGCCGTCTGATCATGAACCCATGTCTCAAAGCTCACGTTGCGAGTACCGTTGTTTTGCTCTATTTCGTTCCCATGTTTACGTTTTGCATAGCCTCCAATAAACGAGGGAAAACGACGCTTTTTCTCACCACTTTGTCATATTGACAATGGCGCGTTCGAAACCGGTCATTAACCAGACGGAATTCTACGAAAGGAGATCTGTAACTTCTTCTATCTAAGATTATATGGTGATTATCTGGTTTACACCATTTTGCTTGTCTGCAATTTAGTAATCTTTGATAATTATATGGTGTTGTACGAAAGGCATTTTAATACGATGTAAATGGGCAGCAACACCGAAAAATTATTGTCTTTGAGAGACGTTCACGACGATATTAACCATAACCGAAGACGAACACGCTTCCGATGACATTAACCCAACCCCACATCCTCTCCTCAGACAGAAATCAATCTTCCTGCTTAACATTAATTACCCACATTCTTCATTTCGACTTTTTCATAAAGCCTCAAACCTGTCCTGCGTGGTGGCGCCGCTTAGGCACTATTCCACATTTCTTCTTACCACACGACTGTCGTTTTTTTCTCTTCTGTGAAATCTCATTTTCAGCTCGCCACTTTTTTCCCCTCTTTGTTTCACCGAAATGACGTCATTGTTTTCTTCCACTTAATTTATTCCTCTGCACCGTTCGTTTACAGAACAACGCACCGTTGCAGTTTTTTTTGGCGCAATTGTAAAAGAGTCACACCATATTGGAGGCTTGGTAACTATTTGCAAATAATGCACAACTGACGCGGAAGCTCTTAATCAGCAATCAAGTACGTGCGATCGCTGCCGAGTGACAAAGATACTTAATGGGCAGTTAGGTGGAACTGCCGTTACCGATGGTATTTTGGTACCCGAATCACTGCAATATCGTGAGGGTACCACCTCGGTACTTAATTTGGACTACATGTTGCCGCGAGTACCTGTTCAGAAGAGAAGGCCCGCATACCTAGTCGAAAACAATGCGATGTGGGTCTTGTAAATTCCGGCACAATCTCTTCTAGTTGTCAATAATCCTCCGGAAAGAGGTACCTAGGCGTACCGAGCGGTGATTGCGCACAATTTGAATATCACCGATGAATATCAATGTTAAACGTACTGTTACGATCTCGCATAATGTATTTTAAATAAGTCCGGTAAGTTACATGAACAAAAACAATTTGCTCGTGTCCGCGTTCCCAGTGGGAGATTTCGAGATACAGCGGCAATTTCTGTTTTCGTTCTTATCTTGTTGTTGTCGACGAATCGGCCGCCATTAACAAGCCTCCGACACGTCCTTATTGATGTTTCGAACAAATACAAAACGGACTCGACGGTATCCCATTGGGGCGGCCTCACCTTTATAGACATGGAAATAATTTATTGGTGTGCCAACAATCCGCGAAGACGCCGCTGGCATTCTGACAAGTTGTAAATTACAACTTGTTCCCAAAATGTTTACCGGGAAAAAAGTGAAGTGGATGGCAGATCTAATCGTCGGTTAATTAAATCGGTTTGAGAGCTTTGGGAGCGGAGCGAGCATCTATCATTTGGTGTAACAAGGAAATGGTTCTGTGATCGTATGACCCGAAGGGCTTGCAGTTGTCGCCTACTCATTATGCCGTCATGCGACTGCGAGGCCTCGACATCTTGACCTCCGTAACGCCTTCCTTGGGGTGTTTCATGCTCTTCGCATAACTCTGCAAACACTAAGCGGAATGTCAATAATCTAATAAAACATGTCGAAATGGTTTCTTGTTTGATCTTCATCGATGCGAGCTTCACAACAGGCTTTTTTGATGAACAACTACTTGTACACGTCTTGCCACTTACTCGCAGGAGCCAGAGACCGTCCGATTCCTGTTTCAGTCCTAGTTCCCTCGTTCCGCGTTTTCCCAGCCCGCCGGTACTTAACATTCTGTAAAAAGTAAAAAAAATCGAATAATTGTGTGCGTGCTTACGCTGAAGCAATAATCGTGGTTTACCGTTTTAATGGGCCGGTTAGACATCAGAATAACATTATTAAACGTATTCTGTGTCATTCGGCGCATTTTTTGCAATTCTTCCGTGAAGACAAACAATTTTGGCCAAGGTTACGGATGCCGTTGAAGAGGTCGTAATGTTTGCATTGTGACAAGCTTGAAATTTCCGCGTCCGCATAAAGACCATTTATTGAAGAAGACCCGGCACTGACCAGATGACGGGGGTCAACGGTCAGCCAAGGAGCCCCGTTAAAAATCGGATTTAGTGACCGAGGTTGCGGACAGTTAACGAAACAATCGTTCGTTATTTTCGCATTGTCAACGGCAAAGTTTGGCGGAGAACTAATGACCATCTAGAACTCAACAGAGTGGCACTAATAACATCGCTTATGAATCGACTTAAAGGCCAGCGACTCTGACAGTTATAAACAGCTGTTGTGCGAAGTTATTGTAAGTGTACTCTCTCGCAATCAACTCTTTATGGTGGATGATTTTATTAATTAGTTAAATTGTATTAAACAGAGGTGATTTACTCGCCTCGATCGGTTTTACTGTTAGTTAGATTGAAACCAGATCTTGACCTGTCTTGGTTATTCTTGAAAGTGGAGAGATGATAACTGGCTCTTGCTACTGTTGCGAGGCGTCTGATTGCATTCTACCAATTGCAGAAATGTACAGGCAATTATTATTACACATTTTTCACATTCCCACGAAAGTTTCCCATAACTTCTCGATAAAGACCTTTATTCTAATTTGTTGAATAAGCCGCATACCGTTAGGTGCGTAGGAACTCTTGGACATGTTAAAGGTCGCCAATTAATGCTCTCGGTTCACATCATGACTTATAACCATTCTTACACGTCGACCGAAGCCCGTAATCTCCAACCCGTTTCTCCTATTGCTCGTAACACATCCACGAAATTCCGTCAGCCGGGACACGTGTGGGACCCTCGGGGAACAACATTTTGGCATTAAAAGTGAAGTCCTTTCAACCTCGAACACCTGTGCAGACGATCTCGCCTCGTCAAATATTTGACCATCGCAAGGTTACTAATGTTTATCCTGTCATTAGTGTCCCGAAAGCAGCCACTTCGTAACTCGGTACACAAAGGAGCTACTGAAGAGTTGAACGAAATTGTGTCAAAACGCATCGTAGAAAGCGTAAATTTGGAGATGCCGGCATTAGTAATGCTAATAGCGCGGTGTGCCCAGGCGCGGTAGCCGGCGGGTTCTTGACCCGTTTCGCAGCTTTGTCGATATGCGCGCCCATCAGACTCATTCCCACACATTACAACACGTAGATCCACAACTGGACATTTGTCTATCTGTTGTAGCCTCTCCGGCTGCCCATAAATTACGTTCGCACGGCCATATATCCATTTTTTCCGTTTCGTCAAGCGTCCATTCAAAGAAAGCTTATCGTCAATGATCGGTAATTATATGGTGCGGCAAACGCAGGTGTTGCTCGAAAATTCCGATCAAACCGCACGGTTTCATTGTTACCGTAGTTCCGAAAGCTCGAACGACTGACGAGGGGCTTGTTCTCGCAGTCCCAGTCCTCAACGCACTATGCTGTCCAATCAAAGCTCCAAGAGAAATTGCTTAGCCCAGCCTCATGCTTTTTCTGTTCCAGTTAATTAATGTCGTGGACGGAGCCGGCGACATTTGGCCCTTGGACCGCCCCGACGGCATGCCCTCCATCCAGTCCCTCGAGGTCATGTGCGGGAAGGACCACATGGACGTCCACCTCACGTTCTCCCAGCCCTTCGAAGGCATCGTCTCGTCCAAAGGGCAACACGGAGACCCCCGATGCGTCTACGTGCCACCGTCGACCGGGCAGACTTTCTTCTCTTTTCGCATCGCGTACGCCAGATGCGGAACGAAACCAGATTTACACGGACAGTTTTACGAAAACACCGTAGTAGTGCAATACGATAAAGACTTACTGGAAGTGTGGGACGAGGCGAAAAGGTTACGTTGTGAATGGTTCAACGATTACGAGAAGACAGCGTCCAAGCCGCCTATGGTTATCGCCGATCTCGACGTGGTGCAGCTGGATTTCAGAGGTGAGTATGGGAAGGCTCGTGGGCTTGACTTACCGGGTTTGTGCAGGTGACAACGTGGATTGCTGGATGGAAATTCAACACGGGAAAGGACCCTGGGCGCCGCCGGTCAGCGGAATTGTGCCGCTGGGGTCCACGCTGACCTTGGTCGTCGCGATCAACGACTACAGAGGTAAGACTAACCAGAAAACCAGGTTCCTCCCGGAATCTTCCAGATTCCCGATGTTGTTGATGACCCTTTTAGGTTTATTTAGATTCCCTTTTGTCTGAAATATATTAATCAGCAATTCCCGAACCTATGCTTTCTCTAATTTCGACCTTGTCTGAACCTCAAAAATTGATGACCCGGTTCTTTCCGGATTCGCGATCTTCTGGTTGAGTTCTGCCTTTGTCTTTAGGTCCCTTTCAGTTCCTCTTGTTCTGAAATGCAGTACTCAGTAATTGCCGACTCTATGCTTTCTATAATTTAGATCCTGCCGGAATCGTAAAAATTGATGACCCGGTTCTTTACGGATTCGCGATCTTATGACTGAGTTCTGGCTTTGTCTTTAGGTTCCTTTTAAGTCCCTATGTTCTGACGTTCAGTAATCAGTAACTATCGACCCTATGCTTTCTGTAATTTAGACCTGGGTACTTTATTTTACGGTTGTTTTGTTTCAGGCGAGTTCGACATGCGCGTCAAGTCCTGCGTGGCGTCGGACGGCGGCGGCCACGTTATCCAGCTGTCCGACGAGTTCGGCTGCGTCCTCCGCCCTAAAATGATCAGCCGTTTCCTGAAAGCCCGAGGCGCCGACGAGCGGGCTTCCGTCATCACCTACGCCTTCTTCCACGCGTTCAAGTTTCCGGACGCTTTGAGTGTTCACATTAAATGCAAGGTGGAGATTTGCAGACACGGTTGCTTGGACCACTGCCAGATCCAGCCCGACAAGGGCGACGTGGATTCCGAGGCCTATTTGGGTCCGCTCGAGCGGGGCGACGACAGGGTTCCGGATCCGCCCGTGCAGGACCGGCTGTACGAAGACATTATCGGCGAAGAAGGCGCCGACGGCGTCTCAGCGGTGAAGATGTCGCTGAACGCGCAACCGGTGTCGAACAAGCCGGACGGACTTCTTGACGATTATAAAGAACTGGATATAACGGCAGTGCCGCATAAGGTATGATGTTAATTATTGCAAACTTCATTTATTATATTGTAAGTGTTTTAATAGGCCGTTTATTGTTTCTCAGCTATGAACAAAACAGTTTGATTCCAAGTATTTGCGATCGCATTACAATTTGCAGTTAAATGTGTTCGTTTGTTCTTCACCGATGAGAAACGACGGATTCCTATTTCGCGCCTTGCCATAATCGGGGATTAACCTCTATGCGGTTCTCAACGCGACGGTAAACTTCAACGATGATTCTTTCATTAAGCGGTGGCTGTAAGCCTGATTTACAGACTATGACAACTAAATGCACGGTAATTGTTGCTTTGTGGCTCGTACTTGCTGAATTCCCACGTGATACGCGATCTCGACGAAAAAAAGCTAAATACGCTATATTATGGTAATCTGACGTGATTGCATCTCGTTATTAATTATTACAAACGCATTCTTAAGAGTTTATGGTTTAATAACTGCATATCTAGGAGGAATAAAGCATGAAGCGTCGGAAAAATGCAGAAAATTTTAGAGTGTTACCTAGGTTTTATTCTTTAAGACCATATCGTCCTGAACCCTGAGGAACATGTCTGAATTTGTCTCTCACACATTGGTTGTACCGTTTAGGTAAATGTTAGTGGACTAAGATTTATTGGCCCACGAGATCGGCGACAAGGCCGTTCCTTAATCGGTCTTTAAAGCGTTAAATTTTTCGTTGACGTTTACAACAATTATCATCACGGCGCCTCCTAAATCATCCGAGAATAAAAACGAGCTTTCAGGTTCAGCGGTCACATAAATATTTAGTAACCTAATTGTTAATACACTTGATTCAAAATTAACGTCGACATTTATTTATTAGTTATAGGGACTTTGGACGTCGGTAATGGCCTTAAACGTTTTTAAATGTAAATTCAACAAATTCCAAACTAAACTGCACAAGTTGTTTATCGTATTTTAATCTTGGGATTAATTCAAATCCGGATTCATCATTTCCATACAAAGCTTATCGGTGCGAGAAATTCCTTACCCAAATACCTCCATTCACTATCAATTAGAGTCATGTTTTCGGCCAAATTCTGCCTCAGATAAACACTTTCGAACGTGCTAATTCCTACGCTTCGAAAAATTTCCAGTAGCATAACCCTTGAAAATGGTACCTCACCTATAACCTCAACACGCTCCTTGTTTTCAGGACCTCTTCCTGGTGCACGAGCCCTTCCCCCACGGCCCGCGCACCTTCGAGCACGCGCCCGTGGCCGCCCCCCGCGCCTTCGACTCCACCACCACGCCGCCGCCGCTCGACCGGCAGAAACGCCGCCGCCGGTCCATCACCGTGTCCGACCGGAAAGCGCGCAGCGCCGACGTGGGCGTCAGCGGGCTGTACGAGGTCATCTCCGAGGCGGACTTGGCCTTCAGCCCCGACAACCGCGCCGAGGCGGTGACCGTGTTCCAGGGGCGCATCCGCGAGGAGGTGGTGTACGGCATCTGCATGCCCGTGCCGGGCTTCAGCGTCCTGTTCGTGCTGGTGGCGGTGTCCGCCGTGGTGTCGGCCCTGGTGGCCGGCTCGCTGCTCTACCGGTACCAGCTGCAGAAGGAGCAGCTGGAGCAGGCCCGCAACGGGCCCATACCCATGGGGCTCTTCTCGGTGGGGTGGCGGCTGCTGCGGAAGACGGCGCCGAACGTGCAAATCAACGGCACGGAGAAGAGAGCCAGGAGCCAGGTCAATGGTAAGACTGACGAGACGACACGGGGGTGAACAAGGACGCTGTGAAGTGACGTGGACGACGAGCAATCATATTGTTTGTTTAGATGATAGAGGGCAAATGCAATATGATGTGTATAAAACGGTAGTTAGGTTTAGGTAAGGGCTGACTGTTTCAGATGTAAGGATGTGCGGGAACGTGACATAACCTTAGAAGATGGTACTTACTTACGCTTACTTGAATCTAGAGTTAGTTATTGTCTTACTGACAAGTCGTACTGTTTTTACCAGTGTGCAACCATTCGAGAGGACACTCATTTTTGCTGACTTCGACACCTCTTACACGAATTGCGAAGTTAGGCAACCACGAAAATTATGCCCGGCGATATATTTAAAGTGCGCTAACTAGAGTATCTTAAGTTTATGCAAGTTTTTCGGCGTAGGTGTCGTTTCTTAATTGTTTTTTTAGTACGATGAGTACTGTTAAATTCACTTTTCGTGTGTTTGTATATACAAAATTGTTTCTTTGTGCTTAAGGATTTTGTCATTGTAGATTTAAATTATCGTTGTTTTGCTTGTTAGTTATTCAAAGTTCAAGACTACAGCGTCTCTAAACTAATAAATTAATTTATTTTTAGTTCTGTACGAGTAAAATTAAAGTCAGATATATATATTTAAGTAGGTAATAAATAAACTTATTTGTACAGTATTAACCTGCTGAGTATTTTAATTGTAAACTATTGTCAAGATAATGTGTATTTAGAGTTAAATCTAGAAACTCCTAAGTAGTCTATTGTACATAATAAATGATAGAACCAGAATTACTGCCAGGTCGGTATTGTTTTTATTATTCTCTGCTATATTAATTGTGGTGTTTTATGAAATCAGTAATTCTGCGTAATTACTTTAGACTTTAGTTAAATTATTGCTCATTTATTATTTAGAATCCCCTCGAGTCCTTCGTTCGAGAGATATTTATTTTGTTTTGTTTCTGACTATTTATTTTGAGTAGTAACTGTATTTTCATTAACCTGACGTTTGCTCATTTTGCATTGTTTCTAATAAAGCGTTATTGTTACTTTAAGATATTTAAGAGGCTATGTTCTGTAAATAATGGGATAATAAATACTTAAAAAAAATAGTCGTTTTTATTTTTAATAAATAATATCATACAGCGTCTTTTGCGATACAATGAACCAATGAAGATTTGAGTACGCACAATAGAATTATACAGGTACATACTGTAATGGATGTCTTTTCAAAAGAAAATAAATAAATAAATAACTTAAAGAAATAAATAACTAGAATAAGCTAAACCTAAATTTGTTAAGTCTAGAACCAAAACCGACCACGACCGTTCCGCAGAAAGTCAAACTATTGTATTTACAAACTCGAGATATCTATACAGTCGCCGCAAAATACAAGATTTTGTAAATTCCAACAAATCCAACTTGAAAAATTTGGAGGTAACCTTAAAACTAGCGCGTCTTCGTCGGATACAATGCCTGATCACGTTTGAAACAAAAACAAAACAAAGCTAAGTCGCAAAGCTTCATTAATCCAGTACCGTTCGCCTCATCGATTAACGAAGCTTCGCACATCCAATGACCATGCATGTAGCCCCTAAACTAATTGAGCCTTCGAGTTACGAATAAAAACAGCTTCTAGACGTCGTCTGTTTACTTTTATCGGAAGTCGCGTGTCCCACTTTGTTGCCAGCTAAAGGCCGCAGTCGGACGCACAGAAACGCCGACATCAAACAGGAAATAATCAAAATGCCCAGCAGAACCACAAGAGTGGCCGCGAAGCCGGGCGTCGTCATACAAATCAAGCCCGGACTGGCCAGTTCTTCCTTCGCCGGGAACACCATGGTCGTGGTATTGGCGTTATCGTCGAGCGAGAAGGTCAAATCCCCGGTCGAGACCACCCTGATGACTCTGTTCAATCCGACTTCCTTTTCTGGGTCGCTCTTGACCGACCTCCGGACGCGCCGCTCGTCCCTGGGTCGCCCACCGTGCAAGTAAGCTTCAATGGGGAGAGGCGGCGGCGGCGGCGGTCCGTAAGCCGCCTCGGGGGCGCTATGCGCCAACTCCAGTATCCCGTTCAAGCCCAAATGGTCGGACTCGGCGCACTGATCCGGACACTGGTAGCGACAAATCTGGATGGTACACTGGAAATGAACCTCCATGCTATCCGGGAACTTGAAAGCTTGGAAGTGGGCGTAGGACAACACGGACGCGCTCGCCCCGAAATTCTTGATTTTGGTAAACCGGGACATGAGTTTGGGCCGCGTGACGCAACCTTTCTGGTCGACGAGTTGGATAGGGGCGCGTTTACCATCGTGAGCCATGCAATTACGGACCAACATGTCGAATTTGCTATCGTCGTCTTTGATGGCGAGGACCATGGTCATGGTCTGCCCGATTTTGACGAGACCCGAGACTTCACTAGCCCACGGTCCTTTACCCACTTGGATTTGCATCCAGCAGCCGACGTTGTCTCCGGCGAAGTCGGTCCGCACCACGTCTAACATATCGACGGGGAAAGGTCTGAAGGTCACCGATTTTTCGTACTGGTCGTGCCACGTACACCGAAGTTTCCTAGCTTGGTCCCACACTTCTTGTACCTGAGGGTCGTACTGGATGACGATGATGTTTTCAAAGTAGGTACCTGAGCCTGACTCGGCACCGTATCCGTAGAGCCCGTTTTCGGTGTTCCCTGAAGTACCGCAAGCGTGGATGCCGATTTCGAAGTGCGCGGAGGTGCGCCCTAGGCCTGCCGGAAGATGCACGCAGTGCACGTTGCTGTAGTGACCCTTACTGAAGACGATCCCGTAGAAGGGTTTGTCGAAGCCTAGGTACACTTTCATCAGGTTTTTCTCGCACTTGACGTCCAAGGAGATGATTTTGGGCATGTCTGGTACCGGCGCCGGCCAAATGTCGCCCGCTGTTCCGTACTTGTCCATGGCTTGTTTGGGTGGGGGCGGCGGTGGGCCGCTGTACGAGTTCTTGTTCTCGGCGTAAATGGGCGGCTTGTTCTTCTGGAAGGGTTTGTGGGGGTAGTGCTGGTTGTTCCGCGGTGGGAGATTGATGGGCGGTCTTGGAGGTACATTGTAGGCGAGTTTTTTCGGCGGCTGTTCTTGGTCCCCTAGCGACTCTAGAGCTAACTGGTCCGGATTGGTGTCGTTGTCTTCGTTGCTGTGCTCTTTGGTTTCTTCGGAGCCGGGGACGGCCTCGACGACTTCGACTTCTTCACCGAGGACGGCCAGCTGGAAAAACAGACGCGATTAGTGGATGTAGGTGAAAAGCGGAGATGAGGGAATATGGTTGTGTGACCCTGTGGAGTAACGGATCCGCAAGGACAGGTCAGTCGGCCAGCGTTTATTGCGCGTCCACTTCACGCACTCGCCGCACCTAGGGCGACCATTCCCAATACATTCCATCAAAAAACGACGAGGATTCTAGATACTCCGATTGTGGTGAATTATAACGGAGGCGCTTTTTGCCCGACGCCACAATGCACGAGTGTCCAAAATTAACATTTGGGTTAGGATCGTAGCGATCGGACTCGGCTGACCCACTAGATCTAATTTCTTTTTTCAAGTCTTTACAGCTTGTCTTCTCTTGAGCTACGACATTAATAATGCGATAGGCTGACCCTAAAAATCTTCAATTTAAATGCCGACAGGATTTAGTAGCCGCAGGTATTAAGGTTAATAACCAGCCGTTCAAAATCTGGAAACATGTACGCGAAGAAAACCGACGACGCTTTCGCTTTCTCGAAGCGATTACACTCGTTTTTTGCCAAATTTCGATAACAGTACCGCGAAATTGGTTAAACCCATTTAATGCCGGCAAACCCAAATTAGGCTAGCATTTATCCGATAAACACGACCGATTTTTTTTAATAATTGCAAATTGCCTCACATGCGAATTTGGGTTTTAACGGTTGTGGCGAATTTACATTCGATTTTGTGCCTCTAATTCGGGACAAAAAGTGAACGATCGGGGTCAAAAATTTCGGCAAAAGCAGCAAAATGCACCTTTGACTCGGCCGAGCCGGAACGGACTTGGACTTCCACCGCTTGTGCGGCTAACTGTACCCGAAATTTTAATTAATCTAGTGGGTCAGAATAATGGGAATCGTTGCGAAATCTGGTCAAGATTAATCGCTGCAGGAACCCATCGCCCATAAACAATAGCCGATCGGATAATCATCTAAGTGGGCTGGAACTATCATATATAAGCGTTATAGATAAAAGAAGAATAAGGCACGTGGTGGTTTAATTGATTGATCTGCGTGCAATTAACGCGAGTCTTGCGGCGCCGGATCCTGTATGCATTTATTACTCTTCCTTTTCCTTCTATCTTGTTGGTAAATGGTTTAATGGCATTGTTAGGCTAATTACACGCTCCCGTGGTTCCGACTCATTTCTCCGAGCAACGTGACTGCGTGCAGGGATCCATGCCTCCGCTCGACTTCGATTATGGACGCGTTTTGTTTCCATCGCCTCTGATTATCTAACAGATCTTTAATCTCCGCGCCAGACCATGTGGGTAGACGCAACCCGGCTCTCCGTCAAAATTTTTGCACCCGGATGCTTTCTTTGTCGCCAAATCTCGCTTAGCAAAAGTCGAGCCTCGAAATGGTGTCAGCTCCCAAAAGTGCCAGTTCTACTTTTCCCAGTGCGACTGCTTCGTGCCTTGGCCACTCACCGAACCGGAATCATCAAAGATGCGCCGCTAATGATTAGGAATTTGAGAATCTCGAAACCGACACCACATCAATATTTTCGCGTTCGTTCTACATTTTTCCGGAATGTGACACTTGATAAAGTCCTCGCAAAAAACCTTGTCGTACACATGTTTCCTCAATGAATTCTTTCGGCGACGAATTAATTTGGAGCCGCCTCATCGGGCCCAAGTCTCTTCGGAGGTCCTGCATCGTGGGAATCCGAATCTGGGCCAAATTAATGACGGGGTGTCGGTTTTGATTGATCAGCACGTGTGTGAGGTGGTTGGTTATTGCCTGTCCGGCATCTGATAAGTGTGTGTGTGGGTCAGCGATGGCCCCGGGCGCCCGGTCAAGTCACCGTTATCAGTCCGGGCCTGCCGCAAGCTCTGCTCTCCATGCTCCACATCACCTTAATTAAATACCAATCGATGCTCCCATACGAAAATTGTGTCACGAATGGAGACCCAGATTGCGGAAGACGCAATTTCGGCAAATCGGAACGAAAGGGAAAATTGACTATACCACGGGACGCAAGCTGGAACTGCGATCCGAGTCGTGGGTGTTTATGCAAATACGCGGCAGATCGCTGCGGGAGCTATTCGTTTTTGAATAACGTAATCTCGGGGAACTAATTGGACCTAGTGCACATCGAGCCAAATGAGGTGGAATAAAACCAATAGAAAGAAAATGTCGTGCGGCTGGCTCGCACCTAATTAAGACATACTTTATTCGTAGCAAAAAATCCCCATAACAATAAATCCGAATTTTATTATAGCGCATATCGCAACGAAATTTGATCCATCGAAATTTTATTCACTGGAAATGGCACATAAATATGTAAATAAGTTCTTCAGTGGTCACTTACGCGCCAACGATCATTAACAATTTTTAATGAAGCTTATTTTCGACTTGGAAGAATTTGACACCGCTGATATAATTCTACGATTCCTAGATTTCCTCTCCCACATCCTGTTTCATGTGTGAAAATTTATGGATAATTTATGCTCCGGCTTCAAATGACCACGACTATTTTATTTGCACGCAGTATATAATTAGAGACCGGTGTTAATGTTGATAAATACATACGAGTTAAAACACCGCCCACCGACATTCACTCGATTGCTCCTTCACAGAGATTTACCATTACCCTTTGCGTGGCTTCAAACCTCATTCACACGTTTCCGATACGAGGGGACGTTTTGATGACAATGCGACCACAAATGGTACGGTTTTACACCCATTTTACGGTTTTCTCACGTGGTGCTTTGTTTTTAATTTTATACAAATGTTGGGAATTGTGCCGGCCAGCGTTCTGAGCGCGTTTAGCATCGAACAGTGATTAAATTTATTAGTGTCCAAATTAAAACACTAACTATTAACGTATTCAAGACTCAGAGAATTTTGATTTGTCCCAGTTCTGCCATTTTTCGTCTCACAGTTGCTTTTTCAACTTTAAAGACTCCTTTTTCGTTTAGTTCTTTATTTTTTCCTAAATCATCTCGGTATAACGTCAACGAACAAATTAAAAAAATATATTTATTTATCTACCCTTCCAGAAAATTGATGACGTCACTTCAGAAAATTTGTATATAAATTAATGTTTATTAAAAAATGTGTTTTTGCAAAAAATTGATAAACTTACCAAAATTAATATATTTATTTCACCAAAAATATATATTGAAAAATACACTACGAAATATATACACGTGAATTAATTTTCCCCTTAATCTTGGTTGTTTTTTACTTTTGTTTAATTTTCTTGTCTTTCTATTGATAAAGTTTTATCAAGTTAGCGTTGTTTTTTGATAGACGAAAACGTAGCCGAAGCGCACGTGTTTTATTAATCCATACTGTTGTGTATAATTGACATTTGACAGAGTTGTTGAAAAGCAGGAAGTTTATTATACGAAAAAGTTAGGTTGGGTTTACCATTCCGCGTGTTAGCTGTAAGTTTAAAGTTTGCGTTTATTGAAGGCATACGTCAGAATGTTTACAAAAACCAAGGCCAACTTATTGACTTTGAAAATTTCTGATTCGACAAATCATTCGCTACTGCTTTGACAAACTGACAATATTTTTAAAAAAGGTACTCACATTTAATAAACAAAGTTGTCGTCATTTCCGGTGAAACTGAATTCTAAATAGACCTAACTTTGTAGATTATTCGGGTTGTAATTTTTTTTATTTTTACATTACCAATATATGTAAATATTTTGTGTTTATTGTATCATAATTTTAGGGGTTCCGTAAGGATTTCCCCTTGGGCCAATTCCTTTTCGCTCTTTTAGGAACGACATTCTTCATAATTCATTATCACAAATAATGCAGGAATAACCATTAATCCAAAAGATAAAAAATAAGCGGTTATGAAATTTAAAACGAAAGAAAGATTATAATTCATAAATTAAAGTTAAAATGTCAAATTGTATTATATTCCATATAGATTTAACATATCAAATTCCTTTAAATCTGAATTTAGAAGTTCTATAAAGATCTTAGTTTCGTATTTTGTTTGTGGGAGTGGCACTGATTTTAATCAGTTGGTATTTATAAATTTCTAGTTTAAAAAACTGGTGTCACTTTTTATTTTTTGTATGCTCTTTCGAGTTTTTTAATTTTCTTATTTTCGCCCTATTTTTGAAAATTCATGACTAATTTCATGTTTTTTCGACGTTTCATGAGCTCTACTGTATAAAAAATAGGTCTTCCGTTTCCGGCTGTCTGTCTGTCGTCTGTCTGTGTCAATTTTTATCAGACAAATAATCTCCGAAAGTACTGGGTCGATTGTTGTCAAATTTTTTATTTATATTGGAAAATCCTTATTCAATACGAAAAATTACCATTTTAAATATGTTTTAATTTCTTGTGTGAAAAGATGTCTACGTATATTAAAAAAAAGACAAAATATAATCCCCACCCACCCACCCTGTCTCAATTGTGATGATTTTTTTTATTAGTCGTTGGCCAAGAGGGCGGAGCTTAACTACAATATCCTTGTTTCTCTAGAATAATCGTGTTGTTCAAAGCAAACTGTATGTATTAAGTACAAAAGAAAACCAAAACATAACCCATTCGTATCGATCTCAATCAGGCTTTAATTTTTACTTAGTACTCGCTTAGTATTTCTTGAACAACACGATATTCAAGAAGATGGTAATTTCTTGTATAGAAAATCCGCCCTCTTGACTCACCACGAATAAAAAAAATCATCACAATTGCGACAGGGCGGGTGGGCGGGGCTAATATTGTGACTTTATTCTTAATATATGTAGTCATCTTTTCACAAAAAACTTAAAAATAGTGATGAAGTTTTCATTCGTTGTCAGATCGAGGGGCGGAGCGTAATTGCAAAATCCATATTTCAAAACAAAACATTACCATTTTAAACATGTTTTAACTTCCTGTTGTCATATATTAAGAAAAGAAGGCAAAATATATTGACCGCCCACCCACCCTATCTCAATTGTGGTGATTTTTTTTATTCGTCGTATGCCAGGGGGCAAAGCTAACTATATGTATTAAGTAATCTATCCGTCTCGATCTAAATCATTGTTTCTTCCGAGTTTATCAATTTTAGTGTATTCAATTTTTCTATTCCTTTTTTCTTTAATTTTCAGTATTTCGTTTTTTCGATTTTAAGTTTCTCAATTTGAATATTTCAATTTTTTAATTATTCGTTTCTTTAATTTCTCAAGTTCTTTGATTCCGTTTTTTAGATTATTCAAATTTTGCATTTCATTTTTTTCGTTTTTGCATTTTTCATTTCTCAATTTTACAATGTTTCTTTCGAATCTATAATTTTTCAGTTTTCCAAATTTTTTATTTTTTTAATTTTTCAAAGTTGTCTAATCATCTACACCAATAATGTGATGACGTCACTTCAAAATCGTACATAGTAAATGGGTTTCAAATTGTATAAAATAGTTTTTAAAACTCCGTATTTAGTTTTTACCAGAAACGTCCAGATTTTTGGAAAAAATCAAAAATATTAAACAACATTTTGCAATCTGCAAAACCGAATGCTTTGAAATCTTGCAGATATTTGAAAGTTATGATAAGCATACAAAATTTTTAATCAAAATATATTTTCTTATCCCCTCCAAACAATTGATGACGTCAGCTCAAAATTTTGCCGAATAAATTCTATCTAAAATGTCCAAAATACGATGAGTCTATACTAACTTGTGATTTATCATTGGATTCATATTTGTTGGATTTGCTTATACAGATTGACTCAAAAAAATTAATGAATCAATCAATTTATTTTATTGAATAAAGCAAGAATTGCAAAATGAATACCTACTTTGAAATGTTGCAGATGTAAGCAATATCTGTTTATTCCCCTAAGAAATTGATGACGTCAGTTCAAAATTTTGCCGAATAAATTCTACCCAAAATGTGCAAAATATGAGTTTTTACTTGTAATTTGTAATTGCATTCATATTTTTTAGTTTTCCCCGCTATTTTCTCAGAAGATATGTGATTTGCCAAAATTAGTCTTATCTTAACAAGAACTAGCCCCGCCACCCACCCTCTATTTTTTTAGAGAGTATATCATCTGCCAAAATCAGTTTTATCTTAGCAAGTACTAGCCCCGCCCACCCACCCATTTTCTCAGAGGATTATGTGATTTGCCAAAATCAGTCTTATCTTAGCAACTACTAGCATTTTGGCAAATGACATATCTTTTAAGAAAATAGGGGGCGGGTGGGCGGGGCTAGTATTTGCTAAGATGAAACCGATTTTGGCAAATGGCCATATCCTCTGAAAAATAGGGGGTGGGTGGGCGGGGATAGTACTTGCTAAGATAAGATTTATTTTGGCAAATCACATCTTCTGAGAAAATAGGGGGTGGGTGGGCGGGGCTATTACTTGCTAAGATAAGGTTTATTTTGGCAAATCACATCTTCTGAGAAAATAGGGGGGTGGGTGGGCGGGGCTAGTACTTGCTAAGATAAGATTTATTTTGGCAAATGACATATCCTCTGATAAAATAGGGGGCGGGTGGGCGGGGATAGTACTTGCTAAGATAAGATTTATTTTGGCAAATCACATCTTCTGAGAAAATAGGGGGGTGGGTGAGCGGGGCTAGTACTTCCTAAGATAAGATTTATTTTGGCAAATGACATATCCTCTGATAAAATAGGGGGCGGGTGGGCGGGGATAGTACTTGCTAAGATAAGATTTATTTTGGCAAATCACATCTTCTGAGAAAATAGGGGGGTGGGTGAGCGGGGCTAGTACTTCCTAAGATAAGATTTATTTTGGCAAATGACATATCCTCTGAGAAAATAGGGGGCGGGTGGGCGGGGATAGTACTTGCTAAGATAAGATTTATTTTGGCAAATCACATCTTCTGAGAAAATAGGGGGGTGGGTGAGCGGGGCTAGTACTTCCTAAGATAAGATTTATTTTGGCAAATGACATATCCTCTGATAAAATAGGGGGCGGGTGGGCGGGGATAGTACTTGCTAAGATAAGATTTATTTTGGCAAATCACATCTTCTGAGAAAATAGGGGGGTGGGTGAGCGGGGCTAGTACTTCCTAAGATAAGATTTATTTTGGCAAATGACATATCCTCTGAGAAAATAAGGGGAGGATGGGCGGGGCTAGTACTTGCTAATATAAGACTGATTTTGCCTCTATTAATCTTGTAAAAATTTGTGAAATTTAAAAGGTGTTAAATTGCAAATTTCCATAGTAACGAGTTAAATTCCTAAATCTGGTGTTTATTTTTTATGTTTGATTATATTTCAGGAGTGAGGGAAGTTTTGTTGAAAATTTTCGACCAATTTTTTTGGTTTCTAATATTTATAAGCTTTTATCTCCCTATATTTGTTATTGTTTGTCGATTCTTTCGAAAATTGATGTTTTTGTATTTTTGCTTCATGAATCTGCCTTGATATTTTACCCTCCAAATTTTCCCAAAAAAAATCAAAATTGTGTAACAAAAATTTATGCAAATATAAGAGCAACGTTCCATGGGGGCTACTTTTTTCTTTCACTGCGGCTTATATTACCTACAATTTTTATTTCATTGTTGTTCAGAGACGAGGAAAGTTCTATCGCATAATATTCGACTAATCTTTTTCTTTATATGTAGGTGTTTTTTCACCCACCACCTTCATTTTTCTTACTGTTGTAAAAGCTATTTAAATTTGGTAAAATAACATACTCTTGTACTTGTGGTTCATGAATCCGCCTTGACAATTTACCCTCAAGATTTTTGCAAGAAAAGTAAAAAATGTATAATATAATTTTATGCTAATACAAAAGCAACGTTTCATGGCTGAGATGGTTAGGGGCGTACTAATGAGTAAAGGTCACGGGTGAGATACCCTCATGGAATTTTTTTCTTTCACTATGGCCATTTCTTTAGCCTTCATTTTATTATTAATAAGCCTTTCACTTTTCTTTTTGGAACGCCATCTTTCTTTTTATAATTTGTAATTCTTGACCGACAGCTCGCATCGTCTGTCAGCTGACAGGTCCGTACCTATAATTGGCTAAAAATTACGTTGGCACTAATTTACGTCAAATTGAGAGCAGTAGTACCACCCAAAGCTTGATAAGCAATGCCAACTCTAATTCATTTCGTATCTTCCTTCTTGTCAAAAAATCTTAATTTTACCATTATTAAGACTGTTTATTTTTGCTCGAATTAGTAATCTAAATCGACATTCCCCAGCACGCAGTCCCTGCCAAACTCGAATTGTTAAATCACCAACAATCTTCAGAATCGAGGATGCGAGCAGGATGTGTCATGAACAGTTTGATTGACTCATTGCCGGTAGGTCGTGTCACGATGTCGCTGTTCTGTTATCGATGCGATCATCGGCCATTTTATCGGCAATGTCGCGGCGACTTCTTTTTCTACATGCGATACCAACCCAGTACTACTAATAGTACTAAAAACATGCTAGCGAGTTTTGGAAAGCGCCTCATTTGACTGTACATAGATTTTTACTTAGATGACGCCTATCGCACTACATACCTAGTTGACATCAACACAAGAAATAAGTTAAACCGCTCTGTCACGTTATCAAGAAAAACAACCACGACTTTGGTGATTAAACGATCCGTCTAGGTTGTTAATTGTCTTTTTCGTAGCTTCGTTTTTATCTGAATTCGTTAAGAATTTAAGTTAAAGTCCCTAGATAACCAAAGTACCGCAATTGAATGTTTCAATGTGTTAGAGAGAGAACGTGTATTTCGGACACAATATGGCGACCGACAAACGTCAATGTTAATTGTCAAACGCCGTTTGTGTTTTTTGCAAAGTTGTTTGTGTTTTTTCTAAAGTTGTTTGTGTTTTTTTTGTTGTGTTTTATGACTTTTATTTTAAAATGCCAAGTTGTTGTGTTCCTTTGTGTGGAAATAAAAGCCGATTGTTTCGTCTTCCAACAGGTAGGTTACAACTGAGTTTTCAATTGAGTTTTCTCAACTAATTTAAATTGTTGCAGGTGTTAGTAATAGGGCTAGACTAGAAGAGAGATGTGGGAGAATTTAATAGGCCGGGACGATTTGAAAGACAACTCCAGAGTTTGCGAAGTAATTTGTTTAAAGCTTGAATATGTAATTGCACAATGTTAAATGCTATTTACTTTTAGTTACAACAATTTGAAGCAAAGCGAGCAGATGGAAGGAAACTATTGCGGCCGAAATTTTGTTAATAAACTGATATTGCAAGGTTTCTCATCTATATTTTTTACTCACCCCTTATGTTTATCAATGGCATTTAAGTGCATTGAACAAATAACGCTTAAACATAAATAAATGTTTATTTAAAAAAATCTACATTTACGCTTTGTACGCAAGTATCGAGTCCGTTAATTTTTATTTATTTATTTTGAATTTGGCGCGGACACAATATGGCGCCCAATTGCGGTACTTTATCTATCTAGTGACTTTAATTTAAGTCGTTTCGAAGCGACATCTAGCATCCGGCGGCGGAATTAGTACTAAAAATGGCCTCTCCATACTCACCCCTTGACATAAAAGGCCGACAGCGACGATAATGTGCAACCGCATTTCCCTACGATCTTCTCCAGGAGCAGGTTATTCTGAAAAAATGCATTCTTTAATTGAAACGTCGAAATCATTAAAACAAGAGAAACGCAGCTGACACAGGAAATGCAATTGCACTTGTGATATAGGATAGAGAAGGCATGCAGCGACATCTGTCATTTCATTACACGCAATTAGGCGACTATTCTAATTTAAAAGACCTCGAAAAGAACAACTGTTGTTTACATTTGTAGGTTAGAAGCTTAATTGAGCCGAGATTTCACACCGGTGCAGTTAACACGACCAACAATGATCGTCGAGGCGCATTGTTTCGACGTGACAAGTGTCAAAATTGACACGCCGTGAACCGCCATCTGGCGATGATCGCTCATGCTAATTCGTTAGTTCTTGCTTGGGTGATAACGGCTCGACCCAAATTTGAACACCTGCAGACGCACGCCATAACTCATCCATTCATCAAATTCAATGAAATTAGGCAAGCCTCGTAAACCTTCTTTACTGGCTGTTAACGTAATTGTTGTCAAATACAAAGCCGGCGGGAGTACGACTCGGTACTACTTCAAACGTGTGAGAATCGCGAGCTCTACTGAATAAGGTGTTGTCGGTACGACTTTGACAATTCGGTACTGGTGTCAAAATCGATGTCAACACGACCGAAACTTCTTTCTGCGTCGAACTTTCTCACAGCTGCGCCCGCCAATATGCATACTCAAACAAAGAAATGGTCCCCGAGTCGTACCCTGCGGTGCTGGTACTCGTGCGTGTTTAGAAATTCATCGTTGCTCGTAATTTATTCCACACATACGCGTCGCATTTATAAGCCACAAGTGCCTTATTTACAACGACTCTATTTCATCCGTCTACTCTAATAACCTGCATTAGTAATGGCACGCAAGCGTATTTATTGTATTTGCTCCACCAATAATTTCCTGCATGTTATATGACAGAATTGGGTTTTCAGAGCTTGTAAATTATGAGAAACGAGTGTCACAGGAAGGTGAATTTTTCCGTGGTAGGCTTCGTTAGCGCGTAAGTTACGAAACATAAAATCAACATGGAGTCGCCTGAGACAGATATCGCTTCGCTTCGAACGGAACCTTCAATTTCGAATGTAAATATTGTAGTGGAACTGTACTTTGTTTGGCCAATTCATTTTCGAATCGCTGTGTTACGGTAAGCGGGGAGTTTTTCTTGTCGGTAGTACCGATTCGTTTTCTTCCTTTTGGGCGTAGTACGTTTTATGGATAATATAGGCGTTTAATGATAATCATTATTAGCACATAAACACGGTCGCTAGTCAGCACGATTTAATTTAAATCCCCATTAATCTGCGAACCACGCTTATAATGACATATACGCATGCACCTACCCACATTCCGGCATTCCCGGCGCTGATTTATATCGTCGGGCGATAGTTCCATTTAACGTCTCTATAAAATAGAAATTATGAAATTGGAGAGGTTGCGGATCGGTCACACTTTGATGTTTACGACAAGCCAACGCACGGAAAGGAGAAGGTACGCAGGCTTCTTTACGATCCTGTTTGTGACATTTAATTACTCCGCGAATAATTAATTAATGGGTGTTAATGCAAGTCTTTGGTGGTCTCGCCGCCACTGCGATGGTACCATATTTGGACGCAGGTAGTGGTACCTATGTAAATTTGTACGCACGTACGACCGTGGCACTTACATCCATTACACGGATGTCGTGCTTACATCAGGACGGAACGACGTGACTGGCGCCTAATTTTCAAACTTATCGTTATTAGTACCGCGTCGTACCCGAAACGCTTCAAAACATATTTGAACTTCTGTACCGCGACGTTCACTTCTAAGCAACTTAGAACGTTTGTAAAATTCGCCAATCATGAAGTGGTACCACGTCGTACCGCAACTTCTTCTGAATAATTCAACTTCAGTTTGCGCATTTTCGGGTAATTTTGGTTTCCGCGATGTTCGATAACAAAATTTTCATCATTCTTCCTTCTAATATACTTATTACTTTTCATAATTCTGTAATTTCTGTACGTCGTTTAGTGCAACAGAAGGGAATCGCTGAAAATCTAGAGAAAGAAATATTCCCTATTTAACACCCACAACGTACTAAATACTAAATAGATGTACAAAAAGTAATATAATTTGACTAAGTTTAAATTCGAGATAAGTCCCCTCTTTTCTTAACCACACACTATACATTTTTTAAATTAAGTATGTCGTACACTGTCAAAAAAATGATCAACGCTGTTGCATTAATTTATAGGTTATTACACTTTATGTTGATTTAAAAGTGAGATAATACAGATAATATGTAAGTTTGCTAATTAGGAAGAGGGGAATCGCTGCAATCTATAACCAATCACATTTAATATCATTGTTTAGTAAATCTTAAAATAATATGAACACTGTGTTGCGATTTCTGTTTTATTTTTTACATAAATAAGTTCGTTTAGGGTTTTGTAAGCCAGATTAATACAGCAGAAGGGAATCGCTAAAAATCTATACAAAAACAGTCTCTTCATGTTAAGTCACTACAACATTTTCAATAGTATTTAAATTCAATTCAGATTGTGAACTCTCATGTTGTTATTTTTGTTTTTATTTCTAACGTTGATAAGTTTGTTTATATTTCTGTAGGTGCGAATAGTGCAAGAGAGGGAAATCGCTTTAAATCTAAGGGGAAAACTTTCATTTTATATCACACAAATGCTGCTAAAATTATACCATAAAAGTATACTCTACACATTGTCAAAAAAAAACTAGTTTACAGTAATACTATTAATTACAATTTTTCTTATTTTTGGTGAAAATCAGGGGATTCCCAAAGAGACATTTTATCAAAATATTTAAGGAGAAAATAAAAATTAAAACAAATATTGTTGCATAAATTAAAAAAGAATAATGTACCTATAAGACAATATTATTTAATAAATCCTAAATGATTATCAACCTTTATGTTGCCATTTTTGTTTTTATTTCTTATGTAAATAAGCTTGTTGAGAATTCTGTATTTGATAAGATAAGATTGATTTTGGCATTTTCGACATTTTCGACCATTTTTCAAATATATTCGAAAATTAGTTGACGATATTTTCTTGTAGATTTCGAGAATCAGAAGTTATTTTGGCCTTCGTTTCTTCGGAAATTTCTACCGTTTTTCGTAAATTTCTAATTGAAAAAAAGCAATTTTTAGAGTTTTGTCAAAATAGCTCCATATAAAAATTTTGTAGATAAAAAAAGAAATTATTATTAATTTTTGTTCCATTGTACCATTATTAGTTTCCACTCCCACCCGATAGAAGAACATAAATAGCCCCGCCCACCCACCCTGTGTCTTTTTCAGTGAATGATTTTATGCAAACTGAATGAAATAAATGATCTTATACTGAACAGAAACAAAATTTGTAGTTATAATGAGAAGAAGGTGGGTGGGCGGTGCTAGTACTTGGTAAGATAAGACTGATTTTGGCAAATGACATATATTCCAAGAAAATAGAGGGCGGGTGGGCGGGGCTAGGACTTGTTAAGATAATAACGATTTTGGCAAATGACATATTTTCCAAGAAGATAGAGGGCGGGTGGGTGGGGCTAGTACTTAAAGGGAAAAAAAATCAAAATTAAAACACATGTTTTTATGAATTTATGATGGCATATATTAATTAAAAAAAAAAACGGGTAAAATGTAAGTTTGTGTATTAGGAAGAGGAGAAGCGCTGCAAACTATAACCAATCAGATTCACATTTGTTACGTAAAACTAGTTTAGGGTTTTTATAGGTCCGATTGCAGCAGAAGGGAATCGTAAAAAATCTAAGTAAAAACTTCCCGTTATTTTTTAGAATATTTAAATTTAATGAAAATTGTAAATTCTCATGTTGCTACTTTTGTTTTTATTTTTAACGTTGATAAGTTCATTTAGATTTCTGTAAGTACGGTTAGTGCAAGAGACGGGAATCGCTTAAAATCTAGGAAAAAACTGTCATTTTATATCACACAAATACCACTAAAATCATACCATTACAGTATACTCCACACTTTGTCAAAAAAACTGGTACATAATAACACTAATAATTACAATTTTTCTTATATTAATGAAAATCAGGGGAATCCCAAAGACAGAGTGTATCAAATCATTTTCTTTATTAAATCCTGAAAGATAATCAACCTTTATGTTGCGATTTTTATTTTTAATTATTGCGTAGATAAGCTTGTTCAAGGTTCTGTATGTCCGATTAGTGTAGCAGAAGGGAATCACTGCACAAAAATTCCCGTTTTTTTAAGGCAGTACTACATTTTTCGTGATGTTTAAATTTAATGAAAATGTGAACTCTCATGTTGCTATTTTTGTTTTTGTTTCTAACGTTGATAAGTTCGTTTAGATTTCTGTAGGTGCGATTATTGCAAGAGACGGGAATCGCTGAAAATCTAGGAGCAAAACTTTTCTTTTATTTCACAGAAATGCAATTAAAATTGTACCATTAAAGTATACTCTACACTTTGTCAAAAAAAAACTAGTATACAATAACAATATTGATTACAATTTGTCCTATTTTTGGTGAAAATCAGGAGATTCCCAGAGAGATTCCATCAAGATATATAAGGAGGCGAAAATAAAAATTAAAACAAATATTGTTTCATAAATTAAAAAAAGAATAATGCACCTATAAGTTTGTCAAGTAGGAAGAGGGGAATCGCTGCAAACTGTAACTGGTTACATTCGACAACATTGTTTAATAAATCCTAAATGATTATCTTTAATGTTGCCATTTTTGTTTTTATTTCTTACGTAGATAAGCTTGTTTAGGGTTCTGTAGCTCTGATTAATGCAGCAGAAGGGAGTCGCTGGAAATCTATCTGAAAACTGCCGGTTATATTAAGACAGTCTTACATTTTTCACAATATTGAAATTTAATGAAGATCGTGAACTCTCATGTTGCTATTTTGGTTTTTATTTCTAACGTTGATAAGTTCGTTTAGATTTTTGTAGGTGCGATTAGTGCAAGAGACGGGAATCGTTAAAAATCTAAGGGGGAAACTTTCCTTTTATATCACATAACTACTACTAAAACTATAGCATTAAAGTACACTCTACACTTAAAAAAAAAAGGTATACAATGATTACAATTTTTCTTATTTTTGATGAAAATCTGGGGAATCCCAAAGAGAGATTGTATCAAAATATTTAAGGAAGAGAAAATAAAAATTAAAACAATTATTGTTGCATAAATTAAAAAAAGAATAATGTATCTACAAGTTTCTCAATTAGGAAGAGGGGATTCGCTACAAACTGTAATTGGTTACATTCGATAATACTGTTTAATAAATCCTAAAAGATTATCAACCCTTATGCCGCGCTTTTCCTTCTAATTTTTAACGTAAGTAAGCTTGTTTATAGTTCTGTAGGTCCGGAGAGTGCAGCAGAAGGGAATCGCTGAAAATCTATGTGAAAACTGCCCGTTATATTAAGGCAGTCCTACATTTTTCATAATATTTAAATTGAATGAAGATTGTGTACTCTCAGGTTGCTATTTTTGCTTTCGTTTCTAATGTTGATAAGTTCCTTAGATTTCAGTAGGTGCGATTAATGCAAGAGACGGGAATCGCTTAAAAGCTAGGGGCAAAACTTTTCCTTTATATTTCACAAATACAACAATTGTACAGAACAAAATTTTACATATTTTTGGTGAAAAATAATCTCAGAGTGTTTAGATCAACTCTTTAAGGAAAAGCAATGTATTAATTGAAAAAAGGAATAATATACCTATAAGTTTGTGATTTAGGAAGAGGGGAATCGCTGAAAACTATAACCATTCAGATCTAGGGGGACATATTCCTTTTATATTGAACAAATGCTACTAAAATTGCACTATTAAATCAGTACTTTGAAAAAAAAAAACTAGTCCATAATAACACTAATAAATAAAATTTTTCTTATTTTTGTGGAAATCAATATTTTTAAAAAAGGAAAAATAAGTATTAAAACACATATTGTCACATGAATTTATGAGTTATGACGTCATGCATTGATTTACAAAAGGAAAAATATACCTCTAGGGGTGTGAATTAGGAAGAGGGAAATTCCTGCAAACTATAACCGGCCACATTTTGCAATATTATTTAATAAATCCTAAAAGACTGTGCTAGTTTAGGATTTTGTATGTCCGATTGGGCCAGCAGAAGGGAATCGCTGAAAATCAAGGTGAAAACATTTCTGTTATATTACGCAAATATTACTAAAATTATGCAACAAAGTAAAACACGTACACAAAAATTGTTACTCCAATGTAGCTGTAAATTAAATTCGAGTTAATGGTTATTTGTGGCGAGTCCCCTCTTTTCTTAACATTACGCTATACATTTTTTTTTTCAAATTAAAGTTGATATGATGAAACAAAAACCTCAGTTTGACCCTAACGTTGACATTTGCGCGTCTGCCTCTCGATCTCTTTGTAAAATTCCTCCCGTCGTCTTCTTGGGTCGCGAGGTCGCCCTAAACCAGCCCATAAATTAATTACCGGCCGTCTCTCCGCCATTTTTCCGCCGCTAATAAATAATTTTAACGCGGCGTCATTAAATATAGCGGCATAAAATTTCCATGTTATTTTTATCGAGATTTATGCCCGCCCTGGTGTACACCAACATTAATTGCCCCTCTCTACATAATTGATTTATTTTCAACGTGAATAGCTTGCAGCTTGACTTATTGCACGATTTACAAATACAATTTATTGCGTTTTATTACTCGACCACCATAACGAAATAGACACTTTAATTATGCTTTTATGCGAGGACGCGCCGTGAGCGGCGAAAAAACCGAGTACCTAGATCGCGTGGCGTGGAGCAAACGATCTCGAAACTGAAAGTCGGAAAAAGGAAGAAATCGCACCTGATTTGCATAATAAGCCATGATTGCACTTGAGCGCTTTTTTCGGTAATTAAATATGAGTTAAGAGCAGAAAAATGGATAACTCTATAAATCGTCGGGTTAGCGGTGACAGCGGTGAGGCTCTAATCAACAGAGATGGCTTATCTTGATTTGTGGTCTATCATTTCGCGTGGCGGCGGCGCCGTAATGACAGGTTGTGACGGATAAGAGCGATTAAACTGTTCGGGTTCGAGATGGTGATAATTCTGACGGTAGGTGGTGAGAATTGACAAGACTTAAGCGAGACAGGTAGGGGAAAAACAGAAAACAAGTGGCCGCCACATCGAGGCAAATAAAGCTCAATTTAAGCGCGAAAACGCAACGCTAAGAGATATCGTTAGTGTTAAGTTAATAAATATGTTATTTTATAAAACTGAAGTAGCATTTACCATGCAAACTTTTAAGGTCACATCATCACTACTGCGGTTAACACTTCC
The DNA here is from genome assembly GCA_022388445.1 of Zophobas atratus. Classification (NCBI taxonomy): domain Eukaryota; kingdom Metazoa; phylum Arthropoda; class Insecta; order Coleoptera; family Tenebrionidae; genus Zophobas; species Zophobas atratus. The sequence goes on from CM039450.1 coordinate 6,878,090, forward strand.
AGCGAAATATTGAAACAGAATTATAAAAGTTATCGAATTTTGTAAATGTTCACCTTGAAGCCAGTTCTAGTTTAGTCTCAACTTACCAGAATCACATCCGAGGAAAAATGTGTATCTAAAGCTACAAACGTGAACTGTTATAACGTGTGTTTAATTAAAATATGCACTTGGTTGATTGGTGATTTAAAGAAAAAAATTAGATAGCCTTTTACATAACTTTTTAATATAACGTGTCATCAATTAACTGATAAAGTGATAATTTTTAGTCTTGGTTTCCATACAGATTTTTAGCAAAAAAGCGACAGATTTAAACTATATGTCTAAAAGATTAGTCTCATGTTATTAGAAGAACTTTCCTTGCCCCTGAAGTAGAATCAAACAAATATATTAAAAAAAAAAAAAATAGATAATAGTGGAAACAGTGTGAGAAAAAAATCTCCCACGGTGGAAAACCAAAGTGGATTCGTAAACCACAAGTAGATGAGTACCTATATATTTTATACGATTTAAATAGCATTTACATTGCAAAAAAATGGTAAAAAAAACCAAGACGGATTCATAAATCACAATTACAGGAGTATTTGATAAGATAAGACTGATTTTGGCATTTTTGACATTTTTGACCATTTTTCAAATATGTATATCCGAAAATTAGTTGAAGATATTTTCTTGTAGATTTCGAGAATCAGAAGTCATTTTCGCCTTCGTTTTTTCGGAAATTTCTACCGTTTTTCGTAAATTTCGTAATAAAAAAAAGCAATTTTTAGAGTTTTGTCAAAATAGCTCCATATAATAATTTTGTAGATAAAAAAAGAAATTATTATTAATTTTTGTTCCATTGTTCCATTATTAGTTTCCACTCCCACTCGATAGAAGAACATAAATAGCCCCACCCACCCACCCTGCCTCTTTTTCAGTGAATGATTTTATGCAAACTGAATGAAATAAATGATATTATACTGAACAGAAACAAAATTTGTAGTTAGAATGAGAAGAAGGTGGGTGGGCGGTGCTAGTACTTGGTAAGATAAGACTGATTTTGGCAAATGACATATATTCCAAGAAAATAGAGGGCGGGTGGGCGGGGTTAGTACTTGTTAAGATAATAACGATTTTGGCAAATGACATATTTTCCAAGAAGATAGAGGGCGGGTGGGTGGGGCTAGTACTTGATAAGGAAAGGGTGATTTTAACAAACAAATCTTACGATTAGGGCTTTTTTTACTTTTTGGCATCCTAGATTCTAGAATTAGTTTCCATTCCCACTCAAAAGAAGAACATAATTAGCCCCGCCCACCCACCATGTCTCTTTTTCAGTGATTGATTTTATCCGATCTGAATGAAATGAATGATCTTATACTGAACAGAAATAAAATTAGTCGTTTTTAGAGTTTTGTCATAATAGCTCCACATAAAAATTTTGTAGATAAAAAAAAGAAATTATTATTAATTTTTGTTCCATTGTTCCATTATTAGTTTCCACTCCCACTCGATAGAAGAACATAAATAGCCCCACCCACCCACCCTGCCTCTTTTTCAGTGAATGATTTTATGCAAACTGAATGAAATAAATGATATTATACTGAACAGAAAACAAATTTGTAGTTAGAATGAGAAGAAGGTGGGTGGGCGGTGCTAGTACTTGGTAAGATAAGACTGATTTTGGCAAATGACATATATTCCAAGAAAATAGAGGGCGGGTGGGCGGGGTTAGTACTTGTTAAGATAATAACGATTTTGGCAAATGACATATTTTCCAAGAAGATAGAGGGCGGGTGGGTGGGGCTAGTACTTGATAAGAAAAGGGTGATTTTAACAAACAAATCTTACGATTAGGGCTTTTTTTACTTTTTGGTATCCTAGATTCTAGAATTAGTTTCCATTCCCACTCAAAAGAAGAACATAATTAGCCCCGCCCACCCACCATGTCTCTTTTTCAGTGATTGATTTTATCCGATCTGAATGAAATGAATGATCTTATACTGAACAGAAATAAAATTAGTCGTTTTTAGAGTTTTGTCATAATAGCTCCACATAAAAATTTTGTAGATAAAAAAAAGAAATTATTATTAATTTTTGTTCCATTGTTCCATTATTAGTTTCCACTCCCACTCGATAGAAGAACATAAATAGCCCCGCCCACCCACCCTGTCTCTTTTTCAGTGAATGATTTTATGCAAACTGAATAAAATAAATGATCTTATACTGAACAGAAACAAAATTTGTCGTTAGAATGAGAAGAAGGTGGGTGGGCGGTGCTAGTACTTGGTAAGATAAGACTGATTTTGGCAAATGACATATATTCCAAGAAAATAGAGGGCGGGTGGGCGGGGTTAGTACTTGTTAAGATAATAACGATTTTGGCAAATGACATATTTTCCAAGAAGATAGAGGGCGGGTGGGTGGGGCTAGTACTTGATAAGAAAAGGGTGATTTTAACAAAAAAATCTTACGATTAGGGCTTTTTTTACTTTTTCACGTCCTAGATTCTAGAATTAGTTTCCATTCCCACTCAAAAGAAGAACATAATTAGCCCCGCCCACCCACCATGTCTCTTTTTCAGTGATTGATTTTATCCGATATGAATGAAACGAATGATCTTATACTGAACAGAAATAAAATTAGTCGTTTTTAGAGTTTTGTCAAAATAGCTCCATATAAAATTTTGTAGATAAAAAAAGAAATTATTATTAATTTTTGTTCCATTGTTCCATTATTAGTTTCCACCCCCACTCGATAGAAGGACATAAATAGTCCCGCCCACCCACCCTGTCTCTTTTTCAGTGAATAATTTTATGCAAACTGAATGAAATAAATGATCTTATACTGAACAGAAACAAAATTTGTAGTTAGAATGAGAAGAAGGTGGGTGGGCGGTGCTAGTACTTGGTAAGATAATAACGATTTCCAAGAAGATAGAGGGCGGGTGGGTGGGGCTAGTACTTAAAAGAAAAAAAATCAAAATTAAAACACATGTTTTTACCTGAGTTTATGAGTTATGATGGCATATATTAATTAAAAAAAACGGATAAAATGTACGATTGTGAATTAAGAAGAGGGGAGGCGCTGCAAACTATAACCAATCAGATTCGCATTTGTTACGTAGACAAACTAGTTTAGGGTTTTTATAGGTCCGATTAATGCAGCAGAAGGGAATCGTAAAAAATCTAAGTAAAAACTTCCCGTTATTTTTTAGAATATTTAAATTTAATGAAAATTGTAAATTCTCATGTTGCTATTTTTGTTTTTATTTTTAACGTTGATAAGTTCATTTAGATTTCTGTAAGTACGGTTAGTGCAAGAGACGGGAATCGCTTAAAATCTAGGAAAAAGCTGTCATTTTATATCACACAAATACCACTAAAATCATACCATGACAGTATACTCCACACTTTGTCAAAAAAAACTGGTACATAATAACACTAATAATTACAATTTTTCTTATTTTAATGAAAATCAGGGGAATCCCAAATACAGAGTGTATCAAATCATTTTTTTTAATAAATCCTGAAAGATAATCAACCTTTACGCTGCGATTTTTGTTTTTATTTATTGCGTAGATAAGCTTGTTTAAGGTTCTGTAGGTCCGATTAGTGTAGCAGAAGGGAACCGCTGCAAATCTAAGTGAAAAATTCCCGTTTTTTTAAGGCAGTACTACATTTTTCGTAATATTTAAATTTAATGAAAATGTGAACTCGCGTGTTGCTATTTTTGTTTTTGTTTCTAACGTTGATAAGTTCGTTTAGATTTCTGTAGATGCGATTAGTGCAAGAGACGGGAATCGCTGAAAATCTAGGAGCAAAACTTTTCTTTTATCTCACAGAAATGCTATTAAAATTATACCATTAAAGTATAATCTACACTTTGTTAAAAAAAAAACTAGTATACAATAACACTATTGATTACAATTTGTCCTATTTTTGGTGAAAATCAGGAGATTCCCAAAGAGAGATTCCATCAAAATATTTAAGGAGGCGAAAATAAAAATTAAAAGAAATATTGTTTCATAAATTAAAAAAAGAATAATGCACCTATAAGTTTGTCAATTAGGAAGAGGGGAATTGCTGCAAACTGTAACTGGTTACATTCGACAATATTGTTTAATAAATCCTAAATGATTATCTTTAATGTTGCCATTTTTGTTTTTATGTCTTGCGTAGATAAGCTTGTTGAGGGTTCTGTAGCTCCGATTAATGCAGCAGAAGGGAGTCGCTGGAAATCTATCTGAAAATTGCCGGTGTGAAGATCGTGAACTCTCATGTTGCTATTTTTGTTTTTATTTCTAACGTTGATAAGTTCGTTTAGATTTTTGTAGGTGCGATTCGTGCAAGAGACGGGAATCGTTCAAAATCTAAGGGGGAAATTTTTCCTTTATATTCCACAAATACGACGAAAATTGTACTATTAATGTATACTTTATGCTTTTTCAAAAAAAAAAAAATCTACAATTCACTAAAGAACAAAATTTTTCACATTTTTGGTGAAAAAGAATCTCAGAGTGTTTAGGCAAATGACATATTTTCCAAGAAGCTAGAGGGCGGGTGGGTGGGGCTAGTAGTTGCTAATTATTTTATAAAATTTAAATAGTGTTTACCATGCAAAATTTTGCGATGACGGCATTCAACCAACAAACGTAGAGCTATTTTTTCATTCTCGAGGGGCATGAAACGTCGAGGAAACATAAAAGTACACTATGAAATTGTTTTATCTTTAAGCAAGAATTTTGACGAAAAACCCTTTCCAGAAATGCTAGCCTGAGTTTTATACAAATTTGAAAGTAGAAAGTGTCGTTTATTACAAATTGACGAGGATCTTTACCAAGGAGGTTATTCGAGCATTGTTGACGAAAGTTAGTCATTAGTACCACCGTTTGTGACAAAAGAAGTTTCAGAAAATCTATATCAACTAATTATAAATTCATAATATTATCATAGGAAATTTAGAAATAATTTGGGCTAAAAATTATACGATAAATAATAATAATGTTCCCCACTGGAGGTCTGTGCGTCTCACTGTCCCACAATCCCGCCAATTCCCGGTAAAAACGGAACAAGTCTTCCAGTTTCAACGATCTAACCGTACCAGCGTCGCTGTACCATGATTAATCCGATTGCTTTTTGTCAGGATATCTCCAACTCGACCAACATAAATATGCAACACCACGACTAATATTTAAATAAACAGGATAATTAAGATTAGGTGTCAGTTGTCGCGTGCTTAGAAAATAACTCGACATTTTTCCAACAAAGGGGGCGAACTCGTCTTACGAGTTGCAGGTGCCTGAAACCACATGTTGGGGTCACTTCCGGCGCAATTAACCACAAAGTCCCGTTACTTCCGAAATTAGAGTAATTCCCATAAATTAAGCCTCTCACGTCATAAGCCGTAATTCTTAACACTTTTGTTGGTTTAATTACCTTTTAACCTTTCACCATTTGGAGATGGTTGCTTTTGATAAATAATTATTTGTTTACGTGTGTTTGGACGTCCTAATTAGGCGGTTCCCACGTAAGTGACTGATGTAAATCTGTTACGTGTGTCCGCAGCTTTATTTTACGCGCGTTGCTAGGAAAAAAAATAGGTGGGCTTATTTAGAACACGTTTGCTTTCCGTTAAGTGTTTTCACTCTAAGTAATTTAGCGTAAAATGTTTTCCTAACTGTATCGAAGTTGTAGATTAAGGTTAAAACAAAACTAATTTGTGTTTACCTGGCTACTATTAATCGTGATAGTGGAGCTCGACACAGAAATTTTATTTTTGCGAAAAGCACGGGTTAAGTATTTGGGTTTTCATTACCGAATGTTTTTGAATGCGAAGAATTCGGATCCGAGTGAGTGTTTTCGTGTTTTGTGCCGCCAAAGCAAATACTGATTTGTTTACAGATATAGAGTAAACTGGATCCGAGTTATTTTTAGAATATGGTATCTTGGAATCACTTTCAAAATAAATAAATACGGTCGAAAACATTGTGAGTCAGAGTTGGCTCTAATTACACTGATAAGAGAACGAGACACTAAAGTAACCATAAATTTTAAAAAGTTTGGTCCCTAATTCTGGCAAACTTTTGTCCCAGATTTAGACACTCGAGACTTGGGAACTTTCCTGCTTGCACATAATGGTGCATCCAGCAGGATTGACCCTGACATGACATGACCTGCTGGCCGAGTGAGCCACGAGAAGAGCAGACGCTGTGCCGCCAGCACGCCGTTCACAAATGTTAATGAGCCAGTCGGCTGCTTCTTACAGCCTTAGGCTCGCTCTGGGCCAATGTCAAGGACTGTATGTCCTGCTTTACCACAGGCAAACCCTTTGTTCAAACTTGGCCCAAAAACAATCCCTCTATTCTAACTTCCCATGGTCCATCGTGACACCATTTGATCTTGGCCAAAAAGGGACTTTTTCGCACTAGGGTGCTAATTTTCATGGTAACCGCAATTTCTCGATGTTTCAAGTGTTACTTGAACTCGACAAAAGGTTTGTTACTTTTTTGGTCGTGAAGGTTCAAAATTGTCAAAAGGGCCCCCTTTGTGAGGTTATGTCTCTTGGCGCGAACTCCTACCTGTTGTCGGCGCGACAGCCCCTCGAAAGGTAATCCTGCTCTAGGAGAGCCGTTCCGTCACACTGAACTAGTTAAAGGGTTGGCGCGCACACTAAAAACCACACCAGCTAACGCGATGCTCGTTCGGACCAAGAATGGAATCCACCTGTCTCGTGGACTACCACTATACACCATGCGGAGCGCCGAACAGGGGCCCCACCAAACAAACGGAAGACCGCCTCCTGACCCAGACACGGCTCTGTACAGTTATTCCATCTCGCCCCGTCTTCTCGCCTATTTTGAACCAGTAAGTAGGTAAATAATGCGAAACATCTCTGCCGCACCTGTGGATGAGATTCGCATGGGATGCGTGCCGCGTGGGGCCGAGAGGCGGCTGGACGGTTTGGTGGTCGGGATGGGGCGGTTTTGGGTGCGATGGGGTGCTGGATTTGAATATCATGGTCAGGTTGGGCTGTTTGGCGGGCGAAAGAAGCGAAAGCGTGGGTCGTGGTGGCGGGTTCATGGTAAGAATATAAATACCGAGGGACCGAACGAAACGGCGAAAATTTTTGATTTAAGATAGGGTGATTAAATACGCAAATTGTCGGTTTCCTGATATTAAGTAAACGGAACACCCTGTATTTTATAATAAACCCCCATGTTTCAAGTTAGTAGATCTGTGAAGTTTTAATGACCATCTTACATCTGATATCGTTTTTTTTTTATTTTTTATAAAAAATCCATAGGGTATTTCATTAAGATAAGTACAACCTTAGAGTGTACGCTTTCGAAATAATTACAAATTAAATTTACACGTTAAATGTATAATCTGGCTTAATCTAATGCCACCAGATCTTTGATACATCCTGTATAACAACTTATACTGTACTAAGTTTTTCCAGATATTTGAATGTTTATTACGTAAAAAAAAGATCGTATTTATAAATTCTCCAGTCCGCCATATTTAAAGATGGCCATCTGAAACTGTCAATAAATCTTTGTAATTACCTTACCTTAATGGACGTATAAAAATTGAAGTTCATTGATTTAAAATAGGGTGATTAAATCTGCATCTAATGTGATTTTTTCTTTCTTTTCATTAAGACTCCATTTAAAAATATATAGGGTATTTCATTAAGAAACTACAACTTTGATGTGTCGCCTTTCAAAATAATTACAAATTGTAGCTCTAAATACTCTCACAAAATTCATTGAATAAATTCACGATGAATGCATAGTCTGGCGTATTCTACCGCTACCAGACCGTTGGAACACCCTGTATAACAATTTTTGCTAACTTATCTGTAATCTTCCAGTTTACTTAAGTCAAAAAGAAACAAAAAGAAAAAAAACAAAGTTTTTTAATCACCATTTTCAAGATATTTAAATTTTTATGTAGAACAAGTTAAAAAGTCCGCCATATTTAAAGATGGCGATCTGAAACTTTGAAAAAACTTTTGGTCACCTTGCCTTGACGAATGTATGAAAATTGAATTTAAATGATTTTAGATAGGGTGATTAAATCTGCAAATCGTCGGTTTCCTTCTATTATTAAAAAAGGACACCCTGTATTTTATAAGAAACCTTCATCTTTAAAGTTAGTAGATCTGTGAATTTTTAAATGTGACAATATTTCATCTTACATCTGATATCTGTTTTTCCTTTTTTTTATGAAAAATCCACTTAAAAATATATAGGGTTTTTCATAAAAAAAGTACAACTTTGGTGTGTAAGCTTTCGAAATAATTATAAATTGTTGCTTTAAATGCCCTTATAAACTTCATTAAATAATCGATGATGAATGCACAATCTCGCTTATACTACCGCTATCAGACCGTTGGAACACCCTGTATAACAACTTTTACTAACTTATCTGTAATCTTCCAGTTTACTTAAGTAACTTTTGGTCACCTTGCCTTGACGAATGTATGAAAATTGAATTGAAATGATTTTAGATAGGATGATTAAATCTGCAAATCGTCGGTTCCCTTCTTTTATTAAAAAAGGACATCCTGTATTTTATAAGAAACCTCCATCTTTAAAGTTAGTAGATTTGTCAATTTTTAAATATGACCATATTTCATCTTACATCTGATATCGGTTGTTCCTTTTTTTTCATGAAAAATCCGCTTCAAAATATATAGGGTTTTTCATAAAAAAAGTACAACTTTGGTGTGTAAGCTTTCGAAATATTTATAAATTGTTGCTTTAAATGCTCTTATAAACTCCAGTAAATAATCGGTGATGAATGCATAATTCGCTTGGGACACTCTGTATTACAACTTTTGCTGTACTAACTTATCTGTGATCTTCCAATTTACTTAAGTCACAAAGAAAGGAAAAGAAAAAAATATATACTACGAAAGTTTTCTGCTCGCCATTTTCATTATATTTGAATTTTTATGTTAAAAAAGATCACTTTTAGACATTCTCAAATCCGCCATATTTTAAGATGGCTATCTGAAACTTCCAAAAAAACATTTCAACTTTTTAATTAGCTTGCATTGGAATGTACAAAATTTGAATTAAATTAACTCACTTAATATACCAATACCAGACGGTTGAGACATCCTCTATAATAATTTTTTTCTGTACTAAGTGGGTTTTTTAATAGATAGTTAAATTTATACGTAAAAACATCATATTTAGAAATTCTCAAGTTCGCCATATTTAAAGATGGCGATCTGAAACTTGAAAAGAAATGCCTAATTACTTTGCCTAGATAAACGTGCAAGAATTGAATTAAACGATTTAAGATGAGGTGATTAAATCATCAAATTGTCGAGTTTTTCATATTATTTAAAAAGGACACCCTGTATTTTACAAGAAACCTCCACGTCTAAAATTAGTAGAACTGTGAATTTTTGTATATGATCGTCTTTTCGTCTTACTTTTGATATCCTTTTTTCTGTTTTTTCATAAAGATTCTACGTAAAAAATATATAGGATGTTTCATTAAAAAATAACTTTAAAACTAATAATAAACTGTAGCTTTAAATGCTTTTGAAAAATTATTTCCGTAACCCACGATAAGGGGATAATCTCGCTTAATCTACCGATATCAGACTGTTAGGACACCCTGTGTAGCAACTTTTGCTGTACTAAATCATATGTAATTTTCCAAATTAATTAAGTCAAAAAGAAAGGATATGAAAAAATTGTATTACACAAGGGTTTTTTGATAGACATTTTTAAGATATTTAAATTTGTATGTAAAAAAAGATTTTATTTAGGCTTTCTCAAATGCGCCATTTTTAAAAATGGCGATCTGAAACTTCCAAAAAACTTTTTAATTACATTCCCGTGATGAACGTATAAAAATTGAATTTAAATGATTTAAGATAGAATGATTAAATCTGCAAATTGTCGGTGTCCTAATATTATTTAAATGGGACACACTGTATTTTACAACAAAACTCTATTTTTAAATTTAGTAGAACTGTGACCATTTTTTCATCTTACATCTGATATTGTTTTTTTTCAAGATATTTGAATTTTTGTGCAAAAAAATCTTATTTAGAAATTCTCAAGTCCGCCATATTTAAAGATGGCGATCTGAAACTTTGAACAACTTGCCTTGACGAATGTATGAAAATTGAATTTAAGTGATTTTAGAGAGGGTGATTAAATCTGCAAATAGTCGGTTTCCTTATATTATTAAAAAGGACACCCTGTATTTTATAAGAAACCTTCATCTTTAAAGTTGGTAGATCTGTGAATTTTTAAATATGACCATATTTCATCTTACATTTGATATCGGTTTTATCCTATTTTTTCTTTCATAAAGAATCCAATTAAAAATATATAGGGTTTTCATAAAAAAGTACAACTTTGTTGTGTCACCTTTCAAAATAATTACAAATTGTAGCTTTAAATACTCTCACAAAATTCATTCAATTAATTCACGATGAATGCATAATCTAGCTTAATCTATCGCTACTAGACCGTTGTGAAACACCCTGATAACAACTTTTCCTGTACTAACTTATCTGTGATCATCCAGCTTACTTAAGTCAAAAAGAAAGAAAAAGAAAAAAATTATACAATGGTTCTTTAATCACCATTTTCAAGATATTTATTTTTTTTATGTAAAAAAAGTTAAAAAGTCCACCATATTTAAAGATGGCGATCTGAAACTTTCAAAAACTTTTGGTCACCTTGCCTTGACGAATGTATGAAAACTGAATTTAAACGATTTTAGATAGGGAGATTAAATCTGCAAATCGTCGGTTTCCTTCTATTATTATAAAAGGACACCCTGTATTTTATAAGAAACCTCCATCTTTAAAGTTAGTTGATCTGTGAATTGTTAAATATGACCATATTTCATCTTATGTTTGATATCGGTTTTTTTCCTTTTTTTTTTCTTTTCATGAAGAATCCAATTAAAAATATATAGGGTTTTTCATAAAAAAGTACAACTTTGGTGTGTAGCCTTTCGAAATAATTATAAATTGTCGCTTTAAGTGCTCTTATAAACTTCATTAAATAACCGACATTGAATGCATAGTTGGGACACCTTGTATAACGACTTTTCCTGTATTAACTTATCTGTGATCTTCCATTTTACTTAAGTCAAAAAAAAAGAAAAAGAAAAAATTATATTTTGCGAAAGTTTTTTTACTCGTCGTTTTCATTACATTTGAATTTTATGTTAAAAAAAATCATATTTAGACATTCTCAAGACCGCCATGTTTCAAGATGGCTATCTGAAACTTCCAAAAAAACTTTTTAACTTTTTTATTACCTTGCCTTGGAACGAACAAAATTTCAATTAAATTAACTCGCTTAATATACCGCTACCGGTACCAGACCGTTAAGACACCCTGTATAATTTTTTTTCTGTACCAAGTTATCTGTAATATTCTTATGTACAAAAAATATACAATACATGAGTTTTTTAATCGATAGTTCAATTTATACGTAAAAAAAATCATGTTTAGAAATTCTCCAGTCCGCCATATTTAAAGATGGCGATCTGAAACTTGAAAAGAAATGCCTAATTACTTTGCCTAGATAAACGTACAAAAATTGAGTGAAATAATTTAAGATGAGGTGATTAAATTGTCATATTGTCGGGTTTTTCATATTATTTAAAAGGGACACCCTGTATTTTACAAAAATCCTTTATGTTTAAAATTAGTAGAATTGTGAATTTTTGTATATGATCATCTTTTCGTCTTACTTCTGATATCGTTTTTTATATTTAACATTCTAAGGAAAAATATATAGGGTGTTTCATTAAAAAATAACTTTAAAACTAATAGTAAACTGTAGCTTTAAATACTTTTGAAAAATTATTTCCAGGACACCCTGTGTAGCTGTATTAAATCGTATGTAATTTTCCAAATTAATTGAGTCAAAAAGAAAGGATATGAAAAAATTATATTACACAAGAGTTTTTTGATAGACATTTTCAAGATATTTAAATTTGTATGTAAAAAAGATTATAATTAGACATTCTCAATTGCGCCATTTTTAAAAATGGCGATCTGAAACTTCCAAAACATGTTTTTAATTACCTTGCATTTGAGGAACGTATAAAATTGACTGAAATGATTTAAAATAGGGTGATTAATCGGCAAATTGTCTGGGTTTTCATATTATTTAAATGGGACACCCTGTATTTAACAACAAGCCTACGTCTTTAAAATTAGAACTGTGAATTTCTATGTCTGACCATTTTTCATCTTACGTCTAATCGCTTTTTTGATTTTTTCGTAAAAAATCTACGTAAAAAGTATACAGAGTATTTCGTTAAAAAAATACAACTTTGGTATGGAAACTTTAAAAATAATTGTAAATTGTGGCTTTAAATTTTGTAGAAAAATTATTTCAACTACCCACGACAAAGGCATAATCTCGCTTAGCCTACCGCTATCAAACCGTTAGGACACCCTGTATAATAATTTTTGCTGTGCTAAACTGTCTGTAATCTTCCAATATAGTTAAGTCAAAAACAAAGAAAATGAAAAAATTATACAAAACGAGAGTTTTTTAAACCACATTTTCAAGATATTTGCATTTTTATGTAAAAAAATATCTTATTTAAAAATTCTGAAGTCCGCCATATTTAAAAATGGCGATCTGAAACTTCTAAATAACCCTTTAGTTATCTTGGCTTGACGAACGTATAAAAATTGAAATGAAATAAGTTAAGATAGGGTGAATAAATCTGCAAATTGTTGATTTTCTCATATTATTTAAATGGGACACTCAGAATTTTATAACAAAACTTCATGTTTAAAATTAGTAGAACTGTGAATTTCTATATTTGACCATTTTTCATCTTACTTCTGATCGTTTTTTTAATTTTTTCGTAAAGAATCTACGTAAAAAGTATACAGGGTATTTCGTTACAAAAATACAACTTTGGTGTGGAAACTTTAAAAATAATTGTAAATTGTGGCTTTAAATTTTGTAGAAAAATTATTTCAACTACCCACGACAGAGGCATAATCTCGCTTAGCCTACCGCTACCAAACCGTTGGGACACCCTGTATAATCATTTTTGCTGTACTAAACTATCTACAATCTTCCAATATAGTTAAGTCAAAAAGAAAGAAAATGAAAAAATTATACGAATCAAGAGTTTTTTAAACGACATTTTCAATATTTGTGGAAAAAAAGATCTTATTTAGAAATTCTCAAGTCCGCGATATTTAAAAATGGCGATCTGAAACTCCCAAAAAAAACCTTTTATTTACTTTTCATTGATGAACGTATAAAAATTGAATCTAGATGATTTAAGATAGAATGATTAAATCTATAAATTGTGGGTGTCTTCATATTATTAAATGGGACACACTGTATTTTACAACACAACTCCATCTTTAAATTTAGTAGAATTGTGAATGTCTATATATGACCATCTTTTCATCTTATATCTGATATTGTTTTTTTTATAATTTTTACATTAAGAATCCATGTAAAAATAAATATACAGGAAATTTAAAGAAATTTACAATTTTGGTGGGTAATATTTAAAAATAATTATAAATTTTAGCTTTAAATTCTCTCGAAAAATTATTTCATTAACCCACGATAAAAGCATAATTTCACCTTATCTGTCAGTAATAGACCGTTGAGACACCCTGTATAATAATTTTTGTTGTGCTAAACTGTCTGTAATCTTCCAATATAATAGTTAAATCAAAAACAAAGAAAATGAAAAAATTATACAAAATGAGAGTTTTTTAAACCACATTTTCAAAATATTTGCATTTTTATGCAAAATAATAAGATCTTATTTAAAAATTCTGAAGTCCGCCATATTTAAAAATAGCGATCTGAAACTTCTAAAAAACCTTTTAGTCATCTTGCCATGACGAACGTATAAAAATTGAAATGAAATAAGTTAAGATAGGGTGAATAAATGTGCAAATTGTTGATTTCCTCATATTATTTAAATGGGACACTCAGTATTTTATAACAAAACTCCATGTTTAAAATTAGTAGAACTGTGAATTTCTATATTTGATCATTTTTCATCCTACTTCTGATCATTTTTTTAATTGTTTCGTAAAAAATCTACGTAAAAAGTATACTGGGTATTTCGTTAAAAAAATACAACTTTAGTATGGAAACTTTAAAAATAATTGTAAATTGTGGCTTTAAATTTTTTAGAAAAATTATTTCAACTACCCACGACAAAGGCATAATTCGCTTAGCCTACTGCTACCAAACCGTTGGGACGTCTGTATAATTATTTTTGCTGTACTAAACTATCTACAATCTTCCAATATAGTTAAGTCAAAAAGAAAGAAAGTGAAAAAATTATACGAAGCAAGAGTTTTTTAAACGACATTTTTAAGAAATTTGAATTTTTGTGCAAAAAAATCTTATTTAGAACTTCTCAAGTCCGCCATACTTAAAAATGGCGAACTGAAACTTCCAAAAAAAACTTTTTAATTACATTTCCGTGATGAACGTACAAAAATTGAATTTAGATAATTTAAGATAGAATGATTAAATCTGTAAATTGTCGCTGTCCTAATATTATTTAAATGGGACACACTGTATTTTACAACGAAACTCTATTTTTAAATTTAGTAGAACTGTGATCATCTTTTCATCTTACATCTGATATTGTTTTATTTTCAAGATATTTGAATTTTTGTGCAAAAAAAATCTTAATTAGAAATTCTCAAGTCCACCATATTTAAAAATGGCGATCTGAAACTTCCAAAAAAACCTTTTAGTCGTCTTGCCTTGACGAACGTATAAAAATACGATTGAAGTGAGTTAAGATAAGGTGTTAAGTGGTTGAGTTCCTCATATTATTTAAATGGGACACTCAGTATTTTATAACAAAACTCCATGTTTAAAATTAGTAGAACTGTGAGTTTTTAAATATGACCATCTTTTCATCTTACTTCTATGCCAAAATATATAGGGTATTTCAGAAAAAAAATAACCTTTGGTCTGGACTGGATGACGCTTTTGCTATTAGTTAAACTGCAATTTAACGGTTGCAATACAGTAGTTTTTTTCTAACCTCGTAAAACAAAGGCACGAATTATCTGAATTCCAGTAGACAAATCCAGCGTCATCAAGAGCCAAATTCCTCCACTAGAAACCTTATAAAACAATGGCGCAGGCTGCCGCCGAAGAATATTAACGTGCCAGCATTGTGGTCAGTCGAACACGTTCAAGAGATTAAAAGAAGGCCAAGGTTTTGACACACCCAATAAAGTAATACCGAACCATCATCACCGAAAATTACGTGAACTTCCTTCCTAATGCCGGCGTGTGGGTTTTATGGGCGACACGGCGACACGGTTATGGTAGAAAAATCGGTTTTGGTCCACTTTTTGTGTCGACAGCCGAAGAGCCGGCGATCTTCAGCGCGCAAGAATGTCGAGATTTTTCCCGCCGCATCCTCTGTTCTATTCACCTGAAATCGCTAAAAACAAATCCGGAACACGAATTCGTCCGAACCCAATCATTTCCGCCATTTCTTGGTCTATTTCCTGTAATTAAATTAGCAGTAGATGAAGTAGTGTATTTGTAACTTTCCAAGAAAAAGTTCGATCGTTTCTTCAATTTATCGCCATCGTCGTGTTCCATTCTGCGCTTAATACCCGCGAATTGAATGAAATATTGGTTTCTTTCTTCGTTTGAAGAATTGAAAAGTCGGCTGCATATTCCATCGACCATAAGGCATAACAATTACTGGTTAATGGCCGCGAATGCGTCAAACGACAAAGTGACACCTGCTGTGATGAATTGAAGAAAGCAACTCCAAGCAAAATATTAAAATATCGAAGAATTTTAAGCTGTATCTGATTCAAATGAGGACCATCACGTGCTGACCTCTTCGTCCCTCTTCACCCAATTTGTCGAGCGTTTCAAGTGTTTGTCACACCTTTGTCTCTTTACCAATTAGCTTCTAATTGATTTGTTTTACAGCCGTAATTTAATCCCGCAAAAAACCCTACTTACACAGTTTACACGGTTTTAGAAGGCTTCCGCAGACGCTATCTGATGCGCAATCTCTGCCTCATGTAGAACGTATCCACTTTCATTGAAATTTTTCCCGCTCACCCATAATTTAGAGCCCAAAAACAAATAAATGGCCATAATTAGAAAAAATTTACATAAACATGGATCGGTGCGAGGAAATGGAATGGGGGATTGGGTGTAATATTCATATTTCATTCACGGAGATGAAATAAATCGTCGGTAATTGGGCAAGATTTGTACAGAAAATTGGCTGATTAGTTGAATTTCAACACAGGCGCAGCGGGGCTGACCAAGTTTAGGAAAAACTACGAGTTTAAAATGGAATTTAGAGTAAGTAAGTAATTAGCGCACAACTAGTAATAGGTTGCTAAGTAGCGTGAAGATCTGACCCCATTAGATGTGAAATGCCACATAAATTTATTAGGTAATAATATATAATTGTCGATGTGTAGAAAAAATTTAAGAATTACAGATTGTTAGAAAACAAATCGAATGCTTATTTTTGAGTTTTTCATTCGACTCGCATTTGATTTTATTGCACAGAGAAATTCCGTTTTGTTCGTGACGTGAAAAACGTATTGTTTCCTTAAAAAAATATATACAAAACACTCTACGTCGTATGAATGTGTAAAACGATGCAGTTTGGATTTTATCCAAATGCATGTTAAGAACATAAATCCGGACCGAATGAACAACCAGTTCAAACAAAAATCTAAGTAAATTTCTGATGAAATCTAGTAAAAATCGAGGTTTTGATCTTCTGCAAAATCCGGATGTTATTCGTATTCAAATTACTGATTTTACGGTAGTGAAAATCCGGATGACATCCGGAACTCATTCAGATCTCAAAATGATCCAAACCGAATGAACAACCACTCCAAACAAAATCTAAATCTTGTTAGAGACGAATAGATTTCAAGTATTCTCACCATTCTGATTGAATCTACTAAAAATCCAAATTCGGATCTCCTCCAAAAATGCGGATGTTGAATCCAGATCCAAATTACTGATTTTACTATAGCGAATCGCATACAGATTTCATCTAGATCTGAAAATAATCTGCATCGAGTGAACAACCAGTCTAAACAAAAATCTAAATCTTGATTATTATCTTTAAAATCTTTTGATTACATTTACTAGAAATCTAGATTCAGATCTTCTCCACAAATCCAGATGTTGGTCCTGATCCAAATTAGTGATTTTATGATAGTGAAATAAACCAAACCGAATGAACCAGCAGATCAAACAAGATTCTAAATTTCGTTTCAGTATTGTCACCCTTTTGATTAAAACTAGTAAAAATCCAGATTCCGGTCTCCTCTAAAAATCCGGATGTTGATACGAATCCATATTACTGATTTCACAGTAGTGAAAGTTGGAATTTCGTCCGGATCTCATCTAGATCTGAAAATAATCCGAATCGAACGGACAAACAGTCCAAACAAAAATCTAGATTTTGTTAGAGATGAGTAAGTTTTGTCTAGTAAAAATTCAGATTCGGATCTCCTTCCAAAATCCAGATGTTGATTCAGACTCAAATTAGTGTTTCTAGATCTCATCTAGATCTCAAAATAATCCAAACCGAATGAACAACCATTCGAAACAAAAATCTAAATCTTGATGTTGACCCAATCCAAATTACTGAGTTTACAGTAGTGAATCGTATCCGGATTTCATCTAGATCTGCAAATAATCCAGATCGAGTGAACAACCAGTCTAAACAAAAATCTAAATCTTAATTATCTTTAAAATCTTGTAATTAAATTTACTAAAAGTCCAGATTCGGATCTCCTCCAACAATCGAGATGTTGGTCTGGATCCAAATTAGTGATTTTACAACAATGAAAATCTGGATCTCATCCAGATATTATCCAGATCGGAAAATAAACCGGACCGAATGAACCACCAGATCAAACAAGATTCTAAATTTTGTTTCAGTATTTTCACAGTTTTAAATTAAATCTACTAAAAATCCAGATTCGGATCTCCTCAAAAAATCCGGATGGTGATTCAGATTCAAATTACCAATTTTACAATAGTGGATCGCATCCGGATTTCATCTAGATCTGAAAATAATCCGGATCGAGTGAACAACCAGACCAAACAAAAATCTAAATCTTGATTATCTTTAAAATTTCCTAATTAAATTTACTAAAAATCCAGATTCGGATCTCCTCCAAAAATCCGGATGTCAAATTAGTGAAAATCCGGATCACATTCGGATGTCACCTAGATCCGAAAATAATCCTGACCGAATAAGCAACCAGTCTAAACAAAAATCTAAATCTTCTTAAAAATTACTAAGTTTCGGTGTTGTCACCATTCTGATTAAATCTGCTAAAGATACAGATTCAGATCTTTTCCAAAAATCCGGATTCAAATTACTGATTTTACAGTAGTGAAAATCCGGATAGCATCCGGATCTCATCTAGATCTCAAAATAATCCAAACCGAATGAAAAACCATTCCAAACAAAAATCTAAACCTTCTAAGAAATGAATAAGTTTCAGTCTTGTCACCATTCTGATTTAATCTACTAAAAAATCCAGATTCGGATCTCCTCTAAAGATCAGGATGTCAAATTAGTGATTTTACAATAACGAAAATCCGGATCACATCCGGATATCATCTAGATTGGAGAATAATACGGACCGAATAAGCAACCAGTCTAAACAAAAATCTAAATCTTCTAAAAAATGAATAAGTTTCAGTATTGTCACCATTTTGATTAAATCTGCTAAAGATCCAGATTTGGATCTGTTCCAAAAATCCGGATTCAAATTACTGATTTTACAGTAGTGAAAATCCGGATAGCATCCGGATCTCATCTAGATCTCAAAATAATCCAAACCGAATGAAAAACCATTCCAAACAAAAATCTAAACCTTCTAAGAAATGAATAAGTTTCAGTATTGTCACCATTCTGATTAAATCTACTAAAAATCCAAATTCGGATCTCCTCTAAAAATCAGGATGTCAAATTAGTGATTTTACAATAACGAAAATCCGGATTACATCCGGATATCATCTAAATCGGAAAATAATACGGACCGAATAAGCAACCAGTCTAAACAAAATCTAAATCTTCTTAGAAATGAATAAGTTTCGGTTTTGCCACCATTTTGATTAAATCTGCTAAAGATCCAGATTCGGATCTATTCCAAAAATCCGGATTCAAATTACTGATTTTACAGTAGTGAAAATCCAAATAGCATCCGGATCTCATCTAGATCTCAAAATAATCCAAACCGAATGAAAAACCATTCCAAACAAAAATCTAAACCTTCTAAGAAATGAATAAGTTTCAGTATTGTCACCATTCTGATTAAATCTACTAAAGATCCAGATACAAATCTCCTCCAAAAATCCGGATGTTGACCGAATTTAAATTAGTGATTTTACAATAGTAAAAATCCGCATCGCATCCGAATTTTATCTAGATCTGAAAATAAACCGGATCGAATCAAGCATCAGGTCAAACAAAATTCTAAATTTTGTTTCATTGTTGTCACCATTTTAGTAAAAATCCAGATTCAGGTCTCCTCCAAAATTCCGGATGTTGATGCGGATCCAAATTACTGATTTCACGATGGTGAAAATCCGGATCTCATCTAGATCTGAAAATAATCCGGACCAAATGAACAACAAATCCAAACAAAAATATAACTATGGTTAGAGATGAGTAAGTTTCATTGTTGTCACAATTTTGATTAAATATACTAAAAATCCAGATTTGAATCTCCTCCAAAAATCCGGATGTTGACACAGATCCAAATTACTTATTTTACAATAGTGAATCGCTGGATTCTGGATTTCGGATAGATCTGAAAATAATCCGCATCGAGTGAATAACCGGTCCAAACAAAAATCTAAATCTTGATTATGTTAAAAATCTTGTGATTAAATTTACTAAAAATCCAGATTCGGATCTCCTCCAGAAATCCGGATGTCAAATTAGTGATTTTACAACAGTGAAAATCCGGATCACATTCGGACGTCACCTACATCCGAAAATAATCCTGACCGAATAAGCAACCAGTCCAAACAAAAATCTAATTCTTCTAAGAAATGAATAAGTTTCAGTATTGTCACCATTCTGATTAAATCTACTAAAAATCCACATTCGTATCTCCTTCAAAAATCCGGATGTTGATCCAGATCCAAATTATTGATTTTACAATAGCGAATAGCATCCAGATTTCATCTAGATCTGAAAATAATACGGATCGAGTGAACAACCAGTCCTAACAAAAATCTAAATCTTGATTACTATCTTTACAACCTTCTGATTAAATTTACTAGAAATCCACACTCGACTCTCCTCTACAAATCCAGGTGTTGGTCCGGATCCAAATTAGTGATTTTACGATAGTGAAAATCGGGAACCCATCCGGATTTTATCTACGAGTAGATTGGAAAATAAACCGGACTGAATGAACCACCAGGTCAAACAAGATTCTAAATTTTGTTTCAGTATTGTGACCATTTTGAATAAAACTAGTAAAAATCCAGATTTCGGTCCCCTCTAAAAATCCGGATGTTGCTCCGAATCCAGATTACTGATTTCACGATAGTGAAAGTTGGAATCTCGTCTGGATCTCCTCTAGATCTGAAAATAATCCGGATCGAACGGACAAACAGTCCAAACAAAAATCTAGATCTTGTTAGCGATGAGTAAATTTCAGTGTTGTTAACACTTTGATTAAATCTACTAAAAATCCAAATTCGGAACTCCTTCCAAAATCCAGATATTGATTCGGTTCAAATTACTGGTTGGCATCCGGATCTCATCAGGATCCCAAAACAATCCGAACTGAATGAAAAACCACTCTAAACAAAAATCTAATTCTTGTCAGAGATGAATAGGTTTCAGTTTTGTCCTCATTCTGATTAAGTCTACTAAAAAAACAGATTTAGATCTCCTCCAAAAATCCGGATGTTGATCCAGATCCAAATTATTGACTTTACAATAGCGAATCGCCTCCAGATTTCATCTAAATCAGACAATAATCCGGATCCAGTGAACAACCAGTCCTAACAAAAATCTAAATCTTGATTATTATCATTACAATCTTCTGATTAAATTTACTAAAAATCCAGATTCGGATCTCCTAAAATCCAGATGTTGTTTCGGTTGAGATTAGTGATTTTACAATAGTGAAAATCCGGATGGCATCCGGATCTCATCTAGATCTCAAAATATTCCAAACCGAATAAACAACCACTCCAAACATAAATCTAAATCTTGTTAGAGATGAATAGGTTTCAGTGTTGTTACAATTCTGATTGAATCTACTAAATATTCAGGCTCGGATCTCTTCCAGAAGTCCGAATGTTGACCCAAACACAAATTACTGATTTTAGAATAGTGAAAAGCATCCGTATTTCATCTAGATCTGAAAATAATCCGGAACGAATGAACAACCAGTTCAAACAAAAATATAAATCTTGATTATTATCTTTAAAATATTCTGATTAAATTTACTATGATTCCAGATTCGGATCTCCTCCAAAAATCCAGATGTTGGTCTGGATCCAACTTAGGAATTTTACAATAGTGAAAATCTCGATCGCATCCAGATTTTATCTAGATCGGAACATAAACCGAGCCGAATGAACCACCAAATTAAACAAAATTCTAAATTTTGTTTAAGTGTTGGCAACATTTTGATTAAAACTAGTAAAAATCCAGATTCTGGTTTTCTCTAAAAATCCAGATGTTGATTCGAATCCAAATTACTGACTTCATGATAGTGAAAATCCGAATCTCGTCCGGATCTCAACTAGATCTGAAAATAATCCGGATCGAACGAACAAACAGTCCAAACAAAAAGTAATGTAGATCTTCTTAGAGATGAGTAAGTTTCATTGTTATCACAACTCTAATTAAATCTGCTAAAAATCCAGATTCGGATCTCCTCCAAAAATCCGGATGTTGATTCCGATTCAAATTACTGATTTTACAATAGTGAATTGCCGAATTCCATCTAGATCTGAAAATAATTGGGATCGAGTGAATAACCGTTCCAAACAAAAATTTAAATCTTGATTATCTTTACAATCTTCTGATTAAATTTACTAAAAATCCAGATTCGGATCTCCTCTCAAAATCCAGAAGTTGTTCTGGATTCAAATCAGTGATTTTACAAAAGTGAAAATCTGGATCGCATCCGGATTTTATATAAATCGGAAAATAAACCGGACTGAATGAATCACCAGATCGAATAAGATTCTAAATTTTGTTTCATTATTGTCTCCATTTTGATTAAAACTAAAAAAAAATTCTGATGTTGATCCGGATCCAAATTACTGAATTCACAACAGTGAAAATCTGAATCTCGTCTGGATCTCGTCTAGATCTTGTTAAAAATGAGTAAGTTTCAGTGTTGTCACCACTCTGTTTAATTCTACTAAAAATCCAGATTCGGATCTCTTTCAAAATCCAGATGTTGACTTGGATTCAAATTACTGATTTTAAGAAATAATCAAAATCCGAATGGCATCCGGATCTCATCTAGATCTCAAATTAATCTAAGCCGAATGAACAACGATCCAAACAAAAATTTAAATCCTGTTAGAGATGAATATTTTTCAGTATTGTCACAATTTTGATTAAATCAACTAAAAATCCAGATTCCGATTTCCTCCAAAAATCCGGATGTTGACACAGGTCAAAATTAATGATTTTACAATATTGAGTCGAATCCGCATTTCATCTAGAGTTGAAAATAATCCGGAACGAGTGAACAACCAGTTCAAACAAAAATCTAAATCATGATTATCTTTAAATTTTCTAATTAATTTTTTTAAAAATCCAGATTCGGATCTCCTTCAAAACTCCGGGTGTCAAATTAGTGAATTTACAATAATCAAAATCCGGATCACATCCCGATGTCATCTAGATCCGAAAATAATCCGGGTCGAATAGCAAGCAGACCAAACAAAAATCTAAATCTTGTTACATTCTTGTCACCATTTTAATAAAAATCCAGATTCCGGTCTCCTCCAAAATTCCAGATGTTGATTCGGATCCAAATTACTTTACTAAATCTTGATTATCTTTAGACAAATAAAATCTTTTCCTCCAAAAATCCAGATGTTGGTCTATATCCAAATTAGTGATTTTACAGCAGTGAAAATCTGGATCGCGTCCGGATTTTATCTAGATCAGAAAATAAACTGAATCGAATGCAGATCAAAAAAGATTCTAAATTTTCCTTCAGTATTGTCAGCATTTTGATTAAAACTAATAAAAATCCAGATTACGCTCTTCTATAAAAATCCGGATGTTGATCAGGATCCAAATTACTGATTTTACAATAGCTAATCGCATCCGGATTTCATCTAGATCTGAAAATAATCCGGATAGAGTGAACAATCATTCCAAACAAAAATCTAAATCTTGATTATTATCGTTTAAATCTTCTAATTAAATTTAGTAAAAATCCAGATTCGGATCTCCTCCAAAAATCCAGATGTTGGTCCGAATCCAAATTAGTGATTTTACAACAATGAAAATCTGGATCGCCTCCGGATGTCATATAGATCTCAAAATAATCCAAACCGAATGAAGAACCATTCCAAACAAAAATCTAAACCTTCTAAGAAATGAATAAGTTTCAGTATTGTCACCATTCTGATTAAATCTACTAAAGGTCTGTTGCGATAACTCGAAGGACCAATTGTAATAAATACAATAAAAATACGGTGGCGCTTGAATATGTATATTTGTACGATGTTAACAGTCTCAAGTCCAAATTCTTACTCTCCTATTTTTACAAACTATACCTAATTATAAAGACTTGGCCCCACAAAAGGGTGCCGCACCCTCACATTGGGTGATTAAGAAATTCGCTGCAGTCGGGTGAGAGAGCCGCCGTGCAGGTGGCTCGAACAAGGTCCATATTCAAATCTCCTCCAAAAATCCGGATATTGACCGAATATAAATTAGTGATTTTACAATAGTAAAAATCCTCATCGCATCCGGATTTTATCTAGATCTGAAAATCAACCGGACCGAATGAACCACCAGATCAAACAAAATTCATTCCAAAATTCCGGATGTTGATGCGGATCCAAATTACTGATTTCACGATGGTGAAAATTCGGATCTCATCTAGATCTGAAAATAATCCGGACCAAATCAACAATCAGTCTAATCAAAAAACTAAATTTTGTGAGTAAGTTTCAGTGTTGGTCACCATTCTGAAAAATCTACTAAAAACTCAAATCCGGATATTCTCCAAAAATCCGTATGTTAAACCGGATCCAAATTACCGGTTTTACAAGAATGAAAAAGCGGATCGCATCAAGATTCCAGATCTCATTTAGATCTGAAAATCATCCGGACCGCATCATCAGTCACTCCAAACAAAAATCTAAATCTTGTTAGAGATGACTAAGTTTGAGTGTTGTTACCATTCTGATTAAATCTACTAAAAATCCAGAATTGGTCTCCTCCATAAATCCGGATGTTGATCCGAATCCAAATAAGAACCGCATCCGGAAGATGTGAAAATAAACCAGATCAAATAAACCACCAGATCAAACAAGATTCTAAATTTTGTTTTAGTGTTATTACCATTTTGATTAAAACTAGTAAAAATCCAGATTCTGGTATCCTTCAAACATCCGGATGTCATCTAAGTAAGTGCAAAGTACTGACTTTGCAATAGTGAAAATCCGGATCTCATCTAAATCTGAAAATAATCCACATTTCAACGCTATTTAAATTTTATAAAATAGCACTTG
The DNA here is from genome assembly GCA_022388445.1 of Zophobas atratus. Taxonomy (NCBI): domain Eukaryota; kingdom Metazoa; phylum Arthropoda; class Insecta; order Coleoptera; family Tenebrionidae; genus Zophobas; species Zophobas atratus. Next base: position 6,902,844 of record CM039450.1, read on the forward strand.
TGGTTTATGAATCCGGTTTTAAAAAAATAATGTATTAACTAATTAAATTTTCTTCAAGTTCTGGGAACACACTAACTGTTTCTTTGAATGATCATCACTGAACGTTAAAAAATACGCTGCATCTCCCATAGAATATTCTTCTAATGGCCCACATTAATCCATATGAATTAATTCCAAGATTCCTACTGCACAATAGTAATTAGAGCTTGGAAGTGGTTTTCTAGTTCTTTTCCATTGACACAAATTTCAAACTGCCACTACATTGTTTTAACTGATGGCTAAAGTGAAAACTTTGTGACATTTTTAATACGCAAAAACTTCATTCCAAAAACGCCAATTTAAAACAATAGAACCCAAAAATTGAACACCTTGAACACAAGATCCCAAAAGTCCCTTTTTTCTCAGCGTGCCACTTTCGTCCACTTTTCGAACCTGCTCGCTCAAAATTGATTATGTAAACACAGTCAATGTACCACTGAACTTAATAGTGGCCGTCTTCCGCTCTGAATGCCTCATCGCGTCATTCACTAGACCTCCTACCACCCAGACTTCATTCTTGCTCTCGCAGACATATGGTCAATGTGTTACTGCACCTTTTGTCACGCATTTACCAAACTAATCGGATTTTATGTAACTGGAGGAATATGTGTCAGCGTGTCGACGGAATTCGCGCATTATCGCCGCTTCTTGGACTAATTGGGTCGACAATTAGCGATATTCGCGGATTACGGTTTGAATTATGACCTCAAAGTCTAGACTCGACAAGGTAATTATTGCCGCCGAAATCGTTCGAATATCCAGAGCCGGATCTGATCGGGCATTCTTTCTAGCACAAGCGTTTGCGGTCTCGTCGGCTGGAGACCAGCAGATTCCAATTTTTAACAAGCGAAATTTCGCTATGTGGCGTTTCCTGGAGGAATCGGCTACCTTCGCGCTCTAAATATAAATAATATCTTACAAAATTTTTCCAAAGCTCCGAAGCTTCTTCAAGGGCGCCTCACCGTCTCCGCTCCGCCACCTCCTTCAAGCAGGAAGTGAAAATAGTGGGTCAGTAAGGAGGTTCATCCGCGGAATGCTGCCTGACCTTGACTCGCCAACATTCGGAAGACCTCACAGACCTCCACGGCATCAGCTGTTGGTGCAATTTGCCTCAAATGTTTAATTGTTAATCTCCTGTGTAACGGAGCTTTCGCTAATTGCACCAGTGCAATTTTCGGCGGCACCCGGAAAATGGCCCGTTTTAGGCGCTAGGTGGTCGACATCCGCGGCCTCATTCCTCAGATAATTTGCATTCAAATTTACGGCACGGTTACGATTTTTAAAAGTAACGCTTGGTCATGGTGAGAGTTAAAAGTCGAAGATTCGACAAGAAAATGTGTGTGTAATTGTCACGTCCTACTCGCACGGGCTCGAGATGCATGTTATGAAATCGTTACCTCAGCTCGAAAAGAAGAGTTTGCTTAGATGCAGCTTGGGTGTGTTTGTTGGTGGCTGGGTGTTGACAAACACGTTCGTGAGGTGGAATAATGGGTTTCGGGAAAGTAGAGCTTCGAAATATTATTGCTGTGGAAATAAATTAATTGTTTGTGTTCTTAGCAACATTTTGGGCTAAATGGGATTTTTGCTTCCTGAAAAGTTGAATAGTAATTTGGAGTTTAAAAAAAAAATCTAGAAAGGTTACTATAAGTTTATCACCCCTTTAGGAAACATTCTAAAGTTAATCGTTTTGGTCTTGAGTTATCAAATTTTCTCAAAATTTTATGAAGATGGCACTATTTTTTTTATCATATAGACTGTCATAAAAAATAAATTTTTGCAATCAATTTTTGTAGTTCATTTTAGAAACTAGAAAATTAGCTAGATATTTTTTTGTAGATTTTGACATCCAGAATTCATTTTTAGCTTCATTTGTTTAAAAATGTCGAGCATTTTTCCAGATCGTCAATTGAAATATGGCAATATTTTGGTTTTTTAAAAAAATTGACTTTCAAGCTCAATATTTCGAAAATTTTTCTCTAGACCCTTAAACACGCTCTATTTTTGGTAACAGCACCTTGAGATCTATATTTTAGACCTTACTGAGAATTGTCAGGAAACTTTTCCAAAAGCTCAGATTTTCAGTGCTCCTTCCTACCTTATGAAAATTTTTACCCATTTTTCCACCATTTTTTTCAGATTTCGACAACCAGAATTCATTTTTCAATGATGCAAATATTTTAGATTAAAAAAAAATTCAAAACAAATATTTCATGTATGATTTTAAACATTTTTGTTATTAGCACCTCGAAATCTGTCCTAGAATTTTTTAAGGATTTTCAGGCAACTTTTTTCAGAACTTAGATTTTCAATGCTTTTTCTTAGCTGATGAAATTTTGACCATTTTTCGACCATTTCTAAAAATTACCTGAAGGTGTTTCTTTTAAACTTGGACATCCAGGTATATTTTCAGCTTCATTTATTTGAAAAATCCTTCAATCCTAGGATCATCAACTGAAATGTGTCAATTTTGGATTTCTAAAAAAATTGATTTTCAAATCAAATATTTCGATTCAAGGCCTTAAACACGCTGTATTTCTGGTATGAGCACGTCGAAATCTATATCCTAGATTTTCAGGAAACACGTTCAAAAGTTCAAATTTTCAGCGCTCTTTCCTGCCTTATGACATTTTGCAACTTTTTTCACCCATATTCAAAAATTACCTAAAAATATTTTTTTGTAGATTTCATTCAGACTTCGTTTTTCGCTTTATTTATTCGAAAATTCCTTGCTTTCGCAGGATTGTCAATTGAAATATGACAACATTTTGAAGTTTAGATTCATTTTAAATTTTAATTATTTGAAAACTCTTAGTATTTTTTCAGGATCGTCAACTGAAATATAGCAATATTTTAGACCTAAACAAGCTGTATTTTTGGTATAAGCACGTCGAAATCTATATCCTAGAATTTTTTGAGGATTTTCAGGAAACATTTTTAAAAGTCAAAATTTCAGTGCTCCTTCCTGCTTCATGAAATTTTACAAATATTTCAACCATTTTCAAAAATTAGTTAAAGATATTTTTTTGTAGATTTCGACATCAAGACTTCATTTTCAGCTTTATTTATTCGAAAATTCATTGCTTTTTCCAGTATTGTCAATTGAAATATGGCAATATTTTGAAGTTTTAAAAAATTTGAGTTTCAAACCAAAATATACATATATTTCGAATATATGGTTTTAAATATGCTGTATTTTTGGTATCAAAACCTCGAGAATTATAACCTAAATTTTTTTAAAAGATTTTCAGGAAAATTTTCCAAAAGCTCAGATTTTCAGTGGTCCTTCCTACCTTATGAAAGTTTTTACCCATTTTTCTACCATTTTTTTCAAATTTCGACAACCAGAATTCATTTTTCAATGATGCAAATATTTTAGATTTAAAAAAAAACTTTCAAAACAAATATTTCGAATGTGATTTTAAACACGTTGCATTTTTGGTTTCAGCACCTCGAAATCTATGTCCTAGAATTTTTTAAGGATTTTCAGGCAACTTTTTCAGAACTCAGATTTTCAATGCTTTTTCTTAGCTTATAAAATTTTGACCATTTTTCGACCATTTTTAAAACTTTCTTTTAGATTTGGACATCCAGATACATTTTCAGCTTCATTTATTTGAAAAATCCTTCAATTTTCTAGGATCATCAACTGAAATGTGTCAATTTTGGATTTTAAAAAAAATTGATTTTCAAAACAAATATTTCGATTCTAGGACCTTGAACACGCTGTATTTTTGGTATAAGCACATCGAAATCTATATCCTAGAATTTTTTGAAGATTTTCACGAAACATTTTCAAAAGTTCAAATTTTCAGCGCTCCTTCCTGCCTTATGAATTTTGCAACTTTTTTCAACCATTTTCAAAAATTAAATAAAAATATTTTTTTGTAGATTTCATCCAGACTTCATTTTCAGCTTTATTTATTCGAAAATTCCTTGCTTTTGCAGGATTGTCAATTGAAATATGGCAATATTTTGAAGTTTTAAAAAATTTTAGTTTCAAACCAAAATATTTCAAATATATTTCTCTATGATTTTAAACATGCTGTATTTTTAGAATCAGTACGTCCAGAATTATATCCTAGAATTTTTTTAACATTTTCAGGAACATTTTTCAAAAGCTCAGATTTTCAGTGCCCGTTCCTCTCTTCTGAAATTTTAGACGTTTTTTGACATTTTTCAAAAATTAGCCAAAGATATTTTTGTAAATGTACACATCTAGATTCATTTTCAATTTTATTTATTTGAAAATTCTTAGTATTTTTTCAGGATCGTCAACTGAAATATAGCAATATTTTGGACCTAAACACGCTGTATTTTTGGTATAAGCACGTCGAAATCTATATCCTAGAATTTTTTGAGGATTTTCAGGAAACATTTTTAAAAGTTCAAAATTTCAGTGTTCCTTCCTGCTTCATGAAATTTTACAAATATTTCAACTATTTTCGAAAATTACTTAAAGATATTTTTTGTAGATTTCGACAGCAAGACTTCATTTTCAGCTTTATTTATTCGAAAATTCCTTACTTTTTCCAGGATTGTCAATTGAAATATGGCAATATTTTGAAGTTTTAAAAAATTTGAGTTTCAAACCAAAATATATATTTCGAAGATATGGTTTTAAACATGCTGTATTTTTGGTATCAAAACCTCGAGAATTATAGCCTAGATTTTTTTAAAAGATTTTCAGGCAAATTTTTCAAAAGCTCAAATTTTCAGTCTACCTTCCTCTCTTATGAAATTTCACCTGTTTTTTTTGAACTTTCTCAAAAATTAGCTGAAGATATTTTTTGTAGATTTCGACAACGAAAATTCATTTTCAGATTCATCTTTCTGAAAAATTTTGGCATTTTTCCAGGATCGTCAATTGAAATAAACAACTTTTTGAATTAAAAAAAAAAATGATTTTCAAATCAAATATTTCAAATATCTTTTTCTAAAACTTTAAACATGCTGTATTTTCGGTATTACCACCTCTATATCCTAGAATTTTCTTAGGATTTTCAGGAAATTTTTCAAAAATTCAAATTGTCAGTGTTCCTTCGTATTTTTTGAAATTTTCCCCATTTTTCGGCCAATTTCAAAAATTTACTAAAAAAATTTTCAGTAGGTTTCGACATCCAAATTTCATTTTCAGTTTCATTTATTTGAAAAAAAAAAAACTGAATTATTGTAATACATATTTTGGATTAAAAAAAAATATATCATCAAGTCAAATATTTCGAATACTTTCTCTGAGACTTCAAGCACGCTATATTTTTCGTATCAGCATCTTGAAATCTATGTCCTAGATATTTTTGAAGATTTTTAAAAAAGTTTTTAAAAAATGTAAAATTTCAATATACTCCTTCATACCTTACGCAATTTTTCTCATTTTTCGACCATTTTCAAAAATTAGCTACCGAGAATTTTTGTAGAGTTCAACATCCAGAATTCATTCTCAATATTATTTATTTGAAAATTCTTATCATTTTTTCAGTATCTCATCTGAAATGTGGAATTTTAGATTTTTTAAAAATTTGACTTTCAAATTAAATATCTCGAATATCTTTCTCTATGATTTTAAACACGCTCTATTTTTGCTTTAAGCACCTCGAGATCTATATCCCCGAATTTTTGAAAATTTTCAGGAAACTTTTTCAAAAGTTAAATTTTTCGATGTTGTACATTACGAAATTTTGCCCATTTTTCTACCATTTTCTGTAGATTTCGACATACTTTATTCATTTTCAGCTTTATGTATTTAACAATTCCAAGTATTTTTCCAAAAACATCCACTGAAATATTTTGGATTTTTAAAAATTTTACTTTCAAACCAAATATTTCGTATATCTTTCTCTTTAAACGCGCTATATTTTTGATATCAGCTCATTAAGATATATATCCTAGAATTTTTAGAAAATTTTCAGTGCTCCTTCCTAACTTATGAAATTTTACTCATTTTTCTATCATTTTTGGAAATTAGTTAAAAATATTTTTTTGTAGATTTCGACATCCAGAATTCATTTTCAGATTTCATTTATTTAAAAATTTCTAGCATTTTTCCGAGATTGTCAATTGAAATGTGGCAATACATATTTTGGATTTTTCAAAAATTTGCCTTTCAAGTCAATTATTTTGAACACCTTTCACTGGGACTATAAACACGCTATATTTTTGGTATCAGTATCCTAGAATTTTTTGAGAATTTTCAGGAAACATTTTCAAAAGTTCAAATTTTCAGTGCTCCTTGCTGCCATTTTTCAACCATTTTCAAAAATGAGCTAATTAGATTTAGAGATACACAATTAATTTTTAGGTTCATTTATTTGAAAATTCCTAATATTTTTCCTAGATCGTCAACTGAAATATGGTAATATTTTGGATTTTTTTTTTAAATTTGACTCTCAAACCGAATATTTCGAATGTCTTTCTCTAGGACCTTAAACTTGCTGTATTTTTGGTGTCACTATCCTAGAATTTTTGAGAATTTTCGGTATACTTTGCAAAAGTTCGAATTTTCAATGCTCTCTTTCACATCATATGAAATTGTTTCTATTTTTTGACCATTTTCAAAAATGAGCTAAAGATATTTTTTATAGATTTGGACATCGAATTCATTTTCAACTCCATTTATTTGAAAATTCCTAGCATTTTTCCAGGATCGTCAATTAAAATATGGCAATATTTTGAATTAAAAAAAAAAAAATACTTCCAAACCGAATATTTCGAATATCTTTTTTAAATCCTTAAGCAGACTGTATTTTTGGTATCAGCGCGTCGAGATTTATAACCTAGATTTTTTTGGAAACTTTTTCGAAAGTTCAAATTTTCAATGCCTCTTCTTACCTTACGAAATATTTCCTATTTCTCAACCATTTTCAAAAATCAACTAAAGATTTTTTTTCGATTTCGACATACAAAATTCATTTTTAGGTCCATTTATTTGAAAATTCCTGACTTTTTTCCAGGATCGTCAATTGAAATATGGTAATACATATTTTGATTTTTTTTTTTAATTTGACTTTCAAATCGAACATTTCGAATGTTTTGCTAAAGAAATTTTTTCAGTTTCGGCATACAGATTCATTTTCAACTTCGTTTATGTGAAAATTCCTAGCATTTTTCCAGAGTCGTCAATTGAAATATGGCAATATTTTGAATTTTACAAAAATTTGACTTCCAAATCGAATATTTCGAATATCTTTCTCTAGGACCATAAACACGCTGTATTTTTGGTATCAGCACTTCCAGATTTATATCCTAGAATTTTTTGAAAACTTTCAGGAAATTTTTTTATCCAGTGAAAGCTTCTAATTTCCGGACTATCTGAAATGGTTGAATTATTAAAATTACGATTTAAGACCATCCCAATACTCCTAAAACAAGCTCTCGAGAAACAATAAAAGCCTAATTTAATGACATACTGTGCCGTATTAAAATCCGTTTGTTTAACAAAAAATTTTCTGTTCCTATTAAAAATGAAAGCAGCACTTCCACCTCCATAAATCCGTCAATTTATCGAAAAATCTTAATTAGGCCGGATCAAGCCGAATCTTCTGGGTCAGCATTCGCAATCGCTGTCAATTAAAAATAAAGCCATCAAAACGAAACCATTAACAATGTTGATAATAGCACCAGCGCTGGTAGAAGTCCGCATCATGCTCTGAAAACCACCGTAACGTCCGCACTATTGATTAATTTCCGATTAATTAAACCAATTTGGCTTTATTAGTGTGAACGTTCAACCTCCACTCACGGCCCGCCACAAACCAATTAATCACTTAACAAATCCGGCCGACCTGGCACTGTTATTGTTGCTTCTTCTTGTTTACTCGAAGATAAACCGCAGCATTTCAGCTAATCAAAACATTTTCGCCCACTTCGTCGATAAGACTATCAAACCCAGCGGAAGAATCACAACATCCAGTCCGTTAATGTCGATTCAATAAAATGCTTTCGTTCCGCCTATTCCTGCTGCTCCTGCTGTTATCCTGTTCCTGCAGCCGGCGCAAACGTCCAGAGGATAAAACCAAGTGTCCGAAAGTCAAAGCGATTAGGAACTTCGATTTGGAACAGGTGTGTACATGCTAGGAATTTTCGCCGTGTTGGTATTCTGCGTGTGTTGACATCGATCTAATTTTTATTGTTTAGGAATTCCTGATACGTCGCGATTTGCAATGTAAAAGAAAAACGGGACATGATAGGTGACGATGCTCAGCAGGAATTAATTGCAGGTCACGGATTGTTGCAATTGTTTTGAGTGTTGAGCTCAATTTCAACGAGATTTGATTAGTAAGAGTAGGATTTGGCTGATAACGCGATCAACTCGCCATAAATTTCCGGGATTTTAATCGACAGTTAATGTCTAAGTCGTGAGTCACGCTTTAAGTATGCGGAAAGAGTTCATTTTTTGGAATTAAACCTTAAGACGCCCTTCGCGCTGCTGTCGCTACGCGTCCTTTGCAATTAATTAACTGAGGCGTCGTTGCAGATGATGGGTCGATGGTACGTCATCCAGTACTACGCGAGTTCCGAGGAGGCTCTCTCGTACCGCTGCATGCGGGCGGAGTTCACCATGTCGCCCTTCCTGGCGGACGTGACCATGAATTTCACCTACAGCTTCACCGACGATCCCATCAATGAGCAGTTGGTAGGGAACATCACGTGGACTATACCGAATCCGGTGGTACCTTCACACTGGACCCATTCAGAGGACACATGTCAGTAAGAGCGAGCAAATCGTGGGCGTTAAATGGATTTTAATAGATGCAGCAGCGGTTTATGCGGTTAATGGATGCTTTTTAGGGACATAAAAGATGTGTTAGATGCTCGCAGAGATAGCAGGCTGGTCGGACGAGTGACACGAGCACGATTTCGGCTTTAATGGGTCAATTATTACACATTTTGTGTTAGTTAGTTGCAGTAACGCATTCATTACCGCACTGTTTTTTTTTTTCAGACGAAGGAGTGTATAACACCTTCGTCCTCGATTCGGACTACACGTCTTGGGCCCTACTTCTCCACTGCGCCGAAAAATCAAAGGTTCCCAGGTACCTTTCCAGTTTCATAATGAGCCGAGAACCAGTTCTTGGAATCAACGTGATTTCTTATCTCCGAGATAAACTACCACGATACGATATAGACCTCTCTTACATGTTCCAAATGACTCAAAATGACTGTAATTCGACGGCGCTCGGTTCAGACCTGCCTCCATCGCTGATCGCCAACAGGCTTCCACCGTCGTTAAGAAGGCATCCCATGAAGCATCACCACGGGGAATGATATAGACAACCCAAATTACAGTACTTAAGTTGCGGTATTTGTAAAGATAAATTAAAGGGAAATATACACTGTGTATGCCTGAGCCAATTGTTAGTACTTTTAGTCGAAAAATATGTGTATAATTTTTATATTTTTGGTATGCGTGTGTTGTGGCTGGCAAATAGACCGATACGAGAGACGCCCTTCGCACCGCTGTCGCTACGCTTTTATTCTTTGCTTATTTAAATGGGAAATAGCTGGGAAATAAGTTCTTTGCACCTATTTCAACGTAATTAAAAATAGTATAAACACCTTTTTAAAATTTAACGTATGTAAATTTCACATTTTATTATCTAATGAGTGCATATGGAGATTAGAAGAAAATAGTAAAACGATTACTAACTTCTATTCTAAAAGTCTCTTTGTTTACAATCTTGCCCTTGGTCACTTTCAAAATTTTTACTGCAACGTCCTTCGCTACCTTACGATAAGATAACCGCTGCAATAAAATTTATTTAATAGATAGTTTTCGCACATTTTAACTTAGTTCAGTGTTTACTTTACACCGTTCCCATGGCCTTTTGGTGGCTTATCCTTGTTTTTGGCGAAATATGTAGCACAAATGGCTTCAGGGTGCAAAACTTGGGTGGCGAATGGACGGTTCACGAAACCACCGGAAGTAAGATATCACCCCTTCGTGTCAATTCTCTATAAACATTGTAACAGAATACAGCAACCTCTCCGCCAAGGTCCCGGGTGGCATTTACACCGACTTAATGCGACACAAAATCATCGGTGACGTCTTCTATGGAACCAACGATACAGAGACCAGATGGGTGGCCAAAACCAACTGGACTTACGAACGGGTGTTTTCAGTCGATGAAACTTTTGTCCGACACACCAGAATTAACGTGGTGTTCGAGGGTTTAGACACTTTTGCCACAATTTTAATCAACGGGGTTGAAATTGGGCGAAGCGAGAACATGTTTCGTCGGTATATTTTTGACGTGAAAAAAACTTTAAAGGTAGAGGAAGCTACACACTAATAGCGGAATTTGAAGATGATTTTTAGATCGGACAAAACACTGTTGTGGTGCGATTTGTGTCTCCGATATTAATGGCAAAGCAGTTGTTGTCAAACCACGGTTACATGGTACCTAATGCGTGTCAAACTGGTGTGATCCGGGGAGAATGCCATATTAATCAAATACGAAAGATGCATGCGTCGTTTGGGTGGGATTATGCTATAGCGGTACCATCCATGGGGATATGGTAAATATAACTATTTTAACTAAATCGTCATTTAACTAAGACCTCAAGGAAAGAAGTGTATTTGGAAGGGTACGACACAGCTATAATTCGATATTTTCTTGTCGATTACGAAGAAGAAACCGATTTCTGGTTGATAAAGACTTCCACATATTTAGACTGGACGAGGAACACCACCATCAAGGGAAAACTTACGTATGAAATCGAAACGGATGACCACAACATCACAAAAGTCGCGACAATTAATCACCAAATCAAGAACCACCTCAAAGTTGACTTTAATTTCACCATTCCCAAAGTATGCTAAAATCGCTAATTTTTCTATAGTAAGTATTGTTGGTAGTTTGCAGTCCAAAAATGGTGGCCCAACGGCTTCGGGAGCCAGAACTTATACAAAGTGTCTGTCAAACTGAACACAACTGTAGACATCAGCTACACCAACACCACCATAGGCTTTAGAAAAATCGAACTAATCCAAGACCCTATAGGTAACACAATGATACTAACCTAATCTAAAAAATAACCATAAGTACCAGGCTCTGGGTTTACTTTTTACTTCAAAGTCAACGACGTCCCGATTTTTGCTAAAGGTGCAAATGTAGTACCTTTCAGCATATTGCCTGAAGAGAGCTACAATCGTGACAGAGTTTCTGAGTTTTTAGAAATCGCGCGTCGCTCTAACATGAACATGCTCCGCGTTAGTGGAACAAGCATCTACGAATCGGATTACTTCTACCAGAAAGCAGACCAACTGGGACTCTTGATCTGGCAAGACTTTCCCTTTGCCCTGTTTTCATATCCCACGTACCCAGACTTTTTAGAGTAAGATTGAGTACTTGGTCGATCACAAACGCAACCACATTTTCAGAAACGTGAAAGCTGAAATCCGGCATCAGGTCAAACGGTTAAGTAACCACCCGAGTCTTGCTATATGGGCTGGTGGCAGCGAAACTGAGCTAGCCATTTCTTACAACTGGTACGGCGTTAAAAGAAGATTTATGTTTTACAAAAAACAGTACATTAAGTTGATTAAGACCATCCAGTCGGAATTATGGAATATTCAGCCGAAAGCGCTATTCGTTTCGAGCTGTCCCAATAACGGAAAGAAGGATGAAGAAGTTGGGTATTTTGAGATGGATCCTACTAGCACCTTATTTGGAACTGGTTTGACTATACTTGATTCTATTATTTGATTAAACACTACTTAGCTAATTCCAGGTAGTTACTACTTCTATTTCACGAACACTCTCGACGTCAAAAGTCATCCTCTTTCGCGTTTTGTCATTGAACAGGGCTACCTATCTATTCCAGATGTTGATTCTTGGATGACTGTTACTGATGACGTGACAAACCTGTATCAAGATGGTATTTTCGTGGAACACAGACACCATTCAAATTTGGGAGCGTACAATTTGTTGACTACAATTGTTCCACAATTAGACATTTCGATTCACAAAGAATATAAAATGTTTATATTCTACTCTCAAATTGTTCAAGCTTTGTCTGTCAAGCTTGGAGTTGAATACCGGCGCAGTTTTATGGCAAGAGTCACCAGTTCTGGTGAAGGTTATTCCATGGGGATACTCTTTTGGTCTTTGAATGACGTCTGGGTGGCACCCTCGTGGTCTGCTATAGGTAACTCTACGTTAGCACCTCGTCTAGTGTTAATACGCTTAGTTTATTAGATTATACAGGCAAATGGAAAATACTGCAATACTTTGTTAACGATTTCTTCGCCCCGACTATTATAACCGGGTTCATAGATTCGTTCAGAAACCTTCAAATTTATGCGGTCACCGAAATTCCACGTTTGAGGAATTCAACGATGGAGGTGACCGCTGTGGTAACCGTATACAAATGGACTTCCTTTGAACCCGTCCACACCATGAGGATCAACGCAACTCTGGTAAAACCCCTTCGTCACACCTTTTAAAAAATAATTGTATTCGATTTCTTCAGGAATATGGTAAAGGCACCCAAGTTGCCCAAATCGATAGAGATTTGTACCTCCGGAACGTCGGTTGTGGTTCTTTCACGACAGCCAGCACAAACTGCTTTTTCCACCTCACTCTGGAATCCGGTGGTGACGTAGTAGCACCACATAATCTAGTTTTGGCCACAACATTGAAGTATTCGAAATTCCAAAAAACAAGGGTTGAAATAATGTCCACAAGGAAGATCCGTGGTACGAAGTTTGAAATAAGTGTGAAGTGTGATGGAATTAGCCTCTTTGTGTGGTTGAATTCCAAAATTCGTGGCGAATTCAGTGAAAATGGCTTCACTCAAATTGTTCCAGTGAAAAATGTTACTTTCGAAGCCAAAAAGAAGATTTCTTTGAGTGTGTTCAAGGAGTCGTTGACTGTCATTCATCTGAATAGTGATGAATATTACAAGTTTTAAGTTATTGTGCAATAAAAGTTATTGGATTCTTGGCAAAAATTATTATTTTACCAGAATTCTAAAACAAATGAACTTGTTTAAGAAGTTATATGTTTCTGGACCAATCAGGAGCCTCCACGAGACACAACGTTCTCTATTTTCTGGCTGCTAACCCGTAGGATCCTGGTTTATTAGTACTCAGAAAAAAAATTGTGGTCGTTAATCGATTTGGTCCAAAATTGCCTTCAAACCCACCTCCATGTTAGTCGTCCTAACATAGACAGCCCAAAATCTTCAGTTCCGAACTTTGGGTCTGCAATTCTGAGACCTCGTTTAGGGTTCCGAAGTTAACCTCTACGGAATGATAGAATATTCAAAGATCGTCTCCCTACAGGGACGGAGGGAACCATCTGGAAACTGAGAATATTCCAGAGGCGCTGGTACCTGGGGTACAGAACAGAGCCCATCCTTCAAACTACTTCAAAAACGAGACGCCCGAGGTTCCCGAGATTCTTTCAAACTAGGTACTTCAAAAAATAAAATAAAAAAGATTCTCGGGATTCTTTCAAACTACTTTAAGAACTAAACACAAGGGTTCCCGAGATTCTTTCAAATTACTTCAAAAACCAGACAAAGGGTGTCCAAGATTCTTTGAAACTATTTCAAAAACAAAACAAAACAGGTCACCGAGATCCTTCAAACTATTTCAAAAACCAGGCACGAGGGGTCCCTGAGATACCTTAATGGGGGTTGGGCCGATACCTTAATGAGGATTGTACCTTAATGCGGGTTATGCCTTAATGAGGGTTGTACCTTAATGACGGTTGTACCTTGTACCTTAATGAGGGTTGTACATTAGTGACGGTTGTGCGTTAATGAGGGTTGTACATTAATGCAGATTATGCCTTAATGAGGGTTGTACCTTAGTGAGGGTTGTGATTTAGTGAGGGTTGTAGCTTAGTGAGGGTTGTACCTTAGTGATGGTTGTACCTTAATGATGGTTGTACTTTAATGAGGGATGTACCGATACCTTAATGAGGGCTGCACCGATACCTTAATGAGGGCTGCACCGATACCTTAATGAGGGCTGTACCGATACCTTAATGAGAACTGTCCCGATTCTGAGACCTCGTCCAGGGTTCCGAAGTTAACCTCTACGGAATGATAGAATATTCAAAGATCGTCTCCCTACAGGGACGGAGGGAACCATCTGGAAAATGAGAATATTCCAGAGGCGCTGGTACCTGGGGTACAGAACAGAGTCCATCCTTCAAACTACTTCAAAAACGAGACGCCCGAGGTTCCCGAGATTCTTTCAAACTAGGTACTTCAAGAATAAAAATAAAAAAAGATTCTCGAGATTCTTTCAAATTACTTCAAAAACCAGACAAAGGGTGTCCAAGATTCTTTGAAACTATTTCAAAAACAAAACAAAACAGGTCACCGAGATCCTTCAAACTATTTCAAAAACCAGGCACGAGGGGTCCCTGAGATACCTTAATGGGGGTTGGGCCGATACCTTAATGATGGTTGTACCTTAATGCGGGTTATGCCTTAATGAGGGTTGTACCATAATGACGGTTGTACCTTGTACCTTAATGAGGGTTGTACATTAGTGACGGTGTGCGTTATGAGGTTGGCCTTAATGGGTTGTATGATACCTTAATGAGGGTTGTACATTAATGCAGATTATGCCTTAATGAGGGTTGTACCTTAGTGAGGTGTACCTTGTGAGGGTTGTACTTAGTGAGGGTTACCTTAGTGAGGTTGTGCTTTGTGAGGTGTACCTTAGTGAGGGTTGTACCTTATGCGGGTTGTAGCTTGTGGGGTTGTACTTAGTTCGGTCGTACCTTAATGATGGTTGTACTTTAATGAGGGATGTACCGATACCTTAATGAGGGCTGTACCGATACCTTAATGAGGGCTGCACCGATACCTTAATGAGGCCTGTACCGATACCTTAATGAGAACTGTCCCGATTCTGAGACCTCGTCTAGGGTTCCGAAGTTAACCTCTACGGAATGATAGAATATTCAAAGATCGTGTCCCTACAGGGACGGAGGGAACCATCTGGAAAGTGAGAATATTCCAGAGGCGCTGGTACCTGGGGTACAGAACAGAGCCCATCCTTTAAACTACTTCAAAAACGAGACGCCCGAGGTTCCCGAGATTCTTTCAAACTAGGTACTTCAAAAATAAAATAAAAAATATTCTCGAGATTCTTTCAAACTACTTCAAGAACTAACAAGCGTTCCGAACTTTCAATTACTTCAAAACCAGACAAAGGGTGTCCAAGATTCTTTGAAACTATTTCAAAAACAAAACAAAACAGGTCACCGAGATCCTTCAAACTATTTCAAAAACCAGGCACGAGGGGTCCCTGAAATACCTTAATGGGGGTTGGGCCGATACCTTAATGAGGGTTGTACCTTAATGCGGGTTATGCTTTAATGAGGGTTGTACCTTAATGACGGTTGTACCTTGTACCTTAATGAGGGTTGTACATTAGTGACGGTTGTGCGTTAATGAGGGTTGTACATTAATGCAGATTATGCCTTAATGAGGGTTGTACCTTAGTGAGGGTTGTACCTTAGTGAGGGTTGTACCTTAGTGAGGGTTGTGCTTTAGTGAGGGTTGTAGCTTAGTGAGGGTTGTACCTTAGTGATGGTTGTACCTTAATGATGGTTGTACTTTAATGAGGGATGTACCGATACCTTAATGAAGGCTGTACCGATACCTTAATGAGGGCTGCACGATACCTTAATAGGGCTGTACCGATACCTTAATGAGAACTGTCCCGATTCTGAGACCTCGTCCAGGGTTCCGAAGTTAACCTCTACGGAATGATAGAATATTCAAAGATCGTCCCTACAGGGACGGAGGGAACCATCTGGAAAATGAGAATATTCCAGAGGCGCTGGTACCTGGGGTACAGAAAAGAGTCCATCCTTCAAACTACTTCAAAAATGAGACGCCCGAGGTTCCCGAGATTCTTTCAAACTAGGTACTTCAAAAAATAAAATAAAAAAGATTCTCGAGATTCTTTCAAACTACTTCAAGAACTAAACACAAGGGGTTCCCGAGATTCTTTCAAATTACTTCAAAAACCAGACAAAGGGTGTCCAAGATTCTTTGAAACTATTTCAAAAACAAAACAAAACAGGTCACCGAGATCCTTTAAACTATTTCAAAAACCAGGCACAAGGGGTCCCTGAGATACCTTAATGGGGGTTGGGCCGATACCTTAATGAGGGTTGTACCTTAATGGGGTTATGCTTAATGAGGGTTGTACCTTAGTGAGGGTTGTACCTTAGTGAGGGTTGCACCTTAGTGAGGGTTGTGCTTTAGTGAGGGTTGTCTTAGTGGGGTTGTAGCTTAGTGAGGGTTGTACCTTAGTGACGGCTGTACCTTAATGATGGTTGTACTTTAATGAGGGATGTACCGATACCTTAATGAGGGCTGTACCGATACCTTAATGAGGGCTGCACCGATACCTTAATGAGGGCTGTACCGATACCTTAATGAGAACTGTCCGATTCTGAGACCTCGTCCAGGGTTCCGAAGTTAACCTCTACGGAATGATAGAATATTCAAAGATCGTCTCCCTACAGGGACGGAGGGAACCATCTGGAAAATGAGAATATTCCAGAGGCGCTGGTACCTGGGGTACAGAACAGAGTCCATCCTTCAAACTACTTCAAAAACGAGACGCCCGAGGTTCCCGAGATTCTTTCAAACTAGGTACTTCAAGAAATAAAAATAAAAAAGATTCTCGAGACTCTTTCAAATTACTTCAAAAACCAGACAAAGGGTGTCCAAGATTCTTTGAAACTATTTCAAAAACAAAACAAAACAGGTCACCGAGATCCTTCAAACTATTTCAAAAACCAGGCACGAGGGGTCCCTGAGATACCTTAATGGGGGTTGGGCCGATACCTTAATGAGGGTTGTACCTTAATGAGGGTTGTACCTTAATGACGGTTGTACCTTGTACTTAATGAGGGTTGTACATTAGTGACGGTTGTGCATTAATGAGGGTTGTACATTAATGCAGATTATGCCTTAATGAGGGTTGTAGCTTAGTGAGGGTTGTACCTTAGTTACGGTCGTACCTTAATGATGGTTGTACTTTAATGAGGGATGTACCGATACCTTAATGAGGGCTGTACCGATACCTTAATGAGGGCTGCACCGATACCTTAATGAGGGTTGTACCGATACCTTAATGAGAACTGTCCCGATTCTGAGACCTCGTCCAGGGTTCCGAAATTAACCTCTACGGAATGATAGAATATTCAAAGAATCGTCTCCCTACAGGGACGGAGGGAACCATCTAGAAAATGAGAATATTCCAGAGGCGCTGGTACCTGGGGTACAGAACAGAGTCCATCCTTCAAACTACTTCACAAACGAGACGCCCGAGGTTCCCGAGATTCTTTCAAACTAGGTACTTCAAGAAATAAAATAAAAAAGATTCTCGAGACTCTTTCAAATTACTTCAAAAACCAGACAAAGGGTGTCCACGATTCTTTGAAACTATTTCAAAAACAAAACAAAACAGGTCACCGAGATCCTTCAAACTATTTCAAAAACCAGGCACGAGGGGTCCCTGAGATACCTTAATGGGGGTTGGGCCGATACCTTAATGAGGGTTGTACCTTAATGACGGTTGTACCTTGTACCTTAATGAGGGTTGTACATTAGTGACGGTTGTGCGTTAATGAGGGTTGTACATTAATGCAGATTATGCCTTAATGAGGGTTGTAGCTTAGTGAGGGTTGTAGCTTAGTGAGGGTTGTAGCTTAATGAGGGTTGTAGCTTAGTGAGGGTTGTAGCTTAGTGAGGGTTGTACCTTAGTTACGGTCGTACCTTAATGATGGTTGTACTTTAATGAGGGATGTACCGATACCTTAATGAGGGCTGTACCGATACCTTAATGAGGGCTGCACCGATACCTTAATGAGGGCTGTACCGATACCTTAATGAGAACTGTCCCGATTCTGAGACCTCGTCCAGGGTTCCGAAATTAATCTCTACGGAATGATAGAATATTCAAAGATCGTCTCCCTACAGGGACGGAGGGAACCATCTGGAAACTGAGAATATTCCAGAGGCGCTGGTACCTGGGGTACAGAACAGAGTCCATCCTTTAAACTACTTCAAAAACGAGACGCCCGAGGTTCCCGAGATTCTTTCAAACTAGGTACTTCAAGAAATAAAATAAAAAAGATTCTCGAGATTCTTTCAAATTACTTCAAAAACCAGACAAAGGGTGTCCAAGATTCTTTGAAACTATTTCAAAAACAAAACAAAGCAGGTCACCGAAATCCTTCAAACTATTTCAAAAACCAGGCACGAGGGGTCCCTGAGATACCTTAATGGGGGTTGGGCCGATACCTTAATGGGGTTGTACTTAATGCGGTTATGCCTTAATGAGGGTTGTACCTTAATGACGGTTGTACCTTGTACCTTAATGAGGGTTGTACGTTAGTGACGGTTGTGCGTTAATGAGGTTTGTACTGATACCTTAATGAGGGTTGTACTGATACCTTAATGAGGGTTTTACATTAATGCAGATTATGCCTTAGTGAGGGTTGTACCTTAGTGCGGGTTGTAGCTTAGTGAGGGTTGTAGCTTAGTGAGGGTTGTACCTTAGTGACGGTTGTACCTTAATGATGGTTGTACTTTAATGAGGGATGTACCGATACCTTAATGAGGGCTGTACCGATACCTTAATGAGGGCTGCACCGATACCTTAATGAGGGTTGTACCGATACCTTAATGAGAACTGTCCCGATTCTGAGACCTCGTCCAGGGTTCCGAAATTAACCTCTACGGAATGATAGAATATTCAAAGATCGTCTCCCTACAGGGACGGAGGGAACCATCTAGAAAATGAGAATATTCCAGAGGCGCTGGTACCTGGGGTACAGAACAGAGTCCATCCTTCAAACTACTTCACAAACGAGACGCCCGAGGTTCCCGAGATTCTTTCAAACTAGGTACTTCAAGAAATAAAATAAAAAAGATTCTCGAGACTCTTTCAAATTACTTCAAAAACCAGACAAAGGGTGTCCACGATTCTTTGAAACTATTTCAAAAACAAAACAAAACAGGTCACCGAGATCCTTCAAACTATTTCAAAAACCAGGCACGAGGGTCCCTGAGATACCTTAATGGGGGTTGGGCCGATACCTTAATGAGGGTTGTACCTTAATGACGGTTGTACCTTGTACCTTAATGAGGGTTGTACATTAGTGACGGTTGTGCGTTAATGAGGGTTGTACATTAATGCAGATTATGCCTTAATGAGGGTTGTAGCTTAGTGAGGGTTGTAGCTTAGTGAGGGTTGTAGCTTAATGAGGGTTGTAGCTTAGTGAGGGTTGTAGCTTAGTGAGGGTTGTACCTTAGTTACGGTCGTACCTTAATGATGGTTGTACTTTAATGAGGGATGTACCGATACCTTAATGAGGGCTGTACCGATACCTTAATGAGGGCTGCACCGATACCTTAATGAGGGCTGTACCGATACCTTAATGAGAACTGTCCCGATTCTGAGACCTCGTCCAGGGTTCCGAAATTAATCTCTACGGAATGATAGAATATTCAAAGATCGTCTCCCTACAGGGACGGAGGGAACCATCTGGAAACTGAGAATATTCCAGAGGCGCTGGTACCTGGGGTACAGAACAGAGTCCATCCTTTAAACTACTTCAAAAACGAGACGCCCGAGGTTCCCGAGATTCTTTCAAACTAGGTACTTCAAGAAATAAAATAAAAAAGATTCTCGAGATTCTTTCAAATTACTTCAAAAACCAGACAAAGGGTGTCCAAGATTCTTTGAAACTATTTCAAAAACAAAACAAAGCAGGTCACCGAAATCCTTCAAACTATTTCAAAAACCAGGCACGAGGGGTCCCTGAGATACCTTAATGGGGGTTGGGCCGATACCTTAATGAGGGTTGTACCTTAATGCGGGTTATGCCTTAATGAGGGTTGTACCTTAATGACGGTTGTACCTTGTACCTTAATGAGGGTTGTACGTTAGTGACGGTTGTGCGTTAATGAGGTTTGTACTGATACCTTAATGAGGGTTGTACTGATACCTTAATGAGGGTTTTACATTAATGCAGATTATGCCTTAGTGAGGGTTGTACCTTAGTGCGGGTTGTAGCTTAGTGAGGGTTGTAGCTTAGTGAGGGTTGTACCTTAGTGACGGTTGTACCTTAATGATGGTTGTACTTTAATGAGGGATGTACCGATACCTTAATGAGGGCTGTACCGATACCTTAATGGGGGTTCTACCGCTACGTTAAGAGGGCTTGTGGTGTCCAGTGCCACTGAAGACTTGACCTGACTTGGCGCCTTCTATGGGGCAGTTTTGCTCGGGCGCCAGCTCTCTCCGGAAAGGAAGCACTGGGGGTACTCTAACCGGAGAAATGGGTCTCCAGTTAAACTTAAAACTACCGAGTTCATTCCAGGATCAGTTAAAGGATAAAAAAAAACACACCATATCGTGTTAATCAATATATTCCGACTAAAATCAAATATACAATTAAAAAAAATATAATACATGTTCCGCATCACAATTTAGTACTATGAAATACATCATCTACCCTTTTTTAACCTTGGAGTTAGACACCATGGCGGACACAGGTAATGAGCTATGCTTTGGTTTCATCTTGTTAATGAACACCTTAATACAACCGTTAAAATCCGCCGAAATCAAGACGTAACCTCCGATCCTTTGGTATGTTGTTCCACAACGGGATCGGCCACCTGCTGCAAACTTCCATTAACACCCTTCCACACCACCCTTTTCCTCACCTTATCACCCCCTTCCGCCGCCTCCTCCGTCTTTGTACTTTCCTCGATCATCTTGAGAATCCCTTCCGGATTCGGGGCGAAAATGGCACACGTCACAACCGCATTATAGCCTTAATGGCCTCCCAAAAGTCGTTCCTGTCCCTCCTCACCGACGAGAACTTCGCGTAGTCGTGATTAGTCTTCAGATGTAGATGTCCTGTTCTCGGACCCGCTGACTATATACTTCCGTCGTGGCTAAAACTCGCCTTAATTTGACTACTCATGTTAACGTAACCTTTATATTTGCACGAGACGTTCAAATCGCGTAGGTCGTACAAGCGAATGCGGCTATCGTTGGAAGTGACAGGATTTTGTCCTCGCCGGGCATGGGCTCGATGCCGCTGATTTTCCTACCGGTGGCGTTGCGACCTCTGGAGGAGCGCACGTGGATCTGGTGTGGTACTTGAGCTGGTCGGTGTTGTAGAAAATGCAGCGGCCGTCGTAAGTACCCACCACAGCGAATTTACCGTTCTGGCAGAAATTTGCCGCGGTGATTAGTTTGGGGTTGCCTTCGACTTCGTTCCAAACGGCGACTTTCTTATCGGGGATGTTCCACAAACGGAGTTTACCGTCGAGGGAGCCGCTGAGGAAGTACCTGCAATGTGGGGGTTATGACCTGACAACACGGTGACGCGGAACTCACCGGTCGTCCCTTGGGTGGAACACGATAGCTGTTACGAAATCAATGTGTTGGAAGCAACAAAGACACTCTTTTCGAGAAATGTGCCACAATCTGACTGTTTTATCCATCGACGATGATAAAATGAAGTAGTTTTTCGACCAAGAAACGTCCAACAAGTCGGAAGTGTGGCCGGTGTATGTACAAAACGGTTTCGGCATGAAGGTCATCTTGCCACACTCTTCGGAACTGAGGGCTTCGAGTACCGCCAAGCTGGTGTTTTCGCCCGAGTGGTGGGACACCAAGGACTCTTGTGAGGGCGTAGGGGACACCTTCTCAGCGTTGTATTTAGTTCTCATGTCTTGGAAGAAGGGAAAAGCGTCACGGACTATCCATATCCGGAGAACCTTATCTTGGCCGGCCGTTGCAAGGAGACGTCCACAACAAGAGAACTTCATGCACCAGATGGGACCTTCGTGTTCGTCTTTGAGTTCTTGAACATGCTCGACTTTCTCGAAGTCGTACGGACCTTTATGCGAGTTGGAAGCCTGGAAGTAAGTTAGTAACAATAATAAAATCTAGAGGTGGTACCAACCTTCAATTTAATGCTCTGCTCTCCTGGATTGACCACATCTACAATGTCAATCGTGTCTTCTTTATGTCTAGCGTGTGACACTTCTTGTGCTATGCTCTTCGCTTTATGCATTGTTTTTTTCATAGCAGTACCCACGAATTTCTTCAACATGGCTGTTTTCTTTCTCATCCGACCCACTTCTTCGTTGTCGTCCACAATCGGTATTTCCACTTTTTTCGTATCTTCGCTTTCTTCATCCGACTCTTTCTCTTTTTCCATACTGGAACTACTAACGTACTCCGACGTCAACCGCATGATGTGTAACGACAACGGGTTTATACATTGTGGTAACTTATCTTCGGCCACACTCAACGGTACTCGTTCTCCAGTATCCAGATTCAGGACCGTGACCTGTTCTAAGATTTCAAAGTCGGATAGTTGCTTACCGGAATCAGTGTGCGTGCGCACCCTCAAATTAATATCTTGCAACATATTCTCATCGCCAGCGGAACGTCGGCGCTCTTTGGAAGTCCTATTGTGTGACTGGTGAGTACCCCTAAAACCACCACTTTCGACAAGTACTTACAAGAGCACAAAGTACCTGTGAGGTCCTAAACTGTAGTGCCCCACGCTACTCCTAGTCGACGACCCTCTACCACTATGACCACTCCTACTCGTACTACTCGTACTCTCCACCTCTTGACTCTCCTTCACCCCACTCTGCGCCTTCAAGCTATCCGTATCCTGGGGTTTGACCACGAACTGTCCCTTCAACGCTTGCTTTATATCTAAAGAATTCCCCGACTGCGATTTGCCTTCTGGTAACCGATCTAACGAATGCTCAAACTCACGGGTCAAACTCTCGATAGTACTAGCAGGACTGGCCAGATCGCTCGATTCGAAAGTAGTACTAGATGCCGATTTCTAGAAACACAAATGTCAATGTGCAACGACCCCAAACTCGACTCACTTTAATTGCTAAAGCAGCCGTCTTGTTTTTCTTTTTGCGGCGAGGGGCGCCACGGGGATGTCCAATTTGGAAGATTGGTCGTCGGTTTTTTGAGAAGACGAACTTGACGATTTTGTGCTTGCGATTACGTCTGGCTCTTGGAGAGGAAGACTCGGTTTGTCTTTGTATTCTTGTTGCGATGTTAGGGTCGAGATTGTAGCGTTGCTGGGGTATTGGGAGATGCCTTTGGAGCTGGGGGTCGAGCCGGAGTCGAGCGAGCTGGACGACAAGGCCGACACGGACGCCGCTTTGCGGTTGGTTTCTGTTAGATTAATACTAAGTTGTATAATAATCTAGAAATTTATAATTTGATAAACTCCCGGTTTCAGTTTTTTAAGATTTACTAAACTACTGAAAACATTTTAAGTAGTAATGCGGATCGTAGGAGACCTTGGACCAATTAAAATTTGACGTTTCAAACCAACCTAGCGCAAGTGGCTCCATCTCTACGTTGCACGATCATGCGGAGCCCTCTTGAAACAATATATGTCACTGAGGTTGAGGGCATTAATTCTTTATCTCACTATCACGATTTACATTTCAAACTTGTTTGTAGAAAACAAATTTTACGAACAGGTTTATTACTACTTTATAAATCTAAATCTTGAAATTTCATTGCCACCTTGAGACCAAGAAATATTCCTGACTACACATCGACTAAAATTAAAACTTAAGCGACCTTGAAATAAAAAATGTGCCCATGGTTCACAGTTATTTAAAGAACACACCTTCACTAACCAAAGCGATACATATTAATTAGTTACTAAAACTACCAGTTCTTCTAAAATTTAATTTCTTGTTGTTTAAGTTGGTACTAGTCGCGTCTTTGTATTTCTACGCTCCTTGACATTTTTTCCAATGCACCGAATATTAGCTGTACGAACTAAAAGATTCGACGATCGTTATTATGATTAACTGATACTTAGTTGTTAGCGAAATATTGCCCAGTTTTACGAAAAAAATTAGTTTAGACACGCAGTGGAACTACTTTTTGGTGCGGAGACAAGTTTCGAGCAGTGATAGTTTTCGTTGCGCGAAAAAAGTTGGCAGGAATGGGTAGCGACATCTGTCAAATGCCGCTTTCTTACCTCCTTCTGCGACTCCCCCCAAAATCCGCGTTAATCGCCCCAAGGAATTAATGCTCTGCAAACTAACAGTATCTTGCTCTATGATCCTAAAAGGGTGAGTAGTCTTATTCGAGGTGGCGAAAACCCCTTCGACCGAAGAAGTCTGACTATTGGGCGGCGTAACATTCCCCGTTTGGCAATCCTCATCGTCATTCTGCAACTTCTGTCTCAACTCCTTGAACTTGCGCCTGCCCCCTAACGGAGTCCTCTTACTCTGGGTTCCACCTACAACGCACTTTATCAAATCCGTCGCCACTCTTTCCCACTTACAAAAACGATCTCGGTGACCGACTGGGGGTGCCTGTCCTCCTCCTTCGTCCTCGGCAGGGTCGTGGACACGTTCGGCTCCGAGCTCGCCCTCTGCGTGAGGCTCTCCTTCGAAGTCTTCCTCGGTTTTCTGGAAAATCAACCGACACTCAATCAAGTTGGCTTCCATCTGTCAACGAGCACTTGTTTCAATTGCTTTTTTGTCGTTGAAGTGTAAATAAAAGTCAAGTGATTGTCCTGTGCCGAAGAGCGGCGTCTGGAGGATGAAGGTCTTTTTGGAGGTAACAGTTTTGTGTTTTTTGTACCTTGGACCATGACTTGGCGTTAGATCCTCGGCGTCGTAGAACTCCTCCGAGTCGCTGCTGCTGGACATGGTCTCATGAGCGGCTCGTCATATCGGGGCGTTGTCACGGGGGCGCAGACCGATTTCGGCTCGGGTTCGCTGCCTGACAACGTTATTTTAAAACATACGCGTGACCACAGACAGCGCCATTCGACCTGTCAAAAGTGACGAAATCGCCAGTCAGGTTTCATGGGTGTCGGGGCCAGTGGCGGCGCGCGAGGACACGCAAGGGGGAGGTTTACCGCCGAAAATCGAACACGAACATCCGCCCAAAAGAGCCGGTTTAAACTGGGAAAGTCAGAGGATAGACAAATCTTTTCGAAATGTAAGCAAATTCACAACTTTACAGTGAATCCACAAGAATGTTGCTTACATGATAGATAAAAATGGGACAAGTTATAGGTTATAAGTTTAAAATTAGTAAAGTATTATTTCTTCTAGTTCCAGTTTTGTTGTGTTGTATTTGTAAATTCAGGTCTAAAATGCAAAAAATTAACAGTTCTAATTAAACACCATTCTTGACGTTTCAAGTCAAGATCGTATGATTTTTTCGTTTCGTCATTTATTATCTAAAATTTTGAATAGAATGAGTGAGGAAATACCATAAAAGCATATATCAGACAAAAAGAAAAAATTAACGAACTGTTAGGAGTAAATTTTACGTATAATTAAATTATGCCCCATTTCTTTTATTTTAAACAGAATGCAGAAAAAATTTACATAACAATCAGTATTATAAGGCTTTCATTCTAAACGTTCTTACATCGAGTGACCTGTGAAATTCAAAATATTGCAGATTTGCCACTTCTTAGAAATGATAATTCGAAAGTTTTAATTAAAACGGTTAAAATGCCATTGTCACAATAATAATGACATTCTTAACTGCTTATTGAATAAAAACTGTTAAAAATCGTTTTAAAACAAAAAATAAACGAATCCACTTAATAAAAAACGCCAAATTAAATTATCTTAAGTAATGTAGCTTAAACAAACATTTTTTGTTTGTTGCTATAAAAATTAGAAATCCTCATTATTCCTTACATAAATTTAGCCCCAGTTTACGCTGGAAGTTGGCTCCGGTGGCAGATGTTTTGTGTTCCCCTCGCTAAAAGTATTAGCAAACTGACATCTGCATCAGAAGAATAGATTTGTATATTTATGACGTGGCCCACACTGTTAAAACTGGAAAACGTAAATGTCCTAAAATCCTTTAAAGCACTTTTGCTCTGTGGTTATAGAAAAAATTACAAATTTTCGGTTGCAAAACCCACCCTTCTTAGCCTCTCGTCACGTGACTGCGACACGTGCCCGCATTGGTCAGTCCGTCGACCTTGACGCTGCCAGCTGCATCGCTACGTACGCTTTTCGGTTGATTATCTTTTCGGGGCCAAAACCTTCCGTGTGAATAAATTCGGTCGGATTGATCGTGAAAAAAAATCGTGCGCCCTTTCTTGCGCCGCCTCTGTGTCCCACTCCCCTCGACCAATCAGCATCCCGCTTCCAACCTGTCACATCTCACGATTTTCTGTTTACTAGAGTGGCAGCAGTGCAACTCCCTCTCGCCTCAAGGCTGTTTCCTCACCCAAGAACAAAATCAACATGGAGGACCTGGCAGTGGAAGTATGCGGCGAAAATGGGGCCCTTTATAAGGTCTGTACCACACAAAGTATGCTTGCACCGGTCCCCCCCGCCCTCCGAGCCCGCCCCCGGGGGCGCCCGCGCCCCCACGGCCCCGCCGCCGCCCCGCTCCGCCTCGTACTTTCCGAGAAAAATCCCGAAGTGTTGGAGCTGCAAACGCGGTTCTTTTGACGCCATGACCATCTGACAGGGCGTGAATCTTCCATGTGGCTCCAAAAACACGAGCGCCGCGTTCCGGACCCCGCGTGCGGGGCATTCCCGTGAGAATGCACGCCGCGGGGACGAAACGTCGCGTTAAACGGCAAGGTTATGTGCGGGGCAGGATCGTGTTACAGCAAGCGGATTAACTGGATTTGCTTGCAGGGGTACATCGTGGACGTGTTCGAAGATTCGGTTCTCATACATTTCGAAGATGAGTAAGTTGGTGGTGGTTGTGTGTTGGTTCGATGATGATTGTTTGTGTTGAAGGTGGCAGCCGGATTCCAAGTTCCCTTATTCACAAGTACGGTTGCCCCCGAAGCCCGACCCGAAAGTCGAGTTTACCGAGAACATGGAAGTGGAGGTGTACTCGAGGGCTAACCATCAAGAGGCGTACGGGTGGTGGAAGTCCAGGATCAAGGTGAGTTCGGCGGCTGCATGGGTGGTCATGTGATGTGTGTACGACGTGCTGATGACGAGGGTTTCTGGCGTTGTGAAATTATTGAATTGTCTTCATTTTCAATTGATTCATGGGGAAATGGATGTGTGATTTTGACAGGGGGTCTTGCGATGAATTTAGGCGAATAGGTGACGGTTTGGACAATATAAAAAACAATATAACCTACTAGAAATATACTGCTTGAAGAAATTAACGCACCACTCATATTTCCAAGTTAATGTATATTTTCACATTAATTTAAGTATGGATACTCAATTTGATATTATGTAATGTGTCATTTTTTAAGTAAATTCGTTTATTAGAAAAAACAATCAAATGAAGCAAATTCGGGTCATAGGATCATTGATGTGCATTTTTTGACAGCCACTTAAAATGACATTTTTGACATTTAATGCTAAGTATGGATACAACTTTTATTACTATCATTATCAGAATTAGTCACAAATATTGAGGTGTTCACCATGTTTAGTTCAGTTTAAGTGTGGCTTTCTAGTTCTTTTACAGATTTGAAAACAATCTGTAGATTTTACGTTTCAGGTCAAATTAGTTCAAATTTTCAATTCAATTTCTAATCTCGGTTGGCTTTGGAATAAAAAGTCGTGTCGTTGATAACACCAATTTTCAACGTGTTAAATTTTTTAGGTTAGATAGGCCACCTGGATTAGAAATTTAAAGAACCGCAACCGCAAGTTAATTACCGCACGAGTGTGTTAACCAGGAGCTTTTGTGTTTTCAACGTTATGCTGTATTTAAAAATTAACAAAGTTGTAAACAACATATATACAGGGCGTTTCATCTCATTTTGAGAGTAAATTTGAAAGAGAATATACAAAAAAAGTATTTTGGAATATAGTCATCTGCACTCACCGCTTTTGGTTTAAAAAATTTAAAAAAACCTTGTGCTTTTTAAACGGTTTCTGCCACTTTTTTATGTTAGTAATAAATATCATGTAGATGGTAAAACTCTAACGAAAATTTGTTTGATCATCCCCACCAGCAATGGCATGACGTCATTTCCAAAATTTGACTTGCATTTTAACTTTGAAACTTCAAAACGTCTTAAAGTGTAGTTAATTAATTAAAACTGATGTTTACCCCTCCCAAAAAATCAATGACGTCATCTAAAATGCTGGGGTCTTTCCAACTTGGGTATTCACAAACATTATCAAGATTAATTTTTTTTCACACTAAAAAAATCTAATTAATAATTTAGTTTCCGAGGGACACCGACGAACATTTTGAATAAAATCGAATTGTGCTCGCTGCACTCGCATTTTGAATGCTCTTTTTTATGATTATTCTCGTGATGTTCCTGTCAAGGTAAATTTCTGTAAAAATCAACCTCTAAAATGCGAGTACGTTTAAGATATTTTAGTTCCACAGACACTAGTGATCACAAAAAAATTTAAACCCATATTTTCCAATGACAACATTTTTTTTGATAATTTAGCTTGTCAGGGATAACAATAAATAATTTTTTCAATTACATCTGCACATGCTCGCTGCGCTCGCCTTTTTTTACAGTTTAGTTTCATAGAAGTGATGAAGATTTCATTTCAGCGAAGCTGTCTAGATTTACTTACTTTAGTATTCACAAACATTTTCAAGATTAATTTTTTTTTCACACTAAAAATATCTAATTAATAATTTAGTTCCCGAGGGACACCGACGAACATTTTGAATAAAACCTAAATGTGCTCGCTGCAGTTGCACTTTTTAATGCTTTTTTTTATAATTATTCTCAGTCAAGGTAAATTACTGTGAAAAATCAACCTCTAAAATACGAACATGTTTATGATGTTTCAGTTCCACAGACACTAGTGATCTCAATTTTTCTTGATAATTTAGCTTGTCAGGAACACCACCAAATATTTTTTTAAATTACACCTGAACGTGCTCGCTGCGCTCGCATTTTAAACTTGTTCTTTCGGCTTTATTCTCATAGAAGTGTGCAGGAAAGAGTTTCGTTAAAGTTGTTTGGGTTCTGTTGTAAGAATAAATCTCCGGACTTAAAAAAAAAAAACAGAGCTTAAAATATGAGCGCAGCGAGCACGTTTAAATTGCACTTTAGAGTCACGAACATTTTTAAGAATAATTTTTTTAGACAATAAACATTCTCTAATTAATAATTTCGTTTCCAAGGACATCGACGAATGAACATTTTGAATAATATCTAAATGTGCTCGCTGCACTCGCAGTTTGATTATTCTTTGTTATAATTATTCTCGCGATCTTCCTGTCAAGGTAAATTATTGTGAGCAATCAACCTTTTAAACTGTGAATATTTCAGTTCCACAGGCATTAGTGATCACAAAAAATTTTGAACTCGCATTTTCCAGTAACAGCAAAATTTTTCATGATAATTTAGCTTGTCAGGGACACCGATAAATAATTTTTTAAATTACACCGGAACGTGCTCGCTGCGCTCCCATTTTAAACTTATTTTTTTTAGTGATCACAAAAAATTTTAAAGTCACATTTTCCAATAACAACAAAAATTTTCTTGATAATTTAGCTTGTCAGGGACACCAATAAATAATTTTTTAAATTACACCTGAACGTGCTCGCTGCGCTCCCATTTTAAACTTATTTTTTTCAGTGATTTTTTTTAGTGATCACAAAAAATTTTAAACTCACATTTTCCAATAACAACAAAATTTTTCTTGATAATTTAGCTTGTCAGGGACATCAATAAATAATTTTTTAAATTACACCTGAACGTGCTCGCTGCGCTCGCATTTTAAACTTATTTTTGTCGGCTTTATTCTCATAGAATTGTCCAGGAAAAAGTTCAAGTTATTTGGGTTCTCGCGATCTTCCTGTCGAAGTAAATTATTGTGAGCAATCAACTTTTAAAAGTGAATATTTCAGTTCCACAGGCATTAGTGATCACAAAAAATTTTGAACTCGCATTTTCCAGTAACAACAAAATTTTTCATGATAATTTAGCTTGTCAGGGACACCGATAAATAATTTTTTAAGTTACACCGGAACGTGCTCGCTGCGCTCCCATTTTAAACTTATTTTTTTTAGTGATCGCAAAAAATTTTAAAGTCACATTTTCCAATAACAACAAAAATTTTCTTGATAATTTAGCTTGTCAGGGACACCAATAAATAATTTTTTAAATTACACCGGAACGTGCTCGCTACGCTCCCGAATTTATTAACTTTTTTTTTTCAGTGATTTTTTTAGTGATCACAAAAAAATTAAACTCACATTTTCCAATAACAACAAAATTTTTCTTGATAATTTAGCTTGTCAGGGACACCAATAAATGATTTTTTAAATTACACCTGAACGTGCTCGCTGCGCTCGCATTTTAAACTTATTTTTTTCATTTTCATTCTCAGAAGTGTGCAGGAAAGAGTCTCGACGCAGTTATTTGGGTTCTGTTGTAAGAATAAATTTCTAAACTTAAAAAAAACAGAGTTTAGAATATGAGCGCAGCGAGCACGTTTAGATTGCACTTTACAGACAGTCACGAACATTTTTAAGAATCATTATTCTTTGTTATAATTAGTCTCGTGATCTTCCTGTCAAGATAAATACTGTGAAAAATCAACCTCTAAAATGGGAGCGTAGCGAGTACGTTTAGGATATTTCAGTTCCACAGACATTAGTGATCACAAAAAAATTTAAACTCACGTTTTCCAATAACAAAATTTTTCTTGATAATTTAGCTTGTCGGGGACACCAATAAATAATTTTTTAAATTGCACCTAAACGTGCTCGCTGCGCTCGCATTTTAAACTTATTTTTTTCATCTTCATTGTCTGAAGTGCGCAGGAAAGAATTTAAGAGCACGTTTCGATTGCACAATAATCAGGAACATTTTAAAAATAACTTTTTTAGACAGTAAAAAATTATTAATAATTCAGCTTCTCAGGGACACTGACAAGAATTTTTAATAACACCTAAACGTGCTCGCTGCGCTCGCAATCAATATTATTTTTTTAAATATTGCGGTCTCACAAAACGTTTACCAACATACATAAGCATATTATTTTGCACATTTTGAATCGGATTCACATTTTTGGTGGGAATGAACAGGCAGTGTTGGAGATTATTTGTCCAATTAACTGGGGGACCTACTTTTTCACAATCTAGAATGTACATTCAGATTAAATCGTGAACTCGGCGCAAAAATACATATAAAAACCGCGACGTTATTATTAAACTTGGAATAAGTTTACTCGAATTTTCAAAGCAATTTTTCTATCAGCGCAAGGGTTTGGCTAATTCAGGACAGAGATAGATAACGCCGAAAACACTTGATGATTCGCATTTAATACGCTTGTTTAGAATGAAGCAATAAAATATTATTACGCATGTGCATCCAGCGATAAGTGAACATAATGTTCCCTTTTAACGCCGCCTTAAACCCTCCTTTATTAATAGCGCTGTTATTTCTTCAGTTTTTTACGAACGTTATCGTAATTGTGACATTATCGAATTGAAAAATTACTTTGTACATTGTTAAAAAAAATCGGTTATTGGCATATGTGTCTTTATGTGAACAAAGAAGTGAAAGTTTTATTATCAGTGACGTGCAATGTTCGAATGGGAGATTATTTTGATAAACGCGTTTTTATCTCTTATGTACATCTTAGATGTTTATAATGCACTTAAGAGTCGCTAAAATTGGGTCATAGTTTGCTAAAAGTGCGATATTTAATGAAAATTTAAACGGTTCTAATTCTTGAACAAATAAATTTTTCCGAAAAAACCAAAGATTTTCATTTGTGTTATTTACCCAACTACTTGTTTATTGTTTCTTAAGGCTGCTCACAACACTAAACGTAATTGTTCCTCTTACTGTAATACTCCGAGTACAATCCATCCCGCGACTTCATCTCACAAAGCTCTTATCCATCTACACAGAAAGCAGCCGATATCAAATACAGTATCATTTTTAGATTACTTCAATTTGTACTTCGCCTATCTGTAACAACGCTTACGTATCTTTTTCCCTCGGTTGTTGAAAATACAATAAATTTGTCGCTAGCAAGCAGTATGCAGATTTTCCAGCCCAGCGAATTCGGTGTAAAATACTGTAAATTCGATAGTTTCAGAGAGTGGAGATGGGATTAAGCAAGTTAATTGGAACTGTCGGTTTTTTCTGTCACCAGCTGTGCTATAATTAATTATTTACGCGTGACATACGTGATCATTAAAATTTGTGTTGCACCGATGCAAGATCGAGTAAAATCGAATCATATGCATGGATGGATTCAGACGTCTGAAGAACACGTTGCTTTTGTAGCGAAACGTCTCATTGTCGCTTCAGTTTCGCGAAATTGCATTAAGCAATGAGAAACAATACATTGTGTGTGTTAATTTGCTTATTACACGCGATGCGCGCAATTTTTTTTTTTTCGAATTTTAATAATAGAATAGTTCCAACAAGTTCGATTTGTAAGCTCTTTGAATCGAACCTTGATGGAAACACCGCTAATGAACAAGTTCGCTATTGATTGAAGACATAGACTTACTCTTAGCTCTTAGTTGTCCATAATTGTCTTTGTTCGCTGCCGGGTACATCAGCTAATAGGTAATTGCAGCCATTATAGTACGAAGTTAACAACACGAATTAATCCTTTAATAGCTACAAGTTTGTAATTTTAAACCCCGATTTCCGCGCACACTCCAAAAAAATCCCCTGTTACCACGTATTTGAAAGATCGTATCGTTTACGTAACGACCTGACGTTTGTTTTTGAAATTGTGACAACTCAATTTCATACGTCGCGGTGACGAATTGTGCTTTTTCCTGACCCCATAAATTATGAAAAATCAACCAGATCGCTAATTTTACATTTTGTTACTTAAGTTTATTTATAGCAAAGGTCGCATGACGAATCGAATTTGGAATTTAATTGCGGGAAGATTCACGACGTGAAATTGTTTACTTTGTTGACCGAAGTGTGTTAGTTTTTATTTTTATTTTTTTTTTGCAGATGATGAAAGGCGACTTCTATGTGCTGGAATACGTCGGTTGGGATACAACATACACGGAAATCGTCAGCGACGACCGCCTCAGAGTCAAAAACACTAATCCCCCATTGATAGTTCTATGTTTGTTAAATTTGAGATTGAAGTTCCAGAGGACGTCCGAGAGTAGTAAGTTTCGTGTTGTTTTCGAGAGTTTCTCTTTTTTTAGATGGGAGCATTGAGGCTTCCGGGATTGCTAATAGCGAGTGTGGTGTCTAAAAAAAGAGAAAAATTATTCTCATTACGTAGGTCGCGTTAATAAGCAAGGGGTATTTTTGTGGTTGTGCGAAATTGAAACATGAGGTGATCACGAAACACGAGATTTTTTTTTTGTTACAGTGCTTACGCATAACGCATTAATTAAAAATTACAGAGTTAGGTGTCGTAATCGTGCGTCCCTATACGGACGCCACGCAGTATTACTTTAGTAATTAGTGGCATTGTGATCACGACACAATAAATAAAGTTATACAACGAATTTTTTCACTTTAAATTCTGCTTAACGAAATGCTCAAAATTCACAATAAATCTGGTTTATATTATATTTATCTACAAAAAATGCCACCTGAACAGTATTTTAAGCATCGTGATGTTGAAAGAAAGTTGTAAAAATATGTTAAAAAAGAGGGACCGAAAATTATGCCCCGCCCACCCGCCCAGATCTCATTTGTGATGAACTTCTTATTCGTTGTGAGACCGGAGGGCGGAGAAAAAAATTTGAGATAAAAAATAAAAAAACGGAATGAGAAGAGAAAAAATTTCACAAAAAAAAATTTTCTTTTATGCGGAAATTGCGTTTTTGAGTCGTCCAGTTGGATTTTCTATCAATAACACGATACTTAAAACATAATTGTAACCTCATTTACCATTTGTCATTTTAAGTATTTTGCTGAAAGAAGACTAAATATATTACCGAAAAGAAAGTCAATGGATAAGCCCCACCCACCCGCCGCATCTAAACTATGATTAATTTTTTTATTCGTCGTGAGACGGGGGCGGGGCTGAATTTTAAAGTTTATATTTCTCTCAAAAAAAAATATCAAGTAAAATATGTTTTAAATATCGTCTTGCTGAAAGAAAATTATGGATATATATCTACTAGGAAAAGGGAACCATCACGGAAGAACATGTTTCACATGGTAATTCTTGTAAAAAAAATACGGATTTGGCAATTAAGCTCCGCCCTCTGGCCCGCGACTAATAAAAAATTCATCACAATTGAGATAGGGCGGATGGGCGGGTCTTAAGTTTTGTCCTTTTTTCTTAATATATAATTAGTCTTTTCACAATGAAAAACTTAAAACATAGTTAAAATGGTAAACTACTTTCGACAAATATGGATTTTGCAATTAAGCTCCGCCCCTCTATCTAACCACGAATGAGAAATTCATCACGATTCAGATAGGGGCGGGTGGGTGTTGCTTAGTCATGCCCTGCTTTTCTTAATATATGTAACGAGTGTTCAAAAAATTTTTAGATTAGAATTGGCCATGGAAATATTTGTCATGTCTTGATTAAAATACAAACGTCAGTATTTTGCTGAAAGAAGACTAAATATATTACCGAAAAGACAGTCAATGGATAAGCCCCACCCACCCGCCCCATCTAAACTATGATTAATTTTTTTATTCGTCGTGAGACGGGGGCGGGGCTGAATTGTAAAGTTTATATTTCTCTCCAAAAAAAAATCAAATAAAATATGTTTTAAATATCGTCTTGCTGAAAGAAAATTATGGATATATATCTACTAAAAAAAGGGAACCATCACGGAAGAACATGTTTCACATGGTGATTCTTGTAAAAAAATACGGATTTTGCAATTAAGCTCCGCCCTCTGGCCCGCGACTAATGAAAAAATTCATCACAATTGAGATAGGGTGGGTGGGCGGGGCTTAAATGTTGTATTTTTTCCTAATTTACGTACAGTCGTTTTTTCGCGACAAGAAACTGAAAACATATTTATAATGGTAAATTTTTGTAGATTTTTTTTGTGGATTTTTGGCAACAAATGAGAAATTCATCACAATTGAGATAATCATTTGTTTCATTTTATTAATATATAGAGTTTTCTATCAATAACGCGATACTTAAAACAATTCTAACCTCAAATTTACCATTTGTCATTTTAAGTATTTTGCTGAAAGAAGACTAAGTATACATATTACCTGAAAGAAGGTCACTGAATAAGCCCCACCCACCCGCCCCATCTAAACTGTGATTTTTTTTTTATTCGTCGTGAGACCGGGGCGGAGCTGAATTGTGAAGTTTATATTTCTCTCTAAAAAAATACCAAGTAAAACATTTTAAAGTATCGTGTTGTTGAAAGAAAATTATAGAAAAGGGAACTATAACTGAAGAACATATTTCAGATGGTAATTCTTGTAGAAAAATATGGATTTTGCAATTAAGCTCCGCCCTCTGGCCTGCGACTAATAAAAAATTCATCACAATTGAGATAGGGTGGGTGGGCGGGGCTTAATTTGTTGTCATTTTTTCTTAATTTACGTACAGTCGTTTTTTTGCAACAAGAAACTGAAAACATATTTATAATGGTAAATTTTTGTAGATTTTTTTTTGTGGATTTTTGGCAACACATAAGAACTTCATCACAATTGAGATAATCATTTGTTTCGTTTTATTAATATATAGAGTTTTCTATCAATAACACGATACTTAAAACAATTCTAACCTCAAATTTACCATTTGTCATTTTAAGTATTTTGCTGAAAGAAGACTAATATACATATTACCGAAAAGAAGGTCACTGGATAAGCCCCTCCCACTTGCCCCGTCTAAACTGTGATTATTTTTTTTATTCGTCGTGAGACCGGGGCGGAGCTGAATTGTAAGGTTTATATTTCTCTCTAAAAAAATACCAAGTAAAATATTTTAAAGTATCGTGTTGTTGAAAGAAAGTTATAGATATCTATTAGGAAAAGGAAACCATTACTGAAGAACATGTTTCAGATGGGCATTCTTGTACAAAAATACGGATTTTGCAATTAAGCTCCGCCATCCAAGAAAAATCGTCACAATTGGCGAGGGGTGGGTGGGCGGGGCTTATATTTTACTTTTCTTTTTTTTTTCTTATGATATAACATGCGAATTTTTAGTGTCATTTAACTATGAGGATGTAAAGTTTCAAATTGTTGTAATGATTTTTATTTATAGAGTAAGCGATTTTTTTTAAAATCAATACTCAGATGCTTTTTTAGTCTTCGACTTAATTTCATTTATTTGTGGCTTAATATGAACGACAAACAGTCTTTCGACTGTCTTATGTTATTATTATGTCTCAATCATTTTTGGTATTTTTTTTTAAGTTATTTAGAAGAATATCACACCCTTCTGAAATACAATCGAATAAATCCAATTTTTTCGATTAGTTATAAAGTTTTATTTCGCAAATTTTATTTTCCAAAATTTCGGAGCAATCGATTTTATTATTTCCAAATTAAATTCTAAAATATAGAAATTGTTTTTTCCAATAATGTAGCCAAAGCTAAAAACTTGACTACTGTTTGTTTTTTTTTTTCAATTTTGCTGACCAGACCTGACTTGAGTTGTTTTGTTACATATTTTACGTCTGTAAATTCTTTGTGTATTCACACCTGACCTGACCAGACTTATTTTTTCACGTCTAGTCCAGTTTCATTAATCTTGTTTTATTTTACAGTGTCTTGAAATCTTTGGACGTTAATTACGTCAAATTTGATAAAAACCGATAGAAAAGTTTTATAAAAGTAGTATTTTCCTTGAAATAATTAATCTGATTTTTTATTAAGCGACCGCCATCAATTGTATTTAATTCAATGGATGTCTCGGCCGTCTTTTATTTTTAATTCAATGGGTCTCCGAACTGTCAAAACATTTAAATGTAAATTCTTCATTAATTCTAAAGTGTTTTAAACGCAATAAAGTTTATTACCGCAGATAATATTTGCCTTGAAATACTTAACCTCAAATCGTTACCAAAAGAAAGATAAATGTTAACAAAAAAAGGGTTACCAAAGTGTCCGCACCAAAAAGCAGTTCCAGCGCCAATTTTACAGTAAATAAAGTTTGAAATCACAAATGCAAGAAGAATATCACGAAAACTAAACAAAATAAAAGATTATAAAGACTTTAAACACAAAATAACAGAGATTGACATAACCGGTTACTTCCTTCACCAAGAAACTAACTGTGGGAATATTACCAACTTTAATCCAACAAGAAATATAATTTTAGTACTAGTTATTTAGGTATTTTGTTGCGGTAAGGTTTAGTAACTAAGTTTTACGGTCTATCGAGAGAGCAATAAAAACACGACCAAAGACAGCTAAGAATTTTTGAAAATTTAATCTTTGATTTGATGAAAGACAAATCTTCAAAAATCAGTCTTTGATCTGTCGATAGCATAATAATAATTTTAAGACGTCAGGTGTCTAAAATGGATGTTTCTTTTCAGCGCAAAAATAGATAATGCTCACAAGGAGTTCCAAAACGCCATCGGTGCTAGTCTGATTAGGTACGTTCCGGAAAAAGGTGTTCTGTTAGTAATATCGAGAAACGAATCGAGTCGCAGATGCGCGCGCCTCCTACAGGACATGCATTTCCGTAGTTTATCGCAAAAAGTGCTCTTATTGAAACGGACAGAAGAAGCAGCCAGACAGCTGGAGAGTACGAAATTGGCGACAATCGGCGGGTAAGGAATCACTTGTTAGTTTTAACACGACCAAGCAACAACAAATCCACTAAGCCAACATACTTCTGACGATCCTGTTCTTATTAGCTTATGTTTAGTTCGAAAGTTGCATTTTGCTTAGTTCCCGGTGAATTGCCTTTTGGTTTTGTCGAGCCGATTTAAAGGGTGCGAAGTCGTCTGTGTGTAATCTAGTTTGTTGTCTGACGGTTTGTTTCTCTTTCAGCAGATATAAGCCCATGTACCAGCGCGTCTCGAATTACGAGACGAATCGCGCAAGGCCAAGGTGAGACGATTCGTAAATATGACAAAGAAAGAGCATGTTTGTAGACTGTGTATCTTCTCTTTCTTCTTGGCTCTTGATCGGTACTACTAGGGGCAATTTACCGGACGTAGCATGCGTACACGTTTGCAGATTTTGCATGATCAAAAACGAATTAAAAAAAATATGAATCGAGCCAGGAGTATGTTTTGTTGTTGTTCGAATCGGTACTTAAATCTGTTCACATGTTAAAGGTCTACGCAATTTGCGCTTAGGTTAAGTCACGACGTAATCTTCTCTTACAGTGGGTATAGGTGAGACCGTCTCGATCTTTAAGGCGTGAACAGACAATAGCTTATTTTTGTGCACAGAATAGCGATTTGACGGTTTGAACGTTGTATTTTTCGCAGGTTTTCCGATGAGTTCAATGTTAGGGAAGATCTGATGGGGTTAGCGATCGGTGCGCACGGTGCCAACATCCAACAGGCTAGGAAAGTCGACGGAATTACGAACATAGAATTGGAAGAAAATTCGTGCACCTTCAAAATATATGGAGAGGTGAGGTGGCGTCGTGTCGCGCTACGTTTAATTGCTTTAATTTTCTAGACTGATGAGGCTGTGAAGAGGGCTCGATCAATGTTAGAATATAGCGAAGAATCTCTTCAAGTACCGAGGGCGTTAGTAGGCAAAGTTATTGGAAAAAACGGCAGGATTATACAAGAAATCGTCGACAAAAGTGGGGTGGTGAGTTCGCCCCGGAAACGAGAATACGTTTACTAAATATTTTGCGCAGGTTCGAGTGAAAATTGAAGGCGATAATGAACCACAACCGACAATCCCCCGCGAAGAAGGACAGGTGCCATTCGTGTTTGTCGGAACGGTAGAGAGCATATCTAATGCGAAAGTCCTCCTCAAATATCACCTAGCACACCTAAAGGTACAGAGAGGGGTTTTTGAGGAATCGGCGACGAATGCTCATGTCTGTCACACTGTATATTTGAGAAAATGTTTTTTCAGTAGGTCACGATGGAGTTCTCCATATCAAAAGGAAAAATTTTATTACGTTGAATTGTCACTGAGAAAAATCTTGATTTGACGTTAATTTTTTACGAAATAAGCTAAAAAGGCTTAAGTTCTAGGTGTTTTTCTGTTTTAGAGACGAGGTGTGTCGTTTATTATTATTATTATTGTAAGGATCTGGAAAATTCTAATATCCGTTCAGTTTTAACCTCACTTTTGGGAAGGAAGTCATTGCGGGTTCTTTTCATACTTTTGCAGCTATGAAACGTCGACGAACCATGAAATTAACGATCATTTCTTGGTCTTTTTTTGTTGACCTTTTTTTCCACACCCACATTTTTTTGGTCTTCACATAATTCTTAAATACTCGCCACTTTTTGATTTTCATTTGTCCTGTTTTATTTTACAGTGTCTTTCCTAGTCCTTGGACATTAAGAGAGAAAGTAAAAGCTCTAAATGATCTTGGCTATTTGTGAAATTTGAAAATCTTAATTTGACTTATATTTTTTATTAAATAAGTTGTAGACATTGAAAACCAAAAATTTCGTGGTCCTTTTTTCTCTTGACCTGGTTTGACCTGATCTAACCTGACCTGACCATACGTCTACATATTAAAAAAATATATATAAATATATTTTAGTGTCTTGTTCTTGAATATTTCAAATTTAAAAATCTTAATCTGACTAATTTTGTATTAAAGGAGCTAATAGACATCGAAAACAGAAACTTCCTTGGTTCTTTTTTCTGTGGGGCTGATTTAACCGGATCTGACCTGACTCGAGCTGATTTTACTTGACTAATATGATTATCATTATTTGATTTTCATTGGGCATATTTTATTTTGCAGACTCTTTCCTTGTTCTTGAATATTTGTGAACTTTGAAAATTTTAATCTAATTTCATAATTTTTTACTAAATAAGTTAATAGACATCGAAAACAAAAGTTTTCTTGCTTCTTTTTTGTGTTGGGCGGATTTGACCTGATCTGACCTATTTTTTTTACATCTACATTTTTTGTCCTCAACTATTTCTTAAATATCCGTAGTTAACCATTCTTTAATTTTCATTGGTCATATGTCTTTCCTTTTTCTTGAATATTTGTGAAATTTAAAAATCTTACCTTGCTTTAATCTTGTATTGAATATACTTCGAAAACAGAAACCTTTTTGGTTTTTTTTCCTGTGGGGCTGATTTGACGTGATCTAACCTGACTTGAGCTGATTTGACTTGACTGATATGTTATGACTTGTTTTTTTTTACATTAACATTTTTTGTCTTCACAGTTTTTTAAAAAATTATCAGTTATTTGATTTTAATTTGGCATATTTTATTGAATATTTGTGAAATTTGAAAGTTTTAATCTGACTACAATTTTTTGCTAAATAAGCTAACAGACATTGAAAACAAAAGTTTTCTTGGTCCTTTTTTCTGTTGAGCTGACTTGAAGTGTTTTGACCTGTTTTTCTTTTCGCATCTTCATTTTTTTGTCCTCATATTTCTTAAATATGTACAGTCAATTATTTTTTTTATTTTCATTTATCATATTTTATTTTACGCTGTATTTCATATGTCTGATTTGACCTGACCTGACTTGTTTTTTTTTACATCTACTTTTGTGTCTTTACTTATTTCTTTAAAATTCACAGTTAAACATTCTCATATTTTATTTTACAGAGTTTTGCCTTGTTCTTGAGTATTTGCGAAATGTAAAAATTTTTACGGCCAGTTTATTCAGAGATTAATTTAATTATGCATTTAGCGAGGCGTCTAGCGACGTCTGATTGGCGTAGACTCGGTCACGTGGTACTTTAACGCCATCTCACTATAATTTTTTACCAAATAAGCTAATAGACATCGAATAAAAAGCTTTCTTGGTCCTTTTTTCTGTTGATCTGATCTAACCAGACTTGAGCTGATCTGACCTGACCTGACATGACCTGTTATTTTTTCGCTTCTAAATTTTTTTGTCTTCACATATTTCTTAAATATTCGCAGTGTCTTTTCTTGATTTTAATTTTTTATTAAATAATCTAATAGACATCGAAAACAAGTTGGCCTTTTTTTCTGTTCAGCTGATTTGACCTGATCTAACCTGACATGAGCTTACTTGACTTCACCTGACGTGTTTTTTTCACGTCTACATTTTTTGCCTTCACATAGTACTTAAATATTTACAGTTAACCATTCTTTGATTTTCGTTTGTCATATTTTATTTTATGGAATGAACGAAATAATTTACAATTCAAAACTTTGAAAATATATCTTCCAAGAATGATATATATCTAAATATTCT
Source organism: Zophobas atratus (assembly GCA_022388445.1). Classification (NCBI taxonomy): domain Eukaryota; kingdom Metazoa; phylum Arthropoda; class Insecta; order Coleoptera; family Tenebrionidae; genus Zophobas; species Zophobas atratus. Next base: position 6,944,124 of record CM039450.1, read on the forward strand.
CCATTTGAATATAATTCATCTAATGTGACATTATACAAAAAATTATTAAGTATTACGTAGTCAGAAATAAATGCTCGTCTTCGTTGATTCGCTATTTGCCAAAATCAGTCTTATCAAGGTTAAGATAAGATTGATCTCGGCAAATCATAATACCTTCTAGGAAAATAGAGGGAGGGTGGGTGGGGCTAGTGTCTCCTAACATTCTTAGCATGTACTAGCCCCGCCCACCCGCCCTCTATTTTCTTAGAAGGTATGTCATTTGCCAAAATCAGTCTTATCTTAGCAGATAGTAGTCCTGCCCTCTATTTTGATTTTGGCAAATGATATACCGTCTAAGAAAATAGAGGGCGGATGGGAGGGGCTACTGCCTGCTAAGATTCTTAGCAAATGCTAGCCCCGCCCACCCGCCCTCTGTTTTCTTGGAAGGTATGTCATTTGCCAAAATCAGTCTTATCTTAGCAGATACTAGTCCTGTCCATCCGCCCTCTATTTTGATTTTGGCAAATGATATACCCTCTAAGAAAATAGAGGGCGGGTGGGTGGGGCTAGTGTCTCCTAAGATTTTTAGCAAATGCTAGCCCCGCCCATCCGCCCTCTATTTTCTTAGAAGGTATGTCATTTGCCAAAATCAGTGTTATCTTAGGAGGTACTAGTCTTGTCCATCCACCTTCTATTTGGATGTTGGCAAATGATATACCGTCTAAGAAAGTAGACGGCGGGTGGGCGGTACTACTGCCTGCTACGATACTTAAAATCAATTTTATTTTAGCAAGTACTAGCCCCGCCCATCCGCCCTCTATTCTCTTAGAATTTTGCCAAAATCAGTCTTATCTTAGCAGGTACTTTAAAAAAACTAACAAACACGTCTCCTTTTGTTCAACTAAGTCGATTCTGCATACCGCAGTACGTCGTGTCGATCTTGGCGTTTGGTGAAATTTCGAAAATTTCAAAAATTTTGAGAATTCGGAAACCTTGACGATTATAAACCAAAGGTTCACTTTTATAATTTCGGGTATCCAAAACTCTGCCACAACTTCTGCGTGTCACAAGAATGAGAATTTTGAAAATCTGAGTCATAAAAATTTTGAAAATTTCATAAATTGAAAATCCAGTAGTTTTTAAAAAAGATTCACAACTGAAAACAAGACAGTTTTTAACGTTCTAGGGGTTAAAAAAATTTCGCAAACACCTTTTTTGTTTTTAGTCGAAGATCTTGTGAGATTCTCAAAATTGTAAATATTTTCAAAATTCAAAAATATGAAACGTAGAATGAACTAAATGCATTTTTAACATACTCAGTTGAAAATCTTTGAAGCAATCTATGTATGTTCCAATAAAGATCGACGATCTTGGCGTTTGGTGAAATTTCGAAAATTTAAAAAATTTTGAGAATTCGGAAAACCTTGACGACTATAAACCAAAGGTTCACTTCTATCATTTCGGGCATCCAAAATTCTGACACTTCTGCGTGTCACAAGAATGAAAATTTTGGAAAATATTGAAAATCTCGGTTATGAAAATTTTTAAAATTTCGTAAATTGAAAATCCAGTAATTTTTAAAAAAGATTCACAACTGAAAACAAGACAGTTTTTAACGTTCTAGGGGTTAAAAAAATTTCGCAAACACCTTTTTTGTTTTTAGTCGAAGATCTTGTGAGATTCTCAAAATTGTAAATTTCCAAAATTCAAAAATATGAAACGTAGAATGAAATAAATAAATTTTTAACATACCCAGTTTAAAATCTTTGAAGCAATCTATGTATGTTCCAATAAGATCGACGATCTTGGCGTTTGGTGAAATTTCGAAAATTTCAAAAATTTTGAGAATTCGGAAAACCTTGACGACTATAAACCAAAGGTTCACTTCTATCATTTCGGGCATCCAAAATTCTGACGCTTCTGCGTGTCACAAGAATGAAAATTTTGGAAAACATAGAAAATCTCGGTTATAAAAATTTTGAAAATTTCGTAAATTGAAAATCCAGTAATTTTTAAAAAAGATTCACAACTGAAAACGAGACAGTTTTTAATGTTCAAAGGGTTAAAAATGTCATATTTCGCAAACACCTTTTTTTTAGTCGAAGATCTTGTGAGATTCTCAAAATTGTAAATAATTCCAAAATTCAAAAATATGAAACGTAGAATGAACTAAATAAATTTTTAACATACTCAGTTGAAAATCTTTGAAGCAATCTATGTATGTTCCAATAAAGATCGAGGTTCTTGGCGTTTGGTGAAATTTCGAAAATTTCAAAAATTTTGAGACTTCGGAAACCTTGACGACTATAAACCAAAGGTTCACTTCTATCATTTCGGGCATCCAAAATTCTGACGCTTCTGCGTGTCACAAGAATGAAAAATTTTGGAACATTGAAAATCTTGGTTATGAAAATTTTGAAAATTTCGTAAATTGAAAATCCAGTAATTTTTAAAAAAGATTCACAACTGAAAAACGAGATAGTTTTTAATGTTCTAAGGGTTAAAAATGTCATATTTCGCAAACACCTTTTTTTTAGTCGAAGATCTTGTGAGATTCTCAAAATTGTAAATATTTTCAAAATTCAAAAATATGAAACGTAGAATGAACTAAATGCATTTTTAACATTCTCAGTTTAAAATCTTTGAAGCAATCTATGTATGTTCCAATAAAGATCGAGGTTCTTGGCGTTTGGTGTAATTTCGAAAATTTCAAAAATTTTGAGAATTCGGAAAACCTTGACGACTATAAACCAAAGGTTCATTTCTATCATTTCGGGCATCCAAAATTCTGACGCTTCTGCGTGTCACAAGAATGAAAATTTTGGAAAACATTGAAAATCTTGGTTATGAAAATTTTGAAAATTTCGTAAATTGAAAATCCAGTAATTTTTAAAAAAGATTCACAACTGAAAACGAGACAGTTTTTAATGTTCTAAGGGTTAAAAATGTCATATTTCGCAAACACCTTTTTTTTTAGTCGAAGATCTTGTGAGATTCTCAAAATTGTAAATATTTTCAAAATTCAAAAATATGAAACGTAGAATGAACTAAATGCATTTTTAACATACTCAGTTGAAAATCTTTGAAGCAATCTATGTATGTTCCAATAAAGATCGACGATCTTGGCGTTTGGTGAAATTTCGAAAATTTAAAAAATTTTGAGACTTCGGAAACCTTGACGACTATAAACCAAAGGTTCACTTCTATCATTTCGGGCATCCAAAATTCTGACACTTCTGCGTGTCGCAAGAATGAAAATTTTGAAAAACATTAAAAATCTCAGTTATAAAAATTTTGAAAATTTCGTAAATTGAAAATCCAGTAATTTTTAAAAAACCTTCACAACTGAAAACAAGACAGACCCTTAGAAGGTTAAAAACTTTAATTAAACTCTCTGCATATTTCGCAAACGCTTTTTTTTAGTCGAAGATCTTGTGAGATTCTCAAAATTGTAAATATTTCCAAAATTCAAAAATATGAAACGTAGAATGAACTAAATGCATTTTTAATATTCTCAGTTTAAAATCTTTGAAGCAATCTATGATGTTCCAATAAAGTTCGACGATCTTGGCGTTTGGTGAAATTTCGAAAATTACAAAAATTTTGAGAATTCGGAAAACCTTGACGACTATAAACCAAAGGTTCACTTCTATCATTTCGGGCATCCAAAATTCTGACGCTTCTGCGTGTCACAAGAATGAAAATTTTGGAAAACATTGAAAATCTTGGTTATAAAAATTTTGAAAATTTCGTAAATTGAAAATCCAGTAATTTTTAAAAAACCTTCACAACTGAAAACAAGACAGACCCTTAGAAGGTTAAAAACTTTAATTAAACCCTCTGCATATTTCGCAAACGCTTTTTTTTAGTCGAAGATCTTGTGAGATTCTCAAAATGGTAAATATTTCCAAAATTCAAAAATATGAAACGTAGAATGAACTAAATAAATTTTTAACATACTCAGTGGAAAATCTTTGAAGCAATCTATGTATGTTCCAATAAAGTTCGACGATCTTGGCGTTTGGTGAAATTTCGAAAATTTTAAAAATTTTGAGAATTCGGAAAACTTTGACTATGAACCAAAGGTTCACTTCTATCAATTCGGGCATCCGAAATTCTGACACTTCTGCGTGTCATAAGAATGAAAATTTTGAAAAACATTAAAAATCTCAGTTATAAAAATTTTGAAAATTTCGTAAATTGAAAATCCAGTAATTTTTAAAAAACCTTCACAACTGAAACAAGACAGACCCTTAGAAGGTTAAAAACTTTAATTAAACCCTCTGCATATTTCGCAAACGCTTTTTTTTAGTCGAAGATCTTGCGAAATTCTCAAAATTGTAAATATTTCCAAAATTCAGAAATATTTTGACACGTGGTAGGAATTAAATAAGTACTTGGATATTAATTATAAACTTAAATATATAGTTTGACAGATATGTGTCATTTGTGAAAAATTTGAAGATGTGCATTATCGAAACGTGTTTTTTGTTTCCAGGAAGTGGAGCAGCTAAGACAGGAGAAACTTGAGATCGACCAGCAGCTTCGCAGCATCCACGGCACGGCGCTCGGTTCCATGCAGAGCCTGTCAATGGGTCGGCGGAACGACCGCGGCTACAACTCCGACATGGACGGCGGCGGACGGCCCGGCCGCGGTTCGATGCGGGGTCGCGGCGGCCGAGGCAGGGGAGGCGGCGGTCCAGGCGGCCGCCAAAACGACCGCTACAATTCCGGTAGTACGATCACAGATTATGTTAATAACGTGGATAAGCGCAACAACACCGCCAACAAACCGATGGGAAACGGCAGGGGCGGTGGACGCGGCGGCAGCGCCGGAGGCGGCGGTCACGCCAGCAGCAACGGCCGGCCCCCGAGGGGGGCCACCGCCAGCAACCGCGAGCGCCCCAACAAGGGTAGGTTGTCCATCGACTCGGCCGGCGGCGGCGACAGGGGGGAGAGGAAGTGATCGGGGCTGGGACGGTCCGCAGGCAAAACGCGCATCACACTGACGATGCGTTTTTGTTACGCAAAACACACACTTGCAAAAACCGGCACGGCTTTACGCATCACGTTCGGTCGCTCGTTTTTATTATTATCGTTCTTGTATGGATTTTTATACCGTCGTTCGTTTCGTTGTACGTTGTGTTGTGGAAATTTTGATTTTTGACGGCGAGTGCGACCGGTGCTGCGTAAAGCCAGCGTTAAAAATAATACAAAAAAAAAATTATATATACGTTCAGGTGACTTCATAGACTGACCCGGCTGACGACTATTTCTACGAGTTATATTGCGGTTCCGACAGACGGCGCCGTACGATGATGATGAGAAAAACCAACTTAAAATCGGAGAAATTCTTGCTTCATTAACACGAGTTCTGAGTTTAGTTTTCGTAAATTAACCAAGTTGTTGCTTGAAACTAACCGAAATTACTGTCTTTGTAGTAACATATGAGTGGCATATGTTCAGTGTACATAATTACTTTGGCTTCATTTCGTTCTTTTCACTCTTAATTAATTAATTAATACACGTTTGCTTTCGCGATTCACGAAACTGATGATATAGCTGAGCATCACCCCTCTCCCTTTTTGTGTTTGCTGTCACGTGACAGTAGAGCTTGGTCGCGTAACACGTTTCGTTTAATTTAACTTAACCCCCTCTCCTCGTTAATTTCGATAATCTTCTCCCGAGTTAATTTTTAGTTTTTCACTTACTTTAATCTTTACGCTGTATTATAGTACAGTAATGTAAATGTAATCATAATAATTGGAATTTGTTGCTAGCGAGCATTGTCGCTAATTGAGATATGACTTAATTTCAAGGCTTTGTTGTGACGGTCGGTGCAGAGACTCAGACAACTCTCGGTTGTCCCTTCTGTTGTGTTCTCCCTTTCTCGCATCTGCACCCTCCTAATCCATATTGTCAATAAGATAATTAGATCGGTTGTTCAAAACAACACACAAAATCCACGATGGTTGAGATTCTTTGATCAGTTTTGCGTGTTGTTTGGGCTTACCTAGAAGTTAGTAAACCCCCATGAGGCTTCTAAATATCTCGACATTTAATAAAAACCTTGCTGGAAGGGTACGCAGAAATCGATGATTTTTAGCCATGTCAATGCTAGAAAATGGAATCAAAGTGAGTGAGAACGTATCGCGCGGTATGTGCTCACTGTGAGTTTGCTAACACTACTTAAGGAATTTAAATAAATAAAAGAAACATTCAAACAAAATGGGCAATAGTGACTGCCATGGCAAAAGACTGGTTCACTAAAATTGTGTCACGTATCTAATTCATTGTGAAGACTTTTTTAGAAATATAACTTGATTTAAAAAAACATAGTGTGTCTTTGTTGTTTTTCTTTTGTTTCTCTTTTCTTTTGAGTATGAGTGCGGACTCGTACCCTTCCAGTAAAATGTCGGGAATTTTTAAAACTTTGCCGATTGTAGTGTACTAACTGTTGCATGCGCATGCACAAAGCTTGAAGGGTGGTAGAGTCTGTGCTCAAGGTGTGTAACGAGTAACCGACTAGAGCTTCTAATCAGTGTCGCTGCAGTGGAATCACGGACGAGTTGACTTTCTTAGCATCATCGGAGAAGTTGTGAGGCCGCGGATCGACGTACGCGCGTAGTCTCTCTCCTGTTTGCCTGTACCCATTAGTTGTTGTCCTGGTTTTGTTGTTGGTGTTTATTCCGCTCGAGAAGCAAAAAACATATGCATTATGGCCAAAAGGACGTGTTTGCGTGTGTTGCATGGTCGGTGTAAGGGGGGAAAACTGGATTCAGACATTCTAAACTGGTCAGATACGTTAAAATGCAACTTAAGTTGACTTAATGTTTAAGTCAAGAAGAATGTCACCCAATCTATAGACTAAACGGGCAAAAATGTGTCTAAAAAGTAACAAAATGACACGAAAAATGCCTCGAGTTGATATTCCAAAATTAAAAATCCACCGACACCGCAATTTTTTCGAAAATAGTACAAGCAACGTTGCAAGTGTCACGTTTTCATTGACAGTTTCTTTCCATTTTTAGATTTCAATGTGAATTCAATAGGTGGTGGATTTTTAATTGTGGAACAAATTACATGTGTAATTTTAACTGACACAACTTCAAGGTTTTCCACGTCAAACATTGTCAAAATCGTTTGGTCATTGGATAACATAATAAGAATATAATTTCAAACTCTGTCAGAAGTAACAAGGTTGTGGAATTATTCTCAGTGTCAAATTTTTGACAATTTTTTTGACTGTATTAGCTTTCAGATTTTTTTTTATTGTGTCCGTCGTTTAAATTTAGTTGACATTTTTTAAATTTCTGCAAAACCCAGAAGTCAAATTAAATTTTGCTATTCATCAAGGGTTGGCAATCAGCATTATTACATTGCTGCCACCATACATGTATTAAATCCTTATTAATTTGTCACCAGTGGGGCCAACATGGTGACACTGACAATTCACATCCGTAAAGAACAAACTTTAGTTCAATGACTTGTTGGAAATACCGCATGATCGAAGATAAAATGATTAATGAATTAGACTTAGCGTTACCTGTCAGGCAATGGTTGGTACTCCTGCCCTCAATTTGACGTAAACCATTGTCATCATTAATTAAATATTTGACATTGACAGTTGACAATGTTGTGTACCAGCTGTATGACTGTTTTGACACCAACTGTAATTATAGTGTATATTATATAAAATTAAATTGAAAAAAAAATCACATACAATTGTCAAACTTTTGACAGACAAAACTATAACATATGAATATTAAGTATGTTCACTACGGTTATGAAGTGTCAAATTTTTGTCAATTTTCGTGACCATACTAATTTTCAGACAATTTTTGTCGTACTGTACACTAAATCTAGTTACTTTGATAAAAGTAATTTTGAGATTATTTGATTGTGTCCGCCATTTAAATTCAGTTGACATTTTTTTAATTTCTGCAAAACTGCCCTTAAAACTCAGAAATCAAATTCAATTTTGCCACCATAGATTTTTTAAATCCCTATTAATCTTTGACCAGTGGGGCCAACGTGGTGACACTTTGATAATTCAAATCCTTAATAAACAAACTTTAGTTCGATGACTTGTTTTAAGGGCATGGTCGAAAATAAAATGATGAGTGAATTAGAGTTGGCGTTGCCTGTCATGCAATGGTTGGTACTCCTGTATAAAATTAGATTCAAAGAAAATATTATAAATAGTTGTCAAACTCTTCTCTAAAGTCTTAAACAGATAAAACTATAACATATGTACATAAAGTTTGTAAGGTTGTCTGTCAATTGTCAGTGTCAAATTTTTTACAATTCCCTTGACTGTCTAGCTTTCAAATAATTTTTGTCATACTGATTCTAGTTATTTTGATAAAAGAACTTTTGAGGTTATTTTGATTGTGTCATTTGTTTAAGTTCAGTTTTAATTTCTGCAAAAATTGCCTTTAAAACCCAGAAGTCAAATTAATTTTTTAATTTTCCTCCAATATGACCAATATAGTGACACTTTGACAGTTCACAAAACTTAATAGTATCTTGAAAAATTTGAAAATCAAATTAGAGTTGGCGTTGCCTGTCATAAGTCAATGTCAATATAACCTGGACGTAAGTCAATGTCAATATAACCTCTAACTAACCACTCTTTGTCTCAGGGTTATGACAGTGTGAGCTAAAAAAAAGTCTAGTAAGCTATGAAATTTATTGTAAAAGGAATGATGTTGAATTTGGTTCACATTAAATTTCAAAGATTGCTGGTTTTTTTGTCCATCATACAGTAGTACCACCTGTACACATCACAGCCAACTGTAATAAATTGTAGAAAAAAATAATTAGTAATAATCGTGGACGTGTTTATGTGTCGTCATATGTTCCATAAGGAAAGCAGTAAGTATAACTTGACAAGGCTGACATTAATTTGACAAATTATCATGGTACCAACCCAAACAAAACTAAAATCAAAATTTTACTATAACCTTGTGTCTGTTTTTCAGAAAGTGACTAAAATCAACTTGACTCAAGTGCTATTATCTTATCGTAATTAAAATAATCTATAATCGAATGTTTGCGCCAAATTGAAAACTATCGCTTGATTAAGTTAAGTGCTTCCATAATTTCACTGCCGAATGAGTCGATTAACAGTTATCTTGATCACAATTTTTTTATCAAAAACAAATACTTAAATGGACACAAACAAGTCACGTTCTCCACAAAACTCGTTACAATTAAAAAATATGCAATGTAATTTCATTGTAGCGAATTCAGAAAATAAGTATCATCTGCTTACGTCAATCGACAATCAGTTGACATTTGTTGTGTCAACCAGTTTCGTATATTGTCATCATCATCAACAATACAGAGATATTTATTTTTAATCACACGTAAACCAATTAAAAAATTCTTGGAGGCGGCGTCGCCCCGCATCGCTTCGATCCTTATCGAGTCCTCTTTCAGGTTCCCGCCACCAGACCCCCGAGACCTCCGACGAGCGCGTCAGCGACCTGCCCCCGCGCCACTTCGGCGGTCCGCGGGGCGGTCGCGGCGCGCGTCGCGACGTCCGCCGGGACGACAGGCGTCGCACCACTGACGACGAGGAGACCGTCCTCGATAGCCACGAGGTGTCCAGCGTTGACAGAGGTGAGTCGCGTTCAGGCATCCCACCGGTGTCAGGTTGGTAACGTTGCATGTCGAAGCACACTCGATCATACACTTTTTGTATATATTTAGTTACGGGGGGTGGGGGTATGCTTTCTGTTAGCATCATAGGTTAGCATGTTTGGTGAATGTAACTAGTAAAGATGGCCGCGTTGTCTTAGAGTCTATATCGAGCGCGGAAGCGACCTCTTGGTCAGGTGGTAGATCCCAGAGGAGGCGTAGACGTCGCGGGAGACAGCGTAGCCTAACGCCATCTTCGCAACCGGTTGTTAGTGATGAGGCGAACACAGGTAATTGATTTTTTTAAAAATGTTTTGGGTTTGTTGAGTACGAGACGACAGTTTTTGCTTTGTGTCCCTAACCAGCTGCGGCAGAGTGCGAAGGTACTTGTTCTATTCTAATCTGTTTGAGTGGTGTAGATTAAGCGATAGATGCTAGATGTAGAATTGGTGAGAGATGTCTTGCGGACTCCCAAGTGACTTTGATCCTGTGCTTATGATGTTTTTAGTTCGTAAAGCGACAATTTGGAAGGTTTGGTTTTTTCTGGACGGAACAAAGGTTCCCCACTACAATTTGATGACGTCACCGCAAAATTTTGCATAATAATGTTGCTTCAATTTCATAAAACAAGATGTCTTTTTTTTTTCAGCACGCTGTAACAATTTCTGCTCTTAAAATAGTGGTTTAATTTCTATCTGTACCCTCAAAAGCCACATTAAATTTGCCATTTTCATTCTCTTGTCAAGTAGTTAATGGTGTGTGGTAATTCAATTAATGTCGTCCGACGTCTGTTAATAAAATTACGAGTGCACGCTTACACACCTCACTCACAAAGCAATTAGGTTATGTTGTGTTGTGCGACCACGTTCGTTAATTAAAAGCAGCGTGGCCCAAAATGGCGTCGTCTCTGGGATCAGCCTGTCCAGAAAAACCGGCTTCGGTCGATGCTAGCGTAACCGTTCGGTTTAACCGTTTCAGTGAACAACGGCCAGGCAGGTCCGGCCGGCGGCAATGGTGACCACGTGATCCCCAATGACAACCATAACGTTGACGCTGCAGCCACTCAGGGCCCGCCGAAGAGCCGAGGAGACCCGAAGAACCGATCGAACCGGCCGCCCCCCGCCCGCCGCAATGACTCCTCCAAGCCTAAGGAAACGCTGGTGAACGGCACCACCGCCTAGACGTCGCTACTTCATCTACTGTGCGCTCCATTGAACCGATGATGATGATGAAAAAAAGAAAAATAAGAGGGACATTTTGAGTTTCTTTTTTTTAATGATTGTATTAATGATATTGTTGATGTTGTGTTGCATATCTTTTCCCGATGTAGTAAAATGTATTTATCTAGAGGGCGGTCGTCTGCCCCATCCTGGCTGATACCAGAGTGACTGTTTGGTTCTGTGAACCGTACATCCTCGACGTTAGACTGCTGTCTAAGTGTTAGTGGTCGCAGCGGGTGAAGAGCTTAGTGCGATTATGGACAGAGTTGATTTATACTTTAACCTCCAAGAATTTTGTGACTACTTTTCTAATCTTTCATACATTCATGTTAGCGCACATAAATAATGCTCGAAATTTTTAAACTTTAGTCATTACTCTCTTATGGAAGTGTTGAGAATCTTCAGTTTAAGTTTCAGTATATTGTATAATTTATGTGTTATTTATTATTTTTTATTTTTTGTTTTTAGTTTGTAAGATAAAGTGACCATTTGTACCTACTACAAATAGTTTACGGCCATTCTCCTATTCATTTTGATTATTGTAATTGAAAACTTAAACAAATGTAATGTAAATAAAGCCTCCTAAATTAGCTAATACAGTATTTGGTTAGGTGCTCTGTTTATGATTTGTTACAATGGTTTATCTGCTGTGTATTGGTATAACACATTTTTGCATTGAATAAAACATTCAATAAAAAAACACCCTTTTACTAGTGCCAACTCGAACACCAACCCTTTACGAAAGCGTACACACTCGACTTCTGGACTCCAATCAGAGGTGGAAGTTTACCTTTTGCGAAGCTTTGAAGTTCCGCGATGCGTAAATATTGACGGAAACTCGATGCTATATCAAAAGGAAAGGGATTGAAAGTATGGCTTGTACTTAAAAAAAGCACTGAAAAGCGTTTTTACTGACAGTAAGATGAATAATTCAAGAGTTCGCACGTCCTTAACCTCAAAATCAGAATCATTTTTACGATTGTCAGCAACCGAACGTCCAAAATTACAATACTTGGTTTGCCGCTCACATGTGCGGTGATATTCACTACATTCCAGCGGCGTGATTGGGTGGCTTGCGCTAATTTACTAATCGTACGTATTTCAACAAGGCGGCAAGCCCACGCCTACTTTGAACAATTAGGTTTCAAAAAACCGTACTTAGTACAATGATAATCCACTTTTTTATTTTGTGTCTAGGTGTGTGTGACACTGAAGAGCATTGTAATCCGAAAACACACTTATTATTGTCGATAAGGTTTCACAAAAATAGACGTTTATCATAAAGGAAGAACTTTAGTAATCAAAATAACTTGATGACTTGGTTTAATAAAACACGTCGAGTTGTAGATAAGTTAAGTTGTTTTGGTCATTGAAGTAATTAAAGTAACAATTATTGCAAAACCGGTTAAAGTGGGTACAAATCACCCAAACACCTCAAATTAGTTAATTCGAGAACAAAAATGTTATCACCAAATCCATTTTTGAGAGATAAAGAGGACGTTCCAGATTTTCCACGTCGGAAAAAAAACTAACATAACAACACTCAAGAGCTGTCGAACGATTTCTGAATCATCTAGATTAAACTCGCTCCTCACTCAAACCTATATATAAACCAAAACATCCAACAACAACTCATTATCAGCCAAAATGTTCGCAAAATTCGTATCCCTCTTAGCTTTGGTGTCAGCAGTGTACTCTGTTGATTTCCAAATAAAAAACAACTCTCCAGACACTCCAGTTTTCGTCCAGCTCCTAGGAACGGAGTATTCAGACCCCTTCATCCTACATGGAGGCGAAGAAGTAAGTTTTACTTTAACTCCGCGTTCCTTCTAACACCTCCTTTAGGTGGACCTTACGTTCGGAGAACCCTGGAGTGGCCGAATTTGGGGCCGCGTTGACTGTTACAGCGTCGAGGATTGCGGGGCAGCTGGACCAATCCCGGCCTCCCTTGCCGAAATCACGGTAGGCGACGGTATGGCCTTCTACGACTTGTCTTTGGTTGACGGTTTCAATATTGATCTTTCCGTAAGTCTTGCCCTGAGTCGTTTCAACATGTTTCAGCGGGTTTTGTAGATGGAACCCATTGATGGTCACGGTGACGGAGGTCAGTACAGTTGTCAAAAATCCGAGTGTGCCTATCCCATTTTGAACGACTGCCCTGAAGAACTGAAATTGTTCAATTCAGATGGCGTGTTGGTCAGTTGTCAAGCGGCTTGTAACGTCTTCGGTGATGACTTGTATTGTTGCCGTGGTGAACATTCCACTCCTGATACTTGTAAGTCTTCTGATTGGCCAGTGGACTATGCGTCGTTCTTCAAACAGAGGTGCCCGGATGCGTACAGTTATGCTTATGATGATCAGCAGAGTACTTACACGTGCGACAGCAACAGATATATTGTTACTTTCTTGTAAATAGGGTTAAGATTGAAAAAATAAAATCATCCTTTGTTTATCAAGTTATAAATAATATTATAATTAAGTAATTCCTCACACAAGATTGTTAATAGTAAATGTAAATTCTTTGTTTGAATCGTTGATAAAGTGTGGCATAATTTAATATTATGTAAATTCTTTGCTTGAATCGTTGATAAAGTGTGGCAAATATTAACCTCATGTAATTTTGTTAGCTTTGCAATTTTTCTCTATCTCAGTAATTTTCTGTGCTTTATAATTTAAATAAGTTTAAATGTTGTTACTGCTCTTTTGAAACTTTAACACTTGTTCGGTTAATATCAGAGTCATAGAAATTGAATACTTCAATGGAATTGAGGTCAATAACACAGAAACACGTGGCGGAAGCGGAGTGCGCGGTTCCTTGTCGAGCTGGCGGTCGCGCCATCTGCACAACAGACGCAGATCTTGAATAGAAGTCAGGGGATCTGTCGGGATGACGTGGAATTTCCTGAACACTAGAAAAAATCATCCTAATCTTTTTAACACGGCACCAAAAATGTTTCAAACGGGGTTTCAGCGAAATAAAACATCTTCATCGTTTCACAGTTTTTATTCAATGAAAAATAATTTCTGGTTCCTCGTTACAGATGGTAAAATTTCTCTCATCTACAAACACTCGTCGTACAAAGGGTCTGATTACAATACATTTAGATATGTTTAACATCAATGCTTAGGATCGCCACTCATCATCACATTTTTGCAAAAATAAATATTTACAATTGGATTTTCTAGTAAACAAATCAATATCAACAAAACTGGTCTTCGGGGTTACATCGAAGATGATCTAGACATTTACAGTAATCGTTCGCATTCCTCGCTGATGACGGTCTCGTCGTCGTCTTCGGACTCCGTGCAGATGTCGTCTTCGTCACCGGACCAGTGTTCAAACTCCTCCTTGTGGTGTTCTAGGGCCATGAGAGAGGGGAAGAGACTATCACAAGCGGAGCACCTGAAACAAAAAACACTTCCACTTTAATACCGGAATGTCAAAGAAGTTAATAATCGCTATTTACATTTTCATCAAGCAGCGCTTCGCAAATAAAACATGAAACAGGCAAGCAATAATCCGTCCGCTGTATTTGTATTTTCGTGCGGGGGTTCGATGAAAAATAAACTTGATTTTGTGTTCGCTGGCAATAAAAGTTTTATTGAAAAGTTGAGACGTGACCGAAGAAACATTTCGGCTCGTCAATAGGAAGCATTGAAAATCCATATCGCTCGACATGTCCTTTTGTCCGAGGGGTGTAATTAACTTCCAAGCGGAGGACGGCGATAAAGCGCCAGCGAATTTTTATATTAGGAGCCAATTAAAAGAAAGAAACGGTCACACGTAGGCGGATAATTAGAGAGGAATTCCAGACTTTCAATTTTCTTAGGGACACGCTTTTTAATGAGAGTAAAAATTTAAACGGAATGTCGAAATTGTGAATTTATTTCGTTTGATAAAGAAGCGGGTCAAAGTTCGGGGATTGTAAGCCTTTTGAAGGTTTAATGTCGAGAATTAAAAGAAATCGCGACGTAGTCTCGCTGCAGGGAGCAGGGTTTAATCCGAACCGAGCTCCTACTATATATTTTAAACGCGTCTTTCACTGTTGCGAATTAATTTGTGCTTCCGCGTTGTGCTAGCATGTTTACAGCAATAACACCGAGTTAATTAATAACCTCCAGGTGCCGAATTAGTCAAACAACAAGTTCGTAAAAATTCTCTTAAAACTCATCGAGAACCGCCTACGCAGTTTACGACATTAATAATTTTCTTAAATAATTTAATTAAAGTTAGACTGGGATGTAAAACTTGTGCAGGAATCACGCCCGCACATGTTACTTTTTGCGGGAAAACAACACGGCTGGGGAAATCTGTTAAGTTACATAATTAGAACGAGGGAGGAACTTAATTGTTTCCCAGTAATTATTTTCTTGTTTATTTTAGTTCAGGGAGTAAATACACATTCTGGGTTTTATCGATCTGTGCTAGACGTTTCGTTACGCCACCTTCAATGGATTGGCGGTCGGAGTGACTGGATGATGGAAGTTAGTGTGGATAATGAATAAGCACCAAAGTGTAGCCGTGTGTTCAGACACAGGGTCGAGGATTAATGAAGTGACCATTTGAAACAAAGGCGATTGTGTGGAACAATGGAAACCTGATTGCCTGTATTGGAATTGTCCAACTTACACAGTGGAACGTATCGATGTTTTGGTGACAAAAACAAAATAGAGGACCTACGTTGTGCCAACGTCATTTTAATATTACTTAAAAAATGTTTATGCTTACCCGAAGTGACGTTTCTTCTGTTTGTGAGAGGCTAACTGCTTCGGACAGGCGAAACTTCGATCGCAGACGTTGCACGTTAGAGCCTCATCTAGAAACGAAGGAAAAACATCATTAAACAGCATCTTAAATTCGCCGAGACGGGTCATCACTCAAAGCATCAAATTGCTTTTCCTTAGCGTACGATTAATTTTTGCTTCTCGAATGATATTCGAAAATATTGTTACCCACAGTGTTAAATTTCCGATACCGGTTGACGTCACTTCCTTTAAAAAATTGCACGCGAAGGAAAACTTATTGTATTGCCGTGAGCTAAGGAACAAATTCAGAATCAATTTTTTCAATGTCGAATTCGGAGGAAGGTCGTGTCGGTTCTTTTCGGTTGGTCACAGGGACGACGTCACGGTAGAATAAGCAATCAAAGAGACATTTCGTTTTCATTTACAGATGATTCGAATGTTTCAGAGTTTTGGGATTGTGGTTTATGGCAGTCAGTCGTAAAGCTCAACAAAAATCGGCCACTTTAACCAATTCCGAGACACTTCCACGTTTTTATTTGCATCATTTGAACGCTCTTCACACGACCTTTGTCGTAAAGTTGCGCTATTTGACCAAGTGGATTTGATGTAAATATAAGCAGTTTGACAGGTACTGGAGGATTGGAGTCTTAGGTATATGTTCAAAATATATTAAGGTTTTTTGTAGGAGCTTGATTTATTCGGGCCTGCGTTACTTTTATTGTTTTCGTCTTGAATTGAATGTTTGTTAATGGCACACGCGCTGACTTGAAACAAAAAGGAAGTTTTATTGTTTTCGTGGAACGCAAAAAACAAACACTAATGTATTTCACTCGTCGACCCTCAAGAAAGCAACTTTCTCTTGTTATTTCGATACAAACGTGCTTCAAATCAACTACCTCAGTTGCTATCAGCAACACAATTTCCTTTTCGTCTACAAACAAAATCGATAGGTCCCGTAAATGGCACAGTCGGTAGGATACACCCCCATTTTTTGACTTTCATAAAACTAACCTCTCGTTCGCAATTAACCCACTACTCCGCAAACTTTCATGTGCAGCCCTTCCGAAATCCTCTTAGTGACCACTAACAAGTCAAAGCACCCCTAATAAAACCCCCGCTCGCTTCATTATTCCACCATTACGAGCGAAAGTTCGCAACTCTTCCGAGTTGGACGAAAAATCCGCCTTATCACTTATAATTAAATCGGCGGCGACGAATTCCGGGGAGCTAATCAAGCGCACATCGACGATATCAACGGATTATCGCTCCGATACCGCCGCAACCAGAAAATCCGAATTAAATATCGATCGAGACGAATTCTAATAGAGTACAGAACAAATATTTATCGTCGTTTACTGCTGAAAAGGAAAATAACGACTCGTGACAATTATCCCTGGGCTTTGTATGCTTTGCAACAAGTACAGTTTGGATGTTTGCTTTAAGATATTTTGTTTGCGAACGACAAAGGAGGGCAGGAAGGATTTCTGGAACAGAAAAGTGTTTCTTGAACGTGCGATAATATGATCGTTGAAAAAAAAATTAAACATATGCAACCCACAATTTACCCATCCAACGAATGACGTAATTGTTCGCCAAACCTTGATAAGATAACAAAAAAATTGTTCCCAAATAACGACAAAATCATTTTTAAAGGTTTTATTCACGACAAACTCGGGCACATTTTGTTGGGTGTAACGACACCTTACGTCATTTAACCGGACGTAACGCTACTATTTCACAATTTGTGTAAGTCTAGTTTGGTTATAATGTTTCATTTCGTCACAAAAATGTTCGAAAATTATGGAACAAATGTCACACTGTGGATTTCTCTGATTACTTTACTCCTGACCTACATTTACTATGACGTACGAAAAAAACAAAACTTCTGGAAAAAAATGGGGGTACCCTTCATAAAGCCCCGATTCTTCGTTGGTAGTATGGAAATGATGTCCTCAAAATCACTTGCCGAGAAACTTCAGACTATATATCGCACTTACCCCGACGCAAGGTAAATGACTTGTTAACCGTAGCGCCCCCTTGTATCACGTTTTAAACATTTAAGGTGCCACGGTGTTAATCAATTTTCGTCGCCGATTTTAGTGATTAAAGACCCTGATTTGATCAAACAAGTAACAGTGAAAGACTTTGATCACTTTGTCAATCATCGGTCTATGGCAATCCTCGACAATGACCCGTTCTGGAGCAAGAACCTTTTTGCCAGTCGTGACGAGAGATGGCGCAATTTAAGATCTACCTTAAGTCCCTCTTTTACTAGCAGCAAAATGAAGATCATGTTTAGTTTGATCGACGAGTGTGCGCAACAATTCGTGGACTATTTCAAGAAACAAGACGAAGAGGTGGTTGAACTCGAAGTGAAGGACGCTTTGAGCAGATACACCACTGACGTCATCGCGACTACCGCATTTGGGGTTCGTTGTAACTCGCTACAAGACAAGAAGAATGACTTTTACGTGATGGGGGAAGACGCTAGCAATATTGGTGGACTAAGACTTCTCAAGTTTGTTTTTTACGAAATTAGTCCGTTTTTGTGCAAGGTACTTCTACATTTTCCAATTTCGCTTTGATAGGGTTGAGTTTGTTTCAGTTGTTACAAGTCAGAATCATCCCAACTAATGTTACCAACTACTTTTCAAAAATAATCGAAGATACGGTTAGAACAAGAAGGGACAAAAATATAGTTCGCCCCGATATGATACAGTTGCTTATGGAAGCCCAAAACAATGATGCCAACAACCAGAATAAACGGGAAATCACCCTCGATGATATTAATTCTCAAGCTTTTATCTTCTTTCTGGCTGGGTTTGAAACGGTTTCCACTTTTCTGACGTTCACTCTCTACGAACTCGCGCTTAATCGGGATGTTCAGGACCGTCTGCGACAAGAACTTGACTCGGTGAAGGAAACGATCACGTATGAAACTCTTTTGGGTTTGAAATATCTCGACATGGTTGTTTGTGAAAGTTTACGGAAGTGGCCACCGGCTATTGTTACTGATAGACAAGTCACTAAAAATTTTACCATCGAGCCTGAAAAACCAGGGGAAAAGGAAATCCTGTTGGAGAAAGGTCTGACGTGTTGGATACCCATCATTGGACTACACACTAATGCTAAATTTTATCCCAATCCGGAAAAGTTTGACCCGGAAAGATTCAGTGAAGAAAATAAGCATAAGATTCATTCTTCGGTGTACATGCCGTTCGGGGCTGGACCTAGGAATTGTATTGGTTCGAGGTTTGCAATTTTAGAAAGCAAACTGATTATTTTCTACATTTTGAGAAATTTTGAAGTTGTACAAATTGAGAAAACGCAAGTTCCGATGGTTCTGGATAAGAAGAAAATGAATCTAGCCGCTCAAGGGGGAGTATGGCTGGGACTTAAAAAAATTAAATAGATACGATTTAACTATTTTAACCTTCAAAATATATAAATTAAAATGTGCTTTTCGTTTTATCTAACCACCCACTCTCAATCTATAAGCTAGTTAAAGCCTCCACTCTGTTATCAGAATTGCACCGATAAGATGATGATTGCAGTAAAGTGTTTACTCTACTGTTTCGATCATGTTTGTTTCTTGTGAAAATCTGTCCGCATTTTTTGAAATAAATACTATATTATGGCTTACGCTCTTGGTCACCGCCGCCACCTACTTCTACATAGATGTAAAGAACAAACAAAGCTTCTGGAAGAAAAAAGGAGTACCATACATCGAACCAGCATTTCTTTTGGGAAGTGTGGAACTTAACCGAACAAAATCGTTTGCTGAATCTATTCAAGACGCATATAATGTTTATCCCGACGAAAGGTGACTATAAGCCAAAGAAGCACACTAAATTCGTCTGAAATATTTTTCCAGATACCACGGAATCTACCAATTCACGTCTCCTTCTTTAATCATCAAAGATCCCGATTTGATTAAACAAATAACCGTGAAACACTTCGACCATTTCGTCAACCACCGAGAAGTGACAAGTGCAGACGCTGATCCTTTCTGGAGCAAGAACCTTTTTGCTAGTAGGGACGAAAGATGGCGCGATTTAAGATCGACCCTAAGTCCCTCTTTCACTAGTAGCAAAATGAAAATCATGTTTAATTTAATAGATGAGTGTGCCCAACAGTTCATCCAACACTTCAAGGAACAACAACAAGAGGTCGTTGAACTGGAAATGAAAGACACTCTAAGCCGATACACCAATGACGTCATCGCAACCGCTGCCTTTGGTCTACAATGTAACTCACTAAAAGATCGGGAGAACGATTTCTACCTGATGGGGAAAGACGCCAATGACTTTAGTGGGTTAAGAATCTTCAAGTTTTTGCTTTACGCAATAAGTCCGACCCTGTCAAAGGTGAATTTTCCTCTGTACTAAATCAAATATTTGTTCTTGTGTGTTCCAGTGGCTAAAAATAAAAATTATCCCAGCCAACGTCACGGATTACTTTTGCCAGATCATTGAAAACTCGGTCCATATAAGGAAAGAAAGAAACATCGTACGTCCTGACATGATCCACTTACTCTTAGAAGCCCAAAAGGGTCGTCAAAACCATGAAGAAACCGTTGGAATTAGTGAAGGCTTCTCTAGTGTGTCCGACTCTGAGTTAACTAAGAATCGGCGCAAACAAGAGATAACACTCGACGATATCAATTCCCAGGCCTTTGTCTTTTTTTTGGCAGGGTTTGAAACGGTGTCCACTTTCCTTACGTTCACACTCTACGAACTAGCCCTGAACCCTCAGATTCAAGATCGTCTAAGAAAAGAAATTCAATCAGTGGAGGGCAAAATGATTTACGACAAAGTCCTAGGACTAAAGTACCTCGACATGGTGGTTTGTGAAAGTCTGCGTAGATGGCCACCAGCTGTTACCACAGATAGACAAGTAAGCAAGGACTTTATAATAGAACCTGTGAAACCAGGAGAGAAAAAACTCCTTCTGGAAAAGGGCGCAGTCTGCTGGTTGCCGGTTTTTGCTATCCATAATGACGCCAGATTTTACCCCAATCCAGAAAAGTTCGATCCGGAACGTTTTAGTGAGGAGAACAAAAACAAGATTAACCCGTCTATGTATATCCCGTTTGGGTCTGGACCCAGGAATTGCATAGGTTCCAGATTTGCGCTATTGGAAGGAAAGTTGCTTCTTTCTTACATTCTCAAGAATTTTGAGGTGGTCAAAATCGGAAAGACCAAGATTCCGGTGGTTTTAGATAAGACGCAAATCAATCTAGCGTCTGAGGGAGGAATGTGGTTGGGTTTCAAAAAACTTTAAAAGTAAAGACTTACATGTACTATAAATAAAATATTGCGTGTTAGAAAATTAACTCGTTTTATTATTATCTAATGCGATAAGATAACTAGACTAGATCGATAGATACACACTCGCTGTTATTCATGCTTTCATAATGGTCCTATTACTTGCGTTTCTGATCCCGTTTTTGGGAAAAGAAGGCACGATTTGGCTAGTTCTAGTTTTATCCATAGTCGCGTACTTTTCGTACAATGTAAGGAAAAAACAATCATACTGGAAGAAAAAAGGGATTAAACACGCGAAACCGAAATTTCTGCTTGGTAACATAGAAATCATCCGGTCGAAACCATTCTCTGAGAAGATTCTAGAAATATACAACGACTTCCCGGACGAAAGGTAGGTCATAATAAATTATTACTACCATCTACGGTTCCATAACCATTCAAGGTACTACGGAGCTTACCAATTCACCGAACCCGTTCTGGTGGTCAAAGACCCAGACCTAATCAAGCAAATCACAGTAAAACAATTCGACCATTTCGTCAATCATCGCGTTTTGGCTAGCCCCGAAGCAGATCCATTCTTCAGCAAAAACCTGATCTCAAGCCGGGACGAAAGATGGCGCGATTTGAGGGCCACGTTAAGTCCGTCTTTCACCAGCAGCAAAATGCGATTCATGTACACGTTGATCGATGAGTGTGCACAACAATTCATTGACCATTTCCGGAAAGAAGAAGGCGAAATAATAGAACTAGAAATGAAAGACACCTTGACCAGATACACCAACGACGTCATCGCAACTACCGCTTTTGGTCTTCAGTGCAATTCACTGAAAGACAGAAACAACGACTTCTATCTCATGGGAAAGGACGGTTCCAATTTTGGGGGTTGAGGTCCTTTAAATTCTTTATGTATGGAAGTAGTCCTACTCTATTCAAGGTATGTTTAAGAAACGTGATTAGGTTAGTACAGAATGATATTTCAGCTGCTGAAGATAAAACTCGTTCCCACGTACATCGTCAACTTCTTTTCGAAGATTATAGAAGATACGGTGACCACGAGAAAAGAGAAAAAAATTGTTCGCCCGGATATGATTCACCTACTACTAGAAGCGCAAAAGCGGCGTCATGAAGATACCAAGACCAACGAAGATTTTTCCGAGCTCGAAGAGAGCAAAAACCGTCAAAAACAAGAAATCACTCTTGAAGATATCTGTTCACAAGCCTTCGTTTTCTTCCTTGCGGGTTTTGAATCAGTCGCCACGTTTCTAACTTTTGCATTTTACGAACTGGCTGTGAATCCAGACATTCAAAAACGTCTTCGTGACGAAGTACAAATAGTTGACGGAAAAATCACCTACGAAGCTCTTCTTGGTTTAAAATACATGGACATGGTTGTTTCCGAGGTTCTAAGAAAGTGGCCACCGGCGATTTTAACCGACCGAGAAATAAATAAAAAGTTTACAATCCAACCGAAAAAACCAGACGAAAAAACCCTTGTCCTAGAAGAAGGTATGAACTGCTGGATTCCCATATTTGCGATTCATAGGGACGAAAAGTTTTATCCTGATCCTGAGAAATTTGATCCGGAGAGATTCAACGAGGAGAATAAAGCCACAATTAACCCGTCCGTGTATTTACCGTTTGGTGCAGGACCCAGGAATTGTATAGGTTCCAGATTTGCTCTGTTGGAAGGAAAGTTGCTTCTTTATTACGTATTGAAGAATTTTGAGGTGGTTACGACTGGAAAGACGAAGATTCCGGTGGTTTTAGATAAGAAAATGGTTAATCCAGCGGCTGAAGGAGGAATGTGGTTGGGTTTCAAAAAGTTATAAACAAAATTGTTTTGTATTAGTTTGAAGTACCTATTAAATACAAAGAATTTCACTTAGTTTTTATCTAAGGCGATTAGATAGCCGTTTGGAACATCATCGCACATAATTGTGATTACTGTTGTCATGGTTCTATTCATTGCGTTTTTGCTCCCATTTTTGGGAAAAGAAGGGATGGTATGGCTTCTTCTAGCTGTGTCGATAGTCGCATACGTGTTATACCATATAAAGAAAAAACAATCGTACTGGAAAAGAAAAGGAGTCCAGTATGTAAAACCTAAGATCCTGATCGGAAATATACCAATCATCCGTTCGAAATCGTTCGCCGAGACGATTCAAGATATATACAAGAAGTTTCCGGACGACAGGTAAGTCATACCGTCTTAGTACTACCACTACAGTTCCACCATTTGTTAAGATACCATGGAATGTACCAATTCACCGTGCCAACTCTCATGCTTAAAGACCCCGACCTGATCAAACAAATCACCGTGAAAGAATTCGACCATTTTGTCAACCATCGCAATTTTGTCAGCACCGACACAGACCCATTCTGGAACAAAAATCTGTTCGCAAGCAGAGACGAAAGATGGCGTGATTTAAGAACCACTCTGAGCCCTTCTTTCACCAGTAGCAAAATGCGAATCATGTATACGTTAATCGATGAGTGTGCACAACAATTCGTTGACCACTTCAAAAAAGAAAAAGACGTAACAGTGGAACTAGAAATGAAAGACACCTTGAGAAGATACACGAATGACGTCATCGCAACTGCCGCTTTTGGTCTTCGGTGCAACTCGCTTAAAGACCGAAATAACGATTTTTATCGCATGGGAAAAGTAGGTTCTGACTTTGGGTTTTGGCGAAGTCTTAAGTTGTTCGTCTATGGAGTTAGTCCCGCGTTGTGCAAGGTATGTAACGTAATGTAGTTACCCTGTCACAAAAAAATGTTTCAGCTTTTGAACCTAAAAGTCATTCCTGGAAACATCGCCAAGTATTTTTCTAAGATTATAGAAGACACAGTGAAGACCAGAAAAGAGAAACAAATCGTCCGACCAGACATGATACATCTACTTCTGGAAGCTCAAAAAGGTCGTCTTCACCAGGACGAAGACATCAAAGTCAGTGAAGGTTTCTCCAGCGTGCCTGAGTTCGAAGTGGGAAAAAATCGCCAAAAACAAGAAATCACTCTTGAAGATATCTGTTCACAAGCTTTCATTTTCTTCCTTGCAGGGTTCGAAACGGTCTCAACTTTTCTAACTTTCGCGTTCTACGAATTGACCGTAAATCCGGAGATACAAAGTCGTCTACGCGCAGAACTACAAACAGTGGAAGGAAAAATCACCTACGAGACTCTCCTCGGGTTGAAATACCTCGACATGGTCGTCTCCGAAGTTCTAAGAAAGTGGCCACCGGCAATTTTAACCGATCGAGAAGTAAATAAACAAATTACAATCCAACCCAAAAAACCCGGCGAACGACCCCTCGTTTTAGAAGAGGGTGTCGCCTGTATGCTTCCCATTTTTGCGATTCACAGGGATGAGAAGTTTTATCCTGATCCTGAGCAATTCGATCCCGAGAGATTCAGCGATGAGAACAAACACAAAATTAATCCTTCGGCGTATTTACCTTTTGGTGCGGGACCCAGAAACTGTATTGGTTCTAGGTTCGCTCTCCTGGAAAGCAAACTGCTTATCTATCACGTCCTGAGGAACTTCGAGTTGGTTCAAGTGGAGAAGACACCAAACCCGGTTATTCTGGATAAATATCAGTTCAACATCACGGCGGAGGGCGGGATGTGGCTGGGATTAAAAAAAATTGACTTTTAAATTGGCTTACATTAAAAACAATAAAGTTTCCAAATGAGCAGAGTTTAATGATTTTTGAGGTCGTAAGTCGACACATTACATCCTCGTTAGAACAAATCGCCGACACAACTTCGCCACTACGGTCCTTCGTCATCCTTAACAGGAAACGTGACTCGACATCCAGGATAGTTTCCTGTAATCTCTGGTTATGCTGGGACATGAAACCCGTCAAAGTTTTTCTGGACTTTAATGCTACACGTATCCAGAGATGAGCGGTGTTCGTGTTGCCGAAGTTAAATGGATATAAAACAGTCGGAAAGGACAAGTTTATTCAATTTAACTTCATCCTTAATTCGGAAATATATTTATAGTTGGCTATCAAATTACGTACGATGAAGTTGGTCCGTCCTACTGAGACCGTTTACAAAATTAACGCGCTAAACTGTCGTTAAATAATTTAAGTTATTTTAAACGAATCAGTCGCTTGTCGACAAATTACAACCCAGCCGCCCCAAAATGATATTTAAAGCTCACTTCTGTTTTTTTGCAGCTGGGCAACCGCACGTCCTCGCATCGCAACAAAGCTCCATTAAACACTCAACTTTTTTAATTTTGCTTTGCTTATTTATAGAGCCACAACTCGCAAAAACGCCTTATTATCCATTCCCCACTTTGCGTCATTTCTCCCCTGTGCATCCGTCCCTGTACGTTTATCGATTGGTCGTCACGACGAAACTAGCAAATGGTCTACCATTGTTGCATACATTAACTCCGCAAACACAGAGCGCTTCCAATTTTGTTGTATTGTTGAATAAAACCGAGTTGAATGAAGTCCCCTCGTCCGACAAAGAGCCGAACACTCCCTCAATCAAATCCTCACCCACACAACTTAATATTTAATTTTAAACGATTCCCAAATGCCTGAGGCCGACATCACAACTGAAATCTCCCCAAATTATGCTTTTTTCTCCATACAGTGATCCAATTTGCTCGAGAGCAAACACCTCAGCTGCGTTATTATTAAGAGCTGACGAGCTGAAAGAAATCGGGGGCGATTTTTTCGATCGGTGGGGAACGGGAAACATTATAGGACTGAATAGAGAAGAACTAGCATCTGCGTTAAACACACTACCCTTCAAAATATGACAATCTGGTAAATAGTAATACGAAAGGGAGATCTGTAAAGAACGGAAAAGTATTAAAAAATCAATGTAGGGGCAGCGGATTTTGTCTTATTTAATAAAAGGTGTAAGGTATACGACCGTGGAAAAATTCCTCAAATGAGATTTTTCCGTCTTAATGAAAAGTCGAACCCATTTAATCCCGCTAAATTGCTTTATTTATTGTCGATTAACGACATTCCAACTGGGAAACCGATAATCCGATTCCATTCCGGTGGCGAATTTCAGTCTCTCCAAAGTTGTGAAGTTATTTGTGAAAGGGAATGTCAAACTGAACAATAGCCGACGTGGGAGTAACAACTGTTCTATTTCAACTCTCCTAATCCTCTCAAACTGAAACAATTATACCTATCGCAATTAACGGCGACGTTCCCAAAAAACGTTTCCAATTTATGGCCGAAATTCATGCACTCAGCGAACGAGATAACCTCTTAATTGTCGTATTTCACAACGAAGACGAAGTATCCAAGAAGCGTCACTCGAGCGATTATCTTTCAAGTTCCAGAAGAGCAGTTAATAGTAATTGCAGGTGCGATTTAAGTTCGGGGGTCGTTAAGTGGAAAATTACGGCTAAATGATGCGTTTTATGCAAAAATGCGATGAGACGAGAAAGTCGATAAAATTTAATTTGGAATTTAAACAAAAAGGATCTTGAGGATTCCAGCGCTAGGAAGTAAATTAACTTGAAGCGAACAGAGCTGAGTGAACTTCCTTGTTCTGTTTCTCTAGAGTCACTACATGCAAATACGAGTAATGGATATAAAGGTTTCGACGTTTCGGAGTGAAACATCAAAACAAGAGGAAGCGCGAAAGCATTAAACTTATTCACGAAAATTCGGCTTATTTGCAACCTTTACTATTTTTAGTATATGCCAATTTAAAACTCTTTTTTTTAATCCACGATGAACGCGATAGATATAATCAGTTTGCTTTCCAGGAGGGTGAACCTAGAACCAATACAGTTTCTGGATCCCGCACCAAAAGGTAAATACACGAAGGATTAATTTTGCGTTTGTTCTCATCAGATTGCTCAAGTTCGGGGTAAAATCTGTCATCCCTGGGAATCGCAAAAAGGGAAAGCAAACGACACCCTCCTCTAAAAAATGAAGGGTTGTTCGCCGGGTTTTTTGGGTTCGATTGTGTTTTAGTTACTTGTCGCCTCATGTCTGGTCGGACGATTTGTTCCTCTTTTTCGCATAGAGTCGATACTGGTCTGAGTGCGGTTTGGTCTGTAGATCAAACAAGTTCTCAAGCGACTAAATATTTACGATGACGCTCCACACGGCTATCTAACCACTATAGATAAAAAATCAAGTGAAATTACTTGTATTTAGTAGGTACTTCAAACTAGTACAAAACACTTCTAATTATAAGTGTTTGAAACCCAAGCACATTCCTCCTTCAGCCGCTGGATTCACTATATTCTTATCTAAAACCACCTTTCCTTCCAACAGAGCAAACCTGGAACCTATACAGTTTCTGGGTCCTGCACCAAACGGTAAATACACGGACGGGTTCAGTGTGGTTTATTCTCCTCGTTGAATCTTTCGGGATCAAATTTCTCAGGATCAGGATAAAACTTTTCGTCCCTATGAATCGCAAACATGGGAATCTAACAGTTCATACCTTCTTCTAGGACAAGGGTTTTTTCGTCTGGTTTTTTCGGTTGGATTATAAACTTTTTATTTATTTCTCGGTCGGTTAAAATCGCCGGTGGCCACTTTCTTAGAACCTCGGAAACAACCATATCCATGTATTTTAAACCAAGCTTCGTAGGTGATTTTTCCTTCCACTGTTTGTACTTCTTCACGAAGACGTTTTTGAATGTCTGGATTCACAGCCATTTCGTAAAATGCAAAAGTTAGAAACGTGGCGACTGATTCAAAACCCGCAAGGAAGAAAACGAAGGCTTGCGAACAGATATCTTCAAGAGTGATTTCTTGTTTTTGACGGTTTTTGCTCTCTTCGAGCTCTGAAAAATCTTCGTTGATCTTGGTCTCTTCGTGACGCCCCTTTTGCGCTTCTAGTAGTAGGTGAATCATGTCCGGGCGAACAATTTTTTTCTCTTTTCTCGTGGTCACCGTATCTTCTATAATCTTCGAAAAGAAGTTGACGATGTACGTGGGAACGAGTTTTATCTTCAGCAGCTGAAATATCATTATGTACTAACCTAATCACGTTTTTTAAATATACCTTGAATAGAGTTGGACTACTTCCATACATAAAGAATTTAAAGGACCTCATCCCCCCAAAATCGGAACCGTCCTTTCCCATGAGATAAAAGTCTACGTTTCTGTCTTTCAGTGAATTGCACTGAATACCAAAAGCGGTAGTTGCGATGACGTCGTTGGTGTATCTGGTCAAGGTATCTTTCATTTCTAGTTCTATTATTTCTCCTTCTTCTTTTCGGAAATGGTCAATGAATTGTTGTGCACACTCATCGATCAACGTGTACATGAATCGCATTTTGCTGCTGGTGAAAGACGGACTTAACGTGGCCCTCAAATCGCGCCATCTTTCGTCCCGGCTTGAGATCAGGTTTTTGCTAAAGAATGGATCTGCTTCGGGGCTAGCCAAAACGCGATGGTTGACGAAATGGTCGAATTGTTTTACTGTGATTTGCTTGATTAGGTCTGGGTCTTTGACCACCAGAATGGGTTCGGTGAATTGGTAAGTTCCGTAGTACCTTGAATGGTTATGGAACTGTAGATGGTAGTAATAATTTATTATGACCTACCTTTCGTCCGGGAAGTCGTTGTATATTTCTAGAGTCTTCTCAGAGAATGGTTTCGAGCGGATGATTTCTATGTTACCAAGCAGAAATTTCGGTTTTGCGTGTTTAATTCCTTTTTTTTCCAATATGATTGTTTTTTCCTTACATTGTACGAAAAGTACGCGACTATAGATAAGACTAGTACTAGCCAAATCGTGCCTTCTTTTCCCAAAAACGGGATCAAAAACGCAAGTAACAGGACCATTACGAAAGCACAAATGACAAGAAATGTGCATCTAGCAATCTAGTTATCTTATCGTGTTAGATAATAAAACGAGTTAATTTTCCAACACGCAATATTTTATTTATAGTACATGTAAGTCTTTACTTTTAAAGTTTTTTGAAACCCAACCACATTCCTCCCTCGGACGCTAGATTGATTTGCGTCTTATCTAAAACCACCGGAATCTTAGTCTTTCCGGTTTTGACCACCTCAAAATTCTTGAGAATGTAAGAAAGAAGCAACTTTCCTTCCAACAGTGCAAACCTAGAACCTATACAATTCCAGGGCCCATACCCAAACGGGATATACACAGACGGGTTAATCTTGTGTTTGTTTTCCTCACTAAAACGCTCCGGATCGAACTTTTCTGGATTGGGGTAAAATCTGGCGTCATTATGGATAGCAAAAACCGGCAACCAGCATACTGCGCCCTTTTCCAGAAGGAGTTTTTTCTCTCCTGGTTTCACAGGTTCTATTATAAAGTCCTTGCTTACTTGTCTATCTGTGGTAACAGCTGGTGGCCACTTACGCAGACTTTCACAAACCACCATGTCGAGGTATTTAGTCCTAGGAGTTTGTCGTAAGTCATTTTGCCTTCCACTGACTGAATCTCTTTTCTTAGACGATCTTGAATCTGAGGGTTTAGGGCTAGTTCGTAGAGTGTGAAAGTAAGGAAAGTGGACACCGTTTCAAACCCTGCCAAAAAAAAAAGACAAAGGCCTGGGAATTGATATCGTCGAGTGTTATTTCTTGTTTGCGCCGATTCTTAGTTAACTCAGAGTCGGACACACTAGAGAAGCCTTCACTTATTCCAAAGGTTTCTTCATGGTTTTGACGACCCTTTTGGGCTTCTAAGAGTAAGTGGATCATGTCAGGACGTACGATGTTTCTTTCTTTTCTTATATGGACCGTGTTTTCAATGATCTGGCAAAAGTAATCCGTGACGTTGGCGGGGATATTTTTATTTTTAGCCACTAGAAGACACAAGAACAAATATTTGATTTAGTAGAGGAAAAAATCACCTTTGACAGGGTCGAACTTATTGCGTAAAGCAAAAACTTGAAGATTCTTAACCCACTAAAGTCATTGGCGTCTTTCCCCATCAGGTAGAAATCGTTCTCCCGATCTTTTAGTGAGTTGCATTGTAGACCAAAGGCAGCGGTTGCGATGACGTCATTGGTGTATCGGCTTAGAGTGTCTTTCATTTCCAGTTCAACGACCTCTTGTTGTTGTTCCTTGAAGTGTTGGATGAACTGTTGGGCACACTCATCTATTAAATTAAACATGATCTTCATTTTGCTACTAGTGAAAGAGGGACTTAAGGTAGATCTTAAATCGCGCCATCTTTCGTCCCTGCTAGCAAAAAGGTTCTTGCTCCAGAAAGGATCAGCGTCTGCACTTGTCACTTCTCGGTGGTTGATGAAATGGTCGAAGTGTTTCACGGTTATTTGTTTAATCAAATCGGGATCTTTGATGATTAAAGAAAGATACGTGAATTGGTAGATTCCGTGGTATCTGGAAAAGTATTTCAGATGAATTTAGTGTGCTTTTTTGGCTAGTCACCTTTCGTCAGGATAAACATTATATGCGTCTTGAATAGATTCAGCAAACGATTTTGTTCGGTTAAGTTCCACACTTCCCAAAAGAAATGCTGGTTCGATGTATGGTACTCCTTTTTTCTTCCAGAAGCTTTGTTTGTTCTTTACATCTACGTAGAAGTAGGTGGAGGCGGTGACCAAAAGCGTAAGCCATAGTATATTATTTATTTCAAAAAATGCGGACAGATTTTCATAAGAAACAAACATGATCGAATCAGTAGAGTAAACACTTTACTGCAATCATCATCTTATCGGTGCAATTCTGATAACAGAGTGGAGGCTTTAACTAGCTTATACTTGTAGCTTGAGAGTGGGTGGTTAGATAAAACGAAAAGCACATTTTAATTTATATATTTTGAAGGTTAGAATAGTTAAAGAATATCTCGTATCTATTTAATTTTTTTAAGTCCCAGCCATACTCCCCCCTGAGCGGCTAGATTCATTTTCTTCTTATCCAGAACCATAGGAACTTGCGTTTTCTCAATTTGTACAACCTCAAAATTTCTCAAAATGTAGAAAATAATCAGTTTGCTTTCTAAAATTGCAAACCTCGAACCAATACAATTCCTAGGTCCAGCCCCGAACGGCATGTACGCTGAAGAATTAATCTTGTCCTTATTTTCTTCACTGAATCTTTCCGGGTCAAACTTTTCCGGATTGGGATAAAATTTAGCATCAGTGTGTAGTCCAATGATGGGTATCCAACACGTCAGACCTTTCTCCAACAGGATTTCCTTTTCCCCTGGTTTTTCAGGCTTGATGGTAAAATTTTTAGTGACTTGTCTATCAGTAATAATAGCCGGTGGCCATTTCCGTAAACTTTCACAAACAACCATGTCGAGATATTTCAAACCCAAAAGAGTTTCATACGTGATCGTTTCCTTCACCGAGTCAAGTTCTTGCCGCAGACGGTCCTGAACATCCCGATTAAGCGCGAGTTCGTAGAGAGTGTACGTCAGAAAAGTGGAAACCGTTTCAAACCCAGCCAGAAAGAAGATAAAAGCTTGAGAATTAATATCATCGAGCGTGATTTTTCGTTTATTCTGATTGTTGGTATCATTGTTTTGGGCTTCCATAAGCAACTGTATCATATCGGGGCGAACTATATTTTTGTCCCTTCTTGTTCTAACCGTATCTTCGATTATTTTTGAAAAGTAGTTGGTAACATTAGTCGGGATGATTCTGACTTGTAACAACTGAAACAACGAACCCTAGCAAAGCGAAATTGGAAAATGTGGAAGTACCTTGCACAAAAGTGGACTAATTTCGTAAAAAACAAACTTGACAAGTCTTCGTCCACCAATATTACTAGCGTCTTCCCCTATCAAGTAAAAGTCATTCTTCTTGTCTTGTAGCGAGTTACAACGAACACCAAATGCGGTAGTCGCGATGACGTCAGTGGTGTATCTGCTCAAACGTCCTTCACTTCGAGTTCAACCACCTCTTCGTCTTGTTTCTTGAAATAGTCCACGAATTGTTGCGCACACTCGTCGATCAAACTAAACATGATCTTCATTTTGCTGCTAGTGAAAGAGGGACTTAAGGTAGATCTTAAATTGCGCCATCTCTCGTCACGACTGGCAAAAAGGTTCTTGCTCCAGAATGGATCATTGTCGAGGATTGCCATAGACCGATGATTGACAAAGTGATCAAAGTCTTTCACTGTTACTTGTTTGATCAAATCAGGGTCTTTAATCACTAAAATCGGCGACGAAAATTGATTAACACCATGACACCTTAAATATTAAAAACGTGATACAAGGGGGCGCTGCGGTTAACAAGTCATTTACCTTGCGTCGGGGTAAGTGTGATATATAGTCTGAAGTTTCTCGGCAAGTGATTTTGAGGACATCATTTCCATACTACCAACGAAGAATCGGGGCTTTGTAAAGGGTACCCCCATTTTCTTCCAGAAGTTTTGTTTTTTTTTGTACGTCATAGTAAATGTAGGTCACTAGTAAAGTAATTAGAGAAATCCACAGTGTGACATTAGTTCCATAATTTTGGAGCACTTTTGTGACGAAATGAAACATTATAACTAAGCTAGACTTACACAAATTGTGAAATAGTAGCGTTATGTCCGGTTAAATGACGTAAGGTGTCGTTACACCCGACAAAATGTGCCCGAGTTTGTCGTGAATAAAACCTTTAAAAATTATTTTGTCGTTATTTGGGAACAATTTTTTTGTTATCTTATCAAGGTTTGTCGAATAATTACCTCATTCGAAGGTCAGTCGTTGGATGGGTAAATTGTGGGTTGCATATGTTTAATTTTTTTTCTACAATCATATTATCGCACGTTCAAGAAACACTTTTCTGCTCCAGAAATCCTTCCTGCCCTCCTTTGTCGTTCGCAAACAAAATATCTTAAAACAAACATCCAAATTGTACTTGTTGCAAAGCATACAAAGCCCAGGGATAATTGTCACGAGTCGTTATTTTCCTTTTCAGCAGTAAACGACGATAAATATTTGTTCTGTACTCTATTAGAATTCGTCTACAACAGGATTTATTTTTCCCCTGGTCTTTCAGGCTTGATGGTAAAATTTTTAGTGACTTTGTTCTCCTCACTAAAACGCTCCGGATCGAACTTTTCAGGGTTGGGGTAAAATCTGGCATCGTTATGGATAGCAAAAAGCGGCAACCAGCACACTATCCCTTTTTTCAAAAGGAGTTTTTTCTCTCCTGGTTTCACAGGTTCTATTATAAAGTCCTTGCTTACTTGTCTATCTGTGGTAACAGCTGGTGGCCATCTACGCAGACTTTCACAAACCACCATGTCGAGGTACTTTCGTCCTAAGTCATTTTGTCCTCCACTGATTGAATTTCTTTTCTGAGACGATCTTGAATCAGAATGGAGCTTATGGCAATAACTTTATCACACAAATCTCCAAAAAAATTTATATCTTTAAGGTAGTTGTGGAATTTTTTTGCAACTAAATTTAAATACATTAATTTCTAAATAAATGTATCAAGGTGATGTTCGAGATCTTTCTGGAATGCTCAAACAAACTGAACTCTAGCAAAGCAAAACTGGAAAATGTAGAAGTACCTTGCACAAAAAAAAAACTAATTTGGTAAAAAACGAACAAAGCGATAAAATCCTTTCGCTATTATGTGTGTTAAAGAGGACGTGACAGTTATCACGCCATTTTACCGCCAGATAGGACTTATATATCCACCCTTTTCAACTAATATGTGGTTTTAACGACTCATACGACAGATGTTTCAGCTATATTAAAGTTTAGATTAACACATGACTGAGGGCAGTAGTAAAATAGTTGAAATAATAACGCTCTATGCTCCCTAAACGTATCTACATGTTTTGAAAAGCTATACATCCGTAAGAATTTTATTTGTTCTGATGATTAAAAGAGCACGCTTTTGTGGATCAGTGTCACCGTTCGTTGAACCCCTCGCATTCATCCAGCGGAAAATATTCCTGAAATATGATCCCCGGAAACCGAATGACGTTGTCATTTAAATTGAACAAATTCGACAGAAGAAGCAACGTTGCAACCTCAGGATAAGTATTATTTTTAATTAGATATTTATTTTCGGAGTAATTGGATCGACCTCGTAACCTTGCGCCAGCAGGATCGGAACGTGTACGACCTTTATGCATGGAATCCCTTTGATTATCCTTAACCAATTAATCAGAGCGTTTGAGAATTGGGTTTGCGGTTTTCATGGAAATTTCTCTTACATAACACAATATAATTATAGTTAAGCGTTTCCCGTACGCGATAACACGTCCAGAATTAAACACCACCGCAGCCTTATAGAAAGAAAGGAATTCGTAACTGCAGTTTCAGCAAAAATTTCAAACATTCCCTGTTCCTAAAGCAAACATCTAAAGCGTTTCGTTCCTCAGCTTGCAATCCCTTAAAACGCCCGTATCTCGTGCAGCCGGTCGCGTTATTTGCATTTTTCCTTCTAGAGATACATTTTTAAATATTTATGGCGCTTTCAAACGCAGCTGACGTTCCCAAATCGAATTATCCGACATCGTTTTATGTCTTTTCGAAAGTCTAACTTGTAGGAATTTATGTGTGCGGATTAAAGACGGGACGACTTACCGTAGTCAGAGTCGTCGGAGAACTCATCCCTGTCGTCTAATTCAATATCTGTGAAACTGGAATCCGTGTCGGTGTCGTTATTCGCCTCATGACCCGAACACGCGTCTTCCTTGCAGGGCTCGACGTTGTCGAGGTGGTCAGTGTGGGTGCGGGGGGCGTCCTCGGCGGTGAGCTTGTTATAGTTTTTCCGGGCGGGACGACTTTCTGGAAGAAGAAATTAAAACAACCCGTTTAGACAGATGTATGCAACCAAACATACATTAATCTAGATGACGCTTAATCCTACTTCAATCAAGGTATTCTTTGTCTTTTGAAGAGGTGCATTTGAGATGAAAGAATCTGAATAATTCTTCAAGTCCGGATGTACACGGACTTAATGCAAAAATAATGAAACACCTTAACAACGTAATTGTTTTTCTACTAACTAAATTATTCAGTGAGTGAATAAAGCAGAGCTGTTTTCATCTTGTTTAAAAACGTCTAAAGTGTTTCCCTTGGTTAAAAAATTATTTCCTTCAGGCAAATTCGGGTGTAGCAAGTGCAAAATTTACACCAACTTAAAAAATTTACGAATCAATCTACGAAGCCTGGGGTTCGATAATCATGTAGCGTGTGTCACCCAGGGATGGAATAATTTGTGTTGGAATAGTGAACAGGTTAGTTTATGCAGTGGCGGCGTAAAAGGGGCGGGTGGGGGCGGTTCGCCCCGAGTACCAAGCACCAAGGGGTGCAACAACTTACTCGCACAGCTAGAGAATACTTACAGAAGAATCATTCTACAAAAACATACAAAAAAAAAATTGGGACGGTAGACAGACAGACAGACGGACACAGACGCAGACAGACAGAAACTTTCGCCGCTACGTTGGCGTTGACATTGGGTTCTCAAACAATAAAATTTCGGTAGTGTGCAGCGCTGCAAACTTGAAGGAAAATCCCCTAAAGTAGAGGGAACATTTTTCTGGTTGACAGCACTAATTCCACGAAATCAAATTTTGAGAGAGATAACGAGGTCCACTAATATTAACCCATTTAATCACCTGTTCACCGAAACCCTCATATTTTAAATAGCTGCCACCATTTTCTACACTGTAGCTTTCTGTCAGTACTTATGCATTGTTACGCTCCGCCCCGCGGTCTGACAACGAATGAAAAATTCGTTCACGGTTGAGATCGAGATGGGTGGGTGGGGCTTCTCTTTTGGTTTTCTTTTTTAATTAACACAGTTTTCTTTTTATAACACGATTGCTTAAGAATATATTTCACATGGTAATTTCTCGCACAATACGAATTTTAAAAATCATCAGAATTGAGATAGGGCTGGTGGGCGGGGCTTATATTTTGCCTTATTTTTCTTAATATACATAGCCATCTTTTCGTAACAATAAACTTTAAACATGGTTAAAATGGTTTTTGCAAGGAAATATGGACTAATAATCTATATTTCTTTATAAAAATTTTTCATTTTAAACATGTTTTAAGTTTCAAATTGTGAAAAGAAGTCTGCACATATTAAAACAAAAAGAAAAAATATAAGCCCGCCCACCCACCCTGTCTCAATTGTGATGATTTTTTTTATTCGCTGTGAACCAAGAGGGTGGAACTCAACTGCAAAAAAATTATTTCTTTACAAGAAATTAGAAACATATTTTTAAGTATGGCGTTGTTCAACGAATACCATGTATATTAAGAAAAAACACAAAATATACACCCCGCCCACCCACCCCGACTCAACTGTGACGATTTGTTTTATTGCTAAAAACTTAAAACACGTTTAAAATGGTAAACTTTTGTAAGGAAATATGGATTTTGCAATTAGGCTCCGCCCCTAGGTCTACCAACGAATGAAAACTCTACATAATATTCTTTGAATAATACGATACTCAAAAAAATGTCTCACATGGGAATTTCTTGTACAGAAGTAATAAGAATTTTGCATTTAAATTCAGCTCTTTTGACTCTCGACCATTAATAAAAATCATCACAATTGAGATAGGGTGGGTGGGCGGGGCCTATATTTTGACTTTTTTTTAATATACATAGTCGTCTTTTCAGGGCAAGAAACTTAAAACATGTTTAAAATGGTAAATTCTTGTAGAGGAACATAGATCTTGTAATTAAGCCCCACCCCTCGATCTAAGAACGAATGAAAAATTCATTACAACTGAGAATGGAGTGCGGGGCGGTTATGGGTGGGACCTAATCTATGATTTTATTTTTTTCTAAATATACATAGCATTCTTTGGACAACACGATACTCAAAAACATGTTTTTCATTTCTCGTAGAGAACTAAGGATTTTGCAGTTCAGCTCCGCCCCTTGGCTTACGACAAATAAAAAAAAAATCATCAGAATAGGGATAGGGCGGGTGGGCGGGGCTTATATTTTGCCTTTTTCTTCTTAATATACATAGCCATTTTCACAACAAGAAACCTAGAACGTGGCCAACATGGTTTTTGCAAGGAAATATGGACTTTGCATTTATGGGGTAGAACCTAATTGCAAAATTTATATTTCCCTATACAAATTTTCCATTTTAAATATGTTTTATTTTTCAAGTTGTGAAAAAAGTCTACAGATATTAAAACAAAGAGGCAAAATATAAGCCCGCCCACCCGCCCTATCGCAATTCTGATGATTTTTTGTATTCGCTGTGAACCAAGGGGGTGTAACTTAACTGTCTTCAAAAAAACATTTTATATCTTTTAGATCTGTTTAAAAAAAGAAATTAAGAAACAAATGTGATTTTTATATCTTGTTCAAATAAAACCAAGATAATTTTAAGAAAAAAAGGCCCATATCCTCAACAATGAACATTTTTTTTTAATGCAAGAACTTAATCTTGCTTTAATAAATTAAACATTGTAAAAACATTTTGAATTATATAGTCTGAAAAATGAAAACTTTATAATATTTGTAGAGGGATAAGTAATCTTTGCATTTAATTAATATACGTCTTATTGACTCTGAATAATAATAAGATATAAAAAAATGCTCACATGGGTTATTCTTTACATATAATTTTTCTTTAAATTCCCTTATGACTCTCATTAAAAAAACATTAAATTAAAACGGTGTTTTAAATTTTCATTTTTGTTAAATACATAGTCTTTTCAGCAAGAAACTCGATTAAGAATGTAATTTGTAAAAATTCTGTAATTAAGAATAGAGAATGAAATTTTACAATGAATGGAGCGGCGTTATGGGTGGGACCTAGTCTATGATTTTATTTTTTTCTAAATATACATAGCATTCTTTGGACAACACGATACTCAAAAACATGTTTTTCATTTCTCGTAGAGAACTAAGGATTTTGCAGTTCAGCTCCGCCCCTCGGCTTACGACAAATAAAAAAAAATTATCAGAATAGGGATAGGGTGGGTGGGCGGGGCTTATATTTTGCCTTTTTCTTCTTAATATACATAGCCATTTTCACAACAAGAAACCTAGAACGTGGCCAACATGGTTTTTGCAAGGAAATATGGACTTTGCATTCATGGGGTAGAACCTAATTGCAAAATTGATATTTCCCTATACAAATTTTCCATTTTAAATATGTTTTATGTTTCAAGTTGTGAAAAAAGTCTACACATATTAAAACAAAGAGGCAAAATATAAGCCCGCCCACCCGCCCTGTCTCAATTGTGATGATTTTTTGTATTCGCTGTGAACCAAGGGGGTGTAACTTAACTGCAAAAAATTTATTTCTTCACAAGAAATTAGAAACATGTTTTTGAGTATCGCGTTGTTCAAAGAATACCATGTATATTAAGAAAAAAGGCAAAATATACACCCCGCCCACCCACCCCAACTCAACTGTGACGATTTTTTTTATTGCTACAAACTTAAAACACGTTTAAAATTGTAAACTTTTGTTAGGAAATACGGATTTTGCAATTATGCTCCGCCCCTAGGTCTGGCAACAAATGAAAACTTTATTACTATTTAGATCAGGGCAGGTATAGGTTGGGCTTAATCTTTGGCTTTAATTTTTTCTTAATATACATAATATTCTTTGAATAATACGATACTCAAAAAAATGTCTCACATGGGATTTTCTTGTACAGAAGTAATAAGAATTTTGCATTTAAATTCCGCTCTTTTGACTCTCGACCATTAAAAAAAAATCATCACAATTGAGATAGGGCGGGTGGGCGGGGTTCATATCTTGCCTTTTTTCTTAATTTACATAGTCGTCTTTTCAGGGCAAGAAACTTAAAACATGTTTAAAATGGTAAATTCTTGTAGAGAAACATAGATCTTGTATTTAACTCCGCCCATCGATCTGACAACGAATGAAAAATTCATCACAATTGAGAATTGAGTTCGGGGCGGGTATGGGTGGGACCTAATCTATGCTTTTATTTTTTTCTAAATATACATAGCATTCTTTGAACAACACGATACTCAAAAACATGTTTTTCATTTCTCGTAGAGAACTACGGAGTTTGCAGTTACGCTCCGCCCCTCGGCTTACGACAAATAAAAAAAAATCATCAGAATTGGGATAGGGCGGGTGGGTGGGGCTTATATTTTGTCTTTTTCTTCTTAGTGTACATAGCCATCTTTTCATAACAAGAAATTTAAAACATGGTTAAGATGGTTTTTGCAAGGAACTATGGATTTTGCAATTATAGGGCGGAACCTAAATTTTGATAACGCCATAGAATATTTTGAGGTTAGTGCAGCCATGTTTAATGACGTAAGAAAGCGCACTCTAATGTAAAATTACGCGGGAAGTTTGAAATGTGCATGAAATACCTCTTCAATCAACTATTAGTGTTTATTTCCCAAGTTTAGTTTACCTACCAATTACATTTATTGCACAATCACACAATGGAATGGTTAAATATTGACTCGTTTCTGTTCCATCAATAAAAATATCAAATATTACACGTGTTATTGATATCTGTAATCATGACTGCCAGCTACAATTTGCTACGTTTCCAGAGATCGCAGTGACGTCTTTTCAGTTTCACGGTTTAATTAATAAATGAGATTTCCTGTTGTAATTCAGCCGGTTTGTTTCCATTCTTCGGGATAATTGTCAACATCACAGCTAATCTATTTGCGTGCAGTTTTGTAATGTAAAATTTCGTGTTAAAACAATAATGAAATTTTGATCATATGAGAACAAAGACAGGTGTCGTCATATTTGTTTTACATGTTTTTGTCATCTGACAAAAACATTTAATTAGATTTTTTTTAAACAATTGTAGAACATAATAGGGTATAAACCCTGAAGTAAAATTTGTGTGGTTGTTGAATTAACCCAACACGTTCAGGAAGAACACGTGATATATTTCAAAGTGGAATTTTTCAGCACAAGCAAACACAACAACAAAACCTTATTTACAGTTTAGCGTGGGAACATGTAATGGCAAAATCTGCCATTTCAGACAAACAATTACCCACAAACCACTAAATTTACTAAAAATGACTAACTCCAATTTAGCACTTCTTGACTACAAGGAAACCTGCAAGTTTCGCCAGACTTTCCCGACGTAATAAAACTGGTTTTCAGTTTTAAATTACGCCCGAGTACTTCAAGTTCAACTCGACTAAACAAATTGCGTTCTTTGTAAAGGAAGAACGATTTTTACGCCACAAGTTGGTTCAATATTTGCTTAAATCCGAACTCAAAGAACATCCACTCATCTGTTGAACAATTAGCAAGTTTTCATAGTTTACCAAACTTGCAGAGCACACATTTCGTTATTACAGTCACACCGAAGTCTGTTTAAACAGCAGCTTTCGCTCAGAGTCAATATTGAATCAAAACTGTAGATGTCGGCTTGAGTATGGTTTACAGGTTTCAGGTTATTAAAACGATGAAATTGTACTTGAGGGTGTTCCGGCGCATCCACCATTTTCTAGCCTAAATATATCATTGGATTGATGGTATTTGACACGCGCTAACAAGCACCCAGCAATTATCGAGTCGTTATCTCTAGACTATCGATTATCTTCGGTTTTCAATTAAATGCAATTAAATGTGGGCTCAACGTGACATGCATGAAATTACACTAATTACCCCGCACTGATTATGTTGAGGGTTGGTTAAATTTAGGATGATGTATGGTAGCTGAAACCCGCATCGTCATTATGAAATATTACGCTAGTAGACGCAGTGCCTCATTATAGACGCCATTTGAATTTGCGCCACGAGGCGAGTTTCCAGTCTATTATAAACCTAAACGGAAAAACGCAGATAAATCAAATCATTCGGTGCATTGGGAGCGATTCAGGTGGATGAAGCCAGACTTTGTGAAACTTTAATGAAAAATGTTGTTTCGCTGTATTGCACCGGCTCGAAAATAAGAAGTGCATGCGAGATCCTGGAGACTCGAGATGGGTGCTTGAGACGGTTTAGGCAAAAACAACAATCGCGTGCTGAAGCTGGGGGTGTTGGGGAAAACGTGTAAGGAGGAGGGAGTTGTTGGAAGTTTTCCGTAATGAGCGCGGTGTACACAAGCGGGATAATTTTGTCGGGTTGAGGGTGTCTTTGTCTGAAAATTTTTAACGATGTAGGAGTCGCCTGGAAACTTGTTTGATCTACAGACCAGAGCGCACTCTAAGCGATTTATCTATTCAACTTTAGATGTTTCAAATTTTCAATATTTCAATTTTTCCATTCTTCAAATTTTTGATTTCTCGATTTTTTTATTTTCCGATTTCTCAATTTTCCGATGTTTCGATGATACGATTTCCCAATTTTTGTCCTCTTCAATTTTACGATTCCTAAATATTTCGATTATTCAATTTTTCAAATTCCAACATTTTAAAATTTTCAGTTTTCCGATTTCTGAAGTAATGTTTTTTTGTTTTCCCATTTTTCGACTTTCCAAATTTCGATTTTTCACTTCTTCAATTCTTCAATTGTTCCATTTTTCAGGTTTTTGATTTTTCAATTTTTTGATTTTTTTAAACTTAGAATTTTTCGACTTTGCTTTTTTAGTTTTTCGATTTCTCAATTTTTCAATTTTTTGATTTCTTGAATCAGAATTCAGATGTTTCGATGTTTCCATTGTTCAATTTTTTGATTCATCAATTTTTCAGTTTTTAACTTTTCAATTTCTCGATTTTTAGATTGCTCGGTTTTTTGATTTGTTACTTTTGGGCTTTTCAATTTTTCGATTTTATAATTTTTCGATTTTTAAATTTTAGAATTTCGAATTTTTATTTTTTGATTTATTGATGTTTGGATTTCTTGATTTTTTAATCTTGCGAGATTTTAATTGTTCAATGTTTTAAATTTCAGATTGTTCGATTTCCCGATTTCTTGATTTTTCATTCTTCAGTATTTCTATTTTTCAGTTTTTCAAATTTTGACGATAAGTTTTCAGTTTTCCGATTTCTCAATTAATCTATCTTTGATTTTCCCATTTCTCGACTTCTCAAAGTTTCGATTTTTCAGTTCTTCAATTCTTCGAATTTTTTACTTTGCTTTTTTGGTTTTTCGATTACTCAATTTTCCCAATTTTTGGATATTTTTTCAGTTTTGGGATTTTTCAGTATTTCGTTTCATCGACTTTACGATTTTTCGACTTCTGGATTTTTCGATTTTTTATTTTTTGAATTTCTAGTTTTCGTTTTTAAAACTTTGGACTTTTTAATTTTTCGACTGTTTTATATTTCGATTTCTCAATTTTTTTCGATATTTTAATTTTTCATTTTTAAAACTATGGATTTTCCGATTTCTTGAGTTTTCAGTTCTTCTATATTTTAATTTTTCAATTTTCCGAATTTTTAAATTTTCGATTTTTTAATTTTTTGAGATCTCGATCTATTGAGATTCGGATGTTGCGATGTTTTGATTGTTCAATTTTTCTATTTTTAACTTTCCGATTTTTCGAGTTTGGCCTATTACAGTTTCTCAATTTTTCAATCTTTCGACTTCTCGACTTTTCAACTCCTCGATTTCTCAATCTTTTGAATTTTCGATTTCTCGATGTCTCAGTTTTTGAATTTTTCGACGTTTCGATTTTTCGATTTGTCGATTTTTTCAATTTTCCAATTTTTTTCATTTTGGGATTTCGATTTCCCGATTTTTCAGTTTTTCGATTTTTAAATTTTAGATTTTCGAATTTTTATTTTTTGACTTTTTGCTGTGTAGATTTCTCCATTTTTTCAGTTTTCCCATTTCTCAATTAATTTATTTTTTATTTTCCCATTTCTCGACTTCCCAAGGTTTCGATCTTTCAGTTCTTCACTTCTTCAATTTTAGATTATTTAAGTTTGCGATTTTTCGACTTTGCTTTTCTGATTGTCTGATTTGTCAATTTTTCATTTTTTTTGATTTCCCAATTTTTTGACATCTCATTCATTTTGTGATTTTCCAGTCTTTCGAATCTTCAAATCTTCTCCATTTTTCAATTTTTCGATATTTGAGTTTTGGGATTTTTTGGTATTTCGACTTCGATTTTTCGATTACTGGATTTTTCGGTTTCTCGACTTATTACTCTTCGGATTTT
Organism: Zophobas atratus; assembly: GCA_022388445.1. NCBI lineage: Eukaryota > Metazoa > Arthropoda > Insecta > Coleoptera > Tenebrionidae > Zophobas > Zophobas atratus. The sequence goes on from CM039450.1 coordinate 6,986,943, forward strand.
CAATTTTTCTTTTTTCAAACTGTAGATTCTTACATTTTTCAACTGTTGTATACTTCGATTTCTCAATTTTTTAACTTTACGATATTTTAACTTTCCAGTTTTTAAAATTTTAGGTTTTTCAATTTCTCAATTTTTCGTTTCTTTTTTCGATGATTCAATTTTTCAACTTTCCTAGTTCTAGTTTTCTCAAGTTCTCAATTTTCTCAAGTTCTTAATTTTCTCAATTAACAATTTCTTGATTCCGCGATGTTTTGATTTTTCGAACACTTATTTTTTTGATTTTTCGATTGTCCCGTATTCTCAGTTTCTCGATTTCTCAATTTTTGGAACTCTTTATTTTTCGAAATTTCATTGTAATTTTTAGGTTTTTCGATTAAGAAATCGATAGTTTTTCGTTTTTTAATTGATTTTTAGAATTCCAATTTTTGGATGGATAGTTTTTCGAAAAAAAAAAAATTAATCCTAGATACTATTATTTGGGTGGGTGGGACCACTTTTGACTTTGTTTAAATTTTAGATTCTACCGCTTTTTAAAATAGAATTCAATTCCTATTTTACAATAAATAAAATAAATCAGTGCAATCTAGGAATTGAATCTGGTAACTACTCTTAATGTTGTTCAATCTTAACTTAGCAAGTATTAACCCCACCCACCCGCCCTCTATTTTCTTGGAGGGTATATAATTTGCCAACATCAATCTTATCTTAGCAAGTACTAGCCCCGCCCACCAACCCTCTATTTTTTTAGAGGCTATATCAATTGCCAAAATCAGTCTTATATTGGCATATACTAGCCCCGCCCACCCACCCTTTATTTTTTTAGAGGATATATCAATTGCCAAAATCAGTCTTATCTTAGCATGTACTAGCCCCTCCCACCCAGCCTCCATTTTTTAGAGGGTATATCATTTACGAAAAGCAGTCTTATTTTAGTATGTACTATATATTTTTCTAAATTTCAATTTTTCAATTTTCGGAATTTTTAAATTTTAGGTTTTCCAATTTTTCGATGTTTCGATTTTTATTATCCGATTGTTCAATTTCTCGATTTTACAATTTTTCAATGTTTTCAATTTTATATTTTTCGATTTCTCTCTTTATCAGTCCTTCAAAATTTTTATTTTTCTCGATGTCTCAGTTTTTGAATTTTTCAATGTCTCGATTTTTAGATTGCTCGGTTTTTTGATTTGTTACTTTCGGGCTTTTCAATTTTTCGATTTTACAATTTTTCGATTTTTAAATTTTAGATTTTCGAATTTTTATTTTTTGATTTATTGATGTTTGGATTTCTTGTTTTTTTAATCTTGCGAGATTTTAATTGTTCAATGTTTTAAATTTCAGATTGTCCGATTTCCCGATTTCTTGATTTTTCATTCTTCAGTATTTCTATTTTTCAGTTTTTCAAATTTTGACGATAAGTTTTCAGTTTTCCGATTTCTCAATTAATCTATCTTTGATTTTCCCATTTCCCGACTTCTCAAAGTTTCGATTTTTCAGTTCTTCAATTCTTCGAATTTTCTACTTTGCTTTTTTGGTTTTTCGATTACTCAATTTTCCCAATTTTTGGATATTTTTTTTCAGTTTTGGGATTTTTCAGTATTTCGTTTCATCGACTTTACGAATTTTCGACTTCTGGATTTTTCGATTTTTTATTTTTTGGATTTCCAGTTTTTCGTTTTTCAACTTTGGACTTTTTAATTTTTCGACTGTTTTATATTTCGATTTCTCAATTTTTTTCGTTTTTTTTTCATTTTTAAAACTCTGGATTTTCCGATTTTTCGAGTTTTCAGTTCTTCTATATTTTAATTTTTCAATTTCCCGAATTTTTAAGTTTTCGGTTTTTCAATTTTTTGAGATCTCGATTTATTGAGATTCGGATGTTTCGATGTTTTGATTGTTCAATCTCTCGATGTATCAATTTTTCCATTTTTAACTTTTAGATTTTTCAAGTTTGGCGTACTCCAGTTTCCGAATTTTTCGATTTTTCGACTTTTCGATTTCTCGATCTTTTGATTTATCGATTTCTCGATGTCTCCGTTTTCTAATTTTTCGATTTGTCGATTTTTCAATTTTCCAATTTTTTTCATTTTGAGATTTCGATTTCCCGATTTGTTGATTTTTCAGTTTTTGGATTTTTAAATTTTAGATTTTTAAATTTTTAATTTTTGATTTTTTGATGTTTAGATTTCTCCATTTTTCAGTTTTCCCGTTTCTCAATTAATTTATTTTTTGGTTTTCCCATTTCTCGACTTCCCAAGGTTTCGATCTTTCAGTCCTTCATTTCTTCAATTTTTCGATTATTTAAGTTTGCGATTTTTCGACTTTGCTTTTCTGATTTTCTGATTTCTCAATTTTTCATTTTTTTATTTCCCAATTTTCCAATATTTTTCATTTTGGAATTTCGATTTCCCGATTTGTTGATTTTTCAGTTTTTCGATTTTTAAATTTTAGATTTTCGAATTTTTATTTTTTGATGCGTAGATTTCTCCATTGTTTCAGTTTTCCCATTTCTCGATCAATTTATTTTTTGATTTTCCCATTTCTCGACTTCCCAAGGTTTCGATCTTTCAGTCCTTCACTTCTTCAATTTTTCGATTATTTAAGTTTGCGATTTTTCGACGTTGCTTTTCTGATTTTCTGATTTCTCAATTTTTCATTTTTTTATTTCCCAATTTTCAAATATTTTTCATTTTAGAATTTCGCAATTTGTTGATTTTTCAGTTTTTCGATTTTTAAATTTTAGATTTTTGAATTTTTAATTTTTGATTTTTTGAAGTGTACATTTCTCCATTTTTTCAGGTTTCGCATTTCTCAATTAATTTATTTTTTTGGTTTTCCCATTTCTCAACTTCCCAAAGTTTGGATTTTTCAGTTTTTCAGTTCTTCAATTTTTCGATTATTTAAGTTTGCGATTTTTCGACTTTGCTTTTCTGATTTTCTGATTTGTCAATTTTTCTTTTTTTTATTTCCCAATTTTTTGACATTTCATTCATTTTGTGATTTTTCAGTTTTTCGAATCTTCAAATCTTCTCCAATATTTCAATGTTTCGATATTTGAGTTTTAGGATTTTTTAGTATTTCGACTTTTTGATTTTTCGAGTACTGAATTTTCCGGTTTCTCGACTTATTACTTTCCAGATTTTCAATTTTTTTTTTTTCAAACTGTAGATTTTTCGACTGTTTCATACTTCGATTTCTCAATTTTTTTTAACTTTACGATATTTTATCTTAAAATTTTAGGTTTTTCGATTTCCAATTTTTCGGTTTTTTTTTTTCGATGATTCAATTTTTCGACTTTCCTAGTTCTAGTTTCTCAAGTTCTCAATTTTCAGATTTCTCAATTAATAATTTTTTGATTCCTGGATGTTTTGATTTTTCGAACTCTCATTTTTTGATTTTTCGATTTTCCGTTTTCTCAGTTTCTCGATTTCTCAATTTCTCGAAATCTCTATTTTTCGAATTTTCATTGTAATTTTTAGGTTTTTCGAATTCTTAATTTTTCGTTTTTTAATTGAATTTTGGATTTCCAATTTTTGGATGGATAGTTTTCGAAAAAAGAAATTATTACAAAAAATGTTATCCTAGATTCTATTATTTTTTAGCTTAGCAAGTCCTAGCCCCGCCCACCCACCCTCTATTTTTTTTAGAGGGTATATCATTTACGAAAATCAATCTTATTTTAGTATGTACTATATATTTTTCTATATTTCAATTTTTCAATTTTCGGTTTTCCAATTTTTCAATGTTTCGATTTTTCAATTATCCGATTGTTCAATTTCTCGATTTTACAATTTTTCAGTGTTTTCAATTTTAGATTTTTCGATTTCTCTATTTTTCAGTCTTTCAAAATTTTTATTTTTCAATTTTTCGATTTTTTTAATTTGCCACCTTGCTTTTTCGATTTTTTAAATTTTTCGAGTTTCGATTTTTAGATTTCCCGATTTTCCAAGTTTTCGATTTCTCAATGTTTTCAACATTATTAGTTTTGGGAACTTTTCAATTTCTAGTTTTTTTAATTTTTCGGTAATTTAATTTTTCTTTATTATTATTGTTGCCTTGTCAACAAGCACCAGACGAGCGCGCTCCAGTCGCCGACTGAATACATGAATATTTTCTCCAACACTTCCCTTCGTGTGTTCGTGTGAAGTTGCCAGGATGAGCAAAACGCCACAATTCCGAAAATCTCAGATGTTTTTCTTTTGACAGTCCTTTCATAAAGATTCCCGCAGGGATTTCGATAAACTCATGCAGTACTTTTCTCACTAGCGTTGAATCTGGGTCCATAACCTGTTGCTATGGCTTTATTATATGAAAACACATTCAAAATTATTATAAAAACGTTATTATTGTCTTGAGCAAGCACCAGACGACCGCGCTCCAGTCGCCGACTGAATACATGAATATTTTCTCCAAGACTTCCCTTCGTGTGTTCGTGTGAAGTTCCCAGGATGAGCAAAACGCCACAATTCCGAAAATCTCAGATGTTTTTCTTTTGACAGTCCTTTCATAAGGATGCCCTCAGGCATTTCGATAAAGTCATGCAGTACTTTTCTCACTAGCGTTGAATCTGGGTCCACAACCTCTTGCTATGGCTTTATTATATGAAAACACATTCAAAATTATTAGAAAAACGTTATTATTGTCTTGAGTAAGCACCAGACGACTGTTCTCCAGTCACCGACTGAATACATGAATATTTTCTCAAACGCTTCCCTTCGTGTGTTCGTGTGAAGTTCCCAGGATGAGCAAAACGCCACAATTCCGAAAATCTCAGATGTTTTTCTTTTGACAGTCCTTTCATAATGATACCCGCAGGCATTTCGATAAACTCATGCAGTACTTTTCTCACTAGCGTTGAATCTGGGTCCATAACCTGTTGCTATGGCTTTATTATATGAAAACACATTCAAAATTATTAGAAAAACGTTATTATTGTCTTGAGCAAGCACCAGACGACCGCGCTCCAGTCGCCGACTGAACACATGAATATTTTCTCCAACACTTCCCTTCGTGTGTTCGTGTGAAGTTCCCAGGATGAGCAAAACGCCACAATTCCGAAAATCTCAGATATTTTTCTTTTGACAGTCCTTTCATAATGATACCCGCAGGCATTTCGATAAACTCATGCAGTACTTTTCTCACTAGCGTTGAATCTGGGTCCATAACCTGTTGCTATGGTTTTACTATATGAAAACACATTCAAAATTATTACAAAAACGTGACTATTGTTTTGATTATTATTGTTGGCTAGTCAACAACCACCACACGACCGCCTCCAGCCGCCAACTGAATACATGAATATTTTTTCAACCCATTTCCATTGAACTGTAATTTCATGAGGGCATTTTTGCATTCAGTTTTCCAATTCCAAGCGCAAATCTGAACTGAACGTAAAAAATTAATTTCGCGAAATGCAGCTGCGATGATTCAATCCGTGCGGAAAAATCTAGCAATAAAACGTCTTTCACTGTTGCAGCGCACCGCAGGCGTAGAACACCAATATACGCTCGTAAAATATGATGTCAGATAACAAAATTCATCCGTGCGTTAACAAGAGATGATCCCACATTCTGAATCCGATTATTGAAAAGGTTGGGAATGTGAGATGGAGCTTCGAGGAGAGTTTTTAGTTAATTGATAGATTACGAATGAGTTTGTTTTGAACGAGGTGATTAAATTTACTTTGGATTTCATTTCAATTTAACGGGGATTGGAGGGGATTTCGGTGGCGTTTTTGTAATTGATGGCCTAATTTTGAGCGAGGGTGGAGTGAGAGGTGGCTGGGAATGCAGCGAATTGGACAAAGACGTGTTTTGACTGCGGTGGCGCGGATTTGTCGGATACATGTATTGTTTACTAACTCTTTTTGTAATCTGATTTATTGCATACTCTCAGGGGTGCAAACAGTAAAAAAAAAGAAAACACAAAACGGGGTGAATAATTGAAGTATATTGTTTTATTGTGCGACGGGATTCATTATTCCGGCGCCTCCAACTTTTTTATATGAAAATTTCATGCACAGAGATAGATAGAGATTACAATCAACGCTAAAAGTATAATTACCAAGGCACTTGAGAAATATTCCTTCTCATGACAGACATTTTCTCGTGAAAAAAATTTCTATTAAGTCGCGTCTGGATGGGGATCTTCCAGGGAATTATCACCTACACGTAGCCTCCATAATACCTTTTGTGCTTTTTTATCAAGCAGCCGTACATTTATCACCTGCAGTGTGACCCCGCTTTGAGTATTAAAGCCCTCTTTACAGACACAAACATTTCTCCTGAACCAAACTATTAACTGCAGAAAATGCACCAACAAATAAATTTTCTGCTCCACGAATCTCGAAAACTTCCACCTTTTAAAGCTTCCCTATTTTTCTCTCATTTAATTGCAAATCAATCTTTGTTCCCGGAACTGTTTGAAGCCTTGAGTTGACTAACACAACTCCAGTGAGCATTCAAGCGTAACCACTTCAAAAACAAACCGAAACAATGGATGTCACTGCCGAAGTTACCTATTACTGGGCTTGTTCGGCTGTGTAGGAAATTTTAATTTGTCGAGTTTGCAGTATCGATTTTCGGTCATTCTCTTATTAAAACGCATGGGAGTGGAGGAAGCAGGCTTGAGATGCTGTATCTCTTGGAAGCATTTATTATTTAATGTTTTCCGGTTGGCTTTTACCCGCTTAAGCGCAATACTGTGAAAAATTCACCGCACAAAAACGGAAAGGGCGGACTTAGAAGGTTGTATTATTAATGCTGGAGGTCGATTCTAGATGAAATATTTTTATCGGCGAAACGGAAAACTCGCGAGAAGGTGGAAATAATGGGGAAAATTGAGGGGTGACCGCGATGGGTTTTCAAAGAATTGAAAAAGGCGAAAATGCATCAATGGAACGGGGTAGTTTGTAAATTCGAAATGGTGGAGGCGCCGGGATAATAAACTTAATTTCTCGATTTAGTTTTTTGCACAAATATAACAATTCCCTCGTTATTTTAACCGATATGTTGAGAATGAGCACAAATTTGTGAGGCAGTGAAATTTTTTAATAAAAATAAACCGTTTTCGATATTAAAAGTTTTTTGGTGAAAATGGTGGAGGCGTCAGAAGATAAATATTTTTTTTTCGAAAGCTTCTAAAGAAACTCTATCTGAAATGGTATATCGTAAAAGAAATGATGTGTTTTTTACAGATCCAGATATATAAATACAATAACAAACAGGCGCTGTGCTAATCTGAACAAAATAAATGGATTCTTCTAGAACAAAATTTATCCAATTAGTTTTTTACTTGTCGAGGGTTAAGTATTGTATTCGAGTCCATCCGACGAATGGCTACTTTCAGCTTTTCCGACGTTTTATGACCCCTACAGTGTGAAAAAATAGATCCATATTTTGCCGATTGCGAGTAAAATTAAAATTATTTAAATTTTACAGAATTACATACTTAATGCATGTGTGATTTAAGAATCCGTGTAAAGTTTTTATCCCAGACATCCAAATTTTTTGGAAAAAAATCAAATTTTCATGGCAATATTTTACAATTTGTCTGTGAATTTTTTTTTTCATTTTCTTTTAACCGCTGATGGTTGTCATCTGAACGTGCTAATACTCAACCTCTTTCTAAGCATGTATATCAACAGTCGAAATTAAGTATGTGCTGAGAATTTGAAAATATCTACATGTTGTCCAGATTTTAACTGGGTTAAGATATTTCTTGTGTTTTCACAATTAATCGTTTTTCTGCAGAAACGAGAGACCAAATTTTGCATGTCCTAGGAGTTGTAAAAACGTCTAGAAAACATCAAACCAGGTTGGAAAGTAAAAAAATTAAAAATTTTGTTTTTTTTTTAATCTACTTGACTGTTCATGTCGTCACATACGAGTATTTCTTGTATTTTCACAATTAACTACTGATTTTCAACAGATATGCTTAATATTTCTTGCTTTAAGAACTTTGAAACCACTAGAAAATATGAAATTAGCTCGGAAAGTAGAAAAAACAGTAGTCTTCCGTTTCCGTCTCTCTGTCTGTCTGTCTGTCTGGTGTCTGTATCCATTTTTATTAGACATGTAATCTCCGAAATTACGGCACCGATTGTTGTCAAATTTTCTATGTTTATTAGAGATATCATATAGATGGTTATTAAATGCTAACCAAAATTTTGTTTATCGTCCCCACCTACAATTTTAAAGAATTCTATGTATGTTCTCTATGTCGGTTTAACTGTTATACAATAATATTCTCTAATAAGTGTGTAATGCACGGTATAATAACAGTTTATCAGTCAGCAATGTGAACCGGAAGCCGCGGGTTCGATTCCAAATTTTGCCTTTCGTTTTTTTGTTTTTTTTTTCTCTTCCTCTCTCGCATTGTGTTCCATCTATGTTTATGACACAATTTCTATAAATGAAATTATCCCACTTTTTCGAAAAAGTGAGAATACGCCCCTCTTTTTTTAAGAATTTGAAAACTTTCTCGGGGGTCCAACTAATGTATTTTTTTAAGAATGTGAAAGCTTGTCTTTTTTAAAAATATAAAACCTTCTCGGCGGATCCAAATGTCTTTTTTAAAAATGTGAAACCTTCTCGGGGGTCTCAACTGTCTTTTTTTTTTATCTAAAATCTTCTCAGGGGACCTATTTTTTTAGGAATGTGAAATCTTATTGGGGCTACCAAATGTCTTTTTTATAAGAATGTGAAACCTTCTCGGGGGCTCCAAATGTCTTTTTTTGATTGTGAAATCTTCTCGGGGGTCTTATTTTTTAATGTAAAACCTTCTGGGGGGACGCAAATGTGTTTTTACTTCCCGAGCGTAAGCAAAGGAAGTATTGTAATCGAGTCCGTCGGCCGACTCTCTGCTTTTACGTTTTCTCGATCTTTCATGACTCCTAGAAGACGAAAAAATAGGTCTCCCATTTCCGTCTGTCTGTCCGTCCGTCTGTCCGTCCGTCTGTCCGTCTGTCCGTCCGTCTGTCCGTCTGCCGTCCCGGATTTTTATTAGACAGATAATCTCCGAAAGTACTGGACCGATTGTTGTGAAATTTTGTACTTATATTAGGAATATCATGTAGATGGTAAAACGCTAACCAAAATTTGTCTAATCATCCCCACCACTAATGCGATGACGTCACTTCAAAATTGTACATAGTAAATAGGTCTTAAATTGTATAAAATAACATAGTCCTACACATGTAGTTTACGACTCCGAATTCAGTTTTTACCCGAAACGTCCAGATTTTTGGAAAAAAAAATCAAAATTATAAAACAACATTTTGCAATTTAATTTTGAATCTGCTAACCCGAATGTTTTGAAATGTTGCAGATGTTTTAAGGCTCTAAAGAGCATCATAAATCTTTAGTCAAAATATATTTGGTTATCCCCTCCAAAAACTTGATGACGTCAGCTCAAAAGTTTGCCAAATAAATCCTATCTAAAATGTACAAAATATGATGCGTCTGTGCTTGTGATATATCACTCCATTCATATTTTTTGGATTTGCATATACAGGGTGACTCAAAAAAATTAATGAATGCGTAAATATATTTTATTGATTTAATCAGGAACTACAAAACGGAATGCTCTGACATCTTGCAGATGTTTTAAGGTTATAAAGAGCATAATAAATGTTTAGTCAAAATATATTTGCTTATCCCCTCCAAAAACTTGATGACGTCAGCTCGAAAGTTTGCCGAATAAATCATATCTAAAATGTACAAAATATGATGAGTCTGTACTTGTCATTTATCACGCCATTCATATTTTTTGGATTTGCATATACAGAGTGCCTCAAAAAAATTCATGAATGCGTAAATATATTTTATTGATTTAATCAGGAACTACAAAACGGAATGCTCTGACATCTTGCAGATGTTTTAAGGTTATAAAGAGCATAATAAATGTTTAGTCAAAATATATTTGCTTATCCCCTCCAAAAACTTGATGACGTCAGCTCGAAAATTTGTCGAATAAATCGTATCTAAAATGTACAAAATATGATGAGTTTGTACTTGTGATTTATCATTCCATTCATATTTTTGGATTTGCATATGCAGGGTGACTCAAAAAAATTAATGAAGGCGTGAATTTATTTTATCGATTTAATCAGGAATTACAAAACCGAATGCTTTGAAATCTTGGGAATATTTTAAAGTTATAATAACCCTGGTAAACTTTTGTTCAAAATGTATTTGTTCATCCCTCCTAAAAAAATTGATGACGTCACCCTTAAATTTTGCTGAATAAATCCTATCTAAAATGCAAAAAATATGATGAGTTTGTACTTGTGATTTATCATTCCATTCTAATTTTTTAGATTTTCTTAAGAGGTGGTTCAAAAAAATTAATGAAGTCAATTTATTTTATTGATTAAATTAAAGGCAACACTTATTATTAGTATTACACCTCAACCAACCCAATTTGGTAGACACAAAATTTGTTAAAGGAAAAACTCGGTTGAAACATAAGGGTAGCACGCTTATTTACATCGACTTTAACATTACAGACCTGCATTTGTTTTATGCGATCACTTGGTTCCGCGAATGTGAAATAGACATGTTTATAATCAACCAATTGTAAATTTCACCGTCAAGAATTAAAATAAAACCCAATGTTTTATATAATAAGCGGAAGTCGAAGCAATAAAACCGATGGTCGTTTTGTTTACAGTTTCTCTGTTTGACTCTCACGTATGCTGTTACGCTTGTCATCTTAAATTAAGAATGTTTATACATAAACGATTTTCAGTTGCCGTATACGTGAGTAAATTGTTTCGTTATTTTATTGATTATAAAAAATCAATATTCAAAACGACCCAATTCATTTTCCCGAAAATTTGGGAATACAATAATTTTATTCTTAGTATTACACTACATCTATCCCAACTGATATACGTGTCCTTGCAAAAATGTTGAGGTCATCGCAATTTTTTTTAAATTCCCACTACAAAAATCTAATGAGAAAAAAACACAATAGCCATGCAGTCGTCAAGTTTCCGACAGCGAGGGAAGTACTGTCTAAACTCTTTAGACCAATTTTTTTAAGAATGTGAAATCTTCTTGGGGACACCAAATGTCTTTTTTTAAGAATATAAAACTTTCTCGGGGGTTCCAAATGTCTTTTTTTGAATGTGAAACCTTCTCGGGGACCCACATGTATTTTTTTAAGAATGTGAAATCTTCTCGGGCGTCCCAACTGCCTTTTTTAAAAATGTAAAACCTTCTCGGGTGCCCCAACTGCCTTTATTTAAGTGAAATTTTTGCGGGGGTTCTAACTGTCTTTTCTTTAATATGAAACCTTCTCGAGGGCTTCAAATGTCTTGTTTTTAAAAATGTGAAATCTTCTCCGGCGCCCCAAATGTCGTTTCTTTAATGTGAAACCTTCTTGCGGGTCCCAAATATTTTTATTTTTATGTGAAACCTTCCCGGGGTCCCAACTGTCTTTTTGAAAAATGTAAAACCTTCTCGGATGCCCCAAATGTCTTTTCTTTAATGTGAAACCTTCTGGGGGGGTCGAACTGTCTTTTTTTTAAGAACGTAAAATCTTCTCGGGGGCCCAAATGTCTTTTTTTTAAGAATGTGAAATCTTCTCAGGCGTCCCAACTGTCTTTTTTAAAAATGTGAAACCTTCTCGGGGGTCTCAACTCTCTTTTTTTTAATCTAAAACCTTCTCAGGGACCTATTTTTTTAGAAATGTGAAATCTTGTTGGGGCTACCAAATGTCTTTTTTTTAAGAATGTGAAATCTTCTCGGGGGCTCCAAATGTCTTTTTTTGAATGTGAAATCTTCTCGGGGGTCTTATTTTTTAATGTAAAACCTTCTGGGGGACCCAAATGTGTTTTTTTAATAATGTGAAATCTTCTTGGAGACACCAAATGTCTTTTTTTAAGAATATAAAACTTTCTCGGGGCTCCAAATGTCTTTTTTTGAATGTGAAACCTTCTCCGGGGACCCACATGTATTTTTTTAAGAATGTGAATTCTTCTCGGACGTCCCAACTGCCCTTTTTAAAAATGTAAAACCTTCTCGGGTGCCCCAACTTCCTTTTTTTAAGTGAAATTTTTACGGGGTTTCTAACTGTCTTTTCTTTAATATAAAACCTTCTCGGGGGCTTCAAATGCCTTGTTTTTAAAAATGTGAAATCTTCTCCGGCGCCCCAAATGTCGTTTCTTTAATGTGAAACCTTCTTACGGGTCCCAAATATCTTTATTTTTATGTGAAACCTCCCCGGGGTCCCAACTGTCTTTTTGAAAAATGTAAAACATTCTCGGAGGCCCCAAATGTATTTTTTTAAGAATGTGAAATCTTCTCGTTGATCCCAATTGTCTTTTATAAAAATGTAAAACCTTCTCGGGGATATAAATGTCATTTTTTAATGTGAAACCTTCTCGGGGGCCTCAAATGTATTTTTTTAAGAATCTGGAACTTTATCGGAGGTCCCAACTGTCCTTTTTTTTAATGTAAAACCTACTCGAGTGCCCCAAATGTGTTCTTTTAAGAATGTAAAACCTTCGCGGGGGCTCCAAATGTCATTTTTTTAATGTCAAACACTGTCGAGGCCTCAACTGTCTTTTTTTAATATGAAACCTTCTCGGGGGTCCCTACTGTTCTTTTTCATGTGAAACCTTCTCGGGGGTCCCAACTGTGTTTTGTTTAATGTGAAACCTTCTCGTGGATCCCAATTGTCTTTTTTAAAAATGTAAAACCTTTTCGGAAGACCCAAATGTATTTTTTTAGAATGTGAAATCTTCTCGTGGAACCCAATTGTCTTTTCTGAAAATGTAAAACCTTCTCGGTTGATATAAATGTCATTTTTTTAATGTAACACCTTCTCGGTGACCCCAAATGTCATTTTTTTAAGTAAAACCTTCTCGGAGTAGCCAAATGTATTTTTTTTAAGAATGTGAAATCTTTTCGGGGGTCCCAACTGTCATTTTTTTAAATGTGAAACCTTCTCGGTGACCCCAAATGTCATTTTTTTAATGTAAAACTTTCTCGGGGGCCTCAACTGTCATTTTTTTTATGTAAAACCTACTCGAGTGCCCCAAATGTGTTCTTTTAAGAATGTGAAAGCTTCTAGGGGTTCCCAATTATCTGCATTAAAAATGTAAAACCTTCTCGGGGCTCCAAATATCATTTTTTTAATGTCAAACCCTCTCGAGGCCTCAACTGTCTTTTTTTTTAAATGAAATCTTCTCGGAGGTCCCAACTGTTTTTTTTTCATGTGAAACATTCTCGGGGGTCCCAACTGTCTTTTCTTTAATGTGAAACCTTCTCGTGGATCCCAATTGTCTTTTTTAAAAATGTGAAACCTTCTCGGGGGATCTAAATCTCATTTTTTTAATGTGAAACCTTCTCGGGGGTCCCAACTGTCTTTTTTCATGTGAAATCTTCTCGGGGGTCCCAACTGTGTTTTGTTTAATGTGATACCTTCTCGTGGATCCCAATTGACTTTTTTAAAAATCTGAAACCTTCTCGGAGGATCTAAATGTCGTTTTTTTAATCTAAAACCTTCTCGGAGGACCCAAATGTTTTTTTTAAGAATGTGAAATCTTCTCGTGAATCCCAATTGTCTTTTCTAAAAATGTAAAACCTTCTAGGGGGATATAAATATCATTTTTTTAATGTGAAACCTTCTCGGGGGCCTCAACAGTAATTTTTTTATGTAAAACCTTCTCGGTGGCCCCAAATGTCATTTTTTTAATGTAAAACCTCGGAGGACCCAAATATATTTTTTTAAGAATATGAAATCTTCTCGTGGATCCCAATTGTCTTTTCTAAAAATGTAAAACCTTCTCGAGGGATATAAATGTCATTTTTTTAATGTGAAACCTTCTCGGGGGCCTCAACTGTCTTTTTTTTATGTAAAACCTTCTCGGAGAAACAAAAGGTATTTTTTTAAGAATGTGAAATCTTCTTGGGGGTCCCACCTGTCTTTTCTTAATGTAAAACCTTCTCGGGGATCACAATTGTATTTTTTTTAAATATAAAACCTTCTCGGGAGCGATAAATATTTTTCTTAGTATAAAACCTTCTCGGGGGCCCCAAATGTACTTTTTTAAAAATGTAAAACCTTCTCGGGGGCCCCAACTGTCATTTTTTTTTTATGTAAAACCTACTCGAGTGCTCCAAATGTGTTCTTTTAAGAATGTGAAAGCTTCTAGGGGTTCCCAATTATCTTCTTTAAAAATGTAAAACCTTCTCGGGGGCTCCAAATGTCACTTTTTTAATGTGAAAACCTCTCGGGGCCTCAACTGTCTTTTTTTGGAGCCTCAGGTGTCTTTTCTTATAATAATTCAATTAAATTATTAACATTTGCCAAAATCACCCTTATCTTAGCAGAAACTAGCCCCCCCCCACCCACCCTCTCTTTTCTTGGCGGGTATGTCATCTGCCAAATTCAGTTTTATCTTAGTACCTGGCATACCCTCTACGAAAAAAAAGGGTGGGTGGGCGGGGCTAGTACCTGCTAAAATAAGAACGATTTTGGCAAATCACACTTGTTAAGATAAGACTGATTTTTACAAATGGGATACCGATGATCTGTAATTGAAAAATTGTGTTTATTTTCGGCTATTCTGGTGGTTGCGTATTCGGATTCATAGTGGAATAGGTTTTTGTGTTCAGATTCTGTTAAACGGCAAATCTCACTGAACTAATGAGTGTATAATGCAAAACAAAGGCTAATTTTAATGACAATTGTACACAATTTATCGTTTATTTTCAAAGACCAGATTTAAAGAAGCCACTTGAAACTGACTGAAAAAAAAATTGTATGTTTCACAAGAACGTGGTTCAGGTACGTGGACGATATTTTTCCCATCTTTCTACAAAACTAAACATTAAACAGTCAACTTAACATTTCAAGTTCACACACGAAGATGAAAATAATTAATCTTTCTTCGATAGAAACGGAGGGCCTATTTTTTCACGTTCTAAGAGGTATGAAACGTTAAGAAAACATAAAAATACTTCATCATCAAATACTTCGCGCTTATGCTCAGAAACCAACGTAACATTAGTAACAAAAAAGTTATAGAAAAACCATGACATAAAAAAAAAATTTAATAAATTTATTTGCAATATGACTGCAAGGAGATTAAACCTTCAATTTTAAAAATCATAGAATTTCTAATATCAACCACAAAAATAATGTAAAACCTAATATAAAAACTCTATTTCCCGCTAGTTAAGCTTACTGTAATAATAAGTTTCCTTCCGCATTCATAACCCTTCACTCAATTCACCTCTCCACTGGTTCCTTTTTCCCCCAATACGCCTTTTAGAGACATCTGTTTGTGTAATCCCACAAGCAGTCCATCAAAACTTCATACCACACTCCTTAAAGTTCCAAGACGTGTTTGAAGTCGCAACTTTGCTTTAAGCCGTTTCACGACTTTTCTAGTTAGCTTGAACTTTTCAACTTTTTCTTTAAACAATTTGGGCTCGTTTCACTTTATTTGCTTCTATCTTAGCCAGCGCCGTAAAAGTGAGATTCGGTTTTAGGGTTCTCTATTCACTTAAGTACAACTTTACGGTTGATGATTACTATTATTCGCTTCGGGTTTTCGGGACGCATAAACACGTAAATCGAGAATAGGACTACAAAAGGGTGAAGGGCAGATCCGAATTTAAATGCGACGGAATTGAAAAGACGTAATTCGAATTTAAGAATTAACATAATTACAATTTCCGTGTCACAAGCACGCTTGTAATATGATAGCTGTATAGAGTAGATTCGTTAATTATATCGATCCGGTGTGACTGACAGAATCGTGCTAAATGAGGGAAGTGCGGGGGTTCCTCGAACAATGTTACGTTTGTAAAGGTATTTTTGGTTGTTCGCCCCGAGGAATTTAAACTCGGCTCGTTTATACGCCATTGAATCATAATGAATGAAGGAGAAGAGGAGAATTTCTTCTTTGTTGCGTAAAGTTTTCGCGAATTAGGGTTTAAAGTAGTTGGGAAGCGATACATCGATTGAAAGTTGCGTGAATCGAAATGATTGATGATTTAAATCCGTGTTAAGTTGCCTGTTAAACGTCAAATTAGGGGACGGGGCAAGACAAATGATAGCGCCGTAATTACCCATTGATTTTCCATTACGAGACGCAAAAATAACGCAAATCCGAACTTCCTGAACATTTGTATATAGTTTTTTCACGCGTTATAAAAAACCACTTTGCATCGAAAGTTGAACTTAAGCCCGCCTCACACGCTAACTGACTACGGAACCGGTCGTTAGAAGTGTCGCAACACCTCTTAATAGCTCGAAGAGGTAACGAAGATTACCAACTTCATTAAGTTTGCTCTTTTACATAATCCTTTTGCTACGGAGTCTCTGCACTTAGCTGAATACCGAATGCTTTTATAATGGATGAGAGCGCGGTTTATACACGAGTCAATCTAATTACTTTACTTGACCGTATTTGCAGTACGATAATCTCTGAGGCACTCCCAGGAAAACATCTAAAGTAAATTAAATGACTTTGAGAGCGATGACAGTCAAAGAAAAGCAAACAGTGCGGGGGTTTTGATTGTAACGGCGTGAAATTGAGAAGTTCAATTTTGTTTATTACTTCACACAAGAGCGCTTGATTTAATTTGCAAATATTAAAAAAGTTGGAGTGACGCAAGAACAATAAGGGGGTTTGGTGCCGGTTGCTGGTGGTTCGGGTTTCATTGTGGACTTTTTTTGTATTCGGATTGGGTTACAGTAAAAAACACACTCGCCAGTGCGTGCACAAGAAAATACAATTTTCAATCCAACGGGCGATTTTTATAAAAGCAATTTATTGAGTTGTTTTAAAAGGTGACACTACAGAAGCTTTTTAAGCATTGAGGAATGTTGACAATATTTTTGCAATTCTCGACACTAATTTAATAAAGTCAAGTCTATATTTCTTTGGATACATTTAGAACTCCAACTAATTGTAGCTTGCAATTAAATTTAAATTGGTTTTGTTGATTTCGTAGAGTCGAATAAATTATACAGCTCAAGCCCACTCGTTCTGCATCTATGAACACATTCACAGTTTCATTCACAGGGTTTAAATGCGAATAAATTAAATATGTTTCAGTTTAGACTTGCGCTTTTCCACTAAAAGTCTATTAAAATTCTCTGTATTTCGTATAAATGAACTAGATTTTGTGTCCAGATTGTGTTAGAAGCTAAATGCCACTAAACTAATGAATACATATTGCAAAATATTTTTCAGTCCAAAGGGCAATTTTTATGACAGTAGTACACAATTTATTGTTTTTTTTTTTTTCAAAGACAATATTTAGAGAAGCCATTTGAAACTGACTGGAAAGAAAAACCTGAATGTCTCCTAATGATGTGGACGATATTTTTACCATTTTCAACAAAGCTATACCTGGTGTTTGGAAAATGGCGAATTAACTCTTCAGTACGTTATGTACGGGGGTTTCGGGAGCCCCAACAAACTAATGAAACAATTTTTTATGATGTGGATTACGGCTTACTTTCTGATTTCTGAGTGACGACGGTGATTTAAATCCACTTTTTATTTTTTTTTTTTTTTAGGACAATAACTATACCAACGAGTATTCATTAATTGTTGTACATTATTATTAATAAAAGAAGCTGCTATTTTTCATTAATAAATAAACCAAAAAAAAACATTTAATAAGACATTTATAAATTATGAACAAAACAAAACCAACAAAAGAAAAATCCATTATAGCATAACCAACTAAACAGCAGAGAAGATGTTCAAAATTCTTATATATATAAGTAAGCTCGTAATGTTTCCAAATTTTGATCATTTTTTGTAAAAATTAGTCATCAGTACTTGCTAAAACTAAATGATTTTGGCAAATGACATACTTTCTAAGAAACGAGAGGGTGGGTGGGCGGGGCTAGAACCTGCTAAGATAAGACGGATTTTGGCAAATGACCTTTTAAGAAACGAGGGGGTGGGTGGGTGGGGCTAATAGCTGCTAAGATAAGACTGATTTTGGCAAATGAGACCACCCAACCTCTCTTTACTTAGAGGGTATCTCATTTGCCAAAATTAGTCTTAACTTTGCAGCAACTAGCCGCGCCCACCCACCCTTTGTAAGAGAAATGGACTGTGTTTATTTTCGGTTATTACGATGGTTGCGTATTCGAATTTCATAATGGAATAGATTTCTGTGTTCAGATTCTATTAGAAGGCAAATCCCACTGAACTAATTTAAAAACAACTATCTTTTTTAAAAATGTAAAACCTTCTCGGGGGCCCCAAATCCCTTTTTTTATGTTAAATTTTTGCGGAGGTCCCAACTGTCATTTCTTTATTGTGAAACCTTCTCGGGGGTTCCAACTGTCCTTTTTAAAAATGTAAAACCTTCTCGGAGGCCCCAAAAGTCTTTTTTAAAAATGTAAAACCTTCTCGGGGTTTCCAACTGTCTTTTCTTTAATGTGGAACCTTCTCGAGAATTCCAATTGTCCTTTTTAAAAATCTAAAACCTTCTCGGAGGCCCCAAATCTCTTTTTAAAAAATGTAAAACCTTCTCGGAGGTTCCAACTGTCTTTTCTTTAATGTGAAACCTTCTCGAGGGTTCCAACTGTCCTTTTTAAAAATGTAAAACCTTCTCGGAGGCCCCAAATGTTCTTTTTTAATAATGTGAAACCTTCTCGGGGTCCTAATTGTCTTTTGTAAAAATTTAAAACCTTCTCGGGGGCCCCAAATCCCTTTTTTTATGTTAAATTTTTGCGGAGGTCCCAACTGTCATTTCTTTATTGTGGAACCTTCTCGGGGGTTCCAACTGTCCTTTTTAAAAATGTAAAACCTTCTCGGAGGCCCCAAAAGTCTTTTTTAAAATTGTAAAACCTTCTCGGGGTTTCCAACTGTCTTTTCTTTAATGTGGAACCTTCTCGAGGATTCCAATTGTCCTTTTTAAAAATCTAAAACCTTATCGGAGGCCCCAAATGTCTTTTTAAAAAATGTAAAACCTTCTCGGAGGTTCCAACTGTGTTTTCTTTAATGTGAAACCTTCTCGAGGGTTCCAACTGTCCTTCTTAAAAATGTAAAACCTTCTCGGAGGCCCCAAATGTTCTTTTTTAATAATGTGAAACCTTCTCGGGGTCCTAATTGTCTTTTGTAAAAATTTAAAACCTTCTCGGGGGCCCCAAATCCCTTTTTTTATGTTAAATTTTTGCGGAGGTCCCAACTGTCATTTCTTTATTGTGGAACCTTCTCGGGGGTTCCAACTGTCCTTTTTAAAAATGTAAAACCTTCTCGGAGGCCCCAAAAGTCTTTTTTAAAATTGTAAAACCTTCTCGGAGGTTCCAACTGTCTTTTCTTTAATGTGAAACCTCCAGGGTTCCAACTGTCCTTTTTAAAAATGTAAAACCTTCTCGGAGGCCCCAAAAGTCTTTTTTAAAAATGTAAAACCTTCTCGGGGTTTCCAACTGTCTTTTCTTTAATGTGGAACCTTCTCGAGGATTCCAATTGTCCTTTTTAAAAATGTAAAACCCTCTCGGAGGCCCCAAATGTTCTTTTTTAATAATGTGAAACTTTCTCGGGGTCCTAATTGTCTTTTGTAAAAATTTAAAACCTTCTCGGGGGCCCCAAATCCCTTTTTTTATGTTAAATTTTTGCGGAGGTCCCAACTGTCATTTCTTTATTGTGGAACCTTCTCGGGGGTTCCAACTGTCCTTTTTAAAAATGTAAAACCTTCTCGGAGGCCCCAAAAGTCTTTTTTAAAAATGTAAAACCTTCTCGGGGTTTCCAACTGTCTTTTCTTTAATGTGGAACCTTCTCGAGGATTCCAATTGTCCTTTTTAAAAATCTAAAACCTTCTCGGAGGCCCCAAATCTCTTTTTAAAAAATGTAAAACCTTCTCGGAGGTTCCAACTGCCTTTTCTTTAATGTGAAACCTTCTCGAGCGTTCCAACTGTCCTTTTTAAAAATGTAAAACCTTCTCGGAGGCCCCAAATGTTCTTTTTTAATAATGTGAAACCTTCTCGGGTCCTAATTGTCTTTTGTAAAAATTTGAAACCTTCTCGGGGGCCCCAAATCCCTTTTTTTATGTTAAATTTTTGCGGAGGTCCCAACTGTCATTTCTTTATTGTGAAACCTTCTCGGGGTTCCAACTGTCCTTTTTAAAAATGTAAAACCTTCCCGGAGGCCCCAAAAGTCTGTTTTAAAAATGTAAAACCTTCTCGGGGTTTCCAACTGTCTTTTCTTAATGTGGAACCTTCTCGAGGATTCCAATTGTCCTTTTTAAAAATGTAAAACCTTCTCGGAGGTTCCAACTGTCTTTTCTTTAATGTGAAACCTTCTCGAGGGTTCCAACTGTCCTTTTTAAAAATGTAAAACCTTCTCGGAGGCCCCAAATATCTTTTTTAAAAATGTAAAACCTTCTCGGGGGTTCCAACTGTCTTTTTTTTAAGAATGTAAAATCTTCTCAGGGGCCCCAAATGTTCTTTTTTAATAATGTGAAACCTTCTCGGGGTCCTAATTGTCTTTTGTAAAAATTTAAAACCTTCTCGGGGCCCCAAATCCCTTTTTTTATGTTAAATTTTTGCGGAGGTCCCAACTGTCTTTTCTTTAATGTGAAACCTTCTCGGGGGTTCCAACTGTTCTTTTTAAAAATGTAAAACCTTCTCGGAGGCCCCAAATGTCTTTTTTAAAAATGTAAAACCTTCTCGGAGGTCCCAACTGTCTTTTCTTTAATGTGAAACCTTCTCGGGGATCCCAACTGTCTTTTTTAAAAATTTAAAATCTTCTCGGGAGTCCCAACTGTGTTTTCTTTAATGTGAAACCTTCTCGGGGATCCCAATTGTCTTTTTTAAAAATGTAAAACCTTCTTGGGGATCTAATTGCCATTTTTTTTAATGTAAAACCTTCTCGGTGGCCCCAATGTCTTATTTTAAGAACGTGATATCTTCTCGGGGGTCCCAACTATAATTTTTTTTTTATGTAAAACCTACTCGAGTGCCCCAAATGTGTTCCTTCAAGAATGTGAAAGCTTCTAGGGGTGCCCAATTATTTTTTGTAAAAATGTAAAACCTTCTCGGGTGCTCCAAATGTCATTTTTTTAATGTGAGACACTCTCGGGGCCTCAACTGTCTTTTTTGGAGCCTCTGGTGTCTTTTCTTATAATAATTTAATTCAATTTCTTAGAGAAGATGGCATTTGCCAAAATCACTCTTATCTTAGCAGAAACTAGCCCCGCCCACCCACCCTCTCTTTTCTTGGCGGGTATGTCATCTGCTAAATTCAGTTTTATCTTAGTACCTGGGCGGCGCTAGTAGCTGCTAAGACGAAAGTGCTTTTGGCAAATGGCATACCCTCTACGAAAAGAGAGGGTGGGTGGGCGGAGCTAGTACCTGTTAAAATAAGACTGATTTTGGCAAATAACATACCCTCTAAAAAAAGAGAGGGTGGGTGGGTGGGGCTAGTACCTGCTAAAATAAGACTGATTTTGGCAAATGAGATATCCACTAAGAAAAGAGAGGGCGTGTGGGCCACCCACCATCTGCTTTCTTAAAAGGTATGTTATTTGCCAAAATCCGTCTTATCTTACCAGGTCCTAGCCCCGCCCACCCACCCTCTCGTTTCTTAGAAGGTATGTCATTTGCCAAGTCAATTTTATCTTTCCAAATACTAGCCCCGCCCACCCGCCCTCACTTGTCTTAGAAGGTATCTCATCATCTTTATCACGACTCTTTAAACTACAACGAAGATCAATCAGAATAATAGCTAATATAGGATACAGAGAAGATTGTAGAGCGTACTTCAAGTCACTAAAAATACTTACACTTCTTTCGCTTTATATTTATCGATGTTTGGAATTTATTACTCGGCATACAAAATTATATTCCAAAGTCAACCTCTATCACAACTACAGGACTAGACACGAGGATATTTGTTTCAGAAACTTGCGTCTCACTAAGTCGAGGGATGCCATTAATTATTTTTGCATAAAATTTTTGAACACTTTGCCTGACGAAGTACGTAGATACAACAGTCATGATTTTCTAAAAAATGTGAAACAATATTTGATACGAAAGGCATTTTATTCATTTGATGAATACCTAAATAATAATTTTAAAGACCTGGTGTTACTATCTAGTGGTGCTTAATTTATTATATAGTAGATCATATATATTTATAGAGTTAATTCTAATTTGTTTCTTTTAAGAAATTGTTATTTATTTTTATAAAATTATGTTCGATGTATTTACTAGCTTCTTCTGACGCGTGTAAAAATTTTTTATTAGCACAAATAAAGATTTATTTATTTATATTTATTTATTTACATTTGCCAAAATTAGTCTTATCTTTGCAGCTACTAGCCGAGCCCAACCACTCTTTGTAAAAGAAAGAGACTGTGTTTATTTTCGGTTATTATGATGGTTGCATATTCGAATTTCACAATGGAATAGATTTTTGTGTTCAGATTCTTTTAGAAGGCAAATCCCACTGAACTAATGGGTGTATAATCCAAAACATTTTTCAATTCAATGGGCAATTTTTTTGACAGTTGTACACAATTTATTGTTTCCTTTCAAAGACAAGATTTAAAAAATTTACTTGAAACTGACTAGAAAAAAACAGAATTTTTCCCGAGGATGTGGTTGAGGAATGTGGACGATATTTTTACCATTTTTGACAAAGCTATACCGGGTGTCTGGCAAATGGTCCCCACCAACAATTTTAAAGAATTCTATGTATGTTTTCTATGTCGGTCTAACTGTTATACAACAATATTCTCCAATAAGTGTGGCATACGAATTCGCTTTGAGTTTTTCCCTAACCGTCTAAATTTCTGCCAAAACATAAGGTACGGTATAATAACCATTTATCATTAGCGCAAGGCATCCCGGCGGTGGTCTAGTGGTTACGAGTCAGCAATGCGAACCGGACGTCGAGGGTTCGATTCCAAATTTTGCCTTTCGTTTTTTTGTTTTTTTTTTTCTCTTTCTTCCTCGCATTGTGTGCCATTTATGTTTAAGACGTCATAACACATTTTTTATTAATAAAATTATCCCACTTTTTCGAAGAAGTGAGAATACGCCCCTCTTTTTTAAGAATTTGAAACTTTCTTGGGGGTCCAACTAATGTATTTTTTTAAGAATGTGAAAGCTTGTAGGGGTTCCCAATTGTTTTTTTAAAAATGTAAAACCTTCTTGGAGGCCCCAAATCCCTTTTTTTAAGTGAAATTTTTGCGGGGGTCCCAACTGTCTTTTCTTTAATGTGAAACCTTCTCGGGGGTCCCAACTGTTTTTTTTTTAAATGTAAAACTTTCTCGGGGGTTCCAACTGTGTTTTCTTTAATGTGAATCCTGCTCGGGGATCCCAATTGTCTTTTTTAAAAATGTAAAACCTTCTCGGGGGATCTAGATGTCATTTTTTTTATGTGAAACCTTCTCGGGGCCTCAACTGTCATTTTTTTTTTTAATGTGAAACCTTCTCGGTGGCCCCAAATGTCTTTTTTTTAAGAATGTGAAATCTTCTCGGGGGTCCCAACTGTGTTTCTTTAATGTGAAACATTCTCGGGGGTTCCAACTGTCTTTTTCAAAAAAGTAAAACCTTCTCGGGGGTCCCAAATGTGTTTTCTTTAATGTGAAACTTTCTCAGGGATCCCAATTGTCTTTTTTTAAAATGTAAAACCTTCTCGGGGGCCCCAAATCCCTTTTTTTATGTGAAATTTTTGCTGGGGTCCCAACTGTCTTTTCTTTCATGTCAAACTTTCGCGGGGGTTCCAACTGTCTTTTTTTTAATGTAAAACCTTCTTGGAGGCCCCAAATGACTTTTTTTAATGTGAAACCTTCTCGAGGGTCCCAACTGTCTTTTTTAAAAATGTAAAACCTTCTCGGGGGTCCCAACTGTGTTTTCTTTAATGTGAAACCTTCTCGGGGTCACAACTGTGTTTTCTTTAATGTGAATCCTTCTCAGGGATCCCAAATGTCTTTTTTAAAAATGTAAAACCTTCTCGGGGCATCTAATGTCAGTTTTTTAATGTGAAACCTTCTCGGGGGCCTCAACTATCATTTTTTTTTATGTAAAACCTTCTCGGGGGCCCCAAATGTCTTTTTTTTAGAATGTGAAACCTTCTCGGGGGTCCCAACTGTCTTTTTTAAAAATGTAAAACCTTCTCGGGGGTCCCAACTGTCTTTTTTAAAAATGTAAAACCTTCTCGGGGGTTCCAACTGTGTTTTCTTTAATGTGAAACCTTCTCGGGGATCCCAATTGTCTTTTTTAAAAATGTAAAGCCATCTTGGGGGATCTAAATGTCATTTTTTTAATGTCAAACCTTCTCGGTGGCCAAAAATGTCTTTTTTTAAGAATGTGAGGAGGTCCCAACTATGTTTCTTTATTGTGAAACCTTTTGGGGGGGGGGTTCCAACTGTCTTTTTTTAAGAATGTAAAATCTTCTCGGGGGGGCCCAAATGTCTTTTTTTTTAAGAATGTGAAATCTTCTCAGGCGTCCCAACTGTCTTTTTTAAAAATGTAAAACCTTCTCGGGGGCCCCAAATCCCTTTTTTTAAGTGAAATTTTTACGGGGGTCCCAAGTGTCTTTTCTTTAATGTGAAACCTTCTCGGGGGCCTCAACTGTCATTTTTTTTATGTAAAACCTCAGTGGCCTCAAATATCTTTTTTTCACTAGTAGAAACCATAAGACCATAAACTGAAAAAATAAACGTTCAATTTTTTGACGCAACATGATTTTGTTTTGATTTCTCATCAAACTTAATCTAAATCTTCAACACAAAGAAAACCGTTTATACTTGTCGCTGAGTTAATCATTTTATCTTCTACCGTCTAGCAACTACCATGCGTATACTCAAGTAATGTTTGTAGCACACATTTGTTCATTTTTTAAGAAATAATCACATCAAACATTGCGTACATAACCTCAATTTTTCTTTTTGAACCGGTGGTCGCAAAAGTTGAATTTGCTACCACTAAATGAGTCGACATTCGCATGCGTCCTGGCTGCTAGTGAAAAAAAGATAGTATATTAACCACGGTTGCAAAGCCAGTTCTAGACCTCGCGCTTCAGAGCCCTCGACGCTGCGCGTCTCGGGTTCTAATTTGCGCTCGGTCTAGAGTGCTTGGCTCTGCAACCTTGGCTAATAATATACTATTTTTAAAAATGTGAAATGTTCTCGGGGGTCCCAACTGTGTTTCTTTAATGTGAAACCTTCTCGGGGGTCCCAACTGTCTTTTTCAAAAAAGTAAAACCTTCTCGGGGGTCCCAACTGTGTTTTCTTTAATGTGAAACTTTCCCGGGGATTCCAATTGTCTTTTTTTAAAATGTAAAACCTTCTCGGGGGCCCCAAATCCCTTTATTTTTATGTGAAATTTTTGCTGGGGTCCCAACTGTCTTTTCTTTCATGTGAAACTTTCGCGGGGGTTCTAACTGTCTTTTTTTTAATGTACAACCTTCTTGGAGGCCCCAAATGTCTTTTTTTAATGTGAAACCTTCTCGAGGGTCCCAACTGTCTTTTTTAAAAATGTAAAACCTTCTCGGGGGGGCCAAATCCCCTTTTTTATGTGAAATTTTTGCGGGGGTCCCAACTGTCTTTTCTTTAATGTGAAACCTTCTCGGGGGTCCCAACTGTCTCTGTTAAAAATGTAAAACCTTCTCGGGGGTCCCAACTGTGTTTTCTTTTTTTTAATGTAAAACCTTCTCGGTGGCCCCAATGTCTTTTTTTAAGAATGTGAAACCTTCTCGGGGGTCTCAACTGTCATTTTTTTTATGTAAAACTTACTCGAGTGCCCCAAATGTGTTCCTTTAAAAATGTGAAATCTTCCAGGGGTTTCCAGTTATCTTCTGTAAAAATGTAAAACCTTCTCGGGTGCTCCAAATGTCATGTTTTTAATGTGAAACCCTCTCGGTGCCTCAACTGTCTTTTTTGGAGCCTCTGGTGTCTTTTCTTATAATAATTTAATTAAAATTCTTAAAGAAGATGGCATTTGCCAAAATCACTCTTATCTTAGCAGAAACTAACCCCGCCCACCCACCCTCTCTTTTCTTGGCGGGTATGTCATCTGCTAAATTCAGTTTTAACTTAGTACCTGGGCGACGCTAGTAGCTGCTAAGACGAAAGTGCTTTTGGCAAATGGCATACCCTTTACAAAAAGAGAGGGTGGGTGGGCGGAGCCAGTACCTGCTAAAATAAGACTGATTTTGGCAAATAACATACCCTCTAAGAAAAGAGAGGGTGGGTGGGTGGGGCTAGTAGCTGCTGATTAAAACTGATTTTAGCGAATGAGATATCCACTAAGAAATGAGAGGGCGTGTGGGCCACCCAACCTTTCTTTTCTTAGAGGGTATCTCATTTGTCAAAATCCATCTTACCTTAGCAGGTAGTAGCCCCACCCACCCACCCTCTCGTTTCTTAAAAGGTATGTCATTTGCCAAAATCCGTCTTATCTTAGCAGGTACTAGCCCCGCCCACCCACCCTCTCGTTTCTTAGAAGGTATGTCATTTGCCAAAGTCAATTTTATCTTTCCAGATACTAGTCCCGCCCACCCGCCCTCACTTTTCTTAGAGGGTATCCCATTTGCCAAAATCAGTCTTTGCAGTTACTAGCCGCGCCCTCTTAGCAGGTACTAGCCCCACCCACCCACCCTCTCGTTTCTTAAAAGGTATGTCATTTGCCAAAATCCGTCTTATCTTAACAGGTACTAGCCCCGCCCACCCACCCTCTCGTTTCTTAGAAGGTATGTCATTTGCCAAGTCAATTTTATCTTTCCAGATACTAGCCCCGCCCACCCGCCCTCACTTTTCTTAGAAGGTATCTCATTTCCCAAAATTAATCAGTCTTATCTTTGCGCCCACTCACCCTTTGTAAGAGAAAGGGACTGTGTTTATTTTTGGTTATTTTGATGGTTGCCTATTCGAATTTCACAATGGAATAGATTTCTGTGTTCAGATTCTATTAGAAGGGAAATCCCACTGAACTAATGAGTGTATAGTCCAAAACATTTTTCAATTCAATGGGCAATGTACACAATTTATTGTTTCCTTTCAAAGACAAGATTTAAAGAATTCACTTGAAAGTGACTAGAAAAAAACAGAATTTTTTCCGAGGATGTGGTTGAGGAATGTGGACGATATTTTTACCATTTTGACAAAACTATACCGGGTATCTGGCAAATGGTGGATTAACTCTTCAGTACGCCATGTAATGAAATAATAAAACTGCTGTTATTTTTCATTAATAAATAAATAAAAAAACATTTTATCAGATATTTATAAATTATAAACAAAAACAACCAACCAAATATTGATCATTTTTTGTAAAAGTTGGTCATTAGTACTTGCTAAGACAAAACTGATTTTGACAATAAGATACCTTCTAAAAAGGGAGAGGGTGGGTGGGCGGGGCTAGCAGCTTACAAGATAAGACTGATTTTGGCAAATAATATACATTTTAAGAAAAGAGAGGGAGGGTGGGTGGGCGGGGCTAGTTCCTTCTAAGATAAGATTTTGACAAATGAGATACCAATGATTCCCTAAGAGAAACGGGTTGTGTTTGTTTTCGATTATTCTGATGGTTGCTTATTCGGATTTCATTATGGAACAGATTTTTGTTTTCATATTCAATTAGAAAGCAGATCTCTCTGGAATAAGATTTTTTAGAAGAAATTGTATATTTCTTTGAATAGTTTAAATTCAGAAAAGAATAAGAGCACAATAAGAGCTAATTTGAACCAAGATAAATGGTAACTTTTCCAAATTAATTTTCCAACTCAATTTTTTTCTGAAAAGGTCAATTTTTTCGTGTTCCTGAAAAAAATTTCGTAACCAACACTGACTGGAATGAATTTAGTCAACTCTAAGTTTTTTGCAAAAGTGTTCATTTCAAATATTATGAAGGAACTTTTGCCTGAAATAGTATATGTTAGAAAAATTGTACAATCCTTTAGATAGTTTAAGTTCTGAAAAGTCAACAAAATAAAAATCCATGACCCAAATAAATAGTAACTTCTCCAATCACACTAACAACTGTATTTTTTCCTTAAAAAAATTCTGGGTCATTTGAGGAGATGGAACGACAATAAGCACAGATTTCTGTTACTGAGAAAAAATTGTAAGACCAACTATGATTGGAACCAATTTGGATAAGTTTAATTTTCTGTATAAAAATGGTGGAGGCGCCGGGATAATATTTACAAAAAAATCTTTTAACATTATTAAGGAAGTTTTGCCCAAAATAATAATACTAACAATTATAACGCTTTAGGTTCTTTTCTTTAGGGATAATCAAATGAGAGCTAATTTTAGCTTGAATAAATGGTAACTTTTTCACCAGCTCTATTTTTTTCTTCAAATATCTATATTTTATTCGTTATTTGGAGACAAATAAAAACAAGATAAGATTGACCACTCTTACAATAAATTTAGTCGACTCTAATTTTTTATATAAAATAGTTTGAGGTACCGAGATAATAATTCCAAAAACATTTATTCCAAAAATTTGAATGAACATCTCGAGGAAATAATATACTTTAGAAAAAAATATGTATTTCTTTGGACATTTTAATTTCTGTCTTTTCTTGTAATAATTTGATTAAATTTCTTAGAGGATAAGTCATTTGCTAACTAATGAGTGTAAACACTAAATATTTTTCACTTCAAAGAGCAATTTTTATGACAAGACAAGAATTAAAGAAGCCACTTGAACCTGACCTACCGATAAAATATGTTCAGCCTCGATTCGACCCCTTTGTGTAGAAGTTAAACTATTAAAACTTTCTCTATTTCCTATCAATTTATCAAACCCGGCTGTGATAATTCACGGCTCGCGGCTCCAGAATTACAATTTTAATCTCTTCCGCAAACTCCCGTTTCTCGAATTTTCCCAATTCTCTAACTTCTAACAGCTTCGATTTTTAATTGGCAAGCAATTTTCCTAACAGCTGGTAATTAAAGAACTTCGTACATTTATTATCCCCCAAATTAATAGCTAAAACAATAACCCCGCGGGAGTCAGTTCATTAGCCCGGCGCATCCACCATTTTTTCAGCCAACTTTATTAAATACCGACCGCACTCCCTTACATTACCATATTACGTTCCGCCAAGTTCAAGGCTTCCATTTTTTCCATTCCACGCTAATTTGACGAGCGCTTCTATCAGACAAAACGGTTTATTTGAGTCGACAATTATTTTTAATAATTCACCGAGAATGTTAATTAAAACGTCCCCGACTGCGATCGGACCTTCTTCAAATATTTAATTAAAACGATCTAGGTGAAAAGGATTGGAAACAATAACACGAGACCGACGCCAGCAATCTTTTGTCAACGTATTTGCTCAAACCTAAATCCAATTTATTTTTTCGCGGGAGGAAAAACAAAGTTTGGAAGCGAAAAGTATGGCAACTGTGAGGCGATCGATGGACAGATTTCCGGGTGGAACAAGTGTCACATTAGAGCCCGAAAGTGAGGAAAAAGTAGCCAGTGCGAGGAAAGTTTGATTTTCCACGGGAAAAGTGATTTCACGAGTTTCGCTGTCGCGGAAATAGAGTCATTCGACACATATCTTTCGGAGCGGTCTTTGAAAAGCGGTTTCATGAAAGCAAGCGGAATTTACATTTCCTAACTTCGTTGCAACAAAATCTTCGTAACGATCTAATGCACTCCCGTCATGTCAGAGTAATCCCTTTCACGACGTGTTGCTTGTAAACGTAATAATTAAGGAACTAACTATTGTTAAAGCCGACACCGAAGCTTCCAGGAACTCCAATCAAGTTAGCGCAACGATCCTTGACCACCTCCTAAACTCAATGTCGCTGAAAACAGCGTTCAACTGCACTCCAATTTAGCTAAATTTTCATCGATTCAAACTCAGTAAACAGTAGTCACAAAACGAAGATGTTTTATTCCTCCGGGGACTCTCATAAGGCGAAAATTTAACTTGGAAATAATCCGATATTTGACAAATGGATCATGGAGGGAACAAAAGCTTTCCATCTATATTAAAATCACTCAAACCGGTTTTGTTGCATCCAACTTTTCCCATAAAGCTTGTACGCAAACTTTGTAATGTGATTTTCTGTTTTACATAAAACTGTACAGCGCGGCAATTATGTAGACGTACAGCGGTTAATTTGCTTAGTTTTGAGCACGCGAGTATGAGAAGTTCTAACTGACAAAGTTACACGAAATGCTTCAAACAGAAACTTGTTTGTGGAAAAATGACGATTAGCAAGTAATACAGCGGACGCACCAATACCCGAATGATGAAAGCTTACGCTAAAAATACGATCGAATATTAAATCGCTAACGCGAAAATCCCATTCTTTATTAATCAATAAAGGGACGTTTTAAAGGTCCGGGAAAGCGGAAGCTGTTCCCAAAACCGTAAATTTTACTGCCGCCGGTATTTTTGGGCGTTTTCTCATATCTGCTCCACACGACTTCGGTCCTGCGTCATTTGCACTTAATTTGCAGCCGAACCTTCAAACAACGTTCATTTTTGCCGGAAATTGTTTCGTAATCGAATTTCCGGGGACACAAATATCTGGAGAATATTCTTCAGTCGTCTTCAATTACGAGATAATGCGGGGATATTCGTGACTGCGAGTAGTTTGCGGACTCTGAAAGATTAATTCCATGCAAAAACTTTTTCCTGGCATGTCGGATTTTATCGATTTGGAATTTTTAATGTTATTATTAAACGCGAGCTCGAAATAAACCGACTTTATTGAACACCGCATCGGAAGCCAAAAAGGTCTTGTATGTGGAAGAACCCGAACCGATCAATTTTTAATTTAGCGTTTCAATGATTGGAATGTTGTGCTAAAAATTTGGTAAAGTAATTACTCGACAGTCACGCAGTAAAACGGACACTGTTAATTAAATTATAACAACATCGTGCGCTCGAGTTTTTAAGTTGTAGTAGACTGATTTTGTTCGTGTATAACAAGATTACTATCAACGTTTGCTGCCGACTGCGCCACTTACGCATCCCCTGTGTGCGAATTGCATCAAAATAAATGCTGATAAAATTTACTGATTGCTGCGCCATTTATGCATCCCGTGTCTGTACGAATTCGATCAAAATGAAAGCCACCCAAGTGCGACCATTCCGGTTTCCTCCCATCTCCCTAAGAACGTGTCCTCTCATAAATTCGTCCTTCTAAACCGTAATGAACTCCCGTCAGCCATCTTAATCTGTAAACTGAACGCAATCACGCCTAATTGAAATATATACCGTTCACCGCTCCGATGTAATTAAAATCGAGGCGCGATCAGGCATTAATGCGAATGTTTATCACCCAAGAAGAAGCGTCAAACATCGATTTTCCGTCAAACGGCTTTATCGCCCGTTTCATAAAAAGATACTTGTTCGTCTTGGTTCCGTAACACGACAATAGAAGCCGCAACATAATGCCGACGAGCGATAATGGATGCCCTTAGGGTGATAATTGTGTACTAATGATAAATCGTCGTTTTTCGCCTTTTTTCCCGACTTATATTAGGCTTTTCGAGAGCGAGGACATTTATCCGGAACGACGGCGCTAATTAAAATGTCAAATGTTGTTACATGTTTGGCAACAGGGATTGGGCCGTCACCTGAATTAATTAATTTTGTAAATAGTTGCTGCATTGTTTGCGGAGGGACTCATTTCCCACGTGGCAACAGCGCTAAAAATAGAATCACGTGACGGAAGCAACACATTGAATCGAGATGAGCGTACCCCCACCACACAGTTTAAGCGCGACATTCGAAAGTAATTTCTCACTGAGACAATATTCCGACTACTAATTAATCATCTTTATCTGTCGATTAGTTCTATCACGTCTCTTCGTTTCCCCCAACTCGAGTTAAATTATTTCGCATGCACATCTGGTTTATCTTTAGGTAAATGGCCGAATGTTCCAGCAACTCTCGCCAGACCACCTGCAGCTTGCACAATATTAATGCGAAACTATATTTAATGGAAATTTACAAAGTAATTTGCCTTTCCATTTGGGAGTGGTTGAGGAAAGTTAGTCTCGTAAGCAATTACCGGGGTAAGCTTATGGCGAAAAACCAACTAAAAACCTAGAATCTTATTTTTGAGCGCAAATTGTTAATTAACATGGGTTGTCGGAATCGCATTGTTACACACTGAAGTTCGAAATTTAATCAGCGGATTTAGTTCTAATGGGGAGAGTGTGGTTGAAATGTGAAATTATTTCCTAATTGCGAAGGTATCAGCTTTAGCTGTCGGGATTGTTTTTGGGGAGTTCGATAATTAATGTGTGAGCCGGTCATTTTTTGCTATTTCGATAAAAAGTTGGATTAAATATTCAGCTAATTGTGCTGCGGATGGGGTTATTTTTAGTTTGTTGTGGCAAGGAAGCAGAATGTGCGGTACGGTGAAGGAAAATATACGCGCGGACGCAGTAAATGCCGTGTCATGAAAGCAAATATACGGAGAATTAAGTAATTTTAGTACTTTTTTTTCAAAAATTAACGTAAAGGATTTCCATAATTTTCAAACCGTTTAAAATTCCTTCACATTCTTAAAAAAAAAACAACATGACTCCAAGATATTTTTCAAATTCCAAGATTCTTTCAAACTACTTCAAAAATTAACAGCAGAGTTTCTTAGAATTTTTCAAACTCATAAAATAATACGAGGGAAAGTCAAAATTCCTTCCAATTCTTTCAAAAACAAAATACCACTGGATACCGAAGATTCTTTTACAAACTTTTAATACGTACATTAGGGATTTCTCAGAATCTTTCAAACAGAAAATACCAATTCCTTTCAAACCCTAGAGATACTTGCAAAAAAGACACTCCCAGTTTTTTTCAAACTGTTTCAGAAATAAAACATCAGGAACCTTCAGGATTTTTTTATATTCTCAAAAAAAGTACTGGAGACGTTAAGATTCTTTCGAGGAGAATCAAGATTCTTTCAAAGTCTTTCAAAAACAAAACGCCAGTGGTTCCCAAGACTTTAATATCCTTTACAAAAGATTCTAGAGGGACCGAAGATTGTTTACAAATTTTTAAAAAAGACATTAGGGGTCTTTAAGAATCTTTCAAACAGAAAACACCAGAAGTCTCCAAGATTTTTTCAACGTCTTTCAAAACCCGAAGATTCTTTCGCACTGTCTAAAAAAAGATATCTTTACGACCTTTAAGAGTTTTTGATATCTTTCAAAAACAAAACCCCAGCAACTTTCAAGATTCTTTCAAACTCTTTCAAAAATTAACATTAAAGATTCTCGGATTGTCAAGATTCTTTCGAATAGAAAACTCCAGGGATCTCCAAGATCTTTTCACCGTCTTTCAAAACCCGAAGATTCTTTCACACTGTCTAATACACCTTTAGGACCTTTAAAAGTCTTTGATATCTTTCAAAAACAAAACACCAGCAACTTTCAAGATTCTTTCAAACTCTTTCAAAAATTAGCATCAAAAATTCTCGGATTTTTTCAAATTCTTTCAGAAATAAAACGCTAGGGACCTTCAAGACTGTTTCGTCTTCTAAAAAAATAAGTACTTGAGATCTTGAGATTTTTTCAAATTCTTAAAATAAGACGAAGGTTCTTTTACAAACTTTTAAAAAGAACATTGGGGTTCTTTAAGAATTTTTCAAACTGAAAATACTAGAAATCTCCAAGATTTTTTCGGCTCGTTTCAAACTCCAGAGATACTTTTCAAAAGGACACTCCAGATTTTCTCAAATTCTTTCAGAAATAAAACACCAGTAACTTTCAAAATTGTTTTCATATTTTCAAAAAAAAAATACTGGAGAATTTAAAATCCTTACGAGGAGAATCAAAATTCTTTCAAATTCTGTCAAAAACTAAACGCCAGTCTTGGGAACAAGACTTTGATAATCTTTACAAAAAAACTCTAGAAACATCGAAGATTTTTTAAAAATTTTTAAAAAGTCTTTCAAACAGAAAACCCTAAATATTCTTTCAGATTCTTAAAAAAAGACACCGCTGGAACCTTTAAGAGATTTTAACCTCTTAAAGAAAACATCAGCAAATTTCAAGATTTTTTCAAACCCTTAAAATATTACGAGGGTAAGTCAAGTCTTTCATATTCCTTAAAAATAAAAACTCTAAATGTACCGAAGATTCTTTTACAGACTTTTAAAAAAGACGTCAGGAGTCTTTAAAATCCTTTCAAACAGAAAACAACAGGCATCTTCAAGATCTTTTCAATACCTTTCGAAACCCGTAGATTCTTTCAAACTGTTTAAAAAAGACACCGTTAGGACCTTTAAAAGTCTTTAATCTCTCTCAAAAGCGAAAATTCTTTACAAACTTTTAAAAAAGACATTATTGGTCTTCAAGATCTTTTCAACTTCTTGAAAAACCCGAAGTTTCTTTCAGATTCTTTAAGAAAAACGTCGTTGGAATCTTTAAGAGTCTTCAACCTCTTTCGAAAACAAAACTCCAGCAACTTTCAAGATTCTTTCAAACTCTTTCAAAAATTAAGATTAAAGGTTCTCGGATTCTCAAGATTCTTTCGAATAGAAAACTCCAGGGATCTCCAAGATCTTTTCACCGTCTTTCAAAACCCAAAGACTCTTTCACACTGTCTAAAAAAAGACATCTTTAGGAGCTTTAAGAGTCTTTGATATCTTTCAAAAACAAAACACCAGCAACTACCAAGATTCTTTCAAACTCTTTCAAAAATTAGCATAAAAAATTCTCGGATTTTCTCAAATTCTTTCAGAAATAAAACACTAGGGACCTTCAAGACTGTTTTCGTCTTCTAGCAAAATAAGTACTTGAGATCTTGAGATTCTTTCAAATTCTTAAAATAAGACGAAGATTCTTTTACAAACTTTTAAAAAGAACATTGGGGTTCTTTAAGAATTTTTCAAACTGAAAATACTAGAAATCTCCAGAGATACGTCAAAGATTGACAGATTTTCTCAAATTCTTTCAGAAATAATACACCAGGAACTTTCAAATTTTTTTTCATATTTTCAAAAAAAACTTTCAAGATTCTTTCAAACTCTTTCAAAAATTAGCATCAAAAATTCTCGGATTTTCTCAAATTCTTTCAGAAATAAAACACTAGGGACCCTCAAGACTGTTTTCGTCTTCTAAAAAAATAAGTACTTGAGATATTGAGATTCTTTCAAATTCTTAAAATAAGACGAAGGTTCTTTTAAAAAGAACATTGAGGCTCTTTAAGAATTTTTCAAACTGAAAATATTAGAAATCTCCAAGATCTTTTCAACTCGTTTTAAACGCCAGAGATACTTTCCAAAAAGACACTCCAGATTTTCTCAAATTCTTTCAGAAATAAAACACCAGAAACCTTCAAAATTTTTTCATATTTTCAAAAAAAAATACTGGAAACTTTAAGATTCTTTCAAAATCACAACATTACGGATCTTTAAGATTCTTAAGATTCTTTCAAACATAAAACACCAGCAGTCTTCAAGATCTTTTCAACCTTTTGAAAAACCCTAAAATTCTTCCAGATTCTTTAAAAAAAAGACGCCACTGGGACCCAAAAACTCTTGTTTCCAACCTCTTTCAAAAATTAACGTCAAATATTGACCGACTTTCCCAAATGCTTTCAGAAGTAAAACACTAAAGATCTTAAAATTTTTTCACATTCTTTAAAAAAAGACACAAAGAACCTTCCAAATTAACGTCATAAATCCCTAGATTTTTTAAATTTTTTTCAAAAATAGAACGCCAGGGACCGTCAAGATTCTTTTAGTCTTTAAAAAATAGGTCTAAGATCGAACTTCCTTGTCTCTGAAGCATAGGAAATTAAACATCTCCTATTTCTTTCATAAATTTATATGAAATTCCAGAGAGGTAATTAAATAAATGAAATATCCTGTAAAATATTAAAAAAAAACACTTTAAATGAGGTAAATTTCCCGTAATTGTGATATGACGTCATCAAGTTTTTCGAAGGGATGAACAATAAATTCCGATGATTCCAGAGGGATCAATTTTGTCATTTCTAATTTTTTTCTTGCAAGAATCCTACATAACAAGGTAGTAATAAAAACTATTTTAGACACTTGTTATCGAAATTTTAACCCCTTAAAATCCAAACTTTCCTTATTAAAACCTGTCGCTGCTCTAAAACCTCATATCACGTCCGTCCTGGAAATTTCTCATCCGGTGACCTATTCCTGTCAGCCCTGCAATTTTTACCCCTTTAACCCGGAAAACCCATCACTTCCGCCTTTTACGTTTAATGACCCCCATCGTTCATATTCAGGCCACTTTGTGCATACTAATTACCCCAATTTAAAATTGCAAGTCCCGTCACGTCGCCACTTTTTGTTACAAGTACACGAGAAAGCTGTTTGTTTTAATAAATTCGATTTTCGGAAAATAAAAGCTCTCTTAACGCAAATTTTCGAAGGCTAGCTCTTTAATGGACAGATGATAAACATGGCGCAAGCGTTTATACGTACAAAGCTACGTCAATGAATCATCTCTGTTATGCAAAGCGTGGATGTACTGAAGAAAAATTACCATTCCTGAGACCGTTATAAATAAAATTTTCATTATTCATGAGTTGGAAATCGGCGTTATTTGCATGGGAAGCCACGAAATTATTACGTTAAGTTCTGCTGGATTAAGAGGTTAGAGTTGAGGAGCGAAGAGAATCATGCAAAAATATTCGCGCAATGGCCATTTTCGAGCTGCGTTTCAAAGGTTTTGTTTCGCGATATTTGTAGAGTTTCCAGTCGAAGTTTTTTCGCAAGAAAAAACGAAATTTTAAACACTCCGTCGCCAGCTGCTACCGGCTTTATTTCCATGTGGAAGTTTGTGACTCCAACTAAAAACTCGTCTTGCGTTGGGAGTTTAATTTATGACCATTGTTGAGAAACAGCTTGCATGGAACATAAAACCTAGCAGCAACACTTAAATCAAAGCGACGCTTTAATTATTCATGACACAGGGCAAAATTATTTATGATAATGGAAACTTATCGTCAGTTTTAATGAATTTCAGCTACAACGAGACTTGTAAATTCGGCTGTGTCGTGCTCCCTAATCCAATAATTGTGTTAGGGAAATATATTCTTGTTATAAGTTTGTACATCCGGCGGAGTTACAAAACGAACGACCAGGCTTGTTGTTTTTATTTGAATTAATATATTCTGCTCATGTTTGTTGTTAAAACACGAAAAGTTCATTTGTGTGGGATGATTTTTTGGTAGTTGCAGTGGAGTGAGTTGCTTTTGCATGTTTTATTAGATGTCGGGACAAAATTTACAAAAACTGGGGATTTTCGTCTAGTTGGAGGCAACACGTATGAATGAAAACTTTGGGAGTTAGAGTAGACCACGACCTACACCATGTGGTTGGTATGACAACTAAATTATGTGTAAAAATTGGCACTAGAATTTTAAAATATCTAAGTAGGAACCTACACAGCATCTTAAAATAGCTAAAGTGAATCGATTACGAACAAATTAAGATTTTTTCAACCTCTTAAAATGATATGAGGAGAACTCAAGATTTTTCCAAATTCTTTCAAAAACAAAACGCCAGTGGTCCTTAAGGTTTTCATATTCTTTACGAAGAAGATTCTAGGGCACCGAAGATTCTTTTACAAACTTTTAAAAAGCACATTAGGGATCTTTAAGAATCATTGAAATAGAAAATAGCAAGAATCGCCAAGATCTTTTCAACTCCTTTCAAAACTCGTAGATTCTTTCAGATTCTTTTCAAAAAGACACTGCTGAAAGTTTTAAGAGTCTTCAACCTCTGTAAAAAACAAGACACCAGCAACTTTCAAGATTCTTTCACATTCTTTCAAAAATTAATCTTGAGGATTCTCAAATTTTCTCAAATTTTTTTCATATTCTCAAAAAATACTAGATAATTGACACTAGAATTAAGATTTTTCAAACTCTTAAAATAGTACGAGGGGAAGTTAAGATTCTTTTAAATTCTTTCCAAAATAAAACGTCAGTGGTACCCAAAAAATTCACATTTTGTATGAAAAAGATTCTATGGACACCGAAGATTCTTTTACAAACTTTTGAAAAATACATTTTCAAACAGAAAACCCTAGCAATCTCCAAGATCTTTTCAACTTCTTTTAAAACCCGAAGATTCTTTCACAATTTTTTCAAAAAGACAGCTGAAAGACTCTTTAACCTCTTTCAAAACCAAAACACCAGCAACTTTCAAGATTCTTTCAAATTACATATTTCAAAAAACCAAACGCCGCTGATCGCCAAGATCTTCATATTCTTTACAAAAAAATTCTATGGGCACTGAAGATTTTTTTTAATTTTAAAAAGAACACATTAGTGGTCTTTAAGATTCTTTCAAACAGAAAACACCATCAATTTTCAACATCTTTTAAACTTCTTTCAAAACCCGAAGATTCTTTTGCTTTTTTTTAAACAGCTTTAAGAGCCTTTTTTAAAAACAAAACACCAGCAACATTAAAATTCTTTAAAAAATTAACCTCGAGAATATCCAGGTTAACTTAAATTTTTTCAGAAATAAAACACCAAGGATCTTCAAATTTTTTTCCTTATTCTCAAAAGCACAAAACTAGAAACCTTAAAATCCTCTCAAACTCTTAAAATAATAAAAGGGGAAGTCAATATTGGAAATTTTAAGAGTCTTCATGCTCTTTCAAAAACAAAACACTTTCAAGATTCTTTCAAATTCTTTTAAAAATTAAAACCGAATATGCCCAGATTTTTTACAGTTCTTTCAGAAATAAAACATCAGGGACCTTCAAGATTTTTTTCAAATTCTCAAAAAAACTAGAGTTCTTAAAATTCTTTCAAAGTCTTAAAATAATACGTGGGGAAGTCAAGATTCGTTCAAATTCTTTCAAAAACAAGACGCCATTGGTCTCCAAGATTTTCACATTCTTTACAAAAAAGATTCTAAGGCCACCGAAAATTCCTTTACAAAGTTTTAAAAGTTACATTGGCAGTCTTTAAGATGAGAAACAAAAATCTCCAAGAACATTTTAAGTTTAAAAACCTGAAGATTCTTTCAGATTCTTTTCAAAAAGACACTGATCTTCAATGTTCTTTAACAGATTTTTAAAGGAAACATCAGGGGTCTTTAAAATTCTTTCAAACGAAAACACCAACAATCTCCAAGATATTTTCAACCTTTTTCAAAACTCAAAGATTCTTTCAAATTATTTCAAAAACCAAACGCTGCTGATCGCCAAGATCTTCATATTCTTTACGAAAAAAATTCTATGGGCACCGAAGTTTTTTTTACAAATTTTAAATAGAACACATTAGTGGTCTTTAAGATTCTTTCAAACAGAAAACACCATCAATTTCCAAAATCTTTTAAACTTCTTTCGAAACCCGAAGATTCTTTCCCTTTTTTTTTTAAACAGCTTTAAGAGCCTATTTTAAAAACAAAAACACCAGCAACATTAAAATTCTTTCAAAAATTAACCTCGAGGATATCAGATTAACTTAAATTCTTTCAGAAATAAAGCACCAACGATCTTTAAAATTTTTTCCTTATTCTCAAAAGCACAAAACTAAAAACCTTAAAATCGTCTCAAACTCTTAAAATGATAAAAGGGGAAGTCAATATTGAAAATTTTAAGAGTCTTCAACCTCTTTCAAAAACAAAACACTTTCAAGATTCTTTAAAATACTTTTAAAAATTAAAATCGTATATACCCAGATTTTTTCCTGTTCTTCCAGGAATAAATCACCAGGGACCATTCAAGATTTTTTTTTCAAATTCTCAAAAAAACTAGAGTTCTTAAAATTCTTTCAAACTCTTAAAATAATACGTGAGGAAGTCAAGATTCGTTCAAATTCTTTCAAAAACAAGACGCCATTGGTCCCCAAGGTTTTCATATTCTTTACAAAAAAGATTCTAAGGCCACCGAAGATTATTTTACAAAGTTTTAAAAGTTATATTGGGAGTCTTTAAGATGAGAAACAAAAATGTCTCAGAACATTTTAACTTTAAAAACCTGAAGAGTCTTTCAGATTCTTTTCAAAAAGACACTGATCTTGAAGATTCTTCTACAGATTTTTAAAGGAAACATCAGGGGTCTTTAAAATTCTTTCAAACGAAAACACCAACAATCTCCAAGATATTTTCAACCTTTTTCAAAACTCAAAAATTCTTTCAAATTATTTCAAAAACCAAACGCCGCTGATCGCCAAGATCTTCATATTCTTTACGAAAAAAATTCTATGGGCACCGAAGATTTTTTTACAAATTTTAAAAAGAACACATTAGTGGTCTTTAAGATTCTTTCAAACAGAAAACACCATCAATTTCCAAGATCTTTTCAACTTCTTTCGAAACCCGAAGATTCTTTCACTTTTTTTAAACAGCTTTAAGAGCTCTTTTAAAAACAAAACACCAGCAACATTAAAATTCTTTCAAAATTTAACCTCGAGAATATCCAGATTAACTTAAATTCTTTCAGAAATAGAACACCAAGGATCTTCAATTTTTTTTCCTTATTCTCAATAGCACAAAACTAGAAACCTTAAAATTCTCTCAAACTCTCAAAATAATAAAAGGGGAAGTCAATATTGGAAATTTTAAGAGTTTTCAACCTCTTTCAAAAACAAAACACTTTCAAGATTCTTTAAAATTCTTTTAAAAATTAAAATCGAATATACCCAGATTTTTTCCAGTTCTTTCAGAAATAAAACATCAGGGACCTTCAAGATTTTTTTCAAATTCTCAAAAAAACTAGAGTTCTTAAAATTCTTTCAAACTCTTAAAATAATACGTGTGGAAGTCAAGATTCGTTCCAATTCTTTCAAAAACAAGACGCCATTGATTCCCAATGTTTTCACATTCTTTACAAAAAAGATTCTAAGGCCACCGAAGATTCTTTTACAAAGTTTTAAAAGTTATATTGGGAGTTTTTAAGATGAGAAACAAAAATCTCCAAGAACATTTTAACTTTAAAAACCTGAAGATTCTTTCAGATTCTTTTCAAAAAGACACTGATCTTGAAGATTCTTCTACAGAGTTTTAAAGGAAAACATCAGGGGTCTTTAAAATTCTTTCAAACGAAAACACCACCAATCTCCAAGATATTTTCAACCTTTTTCAAAATTCAAAGATTCTTTTAAATTATTTCAAAAACCAAACGCCGCTGATCGCCAAGATCTTCATATTCTTTACGAAAAAAATTCTATGGGCACCGAAGATTTTTTTACAAATTTTAAAAGAACACATTAGTGGTCTTTAAGATTCTTTCAAACAGAAAACACCATCAATTTCCAAAATCTTTTAAACTTCTTTCGAAACCCGAAGATTCTTTCACTTTTTTTTAAACAGCTTTAAGAGCCTCTTTTAAAAACAAAACACCAGCAACATTAAAATTCTTTCAAAATTTAACCTCGAGAATATCCAGATTAACTTAAATTCTTTCAGAAATAGAACACCAAGGATCTTCAAATTTTTTTCCTTATTCTCAAAAGCACAAAACTAGAAACCTTAAAATCCTCTCAAACTCTTAAAATAATAAAAGGGGAAGTCAATACTGGAAATTTTAAGAGTCTTCAACCTCTTTCAAAAACAAAACACTTTCAAGATTCTTTCAAATTCTTTTAAAAATTAAAATCGAATATACCCAGATTTTTTCCAATTCTTCCAGAAATAAAACATCAGGCACCTTCAAGTTTTTTTCAAATTCTCAAAAAAACTAGAGTTCTTAAAATTCATTCAAACTCTTAAAATAATACGTGGGGAAGTCAAGATTCGTTCAAATTCTTTCAAAAACAAGACGCCATTGGTCCCCAAGATTTTCACATTCTTTACAAAAAAGATTCTAAGGCCACCGAAGATTCTTTTACAAAGTTTTAAAAGTTATATTGGGAGTCTTTAAGATGAGAAACAAAAGTCTCCAAGAACATTTTAACTTTAAAAACCTGAAGATTCTTTCAGATTCTTTTCAAAAAGACACTGATTTTGAAGATTCTTCTACAGATTTTTAAAGGAAACTTCAGGAGTCTTTCAAATTCTTTCAAACGAAAACACCAACAATCTCCAAGATGTTTTCAACCTTTTTCAAAACTCAAAGATGCTTTCAAATTATTTCAAAAACCAAAAGCCGCTGATCGCCAAGATCTTCATATTTTTTACGAAAAAAATTCAATGGGCACCGAAGATTTTTTTACAAATTTTAAAAAGAACACATTAGTGGTCTTTAAGATTCTTTCAAACAGAAAACACCATCAATTTCCAAAATCTTTTAAACTTCTTTCGAAACCCGAAGATTCTTTCACTTTTTTTTTTAAACAGCTTTAGGAGCCTGTTTTAAAAACAAAACACCCGCAACATTAAAATCCTTTCAAAAATTAAGCTCGAGAATATTCAGATTAACTTCAATTCTTTCAGAAATAAAACACCAAGGACCTTCAAAATTTTTCCTTATTCTCAAAAGCACAAAACTAGAAACCTTAAAATTCTTTCAACCTCTTAAAATAATAAAAAGGGAAATCAATATTGGAAATTTTAAGAGTCTTCAACCTCTTTCAAAAACTAAACACTTTTAAGATTCTTTCAAATTCTTTTAAAAATTAAAATCGAATATATCCAGATTTTTTCCAGTTCTTCCAGACATAACACACCAGCGACCTTCAACACTTTTTTCAAATTCTCAAAAAAACTTGAGTTCTTAAAATTCTTTCAAACTC
This sequence comes from Zophobas atratus, assembly GCA_022388445.1. NCBI lineage: Eukaryota > Metazoa > Arthropoda > Insecta > Coleoptera > Tenebrionidae > Zophobas > Zophobas atratus. The sequence goes on from CM039450.1 coordinate 7,029,541, forward strand.
TTAAAATAATACGTGGGGAAGTCAAGATTCGTTCAAATTCTTTCAAAAACAAGATGCCATTGGTCTCCAAGATTTTCACATTCTTTACAAAAAAGATTCTAAGGCCACCGAAAATTCTTTTACAAAGTTTTAAAAGTTATATTGGGAGTTTTTAAGATGAGAAACAAAAATCTCCAAGAACATTTTAACTTTAAAAACCTGAAGATCCTTTCAGATTCTTTTCAAAAAGACACTGATCTTGAAGATTCTTCTACAGATTTTTAAAGGAAACATCAGGGGTCTTTAAAATTCTTTCAAACGAAAACACCAACAATCTCCAAGATATTTTCAACCTTTTTCAAAACTCAAAGATTCTTTCAAATTATTTCAAAAACCAAACGCCGCTGATCGCCAAGATCTTCATATTCTCTACGAAAAAAATTCTATGGGCACCGAAGATTTTTTTACAAATTTAAAAAGAACACATTAGTGGTCTTTAAGATTCTTTCAAACAGAAAACACCATCAATTTCCAAAATCTTCTTAAAATTCTCTCAAACTCTTAAAATAATACGTGGAGAAGTCAAGATTCGTTCAAATTCTTTCAAAAATAAAACAGAGTAGTCCTCAAGACTTTCATATTCTTTATCAGATTTTTTTAGATTCTTTCAAAAAATAACTCCAGAAATTCCCAGATTTTCTCAGATTCTTTTCAGATTTCTTTCATATTCTTAAAAAAATATACTAGAGCTCTTAAGATTCCTTCAAACTCTTAAAATAATACGAGAGGAACTCAAGATTCTTTCAAATTCTCTCAAACTCTTAAAAATTAAAAAGATTTTGTCAAATTCTATTAAACATAAAACACTATGATTTTTATTTTCTAAAAAAAAATTATAGGACCTTAAGATACATTCAAATTTTTTCAAAAATAAAACGCCAATGATGTCCAAGACTCCACATTGTTGCAAAAAAAAAATAGGGGCACCGAAGATCCTTTTACAAACGTTAAAAAAAAAACCACTAGAAGTCGTTAAGATTCTTTCAAACTATTTAAAAAAAAAAAAACAAGAAGGGACCTTCAAGATATTTTTCAAATTCTCAGAAAGAACTAGAGATCTTAAAATTCTTTCAAACTCTTAAAATAATACCAGGGAAGTCAATATTCTTTCAGATTATTTCAAAAAGAAATGGTCCCCAAGACTTTCATATTCTTTACGAAAAAATTCAATGGGCACCGGAAATTCTTTTATAGAAGATCTTTCAGGTTCTTTTCAAAAAAACACTGTTGGCAGCAGTTTTTTTCGTATTCTCAAAGAAAACTAGGACCTCAAAGATTTTTAACAAAACTGCATACTAATGAAATTGGTCTCTGGTTTTTGGTAACATTTGAATTATCTTTTTTAAATATCGAACAAACATATGCTTATTTTTTCTAGCTCGAAAAGACTAAAAACTGGTGATAAAATCACCTAATAAATGTCCATAACCTTATCGTCTTACCCAATGAAAGTCCGTCTAAGCCTACTTCTCTATAAAACAAACATTTCGGTTTGACGCAGCGTTTAAATCAATGATGCCAACCACATACATATATCATGGTCTGCTGCACCCCAAGAATTTTTCAATCGCGCTGACGGCGCATTCAGACCCGTACAAACCCCGCTAAAATAAACACAGTCGGCGAAAAAACGAAAATCAATTAAATATTAATAAAACCCAATCAAAAGAGCTCGCTAAACTCTGTTTGCAAATTTGAGTAACGAGATCAATTAATTAAAATTAAAGCACGGAAACATAGGAACAATAAAATGTAAATTCAGTTTTATTTCATGATTGTGCTTTTGGGGGAATAAACACAATAATGTAGTAGAATTCGGTTCGTTGATTATTGGGTTACCTCATATTTATTCCAACCACTGCAAAATAAAGTCGATATTATTTCCACTCACCTGAAACCCGGATACTTAAAACCTCCACCACAATAAACGCATTTATTTGTGTGGGGGTGCTCAAGCCGAGTCCGTGAGGAAAAACTCACTCTACCAAATCACCTTATCACTATTACCTACCATACACAAAAGCCTCCAAACCGCACTTAAATTAAAAGCTCCCACGGTTTAAAAGTTTTCTCGTTAAAAATAAATTAAATTAACGATTTCGTGCGTGCACAAAGTACGAAAAAGTGTCGGAAATATGTTCAAGTTTTAATTTAATTACAGTGTGACGTCTGCTAAGTGGTGAATGCTGCATGGGACGTTTTAATGGTGCGGTTAATCTGCATTAGAACCGACGCATAAAGTCCTTATTGTATTAACCGTGAAATCATAGCGGTCGTTTAGACTGTCGGAAACGAGTTTCGGGGCTGACATGAGGCAAATTGAATCTTGAAAGATGGAGTTGAGAGCTTAATCAGAGATCAATCGGCACTTTTTGATGGAACAGTTAAGACGAATTGGCTCGAAGAGCTTGAAAATTTCGCTTGAAAAATCCGTCTGCGGAAAAATAATAAGCTGGAAGAGGGAAGCTTTAATTCGGATGAGGTGCAACTGGTAGTGGGAGGCTTTTGTGATTCACCGGGAATTCTAAGAAAGGGTGGCAGGGACGTTTCATGATTCGTACAGCAGGAAAAAATAGGTCTCTCGTTTGCGAGTTTATTAAAGCACTGTAATCTTACAGACTAGTTAAATAAAAAAAATCGCTATACATTTCCTCAATAGACGGATTTTTAAAACTTGTTTCCTTTTAAAAACTTTTATAAATTTATAAAAAAAACTTCACCCACCTTGCCGGGAAATTCAAACTCCAAAAAAAAATCAAGACTACACTAGCGCGCGTCCAGCCAAACTTTTTTGTGTCCAAAAAACATCCAAAAAGTGGCCTCATCGTGCTCATAACACATAAAAATTGCAATTCTAACAGCAAACTCACCGCTGTTGTTGTTATTGAGATTGTTGAGTAACGCGGCCGCGCTCGTAAGCCTCGTCCTTCGCAGGATCCAAAACATGTCCTCGGCAGTGGCAAGGACTAACTGACGGTCGAACGCGCGCGCTTCCTCTTTTAGCAGGAGTTTTGACGCACAGATCCCATCACGCACAGGTGGCTTCGGTTATTCAGGGTCCAGAGTGGATTAATGGCCGATGCAAAGGGTGGAATGCCGAATATTGGGATCATTGGGGCTGTTTTCGAACGAAAAAAACCCACGCGGAATTATTCATATTCGACTCGTTTGAACTTCTTTGTGTCAAAAGACAGTGACAAGATCCTACAAAGTAATTAGCGTCTACACGTTTCCAATTACTGGAAACATTCAAACGAAAAAAGTGTTTCCAATTAGGTAATGTAAAGGAAGCTTAACGAGGATGTTGTTTTCGTGACTAATGCTGCGTCTAGTAAAGTTTACTTGGTTAATTTTGTTACGAAAACTCCGTAAAGGAAATAAGCTGGTTGTTGTTGTAATAAGAAAGTTAAAGTTGGTGCGGTTAAAACGAAACAATAAGAAGAAATCCCGGCCTCATTTTCTAGAAGAACATGACCTTTTAAAGTTGTGTTCGCCAATCTTATTATTCTAAAACATGCACACGAAATAATGAGCACAAAAACGGATTTCAACTTTCAGACTTTCCAAAGCTCGTTCAATGTTTTTGGCTTTTAAATTGTAAAAATCGCATAAAATAGTGCAAACGACCTTTTGAAAGTTTGATGACTGTGTGGTTCCAAATTACGACCTCTGGCCGGAATGGAATCCACGTGGAATGTGTAATTAGGGAAACGTCGTAAACGCAATTTAGGATCTTGAAAGTTTTTAACAAAATATACACCCTCTGGAATTGAATTTGAAATTACTTATTACAAATTTAACATTAGTTGCATAATTTGTAACGTTTGTCATAATTTGGTGTATAACTGGTTGCATACTCGAAAATTAAATAAAAACACCTTTATTTTTAAGCAAAACGCCACTAACTTAATAAAACTTGCAGCAGCCCCCATAGCACCCTCCACGAGCGAAATAGGAAGTTCAGTCCCAACAGATTTAATAGATTTAATATCCTTGATGCAATCATGCGGTCGGTAGATGCGACCTAATTTTTTTTCTCTTTTATTGAATATTAAATAAATTGCTCCAGATATGTCGAGTTCAACCACCGTCGGCACGACTTGAATCGCATTTAATTTAAATGCGAATGATTGGGGCTGAAGTCGACTACAAATTAGATAATCGTGCATGATTGATGTAATTTGCTGATTTTCCTCTTAGTGCCTTATGCAGAAATAGCACCTAGCATTAGTTTTATTGGCTTAATTAAGCGATTTTACGGCTGGATTATGTTTACAACATAAAGCGAAATTAGATTTATACTGGAAAAGCGTTTTCCGTAGCCAATCAGAATTCGTGTAGCGACAAAAATTTTATTAAATTATTTATTACAATTTACAAATTATAAGGCTTTTGTTAAATACACTGGCGACTGCTTTATGAAAGTGTCGAGCTTCGTTTTGAACAATTCTGACTGTATGGGTTCCGACAGCTTGGCTAGGGGGTTTTTCACCACATATTCCACAAAAACTTGGCTATAGATTTGTTGTAGTAACTCCCGCACTCCCTGGGCGTTGTTGTCCGTGTTTAAAACGAACTTCAAACCTGAGGGGGTCTCCAGAAAGTGGAGAGTGTATTTTGACGTTTTGTAGTAGAGGAAGCCCTCTTTAGTGTCCGTTGGGGAGATTTTGCTAACGAAGGACTTGATTGAAAACAACATCCCATACATCAGTTTGCCTTCCTGGAAAAGCGTACAAAGTAACCATTTTCAAAGTTTGCGTTCTTACCTCTTCTCTGGTCATGCCTGACTGCTTTAACCGGTTCCATTCGTTATAATAAAGCAAAATTCCACTTTTATCAAAAATGTAAATATTATAAACTGTCATGTTGACAGTGACAGACCGTGGACATAACCTCTTTGTACACACTTTGAAGATTAAACCCGAAACTTGTAGTCAAACCAAAAATTTCCAAAGGGGCCACGTTTCAAACGACTGAGAGTTTTTGGAAATTAACGTAATCAAAAAATTTAAGAATTTGGTTACAGTTTCCTACATTATCGACTCAACTGTTCATAGTGACTGCAATTGCTGAACATTTCTGCTGCAATGTTATTACTACTTTCGTTACAATAAATTACAATTTCTTGGTTTCCAACAATTAATTGTTGTATTATTGTTGTTGAAAATTGGCGATCGCGTCCTCCGTTTAGTCCGGCCATATTCCCCCAACATGGTAACATGTAGGTGCATTCTAGTGACAGCTGATTAATACTAGTGTGTGGTTCAACTGCTCAATATCGTCAAAAATCATCACTATGCTAGTGAATTTATAGTGATACCGACCCGATTTCGCTTCTACAAAGTCTCGTCGAAATTATTTTGCGCAGTAACCGAAAATCACAATGTTATTGAGTTAACAGGTGACCATCTGTTTGTAGTGGCAGAATTCGGAATTTTCGCATAATAGGACGTGAAAATGGGTGATATGAACGAGAATTTAGTGAAAGCGGTGAAGCACTACCAAGATAGCTTGGACAGACACACTGAAAACAGGAACGATAATAAGGTAGGGCTTTTTGAAAAATATTTGTGACACTTGGGTGAAATGGGGTTTTTCCAGCTGTTGCATTACTTGGATAGGTTGTACAAGCTCCCCATTAAGGTGGTACATTTGGAACAGACCGGGGTGGGTCGCACGGTGAATGGGTTACGGAAGCTGGGTGGAGAAGTGGGTGAATATGCGAGGCGTTTGGTCACTAAGTGGAAAGAAATGGTAGTGGGGGAGCAGGAGGAAGAGGAGGATGAAGATGAAGAAGATGGGTATCAGACTGGTGAAGATCAATCAAGTGACGACGATACGCAAAGTCCTGAGATAGAGCAAGTCCGAGAGAATTCTTCTAGTCATAGGAAAAGTGATAAAACTCATAACGAGACTGACGATAGAAATAAAGTGAGGAAAAGCGGAGAACATTCCTCGAAATCGGGTCATACAAGCCATAGTTCAGAGTCTAAATCTTCCAGCGAGAAAGATAGACATAAAGAAAATGGCCATGACAGACACAAGTCACATAAAAGGAAAGCTGAAAGTAGTGAGGATGAAACTCCAAAGAAAAAAAAGAAGAGTGAGGGTGACAGTAGACACAGACGGCGGATCGACAGCGACAGCGAAGACGACAAGAAAAGAGACAGAAAACACAAAAAGTATGATAAACCAGAAAAGAAGAAACCCAGAGACTCCTCAGACGACGACAGCGAGCATGAAACTAAAACAAAGGAAAAAAGACACAAACACGAGAAGAAAAAAGTTCGAGAGTTGTCTGACGAAGACAGCGACGACGAATACAGAAGTCGTGAAAAGAAAAAGTCGCACAAGTCACTTGATAAAGATAAAGAAAAACCAAGTACATCGAAAGACACCCACAAAGATAAACACAAACATAGCAAAAAAGAAGACTACAAGAGGCACGAACACAGCTCTAAAACCAAAGAGAATGATAAAAAGAGTAAACACAGAAGCGAAGAGAAAGAGCGAACGAAGGATAAAGGCGACGATAAAAAAGAAAAAAAGAAAAAGGTGGCGAATGGGGGTTTGAAAATTACTGGGATCGATTCCGGCTCTGGAACGAGTTTCGCGGAGGCTTTGGGGATGTGCGAGCCCTCCTCTAGTAAAAGCAGCGCTAAGAAAAAGCCGACTGAGAAAAAGGATAAGCCGCCGAGTAAATCAGATGATTCGGTATGTTTGCTTTGTTTGGGTTATTCATTATAACAATTAGCATTTATTTTCATGCGTAATTACGTTTTAGAATAAATTTATTTGCTTTAAAACATGCGTGACGTCATGGCGACATGCGATCGATTCGGGATGTGTTAAGATGACGTCATCAGTTTTTAGAGGGGATGGGTCCAAAATACATTATGCAACCGGTATTGAGATGTGTATTTGGTTATTTTATAGCCGAAAGTTAATCTTTTTAAGTAAACGTTTCCATCTTTTGTAAATTTGTTCAGTTTAATAATCTGACGGTATTTCCAAGATTTTTTTATCGACGTTTATGATGTAGGTGGAAGTAATTTATTTACTGTTGAAATGAAAATCTGATGTTTACAATGTTATCTGATGATTTGTTTTGGGGTCATTTCGAAAACAGGCGCTGGAACAATAAACCGACCAAAAAATTATCGCACTATCTGTACCTATTCTAACTATATTAAAGATTGTTGGTCATAAACACCGTGTCCTATAAAGATAATATTTTAATGTTTTATAACGTACAAAGAATATTTTCATTGGTGTTTTCGCTACTGTGGTATATTTATGTTCAGGTATTTTAGCGGTGGTGCTCTAATTTTAAAATTAGAATTTCGAAGAATTGAAAAATCGTAAAGTCAAAAATTGAAACATCGAAAAATTGAATAATTTAAAAATTCCAAAAATTGAATTGATAAAAAATAAAAAATTGGGGAATCGAAACACCAAAAAATTGTAAAATCGAAAGATGTGAAATTTAAAAAATCGAAAAAATGAAAAAAATTGGAAAATTGAAAAATTTTAAATTTAAAAAATCGAAAAATAGAACAATTTGAAAATGGAAAACTCTAAAACTAAAAAAATCGAAACATTAAATATCAAAAACTTGAAAAATTGACATATTAAAAAATTCAAAAAAATAATATGTATGTATTTAAAAAGTCGAAGAAATGAAAAATCGAAAAATTGAAAATTCGAAAAAATCTGAAAATTGAGAAATTGAACAACCGAGAAATAGAAGAAAAAGAAAAATCAAAAATTTTAAAACTAAAAATCGAAAGATCGAGTAATTGAATATCAAAAAATTGAAGATTCGAAAAAATCGAAAAATTAGGAAATGCAGAAATCGAAAAACTGAAAAAAGAGCAAGTGAAAAAACATCAAAAAATTGGAAAATCGTAAAGTCAAAAATTGAAACATCGAGAAATCGAAAAATTAAATAATTGAAAAATTTTACTACTGTAAAATTGAAAATTCAGAAATCAAAAATTTTGAAGATTGAAAAATCCAAAACTGAGAAGTCGAAAAACCGAAACATCAAAAAATTGAAAAATCTGAAATTTAAAAAATCGAAAAACTGATAAGCCGAAAAAACCGAAAAATCGATAGATCGAAACATTGAAAAAACTGAAATGTTACAAATTAAAAAAAATAAAATGTGGAAAGATTGAGAAATCCAGAAATTGAAAAATTCCTTCAATTGAAATGTTGAAAAACTGAGAAAACGAAAAGTCGAAAAATTTTAAAAATCGAAAAACCGAAATGTCAAAGAATCGAAAATTTGAAAAATCGAGCAATCGAAACACCAACACATTGTAAAATCAAAATATCGAGAAATCTTACATTGAATAATCGAAAAATTTAACTACTGAAAAATTCAAAAGTCAAAAATTTTAAAAATTTGAGTAATCTAAAACTGAGAAGTCGAAAAATCGAAATATTGAGAAATAGAAACATCGAAGAATCGAAAATTATATAATTTAAAAAACCGAAAAATTGATAAATCAAAGAACCAAAAATTTCAAAAATCGAAAAATCGAGGTGAAAAGGAAAAATTCCTAAAATTGAAATGTTGAAAAATTGAGAATGAAAAATCGGGGAATCGAAACACTAAAAAACCGTAAAATCGAAAGATATAAAATTTTAAAAATCTAAAAACTGAAAAAAATTGGAAAATCGAAAAATTGAAACATCCAGAAATCGAATAATCGAAATATGTATCAAAAAATTGAAAAATTTGAAATTTAAAAAATCGAAAAATTGATTAACCGAAAAATTGAAAATTCGAAAAAATCTGAAAATTGAAAAATCGAAAAAAAATTGAATAACGGAAAAATTGAAAAATCCCAACCTGAAACATCAAAGAATTGAAAAATCGAGAAATCCAAAAGTCAAAAATTGGAAAAATGAGAAATGAAGAAATTCAAAAATTGAGAAATTGAAAAGTCGAAAATTTAATTCTTGAAAATCAAGAAAACGAGAAATCGAAAAATCGGAAAATCAAAAAATCGAAATATGTAGCCCGAAATCGAAAAATTTAAATTTAGAAAATCGATAAATCGAATATGTACTTGAAAAAAATGAGGAAAATTGAGAAATTGAACAATCGAGAAAGAGAAAAAAAAGAAAAATCGAAAATTTTAAAAATCCAAAAATCGAAAGATTGAGAAATCGAATATTAAAAAATTGAAAATTCGAAAAAATCGAAAAATTGGGAGATGCAGAAATTGAAAAAATCCTAAAATTTAGATGTTGAAAAATTGGGAAATCGAGAAGTTGAGAAATTGAAAAGTCGAAAATTTGAATTTTTAAAAAAATCGGAAAATTGAAATATCAAAAAATCGAAAAATGTAAGACTTCAAAATAGATAAATTGAAATACCGAAAAAATGAAAACCGGAAAAAAATTGGGAAATTTAACAATCGAGAAATCGAAGTATCAAAAAAATTGGAAAATCGAAGATCCAAAAATTTCAAAAGCCGAAAAATCGAAATTCGAAAAATCGCCAGATCTAACAATCGAAAAGTCGAAAAAATTAGAATATCGGAAAATTGAAGAATCCCAGAGATTGAAATGGTGAAAAATTGAGAAAACGAAAAGTCGAATAATTTCAAAATCTGAAATGTCAAGAAATCGAAAATTCGGAAAATTGAATTGTTAAAAACTGAAAAAACAGCAATTAAAAAAAAACTTAAAAAATTGGAAAATCGTAAAGTCAAAAATTGAAACATCGAGAAATCGAAATATCAAAATATCTAGAAATCGAAAAATTAAATAATTGAAAAATTTGACTACTGTAAAATTGAAAATTCAGAAATCAAAAATTTTGAAGATTGAAAAGTCGAAAAATCGATAGATCGAAACATTGAAAAACTGAAATGTTACAAATTAAAAAAATTAAAATGTGGAAAGATTGAGAAATCCAGAAATTGAAAAACTGAAAAAAATGGGAAAATCGAAAAATTGGAACATCCAGAAATCGAATAATCGAAATATGTATAAAAAATTTGAAAAATCTGAAATTTAAAAATTCGTAAAATTGAAAAATAGAAAGATTGAAGAACCGACAATTCTAAAATTTAAAAAATCGAAAAATTAATAAATCAAAGAAAAATTGAATAATCGAAAAATTGATACATCGAGAAATCCAAAAGTCAAAAATTGGAAAAATGAGAAATGCAGAAATTCAAAAATTGAGAAATTGAGAAGTCGAAAAATTTAATTGTCAAAAATCAAGAAAACTAGAAATCGGAAAATCAAAAACTCGAAATAACCCAAAATCGAAAAATTTAAATTTAAAAAATCGATAAATCGAATGCGTAATTGAAAAAAGAGGAAAATTGAATCGAGAAATAGAAGAAAAAAAAAATCAAAAATTTTAAAAATCATAAAATTGAAGATTCGGAAAATTGGGAAATGCGGAGATTGGAAAAATTCTAAAATTTAAATGTTGAAAAATTGGGAAATCGAAAACTTGAGAAATCGAAAAGTCGAAAATTTGAATTATTAAAAAATAGGAAAATTGAAATATCAAAAAATCGAAAAATGTAAGAGTTAAAAAATGGATACATTGAAATACCGAAAAAATTTAAAATGGAAAAAAAGTTGGGGAATTTAACAATCGAGAAATCGAAGTATCAAAAAAATTGGAAAATCGAAGATCCAAAAATTTCAAAAGCCGAAAAATCGAGATTTGAAAAATCGCCAGATCTAGCAATCGAAAAGTTGAAAAAATTAGAATATCGAAAAATTGAAGAATCCCAGAGATTGAAATGGTGAAAAATTGAGAAAACGAAAAGTCGAATCATTTCAAAATCCAAAATGTCAAAAAATCGAAAATACGAAAAATTGAATTGTTAAAAAATAAAAAATCGGGAAATCGAAAAACTGAAAAAAGAGCAATTGAAAAAATATCAAATTTTATATATACGATTTTATAGTAAAGTCAAAAATTGAAACATCGAGAAATCGAAAAATTAAATAATTGAAAAATTTTACTGCTGTAAAATTGAAAATTCAGAAATCAAAAATTTTGAATATTGAAAAATCTGAAATTTAAAAAATCGAAAAACTGAGAAGTCGAAAAAACCGAAAAATCGTTAGATCGAAACATTGAAAAACTGAAATGTTACAAATTTAAAAAATGAAAATGTGGAAAGATTGAGAAATTCAAAAATTCCTACAATTGAAATGTTGCAAAAACTAAGAAAACGAAAAGTTGAAAAATTTTAAAAATCGAAAAACCGAAATGTCAAAAAATCGAAAATTTGAAAAATTAAATTGTTAAAAAATTGAAACATCGAGAAATCGTAAAATCAAAATATTGTAAAATTTAAAAATCGCAAAAATTGAAACATCCAGAAATCGAAATATCAAAATATCCAGAAATCGAACATTGAAAAATTTAACTACTGAAAAATTGAAAATTCAAAAATCAAAAATTTTGAAGGTCGAATAATCTAAATCTGAGAAGTCGAAAAATCGAGAGATCGAGAAATCGAAACATCAAAAAACTAAAAATTGTGAAATTTAAAAAATCGAAAAATTGATAAATCGAAAAAACAAAAAAATTTAAAAACCGAAGAGCAATAATTGAAGAATCGAAAAATTGAAAAATCGAAACAGGGGGAAATCGAAACTTTAAAAAATCGAGAAATATAAATAGCCTGAAATGAAAAATTAAAAACTGAAAAATTTTAAATTAAAAAAATCGAGAAATCGAAACATCAAAAAATTGAAAAATCGAAAAATTAAAAAATTGAAGAAAAATTGAATAACCGAAAAATGGAAAAATCCCAAAACTGAAACATTAAAGAATTGAAAAATCGAGAAATCGAAATTTTAAAAGATTGAGACGTCGAAAAATCGAGATCTATATAGCCTAAAATGGAAAAATTAAAAACTGAAAAATATTAAATTGAAAAAGAAAGTAAGCCAAGCAATTAAAAAACGGAAAAGTTGGTATATTCAAAAATTGAAAAATCTAAAATCAAGAATTCGAAACATTAAAAAATTGAGAAATCGAAACATCAAAAAATTTAAAAATATAATACATATTTAAAAAATCGTAGAAGTGAAATATCGAAAAATTGAGTAATCCAGAAAATCTAAAAACTGAAAAATCAAAGAAAAATTGAAAAATCCCAAAACTGAAACATCAAATAATTAAAAAATTAAGAAACAGGAAAGTCAAAACATCGAAACATTGAGAAGTCGAAAAATGTAACTGAAAAATCATGAAAACGAGCAATCGAAAAAAGTGTAAAATTTAGTGTAAAATGTGTAAAAAAGAGAAATTGAAATTTCCAAAAATCGGAAAGTCGAAAAAATCGAATAGCCCAAAGTAGAAAAATTAAAAATTTTAAAAATCGATAAATAGAAAAATGGAAAAAATTGGGAGATCGAACGATAAAAAAAATCGAAATACATATTGAGAAATCCCAAAACTGAAATATCGAAAAACTGAAAAATGAAAACTTGAAAAATCAAAAATTAGAAAAATTCCTATACAATTTTGATTTTTTCCACAAATCTCGATGTCTAAGATTCAATACCGATTCATAAACCACAAGTTCAAGACCTTGTTATCTTTTAACTTTTAAATAACATTTATTCGACAGAATTGTAAAATTCTGGAGGGGATAAATTTTTATTGACAATTTACCATATTTTCGATAACCTTAAAACGTTTGCAAGACTCAAAGCATTCGATTTCGCAATTTCAAAGTCAAATTGCAACAACTTTGTTATACAATTCTGAATTTTTGAATCAAAGGCAGTGGCGGAGTATGGGTGATTAAAGTATGATATGTTAATGAATTATTTAATATTAACGTAATTCGTTGTAAAAAAAAAACAGTACCTACACAACCTCACCTAAATTTAAAAAAAGTAAGTGAAAATTTTGAACGACCCTTTTATGTTTCAGACCATAAAAATTGGCGCAGATACACAACTGTACAAACCAGACAAGCATGCAACATCAAAAAATTAAATTTACAGGGGATGTTCAGAAGTAATGAACATGAAAATCGATGCTATTGTGTTTCAAAGACGAGGGAAGTTCTATCTAAAAATCTTAGATAAATTCTTTAAATTTAGGTGAGGTTATAAGGGTGTGGAAAATTATTTTATAACAAAAGAAATTCTTATTTTCGAACCCTGGATTATCAAAAGCAGCCTTTGTAGTGAGGTCATAAAAAACTACATTACCCACATTAATAATAACTAAAAATGTAACCAAAATAAGATAAATTAAAAACTCACCTAAGAAAGAAAATGTTGGTTGCCTACATTAACAATAATTAAAAATGTAACCAAAATATAAAAATAACACTATAATTCCGTTTTCAGGTTCCTAAATTACTGTTAAAAGAACCAGTCGTCGAGCCTCTAGATCTGAATCTATCAAGCCTCCTCCCCTCAATCACTCCCAATTATCGCCCTCTAGGTAATCTACTATCTTCCGATGCCCAACCCAAGAAGTTCTTGTCGGAGTCCGAAACCCTCAGCAACATCATCAGTTCCAAGAACCAAAGGTACATTACACACGATTTGAAAATTTTCATCTAATTCAAACTTCCAGAACTAAGGTTTATTCAGGCAATAAAGTAGGCTACGGCAAAGTCCCGTCGCTCTTCGAGCTGTGCACCCGAATCCTCCAAGACAACATCGACGCCCTAGAATACACCGGCGGCGTCCCTTACATCATCCTAAAACCCATATTAGAAAAAGCCACCCCCAACCAACTCTACATGATGGAGCACCACAACCCCTACCTAATCGAAGACACCGACGAACTCTGGCAGTTACACTGCCAAAAGGAATTCAGAAACAAGCCCCGCCAAGAACTCGAAACCTGGCGCGAAATGTACTTGCGGTGTCTGGACGAACGAGACGCCAAACTCAAAGCTCTAACTGCCAACATCAAGCAATCGCAGGATAAGTCACTCCCAGTGCGCATGACTAAACTAGCGTACGTGGACGCGGTGGCGAAGCCACCGCGAAACATAGGTAATTTCTAGAGTTTCCAAGCCGTCCAGAATTTCTATGTGTTTTTTGGTTCCAGCGCGAAAGCAAGCCAAAAACGGAACCGCCTTCGATATTCGCAAGCCTGCCGTCACACCTTCGTCCAGACTGAACTCGCTGGCTACCGCAGGAGAGGCCGGGAAGGTAGCCGTGCCTAATCCCGGAAGTCGGGCGGTGGAGAGGACGAGCAGTCACGCCACCAAGCCGAAAAAAGCGCCTTTAATGTTGAAAAGTATAAGTTCTTTTAAGAACAGGTTCAAGAGATAACCTGAACGGGACTCGATTTTAATTGCGGTGGGATTATACTAGTACAAGTCTATTGTTTCGGCTGTAAGTATAGTTTTACGGTTTTTGTGTTTGTGGTAGGATTGGTTCCGTGATTTTATCGTTTGTGATTAGTTAGGATTTAACAGTCGGTCTTTTTATGATTTAGATTTTTTTATGTTGACGTTTTCGTCGGTGCTGTTGAGCAATGTGATTGTGTTATGATTGTATCATATGTTGTCATTGTATATTGTCATTTCACGAGGTTATACTGGAGACAGTATAAAAGTCGGAACGATTGTTGTAATTATGTAAATTAGATTTTAAAGTAATTTAAAATATTTTTATAGACATAAGGACCTACTTATATGTTAAGTAATAAAGGTGTACACGCTGCGGCGCAACTGATGTTTTATTGCCAAGGCGACATCTATTTTGTCACTGACTGTACAGTTACTAGATAACACAACGATTACAAAAATGTGCAAAAAACTATCAAAACAGTGTAGGAAACACCATGAAAACGCGTCATATCATAAGCTTTGACCAGTGGCGTACATTTAACCTAAAAAATATATTTCATTCTTAATTGAATGTACAGAATCTTCTATTAATGCCGATTACCACGTGACGAAGAAACAAAAAAATGTTGGCAACCCGCAAGACGTTGTTCCTGTAATTACCGCCAATGTTTTGCGCATTGCCACCACTTCTTTAGTCAAATTTTGTTTCTTCTTCTGTGACAATTTTTTTGTGAAGATCTTTCAGCTACGAAGTTTTCGGTTCCGTAGTTTTTTGTTTTATTCGTTGTTCGGTTGCGTGGTGAAAGCTCACACAAAAATTTGAGCTCCCAAGAAGTGTTGTTTCAGTTGTACACAACATTGTCAAGTGAACTCACAATTTTCGTTTGACTGTATAAACATTAAAGTGTGTACAAACCAAAGTAGTGAATAGCTAAATCGAAAAAATGTCAAATATTTAAAACAGACCACTGGAAATTAATACAATTTTAAAATCATCTTAATAGCATTGAACAGCTGAAAATTTAAATTTACTGGTGTTATCTTTAAAACGCATTAATCTAATGACTTTTTCAGGACTGGGTAATTAGGACTCTTAAGTTGAGTACCTCTAAGTACCGATCTACTATTGTTAGCTAAGCACCTACCATAAATTACCAAATCTTTTCAAGGACATTTCACTACCAGCACTATTGTGACAATTTTTTTTTGGTACATCATTTATTTTTAACTCTGTTGTTCATTGTTACTATCTTCATTTAACCAAATGTCACTCTGATTTACAATGGGAATTTAAATTTAAAAATGGATTTTTGTTTTTGCTATCTGTGATCACAAAATGTTTAATTTATAAATTAATACACAACTAATAATGTTCATAGTTTTATTCAAAAAATATCGGGCAGTTGTCATTTACTAATGTCATACCTTGTAAAATGTGCTTTATTTAGATAACCTTAATTTACTGACAGTAGTGTCATATCTGTCGGATATTAATAATATCAAAGGCATCGTTTGATTTTTGAAAAGTGATATTGTTCGTAAGTTTCTTGAACAGTCTGATCATGTCAGTCAGATTAGATTAGCACCAGTAGGTCAGAGTAGTGTAGGTCACTTTTCATGTGATGCGCGGATAAATGGTCGGTAGTTAGGCTAGACTTTTGGGGATGGGGTGAGATTAGAGAATAATAGCAGACTAATTTGTATGCTGTAATTCTAGAATCTCGAAAGTTGTTCTGTTAATCTAATCAATGCATATCATTACTTGGTCTTAGTACCCGTAATGATAGAAGTCTTGCCTGAATGCCGGTCATTTCCGGGTCAGTGGTGGGTCTTAATAATAATATTTGTCAAAATGACAGTAAAGCTTGAATCACATGATTTGTCATAAATGTCAGAATGACAGTGCCCAATATTTTTTTAATAAAACTGTACTCTATTTTTTTTAATTAATGGAGTTGGCATTGAAATTGTTTGACACTTTATTTGACAGTTGTTTGACCCTGTGGTTTGATCATAACGTCAAACTGAATAAAAAAACGCGTTAGTGCTGTCAACACATTTTTTTTAACATTGAATTCCAAAGATTGCTAGACTCTACTTATAACTAGATATAGTGAGGGTTTTAAGACAGTTTGGCCTAGAACCCCCATTATTTTCTATCAACAGGTCCCTGACCTGTCTTAGGACTCCCATGTCCCATTACTTACTTTTTGTTGACAACCTGTTCTTGGACCCCAGTTCTTTCTCTCCATCATCGCGCAAACCTCAGCTTAAGGGTCCCAAGACAGACCAAATTCTTTTACAAAAAGTAATGGGGGTCCTAAAAAGATCAAACTGTTCCACAGAAAGTAATCGGGGTCCTAAGACAGGTCAAATGATGGACAAAAAGTAATGGGGTTCATAGGGGAGGTCAAATTCGTCGACAAAAAGTAATGGGAGTCCTAAGACAGATCAAATTGGTTAACAGAAAATGACGAGAGTCCTAAGACAGGTGAATTGGTTGACAAAAAGTAATAGGGGTCCTAAAACAAGCCAAATTGTTCTGTAAAAAGTAATGGGGGTTCTAAGAGAGCCCAAATTTGTCAACAAAAAATGATAGGGGTCCTGAGGTAGCTGACCTTAATCAACAAAAAGTAGTAGGAGTCCTAAGACAAACCAAATTGTTCTATAAAAGGTAATGGGGTCCTAAATCAGGTAAAATTTTTCGACAAAAAGTAATGGGACCTAGGACAGGTCAAATTGTACAACAAAAAGTAATAGGAGTCCTAAGATAAGGAAAATTCGTCAACAAAAAATGAAGGGGGTCCTAAGACAGGTCAAATTCGTCAACAAAAAATGATAGGGGTCCTAATAAGGTAGCTGACATTAGTCGATAAAAAGTACCAGGAGTCCTAAGACAAACCAAATTGTTCTACAAAAAGTAATGAAACTAAGGCAGACCAAATTGTTCTACAAAAAGTAATGGGACTTAAGACAAGTGAAATTGTTCGACAAAAAGTAATGAGGGTCCTAAATTCGTCAATAAAAAATGATGGAAGTCCTGAGACAGACAGCTCAAATTAGTCGACAAAAAGTAGTAGGGGTCCTAAGACAAGTCAAATTGTTCTATAAAAAGTAACGGGGTCCTAAAACAGGTCAAATTTTTTGACAAAAAGTAATGAACTTAAGACAGGCCAAGTTGTTCTACAATAAGTAATGGGGCCTAAGAAATTGTACGACAAAAAGTAATGGAGGGGGTCCTAAGATAGGCAAAATTCGTCAACAAAAAATGATGGGGGTACTAAGACAGCTCGGAATGTTCTACAAGACATAATGGGGGTCCTAAGAGAGGCCAAATTCGTCAACAAAAAATGATAGAGGTCCTGAGGCAGCTGACATTAGTTGACAAAAAGTAATAGAAGTCCTAAGACAAACCAAATTGTTCTATAAAAAGTAATAAAACAAAATAGGGCAAATTTTTCGACAAAAAGTAATGGGACCTAAGACAAGTCAAATTGTACGACAAAAAGTAATAGGAGTCCTAAGATAAGCAAAATTCGTCAACAAAAAATGAAGGAGGTCCTGAGGCAGCTGAAATTAGTCGACAAAAAGTAATAGGAGTCCTAAGATAAACCAAATTGTTCCATAAAAAGTAATGGGGTCCTAAAACAGGTCAAATTTTTCGACAAAAAGTAATGAAACTAAGGCAGACCAAATTAGAACAAAAAGTAATGGAACCTAAGACAAGCCAAATCGTACGACAAAAAGTAATGGGGTCCTAAAACAAGCCAATTTGTTCTGTAAAAAGTAATGGGGGTCCTAAAACAGGTCAAATTTTTCGACAAAAAGTAATGAACCTAAGACAGGCCAAATTGTTCAACAAAAAATAATAGGACCTAAGACAGATTAAATTGTACGACATAAAGTAATGGGGGTCCTAAGATAGGAAAAATTCGTCAACAAAAAATGATAGGGGTCCTGAGGCAGCTGACATTAGTCGACAAAATGTAACAGGAGTCCTAAGACAAACCAAATTGTTCTATAAAAAGTAATTAGTCCTAAGACAGCTCTAATTTTTCGACAAAAAGTAATGAAACTAAGGCAGACCAAATTGTTCTACAAAAAGTAATGGAACCTAAGACAAGTCAAATCGTACGACAAAAAGTAATGGGGTCCTAAAATAGGCACAATTCGTCAACAAAAAATTATGAGGGTCCTAAGACAGGCCAAATTCGTCGACAAAAAATGATGTGGATCCCAAACCAGCTCAAACTGGTCGACAAAAAGTAATAGGGGTCCTAAGACAAGTCAAATTGTTCTGTAAAAAAACTGTAAAGGGACCTAAGACAGGATAAATTTTTCGCCAAAAAGTAATGAACCTAAGACAGATCAATTTGTTCTACAAGAAGTAATGGGACCTAAGACAGGCAATGACCTGCCGAGAGAAAATAATGGGTACAAGCCAAATAAGGTCAAACTATTTTAGAATCCCGGATTCATACTGTAGACGATACTTTTTTAGTCGATCATATAGTATTATGAGTATTTTTTTTTTGTGAAATTTTGGATCCCTACGCAAAAAACTAAAGGCGAATTCATAAACCATAAGTACGGGAGTATGTTTATTTTACAAAAATTCCATCTACACGACATTCCCAACACTTGTAAAATTTGCCAACAATCGGTCGAGTAGTTTCAGAAATTATATCTGTCTCATACAAATCGGTGCAGATGGACCTTAACACAATACTATGTACCTTATGACCTTAATTTTTTAGGAAGTAGAAAAGCAAAACATTTTTTTCTTATATTTTCATTAGTTATTATTATTAAAAAATTGCCTTCTGAATTGTGAGACGTAATTTATGGACGACATTATTATTTTTTTCATTACAAGGCATAGAAATACAAACGATTTATAGATTTAAAAAAAAGTATTCTAATTTTAAGATAGCTATATTTTAGGGTTTTCAAGTAGATAGAACAATCTATATTTTCTGACAACATTATAAGTATTATGTGTGTTTAAAGTTGATAGTTTTTCAATTTTTCATTTGTGGATAGGTACGTGAAGTGCACTGGATCACTCCATCGGTTCGATAACAGGCTGACTACATTTTGTCGTTAATGTCATCTAACACGAGAAAAATGGGAGGTAAGCTTTATTTTTTAACTGAATTTATTAGCTTAGATAGCTGTTTATAAATAACTAAAATAACTGAAATGGAACGAAAATTCATTTTATTATTTTGTGTTTGAAGTTCGGATTCTTCTGTTACTACGTCATTGATTGTAGTGTAGCGATTTAATTGGTTTCGATAGATATGCAACACACAATACACCATCAATAATATTAATAATAACTACTTAATAATTAATCATAATGCGGAACGTGCGAAGTAACACACTTAACTAAATTGTTGTGTAAAATGTATCTTTTTAAGTTGGTTAATCAATTGTAACCGTTGTTTTGCAATTGTGAATTAAATGTTGGCCAACCATTACGCACTTAGGCAACCTTCGTTACTAACTGAAATTCGCACCAAACAACAGTTTACACATGTGAATAAGTCTGACTGCGAAATTCATTTAGATGCGCCCAATAAAACACCAAAACCATAACCTGTTTCGGTGAAAGCGTGGCACTTTTCCGTTTTCAAATCCCGCGCGCTTCGCCGCATCCGTCATGACAGCGCCGCTTTTGGCCGTCCCGCGCGCCCATTGGCTGCCCTCTCTGACGCATTCGTCCGATCCCCCCCTTCCAAGATGGTTTCTAACTCCCCTACATTGACGGTACGTCATGTGTGTGTATTCCTATCGTAGTTGTTAATTAGGATAGTTCTTAACGTTAGATTTAAATTAATTTTAAGTTTAGTGTAAGAAGTCATAAGTTCGTAATGGAAGAATACGAGTACGGGTACGTATCATCAATTTCCTTATCAGTTGTGCGTGGCGGCGTGCGGCGGTGGCGCCTAAATCACGTTCGTACTCGGCCACACTGACGGAAGTCGTGCAGCTGCCATTGTGCTGTTGTCTGTTGGGTGTTTGTTGTGTGAAGTGTGCCGCCGCAACCGCCCCCATGAGAATGTTGAGGGTGCCCGAGATGGTGGACGGCGACGAGAAAGGGTACGCAGAGGCCGCGACGCCGCCCCCGGCCGTTGACCGGACCGATGTGGGTCGCGTGCCACGGCAGGCGCCGGGGGCGGCGGTGCCGCGAACCTCCGGCGGAACGCCGTTACGCCGTATTTATAACCTAGAAATTATCGGTGCGAACACGCCGCGAACGGAATCAATGCGTCATCGTTGGTAGGATTTCGGGCGATGGGTCCACGAAATGGGCAAATGGTGCCGACTTCCATGGAACCGTTAAGGCAGGTGTGCGGAAACTTGACGCATTGACGATTTTCGACGGCACGATTAAAACGTTGTTTTTAGGTTTTCGCGGGTAAGGGGGGCGGAATTGAGTTGTTTCGGGAGCGATTTTGCGTGCCTTTGATCTTGTGTAAACATCGGATGTTTGTTTTCGCTACAAGTTTATGGACTCGGATCAGGGTCGGAACTAGGGGGAGAAATTTTTTTTTCACGTGACAAATTAAATGCATGCATTCAGTTTCGGAAAATTTTTGTTGTAGAACTAAAAAAACGCTTTAGACGACTTTCACTAACTCAATTTTTTCAGTGATTCATTATTTG
Source organism: Zophobas atratus (assembly GCA_022388445.1). NCBI lineage: Eukaryota > Metazoa > Arthropoda > Insecta > Coleoptera > Tenebrionidae > Zophobas > Zophobas atratus. The sequence goes on from CM039450.1 coordinate 7,050,576, forward strand.
AACTTCTTATCACAAACATTTTGAAATCGTGATAGGAACTTGAATATACAGGGTGTATCACATTATTGCATTGAATACGTCTCGCGTCACAAAAGCCTGTTTATAACCTCACATTTGAAATTTTGTTTTATAAATGTGGTCCACCATGTGCACAACTAATTTCATATTTTTCGACGTTTCATGATCCTTATGTTTATGTATTTGCTCACCAGCAATTTTAATTTGTTTTCGTCTTAATGTTCTTAAGAAAATCATCCTAATTTATCATAATGATTTTTGACGAAAATTTTTATTGTTGGACTATTTTATCACAACGCATCAGTTTTGTACAAATTAGAAAAAATATTGTTTGAGAATTTTCTGTTCCTTTAGTCATCTAGTTGTGACTGATGGAAGTTTTGAAGTTCGTGTGAATTTTTCGGAAACTACCGGACCGATTGTTATAAAATTCTATATGGGTATTATGAATTTCATGTAAATGGTACATAGTAAATGGGTTTTAAATTGTATAGTGTAGTTTATGAATCCAGGCATCCAGATTTTTGAAAAAAAAATCAAAATTGTACAACAATATTCTGCAATTTAATTTTGAAACTGCAAAACCGAATACTCTGAAATTTGTAGACGTTTTAAAGTTTTTGTAAGCACGGCAAATTTTTAGCCAAAATATATTTGTTCATTCCCCCAAAAATTGATGACGTCATCTCAAAATTTTGCCAAATAAATCCTATCAAAAATGTGGATGAGTTTTTTAGAATTGCTTATACAGGGTGTCTCAAAAAATTGCTGAATGATTCGATTTAAAATTACATATATGTATGTGTTTATTTCAACTTATAGGGGTTCTTACAAAAAATAAAATTCACATAAAACATTAAAAACGAATGTATAGTAAAATATCCTTTGATTTTTTGTTGTTGTATTAGTCTTATTTAAACTTATAACATTATATACTTTTGGTTTAAGAATCAACCTCGATTTTTTCATCGACGTCCAAATTTTTGAAAAAAAATCCAAATTGTATGCAACTGCAAAACCGAATGCTCCGAAATCTCCGCAAACATTTTAAGTTATTGTAAATCGTCAATCAAAATGTCTGTGTATCCCTCCTAAAAACTTGATGACGTCATTATAAAATTTTGCTGAATAAACCGTATTTAAAGCGTGCAAAATATGAGTATTTTTGTTCATTGAAGTGCAAGCATATAAGTAGCTTTTAAAATAAGACTGATTTTGGCAGATGACATATCCTCTAAGAAAAGAGAGGGTGGGTGGGCGGGGCTAGTAGCTGCGCATGATAAGAGCGATTTTGGCAAATATATTTTAATTCAATAATTTGATGACGTCCTCGTGTTTTTTTAGTATAGGGCATGTAAATTTTACAAAATAACATGCTGTACTTGTGGTGTATGAAGCTGCCTTGATTTTGTTTATTACTATTACAACTGTTGTGTCGTTTAATAGCTCTAGGCTTCGCGGATAAGAGGTCCGTGGATCAATGCCGGGCCGCATTTTTTTTAATTGATCAAATCGAAACGCTTCATCCGATTTTCCCAAAATTTCGAGAATACAGTACTGTTATTACTAACGTTTAATAGGGATTTGTTTTCGAAATTTTGGATGGGATTACTCGAATGTAACATTCTCCGCAACGTAATAGCTGGTTATTTATAACAACTGTATTTTCAAGAGTAATTATTGCTCATTAGCAAGATGGCTTGAAAGTAGCGGTTGTGCAGTTGTTCATCACTTACGACCAGAGGGCAAATTATAATATATTTACATATCAAAATTTGGCTGCCGTTTTTCCAAAAATCAAGGCACACTATTAACTAAATTTCATTTTTATTGCCCCCTCCGGAAACTTCATGACGTCATCTCGAATACGGCATGAATGCGTATTACTTGAAAAATTTAAAAACTTTTTTACCACGTCTTCAATGCAGTTAAAGATGTCCATTTTTGGTATAATTATTGCGCTATTATATTTTACAAGGAAATTATTATCCAGTCAAGTGTGTCTAACAGACAATTATGTAACGTTAATGCTACGTTAGACATAAGTATGACAGTTTTTATTTTCATACGTATTATTGAACACTTCCTCTGGAGCACGGCGAAAAATTAAAATATCGTGTTTTATTCGGCTTTTTTGTACCCATTTCACCCAGTCGTTGATCTTTGTATAAACACGAGATGTTTGCTTCCGCTGTACAAATTTATAGCTCATTATGAACAATAGACGACAATTTTGTCCGTGTAGTCGGAACTTCATAAATATTTGTTGTTTTAGTGTTTGGATAGTCGTAATTGTTTTGAAATTGTCAGATACAAGAAACAAACTAGAGAGTTTCACCGTAAAAATTAATTAACGTCAGTTTTTGTTATTTTCACACGAGCCGAGTTTCGGGTTTAAGAATAGAGCGCTGACTTTTATTTAAGCGGATGTTTGTTTACATGTGCAAGTTTTATGGCTTATTATACACAGTTAATGACTATTATATTAAGTGGAAAATTTATGTTGGGTATTATAATCCGAGTTTTAATGCAGATGTTATCAGATTTCGTCACTTGAAAAAAATACCAAAATACGACCGATTTTAACGATAAAGTCAAGAACGCGTCAATGCCATTATTTTTGTTTCTGACCCAATAACTGGTGAGATAATTTCGTCTATAATTAGCTCCGTCGCTCTTTGATGTCGCATGCTAATTGAACCCAGCATAATCTAGATCACATTAATATTATATTAAGGAACGTCGTGAAATATAATTTTGACAAAACAGTAACTATAATTTCACAATTTTCACACGAATCTTTGTAAAGAGGCACCGTAATGCGTCTTATCTTTTAAATTAAACAAAATGTTAAAAATAAGTTATCTTATCTAATCATCTGCGACGACTGCTAAAAAATCGCAGCTATAGAAATTAGAGTGGAAACAAAGACTTGTTTTTGGTGCATTCACACGTAGACAATTTCGAGAAAATGGTGGCCAGCCATAAAAGTGAAAGAGAAGTAGAATCTGCTGCGAATAGAAGGGTATGTGTTTTTTGCATTTATTTATATTAATTGTTGTTATTGAAGTTTCATAGTTCGACTTTACCGTCAACCTTTAGGTATAAATATTTCGTATGAATATTTTGCAATGCAATCAAATTGGTGTTATAAACTCGCCACTCAAATCGTTCGTAATTATTTCTTTGTATGAAATGACTTTCACCGGAGAAATTATAATCTCATAGGTGAAACTACATATGCTTATCAAGTTTTTATCTAAAAAAAAATGTCGCTTGGTAACTGGTTACTTTTCGATGCGAAGGGCGACTACATTGATCCCGTTTTGTTTGAATTAATCCTAAACAAGTTTTCGCTTGTAATTTTCTCTGTTTGCGAATCCAGGAATAACTTTCCATTGCAATCGGCGTTCCACGGCGGAATGTGCGTAGGATAAATGAAAATATTGAGAGAAAATCGGGCTATTTTAAAGCTAAAGCCGTTTAAGTGAAGTTCTACAATTATTTCGTCGCTGGCACGGGATTTATGTGCGACCATTTAAAATAGAAAAAAGTGATTTGCTAGTTATTAATAGCAAATTTTTCGTGGCATCTTGACCTCGTCACGTCCATCTCGGGTTGATCGAGGCGAAAGCGACTATTTTCAACTTGTTTTTTTCTCTTGCAGCAAGCTTTTTGTAGGGGGCTTGTCTTGGGAGACAACCCAGGACAATCTTCAACGCTTTTTCTCTAGATATGGCGAAGTCATCGATTGCGTTGTAATGAAGAATGCAGAATCTGGCCGTTCTAGAGGATTTGGTTTCGTTACATTTTCAGATCCAGCCAATGTTAACTCAGTACTACAAAATGGCCCACATACACTAGACGGAAGGTGAAATGAGAAGGTTTCTCTTAAACGTGTAAATGACACCCATTTTCAGAACTATCGATCCAAAACCATGTAATCCGAGGACACTACAAAAGCCCAAAAAGGGCGGAGGTTATCCTAAGGTATTTTTAGGAGGACTACCCTCCAACGTGACCGAAACCGATCTGAGGACATTCTTCACTCGGTTTGGAAAAGTTATGGAAGTTGTCATCATGTATGACCAAGAGAAGAAGAAATCAAGAGGTTAGTATAACCCATATATAAGGCTCCAATGTGGGACCGTGTTATTTTCACCTTTCATTCGTGACATCAGTTCTAAAAACTTGCTTAAATTCCTCCAGGTTTTGGATTCTTATCTTTTGAAGATGAAGAGTCCGTCGATCGATGCGTTGCGGAACACTTCGTCAACCTGAACGGAAAACAAGTAAGTCCTCGGTCGCCCCTCTTTCGAAAAACACTCAGCCGTTATTTGTCAGGTGGAGATCAAGAAGGCGGAGCCTCGCGACGGCTCCGGCGGCAACAAGATGGGCGGCGCCGACCCGTCGTCGGCCTGGGGCCCGCCGCAGGCGCCCATGGGCATGATGCAGGGCCCCAACGGGCAGATGGGCGGGCCACCGATGAACCTCGGTGCGCCGATGGGCCCCAACATGATGCAGAGCTACCAGGGATGGGGCACGTCTCCGCAGCAGCAGAGCTACGCCGGCTACGGCACGCCGTCGGGACCGGGCTCGTACCAGGGGTGGGGCGCGCCGCCAGCGCCGCAAGGGCCGCCGCCGCAGTGGGGAAACAACTACGGGGGACCGCCGCAGCAGCAAGGTTACGGATCGTACGGTGAGTTGGGGGTTGGTGTTTGGAGGCGGCGGTTATAGCGGGCGTTCGCAGGTCCCAGCGCCGGCAGCGGGACGAGCTGGAACAGCTGGAATATGCCACAGAATAGCGGCTCGACAGGTCCGTCAGGTAAGTGGTGGCCGTAGGTGACAGAGTCGGCGGGGGTTTCGGGGAAACAGGTGCAAGTCTACGATTTTTGTTTGTCAATTTATCGGTGAAATTTTCACTAATATTTGCCGCTTTACGGAACTGTGGTTCTTATTATTACTGATCGCCAAGGTCTACTTCGATATTTCGATTATTTATATACATTATGTATTCTGCAGTATGTTTAAACTGCATCTAGATGTTTTTAGATTTTAAAGTACTAGAAAAAAATCATATCAGTTTTATCTAAAATATACAATGCAATTTCTGTTCATAAAAAAGATAATAAAAATCGCTGACGTTATCTGATTTGGCGTAAATTTATTTCGTGTCGCAGAACAATATTTTATGAAGTCGGAAGGTCGTTCTTTCGAAGTTTCACTGTATTTTTCTAATTAAAATTAAGCATGAAATTGTTGAGGTTTATTAAAATTTAGTTGTTATTGAAGTGTTTAAAAAGTATTTTCTGAATTGTTATTTGTGTTTTTGCTATTCGCCGTAACTGATAAGAAACTTCAACGTGGATACTTTAATATAAATTCTATTTCGACGAGGCGGCAAACGTCAGGGCCTACTTGGATGTGACAATTATTTATTTATCTGTACACATTATGTACTCTGCAGTATGCATAAAATGAAAATTTGTAAAAAAGAAATGATGTTTTACATCATTCCATAAATACAGAAATTGTTTTTCTTTTTCGAAAAAATCACAATTGCAAAACAACGTCGCCTCAAAATTTCGCTAATTTAAATTTTATTAATTTAATATTTTACAAAGTCGACAAAATTTTGTTGTTTGATTATCAAAACTATTTAGTTACTAAGTTGTTATTAACCTTTCTAAATCTTTAATAGTTTGGTAAATATTAGAACAAATAGCCCTATATATATCACTGACTACTTGACAATAAATAGAATTAAGAGGTTTTTTTTTTCAAAATTTGTATAATTTTTTCGAAAATATTCATTAGTAAATAAAATTTTGAAAAATAATTAAAAATTAACCAAAGTGAAAGGACTAGAAAAGCCTCGTACTCAGTTGGCCCAGAAGAACCTTAAACAAGAATCAGAAATTTCGAAAATTTGTCAAAATTTTCCAGAGGTTTTGAAATGATTTAAAGTGAACTGTTATTAGTTAGTGGATAAATTTTGTTAGGAAGAAATTCGAGATATTTTTGTTTAGTTTTTGGTTCATGATAATCTTGATGGTTTTTAAAAATCAAAAATTTTTCACGTTCAAATTTTGTAAAATCAAAAAAGCGACAATTTTTTCTATGGTCATTCCGTTAAACTTTCTGAAAAATTTTGTGCTTTTTACTCTCAAAACCCAGTAGGAACAAAAACTAAATTTTTTTTTTTCGTAACAGTTGATCGTAATTTTTAGTAAATCAAAATTTTTCATAATTTTGAAATGAATTCAAAAATGATTCTATTAAGTATTGTTATTATTTTGGAGGTAAAATTATATTGAAAATTGAGATATATTTGTTTAATTTGTGGTTCAAAGCAAATTCCATAGTTTCGAAGATATACAAAATTTTCCAAAAATACAGAGGAAGCTACGATTTTGTAAAAAAAAAAAAATGCAATTTTATTCTTTCATTAAAAATGTTCTATTTTTCCAACATAAACTCCAGTACGGACCTATGTCATGTTAATAAGCTTGTAAGGAAAGTTTGGATTTTGTATATATACTATATACTATAAATATTATAATTTTCAAACATTACAATATTTTGCAAAAGTAGCAACAGTTTATTGACTAAATTCTACAAAAAACAATAAAATCTGTTAGTCTTATTGTACAAAAAAAAAAAAAAAAAAATGAAAACTAGGAGTAGCAACGATTATTTTGTCCATTTTTTGAAAAAGTTCAAAAACGATTCAACTATTATTATTGTTATTATTATTTTGTAGATAGTTAGCGATTTGGGTATTTGTGGTTTAAGGAAGTTTTTGTAAAAATGAAAAAATACAATTTTTATTCTTCCATGTTGGAAAAATGTTCTATTTTTCCAACGTAAACTGCAGTACAGATCTGTGTCATATTAATAAGAAAAAATTTAAAAACATTCCGGATTTTGGTTGTTTTACTCTAACAAAACTATAATTTTTGAAATATTCCAATATTTTGCAAAAGTAGTTAAACTTTTATTGACCAAATTCTAAAAAAAAAAAGAATTTCCAAGGAATACAAAATTTTCCAAAAATGCAGATTTTGTAAAATAAAAAAAAAATTCAATTTTCTTCTTGATTAGTTTTTTCCATGTAAACTCTATAGTAGGTTCTGTCATTTTAATAAGCTTGTAAGAAAATTTTTGGATTTCGGATGTTTTTTGCTTTGTCTTTTATTTTCGAAAATTCGTCAAAATGTTCCAAAATTTTTTTAATAAGTTCGAAGACCTCTAAACTATTATTATTGTTTTGTAGATACTTATAAAGTGATTGTGTATTTAATTTCTCGTTTAAAAGAAACTTGATGATTTTCAAAAGCATAAAATTTTCCAAAAATTTCAAGCCAAAATATTGTAAAATCAAAAAACCTACAAATAGACAGTACTTTAATTCAATAAAAACGGTTTGTTTTAAAGGCTTAAAACCCAGTAGCAATAGATTACAACATTATTAAGCCATAAAATTTTATTAGTATACAAAAATAGTGTACCAACTTCAGTTGTGGCCCTCATTTAAAATAAAATTCTTTACTTTTTACAAAGAACCATTAAAAATTATTTAAATCTTAATCTTGAAACATAAAAAAAAGTGCAAAAAATGGCAAAAACAAGCAAAACAAAATATGGCCTTGCTAGAAAAAAAAACATACGAGTTGAAGTGAACATTGAAATTTTACGAGTACGTCCCTGCCACGGGATTCTACCTGCTACTAGTACAGTGACAGATCTATTTACAGCTTTTACCTGTTTAATTCCACGGTTCAATCAGTACAATTTTAGTGGATTTAAAAATAACGGTCTGCATTTATTACGGATTATTTATTTAAATTAATGTAAACATTTCAACACCTTCACACCGACGCGTTTCCGGACATTGTGGCGTATCCTGTGGAGGATGCATTTTCCCGCTTTTCCCCCACTACTCCCGTGTCCAGAAAATGCGTAACCAGGGAACAGTGGGAAAATCGACGAGCAATCGAGAAATCCCGCTCAAAATTTTTTAACTAGTAATGGAAAGAATAAAATTTGCAGATATAAAAATCAACATTCAGAAAAATCGAGCGAGTTTGCTGCCTAGTTGAAACACGACAGTTTAATTATTTATTAATGAAAACTCGTTTGTTGAATTGTCGGCAGTATTCAACTAATTGCACCGACTCTATTTTTATCGTTTATTATGTTTTTAATGAACGAGTTTAGTTTTATACCAACTTATTGGCATTTTCTATTTATTATTGTTATTATACGAATATTACTAATTATTATATTTCTGAGTCCTTGGAAAAACTGAACAATTCTGGCTCACAGCTATGTTGCCAAACATATTTTAGTTTCTCGAAAGTTTTATTCAACGATTTGTGTTGTTTATTAATAACATTCGATAATTTACTGTGGTCAGCTTATAGGGAATTTCAACTATGCAAAAGTGGGTGATTTGTGGTTAAAAGTATGGGTTTTAGTAACGTTATAATTAAACATTCCATTTGCCACCCAGTAAATATTTTATCTGTAAGTGAAAACCACGGACTTTGGTGGTTATTAATTGCGGTAAAAATATCAGCGAAACGGTCTAATAAACAAATTCTGTCAAATTTCATTGTTTGAAAAAATTGTTTATGACTATGGGGCTTGCACCTGCATTTGATGACACTACTTAGAGATAATTTCAATGCATATTGTAAGTCGATCCGTTTTCTGTCACGTACGGTACAACACACACCGCTTCCAAACCAAGAAACAAGCAAACACTTGCAAGCACTACGGGGGCCGTGCCGTTGTCAAAATGTGTCAAAATGGTATAAAATTTAAAATGTCATTTAAAAGTGTGGTTATGTTGACACATTTTGTTTTGGAACGCCGCCCACCTCACCCTGAATCAGTCAAAACCGTTGTTTTTTCTCTTTAACAGGCTACATTGCAGGGGACATGTACTCTCGCGGTCAGTCTGGTCCCGGTGGCCCGGCCACCCCCAGCGCCCCGCCGAACATGTCCTCGTCGGGGGGCAACTCCAAACCCGGCTCCGACTACAACTACGGCTACGGGTCGTACGCGTCGGCGGCGGACGCCGGCGGCTACGGAGCGCCGCCGCGCTCGTACGGCAGCGACGGCGGCAGCCAAGTGAGCGGATACTCGTCGCAGCCTCCAAACGCAGGTGCTAAACATTTCAATGATTTTAAAGAGTGGCCCAGTTCTTGACAACCTTTCGATAACGGCAACAACGGCGTCGGTGGCGGCACGTCCGCCTCCTCCGCCCCCAGCCGTTCCGGCGGCGTGCGCCTGTACGTGAACGCGGCCGTCAAGGCCACGTTCTACGCCGACAAGCTGGAGGAGGAGGAGGACGCGCTCAAGGCCGGCAAGATGGGTATGTGTTGTAATAGTAGGAAACGTGTTGGCTTGATTAACATGAAGAGAGCAGCCGGACTGGTCACTCCCGCCAAAATCAATTATTCGGATTAGACAGACATATGAGATGTGCAGCTCACTTTTGTTGGTTCTTTTGTCATTTTTGTTTTCTTTATTTATAGACGCCCTCTAACGGCAGGCCGACAACCTTTACGTCTTCGCGGGTTTGTTGCTAGAGGTCGCTCTTGTTGCGTTACGAAACTCGACTTAAGTTGAGTTGACTCACTTCGACCGAATAACCTACCGCAGACAGACAGAAGTGTTGACTAATTTTAAGCACTGCTCAAGTTGTTATTAAATAATAATATTATTAAAAATAGTGTAAATTCGATTTTTACCTCATATCTCTATTTCAAAGTTAGAGTGTCTGCGTGGTTGCGTCTCTTAAGAAATCTTTAATACTACTATAAAGGAGAAAATAAACGAAGAATGTGATTCATACTTAGTTAGTAGGTGTAACGTCTTAAACTTAAGTTAAATGCATTTACAATAGTTGGTAATGATAAATGAACCATATTTCGTATATATTTATGATGTATTCCTACGAGTAGTATGAGAAACTGATTACTTATTGTAAGTTGAACGTGCTCTAGTCTCATATTTCATGTTATAAGAATCAATATCAAATTGTAGGTGGCGTATTGTATATATATTTATACTATAATAAATGTATTTTATCTAAGTTATTAAATTTAAATTGACCAGCAGACAATCTAATCCAATTTAAGAATGATAGGGAATTTTAAATAATTGTTGTAAGTTAAGGTCACTATTTAATAATTTTATAATAAGTAATATCGATTCAATAGTACACAACCACAGAAATAGATGCTAGGATTATCGTAAGATCTGGCTGTTCTGTAGTATGCTTAATGCCTATTTTACTCCTTAGTTTTAACATCGCGTTACCAACATTCGCCAATCCGAATATCGTACTGTGTACCTCCACACACACACGTCATATCAAAATGGAGCCTCTTACACGTGTCTGGGAATTCACAGCTCGATATGAACATCCCGTCAGACTGATTGTAAATTTGAACACCGCTTCCAAAATTTAACAATGCAATCTGGAAGGATTGGCACACCACCTCGAATCCGGTCATGTATGTATATGTCGCAACTGATGTACATTTTAATTTTTATATGCTTTTTTACTATTATTATTGATAATGATACAAGTTGTAAATTATTTATTCACATAATTTTAGTTGCAATTCGAAAGACTTTGATAAATTAAGGTTATTATTCAAGTGGTTGTGATCTATTTAGAAAGCAGACTAAAAAACCGAATTTTTTTAAAACATACTTTGAACTAGGGGTTGTCAGGGAGGGGGGAGGGGGTTCTCCAGATATGCTAGATAACTAGATTATAGCAGTAACTTACGAATCATGGTGATTTATATTTAGTAGAGTAATTCTGTCTGTCTGAGCCTCATGTGTCTATCTGATTGAATAATTGATTCGTTTTGTTTTTTTATTAATCTTTTTTTATTTTTTATTGAAAAGTTATTGAGTGTGACAATCTACATTAAGCAATGTTTGATGATAGCAACCTAGACGTAAATGATATTGTTTTCTAGTTTTAATTGTATAATATTCCTCGGTTAACGCAGACCAATACTAAAGAATTTACAAAAAAAAAAAGTAAAACAAAATAAAGCGCTCTTTTAAAGTAGGTCTTAGTAGTAACTTAATAAAGAGAACGATTATATTCCCTTTCTTCTGTGGTGGGGGAGTTACTGTACATACACATGACACATTCTAAATAATTTACAAAAAGCCAAATCGTCTACACCCAGCACACCGACTTGATGATATTTGTTGCCTTATTTCCATCACGAGCGTTACAGTTGCTTCACTTTTCGATTCCAAGAGTTGCAAGTTGGGGCGCGCTAGCGTAGACTTTACAGGGCGTCCAGGGCGTCGGACATGCCCTCGCTAACGCTCGCGGGACCAGCTCGCGCCGATCCCGGTATTCCAGGGGACGCGTGGACCGCAGGCACGCCAGTGCAGGTTTTAGACGTCGGCGCTGCGCGCGGCCCCTGGAGCACCGGCATAGGCGGGAGAGTCGCCCGGGTGTCGTTAGCGCGGACATGTCCGAACCCGTGTCGGTTTCCCGGGGACGGCCCGAAAGGCACCTATGCTGCCTCTAAAACGGACCGATGCTGGCGGGCGGCCGCCGTATCTTTCGGGGCGGCGCGGGAAACCGACCAAAGGGGAGGGGGGAGTGTGCGGCAAGTCAGTGACCAATAAGCACCAACCGTGTGGTTGTGGTTTATTAAAGGGGGTGGTTGTGGCAGCCGCCCCTCGCGGGCAGCTGCCGCATCTTTTACCTTCCTGAGATAACCAATTACCAACAATCAACCCACAATGGTGACAAAAAGACACGAATAAGGAAACTGAAGATAAGTTTACCAGAGTAAAAACCGATTCCCCAACTTTGTATAAACGAATCGAAGTTTTTTGTTCCGTCGAAAGCTAGTGGCTAGTCCTCGGCATCCGTGGGTCCGCGGGTGTCGAGGACCCCACCTAGCAAGTCGCGGGGGTGGGTCACACCACCCCCGCGCTTCTTCCTGCGGTCATTGGCCTGTTGAGTTGGATGTGGGGTGAAACGGGTTAGAATTTAACTCGGGTTTGGGCTACGATGGGTTGTTGACAATAGGCGTAGACCCAACGACAACGGGTCGGGGCTTATTTTTTGGGAGGGGTGGGTCAATTCTAAGAGTCCTACCCAAAAACTTCTAAAAAAACTCAAGGAAAAGATTCATACTAACCTCTAAATAAGCAAAGATTGTTGATTGTAGTGCCTCTAGAATAAGAGATTTATCTCTTGTTCTAGAGGACGCTCTATCACAAGTCACAGTTCACTAGAACGGACCTGAAACGCTGCCGCGTTTGAACACAAGGGACTTGTTTCGGAAAAAAAAAACTTCGAGTCAATTTAACACCAAACTAGAACGTGATAACCATCTCCCTCTCTCTCTCTCACACACACACACGACACATTCTCTAAACCTGGATAGAAGCAGCTTGTCGAAAAATTTAAGTAAACAAAAGCGACTTAAATTAAGCCAGAAATAGTATAGTGTCTCAAAAATCGAATATAGCTAGCGTTGCGAGCACCAATCTCAACTTTTCAAGTAGTTCTGCTTCTCTCGTTTGTTACAACACAATACATTGGGGAATAACGTGCAGTATGCAGTGACTTAAGTAAGAATAGCGTTTGAAAAGCCGTTTTTTAAATAAAAAAGTTTGTGTTTGCAGTTGACGTGTGTTCAGTGTCGTGCCATAATTGTAATAGTTTGATTTTAAACTGAATTATGGTGACGTGCTGTTACATGGCCAACTGCAAACGCGGACTTTGCAGAAAAGTTTTGGGTTTGTAGTTGGCTGTTATAAGTTTGAGTGGGTTTGGCGACTACAAATGACTTAAGTTTGATGAAAGGCTCTTTCGGTGGGTGTTTGGGCGTAAATTAGATTGGATTTGTAGCATCGGGTTTTGTGGTCTCGTCTGTCGTTTTAGTTTTAATGTTATTTTCGGACATCTCGTGACGTTTTTTGTTTGTCGTTATTTTTCAGGGGAATTGGGGGTGGGCGCCCTGTAATCACAACAGAGTTCATCGTACACACGAATATATTAATATACATTTATGCCGATAACTAGTAATTATTTAAAGTAGTATTAGACATGAATACAAAATAAATCTACAAAATAATATATAGATTATTTATAAATTGTATTTTATATTACAATTTCGCTGATAGTTAATTGAATTGTTAGTGTAATATTAAATTTAAATAGAGGAGTAAAATTTAGAACAATTTGACTGATGTACAGATACAGAATAAGTTTTAAATTTAAACTATTATACAATAAAAGAAAGAAGATATAATTAGGGCCTTTACTATATATAGTGCAATTCCTCATGTGGTTTTACTAGCCGAATAGTTCTTTATGTAAGGTGTTCTCGCTATTTTTTAAATTAGGCATTGATTTGTTGCTCAAAAGATATTATTTTGTATTGTGTTAAAGTTAAGTAATAATAGAAAAAAATCGTATGTCAGCCGACAATTCTCTATAAGATAAAAAAAAAAGAGGAAAGAACTGTATATTCAATATATGAGTGTGACCTGTAAGTGTGTAAAATTGTTTTCTAATTCTTAAGTCGCTAGTTATTTCATGAAGAACGTGTTAATTAATAGTTAAGCCGTTATCACTGACGTAACTGTCCCTCTTTTAACTTCCTCGTTCCCATCTCTAATGTTATCCTCTGCCACTGTAAATCAACTCACACGTAGATATGTAATTCACCTGTTGCAAGCAATCTTCATGATCAATAAGCCTGTTAAGTATTGTAAAGGTTGTCGAGGTCTACTGTAGTAGTAATTGTTATTTAAAGAAAAAAGAAGTAATAAAAAAGCAAACTTTCAAACGAGACCTGGTTAAATAGTGTCGTTTAAGGAGTATATTATAAATATATATATAATATATAGTAGTGCATTTGTATCGGGGTAGTTGAGTATATTTAGCCTGAACTAAGATGTCTATTAGTTTTAACAGAATCTTACAAAAGAATTGTACCTATCATCTTTGATTATTCGATAATGAGTAAAAAATATAACAGTGAAAAAATCAAACGCTCTTATTCTCTCCACCTGTTCCCACCAGTACAGTACATACCCGAATTTACACTTTTATAGTTTTCCGCCTGGAAGACTATATTCGCGTAAATGCATTTCGGCAAGGAACATGTTGTCGCTCCCTTGCACCCAACCTCCTTATTTTCAGATGAAATCCCTAACACAAGCCCCACTCCTACCGTCCTGCTTAATAGATCGTCTGGTGTCAAGTCTAAACGTTCACTTGTGAATAATTCTACCGTAGGTGATTACGCATCAGGAGATTCTTACTCCGGAGGGCCACAGCGGGGGTCGGCGTACAACGCTCCGTCACAGTCCTACCATCCGTACAGACGATAATGCTGATATAAATTGTATAAACATTCCTGTGTAGCAAATGTCGAGCATTTTCTTTCATTTTTTTTTTTTGAAAAAAACATTTGAGGCACGCTGTTCGAGGATAAAGTGCTTTACTGTAATTTTCCTTCGACGATTGGGCTTTTATTCATTAATGCAAAATTAGTTAAGTTGTCAATATTACATGATAGGTTTGTTTGAGATAGTTGTTTTTTTTTGTATCTTGTATGTGTAATTTCAGTATATGGACGAATAAAATTAATTTTTTTAGATCGTTGTTATTTTTTGACAGCGGTAGAAGTACCCTTAAGTGCATGCCGCATGCGCAGTACAGTCGTTTTTCATTCTTGTTAGTATTTCTTCCTTTTGCTGTTTTTCGTTCTGTCTGTGTCTTAAGCTGAACGTCATTGAAAATTTGACGTCGAAATATAAATTCAGAAAGTGACTTTCGAACATTAAAGTGATTACCTCTAAACACAGCCTTAAACTTAATTTTATTGCATGTATTGTAAAATTCCATACAACCTAATAAGGTAAACTAGTGACATCTATATGACATTACCTTCCTAGTGTGAAATAATCTAAGGTTATATTCAATTCTGGTGACTATTTCCATTTTTAAATGCCAAATTGACAATTCGTGGCGAGCTGTCAAACCCTGTAGTACCAATCTTGGAATTGGATATGATTAGAATTTCCATTATCTCTGAACATACGAATCTGTGAAATTTCTGAATATCTGGGATTTGTGGATTTTCTGCAAGATCTAGAATTCATAGGTTTCAAGGTTCTCAAGCAAAATTTCCTTATTATTGAAGTCTCTAAATCTGGATTTTTTGAGAAATTTAGAATTGTTGGAATCTGCATAATCATTACAATTCTCAAGGTGCTAAGGATTTTAAAATACAATAGTTTCTATTAAACTCTAGTAGAATCATAAAATCTGTATAACCTCTAGGATCTCTGTATCTACTACATTTAGGAACTCTAGGCTCTCTAGAACCCGTCGTAGAATATACAGGATAGCGACAAATCATATAGATCTCCACTATCCCTGACGTAAGAATCTCTGGAATTTTTGTATAGGGGTTTTCATTAAATCCGTGGAATGTTTGAAAACTATAGATATATTGGAACCTCTATAATTCTTATAGTCTCAAAGTCCTGGAAGATGTCTGCAATCTCAGATACTTCGCAAATTCCAGGAATCTCGAAAGCTTTGGACTTTATCTGAAAACTCCAGCTAGAATCACAAAATATCTATAACCTTTGGGATCTTTATGGTTATCTGGTATCTCTAGATCCTGTAGAATTTTTAAAAATTGGACAGTTTGTAGTGTGACCACAAATATCTCTGTGAAATCCGTGAATCTTTAAAACTTTTGGATTCTCTTAAAAATTTAGATTTCCAAAGTTTCAAAGTTCTCAAGAAATCCAGAATCTTTGATTTTCAAGATTTCCTTACAATTTTTGAAGTTTCTAGATCCATAGAATTTTACAATCTCTATAATTGTTAGAGATCGGAAGTTGTTTCGGATTTCTAGAATATCATTTATCTCGTGAATTTTAGGAATTTCGAAAGTTTTAGACATTTTGCCACTCAGGGAACTTTTAGGACCTTTTTCATATACTGCATCTGTGGTTTAGTTGGAAACTTTGAATTCCCTGGAATTCTAAAGAACTTTAAAGTTTTCGAGAATGTCTACAATCTCGGAAGTTTTGGACCTAATCTTTGAAATCTTTATGGCATCTAATGGTATCTATACATTATGCTCTAGAGCCTGTAGAATTTTTAGAAACTGAGGAGTTCATTGGATGACAAATATATTTACATACAGTCCCTACTATCTCTGTGAAATCTATGAATCTCTGGAACTCTTGGATTGTCTGGAAGATTTAGATTTCCAAAGGTTCAAGGTTCTCAAGAAATTCAGAATTCTTGATGTTCAAAATTTCCATATTGTTCTGGAGGTTTCTATTTAGATACGTGGAATTTTTGAAAAATTTGAAATTGTTGGAATCAGCATAATATAATTATTACAATTCCAAAATTGCTAAGATTTTTTGAAAAACTAATTATCTCGTGAATTCTATAGGAATTTAGAAATTGAAGTTCCTGGAATCTACAGTTTCTATGGAACTCGTAGAATCCATGTATAACCTCTAGAATTTCTATAATATCTAACTAGAATCATAAAATATCTATAATCTTTGGAATCTCTATGGTATCGAGTATATCTAGAGCCTGTAGAATTTTTAGAAATTGGGCAGTTTGTAGTGTGACCACAAATATCTCTGTGAAATCCATGAATCTCTGGACTAGAACTTTTGGATTTCTGGAAAATCTAGATTTCCGAAGTTTCAAAGTTCTCAAGAAGTCTGAAATCTTTGGTTTTTAAATTTCCTTATTACTATTCTAGATCCATGGAATTTCAGAATCTCTATAATCGTTAAAGATCCAAAGTTGTTTAGGATTTCTGGAATATCAGTTATTTCGTGAATTTCAGGAATCTCGGAAATTTTGGGCCTAATCTTTTGGATTTTTACTGATGGTATCTCTAGACCGAGCTCTAGAGCCGGTAGAATTTTTAAAAATTAGAGAGTTTAGAATCCTATAAACTTCCCAATTTCTAAAAATTCTATAGGAATTTAAGTCATCTGACCACAAATATACATAGAATTCCTACTGTCTCCGTGAAATCCATGAATCTCTGAAACTGTTAGATTGTCTGGAACATTTAGATCTACTGTGATTTAGATTTCCAAACTTTCAAGGTTCTAAAGAAATTCGGAATTTTTGATGTTCAAATAAATTTCCATATTATTTTGGAGGTTTCTAGATCCGTGGAATTTTTGAAAAATTTAGAATTCCTAGAATCTCTGCAATCGGTAGGTAGAGATCCAAAGTTGCTATAAGGATTCTGGAATATCAATTACCTCGTGAATTCTACGATTTTCCAAAATTTTAGATCTTTTACCACCCAGGGAACTTCTCTGGAAAATACAGTAAGAAAACGTAGCGAAAAACGCATGTGTTTTATTAATCCATACTGCTGGTTTAAATGACATTTCCACGTTGTCAGCTGCCACCCACTGATTAAATTTTAGCTTTATTGTCGACATACGTCACAAAGTTTACAAAAAATCAAAGCAAACTTGATGGCCTTTTCAATTGAACAGGACCCCTAGGGTCTTTAGAACCTCGAGAATATAGAGAATAACCACAAATACATATAGGATCTCCATTATCTCTGAGTGTTAGAACCTCTGGAATTTTTGGAATCTCTGAAAGAGTTCTGGACTTCTAAGTTTTATGGATTTCGAGAACTTCCGGAAGTACAACTGGCAACGTGGCAGTTTTTAGTTTTAGTTATGTTTCATTTCATAGAATTAGAATTCTGTCTCTAATTCTATGTCTTATTTTCATCATCAGTTTGTTTCCATTTTTAAACTTCGTATCTGACTCAGCAGTACCAATCTTAGAATAATCAGACTTTTTTAACGTGTTGGATTTTTTATTTTGAAACAAATTATGCGTCTTCTATATAGCTGTAGACTTAAAAACAGGCTTATTGTTGTGTTCATATGGTTTTCTATGATGAATATTCTTTTACATTCCATAAATGTGTTGGTTCGTCGTTAGGGATTTTTAGCACTAACAGTTGTATGT
Source organism: Zophobas atratus (assembly GCA_022388445.1). NCBI lineage: Eukaryota > Metazoa > Arthropoda > Insecta > Coleoptera > Tenebrionidae > Zophobas > Zophobas atratus. Next base: position 7,068,667 of record CM039450.1, read on the forward strand.
TTACGTCCCTATGCAAAAGTCAACACTCTGTCACATTTGAGGTTAGCATCGTGTTAGCCCCCATGTAATCCACAAAACCCCCAAAATGAGTCTCATCAAAGGCTCCATAACCCCCGAAAACCTCCAGAAAATATGCAAACTATGCCTCGAAGAAAAACACGCAATTTTAAACCTTGACACCATAATAGAATTCAAAGAATTCGGCATTTCTTCCTATAGCGTAGCCGAAATCTTCACCCGAGTCACCAACCAAAAGGTAAACTCACCATTAACCCCACCCCCGACTTTAAACTCACCTTTCCAGCCCCTCTCTGACGACTTCGCCCCAACGATAATCTGCAACGACTGCCTCGGAGACCTCAAAACCGCCTACATCCTCCAACTCCGCTACGAAGAAGCCAACAAAATCCTCCAGGACTTCCTCACCAACTACGTGAAGAAAGAAATCGACAGCGACGACAACCACCAAGACGTAGCCCCCTTAGAAACCCGAAAAACCCGCCACATTAAAAGGCGGCGGAAAAAGCGCCCCGAAATCGACGAAAACGAAAAAGTCTCACTCACGCGAAGTACCCAGCATTCGTGCCCCATCTGCACTAAAGACTTCACCGCGCTAGAATTAAGAGACCACGCTCACACCCATAAAGCTCTGAAAAAGTATCTCAGTATTCCCGACGAGAAGAAAGTCACCGCGACCACGAAGTTTTCAACGCGGAGACACTTAACCAACCCCCAGGTGACCATCTTCGAACGGCCTGTTAAACTCCACAAATGCCCCTACTGCAACGTGGAGCTCCCGGTGGACGAATTCCGCGTCCACATAGACACCCACCGCAAGCAATGTGAATACAAATGTGATAAGTGTGAGCGCGTTTTTAAGAGACTGAACCACTTGAACACCCATCGGGTCAAACACTTGAAAGAATTCCCTTATAAATGTGAGCATTGTGGGAAAGGTTTTGTGATTAAAACCAACTACGACTGCCATATGTTGACGCACACTAGTGACGAGTTACCTCACGAGTGTCGTTTTTGTTTGAAAAGATTCTCGAATCCGGAGCACCTCAACCGCCACCAAATTATTCACACTGAAAATGTGTCCTACTCGGTCAAGTACCGAGTGTGTAAGTGCCACCATTGCCTCAAAAGCTTCAAAGACAAGGAGGAACTCAAATCCCACATTTGTGTCCCGGTTGAGCAAACCGTCAACACTCGCTACCCTTGCAAAACTTGTAAAAAAGTCTTCAAGCATTCAAGCGGTTTGTACAACCACAACCGCAACATCCACAAACTCAAAGGAAGCAAAACCTTGTGTTCGGTTTGTGGGAAGTACGTGTCGAATATTTACAACCACATGATGCGCCATTCGGGGGAAAAACCGTACCAGTGCAACCAGTGCGAAAAGCGATTTATTTCGAAGCCACAACTCAAACAACACTTGTTAGTGCATTCAGGGCTTAAACCCTACGTTTGTAGTGTGTGCGCGAAGGCTTTTAATAATTTGTACAACCTGCAAGTGCACGAGAGGATACACAAAGGCGATCGGTGTCATATTTGTACAATTTGCGGTAAAGGCTTCTTGGAGAAGTCATACCTGAAAAAACATATGATTGTGCATGCTAAAAGTTAGGTGGACACGCCCCACCATTTTATCATTGGTTGTTGTAATTTTTTATTGTCATAGATAGTTTTAAACTTAAATGACGCGATAATAAATGAAGAAGTAGTAGTTGTTTATGTTTTTGAATCACGAAATTGAAATGTAGAGGCGCCATCTATCGATGCAACGTTCATCAGATTGCCTCTTAAAAATTGGAGTAAGTCGTTTGACAAGTGACAAGTGACATTTCGTACAACTACTTAAGCCCCCTCGAAAATGCTGCTTTCTAGAGGACTCAGCGTCCTTAGAACAACCAAACTACTTCGAGGAGCCCCCCTTGAAAACGTCCAGCAAGTCAGAAACTCTTCACACGTGTACGTATAAAAAATTGTGGTTATGTAATGCCCCCCTAATCCGTTGTAGATGGAGTTATAGAAGTGCGGGACCTCCGCCGACTAGGAATTTGCTTTGGGCAGCCGAAGCCGTTCAAGGTTTTGCGTGGTGGTGGGTTTTATGGCATCTGTACACTGAACCCGGGCACGTCACTGTAAGTGAGGTTATGTTTACTTTTTAAGGTAATTTTGTTTCGTAGGGCGAATTCCCATATCCTGACCCTCGACAATGGAGCGATGAGGAGCTGGGAATTCCGTCGTCGTAGGAGCGACTTGTTGTGTAGTTGTTTGTATGTAAATAAAGAAATTTCAAGGTAGACAATTTATTCAGGGTTGAGATACAGGTTTACAGTTTTCCTGGCATTTTAATTGAGATGGTTTTGGTTTCCAAGTAGCCCTCTAGAGACTCAGCGCCCCTAAAAAACGCGTTTAGTGACGACAAAATTAATTTTTTGGGTACCTACATTTCGCGACCAATTCCGGACATTTTGTAGCCACCAAAGGGGGTTTGGGGGGTGATGTAGTCATAACAATTGACCCTAAAAATGATGAATGCAACACTTATTTTAATTGTGTGTGAGGATTACCAGACAGAGCCTGCTTGAACTGACTGGGCAAAAACCAGGGCTGTATTAATATCTTTGGTTATAATTCCAGACGCCAGTCCATACTGGGTGTTGTTAGCCCTTTCAATCACTTCCCCTAGGGTTTCAAATTTCAATATGCATTGCACGGGTCCAAAAATCTCCTCTTTTGCAATGGTCATGTCATCAGTGACATTTGAAAAAACAGTTGGTTGGACAAAGTAACCATTATTTCCAATTTGGGCGCCCCCAGTTTCCAATTTAGCCCCCTCTCGTTTACCAGACTCCACCAAGCGCAAAATTTTATCCAGAGACGCTTTATCAATCTAACAATTTCAACCATATTATCTTAAATCCGTGTTTAAATGAGTTACCTGAGGTCCTTGTTGCACCCCATCTCCAAAGGGATCCCCAACTTTTCGATTAGTGGCTTTTTCGACCGCTTTTTTTACAAAAGCGTCATATATCCCTGATTGTACGAAAGTTCTAGAGCCAGCACAACAATTCTGACCGTGATTATTAAAAATGGCACCGTGGGCGATTTCTACAGCTTCATCCACTACCAAAAGTAATTATAATTAGTTTGTATTAATTAACCCGAATTACTCACAATTAGCGTCGTTGAAAATCACCAAAGGGCTTTTCCCGCCGAGTTCCAGGCTCACCCTCTTGAGATTGGATTGTCCTGAGTAGGCCATAATTTGTTTACCAACCTAAATATTTTATTTATAAATGTTGGTAATTGTATTTGAATGATTTATACTTCAGTGGATCCAGTGAACGCTATTTTGTTAACGTCGTTGTGTAGTGCAAGAGGGGCCCCAGCTGTTGGTCCAAATCCCGGTACTACATTGATGACCCCTTTGGGAAACCCGGCTTCTCGAGCAAGTGCGGCCACTGCTAGAGCGGTCAAAGGAGTCTGCTCGGCTGGTTTTAGTACCATGGTACAACCAGCGGCCAGAGCGGGACCCCACTTCCATGCCAGCATCATGATGGGGTAGTTCCATGGTATGATTTGACCGACCACACCCACTGGTTCCTTCCGCGTCAAAGAAATGCAGTCGCCATCTACACAAAATCATAAAATTAAAATAAAACAGAAAGTACTTGTACAATAGTACCAGCTGGGATTGTGTTCCCGTGGATTTTGTCGCTGTACCCGGCGTAGTACCGCAAGGTGTCAATACTGCACTGGATATCAAACTCCGAGTCACCAACGGGCTTCCCATTATCCAAAGTTTCCAATTTCGCGAGCTGGGTGATGTCCCTTTCAAGCAAATCAGCAAGCTGGAATATTTATGTGTTTATTAAAAGTGGTTTGAATTTGGCGCGCTACAGTACTTTGTTGATGAGTCGGCCCCTGGCGGACGCGTCCAGTTTTCTCCATTCGGAATTTCGCGAAAAGGCGGCTTTTGCGGCGTCTACTGCCTTGTTGACGTCTTCCTAAAATGAAAAACTTTGGTGCTTCTATTTTTTTTTAGTTTGATAGTGTTACCTTTTCTGCTTCGGCCACATCAGCGATTTTTTGGCCACTTGCCGGGTTCAACGTCGGGAATGTCTTTTTGTTTACAGAGTCGACGAACTCGTTGTTTATAAATAACTAAAACAAACAAATAGTGACTAGCGTTAGCATCGTACTACCTGTACCTGGGTGTATTTAATCAAATTTTCGGAAGTCATCTTGCTTTGAAGAACTGTTTCCAAGTGGAAAAGTTTAACTTGATTGATAACTTTTATTTTTCTCACCTCTGACTCTTTTATCAAGTTGTGGTTATTTTTACTTTTGGGGATTTTATGTCCATGAATTGTCCAGCCTGCGCCGCCACTTGGTAACAAATTAAAAACAAATTACGTAACTGCGTTTTATTGTATTAGTTATTTACAAATCTGATTGGTATTAGAAATATAAACTATTCTTAAAATTAACCAACTTATAAACAATGAAAAAACGTAATACATTATGAAAACTTATTTATATAAAAAAACTTATTACATAAACTGCGTTCTGACCATGTTGTCTATGATTTCGACAGCCTGGGTCTCGTCGAGATTTTCCAAGAAATCCCGGATTTGTAGCACTGAATCACCGTTGGTCTGGAAAGAAAAAAAAGATAGGTTATGGGACAATTACACACCCCCATAGCACTGAAAATTTGTGCATTGTAAAGCTGACTTTCATTTTTTGTTACAATTTAATTATATTGTACATCAAGTTGGCTTTCTTTGGTATTGTGTAAATTTTGCCGCTTGGTTGTGATGGTTTATGAGTTTATGATTCCTCATGTCAATCATAACCTAACTTTCTTGACTTTTTCCCAATATATTTTTACATATTCTTATTTCGCCTGTTAAAACCGTAGTCTACGTTTGAAATCCTGATGCGACGTTGCCACGTTATTCCAATTTTTGAGATTTTTTGGCAATGCAAAAGATAAACAAAGGTGGGGTTAATTATTATTTGTTCCTTGGAATGGGATGGGATCTAATGAATCTAGGCTGTAAAAATGTAAAAAAAGCTCAAATAGTAACTTTTTTTGTTGTACTATTTGCTATAAGAATTATTTCGTACTTCAGAAGAAACAAATGAGAGAACGGGTGGGTGGGCGGGGCTTAAATATTAGCTTTTCTACAGAGTCTTATAAAGAAATAGTAGCCACGCCCACCCATTATTTTCTTATTGGAGGGCATATCATTTACTAAAACAATCTTATCTTGGCAAGTATTAGCCCCACCCACCCGCCCTCTTCTCATTCCAACGACAAATTTTGTTCTTCTTCAGTATGAGTTACACCTTTCATTCGGAGCAGATATAATTAATCACTGAAACGGAGGCGGGTGGGTGGGCGGGGTTAATTATTTGTCCCTCTGGAGAGTGGGAATGGGATGGGATCCAATAGAATCTAGGCTGTAAAAATGTAAAAAAAGCTCAAATTGTAACTTTTTTTGTTGTACTATTTGCTATAAGAATTATTTCGTACTTCAGAAGAAACAAATGAGAGAACGGGTGGGTGGGCGGGGCTTAAATGTTAGCTTTTCTACAGAGTCTTATAAACAAATAGTAGCCCCGCCCACCCATTATTTTCTTATTGGAGGGCATATCATTTACTAAAACAATCTTATCTTAGCAAGTATTAGCCCCACCCACCCGCCCTCTTCTCATTCCAACGACAAATTTTGTTCTTCTTCAGTATGAGTTACACCTTTCATTCGGAGCAGATATAATTAATCACTGAAATGGAGGCGGGTGGGTGGGCGGGGTTAATTATTTGTCCCTCTGGAGAGTGGGAATGGGATGGGATCCAATAGAATCTAGGCTGTAAAAATGTAAAAAAAGCTCAAATTGTAACTTTTTTTGTTGTACTATTTGCTATAAGAATTATTTCGTACTTCAGAAGAAACAAATGAGAGAACGGGTGGGTGGGGGGCTTAAATATTAGCTTTTCTACGGAGTCTTATAAAGAAATAGTAGCCCCGCCCACCCATTATTTTCTTATTGGAGGACATATCATTTACTAAAACAATCTTATCTTGGCAAATATTAGCCCCACCCACCCGCCCTCTTCTCATTCCAAGGACAAATTTTGTTCCTCTTCAGTATGAGTTACACCTTTCATTCGGAGCAGATAAAATTAATCACTGAAATGGAGGCGGGTGGGTGGGCGGGGTTAATTATTTGTTCTTCTGGAGAGTGGGAATGGGATGGGATCTAATAGAATCTAGGCTGTAAACATGTAAAAAAAGCTCAAATCGTAACTTTTTTTGTTGTACTATTTGCTATAAGAATTATTTCGTACTTCAGAAGAAACAAATGAGAGAACGGGTGGGTGGGTGGGGCTTAAATATTAGCTTTTCTACAGAGTCTTATAAAGAAATAGTAGCCCCGCCCACCAATTATTTTCTTATTGGAGGGCATATCATTTACTAAAATAATCTTATCTTGGCAAATATTAGCCCCACCCACCCGCCCTCGTCTCATTCCAAGGACAAATTTTGTTCCTATTCAGTATGACTTACACCTTTCATTCGGCGCAGATAAAATATATATAATATGTGCTTTATTGTGGTGTAAATTAAACTGAATCTTATAATAATACCGAGTGTGAATATGTATTTTTTTCAAATAAAACACCTTGTATTTGATTGCTATTACTTATTGGTAAATGACATACCCCTAAGAAAATAGAGGGCGGATGGGCGGGGCTAGTACTTATTAAGATAAAATTGATTTTGGTAAATGATATATCCTCTAAGGAAACAAAAGGTGGGTGGGCGGGGCTAAAATTTGCTAAGATAGAACTGAACAATATTAAGAGTAGTCACTGGAACAAAGAAGGGGTGGGTGGGAGGGGCTAGTATTTGCTAAGGTAAGACTGATTGCGGCAAACGACATTCCCTCTAAGAAAACAAAGGGCGGGTGGGCGGGGCTAGTACTTATTGAAATAAGATTGATTTTGGTAAATGACGTCCTCTAAGAAAAAAAAAAAGGGTGGATGGGCGGGGCTAAAACTCGCTAAGATAGGACTGAACAATATTAATAGTCACTGGAACAAAGAAGGGGTAGGTGGGCGGGGCTACAAAACTAGAAAAGGCTAAATTTAGCCCCGCCCATTGACTTATTTTATTTACTGCAAAATGGTAATTGAAAAATATAAAAATAAAGTGGAGTGAGCCGTTCCTGATTTAATCAATAAAATAAATTGACTCATTCATGAATTTTTTTGAGCCACCTGTTTAAGCAAATCTAAAAAATATTAATGCAATCATAAATCACAAGTAAAAACTCGTATTTTTGCACATTTTGGGTAGAATTTATTCGGCGAAATTTTGACATGACGTCATCAAATTTTTGGGGGGAATAAATGAATATATTTTGATTAACAATTTACCATGCTTACAATAATTTGAAAACGTCTGTAAGATTTCAAAGTATTCAGTTTTGCAATTCTTGATTTAATCAATAGAATAAATTGACTCAGTCATTAATTTTTTGAGACACCCTGTACAAGAAAATCAAACAATTTTGGCATCGAAATTTCAAAAATAAACTAGTATACATATTTAGTTCCATGTAACTTGAATCTTTTATATTGAGGACCACGCGTTTAGTGACTCACCCTGTATGTAAGTAATAATCTGAAGTACATAATCACTTTTGATTAAGAAATAGCAACAAAAAGAGCTTTCAACCGCGACAATGGTAATTCTATTGGAAAAGTTTCAAGATGGCGGCGATAACGTAGAATTTTGATTTTATTCCAAACATCCGGATAGGGATAAAAACTCAAAGCGGATTCATAAATCACAAGTGCAGGAATGTTTTTTGTTTTTATTTAACACAATTTTCGGGGACTTGGGTGTTCTATTGACCTGAGCTGTTTTTGAGTTAATTTTGGGACCCCGTTTTTTTTTTTGAAAAATTTAAACAATTTTGAGGTTCTAGGCATTCCTATATGGAAAGAATTTGAAAATGCTTTGGAGCCTCTAGTGTCTTTTCTTATAATAATTCAATTAAATTTCTTACAGGATACGTCATTTGCTAAAATCAGTCTTATCTTAACAGGTACTAGCCCCGCCCACCCGCCCTCTCTTTTCTTGAGGGTATATCATTTGCCAAAATCAGTCTTTAGTAGCTACTAGCCCCGCCCACCCTCCCTCTCTTTTCTTAGAGCAGGGTTGCCACTGACTTATTTAAAAATCCCCGACCTTTCCAGGTTTTCTCTGACCAAAACCACAATATTCCATGATTTAATTTTTATAGGTATGCGACTTGAAAACTTGAAATAACAATATTTTCAAAATTTCTAAATTCCCTGACATTTCCAGGTTTTTCAGAAAAGTGGCAACCCTGTAGAGAGTATCTTAGCAAATATTGATGACTAACTTTTACAAAAAATGATCAAAATTTGGAAACATTACGAGCTTACTTATATGTATAAGGCGGGAATTTTGAACATTTTCTCTAGTGTTTAGTTGGTTATGCTATAATGGATTTTTTTTAGTTGTTTTTGTTTATAATTTATAAATGTCTTATTAAAAATATTTTTGGTTCATTTATTAATAAAAAAAATAAATAAAAGGTGGATTTCAGTCACCATCGTTACTAAGAAATCAGAAAGACAGCTGGAGGTACGCATGCATTAGGTGCGTGCAGTGTTGCCAATTTTACTTTTATAAAATTACGTTTTTTTCATATTCTACATCACAAAGATTTTTGTATTATTTTTTTGGGACTCCCGAAACCCCTATACATAACGTACTGCAGAGTTAATCCGCCATTTTACATACACCCGGTATACAACTCGGTAAAAACTCAACAATTTACTATTGTACATCGTTGGTGGGGGTAATCAGATAATTTACCTATTTATTATTCCGTACTCTAGAGCTGCTTGTGGATTTTTTATTTTAGAACAACCGTGTTTTAGAATACCACGAATGTCACTCATAACCTAACTTTCTTGAGTTTTGTTTTGCTGCTCGATAGCTACGCAACTAATAGTTCAGCTCAAATCGACTTTTAGAAGCAACTTGGCGTACAATTTTTATAATCACTCTGTATATATAACTCAATAATTTTCGAAAAAGTCGGAAAATGAAAGAACCTTTTCTTAACAACCTAAAGATGGCGCACAACTTGACAGCTAAATGTCAACAATGTCACTTAATAGCAGTGTCGTACAAACCTCAATCGCCAGCTTCAACAACAACTTCGTCGGACTATTCTTGGAATCGCACAATCCCGACCTCATCAGATGTCCCAAATCCAACAAATCGGCCAAATTCTGCCACGTCCCCGACTGATCCAGAATTTGGGAAATGTCGTCCAGACAAGCCGGCGTGAAATTCTTGACGTTCGCGTACATCTCGCGCAACTCCTCTGAAGATATCTGCTCCAACTTAATTGAGAACTTTTCTTCGAAATCGTCGTCTGAATAATCCTCAACTTCGTTCTTGATCTCGACATTGACGTAGTTGTTTTGTTTCTGTAAATAATCAATCAAACGAAACTCGCTTCAACAATGTAAACTAATACCATGTACTGAGTAATAACATCCACCAACTCGGAATTATCTTTGTTGATGGCGGCCTGCAACGGATTAATATCCTGGAAATCCTCAACCAACGCCTGCAAATCCTTATGCTGCAAAATATACTTGACGATGTCGACGTGCTGTTTTTCTACAGCAAATCGCAATGGAGTGTATCCATTCTTCTTGTGCTGTTTATTAATATCAGCGCCGTTTAAACACAGAAGTTTGAGCGCTTTCAGATTACCATTCTCTATAGCGATGTTCAACGCTGTGTTACCCTCTAAAACCGACAATTAATTCACGCAATTCAACCAATTGTTCTCACTACCGTTGTTCTCCATATCCACGAAAGTCTTATCCTCCGACGAAAACAACTTCTCAAAAATCGCAATGGAAGCATTTGAGATCACCGCCACGTGCAGCGGAGTGTTCATTTCGGAATCACCCACACACACGCTAGCTTTACACACAATCAAATTAGCCACGATCTCCTCAGAATTGAGATACGTAGCGATGTGGAGCGGGGTTTCATAGAGGTCGCTGCGTACATTCAAAAGCTCGTGTTGCTTCCAAACGTAGATCATCTTCAGCAAGAACATCACGTCCATGAGTTCGTTCTGACGGATGGAGACGTGCAAAGCACTGAGAAAACAATTACAAAAAATACACCAACACGATTTATAAATATTACTTCGTTTTGTTGTCTTCTTTGAGGTAGTGGCACAACATGTTCACGGCTTTTTCGTCACTGGGGTGGGTTTTGATGAAATTTTGTAGTTCGAGGACTGCTTGTTTCGCCATCGCGGTTTCCTCAATGCTGTCGGATCTTTGGCAATACGGACGCGATTTAGCGCTCCTAAAATTACTACAGTACGCATATACAGAAAATTATAATAATTAAATCAAAAACTACCTAGTTTTGGTAGAAGTCACAACCCGGCTCTTGATAACTGACTTTTTAAACTCATTGGGTGCGTCTGTGGCCAATGAATAGTCCTGTCCGAAATCGTTAAATATCCTCTGAAACTCGTCAGAGTTGATATTTCTCATTGCTTGCTGCAACTCAGCGCTGGTGACTTCTAGCTGAACGTCGTCTAGCAAACCTGTGGGGGAGTTTTCAAGACATAGGTTATTAATAGGTACTGGAAGTTCATCGCTAGCCAGCGACGTATCATAGCTGGAGCTATCATAACTCGGTCGCGCTCTTTTTGATCCCGGTTTATAAATATTGGAGCTCACGGTGTAAGTGAACTCTTTGGCTTCGCTGCGAGCTCGATCAGACGGCCGTTCCAGTTCAATAAAAACCTTGACGGGGCTTTTAATAGTCAAATCTTTGTACGGAGGGGTTCTGTAAAATGGCGCCAATTACACTTGTTTCGTTCTTATTTCATAAAACATACTTAAACACAATTGCGTATTGGTGGTGCACGTCAAGGTCACTAAACTTGCCATAGTCCTCCCAAACAATGTTATCCTCATCATCCAATTCGTAAAATTTTACTTTAATATTTTCTGTCAATAAAGCGCAATTTTAGTCGTTTGTAACGCCGTTTCAACTACTTACTTTTGGTCACGCGTTCTACCAAAATAAATATTTCCCGCCCACCTTTAGCGGGACTTGTGCAATGGTCCATTCGTACGATTTTCAGTTCGCCTGTTAACGCACTTTCTAAAAATTAAAACCAATCAAAACCACTCCAAGATTAAGTGTAGCCACTTGGGTCCGAAAGTCGCAATCACCCATAGATAAATAAATTCTACTTACTCAAGTTATTGATGGAATGCGAGTACACCGGCGGACATATTGGTAGTAGAATACCATTGGTTTCGTAAAATGCGTCAAATCGCAAACACACCACATTCAGATTAATGGATTTGCTTTCAGATTCAGCCAATCCCTTAATCTGAAATAAAGAAAAGGGTTAAACACATTGCAGATAGCTTCGACTCGTCTACACTGTTGGGGTTCTTAAAAGAAGATATCCACATATGTTTAGTGTTAATGGGGAAGGTGGACAGAATGAAGCGAAAAACGTACCTTTTGCACACTTATCGCACGAGTAACCACCCATCGTGGAAATCTACCTTAAACTAACAAAAACTAAATTTATTGGGCGTAACAGTAACGTTTGTGTGAGATCGTGTTATCATTGATATCATTGCGCAACAATGCATTCTCACCGTTTCCTCGTGAAGTAGTGATATCTGATAACTTACTTAATTTGATACAAATCACAACACGATAAATAAAGTTTGAAAAATAGTGAAACGGAAGATGGTTTCAAATAAAAGTTAACAATTAATCTAATGTTACCTTAAATGTGTTATTACCAAGAACTTCTGTTCTGTAAACAGCGCAAAATTTCACAAATTTCCTCCGATGCGCCCCCAGCTTGTTTGACAATTGACAGATGTGGTCGCTCGGTATTGGTCAACGTGAAAACCAGAAGGCGGTTTGATTGGTCGCGAATTGGGATTGGAGATTTTTTCTGGCGCGAGATTTGTAACTTAAGCATGACTCACACCAGCAAGTTTGCGGTTATCAACTGAGATGCAACGTTCTAACCTTTAGTGAAATCAGTTCGTAAACAAGCAGGTGACGAATGGGGAATTCAGAACTTTGACTTCGAAGAATTATAAAACAAAACCTTGTAAACGCACGCGGTTTTATGGCCTCTTATCAAAATACAAGGAAAAACATGCTTAAATTTTGTTTAAATTTGAAACAAGTATAAGTCCAAAACGTGATAAGTGAAAATGTCTGAACAAATAAAATTGTAATCTTTAATGACAAAACAAATAATAAAATGTATTTTGAGCCCAATGGATACCTAACATAAAGATGCAATTATTTCCAAAGTATGGATAAGTGCAATGTTGGTTGCATAATCAACAGTACGTCCTTCGCTGTTATAATACAGTAAAACCCCACAGTTTGATTGAGTACATTTTACATTACATTAGTGATAAGGTTTTATCACAAGTGGTGGAACCACTCCAGAGATAAAGTTATCTCCAGGAAAGTACCAAATTACGCATATTTCAAAAAAACACATACCTCTATTTCTTCCTTCTGGGTCAAATCCCGCACTTTTCCTTCAAGTCTGGCGATTTCTTCCTTTTTTAATTGACCCTTCTTCCTTATCAGTTCAGGGACTAGGTTCTTCTTAGCTGTGTGGATAATACCCATACTGTGGAAGCTACATAAAAAAATATCAAATTAATTAAAAAAAAAACAAATTCCAAGTGTTTACATACACATAGGTGTAACCTTCCTCTGGAGTGACGTAAGCGTCATGAGGGTCATCCACTTCGCCCTTTCCTTGTTTCTTAATTAACCGGTGGGCGTGTGGCCTGTGATCCTCTTTAGTGTTATGTTGATAAATAGAACACCTAACCAGCGCCCTCTTGTTAAAATTACACAACTACAAAATTTCCTTGAGTTATGGAAAATTCAACCAACTAAATTTACTTCAATTGTGGGGTAGGTTTGCTTTCTGCTCCTATCAGAAGTCTGTCCACACAGACTTCCATGGGTCCCTGTCATCTCAGATTTGTACCGAAACCGAAACCTATCAATGGGTTGCTCCACAATCCGCAAATACGGTGCTGTCGCTTGCGTGGCCCCATCGAAATCAAACGCTAGTGACGTCTGCGGCAAAATATACGCACTATCCTGGATACCATAACACGACGGCGGCGAATTATACAAAGTCGACTGGGGCGAGTCTTCACTGCTCGAAGGGGGCGTCAATATATTTGGGTACGAACTCATATCTGCAACAAAAACGACATTACAACACTGCCAACTCAAAAAATATGGAAGTGGGCGACGGCTTACCGATTTGCACGGGCTGTTGGATGTATAAATTTATATTTTCGGTTAACATTCTAACCTATAAAACGGAAACGGGACGAGGAAAAAACTTTCTCTGAAGGATTTCGGTGCAAACGGGGCTGTGTTGTGGGGGATAATGGTTGAATGTGACACTTACCTCTTGCTTTTGCGTCACTACCACAGAAATAGGTTATTCCCCATGATAGTTCTTGGACTGTCGGAGGCGGTCCAAGGGGAAAGACGAGGCGTCAAAAAATCCCCTTCCTGAGGCTGACTGCGGCTGCGCGGGGACCAGATTTCGTGTTATCTACTTATCTTATAGACGATTCTATTTTTTTGGGTTCGGGTAAATAAGATTACTCACGTGGTGTTGTTTTTCTATTTTGGTGGGTTTTATTGGACTTGGAATAATGGGGTTGTTAAAGAGGCGCTTTGTGGTCTAACTGGTATATAAGTGATTCTGTAAATATCTATAGCGTAAGTGATGATGAAATCATTGCTAAATTATTCCTGTTATTCACGTAGTTCGTGATAATCAAATTGGAAATAGTGGGGTTTTTGGTTCTGTGGATTGGTAGCATTAGCGGCGCTGTCAAGTACAGAACTTTCAAGTATGATCTATTGTGGCGCGAAATTTAAATCACTTTTTAACTGATCAAAGTTTTATAACGATTGTTACTTTCTTAATGTACTATGTATTTATAATATTGAACCTGATTTGTCACAAAAGAATTTTGAGCTGACGTCATCAATCGGTTTTGCAGGTTCAATTGTTTCAATATATTCAATATTCGTAATACAAATACAAAATTTGACAACAATCGGCCCAGTACTTTCGGAGATTATCTGTCTAATAAAAATCCGTGACGGCCGACAGACGGACAGTCGGACAGACAGACAGACAGAAACGGGAGACCTATTTCTTCGTCCTGTAGGAGTCATGAAAGGTCGAGAAAACGTACAAGTAGAGAGTCAATCATATCCATGATTGTGGCAAATTACATACCCCTAAGAAAATAGAGAGCGACTGGACATAGCTAGTATTTATTAAAATAAGATTGACTTTGGTAAATGACATGTCCTCTAAGAAAAAAACGGGTGGGTGGGCGAGGTTACTGCTTGCTCATAAAACTAGAAAAAAACTAATTTTATATGTTTTGATTAAAAATTTATCACGATTATCATAACTTTAAAACATCTGAAAGATTTCAAAACATTCGGTTTTCCAGATTCAAATTAAATGTTGTTCAATTTTGAGTTTTGGTATATTTTTGTTTTAGATTTTTTTAATGCTTGTTTTATCATGCTTTCAAAGATTTAGTTTCAAAGTTATAAGGTTTTCTGCCAAGATAAGACTGATTTTGGCAAATCAGGTACCCTCTAAGAAAAGAGAGGGTGGGTGGGCGGGGCTACTATCTGCTAAAATAAGACCGATTTTGGCAAATTGTTAAACGTAGCAAATGAACCAATTTTAAAATCACTACAACTCCACCAAAATGTGAGGAGGAATTTTTTTACTATTTTTCCCAAACTCACCAGTTGATTGTTAAGAGCATAGCGAAGAGTTAATTCGCCATTCTCCAGACACCCGGTATAAGGAACAAATAATAATAATAATAACAGCAAACCAGTTCCAATCATTCGAGAACTTTAAAAGTTTCGTCGCTCAGGTTTACAGCGGTAGTCTTAGAGGGGTGATAATTTTGATCAAAATTAATCAATAAAGTTAACTGATTCATAAATTTTTTTTTAGACAACTTATATACTTACACAAAAAAATTCTCCTGCACTCTCGAATTTAATTTTTTCAGAGTAATTTAGCTTCACGATCCGTAATATAATATGAACGCGAGCGCAGCGAGCACGTTTAGGCGTTATCAAAAATCACTCGTCAGTAGCCCCGAGAAGCTCCTTTTTTCTAAGTCGTCATCTTTTTTTGCATCTTTTGGCCGTTTTTGTTTTGTTTTTTTTTGTCGGTCGAGTCTCCTTTTTGTGTCGCTTTTTAGCTCCGTTTTTGGCGTCTTTTTGTCCATTTTTTTCCTTTTTTTTTGACATATTTTTTATGTCCTTTTTTTTGTTCATTTTTATAATTTCTTGGTGCCTTTTTGTTTTCCGAATATTTTATGTTGTTTTTTGTTGCTTTCGACTTTTTTTTGTCTTTTTGTGCTTTTTTGATGCTTTGTTGTTTTTTGTCACTTTTTGATTCCCCTTTTTCAGTGACAAAATTTTTTGTCTTTCCGTCGTCTTTTTTGTAGTCTTTTTTTAAGTGTAGAGATTTATTGTTACAGTGAAAGCCAAACAGCTTCCCTGAGACTTTTTCCTGCACTTCTATGAGAATAAAGCTGAAAAAAAAAGAAGTCTAAATTGCGAGCGCAGCGAGCACGTTCAGGTGTATTTAAAAAATATACATACATTGGTCTCCCTGAGAAGCTAAATTATTAAAAACAATTTTGTTGTTATTTAAAAATGCGAGTTTAAAAATTGTTTGTGATTACGAATGCCTGTGGTACTGAAATATCCTGAACGTGCTCACTACGCTCGCATTTTAGATGATTTTTACTTTCCCAGCGTAGGCTAAGGAAGTGTAGTAATCGAGTCCATCGGACGAAGTGCCACTTTTATGTTTTCTCGATGTTTCACGACCCCGAAAAAAGTAGTCACCAACAATTTCATTGAATTGTATTTTAAAATACCTAATTTCAAAGTTATATAAAAATATACTCCTATACTTGTAGTGTATGAATCCGCTTTTTTTTCTTGCATTGATATTACGCTGCGACTACTTTTCCTAGTATTATCCATGTTGATGACCTCATTCCAAATTTTTTATTGGTTAAATTAAGGAGGAGTCACCCCTCTTCCTCGAAAATGTGAAAAACACGTCTTTATAATAATAATAATGATAAAATAAGAATGATAATATTCAGAACATTTGGTTCGATTGTGGTTTAATTCAAATCAAGCTAATTTCTACGTGACATTCTTTCGTGTATAAACATAAATAAACACTCGAGAATGCTGCATATGTTTCAAGTACTTCAGGAGCGAGGAAAGTTCTGTCGAAACAACTTTCGACCAATTTTTTAAAAACGTAAAACCTTCTCGGGGGATCCAAATGTATTTTTTTAAAAAGGTAAAACCTTCTGGGGGGTTCCAACTGTCTTTTAAAAATGTAAATCTTCTCGAGGGCGCAAATGTCTTTTAAAAATGTGAAACCTTCTCGGGGGTTCTCACTGTATTTTTACTTACCGAGCGTAAGCAAAGGAAGTATTGTAATCGAGTCCGTCGGCCGACTCTCTACTTTTACGTTTTCTCGATCTTTCATGACCCCTAGAAGACGAAGAAATAGGTCTCCCATTTCCGTCTGTCTGTCCGTCTGTCCGTCTGTCTGCCGTCCCGGATTTTTATTAGACAGATAATCTCCGAAAGTAATAATAATATTAATAATAATAATAATAATAATAGGACTTTATTAAATAATAATAGGCGAAGTCTAGCCATAGGCTATTCCACTTAACCTTAGATTTACAAGAAAATAAAACTAACCAAACAGTTTGTACAGAAAAATGGATTAAATATCTAGACAGGTGTCAGCTAGGTAATGATCAAATTATCTAGCTGACACCTGTAAAAAAAAAGTACTGGACCGATTGTTGTGAAATTTTGTAGTTATATTAGGAATATCATGTAGATGGTAAAACGCTAACCAAAATTTGTCTAATCATCCCCACCACTAATGTGATGACGTCACTTCAAAATTGTACATAGTAAATGGGTTTTAAATTGTATAAAATAATATAGTCCTAAACATGTAGTTTACGACTCCGAATTGAGTTTTTACCCGAAACGTCCAGATTTTTGGAAAAAAAAATCAAAATTATAAAACAACATTTTGCAATTTAATTTTGAATCTGCTAATCCGAATGTTTTGAAATGTTGCAGATGTTTTAAGGCTATAAAGAGCATCATAAATCTTTACTCAAAATATATTTGCTTATCCCCTCCAAAAAATTGATGACGTCAGCTCGAAAGTTTTCCGAATAAATCCTATCTAAACTGTACAAAATATGATGAGTCTGTACTTGTAATTTATCACTCCATTCATATTTTTTGGATTTGCATATACAGGGTGACTCAAAAAATTAATGAATGCGTAAATATATTTTATTGATTTAATCAGGAACTACGAAACCGAATGCTCTGAAATCTTGCAGATGTTTTAAGGTCATAAAGAGCATAATAAATGTTTAGTCAAAATATATTTGCTTATACCCTCCAAAAACTTGATGACGTCAGCTCGAAAGTTTGCCGAATAAATCATATCTAAAATGTACAAAATATGATCAGTCTGTACTTGTCATCTATCACTCCATTCATATTTTTTGGATTTGCATATATACAGGGTGATTCAATAAAATTAATGAAAGCGTAAATTTATTTTACTGATTTACTCAGGAACTACAAAACCGAATGCTTTGAAATCTTGAAGATGTTTTAAGGTTATAAAGAGCATAATAAATGTTTAGTCAAAATACATTTGCTTATCCCCTCCAAAAAATTGATGACGTCAGCTCAAAAGTTTGCCGAATAAATCCTATCTAAACTGTACAAAATATGATGAGTCTGTACTTGTAATTTATCACTCCATTCATATTTTTTGGATTTGCATATACAGAGTGACTCAAAAAAATTAATGAATGCGTAAATATATTTTATTGATTTAATCAGGAACTACAAAACGGAATGCTCTGACATCTTGCAGATGTTTTAAAGTTATAAAGAGCATAATAAATGTTTAGTCAAAATATATTTGCTTCTCCCCTCCAAAAACTTGATGACGTCAGCTCGAAAATTTGCCGAATAAATCATATCTAAAATGTACAAAATATGATCAGTCTGTACTTGTGATCTATCACTCCATTCATATTTTTTGGATTTGCATATACAGGGTCATTCAAGAAAATAAATGAAAGCGTAAATTTATTTTACTGATTTACTCAGGAACTACAAAACCGAATGCTTCGAAATCTTGAAGATATTTTAAAATTATCATAAGCATGGTAAATTTTTGATCAAAACGTATTTGGTCGTCCCCCTAAAAAATTTATGACGTCACCACAAAATTTTGCTGAATAAATCCTATCTAAGATGTACAAAATATGGTGAGTCTCTTCTTGTGATTTATCATTCCATTCAAATTTTTTCGATTTGCATATACAGGGTGACTCAAAAAAATTAATGAATGCGTAAATTTATTTTATTGATTTAATCAGGAACTACAAAACCGAATGCTTTGAAATCTTGCAGATGTTTTAAGGTTATAAAGAGCATAATAAATTTTTAGTCAAAATATATTTGGTTATCTTCTACAAAAAACTGATGACGTCAGCTCAAAAGTTTGCTGTATAAATCGTATCTAAAATGTACAAAATATGATGAGTCTGTACTTGTGATTTATCATTCCATTCATATTTTTGGATTTGCATATGCAGGGTGACTCAAAAAAATTAATGAAGGCGTGAATTTATTTTATCGATTTAATCAGGAATTACAAAACCGAATGCTTTGAAATCTTGGGAATATTTTAAAGTTATTATAAGCATGGTAAACTTTTGTTCAAAATGTATTTGTTCATCCCTCCTAAAAAAATTGATGACGTCACCCTTAAATTTTGCTGAATAAATCCTATCTAAAATGCAAAAAATATGATGAGTTTGTACTTGTGATTTATCATTCCATTCATATTTTTTAGATTTTCTTAAGAGGTGGTTCAAAAAAATTAATGAAGTCAATTTATTTTATTGATTAAATTAAAGACAACACTTATTATTAGTACTACACCCCAACCAACCCAATTTGGTAGACACAAAATTTGTTAAAGGAAAAATTCGGTTGAAACATAAGGGTAGCACGCTTATTTACATCGACTTTAACATTACAGACCTGCATTGTTTTATGCGCTCACTTGGTTCCGCGAATGTGAAATAGACATGTTTATAATCAACCAATTGTGAATTTCACCGTCAAGAATTAAAATAAAACCCAATGTTTTATATAATAAGCGGAAGTCGAAGCAATAAAACCGATGGTCGTTTTGTTTACAGTTTCTCTGTTTGACTCTCAAGTATGCTGTTACGCCTGTCATCTTAAATTAAGAATGTTTATACATACACGATTTTCAGCTGCCTGGGATACGTATACGTGAGTAAATTGTTTCGTTATTTTATTGATTATTACAAATCAATATTCAAAACGACCCAATTCATTTTCCTGAAAATTTGAGAATATAATAATTTTATTCTTAGTATTACACTACATCTATCCCAAACTGATATACGTGTCCTTGCAAAAATGTTGATGACGTCATCGCAATTTTTTTTTAAATTCCCACTACAAAAATGTAATGAGAAAAAACACAATAGGCATGCAGTCGTCAAGTTTCCGACAGCGAGGGAAGTACTGTCTAAACTCTTTAGACCAATTTTTTTGAAAATGTAAAAGCCTTCTCGAGGGCGCCAAACGTCTTTTTGTAAGAATGTGAAACCTTCTCAGAGGGCCCAACTGTCTTTTTTTGAAAATGTAAAAACCTTCTCGGGGGTTCCAAATGTATTTTTTTTAATGGAAAACCTTCTCGAGGGCCCAAATGTCTTTTTGTAAGAATCTGAAACCTTCTCAGAGGCCCCAACTGTCTTTTTTTGAAAATGTAAAAACCGTCTCGGGGGCTCCAAATGTCCTTTTTTAATGTGAAACCTTCTCGGGGGTCCCAAATACATTTTTTTTTATGCTAAACCTTCTCGGGGGCCCCAAATGCATTTTTTTTTATGCAAAACCTTCTCGGGGGCGCCAAACGTCTTTTTGTAAGAATGTGAAACCTTCTCAGAGGGCCCAACTGTCTTTTTTTGAAAATGTAAAAACCTTCTCGGGGGCTCCAAATGTCCTTGTTTTTTAATGTGAAACCTTCTCGGAGCTCTCAACTGTCTTTTTTAAAAATGTAAAATCTTCTCGGGGGCCCCAACTGTCTTTTTTAAAAATGCAAAACCTTCTCGGTGGCTCTAATGTATTTTTTTTTAAGAATTTAAATCCTCCTTAGGGGCCCCAACTGTCTTTTTTTGAAAATGTAAAAACCTTCTCGGGGGTTCCAAATGTATTTTTTTTTATGTAAAACCTTCTCGAGGGCCCAAATGTCTTTTTGTAAGAATGTGAAACCTTCTCAGAAGCCCCAACTGTCTTTTTTTGAAAATGTAAAAACCGTCTCGGGGGCTCCAAATGTCCTTTTTTAATGTGAAACCTTCTCGGGGGTCCCAAATACATTTTTTTTTATGCTAAACCTTCTCGGGGGTCCCAAATGCATTTTTTTATGCAAAACCTTCTCGAGGGCGCCAAACGTCTTTTTATAAGAATGTGAAACCTTCTCAGAGGGCCCAACTGTCTTTTATTGAAAATGTAAAAACCTTCTCGGGGGCTCCAAATGTCTTTGTTTTTTAATGTGAAACCTTCTCGGGGCTCTCAACTGTCTTTTTTAAAAATGTAAAACCTTCTCGGGGTCCGCAAATGTCTGTTTTTTTAATGTAAAACCTTCTCGGGGGCCCCAACTGTCTTTTTTAAAAATGCAAAACCTTCTCGGGGGCTCTAATGTATTTTTTTAAAGAATTTAAATCCTTCTCAGAGGCCCCAACTGTCTTTTTTTGAAAATGTAAAACCCGTCTCGAAGGCTCCAAATGTCCTTTTTTAATGTGAAACCTTCTCGGGGGTCCCAAATACATTTTTTTTATGCTAAACCTTCTCGGGGGTCCCAAATGCATTTTTTTATGCAAAACCTTCTCGAGGGCGCCAAACGTCTTTGTTTTTTAATGTGAAACCTTCTCGGGGCTCTCAAATGTCTTTTTTAAAAATGTTTAACCTTCTCGGGGTCCGCAAATGTCTGTTTTTTTAATGTAAAACCTTCTCGGGGGCCCCAACTGTCTTTTTTAAAAATGCAAAACCTTCTCGGTGGCTCTAATGTATTTTTTTTAAGAATTTAAATCCTTCTCAGGGCCCCCAACTGTCTTTTTTTGAAAATGTAAAAACCTTCTCGGGGATTCAAAATGTATTTTTTTTTAATGTAAAACCTTCTCGAGGGCGCCAAACGTCTTTTTGTAAAAATGTGAAACCTTCTCTGAGGCCCCAACTGTCTTTTTTTGAAAATGTAAAAACATCTACGACAAATCAAGTCAAACCAAATCGGAACCATGAGTCAGTTTCACTCCCATCAACTTCATCAATTTATCCTCAATTACACCGAGAATAATCAATTCAGGGTTTGGAAATCATTCCAGGGCATAATTTAAAAGCAAATTTTCCAAAATGATCGTTTTCAGGTTATGTCTCATTTTTTCTGACAGTTGATGACAGTTGTCACATTAGGTGGCCAACTTCACGTTTACATTATTGAAAAAGGTTCACAATTTTCCAGATTATAGACCTCTAGTGGAAAAAATTTATTAAAATACACAAGTATTCTATTTACAGAACCTACAAAATACCAAAATTAATCATTAACCGTGAACAAACTTCTCAATCCGGCAAAACTCTTAAGCAACTTCTCGCCGGCAGGAACACCCCCTTTGTACACCCGCTGGGTCTCCTCTTTTTTCAAAACGGACTTATCCGGCGTCTCGAGCCCATGCTTCAGCACCTTATGCTTAAACAGCTCTCGATGACTGCTAAAGCACATTGAGCACTGCTCACACTTTAGCTTCAAATTAAGCATCCCCCGCTTATCCACGACCCTCTTCCCGGGACTAATGACACTTGTCGTCCTTGCTTTCGGAGGCGTCAACTGCAACCTCTTGCCCGCGTCTCCCTTAACCCGCATCGCCCTCCTACTGGTCTGCGGCGACTTGACGCAACTCTCTCTCACGTGCTTCTCTAGCATCAGCTGCGAGAGGAAGATCTTCAAGCAGGTCCCGCACACGAACTCCCTGTGCGTCTTCATGTGCACGGTTAAATTCTGCAACGATGAACACAACTTCCCGCACGTCTTGCAGTTCATTGTTGACGTCTTTTGCGCTTCGAACGTCTTCGTCGGCAACGCCTGCTTCATCTTCTTCGGTGATACCTGCACCGTCGTGCTCTTCACCATTTGCTCCTTCGCGTGTGTTCGTTTGTGTCCGTTCAAGCTCGACAGGTCGGGGAACCGCTTCTTACACACCGTACAATTGAAAAGTTTTGAACACATGTGCTTTTTTAGTAGAATGCTATTGATAAAAGTCGTGGCACATTTGTCACATTTGTACTTGTACTCAGGTTGCGCTCGCTTGATGGAGCTCTGGAGGTTGTGGTGTTGCAGGTGTGTCTTCAGGCTGTTCTGACTAGGGAAGGTTTTGTCGCACTGCGGACACGGGATCTCGGGCTTTGTCGGGTTGTCGACGGTCTCGACCTTGGTTTTCTTGGCGGGGGATTCACCGGTCGCCGTGGATTCGCCGGGTTTGCTCTTGGGGGGTCGGCCGCGACGCCGCTTCGGGGGAGTTCTGTTGGTGGACTTGGATTCGTCGGGGGTTTCGTCGTCGCTCTCGTCGAGCTCGATCACGCTGTCGTGGGAAGTGTCGCTTTCGTCGCTTATTGTTATCTCGACTCGTTTTCTGCGCTGGCGCTTCTTTCGTCGGGTGGAGCGCTTCGGGTCGTAGTCGTCGTCGGAGTCAGTCAGGTCTACGTATTCGGTCACGGCTAGGTTTTCTTTGTTTACACCTGGCGACAAAGTTAGTTATTAGCTACGAGCAGCGACCTCTATCCTGATGCTTTAATAAGCCTGAATACAAATGTTCACGTGGCGGAAATTCACTTATTCCGGCTTAATTCAAGGAGAGATTTTACCTAAGTTATTATTCACAATTTATAACTTCTCACTCGATATTTAAAATTTTAAAATACTTCATTCGGAAAAGTACCATCAGTTAATTTAAGTCACTAGCCCTAATAGGGGTTAAAGTGCGACTGCGTTTGCGTGAAACACGCAGTTTGCAAAAGGCACACAATAAATCAAATACAACGAAAAAAATTGCTCGAAGGTTATTCCCACGAACTTTCCTCACCCCTGAAGTGCCGCCCTATAAATCTGGCTTTTTTGAAAAATTCTTTGGGATTTTGTTTCCTGATAACCTCTAGTAAGTAAAAACCAGTGGCGTAAATAACACTTTTCTTTTGTTTAATCACTTTTCGATTTGTAATTTTTCAGTTTTTCAATTGTCCGTCTCGAATTTTACAATTTCAAGATTTTGCAATTTTTCGATTTGAGTTTCTTGACTTTCCGATTTTTATTTTTTCAATTTAATTTTTTTCAGTTTTGTGTTTCTTCAATTTCAGATTTTGTAATTTTCCGATTTTTCAATTTTTTATTTCTTCAAGTTCTCGATTTACAATTTTTCGTTTCGGTTTTTTATTTTATTTTTTCTATAAAAAATTTCTTCTTTTATGACTTTTTGTTTTTTCAATTTCAATTTTTGACATGCAAGTTTTCGAGTTTTTATTTTTAAATTTTTCGATTTTCCAACCTTTGGAGATTTCAATTTTTAGGTTATGTATATTTTTTCTTTATTCAATTTTAATTTTTTCGGTTTTTCGTTCCTTAAATTTTTTGATTTGCCATTTTTCAATTTTTCATTTCTTCAATTTTTAGATTCTTCATTTTTTCAATATTTCGATTTTATAATTTTTTGATTTTTCAAGTTGTTTGTTCAATTTTCCGTTTCTTCAATTTTTAGATTTGCAGTTTTGCAATTTTAATTTTTTCCGTTTTCCGTTGCAATTTTTCGATTTGGAATTTTTCAATTTTTTATTTCTTCAAATTTTCGATTTTCAATTTTTCGTTTTTTTGATTTTTCAATTTTTCGATTTTTCATTTTTTTGATCTTCAATTTTTTTTGACATGCAACTCTCCGAATTTTCATTTTTAAATTCTTCAGTTTTTCGATTTTTCAATTTTTTTATTTCTTCAAGTTCTCGATTTACAATTTTTCGTTTCGGTTTTATATTTTATTTTTTCTATAAAAAATTTCTTCTTTTATGACTTTTTGTTTTTTCAATTTCCATTTTTGACATGCAAGTTTTCGAGTTTTTGTTTTTAAATTTTTCGATTTTCCAACTTTTGGATATTTCAATTTTTAGGTAATGTATATTTTTTCTTTATTCAATTTTAATTTTTTCGGTTTTTCGTTCCTTCAATTTTTTGATTTGCGATTTTTCAATTTTTCATTTCTTCAATTTTTAGATTCTTCATTTTTTCAATAATTCGATTTTATAATTTTTTGTTTTTTCAAGTTCAGTTTTTTCAATTTTTAGATTTGCAATTTTTTCAATTTTTTATTTCTCCAAATTTTCGATTTTCAATTTTTCGTTTTTCTGATTTTTCAATTTTTCGATTTTTCATTTTGTTTGATCTTCAATTTTTTTTTGACATGTAACTCTCCGAATTTTCATTTTTAAATTCTTCAGTTTTTCGATTTTTCAATTTTTTATTTCTTCAAGTTCTCGATTTACAATTTTTCGTTTCGGTTTTTTATTTTATTTTTTCTATAAAAAATTTCTTCTTTTATGACTTTTCGTTTTTTCAATTTCAATTTTTGACATGCAAGTTTTCGAGTTTTTATTTTTAAATTTTTCGATTTTCCAACTTTTGGATATTTCAATTTTTAGGTTATGTATATTTTTTCTTTATTCAATTTTAATTTTTTCGGTTTTTCGTTCCTTCAATTTTTTGATTTGCGATTTTTCAATTTTTCATTTCTTCAATTTTTAGATTCTTCATTTTTTCAATACTTCGATTTTATAATTTTTTGTTTTTTCAAGTTCAGTTTTTTCAATTTTCCGTTTCTTCAATTTTTAGATTTGCAATTTTGCAATTTAAATTTTTTCCGTTGCAATTTTTCGATTTGGAATTTTTCAATTTTTTATTTCTTCAAATTTTGATTTTCAATTTTTCGTTTCTTTAATTTTTAGATTTGCAATTTTTCAATTTTTCATTTTGTTTGATCTTCAATTTTTTTGACATGCAACTCTCCGAATTTTCATTTTTAAATTCTTCAGTTTTTCGAGGTTATAATTTTTTTGTTTTTTCAATTTTTCATTTTAATGATTTCTTCAATTTTTACTTCCCGAGCGTAAGCAAAGGAAGTATTGTAATCGAGTCCGTCGGCCGACTCTCTACTTTTACGTTTTCTCGATCTTTCATGACCCCTAGAAGACGAAGAAATAGGTCTCCCATTTCCGTCTGTCTGTCTGTCTGTCTGTCTGTCTGTCTGTCCGTCTGTCCGTCTGTCCGTCCGTCTGTCCGTCTGTCCGTCTGTTATCACGGATTTTTATTAGACAGATAATCTCCGAAAGTACTCGACCGATTGTTGTGAAATTTTGTACTTATATTAAGAATATCATGTAGATGGTAAAACGCTAACCAAAATTTGTCGAATCATCCCCACCACTAAAGCGATGACGTCACTTCAAAATTGTACATAGTAAATGGGTTTTCAATTGTATAAAATAACATAGTCCTACACATGTAGTTTACAACTCTGAATCGACTTTTCACCAGAAACGTCCAGATTTTTGGAAAAAAAATCAAAATTATAAAACAACATTTTGAAATTTAATTTTTAATCTGCTAACCAGAATGCTTTGAAATGTTGCAGATGTTTTAAGGCTATAAAGAGCATCATAAATCTTTAGTCAAAAAATATTTGCTTATCCCCTCCAAAAACTTGATGACGTCAGCTCAAAAGTTTGTGGAATAAATCATATCTAAAATGTACAAAATATGATGAGTCTGTACTTGTGAACTATCACTCCATTAATATTTTTTGGATTTGCATATACAGGGTGACTCAAAAAAATTAATGAATGCGTAAATATATTTTATTGATTTAATCAGGAACTACAAAACCGAATGCTCTGAAATCTTGCAGATGTTTTAAGGTCATAAAGAGCATAATAAATGTTTAGTCAAAATATATTTGCTTATCCCCTCCAAAAACTTGATGACGTCAGCTCGAAAGTTTGCCGAATAAATCATATCTAAAATGTACAAAATATGATGAGCCTGTACTTGTCATTTATCACTCCATTCATATTTTTTCGATTTGCATATACAGAGTGACTCAAAAAAATTAATGAATGCGTAAATTTATTTTATTGATTTAATCAGGAACTACAAAACCGAATGCTTTGAAATCTTGCAGATGTTTTAAGGTTATAAAGAGCATAATAAATTTTTAGTCAAAATATATTTGGTTATCTTCTACAAAAAACTGATGACGTCAGCTCAAAAGTTTTCCGAATAATTCGTATCTAAAATGTACAAAATATGATGAGTCTGTACTTGTGATTTATCATTCCATTCATATTTTTGGATTTGCATATGCAGGGTGACTCAAAAAAATTAATGAAGGCGTGAATTTATTTTATCGATTTAATCAGGAATTACAAAACCGAATGCTTTGAAATCTTGGGAATATTTTAAAGTTATTATAAGCATGGTAAACTTTTGTTCAAAATGTATTTGTTCATCCCTCCTAAAAAAATTGATGACGTCACCCTTAAATTTTGCTGAATAAATCCTATCTAAAATGCAAAAAATATGATGAGTTTGTACTTGTGATTTATCATTCCATTCATATTTTTTAGATTTTCTTAAGAGGTGGTTCAAAAAAATTAATGAAGTCAATTTATTTTATTGATTAAATTAAAGGCAACACTTATTATTAGTATTACACCCCAACCAACCCAATTTGGTAGACACAAAATTTGTTAAAGGAAAAACTCGGTTGAAACATAAGGGTAGCACGCTTATTTACATCGACTTTAACATTACAGACCTGCATTTGTTTTATGCGTTCACGTGATTCCGCGAATGTGAAATAGACATGTTTATAATCAACCAATTGTGAATTTCACCGTCAAGAATTAAAATAAAACCCAATGTTTTATATAATAAGCGGAAGTCGAAGCAATAAAACCGACGGTCGTTTTGTTTACAGTTTCTGTGTTTGGCTCTCACGTATGCTGTTACGCCTGTCATCTTAAATTAACAATGTTTATACATACACGATTTTCAGTTGCCTCTGATACGTAGGTATACGTGAGTAAATTGTTTCGTTATTTTATTGATTATTACAAATCAATATTCAAACGACCCAATTCATTTTCCCGAAAATTTGAGAATATAATAATTTTATTCTTAGTATTACACTACATCTATCCCAACTGATATACGTGTCCTTGCAAAAATGTTGATGACGTCATCGCAATTTTTTTTTAAATTCCCACTACAAAAATGTAATGAGAAAAAAAACACAATAGGCATGCAGTCGTCAAGTTTCCGACAGCGAGGGAAGTACTGTCTAAACTCTTTAGACCAATTTTTAGATTTTGGAATTCTCCGATATTCAATTTTTCGTTTTTTCGATTTGTTTCAATTTTTATATTTTGCTATTTTTGGGTTTTTCAATGTTCTGTTTTTATAATTCTTCTTTTTTTCAATATGAAATTTTTCAGTGTTTGGATTTTTTAGTTCTTCGATTTGTAATTTTTTGAGTTTTTAAGTTTAAATTTTTCAGTTTTTCACATGTCCAACTCGAATTTTTCAATTTGTCGATTTGATTTTCTCGAGTTTTCTATTTTTAATTTTTCAATTTTTCAAATTGTATTTCCATTTGATAATTTTTTGCATTTTTAATTTAAATTTTTTCTGTTATGCGTTTCTTCAATTTTTAGATTTTGCAACTTTTCGATTCTTCAATTTTTCGATTTGGAATTTTTTGTTTCGGCTTTTTATTTTCTTTATTGTCTTTTTTTTATAAAATCAGGACATTCAAACATCGAAAAATTCGTTCCTTCGATTTGTCAATGTCCCGATTCTGATTTTTTGTTTTTTCAAATTCAGTTTTTTCTTTTTTTATTTCTTTAATTTTTTGACACGCAGCTTTTCGAGTTTTCTTTTTAAAATTTTTCGATTTTCCAAATGTTACATTTCTCAATTTTTAGATTACGCAATTTTTCGATTTGCAATTTCACGGGTTTCCAATTTTTCATTTCTTCAAGTTTTAGATTTGCAATTTTACAATTTTAATTTTTTCCGTTTTCCGTTGCAATTTTTCAATTTTGAATTTTTTGTTTTTTCAATTTTTCGTTTCTTTAATTTTTAGATTTGCAATTTTTCAATTTGTTTGATCTTCAATTTTTTTTGACATGCAACTCTCCGAATTTTCATTTTTAAATTCTTCAGTTTTTCGAGGTTATAATTTTTTGGTTTTTTCAATTTTTCATTTTAATCATTTCTTCAATTTCTAGATTTTGGAATTCTCCGATTATTCAATTTTTTATTTCTTCCAATTTTCGAATTTAAATTTTTCGTTTTTTCGATTTGTTTCAATTTTTAGATTTTGCAATTTTTGGGTTTTTCAATGTTCTGTTTTTATAATTCTTCTTTTTTTCAATATGAAATTTTTCAGTGTTTGGTTTTTTTAGTTCTTCGATTTGTAATTTTTTGAGTTTTTAAGTTTAAATTTTTCAGTTTTTCACATGTCCAACTCGAACTTTTCAATTTTTCGATTTGATTTTCTCGAGTTTTCTATTTTTAATTTTTCAATTTTTCAATATGTATTTCCATTTTTCTTTTTTTATTTCTTCAATTTTTTAACACGCAGCTTTTCGAGTTTTCTTTTTAAAATGTTTCGATTTTCGAAATGTTACATTTTCCAATTTTTAGATTACGCAATTTTTCGATTTGTAATTTTACGTTTCGGTTTTACTTAATTTATTTTTTCAATTATTCGATTTTTCAATGTTTTGATTTTTTAAATTTTTTCTTTTTTCAATTTAAATTCTTTCACTTTTTCAATTTTACGATCTTTCAATTTTTTGATTTTCACTTTCTCGTGTTTTCAGTTTTTGAATTTTCAACTTTTCCACTCAAAAAAAATTGGAAAAACCGCAAAACTGTACAACTGAAAAAACAAAAAAGTATAAAATGAAAACTTTGAAAAATCTAAAAATTTGAAATAATCAAGAACTTGAAAAATTGAAGCGGCGGAAAATTAAAAAATTGAAAGATTAAAAATTGAGAAACTTAAAAATCCAAAAAGGGCAAAATAAAAAAAAACGAATGTATCGTAAAACCTATAGGTATAGTGAAAATTAAAGAAACCGGAAAATCGAATAACTGGAACTCCAAAAATTGCAACACTTAAAAATTTAAGAATGGAAAATCGGGGAATCGAAAAATCAGTTTAAAAAATTGAAGAAAATGAAAAATTGCAAATCGAAAAAATGTAACAAACGAAAAATTAAGAAAAATGGGAAAAATATTGCAAATTTTGGGCTCGATTCCAAGTAAGAAAAAATTACCTCCACTCCCCGCTTCCACGAACCCGGTATTCGACACCATCATCTCCTGCACCACGATCTCCTCGTCCATCCTCTCCACCGGCTTGATCTTCTGCTTCCTCGGCAGCCGAATTTGCCTCACCGGCGCCTGCGGGATCGTCGTCTTATTGATAAAATTATGGAAAAGCATCGCCTGCATGGTCTCCTTGCCCCTCGCGAACCTCTTATTCATCCTCTCGTCTTGCGTCGCCCCTTCCATCTCATTCTTCGCCTGCAACATCACATGCGAGCTCTTCAAAATGCTCCTCGGATTCACCTTCAGCTTGCACAAATTCGACATCTCCATCGACAACGAGTCCACGTTTTCCTTCTCCGGGTGCTGCACCACGTAGAAATACAACTTGTTATCCTTCTTCACGATCTTCGGCGACTCGGTGTTGGTTTTGAGCGCGTGCTTCAGGATATTACTCGGGGGCTTCTCCATCTGGTGCTCCACGTCCCCGGTGATGTGCAGCCCCTCCACGATGTGGTAGTCGTTCTCGTCGGAGTCGTTCAACGCATTTTCGTTATTGAAATCGGCGTCTTCTTCGTCGAGGTTTTGCATGGTTTGGACCGCGTTCATGTCAGGACTGACCTCGACGTGTTCGAAGTCTTGGTCGTGCGGTTGCGATTCTTGGGAGTCGTCTTCAGGGTTCAGGTCGGAGGATAGGGAGTTGTCTTCGAGGGGGGAAGTGCTGTCGTCGGGGGGCCTTTCGTACTCGAAGTTGGTGTCAGGGGGGTCTGAGATAGTCTGGAAATCGGGGATTTGTTGGGTTTCTAGGTTGGTAGTGAAGGTTTCTTCTTCCATTAAGGTGGCGGTATCATAGTCAGGTTGGGGTTCCTGCTTGACGTTCTGCAGCTGCAGAACCGCTGTAACAAAATCAACGTCAGCAATTTTATAGTGGAAACAAGTCATAATTTTTACCAGGTTTAATATCCACCGGTTCTTCTTCAACCCCTTCAGTTTCGTACATAATGCCGGTCTCCTCCTCTAACTGTTCTTCCAGGTTGTCCTCTATGTGGTTATCAGGCAAAATGTGTTCATTCGAGTTGTCCTCTTGCACATACACGTGCATCGCGGCGTTATCTTCTATGGGGGCCGCGTACTCTGAGTCTTCCACAACCTCTTGCGCTTCCTCCGGGGTACCCTCCTCCATAGGGATCAGCGTAATCGTCTCCGGAATGGCCTCCAGGTGTCCATTTTCGTTTTTTCTACCCACAAAAAAAAATTACCAAACCACATCTTTACACCCGACGCAATTTACCTAAACTGGAACTGGTATTTTTGTAAATTGCCTTCCTCGTCTTGCACGACCTGAATCCCGAACAGTTCGTCTGACCCTTCGACGTTGAAAATAACAACTTGATCATTGGTTTCATCAGGTTGCTCAGGCACTTCTTCAGTGTAAGGAATCGGGTCTTCCACTTCTAATTTTGGGTTTGAGAGGGCGATGTTTAAGTTTTCGAGCGATATGTTGCTGGTTGAATCCAAAACCGAGAAATATCTCGTCGGGGAATCTTCTTCAGCACTCGCATAGGTGTCCGTTAGAGTGGCGCCGTCAATATTATCTTGACTCCAGGCCATGGTGCTATCCACCAGGTGTCTATCCACAGTAAACGAATAACGCTCAGTCATTTTTTAAAAACTTACAACGAAATTACGGTCAGTAAAGTTGACATAACCTAAAAACCACAAATAATATTTTTCGTTTAAACACCTACCGCTACAAATGTTGGTCGACTTCACCACGTTTTAACACAGTTTTTGAAAAATTACCTTGTCCTGCTCAAGTTACTAAAATCCATGGAGTGTTTTAAATTGTGGGTTAACGAATTTTTTATCGCGACTGGTCGCGAAAATGTATCGAAATCGGTACGTTTTATCCAAAAATGCACTCTATTACGTGAAGCTCGTTTTTAAAACACCCATTTAACGTTTCACACATATTTTCCCTTTAAAAAACCGTTTCTTGTTGACACTTCACGAGCTATTTTTGGAATGAGTTAAAAGCACAGAGTTGGAACCAGGCGTCCCTGAGTGACGAAGACGGGAGATACGGGTGCGCGTTTCTGGCATAGGGTGCGACAAAGATGCGTTGCTCCCAAGTGACGTGAGACAAACTCTGTTTTACGTTGTAACGAACAAACGAAATGACGGAAAAAATTGATAACTACAGTGATAATTATTTATTGTCGTCTTTTAAATTTTTTAATTTGTTTTTTGAGGTTACAATATTTGCAACGAATGTGAAGTGACAGTCTGAGTCAGAGGCGGCTCGTCAAGGTTTTCAAGGGTCACTATTAAAACGATGATATAATAATTCTCTAGGTATGATACTCGTGCGGCTCAAAATGAAACCAGTTGGCGCAGTGACGTCACTCGGCCAGTAGAACTATTGGAATTTCAACATAAAATCACGAAGAATCGCTAATATTTTTGATTTTTATTGTTATAATTCGGTATGTATTTGAAAAAATGTGTTGTACAACACACAATTTAACGGGCTTTGATACGTATTTCTATTGTGTGCAACAAATTAAAATTTCGCGTTTAATATTATTTTTCGTGTACTCAATAGAAAAGTGCGGCTTTAATTTGGAGATAATTATAAAAAAAGTGCTATTTTTCTCGTTAGTAGCGCACAGGTTATCTGAAAATGCCAAGATCTTCAGGATTATCCATTTTTTGCTTAGAGAAGCGTCATAGTTTAAATTAAATGACGGTTGAGGACTCCTCGGCTTATGTTGGCAACAGTGTTTGTTTCTAACTAGGAATAAAATTAATTACAATAGAAAAAATGTCATAATATCTTTAACGACGCGTTTTACTTTCGACAAATTGACACTCGATTTACCCGAATATTACAAGCTGCTTAAGTTTCCTTCACTTTAATTCAGGTCACACGAATTACAGTTCGTCGTCTGAGAACTTGTTTGATCTACAGACTGTACAGACCAGAGCGCACTCAGGCCAATTTCGACTCTAAGCGTTCGGAAACGATTTTTATGATTTTTAAATATTTCGATTTTTTATAAACCTTTTATTTGTCGATTTTTCAATTGATTGATTTTTCAGGTTTTTTGGGTTTTCAATTTTTCTATTTTTTCAGGTTTCGATTTTTCAACCTCACTTTTTTGATTTTTCGATTTCTCAATTTTTCAATTTTTTAATTTCTCAGTTTTTGGACATTTCAGTTTACTTATTATTCAATTTTTCGATCTTACGATTTTGCAGGTTTTTGATTTTTCAATTTTTCGATTTTTTTAAGGTTTCGATATTTCGACTTCACTTTTTTGATTTTTCGATTTGTCAATTTTTCGATTCTTTAAGTTTTCAGTTTTTGGATATTTCAGTTTTGGGATTTTTCAATATTTCTGTTCTTCGATTTTTCCATTTTCGACTTCTGGATTTTTCGATGTGACGACTTTTTACTTTTTCGATTTTTAAATTTTAGATTTCTCAATTTTTTGATATTTTAATTTTTCAATATTTAAAATTTTAGATCTTTCGTTTCTCGATTTTTCATTTCAGCTCTTCCATATTTAAATTTTTCAAATGTTTCGATTTCTTAACCCATCGATTTTTCAACTTCCCGGTTTTAGATATTCTTTTTTCAATTGTCGCTTTTTCAATTTTTCGATTTTTAAATTTTCAATTTTTCAGTTTTTTGATATTTTAACTTTTCAATATTTAAAATTTTAGATTTTTCGATTTCTCGATTTTTCATTTCAGTTCTTCGATATTTCCGTTTTTCATGTTTTCGAATTTTTCAAATGTTTTGATTTCTTAATCCATTGATTTTTCGACTTCCCGGTTTAAGATTTTCTGTTTTTGAATTGTCGTTTTTTCAAATTTTCGATTTTTCAATTTTTCAAATTTGACATTTAAACGGTCAATTTTTCGATTTTTTAATTAATGGATGTTTTGATTTTCCCATTTCTTGACTTTCGAGGGTTTCGATATTGCTGTTCTTCAATTCTTTAATTTTTCGATTTTTCATTTTTTAGTTTTTTTAGGGTTTCGATTTTTCGACTTCACTTTTTGGATTTCTCGATTGCTCAATTTTTCGACTTTTTAGGTTCTCAGTTTTTGGATGTCTCAGTTTTGGGATTTTTCAATATTTCCATTCTTCGACTTTTCGATTTTTGACTCCTGGATTTTTCGATGTGTTGATTATTTTACTTTTTCAATTTTTAAATTTTGGATTTTTTAATTTTTAAAATTATTAAAATTTTAGATTTTTCGAATTCTCGATATTTCAGTTCAGTCCTTCGATGTTTGAATTTTTCAAGTTTTCGAGTTTTTCAAATGTTTCGATTTCTTAATCTTTTGATTTTTCGATTTCCCGGTTTTAGATCTGCTGTTTTTCAATTGTCATTTGAAAAACAGCTATTGCTTGCTTATAGAAGATTCTGTAGGAAAAAGTAAACTTAGCCCCGCCCACCCACCCGTTCTCTCATTTTGTCTTCAGAAATAAGAAATAAATGTTATAGTAGATAAGTGGTATAACAAAATAATTAACTAGAACTTGCTAAAATAGGACTGAACAATATTAGGAGTGGTCACTGGAATGAAGAAGGGGTGGGTGGGCGGGGTTACTGTTTGTTCATAAAACTAGAAAAAATTGGTCGAAAGTTGTTTCAACAGAACTTCCCTCTTGATAAATCACAAGTAAAAACTCGTTACATTTAGTATATTTTAGGAAGAATTTATTCGGCAAAATTTTGAGATGACGTCATCAATTTTTTGAAGGGAATAAACAGATATATTTTGATTAACAATTTAACATACCAACAATACAAACGTCTGCAAGATTTTCAAGGATTTAGTTGTGCAATTTTTGATTTAATCAATAAATGAACCAATTCATTAATTTTTTTGAGTCACTCTGTATGAGCAAATCCAAAAAATATGAATGGAATGATAAACCACAAGTGGAGACTCATCATATTTTGGATATTTGATTTTCATAAACTCTCAATTTTTCGATTTTTCAATTAATCGATGTTTTGATTTTCCCATTTCTTGACCTTCGAGGGTTTCGATATTGCTGTTCTTCAGTTCTTTAATTTTTTGATTTTTCAATTTTTCGATTTTTTAAGGTTTCTATTTTTCGACTTCACTTTTTGGATTTTTCGATTGCTCAATTTTTAGACTTTTTAGGTTCTCAGTTTTTGGATGTCTCAGTTGTGGGATTTTTCAATATTTCCATTCTTCGTCTTTTCGATTTTTGACTCCTGGATTTTTCGATGTGTCGATTATTTTACTTTTTCAATTTTTCGATTTTTACATTTTAGATTTTTTTATTTTGAAAATTTTAGATTTTTCGAATTCTCGATATTTCAGTTCAGTTCTTCGATTTTGGCCTATTTCGGTTTCTCAGTTTTTCGACTTTTCGACTCCACCATTTCTTGGTCTTTTGATTTTTTGATGTTTCATTTTTCGCTTTTCAGTTCTTCGATATTTCGATTTTTCAATGTTTCGTTTTTACGATTTTTTAAGCTTTCGATTTTTCAGGCGTTTCTAATTTGCAGACCACAGTTT
Organism: Zophobas atratus; assembly: GCA_022388445.1. Taxonomy (NCBI): domain Eukaryota; kingdom Metazoa; phylum Arthropoda; class Insecta; order Coleoptera; family Tenebrionidae; genus Zophobas; species Zophobas atratus. The sequence continues at coordinate 7,104,046 of CM039450.1, forward strand.
ACCTTGCAGACTGGGGGTTAAAAATGCTCCAATCAAGTTGAAACTCAACATTTGCTTATTTCGCAATACGAAGATTATTGACACAAAATTTCAACCCGATCGGAGAAACCGTTAAAAACTACCCCAAAAAAAACCTTGCAGACTGGCACTTAAAAATACTCTAATCAAGTTAAATTTTGACATTCGCTAGTTTTTCAATACGAGGATTATTGATGCAAAATTTCAGCCCATTCGGAGAAACCCACAAAAATCACCCCCAAAACAACCTTGCAGGCTGGGGGTTAAAAATGCTCCAATCAAGTTAAAACTCGATATTTGCATATTTCTCAATACGAAGATTGTTAATACAAAATTTCAACCTGTTCGGAGAAACCGTTAAAAACGACCCCTAAAACAACCTTGCAGACTAGGGCTTAAAAATACTCTAATCAAGTCAAAATTTGACATTAATTTATTTTTTTATTATTTTATTGTTAACTAGCTGACCCCGTGAACTTCGTTTCACCTACAATTTAATTTTGAATCTGCAAAACCGAATGCGTTGAAATCTTGCAGATGTTTTAAACATATGATAAGCATAATAAATTTTTATTCAAAATATATTTACTTATCCCATCCAAAAAATTGATGACGTCAGCCCAAAATTTTGCCAAATGAATTCTATCTAAAATCTCCAAAATAGGATGAGACTATACTTGTTATTTATCATTCCATTCATATTTGTTAGTTTTGCTTATAGGGGGTGTCTCAAAAAAATTAATCACTGAGTCAATTTATTTTATTGATTGAATCAAGAATTGCAAAACTGAATTTTGAAATATTGCAGACGTTTTGAAGTTACTGTTTGACATGGTATAGGTTTTTAATCAAAATATATCTGTTTATCAAGCCCAAAAACTTGATGACGTCATCTCAAGATTTTGCCGAATAAATCCTATCTAAAATGTGCAAAATATCATCAGTATATTTTCGTAATTTATCATTGCATTCATATTTTTTAGATTTGCTTTTACAGTGACTCAAAAAAATGTATGGATCAGTCAATTTATTTTAGAGAATAACTCAAGAGTTGCAGAAATGACATAATTAATATAATTCATAATGTTTAAATATGATAACTATTAATATGTGATAATTAAACCGAAAACCATTTTCCTAAGAACACGAGGTTAGCAAAAACAAATTAGTTTGTTTAAACATTGTTAAATTAACCCCGAACATGTACAATTTCTGAGCGAAAATATGAAATGGATATTTTTTCGAAAAGGACCGAAAACAGGGTAAGTTCGAGTTCAGTTTTAATTTATCGGATTCCGTGATTCGTTCACTCGACAATATTTAAATTTTGGGAAAATTTTCGAAACGATTGAAATCGGTTGATCAAAGCTATACATTTTCACGACATAAATAAATAAATTTTAAACATAATTAATATCATTTATAATGTTTAAATATGATAAGCATCAATGTATGATAATTAAACCGAAACCCGTTGTCCTACAAGCCCGAAATTATTAAAAACAAATCAATTTGTTTAAACAATGTTTAATTATCCCCGAAAATGTGCATTTTCCCGGCCAAAATTATGAAAAATAAATTTTGCAATCTCATCGTGACGTACGATGACGTCAATGTCACCTGAGCTTCTTGTATAAAGGTCACGTGTTTCGGTCCTTTGTGTTCAGTTTTAACTTCTGTTTGATGGCGGCAAGATCGTCGCTTCATTTCGGCGTAAAAGTGGAGCGTTTTAGCGAATTTCTAGTTTATTATTAATACATATTACGGAAAATATGTTGTGTTAGTGCTGTGAACACGAACGAAAATGGATATTTTTCCGAAAAGGACCGAAAACAGGGTAAGTACGACTTCAGTTTTAATTTATCGGATTCCGTGATTCGTTTGGTCGACAATGTTTACATTTTGGATAAATTTTCGAAACGATTGAAGTTGGTGGGTCAAAGCTATACATTTTCGCGATATATTTAAATAAAATTTAAAAATAATTAATACAATTCATAACGTTCAAACATGATAACTATCAATATATGATAATTAAACCGAAATCCGTTTTCCTAAGAACACAAGGTTAGTAAAAACAAATTAGTTTGTTTAAACGTTGTTAAATTAACCCCGAAAATGTACAATTTCTGATCTAAAATATGAAAAATAATTTTTGTAACCTCATCGTGACGTACCTGATAAAAGGTCACATTTTCGATCCTTTCTGTTCAGTTTTGATTCCGGTCTGGTAGCAGCAACATTGGAGCTTCGTTTTGGGTTAAAAGTAGCACGTGTTCGCGAATTTCTAATTTATTGTTAATAAATATTAGCGAAAATGTTTTCTGTTAAGTGCTGTGAACACGAAGGAAAGTGGATATTTTTCCAAAAATGCCCGATTTTTTTTTAAATATGTTGTTAATAACATGCATTCAGGACTGATAAAGTACGCCTTTAGAATATACAAAGTACTGCGTTCATAATTCACAAAATACCGTATTCATCATTTTTAAAATACGGCGTCCAAATTTACAAAATACGGTGTCCTTCACCCATGCTATCAAACCTTAGTCCTCTCTTTTAATGGCAAGACGCACTCCAGACCTCCTCGTATTGTTTGGTTCTTGCTGGGCAACAGCAACGAGCGAGCAAAGTCATCGCTCTTTGGTGGCAAACGTGGAGAAATTTGTATATTGTAACTTTTGTAATTGAAGCATTTTGTATTGTATATTGTATGTGTTACTAACTTAACTTGGGTCTTGCCAATTTAGCTCCAGTGGTGCAAATGCTTTGTTTTCACGGTGCATTTGCTTGGGTTTTAATTTTGCAACAGTGCATTCTTTGGTTCCGAGACTGAATTCTCCATGTCGTCAGACGCTCTGGCCTGGGGGGGTTTTGCTGGCCCTTAGACGCTGGGTCATCATCCTAAACGGATGAGGTTCATCATCCTAAACGGATGAGGTCAGTCGGCCCTGTATCTATGCGGCTGCGTTCTCCCTTGGGCGTGTGAGCGCTGCGACCTATAGATTTCGTTTTGAGTTCCATCGGTGGGCTTGCTTGGGTATTAATTTTGCAACAGTGCATTCTTTGGTTCCGGGTTTGAATTCTCCATGTCGTCAGACGCTTTGGCCTGGGGGGGTTCTTTTGGCCCTTAGACGCTGGGTTGCATCGTTCTTTGAGAATGAGGTAAGACGACCTTGGATTTATGCGGCTGCGTTCTCCCTTGGGCGTGTGAGCGCTGCGACCAATAGATTTCGTTCCGAGTTCCATGGGTGTGCTTGCTTGGGTTTTCATTTTGCAACATTCTCAATTTTTGGTGCAATTTCTTCCGGTGGTGTATTGAGTACTAACTTTGCATTTGTATTGTATCTGAATTGTATCTGTATCTGTAGTGTATTCTGTATTGTAGCTAGATTGTAGGTATCTGTATTGTATTTCCGTTGTATTGTACTGTATAACGTTCTATCCCTCATTAACAATTCCTAGCCCTCTCCTTTCCTAGCGAGATCTGCTCCAGACCTTCCCGTGGTTCTTGCTGAGCATCAACTATCGAGGACAGAAAATTCAAATTCAAAACCAGCAAAGTTTCACAAAAATCATGAAAATCGCTCGTTGGTGGCCAACGTGGAGCAAAAGAGACTTTTGTAACTCAACTAACTTTGTTAACTCTATATTCTTAAGGAAAAAAAAATATATTACATTTAATTTATTATTTATAAGGACAAATAGTCATTTGCCACGCCGATGCTCATTTTTAGATTAAATGCTCACAAAACGCGTAAATGTTCAATTTGTGTCCCGGGAGATACAATGTTTGCAAGTAGATACACAGTACATCGGGTAGATGCTCAGATATATAAGATTATTACTCTTTCTAGGTACTTCGTACTTCGAATATGAGTATCTACTCACTTTTATTCATACCACCTAATGTCTCGCTTCAATGTTTGATGATGTTGATTATGAGCACAACGCTGATCAACTTCCGTATCCAAATTACCCATGAAATAAATCATTGCGATTTGCACCTGAGGTAGTTCGTCGCACATTTGATTGACTTCGTGGACCTATGTCAGCTTGTCGTCTTCTCGGCATTGTAATGAACTTCATAAAACGACACAGAATTATTTTCAGTCAATCAAATCTGTAAAATTTTTTTTGTCTTGAGAATTTTAAAATATTGAAAACTTCGAATTAAATCTTCGAATAACGGTAAAGTTTGAGGTTTTGTCGAAACCAACAAAGTGAATATAGGTAAATAGAATGGCAGATCAAAATTAATAAGAAACTTTCGCAATGCGTAACTAAATTCACTTTAACGAACACTTTTCTTAAAATAAACAACGTTTTTTGTTACGAAAAAACAAACAACGACTTGAAATGCAATAATACTTTTCACAATCGCACGGAAGAAATAGTTTTGTATGACACGTCAGTTAGGCGACAGGTCCGTCAGGAACGCCAACTATTCAAATTCATTCGAAGTGGCGATTCCCATGCAAAATTTTAATTTTTTTTTTATCTTTTAGCCGTCTTATTTTTTATAAATTTTCTTACATATAAACCTTGTCCTGACAATGAGGAACACGTAAAAAAAAGAATCGTCCAATTCGATGCGGTCGTTCTGAAGTTATGGGCGTACATACATTTCGGCGATTCATTTTTATTAATATAGATTATTAATTAATTTATTAATATTTAAATTTAAAAAATATATAAATTACGGATATAGGAGTATTTGTTACCGATACGTGAATTGTGATAATTTGAGTTCATGTTTATCGCTGTTAGATAATTGTTGCTACTATGTAAGAATGCATAAGTTCGGCATTTTTTCGTCCAATCTCTCATTTTTTGTGCGTTTTTACACGTCATTTTTGCTGTTAACTTGGTTCATTCAGTACATACTATATGCTGGTTTTGAGTTCTTTGACATATAATTAAACTTTCATCATCAGTCAAAAAATACAAAGTTAGTGGTGTCCAGAAGAGAAAATTTAAAATTCAGAGGAAACAAAATCTTAAAGATATTTTAAAGAAAATTAGAGACATTTTTAATTTCCGAGAAACCTAACGTAAAAAAAAAACGTTTTGAGAGAAAGTTTAAATTAATAATAGGAAGCTCAAACTTAATTTTATTTGAGTTTCAAAAAGAACCCAGAAATCTGCTAATTTCTTAATTAATTATTATTAATGGGAAAACAGATAAAGATTCGTTATATTCAATACGACGTAAAATTGACTTCATATGTAGGTCTTACAGCCTTTGGATGGTGTCCACGTCCATTTCTCTAATTGTCTGGTAAATTGTTCTTCTAAATTGGCTTCCCAGCCGTTGTTGTAAACCTTCCTACTTAGTATTCCCCAAATTTTGTTTTCGATTGTTCGCACTGGGGCCACTATGGGGGGATTACCTTTTCTTAGGTACAAAACTTATATTATTGCTTTCTAACCAATCCCTGGTTCCCTGGACATTCTAGTATAATGGCAACTTGCTAAATTTTGCCAAAATATTACATATCATTAAATTATATTATGGTGTTCCCAGATATTGTTATGTATTGACCGCGTCACCTCTAGTACGGCCAATGAATTGTGCTGAAACGCCGGCCGTAGATATAGCCCATCAAACCAAAATTTTATCTTCAAACTTTGCCTTCGACTTAAATTTTACTTGTAATTTCTTCTATATTGTTTGTATAAAATCCATCGTTACCTTCCATCGCTGAATGGGCAAACGTAAAATATTTTTCATCGCCCAGCACAACCACACGATTGTCCCGAAAGTGATGAATTCTCAATAGCCGGCAACATCTAAGAATTCTCTCTAACTGCGATGCTGTATGTTTTGAATATTTAGCTCTTTTGCTGTATTTTAAGTTGTTTTTGCCTATTTCTCTAGAAACTGTTATATAGGAACTCTAAACAATCGAGCCAATCTTCTTGTTGATGTTCCAGGCTCTTGTCTTTCTTCTTAATCTTTCTAAACTTATTGTGGTATTGCTACCTCGCAATCTTTAATTGTTATGTATATAGTTGCGCGTGTAATATATTTGGTCCAAAATATATTCACTATATTAACTGGTATATGGCTCTTTGCAACTCTATTTTGTATGACATTGTTTAAGCGTTAATTGACATAAATCTATGACATAAATTGTATAAAATGGGAAATAAGAAAGGTTGTTTGGTTACGCTGTTGCAAATGTAACTTGATTCGATTGCATTTTAAGTTAAAAAAAAGATAGGAGTATATGTGAATTTTTCTCAAAACTCTTTTACGTACTAGCGGTAAAAGTGACATAGAATTGGAAAATCTTAGTAAAAGTAAAGACGACTACAGTTAAGACTAATCTAGTTGAGTGCATGTATTTAGGGAAATTTTAGTTGTATTGATAAATTAAATTCTTAGATGGAAATAACGATATAGATGTGAAAATTCAAGAAAAAAAATATAGAATTTGAAAATATACATGATTTTAATCTTTCCAATGGCACTACATACCTTATTTATAAACTGTTGACACATGATGTACAAATTAACAAAAAAAAGAAGACAAATAAACGCAAAATTTAATTTAATTTAATAAAATAACAGAAACAGACCAATTAGGATATTTTCTTAATTAAAATAATAAAGGAGGCTGTTGTTGTAAACAGTGTTTTTCATCATTTGATTATAAGTTTGGCAGTTGATAAACGTTTTCACGCGAAAATAATGTCGTTAACTCTTACAGACGTCTCCCAAATTGTCGCTCTGTTTCTGTTATTTTGTTAAATTAAATTTAATTCTGCGTTTATTTGTCTTCTTTTTTGTTGCCAATTTATACATCATGTGTCAACAGTAGAGATGTACCGACTGTAGGTCTGGCCGACTAACCGACCAGCCGATTGTTCGGCCAGTAAAAACCGACTTTTTATATGCTTTCTTATGAAATTATTTTGTTTTATGCCTAGTATCCCGCAAACGCTTTCGAGCACGCCACTGGAACAACCAGTTTCTCGGAGGACCTGGAAGAACCATTTATGACCCAAGTAGAAAGCGCGGTACCAGGCATTTTTTCAAACAATCTTCCCTCCTCTCATTCTACCTCTATGGTAGAGGTATACTTTAGACATAATGTACTGTCTCTTTATATGTGTCTGAAATTTTTCTGCTACTTGTATATTAAATGAATGCCAACTATCAATCATTTTTATAAGTTGCTTCAAGGTGACTAAAATTTGACATGATAATTTTTTGTGTAAAGAACTCGGCAAGTGGTAACTTTCGACTCAATTGGAGTATTTTTAAGCTCCCGTATGAAAGATTGCTTTGGGATACTTGTTAAGAGCAGCTTAAAAAAGACTATTTTTTTTGCATTATCACTTCTCGTATAGATAAAAACTGAACACCCAGTTTCAATTTAGTAATAATATTTTTAAGGGCCAGTCTTCAAGGTTGTTTTGGGGGTAGCTTTTAACGATTTCTCCAAACGGGTTGAAATTTTGCATCAACAATCTTCGTATTGAGAAATGAGCAAATCTCGAGTTTTGACTTGATTGAAGTATTTTTTACCCCCAGTCTGCAAGTCTGTCTGGGGGTAGTTTTTAAGGGTCTTTGCGAACGGGTTAAAATTTTGTATTGATAAATAAGCACACGTCGCGTTTTGACTTGATTGGAGCATTTTTAATCCCCAGTCTGCAAGGTTGTTTTGGGGGTGATTTTTGAGGGTTTCTTCAAATAGGCTGAGATTTCGTATCGATAATGCCCATATTGATAAACTAGCGAATATAAAATTTTGACTTGATTGGAGTATTTTTAAGCCCCAGTCTGCAAGGTTGTTTTGGGGGTAGTTTTCAACGATTTCTTCGAACGGGTTGAAATTTTGTATCAACAATCTTCGTATTGACAAATTAGCAAATATCGAGTTTTGACTTGATTGGAGCATTTTTAACCCCCAGTCTGCAAGGTTGTTTTGGGGGTGGTTTTTAAGGGTTTCTCCGAACGGCTTGAAATTTTGTATCAACAATCTTTGTATTGAGAAATAAGCGACTGTCGAGTTTTGACTTGATTGAAGCATTTTTAATCCCCAGTCTGCAAGGTTGTTTTGGGGGTGATTTTTGAGGGTTTTTTCGAATAGGCTGAAATTTTGTATCGATAATCTTCGTATTGAGAAACTAGCGAATATCAAATTTTGACTTGATTGGAGTATTTTTAAGCCCCAGTCTGCAAGGTTGTTTTGGGGGTGGTTTTTAAGGGTTTCTCCGAACGGGTTGAAATTTTGTACCAACAATCTTCGTATTGGAAAATAAGCAAATGTCGAGTTTCGACTTGATTGCAGCATTTTTAACCCCCAGTCAGCAAGATAAACTGTGGTCTGCAAATTAGACAGGCCCCGATTTTTCGATTGCTCAATTTTTCGACTTTTTAGGTTCTCAGTTTTTGGATGTCTCAGTTTTGGGATTTTTCAATATTTCCATTCTTCGACTTTTCGATTTTTAACTCCTGGATTTTTCGATGTGTCGATTATTTAACTTTTTCAATTTTTCGATTTTCAAATTTTAGATTTTTTAATTTTTTAAATTTTAGATTTTTCGAATTCTCGATATTTCAGTTCAGTTCTTCGATGTTTAAATTTTTCAAGTTTTCGAATTTTTCAAATGTTTCGATTTCTTAATCTTTTGATTTTTCGACTTCCCGGTTTTAGATTTGCTGTTTTTCAATTGTCATTTGAAAAACAGCAAATGCTTGCTTATAAAAGATTCTGTAGGAAAAAGTAAACTTAGCCCCGCCCACCCACCCGTTCTCTCATTTTGTCTTAAGAAATAACAAATAATTGTTATAGCAGATAAGCAGTATAACAAAATAATTAAGTAAAACTTGCTAAAATAAGACTGAACAATGTTGAGAGTAGTCACTGGAATGAAGGAGTGGGTGGGCGGGGCTATTGCTTGTTCATAAAAGACTCTGTGGGAAACGGTTAAACTTAGCCCCGCCCACCCACCCGGTCTCTCATTTTGTCTTCAGAAATAAGAAATAATTGTTATAGCAGATAAGTGGTATAACAAAATAATTAACTAGAACTTGCTAAAATAGGACTGAACAATATTAGGAGTGGTCACTGGAATGAAGAAAGGGTGGGTGGGCGGGGTTACTGCTTGCTTATAAAACTAGAAAAAATTGGATTGCACTGATAAATCACAAGTAAAAACTCGTTATATTTAGTATATTTTAGGAAGAATTTATTCCGCAAAATTTTGAGATGACGTCATCAATTTTTTGGAGGGAATAAACAGATATATTTTGATTAACAATTTAACATACCAACAATAAAAACGTCTGCAAGATTTTCAAGGTTGTGCAATTTTTGATTTATTCAATAAAATAAATGAACCAATTCATTAATTTTTTTGAGTCACCCTGTATGAGCAAATCCAAAAAATGTGATGGGAATGATAAACCACAAGTGGAGACTCATCATATTTTGGATATTTGACTTTCATAAACTCTCAATTTTTCGATTTTTCAATTAATCGATGTTTTGATTTTCTCATTTCTTGACCTTCGAGTGTTTCGATTTTCCTGTTCTTCAGTTCTTTAATTTTTTGATTTTTCAAATTTTCAGTTTTTAGATGTTTCAGTTTTAGGATTTTTCAATAATTCTTCGGCTTTCCTATTTTTGACTTCTTGATTTTTAGATGTGTCTACCTTTTTACTTTTTCGATTTTTCAATTTTTGGATTTTTAAATTTTAGATTTTCAATCTTTTGATATTTTAATTTTTCAATATTTCTTACTATTTCGATTTTTCGACTTCCTAGTTGTAGATGTTCTGCTTTTCAATTTTTCGATTTGTTAATTTTTCATTCCCGATTTATCGAGATTTGATTGTTCGGGTTTTCGGTATCTCAGTTTTTCCAGTTTTCCGTTTTTTTTCGTTTTTTGATTTTTCCGCTTTTCCAATTTTTCAACTTTTAACTTTTTGTTTGTCGATTTTTCTATTTTTCGACTTCATCACTTTTCGATTTCTCGTTTTTTTGATCTTTCAATCTACCAATTTTTCAATTTTTCGAATTTTTTAGGTTTTTTGATTTCTCGATTTCTCGAGATTTGGATTTTTCGATATTTTGATAGTCAATTTCTCAATTTATAAATTGTTCAATTTTTAACTTTTCGACTTTTCGATTTTGGCCTATTTCGGTTTCTCAGTTGTTCGACTTTTCGACTCCACCATTTCTTGGTCTTTTGATTTTTTGATGTTTCATTTTTCGCTTTTTAGTTCTTCGATATTTCGATTTTTCAATGTTTCGTTTTTACGATTTTTTAAGCTTTCGATTTTTCGATTGCTCAATTTTTCGACTTTTTAGGTTCTCAGTTTTTGGATGTCTCAGTTGTGGGATTTTTCAATATTTCGATTCTTATTAGACTTTTCGATTTTTGAGTCCTGGATTTTTCGATGTGTCGATTATTTTACTTGTTCAATTTTTCGATTTTTAAATTTTAGATTTTTTAATTTTTAAAATTTTAGATTTTTCGAATTCTCGATATTTCAGTTCAGTTCTTCGATGTTTGAATTTTTCAAGTTTTCGAATTTTTCAAATGTTTCGATTTCTTAATCTTTTGATTTTTCGACTTCCCGGTTTTAGATTTGCTGTTTTTCAATTGTCATTTGTCATTAGGAAAAAGTAAACTTAGCCCCGCCCACCCACCCGTTCTCTCATTTTGTCTTAAGAAATAACAAATAATTGTTATAGCAGATAAGCAGTAAACAAAATAATTAAGTAAAACTTGCTAAAATAAGACTGAACACTGTTGAGAGTGGTCACTGGAATGAAGAAAGGGCGGGTGGGCGGGGCTATTGCTTGTTCATAAAAGATTCTGTGGGAAACGATTAAACTTAGCCCCGCCCACCCACCCGGTCTTTCATTTTGTCTTCAGAAATAAGAAATAAATGTTATAGCAGATAAGTAGTATAACAAAATAATTAACTAGAACTTGCTAAAATAGGACTGAACAATATTAGGAGTGGTCACTGGAATGAAGAAGGGGTGGGTGGGCGGGATTACTGCTTGCTCATAAAACTAGAAAAAATTGGTCGAAAGTTGTTTCAACAGAACTTCCCTTGCAGTGATAAATTTCAAGTAAAAACTAGTTACATTTAGTATATTTTAGGAAGAATTTTGAGATGACGTCGTCAATTTTTTGGAGGGAATAAACAGATATATTTTGATTAACAATTTAACATACTAACAATACAAACGTCTGCAAGATTTTCAAGGATTTAGTTGTGCAATTTTTGATTTATTCAATAAAATAAATGAACCAATTCATTAATTTTTTTGAGTCACCCTGTATGGGCAAATCCAAAAAATATAAATGGAATGATAAACCACAAGTGGAGACTCATCATATTTTGGATATTTGACTTTCATAAACTCTCAATTTTTCGATTTTTCAATTAATCGATGTTTTGATTTTCCCATTTCTTGACCTTCGAGTGTTTCGATTTTCCTGTTCTTCAGTTCTTCAATTTTTCGATTTTTTAAGGTTTCTATTTTTCCACTTCACTTTTTTGATTTTTCGATTTTTCAGTTTTTAGATGTTTCAGTTTTAGGATTTTTCAATAATTCTTCGGATTTCCTAGTTTTGACTTCTTGATTTTTAAATTTTAAATTTTCAATCTTTTGATATTTTAATTTTTCAATATTTCTTACTTTTTCTTTGACATGCAAGTTTTCGAGTTTTTATTTTAAAATTTTTCGATTTTCCAAGTTTTGGATATTTCAATTTTTAGGTAATGTATATTTTTTCTTTATTCAATTTTAATTTTTTCGGTTTTTCGTTCCTTCAATTTTTTGATTTGCGATTTTTCAATTTTGCATTTCTTCAATTTTTATATTCTTCATTTTTTCAATATTTCGATTTTATATTTTTTTGTTTTTTCAAGTTCAGTTTTTTCAATTTTCCGTTTCTTCAATTTTTAGATTTGCAGTTTTGCAATTTTAATTTTTTCCGTTTTCCGTTACAATTTTTCGATTTGGAATTTTTTAATTTTTTATTTCTTCAAATTTTCGATTTTCAATTTTTCGTTTCTTTAATTTTTAGATTTGCAATTTTTCAATTTTTCATTTTGTTTGATCTTCAATTTTTTTTGACATGCAACTCTTCGAATTTTCATTTTTAAATTCTTAATTTTGCGATTTTGCGATTTCTCAATCTTTGGAGGTTATAATTTTTTTGATTTTTCAATTTTTCATTTTAATCATTTCTTCAATTTTTCGATTTGTTTCAATTTTTATATTTTGCAATTTTTGGGTTTTTCAATGTTCTGATTTTATAATTCTTCTTTTTTTCAATATGAAATTTTTCAGTGTTTGGTTTTTTTAGTTCTTCGATTTGTAATTTTTTGAGTTTTTAAGTTGAAATTTTTCAGTTTTTCACATGTCCAACTCGAACTTTTCAATTTTTTGATTTGATTTTCTCGAGTTTTCTATTTTTAATTTTTTTAAGGTTTCTATTTTTCGACTTCACTTTTTTGATTTTTAGATTTTTCAGTTTTTAGATGTTTCAGTTTTAGGATTTTTCAATAATTCTTCGGCTTTCCTATTTTTGACTTCTTGATTTTTAGATGTGTCTACCTTTTTACTTTTTCGATTTTTCAATTTTTGGATTTTTAAATTTTAGATTTTCAATCTTTTGATATTTTAATTTTTCAATATTTCTTACTATTTCGATTTTTCGACATCCTAGTTGTAGATGTTCTGCTTTTCAATTTTTCGATTTGTTAATTTTTCATTCCCGATTTATCGAGATTTGATTGTTCGGGTTTTCGGTATCTCAGTTTTTCCAGTTTTCCATTTTTTCGTTTTTTGATTTTTCCGCTTTTCCAATTTTTCAACTTTTAACTTTTTGTTTGTCGATTTTTCTATTTTTCGACTTCATCACTTTTCGATTTCTCGTTCTTTTGATCTTTCAATCTACCAATTTTTCAATTTTTTGAATTTTTAAGTTTTTTGATTTCTCGATTTATCGAGATTTGGATTTTTCGATATTTTGATTGCCAATTTCTCAATTTATAAATTGTTCAATTTTTAACTTTTCGACTTTTCGATTTTGGCCTATTTAGGTTTCTCAGTTGTTCGACTTTTCGACTCCACCATTTCTTGGTCTTTTGATTTTTTGATGTTTCATTTTTCGCTTTTCAGTTCTTCGATATTTCGATTTTTCAATGTTTCGTTTTTACGATTTTTTAAGCTTTCGATTTTTCGATTGCTCAATTTTTCGACTTTTTAGGTTCTCAGTTTTTGGATGTCTCAGTTTTGGGATTTTTCTATATTTCCATTCTTCGACTTTTCGATTTTTGAGTCCTGGATTTTTCGATGTGTCGATTATTATTTTACTTTTTCAATTTTTCGATTTTTAAATTTTAGATTTTTTAATTTTTAAAATTTTAGATTTTTCGAATTCTCGATATTTCAGTTCAGTTCTTCGATGTTTGAATTGTTCAAGTTTTCGAATTTTTCAAAGATTTCGATTTCTTAATCTTTTGATTTTTCGACTTCCCGGTTTTAGATTTGCTGTTTTTCAATTGTCATTTGAAAAACAGTTATTGCTTGCTTATAGAAGATTCCGTAGGAAAAAGTAAACTTAGCCCCGCCCACCCACCCGTTCTCTCATTTTGTCTTAAGAAATACCTAACAAATAATTGTTATAGCAGATAAGCAGGATAACAAAATAATTAAGTAAAACTTGCTAAAATAAGACTGAACAATGTTGAGAGTAGTCACTGGAATGAAGAAGGGGTGGGTGGGCGGGGCTATTGCTTGTTCATAAAAGATTCTGTGGGAAACGGTTAAACTTAGCCCCGCCCACCCACCCGGTCTCTCATTTTGTCTTCAGAAATAAGAAATAAATGTTATAGCAGATAAGTGGTATAACAAAATAATTAACTAGAACTTGCTAAAATAGGACTGAACAATATTAGGAGTGGTCACTGGAATGAAGAAGGGGTGGGTGGGCGGGGTTACTGCTTGCTCGTAAAACTAGAAAAAATTGGTCGAAAGTTGTTTCAACAGAATTTCCCTTGCAGTGATAAATCACAAGTAAAAACTCGTTACATTTAGTATATTTTAGGAAGAATTTATTCGGCAAAATTTTGAGATGACGTCATCAATTTTTTGGAGGGAATAAACAGATATATTTTGATTAACAAATTAACATACCAACAATAAAAACGTCTGCAAGATTTTCAAGGTTGTGCAATTTTTGATTTATTCAATAAAATAAATGAACCAATTCATTAATTTTTTTGAGTCAGCCTGTATGAGCAAATCCAAAAAATATGATTGGAATGATAAACCACAAGTGGAGACTCATCATATTTTGGATATTTGACTTTCATAAACTCTCAATTTTTCGATTTTTCAATTAATCGATGTTTTGATTTTCCCATTTCTTGACCTGCGAGTGTTTCGATTTTCCTGTTCTTCAGTTCTTTAATTTTTTGATTTTTCAAATTTTCAGTTTTTAGATGTTTCAGTTTTAGGATTTTTCAATAATTCTTCGGCTTTCCTATTCTTGACTTCTTGATTTTTAGATGTGTCTACCTTTTTACTTTTTCGATTTTTCAATTTTTGGATTTTTAAATTTTAGATTTTCAATCTTTTGATATTTTAATTTTTCAATATTTCTTACTATTTCGATTTTTCGACTTCCTAGTTGTGGATGTTCTGCTTTTCAATTTTTCGATTTGTTAATTTTTCATTCCCGATTTATCGAGATTTGATTGTTCGGGTTTTCGGTTTCTCAGTTTTTCCAGTTTTCCGTTTTTTCCGTTTTTTGATTTTTCCGCTTTTCCAATTTTTCAACTTTTAACTTTTTGTTTGTCGATTTTTCTATTTTTTCGACTTCATCACTTTTGGATTTCTAGATTTTTCGATATTTTGATTGTCAATTTCTCAATTTATAAATTGTTCAATTTTTAACTTTTCGATTTTGGCCTATTTCGGTTTCTCAGTTGTTCGACTTTTCGACTCCACCATTTCTTGGTCTTTTGATTTTTTGATGTTTCAGTTTTCGCTTTTCAGTTCTTCGATATTTCGATTTTTCAATGTTTCGTTTTTACGATTTTTTAAGGTTTCGATTTTTCGATTAGATTTCTCGATTTTTCGATTATTTTAATTTTTCATTTTTTTTCTCACTGTTAATATCATACTGTGTATCGAAAACAACCACAAAAATTGTCACTAAAAACATTTAAAAATTCATACAAAATAGAACATGGTGTTTCCAAAACATTTTCCCGAAAAAAATCCATTGGGTTATTACGATTTCAACAATATTCTTAGTTTAAGACGTTTTGCTAGGATAAAACACAAATAAAGAAATAATTCTTAATTAAATAAAATATGTAAAATCGTCTAAATAAATAAAAACCGATCAAACAACTATTTAAATTATAGTCCAAACCAACCAAATCATTTCTGACCGCTTAGAGTCGACATTGGCCTGAGCGCGCTCTGGTCTGTAGATCAAACAAGTTCTCAGGCGACGAGTTGTAGTGAAACAAGTTTTTTTATTGGCATCGACTATTTAAATTTGGCGCTTGTCTTTGACGGTTGAGGATTCCAATGTCAATAAGGGTGGTTTTGCAAAATCAGCCTCTGATTAAAACAATAAAGTGGTGCGCATACGCACCAATTTGTTGCATTGGGTCCAATCAAAACGTCGCAAACATTTAAAAAAATATATTTAATCACATAAGAATGGACATGATTGGTATAAACAGTCAATATTAGAAGAAATAATCATTTCTTCTCTCGTTTGTCAACTGTCGGAAATGGAACATCTCCGGTCGCTCGTTTATAGCCACTTCTACATCCTCCCTATTAATAGCACTAGTGGTTGGACTGAAAAACATGCTTAGTTGTGATTTCCACACTCCTTATTATACAAACCTAGGTGTTCGCGTACAAACTCTATGATTCTTAGCCCTTCTTATTAAATTCTCGGCGAAGCATTTGACAGCTTCTAGAATCATCATTTCAGCACCATTAACCTTCACACCTTCGACGATTTCCTCTGGTTTGAGAACAAAGCCGGAATTTCGGGCGGCTTGTCGAATGTAGGAACACTCCATTTTGGTGTGTGGGTCGGAAATGTCGATCAAGTCAACGACTTTTTTTGACGATGCCATTTCTAACAAAAAAAAAAAAAAAAATCAAATAAAAAAAAAAAATACAAACAATAGAATTTTCTATACCGGTGTCCGAATCTACATCCACGTTGACGTCATGCGTGTCGTCAACAACACTTCTGGTGTCATTTTTCAAGCCCTGTCCTGAATAACAACACATTAACAAGTTTTTCTCTTCAGAGTCCCTATTGAACAAGCCGTACGAAATAAACGGGGTGTAGTCATGTGATCGTCCATACATTAAAATAGTTTTGGTGTTCCAACTCTCGATCCCTTGGATTTTTTCCTCGAGGAGGATTTTTTTAATGGTTCTAGCGCGACTCCACTGGAAATACAAATCAAACAATCAACAAAATGGCGCCATTGTTTGAACAAACCTCGGAACTTCTCCTCTTCGCCACGTTCCAACTCACGAACTCCTTCAAACTCGGCGCAGTGAACGGATACATTCGCTTATAATTTACATTCGTTGCTAAATCGCTATACAGAGGGAGCCTCTTAAACAAGTACGGTAGCGCCTCCCCCATACTCTTCAGTCGGTTCTTTGGTAAAGTCACTTTAAAGTTTCGCGTTTCCTTATTGGTCGAAACCGCGTTACGACTCGGAACTTGTATCAACTTCCCCAACTTCGCTAAAAAAGATCCTTCTACTTTTTTTCCAAACACGATTATTTTAGTATTGTTGAACTTGATGTCTTTTCTGTTCAATTGTATCAGTTGTTTGATATTATTAGTTGGGATTGCTTTATTCGTTGACCTGTTTTCTTCCCGACAGTACGTTTCCAAACCATAGATGAGCTTATTGCTTTCGTCTTGTTCGATTTTTTCTTTTTGGGCCTTGGGTAGACCTTCGTGTGAGGCAGGCAAACAGTACGAATGATCCACGTTCATTTCTTCAGTGGTGTCGTTTACGTCGGAACAATAATCATGTTCTGTCACTTCGATTTTAATATCGTGTTCTTCAGGCTTTATAGTTTGAACATCGATTTCCTCGGGAATGTTATTGGGGTCGGTTTCGATTTGTGAATGATGGGTGTTTTCGTCATAGAGAAACACATCTATGATGGTTTCGTTACCTAGTGTTTGTCTACCGCTGTACGTTTTATCTAGTTTTATATTGTGCACTATATCTATTGGTTTGTTTAAGGTTACTTTGAAAAAAATTTGTACTCGTACGGGAAACTCGCCCCAGCCTCGTCGTGACAAATGAAACGGAGATTCGCTAAAATTTGTTATAATTTAACTAGGTATGTACAATCGCACGCAAATGTTTTGAGCCTATGGGCGGATCGTTTTTGCCTGCCCTCACCGATGAAGGCGGTCCAAATCCTTCAAGGGCAGAATTTGTAGGTAGGCTCAAACTACAACGAAATTCACATTTTACCCTATAAATTGTATTATTGACAATAACGGGACGGACAGTAGTTAAAGTCGCGATCTTTTCTATAGAACCACTCCCTAGTGTAAATTTTCAAAATTTGTTTGGTGTAAGTGACCTTGACGGGTTTCTGGGGGAAAACATATGTGTCAAAAATTTGACAGGTTAGATGGCCCCATTGTCAACGTAGATATTTTATTTTAATAAATAGATGAACAGAACATACAGTCTGCACGGGATACAGTGCGCCATAGCTGAGGGCAACCGAAACATTCGTGTTGTGCTAGTTTCGATTGCCATGTCAATTACCGCTACCAACCGCGTTCGGCGTAAAGTACTAGATGACAGGGCTACCAACTTGACTTTTTATCGAGTGGTTCCGTAGAAATGACCGCTACTTTATATATACATTTGGTAAGAAATATTTATGGCTCACACCAGTTCTCTCGAATTTTGTCGGAGAAGATTTAGCAGGTAGTTGTTCCCATAAAATAACGGTCACTTTCGTTCGTGAGTAACGATGGTCCGGACATGAATTATTTTGCTTTCTAACACTTTCGACCAATTGTTCCGTATAAAAAAAATTCATCACTTTTTCAAATAAAATACTCTTAAAAAAAAAAACGATATTGACGTTGAGTGACATGTAACTGGCATAATTATAAAAACGTGCCATTTTTGTTAACTGATATTTTTTTCATAAATGTCGCAAAATTATTAAATTTGTCTAATCATCCCCACCAATAATGTGATGACGTCACTTCAAATTTATGCATAGTAAATGGGTTTTAAATTGTATACAGTAACATAGTCCTACACATGTAGTTTATGACTCCGTGTTGAGTTTTTATCCAAAACGTCCAGAGTTTTGGAAAAAAAAAAAATTATAAAACAATATTTTGCAATTTAATTTTGAATTTGCAAAATCAAATACTTTGAAATCTTGCAGATGTTTTAAAATCATGATAAACATGATACATTTTTAATTAAAATATATTTGCTTATCCCCTCTAAAAAATTCATTACGTCACCTCAGAATTTTGCAGAATAAATCCTATCTTAAATGTATAAAATATGATGAGTTTTATACTTGTGATTTATCACTGCATTAATATTTTTTAGATTTGGTTATACAGGGTGTCTCAAAAAAAGTTAATGACTGAGTCAATTTATTTTATTGAAGAAATCAAGAATAGCAAAACTGAATACTTTGAAATATTGTAGATGTTTTGAAGTTTTTGTAAGCATGGTAACTTTTTCGAAAATTTGATTAATCAAATATGCGCAAAATCAAAAATCGGAAAAACTGAAATTCACTAATGCAAAAAACAGAAAATCGAAAAATACAAATCGTAAAAATCGAAAATCTAAAAATGGCTGATCAAAAAATCGATAATTCAATGATTCAAATACCTAGGTCGATCGAAAAGTGGAAATTCACAAACCTCAAAAATCGAAAAATCGAAAATTGAAAAACGGGAAAACCAAAAAATCGAAAAGTCAAAAATTTGTAATATTGAAAATTAAAAAAATCAAAAACAAGAATAAAAAAAATCGGAAATTAAAATAATCAAAATATATAAAGTAAAAAAAAAATGCAAAGCCTAAAAACTGAAACGAACAGAAAAATCGAAAAAGCAAAAAATTGGAAAAACAAAAATTCGAAAAATCTAAAATCGAAAAAGTGGAAAATGGAAAATCTGAATAAAGAAACTTGAAAATTCTGAAAATTGGAAAATCGAAAGACAAAAAATCAGAAAGTAACAAAATTGAAGTCTAACAGTTGAGAATGGAAAAATTGAAAAACCGAAAATTCTAAAAATCGACAATGGACAAATTGAAAATCGCAAAATTTAAATTGAAAAATTGAACATAGAAAAATCGATGAATTGAAAAATCGAAAATTCGACTACTCAAATTTTCTAAAAATCGAAAAATCATAAAATTGAAAAATCCAAAATTCTAATCATCGAAAGTCTGAAAACTGAAAATCAAAAATTCTGAAAAGCGGAAAATAGAATACTAAAAATTTAAAAGAAAGAAAATTGAAGTCTAAAAACCGAAATGGAAAAATTAAAAATCAAAAATTCGAAAAATCAAAACCGAAAAATTCAAAGATTTAAAAAGAAAATCGAAAAATCAAAAATCTGAAAATTGAAACTCGAAAATTTGGAAAATCGAAAAGTAAAAAAATTGAAGGCTAAAAGCTGAAAAATGGAAAACTGAACAATCGAAAATTCGAAAATCAAATATCGAAAAATCGAAAAGCCGAAAAATCGAAAATTTGATAAATCAGATATGCGAAAAACAGAAAATCTGAAAATACAAAACTGGAAAATCAAAAATCTAAAAATGGAAAAACCGAAAATCGAAAATTCAATGAATCTAATACGTAGGTCGGTCGAAAAAACTAGAAATTCACAAATCTGAAAAATCGAAAATTTACAAGATTGAAAAACCGAGAATTGAAAAATCAAAAAACCGAAAAATGGAAAAATCAAGAATCGAAAAATAGGAAAACCGAAAATTCGAAAATTCATAATATTGAAAACTCTAAAAGTCGACAATTCAAAAATCAAAGAATTGGAAAGTAAAATAATCGAAAAATCGAAAAGTAAACAAATTGCAAAGCCTAAAAACTGACGAATAGAAAAATCGAAAAATCGTAAAATCAAAAAGTGGTAAATCGAAAACTGGAAATTGAAAAATCGAAGATTGGAAAATCGAAAAATCGAAAATCGGAATATCGAGAATCGACAAATTAAAAAACCGAAAAATCGAAAAATTAAAATTGCAAAGGCTCAAAACTGACGAACAGAAAAATCGAAAAATCAAAAAAAATCGAAAAATATCTAAAAATGGAAAATCGGAAAATGGAAAAAACCGAAAAATCGAAAATCGAAAACTCGAAAAATCGAAAATTCGATGAAACAAATACTAGAAAAAGCGAAAAGTAAAAAAATTGCAAGGCCTAAAAATTGAAAAATCAAAAAATGGGAAAAATGAAAATCGAAAAAACGACGATCGAAAAAAAATAAAAAAATCGAAAAGTGGAAAATCGGAAAGTACCAAAATTGAAATCTAAAAGCTGAAGAAGGGAAAATTCTAAAAAGCAACAATCGAAAAAAGCAAAATTAAAAATTGAAAATTTGAAAAATGGAAAATCGAAAACTCGAATATCGAGATTTTGAAAAATCGTAAAAATGATAATCGAAAAATCGAAATGCTCAAAAATCGAAAATTCGATTAATCAATATTCTAAAAATCGAAAAAACGGACACAAATCCACAAATCTGAAAAATCGAAAATCGAAATACGTATGAAAAATTAAAAAACCGAAAAATTGAAAAATCCCAAATCGAAAAATGGAAAAACCGAAAATTCAAAAATCAAACTGTCGGAAAGTAAAGTAATCGAAAAATGGAAAAATAAAACAAATTGCAGAACCATAAAAACTGAAACAAACAGAAAAATCGAAAAATTGCAAATCGAAAAATCGAAGGTCGAAAAATAAAACAACCGAAAAATCGAAAAATTTTATGATTAATGGAAAATCGAAAAATCGAGAATAGAAGAATTAAAAAACCGGAAAATTGAAAAATCGGAAATCGAAGAATTAAAAACGTAAAATCGAGAATTCAAAAATCAAAAAAATCGGAAAGTAAAATATAATCGAAAAATGCAAAAAAATTGCAGTCTAAAAACTGACGAACAGAAAAATCAAAAAATCTAAAAATGGAAAGACGAAAAATTGAAAATTGAAAGAATGGCAAATCAAAAAATCGAAACATCGAAAAATCAAAAAAACGAAAAATTAAAAAATCGAAAAACGAAAAAACTGAAAACTCGAAAATTCAAAATACCGCAAAAGTAACAAAATCGAAAAGTTGATAGAAAAATGGAAACTGAAAAATCTAGTTCGATGAAACGGTTGGTCGAAAAAACGAAAAATCGAAAATCGAAGTGACCTTTTTTTGAGACAGGCTGTATAAGTAAATCTAAAAAATATTACTGCAATGATAAATCACAGGTATAGACTCATCATATCAAATTTTACGATGACGTCATGCATTTTTTGACGAAGATAAGCAAATACATTTTGATCGTGGCTTTGAAAGTATTCTTCGACTTTCGTTCCATTTCAAAATTTACTCTTTGTATATTTCAGTGGTCACAACGAGTTCACTAACTACGCTGAAGTATGCAAAGATTAAATTTGTCACCGAAAAGATGTTGGAAGTGATAAATTATCCTATCGGTCGAAGAACGTTCGGTCCGGTCTTACACCTCGACCCAAGAGAGACCGCAGTAAAGGATAACAAATGGAACGGATAAAATAAAGCGTCAAATATGATTGATAAACTTTAAACCAAAATTATGAAGTTTATAAACTGAACATTTTTTTTGCTTTTTGAAATGTAATACACTTCAAAAAATGTCCGTGACTTACTTTAATGTGAATTTTATAATTATGGTCGGCACAATTAGTGTGATTTTGAGCATATTCTCGATGTTATTAGAGCAGGACAGGTTTTTTTTTTCTAACTAATTGACAAGATTTCAAAGTATTCAGTTTTGCAATTCTTGATTTCTTCAATAAAATAAATTGACTCAGTCATTATTTTTTTTGAGTCACCTGTAAGTATAAACAAATCCAAAAAATATTAATGGAATGGTAAATCACAACTATAGACTCATCATATTCTGAACATTTTAGATAGGGTATTTATAAAATTAAAACTAATTCAGAGTAAGAATTTGGTCAACACGTAAATTTCGTTGTAGTTTGAGCCTACCTACAAATTCTGCCCTTGGACGATTTGGACCGCCCATAGGCTCAAAACATTTGCGTGCGATTGTACATACTTGATCTCACGTGACTGCGCAACTCATACGTCACAATTGACAACTCTAACAAAATGGCGACTACAACTTACCTAACCTCAACGACATCATGAGGTTTATATGACGGATGCAAATAATAAACGACTTTATCGATGAAATGAGAAACGTCAGGCTTGTCTTTTGGTCCCCTTACGTACACCATCCACTTGTGTGTCAAAATGTCGTCCTCTGATGACGGCATCCATTTTGAAATATTACCGACTACAACCCTGTACTTCGTCTTTTTGCGGCTTCTAATAAACTCCAGGGGTTTTTCGTGCTCAACGGTTGGCAACTCCACGATTTTTTCAGCGTTTTGACACACACTCTCATCTAATTTGATTTTTTTACTTTCTGGTACATTTGCCGGTGGTTCAGTTGCTTTATGTACGAGATTGTATTTAGGAATAACTTTGCGTTTATCTCTAACACTTAAATGGTCAAGGCTGTTGACATTTCGGCCTAGAAGTTTTTTAACAGCCGGGTGAATCCGGTTTTGTTTATCCGGAACGACGAGGGTGTCAGACGTCGACGGTTCCTCTTCAGTCCCACTGTACTCCAATTCCTTCTTTTTATAGTACGACATAATCAAAGCGTAACGTAACAAGTGTAAAAGTTTGCGGACTTTAAATATCTGAAGCTCTATTTGCTCGATCTGTTCGTGCCTTTGGGTGATTTGTTTGCTATATTCATCCTCAATGATTTTTTTAATTTTCGTTAGGTTCTCCCGTTTATCTAGAAAAATACTGACTTAGTAAATATAGTTGTCACTCACACGTGTTTACCTTCTTCTTCGTTTAATTCCACAGCCGAATTGTAGCTCTCATAGTCAGGGTCCACTTGCCCGGTTTCCCTATACCGATCCATTCTTCCACTGCCACACAACCTAACCTAAACAAAATTACCAAATTAGGTACTATTTCAAAACCCCATGCTTTATGAGAGCAATTGTCAGGTGTTGATTCTAAAATAAAAGAGGCTCAAAATAGCACGTTTTGGGACATTTCGTGCACGAAAAATAGAACGAACCTTACCTCGAGTGATCTCAAAATCTTGCGAATGTGCGGCTCCAAACATTAACAACAACAGTCACTGTTTACTTTTTGCCTTAATTGTTATGCGATTAATATTTTGGCACCCTCCTTACACCGACCCTGACCAAACAAATGCAAACGATTGGCTGTCAAAAATCAACCAATGACGCGACAGAAACGGGACTATAGCCACTTCCGCCCCCCATATGTCATATGTCAAAAGTGACGTCGCCGGCGACGTTTATCCTGCAATAAATACGAAATAGGAGGAAAATTGCATCAGAAATCTCTTGCAGTTGTGACATCGCGTTGCACTTTATTACAGAAGATTTTTTTGCGGAAATCGTGAGCAAAAATGCCCGGGGAAAGCGAAAATCGTGAGTATTTTTGGTTAACCTATACTCGGACCAGGCGTGGATGCGGCTAAATAAAAAAAAAAAATTTAAATGATTTAGTTTACATCAGTAAAATTTATCTTTGTGTACTGGGTTATCATTTATATTGATTTTGAAATTATTTCTGTCGTGTATTTTGACGTTCGTACACATGTACAGGGTGTCTCACTAAAATTCAACATTCAGTAACTTTCGCATCCTCAGTTTGGCATTCGTGGTGCATGCAAAGAAATACCATCTTGACGGCACAAAACTCAACTTTTGCAGCAATTTACACGTCTGAGCAACACGGCAATGACGAAACCGGTCTTGGCACCCAAGACAAACCGTTCAAAACCATCCTCCGCGCCATGCGGCACGCTGGTAAAGAACCATTTCCTACCATCTTCGTGGACGGGAAAGAAGGCGCGAAATTCGAACCCGCGTCTAAAACTCAATTGAAAAAAAACAACAAGATTTGGGTTAGGGAGTCTTACAAACAAGTGGAAGCCAATAAAAGAGAGGAAGAAGACGCCGCTAAACGCGAGAAGAACTTGGAAGAAGCGAAAAAGGTTATAATTAGTGAAGATAAGTCCTTAGCAGTGGCGAAACGGGTGAAAATTTGTCAAGGTATGAAAGATCTGGCGTTATTTACCAACAATAAATAAATAATTGTCACAGGGAAAGAATATAGAGACCAAAGGGTCAAAATTTATGGTTGGGTGCACCGGTTGAGACGACAGGGCAAAAATTTGATGTTCATTACGTTACGGGATGGTACTGGGTTTTTGCAGAGCGTTTTAAGTGACACGCTATGTCAAACCTACAACGCTGTAGTATTGTCAACGGAGTCGTCGGTTTTGTTGTACGGTACATTGAAGGAAGTCCCTGAGGGAAAAAGCGTAATTTTTGACACATTTGTGTTTTTTTTAAATTGATTTGAGTGTTTAGGCCCCCGGTGGACACGAATTGATTGTTGATTTCTGGGAGTTGATCGGAATAGCGCCACCTGGTGGAGCCGACGCCATACTAAACGAGCAAGCGTTGCCAGATGTACAGGCCGAAAATAGACATATCATGATTCGTGGCGAAAATACGTCTAAAGTTTTGAGAATGAGGTCGGTTCTTCTTCAGGCGTTTAGGTAATTTATAATTTAAAAATCTTTGAAAAAGATGGTTAAAAAAAAATTGTAGAGACCACTATGCGGATCGGGGTTACTGCGAAGTGACACCACCGTCAATCGTTCAAACGCAGTGCGAAGGAGGCTCAACTTTATTCAAACTCGACTACTTCGGGTACTTACTTAAGTCACTTTTTGTTAAGTCAACTAAACTTTGTATATAGGGAAGAAGCCTACTTAACACAAAGCTCTCAACTATACTTAGAAACGTGTTTACCATCCATGGGTGATGTTTTTTGCGTAGCGGAAAGTTTCAGAGCGGAACAAAGCAGAACTAGACGACATCTAGCAGAGTAAGTACTTAACTTAAGTAACATTTCATCCAATTTTAATCATTAGATACACACACGTGGAAGCTGAGTGCCCCTTCATAAATTTCGACGACTTACTCGACCGTCTGGAGGACTTGATTTGTGACGTCGTAGATCGAGTGCTTAAGTCACCCTACGCCGACATTGTGTACGAACTGAACCCCAACTTCCAAATTCCAACAAGGCCGTTCCTTAGAATGAACTACACTGAAGCTATTGAGTACTTAAAGAAGAACAACATCACGAAAGATGATGGCTCATTTTATGAATTCGGCGAGGTTTGTTTCGTTTTTGTTACTAAAAACACTACTAATAAAATGTATAGGACATTCCAGAAATGCCTGAACGCAAAATGACTGATCAAATCAACAAACCGATTATGTTGTGTCGCTTTCCGGCCGAAATTAAATCCTTCTATATGCCTAGATGTCCTGAAGACAACCGTCTGACTGAGAGTGTTGATGTTTTGTTACCCAACGTGGGCGAAATCGTGGGTGGGTCCATGAGGATTTACGATTTGGAAGAGTTGATGGCTGGGTATAAAAGGGAGGGGATTGATCCTACTCCGTATTTCTGGTATACGGATCAGAGGAAATACGGGACTTGTCCACATGGTGGTTATGGTCTCGGGTTGGAGAGGTTCGTCTGCTGGTTGTTGAACCGGTACCATATTAGAGAAGTTTGTTTGTACCCGCGCTATTTGAACCATTGTAAACCATAATTCGCTTGGAAAAGCTGCTGGACATGCATTTATAACATTTTCATTTAATTCTGCATTAAATGTTGAAACACTGTAGCGTATTTTATTTATAAAACCACTCCTAATATATTAAAAGCGAAACTGTTCAGTGCGCATGCGTGCGTCAATTTTCAGCGTCACGTCAGTTGGACTGGATGCCATGTTTTGACGTTTCGACTGCAAACTAACATAACCCAAAACGAACGATTCAAGCTTTAATTTTTAATTATCGGATTAAATCTGAAACGTCCGAATCATTTAACAAATCGCAGTTTCATTTTTTGTAAGACATAAATATTCCCAGGGGGCTATTTGTTACAAAATTGGGTAAAACAAAGTGGAATTTGTGGGCAAGGTGTATCAATGTACAATCGCACGCAAATGTTTTGAGCTTATGGGCGGATCGTTTTTGCCTGCCCTCACTGAAGAAGGCGGTCCAAATCCTTCAAGGGCAGAATTTGTAGGTAGGCTTAAACTACAACGAAATTCACATTTTACCTTATAAAATTTTATTGACAATAACGGGACGGACAGTAGTTATATATACATTTGGTAAAAAATATTTATGGCTCACACCAGTTCTCTCGAATTTGTCGGAGAAGATTTAGCAGGTAGTTGTTCCCATAAAATAATGGTCACTTTCGTTCGTGAGTAACGATGGTCCGGACATGAATTATTTTGCTTTCTAACATCTTTCGACCAATTGTTCCGTATCAAAAATTTCATCACTTTTTCAAATAAAATACTCTTAAAAAAACGATATTGTCGTTGAGTGACATGTAACTGGCATAATAATAAAAACGTGCCATTTTTGTTAACTGATATTTTTTTCATAAATGTCGCAAAAAATTATTAAATTTGTCTAGTCATCCCCACCAATAATGTGATGACGTCACTTCAAATTTATGCATAGTAAATGGGTTTTAAATTGTATACAGTAACATAGTCCTACACATGTAGTTTATGACTCCGTGTTGAGTTTTTATCCAAAACGTCCAGATTTTTGGAAAAAAAAAAATCAAAATTATAAAACAATATTTTGCAATTTAATTTTGAATTTGCAAAATCGAATACTTTGCAATCTTGCAGATGTTTTAAAATAATGATAAACATGATACATTTTTAATTAAAATATATTTGCTTATCCCCTCTAAAAAATTTATGACGTCACCTCAAAATTTTGCAGAATAAATCCTATCTTAAATGTATAAAATATGATGAGTTTTATACTTGTGATTTATCACTGCATTAATATTTTTTAGATTTGGTTATACAGGGTGTCTCAAAAAAGTTAATGACTGAGTCAATTTATTTTATTGAAGAAATCAAGAATAGCAAAACTGAATACTTTGAAATATTGTAGATGTTTTTAAGTTTTTGTAAGCATGGTAACTTTTTCGAAAATTTGATTAATCAAATATGCGCAAAATCAAAAATCGGAAAAAACTGAAATTCACTAATGCAAAAAAACAGAAAATCGAAAAATACAAATCGTAAAAATCGAAAATCTAAAAATGGCTAATCAAAAAATCGAAAATTCAATGAATCAAATACCTAGGTCGATCGAAAAGTCGAAATTCACAAACCTCAAAAATCGAAAAATCGAAAATTGAAAAACGGGAAAACCAAAAAATCGAAAAGTCAAAAATTTCTAATATCGAAAATTAAAAAAATCAAAAACAAAAATAAAAAAAAATCGGAAATTAAAATAATCAAAATATATAAAGTAAAAAAAAATTGCAAAGCCTAAAAACTGAAAGGAACAGAAAAATCGAAAAAGCAAAAAATTGGAAAAACAAAAATTCGAAAAATCTAATATCGAAAAAGTGGAAAATGGAAAATCTGAATAAAGAAACTTGGAAATTCTGAAAATTGGAATATCGAAAACCAAAAAATCGGAAAGTAACAAAATTGAAATCTAACAGTTGAGAATGGAAAAATTGAAAAAACCGAAAATTCTAAAAATCGACAATGGACAAATTGAAAATGGCAAAATTTAAATTGAAAAATTGAACATAGAAAAATCGATGAATTGAAAAATCGAAAATTCGACTACTCAAATTTTCTAAAAATCGAAAAATCATAAAACTGAAAAATCCAAAATTCTAATCATCGAAAGTCTGAAAACTGAAACGCGGAAAATAGAATATCGAAAAATTTTAAAGAAAGAAAATTGAAGTCTAAAAACCGAAGAATGGAAAAATTAAAAATCAAAAATTCGAAAAATCAAAACCGAAAAATTCAAAGATTTAAAAAGGAAAATCGAAAAGTCAAAAATCTGAAAATTGAAACTCGAAAATTTGGAAAATCGAAAAGTAAAAAAATTGAAGTCTAAAAGCTGAAAAATGGAAAACTGAACAATCGAAAATTCGAAAATCAAATATCGAAAAATCGAAAAGCCGAAAAATCGAAAATTTGATAAATCAGATGTGCGAAAAACAGGAAATCTGAAAATACAAAATTGGAAAATCAAAAATCTAAAAATGGAAAAACCGAAAATCGAAAATTCAATGAATTTAATGCGTAGGTCGATCGAAAAATTTGAAATTCACAAATCTGAAAAATCGAAAATTTGCAAGATTGAAAAACACAGAATTGAAAAATCAAAAAACCGAAAAATGGAAAAATCAAAAATCGAGAAATAGGAAAACCGAAAATTCGAAAATTCATAATATTGAAAAGTCTAAAAGTCGACAATTGAAAAATCAAAAAACTGGAAAGTAAAATAATCGAAAAATCGAAAAGTAAACAAATTGCAAAGCCTAAAAACTGACGAACAGAAAAATCGAAAAATCGTAAAATCAAAAAGTGGAAAATCGAAAATTGGTAATTGAAAAATCGAAGATTGGAAAATCGAAAAATCGAAAATCGGAATATCGAGAATCGACAAATTAAAAAACCGAAAAATCGAAAAATTAAAAAATCGGAAATTGAAAAACAAAAAAAAAAAAAACCGAAAATTCAAAAATCGAATAATCCGAAACTAAAATAATAGAAAAGTGAAAAAGTAAAAATTGCAAAGTCTCAAAACTGACGAACAGAACAATCGAAAAATAAAAAAAAAATCGAAAAATATCTAAACATGGAAAATCGAAAAATCGAAAATCGGAAAATGGAAAAACCGAAAAATCGAAAATTCGATGAAACAAATACTCGAAAAAGCGAAAAGTAAAAAAATTGCAAGGCCTAAAAACTGAAAAATCAAAAAATCGAAAAAATGAAAATCGAAAAAAAATCAAAAAATCGAAAAGTGGAAAATCGGAAAGTAACAAAATTGAAATCTAAAAGCTGCAAATTGCAGAACCATAAAAACTGAAACAAACAGAAAAATCGCAAATCGAAAATCGTAAAATCAGAAAATGGAAAATCGAATAATCGAAAGTTGAAAAAATGCAAAAAAATTGCAAAGTCTAAAAACTGACGAACAGAAAAATCAAAAAATTTAAAAATGTAAAAACGAAAAATCGAAAATTGAAAGAATGGCAAATTAAAAAATCGAAAAACGAAAAAACTGAAAACTCGAAAAATCAAAATACCGCAAATTTGAAAAATCAGAAAATTAGAAAGTAATAAAATCTAAAAGTTGATAGAAAAATGGAAACTGAAAAATCTAATTCGATGAAACTGTTGGTCGAAAAAACGAAAAATCGAAAATCAAAGTGACCTTTTTTTTGAGACAGGCTGTAGAAGTAAATCTAAAAAATATTATTGCAATGATAAATTACAGGTATAGACTCATCATGTCAAATTTTACGATGACGTCATGCATTTTTTGGGGAAGATAAGCAAATACATTTTGATCGTGGCTTTGAAAGTATTCTTCGACTTTCGTTCCATTTCAAAATTTACTCTTTGTATATTTCAGTGGTCACAACGAGTTCACTAACTACGCTGAAGTATGCAAAGATTAAATTTGTCACCGAAAAGATGTCGGAAGTAATAAATTATCCTATCGGTGGAAGAACGTTCGGTCCGGTGTTACACCTCGACCCAAGAGAGACCGCAGTAAAGGATAACAAATGGAGCGGATAAAATAAAGCGTCAAATATGATTGATAAACTTTAAACCAAAATTAAGAAGTTTATAAACTGAAAATTTTTTTTGCTTTTTGAAATGTAGTACACTTCAAAAAATGTCCGTGACTTACTTTAATGTGAATTTTATAACTATGGTCGGCACA
The DNA here is from genome assembly GCA_022388445.1 of Zophobas atratus. Classification (NCBI taxonomy): domain Eukaryota; kingdom Metazoa; phylum Arthropoda; class Insecta; order Coleoptera; family Tenebrionidae; genus Zophobas; species Zophobas atratus. The sequence goes on from CM039450.1 coordinate 7,134,300, forward strand.
ATTAGACCTAATATTAGTGTGATTTTGAGCATATTCTCGATGTTATTAGAGCAGGACAGGTTTTTTTTTTCTAACTAATTGACAAGATTTCAAAGTATTCAGTTTTGCAATTCTTGATTTCTTCAATAAAATAAATTGACTCAGTCATTTTTTTTTTGAGTCACTCTGTATGTATAAACAAATCCAAAAAATATTAATGGAATTGTAAATCACAAGTATAGACTCATCATATTCTGAACATTTTAGATAGGGTATTTATAAAATTAAAACTAATTCAGGGTAAGAATTTGGTCAACACGTAAATTTCGTTGTAGTTTGAGCCTACCTACAAATTCTGCCCTTGGACGATTTGGACCGCCTCCTTCGGTGACGACCGGCAAAAATGATCCGCCCATAGGCTCAAAACATTTGCGTGCGACTGTACCAGTCCTCTCCATTCTTATCAATGACATAGTGAAAGGTCGGCTCACTGTAATCGTACGTGTGATTGGTTGTCGATCGCCACAGTTCCACCAATCACAACACTGCATTTATAATTTTAGTAAATAAACTCGTAGTTAAAATATTTTATTTTTATTACGATGAGTACAAATGCTTACATTTAATGTAACTAAAGAATTATTCGGAGCCCTGAAAAAAATGTTATTAAAATCATTCAAATCGAAAACATTTTGATTCAAAGCTGGCTCTAACTCACCGTTGGATCACAATCGGCGCAATGCCACGAATACCCCCTCTTTTTCGGACTTTTCTTCAACGGAGGATCCAAACAAGTGAAATGGTAAACTTTCTGGCAGTCGTCACATCTGAAATTTAATCTAAAAACCACGCCAACTTGACCCACAACCAAACGCACCTCACTGCATTATTAGCCAAAGTGGCAGTGTGGCAGACATCGCAAGCTTCGCTGCTACTCTCCACGGGTTTTTCTTTTGGAGTGGTTCTCAGCGGTGGAGTTTTTTCTTTCTCTGGTAATGTAATAACTTTGAGTGAAATAGGGGGCGGACCGTTGTCATCCTCATCGTTCGGTACATAGAAACACTGAGGATTCGATTCTGACGCCACTTCGCCCGCTGGCAACGGAATGGGCTTGATCTATACACAAAAAACTCAAAATTTTTTTTTGGCCAGTTTGTACTATTACCTTTATGGTGATTCTCGGATGTGGCATCGGCTCATCCAAATCAAAGCTTTTCTTCTTCCTCTTCCTCTTGTGTTCCTTCATCGGCGACCCCAACTCCGGGGAGTAGCGATTCTTGTGCTTCTCCCTTCTTCGTTTCTTCCCCGACTTCGACACATGCCCTTTACTCTCTTTCATTTGAAAGCCGTTCATTTCGCCAGTGTGTGTCACTACAACTTCAGTTAGAGTATCTTGATTCTCGTCCTGCTTGGGTTTCTCTGGTTCGACCGGTTTAATTTTGAGTTTGGGGGTTGACATTTCTGGGTCTGAACGAGCCTCACGGCTGTACCTACTCTTACTCCGTCGCGGAGTTTTAACTTCCTCGATCTCCGAATCGGAAGTTTTGTCACACTCGGAACACTGCCATCCGTACAGTTTCGATTTTTTAGGTAGACGGGTTAGAGGTGGATTTAAGCAGTTCAAGTGATAGTACAAGTAACAAGTGTCGCACTTGGTGAGGAGGTGCTGATCGCGTTTTTGCCGGCAAATCCCGCATTCGTTCAACATTAGGGAATCTTTAGAACAACAAGACTTAGTCGTGGTGGTGGTAGTTGCTATACGGGTGAAATCACACCAATATTAGTGTTTACATACCTTGTTTGGCGTGACTGCTAAGAACTCTGTCGGTTCTTCCAGCTGGAATTATATTATTCAACGGGAAACCAACTCCCATTTTTAGAGCGGCGGCTGTTGGAACCATCATAGGTTGAGTTGTTCTTGTAACTGGTGGCTTACCTAAGTCCTCGATATTCGGCAGATTTTTCGTGGGGCAAGCACTCAAAATCGCCGAATGGTACTTATGAATAGTTTGTTTCAAGTTGAGGTTCTTTTTGTTTTCTTCCGTACTAATTTTCAACAGCTTAAACCGAATTAATGTTTCTTGTGACGGGGTAAACCAAAAACTTACCTCGTCGTACTTCACCCTCAAGTCCTGTTGTTCCTCTAACAACTCCTTGTTGCTTAAAAGTAGCTTCTCTAGAGTGTCCTTCATCCCTTTTACCCGATCGTTACGGTCTAAATAGTACGCAATAAACTCCACCGTGAAAGCCGGAGGAATGTGCCACTTCTTTCGCACGTCTACCAAGGCGGCGGTCTGGGCTTCTTGCATTTCCAACACCATAGTGTTGATGCCCATCAACCCCGCTTTGCGAAGCAATTTACGACAAGCGGAAGCGCTAGTTGTGAGAAGACGCGGCATTTTTTGAGTCGGTACTAAAAAACAAATACAGAAAAGAAATACAGATATTCCAAATTTTAATTAGTTGCAACGGTACCCCAAGGTGGCGGCTTGAGAGATTTGTGATTCAGAAAATGTATTTTCTGTTTATCCAACTTTCGTGCGATTCGAACTTGTTCGGGGGTGTCTTTATGGCCCTCTTTTTCAAACTGAAGTCTTCTATAATGAGTTCGTAGTTGCAACGCTAGGTAATTTTTTTTACGTCGTTTGACTAAGGTTTTGTCGGAGTGAAGTTTGCAGTGTGCGTAAAAAGGATCGGCTTGGTCGACTTCTTCCGAATGAGCTTCGGACAAGAATCCTTCGCGTTGCGCACTGAGACAAAATAAAGAAATTATATTTTTTGACAATTAAAAATACCGGTCACACCTAATTAGATCACCGTTAGTGGCACTCGAGACACTTCCACAATTAGTGGCCTAACCAAACAAAATCAAAAATATGAAACCACGACATAAATTGAAAAAGTAAACACGACAAATTTATTTCCAACTGACGCAGAACTAAGATTTATTCAAATTTTGCTAATATTCGTCGTATTTAACAAAAGTCACCATTGCCACTTTAGTAACATTTCGCTTTACAAAGTTGTAGTTGGCAACGAGCACCAGTTCGGAGTGCTGTAGTTCGCGTTTCTTTTCGAATTTGGTGTTAAAATCGATTTTCGCGACTTATCTGGGGCGCATTTCACCTGAATACCGCCAAAACTAGGTAAGTCCACATATAAATCGCATTAGTAATGTATTTTTAAAAACTGTGTGATATCTCTGGTAATTTTTAAAATGGCGCCATTTTCAATTTCAAAATGGACGAAATAGACCCCCAAAAACGGGTTTCAAACGGGTTTTGGGGCCCCAAACACCTACCACGTGACATGGAAATACGTTTTGCACATGCCGGCGTCGCACCCAATGCATACTCCAGTCCGCGCAAACCGGTCATCCTGGCACAGGCTGCAGCTCTTCGCCCCCCATTTGCTGTACGGCATTTCGAATAAAGTCACGCTTGTTAGTTTATCCACTTCTCCAAAAGCCACTCCGGGCACATAGAGAGCGCAAACCAGATGAATCCATTTACCCACGTCAGTTTCTTTAAAAATGCCCCCTGAATTGGGGCACAGTTCGCAGATGGGGTCCATCACGCCGGCTTTGCACGCTTCGCAAAACCAGGGGGCTGTCGGCGATAGCGAATCGGTGCTGGCGAGGCTCGCGGAGTCCGAAACCCCATAGCAGGCCTCGTGTACGGTGACCCCGCAGTTGTCGCATTCGACGATTTCGTTGATGCCGTCGCTTTGGTCGCCCAGACAGCCGCTGCAGATGAGGATTTGGGCGTCCTTTTCATTGAACTATAAATTATATCCATTTGAAATACACTGACTTGTGTTTTAGAAGGACTTAAAACTAAGTTTACTCACAATGAAATTTTCAGCTGCCATTTTTTAGTGTTTATAGCACGCAAGTACAAGTACAACTACCCGTGTCTGTGTTTAAAATACTTAAAATTACAAGTATTGGAAAAATATTAATAATACATGGGTTGTTCTCAGAGCTACCATGAATAAAATATCTCAAAATCAATAATGATGTGGCAGTTCAGGAGCGTGTTTTTGAGCCACAAAACTTACTGCACTTAGCTGCAAATTGGCCCTTTGGATGACATCTGTGACGGATAACCCATCTCCATTGGGTAGATTTAAGTTTTTGAGTTCATCGAGATCAGATCCTTCGGATTCTTCCTCTTCGGTGCTGTGGTCATCTGAAAGACCGAATCAGCAATCAGCCCATTTTTGCACGAATTTCGCCTTACCTTCGTCGTTGCTCTTTCCAGAATCGTCGTCGTCGTCGCTGACTTCTGGATGGTCCTCGATTCTGAAATCAGAATCATCTGAACTCTCCTCTTCGAGATCAAAATCCAAGATCGACGCTTGCGTCTCCACGGGCTTCACTCTCCGCTTATTCGGGTCCCTTTCAACTGTTAAAAAATCCATTTTAGTAACGCAATTGAAAATTATCGATTAGCGTAAAAGTGCAAAGTTGTAACTCCAGCGTTACCGAAATCCGCAAATACGTGTAAAATCGGCGGCGAAAACCGCTCCAGATACGTACCCGAGCTCATTTTCGTCCCGCTTTTGACGTTATTAATTTATTTAAAAAATTATTTAACATGGATACCGCGACATAACCTCACTTTTACGCGTCACTCGACCGGTACACGAGCTTTATCGATTTTCGAAATGTGACCGGGAAATTTCGTGTGAATTTTGCGTTCCTGGGGTTCGGGGGCTTACTTACTTGCCGTTTTCGTGACGAAATCGATGTCTTCGGCTTTTTCTAAAAGGCTGCTCATGGTCGCGGACAGGTGGACCTTCTGGTCGAGGTACCCAAAAGAGTGGACCAATTGCTTCTACATCTTAAATTCGCCAGAGGTACAGCTGGGATTTGCGAACTCCCGGAAATGCCACACCGGGCATGAGCGTTGGTACTTTTTTTTCTTGTTTTCTCGTGGGAGGAAAACGGGGAAAGCTGGATTTTCGGGGGATGAACGCACGAGTGTGAGGGTTTAAAGCGGCGGGTTTGCGAAACGAACTTTTCGCGAGGGAATTTTTTAGGGGTTGGCGTTTTCGTATGAAAAGTTTTACGGTTTTTGAAAATGGATTTATTTATTTGCGACGAAAAATATTCAGTGTGGGAGTTTTGTCGAAATATTGGGAATTTTGTTGCAAAATTGTGCACTGATGGGTATGCAACACAAAGTGCATAGGGATATTGATGTTGGCGTATTGTGGGTTATCTAATCTAGAATACGATGCATCGCATTATACTTTTTTAGAAGGCTTGCAACTGACTATAAGTACGTTAAAAAAACGTGACTCAGATTAAAGGAAACATTTTCTTTATTTAAATTTATATTATTAATTAAATTTAAACAAACAAGATAACACCTATCAATTGTATATGTATGGTAAGAATATCTTGTTGTTGATAAACCGCTAACAAAAAATCCCCACCAACAACTTTAATGACGTCACCTTCAATTTGTACTTGGAACACGCCATTTAAATTTTATAAAATAACATAGCTCAGTTGGTTCGTAATTATGGTAATTCGAAAAGAATTCAAGAGAATCCGAAAAAACCCGAGTTCCAAGAGAATTCGAAAAAATCCGGGGTCCAAGAGAATATGAAAGAATACGAGGGAATATGAGAGAGTCCGACTAAATTCGAGAAGAATTGAAGAATATGAAAGAATTCGAGAGAATACGATAATTCAACCAAAACTAAGACGCCTAGGAAATTCAAGAAACTCAAAGAACAGAACGAACACAAGGAATTCAAAAAATGTAAAGAATCGGATGAAGGGGAAAAATGCAAAAAATTCAAAGAACTGAAGAAATCCAGAAAAATTCCAGTGAATCCAAAAACTAAATTAATTCGGCATTTTGTAGACTTCCAGAAAATCCGAAAGAATCCGAAAATAATTCGCAAGAATGTGAGATACGAGTGAATCCGAAAGAATGCGAAAAAATCCGAGAAAATCTGCAAGAGAACCGAAAGAAAATAAGAGAATCCGATCAAATTCCAGGAGGATCGGAGATAATCGCGAAGAATCCAAAAGAATCCGACCAAATTCCAAGAGAATCGGAAAGAATTCGGAAGAATCCGGAAGAAACTCAGAGAATACGCAAAAATATAAAATAATCTGGCAGAATCTGATAGAATTCAAGAGAATCTGAGACAATTTGACAGAAACCGAAAGAATCATAGAAAATCAAGTAATTTTATAAACATTCCAGTACTTGTTGTTTATGAATCCGCCTTGATGTTTTTGGGTAGGCATCATTATTTTCGCAGAAAGTCCAAATTAATAACAATTTTTAATACTAATATAAGTGGAACGAATCAGAACACTCAATGGATTCAATAGCTTATGTGGCCTTTTTTTCTTACACTGTGAGTGGCATTATTTATATTTTATTTAACTTATTATAATCATAAAAATATAAAAATTTACGAAAATCAAATTTTATAATTTTTCGAGGAATAAGACTACCTAGTTTTTATTATTTTGGGGGGACATCCTTTCAAAAATTGACAAAGATAACCGTGACTTTTAAGGCGATAATGATTATCCTGGCTCATATTGACATCTCATATTGACCTGACATAACCTGACTTGACTTATATTGAAATCTCCAAGAGTTATTATCGCTCTTTATAACGGGAAATAAATGTTCCTTTTGATATTTCATATAAGAATTTTGTAATAGCCGTTTCGGAACCCCAAGAGTATGAAAAAGTAGGTCCTTTTTCTCATCTATGGTGTCATTCGTTGACAATTTGATTTCCGAAATTACTGCATTGATTGACTGAATGACAATTTGTCTGATCATCCCCACCAACAATTTGACGGCGTCATCTCAAAATTTTGGGAAGTAAATGCCATCTAAATTTTCTAATAATATATTTCTATACCTGTGGTTTATGAATCCGCCTTTATTTTATTCTTATGTATTAAAATTGCCATCTTTTGATTTCACTGTTATCTAATCCCGCTGTCTGGTGCCGACTTGACACTCGACTGTCACAGTGCACAGTCCTAAATCCGACGTCATTGGGGGGAGTAGTTTAGATTTTTTTTAAATTATGATAACCCTGAAAATATCATTCCTATTAGCAATCAAATTGAAAGAAGTAGCCCCGATTCCGACCCACAAACCTGGGAAAAAAGGCAAAAAGGGAAAGCGCGGAAAATCGAAATCGAAAATCGGAAGCAAATCCAAAACTAAAACCAAATCCAAGACCAAACCTAAGTTAAAATCGAAAGGCAAAAACAAATCTAAATCGGGCAAAAGCAAAAAATCGCAAAACAAGAAGGAAAAAAAAGAGGACGGAGAAGACGAAACTTACGCTGTAATCGCGGTGGAAAATCCTATCAGTTACGTTCACATTGACTACGATTTGTTTGGTAAAAAATTCAAATACGGGGTGGATGTGGTTTGTTGGGAGTCGGTGGCAAAAGTACGATTTTTGAATGTCTCGCAATTTTACTGACAGATTTCTTGACAGATCTTTACGAAACATGGCACTAAATGTTTGAAAACTGTCGTCAGGGACGAGGTTGTTTGGGTACCGGTCTTTCTGGAGCACTATTTAAATCCGCTCACTACAGAAGACGTACGAAAATTGCTCCAACAGGAGATTACGTTGGAAGTGAATATCGGGCAAAGCTACGTCGGAAAAAAGTAAGGGAACTAAATGTGTGTAGACGAAAATTTAGGAACGTCGTAGGGCACAGTCAGACAAAACTTCTGTTTTCTATCTGCGCAAAGACGATTCTAACAACGAGTACTTTCCTGAAGTGTTGCTCAAAAAACCTAAATCGAACGAAGAGCAGATGGATTCAATTTGGAAGAAGTTGCTGACTTTTCCGATTAATCGTGAAATTGTGACGTGGATGTACAACATGGGTAGGGTCAGTATGGCAAAAACTGTTAAAGTAGCTCTAAATTCTAGACGACGTCCATGCACACAAGATTGCCAAAATTGTCACAAAGAGGTCACTTGGTCAGGAGATCCATTGTAAGGATTTTTGTGACGATGGGAAAACCAAAGGGGGTAAGCCAGACAAAAAAGGAAAGAAGAAACGTGGGAAGAGTGGTAGTAAAAAGAGCAAGAGCAGTAAGAAAAGTAAAAAGGGCAAAACTAGTAAAAAAGGTAACAAAAGTAAGTCCAAAAGTGGTAAAAAAAACGCAAAGGAAGTGTCGGCGAAACTGGACTTTAAAATCCCTGCGCACGTTTTTCTATCTGATCCAGAGTTAGCACTTTACCAAGTGAAGAACACTGGTACTAGATTGGACGAACTCTATATCTTGCTGAGTAGTGACAACATTTTAACTACTGATCAGAAACTAGAACTGTCCCCTTTGTTGGTAAAAATTCGGAAAATTAACAACTTGCCTGAAGATTATTTAAAAGCAAATGGGTGCGTTTGACTACTTTAGTACTTCTAGCTCTTTTAATGTCATTTTAGGTTCAAAAACGTCTACGTCAATTGTGACATTCCTGGAATAACACAATTTAAGACTTCTTTTAGACCTATAGGTAACACGCTCCACTTCGACGAATCTAGATTCATCATCACCGCTGATTATCCTTGGATTAACATTCTGGAGATCTTAGAAACCCGACGAGTTACGACAAAGGTAACCTCCATGTTTGTTTGTAGTCATGATTCACCCATCTCTGTAGATTATTGGTGTAAAAGAACAACCACAAAGTCACAAGAGTGGAAAGAAGAAAGGTAAAAAGAAAACCAAGAAAGACAAGAAGTCTAAAAAGTCCAAGAAGTCGAAATCAAGCAAAAGTTCGACCGATCGCGGTCCAGTTGTAACCAGTTTTGACTTAACTGGAGCTACCTTCGACCTCAGCTCTTTGGCAAGCACGTTTTTCCTATTCAAGGAAAAAGGACAGTGCTACACTTTGGAGTCACTACCTTCGCAGACCAGACTTGCGGCTGAATGTTTTTTTATGGATCGTTATACTATGAACGAAGTGAATTTTAATAATATGGACAGAGTTGTGTCCGATTCGCCTCTGTCCGGTCCTGTAATGCTTTTTAATGGCACCACCGTCAAATTTGAGGCGCGGTTCTTAATCCCCGTATTTCCTTTGTATTATGTCAAAGATGTTGGTGGCACCTACAAACGCCTCCTAGTTATACTGTCCAAAAAAGAGATCGCTAAGTTGTTTCTGGGGGCGATTATGTTGTACAACCATCGTATTCTAGGCGGTGCACCTTTATTGATTCCTAATTTTCTAATGAAGAAACGAACAGGTCTAATCGCGTTCGACAGATGTAATGACCTCATTTCTGGATTTTCCATAGACGATGGCACTTCTGTTATTACATACGTAGAAGGTCCTTCAAATGGTTATATCTTGCACTTAGTACACCAAATTACTTCTATGAACTATTCCACAGCTAGAATCTTTTATAATTCGGACTACATCTTCAAAGAAAGACTTTACGCGAACTTCCACAAGAACAGTGGAATGTACGTTATGACTTTAAAGCTACCACTGGTTGATATTTTTGCTGAGCAGAAACTATACGTGGAAGGGAATGCACCACTGCACTGTTTTAAAGCGATTCAGAAGTTAAATCTGATTCTGAATTCTTCTACGTTCAAGTCGATTTTGAGTTTTGAATTGTTACCCACAGAGGTTGAATTGTTGTCGTTTGCTGTAGAATATGGTTTTCAAATCTGGTATAAAGGCCCGGAGATAGATCTAAACGAGAGTGTGTGGTGGAAATCGAACACTGATCTATTTGGAGGTCTTCCGTTGAAATAAAGTTTTAAATGTTTGATGTGGAGTTTCATTTCCGCGAAACGCTAGCGTCTGCAGGAATCTGAGTCGTCACAAAAACAACATTCTTGGAGCACTGAACGCTTTATTGGAAAGAACTCATAATTATACAATGCTACAATAGAAGTGGTAACGCTAAACAAACGAAATGAGTCGAAAGGGTGAAGGCAAGCGAAGAATAAATAAATAGTCTACTAAGACATGTTGAGTAGTGTCGTGGCAGTGCTTTTTTTGCAAAATTGCTATTATTTTTTTCTTCTATATGCCCTGTACACAGAATATTGGTTACTTCTTTTGTAGTGAGTTTACATTCATTTTTTGTATATATAGATTTTATATTGGACTAGTTCTTCAGGTGGACATTTGATCGAACACACATTATTTTGTTGATTTCTATAACAGATACTGATGATTACTTTGGTACCATTGTTTTTTGGTGGGGTGTACATTTATCTTTTTAGTGGACTATTTTTGTTAACATAAATGTTTGAACATCTATTACATATTATCTGGAGACACTTATTAAATTCGGGCTATTTTTGGTTTGTGATAACTATGTTCATACATCTAGAGTTCAAATGCGAATGACTATGTGAAGTATTATGTTTAAAAAATTGTGCACATGACGTGTTTAGAAGTTTGAACCCTCGACGTATCAATTAAGTATCGTAAATGTGAAGCATTTCAGTGCCCAATCTATAATTACTTATAAACTACATAAAAGCAGTTAAAGAAAACCTATCTAGCCTAGATTTTATTATCTAACATTTATAAACATTTACTGTCAAAAATATGAACATTTATACACAAACACACTTATTTACAATAACTTATTTAGTGTGACGCATGATCAAGAAAATTTGTTCTCGCGGTATGCCTTGAAAACAATGGTGGATATTCGATATAGTTCGGACTCTTACACTTTCGTCGTGAGGTCAGATTTGGTTGATCGTGCGTTACAAGCAATTTATTCTAATATCAGACATTACACATAGTTACCATATAACATAAACCGTTCAAGTTCTATTACAGTAGGTAATGCAAGCAAAGCATGGGTTTTTATGTGGTGAGAATGTTTATTATGGAATGTAATAAGTTTAAGGGCACTACAAAAGGATTTCACGTATATAGTGTATATATAAACAAGTTCTCTGATAGATATCATAGATAAAACATTCGCAATTTTTTTCAGTCAAATTCAACAAATTTCTTTTTAGATTAATAATAGCATCTTAAAATAATTTCAATGAGAAGGCAATTTTTTTAATAAATAGGTTAAAGTTTTTTAATCTTTAAATCTGTCAACATCTATTAATAGTATATGTTTTGATAGAACATCTGTTAAATAACTCCTGAAATGCTTCAGTTTATCTTCAGTAATACGTGATAATGAAGTCATGCGCACAAGTGCACTATTCCAGCAAACTCCTTAGGATAAATTTGAACGAGTAAACCGGTTAAGTTCGCGCTGATAGTGCCCCCCCTGTGACACATCCAAATTCATAATAATTTAATCGATATAAATCTTTAAAAATAGTCTAATTTAGAATCTACTTATATACAATGCAAAAATAATTTCACTAATAAAAAACTGACTTATGTACAAATCGTAAACAATACCTACAACTTGATAAAATTAGGATCGAGTCTTGGTGCAAGAATTGATTATGAGTAGTCAAAGTCGTGTCGTTCATGTCATGATATATTGTTGACGTCGCTGTGGAGAATTGCAGCATTCAATATAAACAACACAAGAAAATGGAAATCATCCACATTAAAAAAAACTACTCCCTGCTACTGCAACCCTTCACAAAATCGGTGGTTTCGTCGTTAAGTTTCCACGTTTTATGACTAAAGGACGCGTTTATAGTAGTAACCATTTGGCAGCCATCACCATCATCAAATGACCCGCGAAATCCAGAGCGGCGGCCTTGCTAACCTGTACATCCCCGTCTTGCAAGAAAGGTGCATCTATGACGTGGATCACGCCGTTGGTGCAAGCGACATTTGGCCGGAAAACTGGTATCCGTTCGCCCTTCCAGTGGATAATGTAGGCTGCGAAAAATCAAACACACATAAGACATCCAAATGCTCATAAGGAGGGAAATTCCATGCACATCGCACCTCTTCAGGCGCTAAAAGTAAGTTGACACTGTCGAGTTGGCGAAATTTGACGCCCTGACCCGGCGAAACTTGAACCGGCGTAAACTAACAGTGGCCTGATTGGCTGCTGCGGATGCATATGGAGGTGCAAACAAGCAGCCAATCAGAGTGTCGCTTTCGTAAGGAAGAGACAATTCAAAATGAGGAAGAAAAATTGTTTTGATAGAACTTCCCTCACATCGAAAGTACAATCCAGCATTTTCGAGTTGTGATGACCTCATTAAAATTTTTGCAAGGACACGTTATCAACTTGAATTGGTGCAGTGTAGTACTTGCTAAGGTAAGATTGATTTTGGTAATGGACATACCCTTTAAGAAAATAAAGGGTGGGTGGGAGGGGCTAGTACTTGCTAAGAAAAGACTAACTGTGGTAGAGGACATACCTGTAAGAAAATAGAGGGCGGGTGGGCGGGGCTAGTACTTGTTAAGATAAGATTGATTTTGGTAAAAGATATACCCTCTAAGAAAATAAAGAGTGGGTAGGAGGCGTATTATTTACATTCTGTTAAATTTGTTTGAATTATTTTCGGATTCTCCCTGATTCACTCGGATTCTTCCGGATTCTGTTAGATTTTCTCGGATTCTTTTCGATCCTCTCAGAATTTGGCCGAATTGTCTCATATTATCATGTATTCTTTGTGATCCTTTTTAGATTGTCTTCGTACTCTTTCGGATACTATCGGGACTTGGATTCTTTCGGATTTTCTCGTATTCTTTTGGACTCTTTGTATATTATTTCGGATTATGTCGACTTCTTTGGAATTATTTTAGAATTCTCTTATTCATTCAGACTCTTTCGGACTCTGCTGCACACTCTTTCCGTTGCTTTCCCAATCCTCTCAAAATTTGGTCGATTCTTTTATATTTTCTTTCGTTCTTTCGAATTTTCTAGAATCACGAATTTATTCGGATTCTGTCCTATTCGTTCGGATTCTTTGCATTTTATTTAAGTGTCAAATTCTCTCCAATTGTCGCATTTGTTCGAATTCTCTCTTATCCTCTCGGAATTTAGTCGGATTCTCTGATATTCTTTTGTATTCTTCTGGATTCTCTTATATTCCTTGGGATTCTTTTAGGATTCTCTTCGTATTTTCTCGGATTGTTTGCGTATTTTTTCGGATTCTGTTGAATTCTTCCGAATTATTATAGGATTCTCTCTGATTATTGTCAAATTCCTTGGATTCTTTCGCATTCATGCAGATTCTTCCAAGATCTCTCGGATTCTTCCGGATTCTTTCCGATCCTTTCAGAATTTGGTCGAATTGTCTCATATTATCATGTATTCTTTGCGATCCTTTTGAGATTCTCTTCGTATTCTTTGGAAAACTCTCGGGACTTGGATTTTTTCGGATTTTCTCGTATTCTTTTGGACTCTTTGTATATCATTTCGGATTATGTCGACTTCTTTGGAATTATTTTAAAATTCTCTTATTCACTCAGACTCTTTCGGACTCTGCTGCACACTCTTTCCGTTGTTTTGGGATTTTCCCAATCCTCTCGAAATTTGGTCGATTCTTTTATATTTTCTTTCGTTCTTTCGAATTCTCTTGAATTACGAATTTATTCGGATTCTGTCCTATTCGTTCGGATTCTTTGCATTTTATTTAAGTGTCAAATTCTCTCCAATTGTCGTATTTGTTCGAATTCTCTCTTATCCTCTCGGAATTTAGTCGGATTCTCTGATATTCTTTTGTATTCTTCTGGATTCTCTTATATTCCTTGGGATTCTTTTAGGATTCTCTTCGTATTTTCTCGGATTGTTTGGGTATTTTTTAGGATTCTGTTGAATTCTTTCGAATTATTATAGGATTATCTCTGATTCTTGTCAAATTCCTTGGATTCTTTCGCATTCATCCAGATTCTCAAATTATATGCCTCCCAAATTCTTAAGATTTTTCTGGATTCTCTCCGATCCTATACGAATTTGGCCGGTTCCCTTCGTATCTTCTTGGATGCTTCGTATTCTTCCGGATTCTCTTTTGCCCTTGACTGAATTTGGCCAGTTTCTTTCGTTTCCTCTCGGGTTCTTTTGTATTCTTCCAGATTCTTCTCGATCTTCTCAGAATTTGGCCGATTCTCTTATACTTTATTGTATTCTGTCAAATTCTCTGCAATTGTTTTCAGATTCTCTCTAGTTCACTCGGATAGTTTTAAATTCTACCAGATTCTCTCATATTATTTTGTATTCTTTCGGTTCTCTTGTATTCTTTGGGATTTTTTTCGTATTCTTTCGGATTCGTTCGGACCTCTGATTCCGTCGAATTCTCTCGTATTTTTTCAGATTCTTTAGCGTATTATTTTCGGATTCTTCTGGATTCTGTCAGATTTTCTCGGATTCTTAAGGATTCTTCAGGATTCTCTGCGGTCCTCTCGGAATTTGGTCGGATTCTCTCATATTCTCTTGCATTCTTCGGGATTCTTTTATATTCTGTGGGATCCTGTTGAATTCTTAAGAATTATTTTTGGATTCTCTCTGATTCACACGGATTCTTCCGGATTCTGTCAGATTTTCTAGGATATTTTTGCATTCACCCAGATTCTTAAGGATTCTTGCGGATTCTTCCCGATCCTCTGGGAATTTGGCCGATTCTCTTATACTTTCTTGTATTCTCTCATATTTTTTCGGATCCTTTGCGTATTATTTAAGATTCTGTCAAATTCTCTGCAATTGTTTTCAGGTTCTCTCTGGTTCACTCGGATAGTTATAAATTCTATCAGATTTTCTTAGATTCTTTCATATTCTCTTATATTCTCTTGTATTCTTTTGGTTCTCTTGTATTCTTTGGGATTTTTTTCGTATTCTTCTGGATTCTCTCGGATTTAGGATTTTTTCGAATTCTCTTGTATCTTTTTGAATTCTTTTGTATTATTCAGAATTGTATCTAAATATTTCTCTCCAATTATTTTCGGAGCCTCCGTGATTCACTCGGATACTTCCAGCTTCTGTCCGATTTTCTCGGATTCTTTCATATACTCACGAATCGTCGTATTTTCTAGAATTCTTCCGCATTCTCTCTTATCCTCTCGGAATTTGGTCATTCTCTTGTATTCTTTCGAATTCTCTCATATTCTCTGAAATTCTTTTCGTATTCTTTCGGATTCGTTCGGATCTCCGATTCCCTCGGATTCTGTCGTATTTTTTAGATTCTTTGGCCTATTATTTCCGATTATGTTGAATTCTTTCGAATTAATTTCTTATTTTCCCTGATTCACTCGCATTCTTCCGGATTCTGTCAGATTTTTTTGGATTTTTAAGGATTCTTCCGGATTCTCTCCGGTCCTCTAGGAATTTGGTTGGATTCTTTCATTGCATTCTTCGGGATTCTTTTATATTCTTTGGGATCTTGTTGAATTCCTACGAATTATTTTTGGATTCTCTCTGATTCACACGGATTCTTCCGGGTTCTGTCAGATTTTCTAGGATATTTTTGCATTCACCCCGATTCTTAAGGATTCTTCTGGATTCTCCCCGATTCTCTTGGAATTTGTCCTATTCTCTTATACTTTCTTGTATTCTCTCATATTTTTTCTGATTCTTTGCATATTATTTAAGATTCTGTCAATTCTCTGCTATTTTTTTCAGATTCTCTTTGGTTCACTTGGATAGTTATAAATTCTACCAGATTTTCTTGGATTCTTTCAGAAACGTCCGGATTCTTTCACATTCTCTCATATTCTTTTGTATTCTTTCTTTTGGTTCTCTTGTATTGTTTGGGATTGAATCTTTTGGGATTCTTTTGTATTATTCAGAATTGTGTATATTTCTCTGCAATTATTTTCGGATCCTCTGTGATTCAGCGGATACTTCCAGATTCTGTCCGATTTTTCGGATTGTTTCATATTCATCCGGTTTCTTTCGCATACTCTCGAATTCTCTCGTATTCTCTAGGATTCTTCCGGATTTTCTCTTATCCTCCCGGAATTTGGCCATTCTCTTGTATTCTTTCGAATTCTCTTATATTCTCTGGAATTCTTTTCGTATTCTTTTGGATTCGTTGGCATCTCCGATTCCCTCGGATTCTCTTGCATTTTTCAGATTCTTTAGCGTATTATTTTGAATTCTTTCGAATTATTTTCTCTAATTCACTCGGATTCTTAAGGATTCTTCCGGATTCTCTGCGGTCCTCTCGGAATGTGGTCGGATTCTCTTTGATTCACTTGGATTATTCCGGATTCTGTCAGATTTTCTAGGATATTTGTGTATTCACCCAGATTCTTTCAAATCTCTTGGATTCTGTGGTATTTCTCCCAGATACTTAAGGATTCTTCCGGATTCTCCCCGATCATATCGCGGAATTTGGTCAATTCTCTTATACTTTCTTGCATTAAGTATCTCATATGTTTTCGGTTTCTTTGCGTATTATTTAAGATTCTGTCAAATGTAATAAATATCAATGCAATGATAAATCACGAGTAAAAACTCATCATATTTTGCACAGTTTGGGCAGAATTTATTCGGCAAAATTTTGAGATGACGTCATCAATTTTTTGGGGGGAATAAACAGATATATTTTGATTAACAATTTACCATGATTACAATAGATTTAAAACGTCTGCAAACTTTCAAACTATTCAGTTGTGTAATTCAGATTTATTCAACAAAATAAGGAAATTAAAAAAATATGAATGCAATGATAAATTATAACTATAAACTGATCATAGTTTACACACTTTAGATAGGATATATTCAGGAAAATTTTGAGGTGACGTCATTACATTATTGGTGGGGATGATTAGACAAATTTTGCTTAGCGTTTTACCATCTATATCATTTTCTTAATATAAATACAAAATTTGACAAGAATTGGTCTAGTACTTTCGGAGATTACCTGTCTAATAAAAATCGGGACTGCAGACAGACGGACAGACAGACAGACGGGAACAGAAAACGTAAAAGTAAAAAACCACTTCAGTGGGACAAGTCGAAAGGAAGACATTTTGAACGTGACGTTCTCATTTACTCCGTACGAGGGTACCAGTTTCTTTCACCTCATTAAAACTTCCCCCTTAATTATACCTTCTATACACCCTCACTGCAATCCCGGTGCTGAGTGTTTCCTACCGACCTATCGCAAATTTGCAATTAGCGTGCCGCAGTGCACTGTATCAGATTTCATTCGACCTCATTTTCAGTTTACATCACGCGAAAGCGAAAAGCCCAAGCGGTGTATTTGACAAAACAGTGCTCGCACTGAAAATGAGAACACGAGACATAAGCACTCCTCCAGTAGCTGTGAAGACAGCGACGTTCAACTTACTTATATTACTCGAGGGGTCGTCTTAGTAGTGGAAAAAAGAAAGTCGTAAGAATGCAGATCGGATGAAGCTCGGTGTAGATTTTGCGATACTTACTGTGATCGTTGCTCTCCTCCACATACAGCGACAATTCCCCGCGTACGGTTGGCAGGCTGATCTCGGTCCGGGGGCCGTACATGTCCTCGTTCCGCTCGGAAGTCAGCTGCTTGATGCGTTCCATGGTGTAGGGTTCGTCGGAGATGACGAGGTGGCGCTCGAGGATGTTATTAGCCTGGGTTTGATTTTTGTAAATAGGGCAAAGTTGGATTTGAAATGCTACTTACGTGGTAGTGGTACTGGGGCATGAATAGTTTTTTGACGGCGGAGGGGTGGTCGACGCCGGCCTCGTCCCACGCCTCGTTCCGAGGCACGAAATAGGTGAATTTTTTCGTGGTGTCGGTGAGTTGGTTGTTGAATCCGCCTTGATTGCCCAATCGGAACGTTTTGCTGTAAAATGGGTTTTTACGACCTGGGTGACGAGGAAGTGTCATAACTTACTTGAGTGAATAATCGGTGAGCAATTTATCGTATACTGTTGTGTAGGGGACTCCCAGGACTCTGTCGATAATGTGAATAACACCGTTGGTGGCTGCCAAGTCTGGCTGAATTACGGTGGCATTAACTCCACCCCCTTCGACAGTTACGGTCCTATTAGTCCCTGATGTTACCACATTGAAGTAGAGGTCGGTGGTGGGGTCTTGTGTGTGCACCTTAGTAGGAAAACGTTATTACTGTCATAATCGTAAAAATGGTTTATTAAATCACTAAGTCTGTAGGGGTGGGAAGGATTTATTATGGCTTACCGATTAGAGCTGAAATCGCACAAAGCGAACTTTTTAACATTCAGATAAGCTGACTTTCATAGCCTTGCACGACTTCGCATTTCGAACGTGTAACAAAAAACGAGTTTTTGTGACACGTTGCACACAATTTTTTTTTTTCAGAAATTTCGACTAGTGCTGCAACATCTAAGTCTAAAATGCTACCTACAACTTAAGATAATATAGCTTTCCAACTTAATTTAAAAAAAATAATGAATGGCGATGGCGTTGTGTGTCCAAAAGTTGTGAGTGTGGTAACAGTTAAACTCAGATGTTATCCAGGTCGCGGTGCACGCTTAAGCTGCTGACAGTTGAAACGAAACACTATTGCTTAGGCATAATATGTAACCCGATGGTGCATCACCTTGTTCAGAACGTACGATTAGTGAAATCAAGTCGACCGAATTAAATTTTCAAAAGCTTCCCCAGCAATAAGCGCATAATTATGGCTAACCAACTAACAATCTAACAAGCATATCATGGTGACCAGTAATTAGCCCGTGAACGCTCATACGTTGTGGTTAATTAAATAACATCTGGAGACAGCTGGAATCGTCGGACACGTGACACCCTCCCAAAGCAACCCCACACAACTCACCCTCTTGTCCCTGCTGTTGCCAATATTGATAATCTTGTCGACGTACAAGCGGGTATCGGTAATCAGGTGCATCCTCAGAATGTCCTTGAATTTGTTCTTGTTACTGATGATACTATTCAGGGTATAGTCATCCCGCCAGGCGGCGTCGCACGGCGCAAATAACGTAATGTCATGGGAGCGTTCTAGCGTATTGAAGAACTCTTTGTAGTCAGCGTCAGTAATAGCCCGCACAAAACTGCTTAGAATGCCACCGTCTTTTTCCTAATGATGTGAAAAATATCGTATAAATGTATGATTGTAAGTCGCGTGCATCGTCTGTCTATTGGTCGTGCAGCAACCAATGAGCAAAGGGTCCCCAAGGACCGGATTGTGATTGGCTAGAAGACAAAAGATGCACGTGTGTGTACACTATTCACAGTAACAAAAGCATGACAGACATGCATGACAACCCAATCGAGTAGAAGCTTTTGAAATTATAATTACTGTATTATCATCACTAAAAGCCGGTTCGATCGCTTCCAATATACACACCGAAGTTTTCATTGTCTTACGGATAATATAATATGCATTGATGAACATTCATGCTGAAGGAGGTTTCTGTAATGTAATATTTTATTGTTTATTTCGCGTTTAAGCTTCTTTGCTTGTTTACTATTCGAGGATTTAATTACCTGTACTGACTGACATGGAGAAAGATAAGGCGCTTATGTGTTCAGAACTTACGAGCGCACGAATAATTAATAGCGTTCGGATTTTTAGACAATTAAAGTTGACGGATTTTGATACGATTCTTACACTCCCCCTCGAGTCACGGGGATTTTTTAAAAACACTTCACCATACGATTATTTCACTAAATCTTTTTGTTTAGCTACAAAAGGATGTGGATCGAACTCGTTTCAAAAATTTAATCCGACAAAGCAGCAAATAGAAAAAGTGTTAAAATAATAATAATAAATGTGGTTTTCAAAGTCAAAGCAGAAGCTTTTGAAATTTGTCTAATACATTTTTGTGACGGTACGAGTATAGTGGGCGCAAATTTGACCTGCTTCGTGCGTACGATTCGTAACAAAATATGAAAATGTAAGAAAACCGGTGTGATAAAAGTGCACTTAGAACCACCTTCGTGTGTATTTTCGGTGTGCCAACTTTCGTAGTGTTGGTAGATGTATAATTTTCGTTGTCCCTGGTGTCAGCACAGGACGAAAATGATACATCTTGCGTTTTTCGAAAACGTAGAAGCTGGCGCAGCAAATTACAAAGGTCGCATTCCAGCGGAAGCCCCATTCTTCGTTCAAGTGGAAAGTCATTGTCACAGCAGTGATGCTTATGAACGTACGGACTCTTTTTTCCACTTATAGCTACATATTCTACGCTTTCATCCAACACTCGCTTTCATGTTTTATTTGCAAAGGACAAAAATTAAAGCGTGCTGCTAAACGCTCACAAAAGCATACGACGTTTCACAGTGAGTGTAAACATTTACTAAACCACCAAGTTACCTTATTCTGCAGCAGTTTCCAAAAAGATGAGCAGAAAATAAGCGGATGAATTAATGTTGCACGACGACACAAAGAGCATGTTCAGAATCGATGAAAGTGAGGTTTGCGCTAGTTTCGAAATTTACAAGTCGGCAAACTCCACTTTCGATGCTTTGAACAAGAAGCTTACACTAGCAAGACAAAAAAAGAAATAGAAATAATCTCGGAATAATTCACGCGGTTGTTAGCTACCCCCTAACTGGTGCTTGCGCCCATAAATTGGGATTAATTTATGTCTAAATGTAATGGGGATGCGTATGGTGTGTGTCGTGTTAAATGTGGAAGTATTTATCGTGGCGCAATTAAATTTACATTTTATTTATAGGTTTATGTACAGGTTTAGCAAGGCACTACGCGTACGCTCTCAAAATGACGCTTCACTAAATACTTGGGTGGAATTTACAGCGAAATCGCTTACGATTATTTACACTTTTGGGAAGCATCCACACAACATTTTTCGTGATCAAATTACTTGAGCACACTATAACTACAGTCAAAGCGATGCAATTTGTCAAATTTTTACATAAATAAAAGTATTAACGAACTGAAACCTGCTCTAGCTAAGATTATCTTTCCACGTACAAGAAGAAACGGGTCTTCAACTTCTTCCTTCTTTTTATAGCCAATGTTGCAAATATAATCCATTTGTTCCTGTTTCAAAAAATACATTAATACGAAATTTTGCTCAAACGAATGACATTTTCATGTATGTGTATATTGTGGTGTGGTTTGTACGACAATCACCGAATGAAAAATTTTTGCCTTTGAAAAAAATTTTGTGAAAAAGCTGAAAAACTGCGTGAATTAAAAGAAAACACGGTTTGGTTCGACAATGGGGTGGCGGTGGAGACCTACCTCTAGGAGCTCTCGGACGTTGTTATCCACTACCATGAGGGGTCGCTGGATGAGGTGGACGACGCCGTTTTTCACGGGTATGTTGGCTTGGACGATCTCGGACAGAACAACTCCTTGCTGGTGGTGTCCGTCGCTCAGCAGGGTGTGGCTTTTCACGTAGTCTACAAAACACATTTTCATTCCAAAGTGGTGTAACCAGGCGGGAAATTCAAACTCAGCGACCCGCTTTGCTATGACGATGAGCTGCACTAGGTCAAGCCGCCGCGCATGCGCGCGAGTTCAAATTTCGCGCCAAAACTGGGCTACATTGTCACAATTCTTACTTATTATATTATTAGGGCCTCTGTTTTCTTGAGTGAACGAAATCACGACTCTCACGTTATTGTCGCCGTTGGCAAGGGTTTCGAAAGGAACGTCTTTTTTGGTGGGGGCTGTGAAAAGTACCTTCTTTGGGATGACGTGACCGTCGATGATTTTACCGTCTATCAGGGCGGCACGTTCGTTCTGGAAATTTTTGCTCTATAATTTTTCAATTGGTAGAATAAGACAAGGGGAAATTTGTACCATGTGGCAATATATGGCAAATACGGTGGTCAAAAACGATGGAAATTTTTATTTAGGGGGGGAGTATTGAATTGAACTTGTGAAAAAAGATTAGGAAGAGTTTTTGAAGAAAAAAAAAAATCTCTCCGGAGAGAGAACTGGCGCCCGAGGAACCGCTCCCGTAGAAGGCGGTTAAAGTGACTTTAGGGCGTGTCACAACTCCTACTACAATATCGACGCACTCTTAATCAGCAGGAAAAATGGTAACATTGCCTTCTTGACAAGGTTTAATTAAAAAAAATAAATAAAAAGCTAAAGTAAAATTAGAAGGTGCGGTATTTTTAGGAAAGTTTACCTTAACGAATCCTTCGTCAACAGGAATGAAAAATGTGTGTCCTCCTTCCGTTTTGAAGATGTCTTCTTTCTTAGTTTGCTCGACTTTCTGGCGGAAAGTTCTGAAATTTCGTATTAAACAGTGATATGTGGATGAATGTGCTCACTTTGTTGTCTAAATTGAAAGCTATTGATATAGAAACCGGCTACATACAATATAATGAATTTCTGTTAACGAATTGATATTACGGTTGCAAACTTTGCATCAAAGGCTGGCATAAATCCTTGCATTTCAATCAAACTTGTGGAAATACAGAGTCTGCGGAATTCAGTGGCGGTTCGATTAATGACCAAAAAAAATTTTGTTTTGCCAAAATTACACTTTTAAGTTGTTTGCTTAAAGCAGACGGGGCAAATATAGCCCCATAATGAACAACTTGGTCAATGACCACGTGCCGTGAATTCACTCCGTTTTGATTAATTTCTTTAATTCCGAACGCAAATGTCATCAGAATTTACAAACATTGGCCGGAAGTTCGGCATTTGAACGTTTTCGGTGTCTTACCTTAGCCTGTGTGGGTTGACGATGAACGACTCGTAAAAGTGCAAGAATTCGAACGCCGTCGGGTTGTATATCTTCGCCAGATTCTTAGGCCCCGTGGTAGGCACCAGGACTTCGTCGATCTTGTGTAGAATCTAAAACCGAGCATTTGCAGAAGATTGAGGACATTCCAGTTGGAAAGTGTAGTAGAATAAGTCGTGAAGGGCTCGCGAGGCCCACTTTAAATCTACTCCGAGAGGAAATGCGTGTCGTAAAATGTGGAGAGCAACCCTCGGGACCTCGTGTATCGCGTAATCGTGAATTATAAGCTATGGAAGTAACGGTCAAGAGGTTTAATCAGTGAGAAACTTTCCCGATTTTGTGTTTGCGGCTAGATTGAAAATCCTGCGTTTCTCCTAATCGAATTATGATGGAGCAATTGTGTCGGATATTAAAAATTATAAAGGTCGAGGCGGGTTTATGGAGATTTGCGTTGGAAATGTGTCTGCTTTATCAGGTTTGGGGAAGTGGTCGTGTTATTTTAGGGAGGGATGGACGATTATAATTCCCACGGTTTGCATAAAGTGCTGCCGCTGCGGAATCGCGGCTTTTTCTATCACAAAGACCTGGAGGTGCGAAATGACGGAAGGACCGGGGAACTTCAAGGGTGCGTGTTAATATGGTCTTTGACGGGAGATGGATAGAGCACGATTCGCATGGAGGGCTCTGTCTGTGTGTCACTCTGAATACATCGGGTCGAGGGGATTACATTTCAGGATTCTAATAGACTTCGCTTCTGGAAAACATCATTGAACGACGTTTCTTTACGGCTTCGGGGAATATCGAGATGCGGGATAGGAAAATTGCTGAACATAAATTTGTATGTATGATCGCAGTTACTGTAAAGTGTGAAGGAAGGTAAACTGGGGGCGGTGATCGACGTCGAAATAATTAATGGCAGGCTTTTCGGCGAAAAATGACGAACACTGAAAACACCCATTTTAAAATCGTATTAATTCCTTCTCGAAAGTTGATGTAGAATTTTTTTTAGGTAAGTATGATATTTTTTGACATTTCTTTGTCACTGTTCTTCATTTGCAGGTTATTTTTCATATAAATTCCTTTTTATTTGAACCATAATACTTGCATTATTTTAGGTGTCATTTCGACTTAAAAAACAGCCTTTCTTCAGATTTAACGGAACATAACTCCAAAACGCTACAGAAATCCACATGGCAGTTTGAATCACTCCATTTCTAGAACCTTTCTTGTCCCACAAACAGATTTTCAGACCGGATAGTCGATCTGTGTAATATGAAGAGAGGAATATATAGGAAGGTGTCATTTTTGACTTTGAAAATAGCCTTTGTTCAAATTTAACGGGACATAACTTCAAAACGACACAAAAGTACGAATTGCGGTCTCAAGCTTTCGATTCTCTGAAGCTTTCTAGTTCTGGAAACAAAATTCCAGATAGGATACCCGACGCAATTAGAATAGAGAGAAGAATATATATGGTGTAATTTTTGACTTAAAAACCGCTTTTTTCAAATTTAACGGGATATAACTCCAAAACGGTACAAAAGTCCGCATGGCAGTTTGAAGCACTCGTTTCCTGGAAGCTTTCTTGTTCCGTTAGCAGATCTTCAGACCGGATAGTCAATCTGTTTAGTATGAAGCGAGGAATATTCAGGAAGGTGTCATTTTTAACTTTGAAAATAGCCTTTCTTTAAATTTAACGGGACATAACTTCAAAACGGCACAGAAATCCGCATTGCAGTCTGAAGCTCTCGATTTCTTAAAGCTTTTTAGTTCCACAAGCAGATTTTCAGACCGAATAGTCGATCTGTGTAATATGAAGAGAGGAATATATAGGAAGGTGTCATTTTTGACTTTGAAAATAGCCTTTATTCAAATTTAACGGGACATAACTTTAAAACGACACAAAATTACGAATTGCGGTCTCAAGCTTTCGATTCTCTGAAGCTTTCTAGTTCTGGAAACAAAATTCCAGATCGGATACTCGACCCAATTAGAATAGAGAGACGAATATATAATGTGTCATTTTCGACTTAAAACAGCGTTTTTTCAAATTTAACGGGACATAACTCCAAAACGGTACGAAAGTCCGCATGGCAGTTTGAAGCACTCGTTTCCTGGAAGCTTTCTTGTTCCGTTAGCAGATCTTCAGACCGGATAGTCAATCTGTTTAGTATGAAGAGAGGAATATACAGGAAGGTGTCATTTTTGACCTAAAAATAGCCGTTCTTTAAATTTAACGGGACATAACTTCAAAACGGCACAGAAATCCGCATTGCAGTCTGAAGCTCTCGATTTCTTGAAGCTTTTTAGTTCCACAAGCAGATTTTCAGACCGAATAGTCGATCTGTGTAATATGAGGAGAGAAATATATTGGAAGGTGTCATTTTTGACTTTGAAAATAGCCTTTGTTCAAATTTAACGGGACATAACTTCAAAACGGCACAAAAGTACGAATTGCGGTCTCAAGCTTTCGATTCTCTGAAGCTTTCTAGTTCTGGAAACAAAACTCCAGATCGGATACCCGACGCAATTAGAATAGAGAGAAGAATATATATGGTGTAATTTTTGACTTAAAAACAGCCTTTTTTCAAATTTAACGGGATATAACTCCAAAACGGTACAAAAGTCCGCATGGCAGTTTGAAGCACTCGTTTCCTGGAAGCTTTCTTGTTCCGTTAGCAGATCTTCAGACCGGATAGTCAATCTGTTTAGCATGAAGCGAGGAATATACAGTAAGGTGTCATTTTTGACTTTAAAAATAGCCTTTCTTTAAATTTAACGGGACATAAATTCAAAACGGCACAGAAATCCGCATTGCAGTCTGAAGCTCTCGATTTCTTGAAGCTTTTTAGTTCCACAAGCAGATTGTCAGACCGGATAGTCGATCTGTGTAATATGAAGAGAGGAATATATAGGAAGGTGTCATTTTTGACTTTGAAAATAGCCTTTGTTCAAATTTAACGGGACATAACTTCAAAACGGCACAAAAGTACGAATTGCGGTCTCAAGCTTTCGATTCTCTGAAGCTTTCTAGTTCTGGAAACAAAATTCCAGATCGGATACTCGACCCAATTAGAATAGAGAGACGAATATATAAGGTGTCATTTTCGACTTAAAACAGCCTTTTTTCAAATTTAACGGGACATAACTCCAAAACGGTACAAAAGTCCGCATGGCAGTTTGAAGCACTCGTTTCCTGGAAGCTTTCTTGTTCCGTTAGCACATCTTCAGACCGGATAGTCAATCTGTTTAGTATGAAGAGAGGAATATACAGGAAAGTGTCATTTTTGACTTTAAAAATAGCCTTTCTTCAAATTTAACGGGACATAACTTCAAAAAACGGTAAAAGAATTCGCACTGAAGTTTGAAATATTGGATTCCTTGAAGCTCTCTTGGAATCTGCAGACTGGATACTTGAACCGTTTAGTTATCACTGGATTTTTCTTGTATTTGTTCTCTGGGATACAATTTTTCCCTGCAGTAGGGCGTGCTGCGAAATATTCGTGATTTTATTCCACCAACTCAAATCCGAATTGCTTGCATAATTATCTCCCTTTTCCCTTATCACAGTGTAGAATTTCTGACAATAAACACAGACACGAGGAATGCCAGGCGTCAAATCGTCAGAACGGAGCTTCCCGCCCCAGAAATCTGTCGGTTTGGAAATGCCTCCTTCATTCGAAAAGTCACAAACGAGCTTTACCCTTCCAGAATTTCCACCAGTGACAAACATGATTTAAATGGCAAAATCAACAATCAGGTCACGACAAATTAGTATCCGTGTTGCTCCGTAGTTCTCGTACACAGAAACTTGGAAGTTTCGCTGATTCTATATATGGAGCGGAAAATGTGCACACTCAGCTTTCATTGATTAGTTCGTGGTTGATATTTAGCTTCCAAGACAAAGTTAAACTATGAATTCCAAACAATATGTATCTAGCCGTAAACAGAACCTTAGCGACTATAAAAGGGGTTCAAAATGACCCTCGACGTTATAAACGGAGCAAACTTAGGTCCTAACCTACGCTTTATTGTTATCAAGTGTATAACAAAATTTATCGGTCACCCAAAATTAACCATTTCGGAATCATTAATAATTCCGCCCGTGGGCTAACCGTATCGAGAGCTTGTTAATAATGCAGCAGGAAATTGAGAGACAGTACTTACTTGCAAGTTTGTGTCTTTGTGGATCGTGACGACGTCGGATTGGCTGACCAACAGCCGGGCGTTGTTGACGTAGATGTCGTTATGGTAGCTTCCAGTGGTATGCGTGATCCATAAAGGTGGATTCCCGGTCAGTTCGGAGTAGACGGAAGTGTACGAAGAGCCCAGCTGGTTGATTTTTTTGGGGACGCTTGCTGCAAAAAGCGAGTTTAATTGTGGGAGCTTTGTGCGAAGGAAAGGGTCGAGGAGTGATTGTTTCAGTTATATGGATTAAATTGCTTTCGAGTGGTCCTTCGAGCCGGATTAAACTGCGCTTCGAGGGGAGTTTTGATACTAGTAGCGTTGTCTCGGCGTAGTTGTAGTCGAACCATTAATCTCCAAAACTGTAACAATCCACTCGTCCGAAAACAAAATCAATAGCTGCCAATTAGGCTCCCCAGCTCTCATAAATAATTAATACGAATGTCAGTTTCATAAATCCGGGGCCCGGATTAATCCGGCGGGGCCATTTGTTTTCCGGAAACTCCTTGAACTTGCATTAAACGCGCAATTAATAAAACCGTCCGTTTGACACATGCCTACGTAATAGTGGGAAAACTTTGAATTTCATCACTTATTAAAGCGAAGCGGACAAAACATCCCCTATGAGGGTTGGGAGCTTATTGTTTCATAGATCAAGTGGCCACCAGTTGAAGCTTTAACAATGCCTCCCTTACGCTATGAATTTATGCAGACGAATAATTAAATCGGCTCTGTCTTTATTCATGAGGTGGCTTTGTTTGGGTTTTCAAAAGTGGTAAGAATCGGTGTGAGAAATTGAAAATTTGTATTTTTAATAGAGGACGCTTTGAACTAAATGGACATGTTGTTTTATTATTTAAAGCATGGCTCATGCAAGATGTAACGCTTTCATCCGACGCAGTCATATCTTCCTCTTCGTTCTTTCTTTTATCGTCCTTTCATTGCCTTTTTATGCGACGCTCCATTAATCTGAATGGATCCAGTTTTTGTTTTATCTTATATATTGTTTCACAGAGGGAGGGTCTTTCGGAACAGCGATATGCCCTTTAATTCAATCAGTTAACGTCAGGCTATTACGATCGCCCGGTTCAACTTGGACGGTTAAGACAATTGTTCGAATCGGTATAGGTTGCACTTAGCTTTTAGCCGGGGGAAGTTGGAAAAGATAAGATACTGCGATAGATAGAGAGATGAGTGCGAAGGTTAATAATAAGCTTAATGGAAAAGTTTGACAATTAAAATAGGAACAAAGGGAGTCTCCCGACGTTCTATGCGAAATACGTGGATTCAAAATCCTTCCTTCAATTTATTATTCCATTTCCCTGCATCACTTTATTCATATCTAAATTACTTTCACAGTATCTCGCCATTCAGCCTGAAATATTTTCCAAGAATTCCATTAAACTAAATTCGTTATCTGAACATGAGTTAAATTGCACGAGACATATGCAGCCCGGGAATTTTTCATATTCGGCTCAAAACCCCAATAACAACGTCTAAACTCTTATCAAAGTTAATTAGACCCAGCAGAATTTTTCGTTCTATTGTAGTCAATGTTTTCGTAGCAGATGTGTGCCCTCATGAATATTTCGCCACAATTTGACTTCGAAGAATCCGGAAAATGCCTCCTAAATCATTTTCAATTCAGTTATTCAATTTTACATTTTATCCAATTACTGCGAACGAAACCGCCGAACTGACTTTATTAAATATGCGACGCTGGCGAATAACTGCTCTGGGAGATTTGCTCGCTTTATATTATTTAAAAATAACATTCGTCTGTTTTTCTTTCATCGCAATGAAGTTCGATAACGAAAGGTAAAATTCGGAGACGATTTAAAAATTTCATCCTACCGACTGCGCCATACTTGCAGCCTGCAATAAAGCGCCACTTGTTGATTCGCGGATTGCTGGAATTCTTAATATACCTCGATATTTTTATTATTTAGCGCGCCCGCCGCAAACCCTTGACCCTTTGAAAGTGCTATTCTCGCCCGAATCTAGGCAATATCTGCAAGCGATGCAGCTCCTTATTTAATTAGGGCCTGCAAATAGAATGGGGCAACCAGCACTCGGTGAGGGAGGATTGCGTGAAATGCGGCCGGGCATTTCTGTTATTGCCAATGATGATTATTGCAGGAATCGCTTCTGCGGCGCCAATTCCGATAATGCCCCTGTGGAAACGTGCTGGGGTGGCTTACGCAGGGTGTGTTTTAAACCTCCAGAGGGGATGATAACCTTGAGTCCAGCGCTTATTGATTGCTAATTAATTAGCTTGAAAAAGCCTTCGGCTTGGGTTTTCAAAATTTACTCACACTGAACCTACGTTTAATTAATAATCAAGCTCGTTTTGGAAAATTCTTTGAATAGGTTTCAGATGGTTAAAATAGTGACGGCGCGCCGTCAACTTTGCTGGATTAGGTATTTAATTAATCGTCCAACAATTTCAACTAAATAAATTCGTGACGAGCTCGTTTTTGTCGTGTGACGTCACCAAGAACGTATCCCTCGCACCGAATTATTTTGCGATTTACGGCTGTGTTTGTAAATTTTTCGCATGTGCAACGCATGGTTATTCATTAGAGATATTTGCCTGTAATTATCCGAGATTTATGGATTTTAAAACCCCTATTTTGAGTTTCCGAACACAATACAGTGGCCAGCGTTTGTAATATGTACAATGGAAAAAATCGCGCCTCTATCCATGAATAATTATCATCCCTTGTGTGTGCGCTGTTGCAAGGTAAATTAACCACCGTTCGAATAACGCCCGTTTTTATCGATGCAAATGCTATTTAGCTCCATTTAGAGCCATAACCAGCAATTTTCACAGAGATAAGGCAGCGTCCGGATCCCATGACATCTGGTTACGTAAATGGAGATTAAATTGTCTTTGTCCCCGTTTTGCGACTGCAAACCAGTTCAGTGGCAGAATCATTACTTATACGAGGCATTCAGGCAGGTATTTTCAATTTTTTTCCGTTACAGGGAATTCTCATTTTCTAAATGGAATTTGGCTCGGTATTGACAATAAAAAAACAGCGCTCCTGGCCACTGGAGACTCAAGCTGTAATTTCACCTGAACGAACATAAAACATACAAATAGGCTTACCCATGTGGTAGAGAACCAGCGAAATTGGGTCCTCTACGGTTTTACCGTACGTCTGGAATGCCTGGTTTATCGGAGCGAATATCGTGGCTTGCTTATATTGCAGCGTGACATTTGCAATTTCTGCCCTTTCCATGAGTGCGAGGAACTGGAACAAAAATAAACAGTTAGAACGACTGAATTCGGCTGAAAAATGTCGTACGGTGGAGTGAAAAATGCGAAATAGTTGAAATCGCACAACTAAAGCATCTGAGAATTTCTGGGCGTATTAACCAATCTAGAAATATTAAAAATGGGATTCTAAATGGAGTATTTCTCGATCGAACGATATCCAGACAAGTTTGGCACGATGTCAACCGACTTCTGATCCGGGCTTAAACTTTCCACTCTACTTTGGGAAACTCTCCAGCGCAAACTATGTGCAGTATAAATAAAATTAGGCAAGTATCAGACCCTGGAAGTAAGGAGTCTTATGTGTACATGGTACTTTGGCAGGATTTACTTTGTCTCGAGATGGAATAGCATGTCATATCCTGCAGGATTTCACGAAAAAATGACATCCTAGATTTGGTTTTACGTCCTCACATGAAAATAAATTGGAACGAAAATTTTAAGCGGTTTTATATTACAAGTGGGTGGAATTCTGGTAACGGAAGGACCGTGCGTAAGTCTGGTTGTTTGAGAATATTTCACATTGACCATGTTGACGATGTTGCGCAAAAGCAGAAATTGGAAATCGATTGGTTTGTGGATTTTATATATTGTTAATTATTACATTTGACTAAGCCCCAATGTGGTCTTTTTGTTTGGAATTGAATTACGTGATTTAATTAATTAATTTTAATAACGACACAAAATAATAACCACCTGAAATTACAAACATGTAAGCACACAAAGAATTCAGTGCATGAATAATTCGATGATTTGTGTTTTTATTATGATTACAAATATGTTGTATTTTCAAAGAGAATTCACATTTTAAAAACAATAAAAAATATATAATTTTTGTCGAAATTCTATTTAATATAAAAAACAAATTATTTTTTATTTTTGCTGACTCTTTATGTGTGTGTTTTTTTTTAATATGTGACCAACTGCGAATA
This sequence comes from Zophobas atratus, assembly GCA_022388445.1. Classification (NCBI taxonomy): domain Eukaryota; kingdom Metazoa; phylum Arthropoda; class Insecta; order Coleoptera; family Tenebrionidae; genus Zophobas; species Zophobas atratus. The sequence goes on from CM039450.1 coordinate 7,165,207, forward strand.
CAAGTGAAAACAGCATCACTCGCTTTTAAATCATGGAAGAATTCAGATCACATACAGCGATACCGCGTTTGTAATTTTTCAGCAGCACCAATTATCCCGTAATATGGTTAACGGGCAAAACCACAACATAATAATGGTCGAGTCGTATTTCAGAGCGGGTATTTGTGTTATACATACTTTAAAAGTTATAGTGGTTTGATGTTGGATGTTTGCTATTTGTCGTACATTTAGTTACGTAATTAGCGAACGTTTCGTGTAATATGTTTATCGTTAGAGATTTTTTTTATGTAACGTTTATTGCTAGCTAGAAGATTTTTTTATTTCCCGAGCGTATGCTGAGAGAGTATTGTAATCGAGTCCGTCGGGCGACTGGTTACTTTCATGCTTTCTTGACGTTCATGACCGTTAGAATATGAAATGAAAAAGATTTCATGACGCCACTTCAAAATTTTGCATTGTAAATTTGACTTAAATTTCCTAAAATAATATAACACAATACTCGTTTCTGTGTCATTTTTGTCGCTTATGTAGCCATTTTTTTGCCCGTTTGTCTCCTTTTTATACTCACCCTTTTTTGTTGAATTTTTCATGTTTTTTCAATCACTTTTTGAAGTCGCTTTTTTGTTGATTTGTTGTCACCTTTTTTTGTTCTTTTTTTGTCACATTTTTTCTCGTGTTCTATCCTCCCTTTTTAGTCGCATTTCCCATTTTTTCATGATCTTTTTTTATCCTCTGTTTTCGCATTTTTTTGTCGGTTGTTTGTCCCTTTTTTGTCACTTTTTGTGGGTGAATTGCGGCTCTCTGTGTGATCCGCTTGTCGTAGAAGGAATTGGGTCACTCGGCCTAATTGTGCCAATGACCGTCAGTGCAATTCGAAGCTCTCTTAATCGCCTCGCCTGGGTGAAGCGGAATTGCGGTTCTCTGTGTGATCCGCTCGTCGTAGAAGGAATTCCGCCACTCGACGTAGTCGTGGTAGTTTTTCATGATTTTTTTTGTCCCCTTTCGGAGTTTTTCTCGTCTTTTTTGGGGACTTAAAATAGTCTTTTTTTGTGAGTTTTTTTGAAATTTTTGCCCCGTTTTTGTAGATTTTTTTTGTGTGTAGATTTTTTGTCGCTTTTTTGTAACGGTTTTTTGTTGTTTTTTTTTATTTTTCTTCTTTTACTTTGCGTTTTTTTAGTTCTCTTCTTTAGTATATTTTTTCTCGTTCTTTATGGATGTTTTGGTCCTGTTTTCGCATTGTTTGTCGCCTTTTTGTGAACTTCTTGTCCCTTTGTTGGATAAAACCAATTGTTTAGAATCTCTTTATCTCGTAATCGCGGCAGTGCAGGTAGGTGCAATTCACAAGCCCTCATAATCCTGTTAATCTTCTCGTCTCGGGTGGAATGGAATCGCAGCTCTCTGTGCAATCCGCTCGTTCATAGGCATTTCTTTATTGATCAAATCAAGAACTATACACTACATTTTTTATTATTGGGAAAACTCATTTGATATTTTTGGAATCCCCGTTTCTTATCACACTGGTTTCACTTTTGCTTCATCTAATAAAACTGGAACCGTTCGTAAAAAAAAACAAACGAAAAATTAGCGTCTTATTATATATTTAGTGGCGAAATTACCGCTTTTGAGAGTTTTAAATCCAAAAATTGCTTGATTAAATTATCAGCGGGGTTGTAAAGCGCCCTGAAGGCATTTTAAATTTAATTTTGGGCTAAATTATATTTATTTTACTTTAATAACCACCGAGAAATACAGATTTTCAAGGAAATCTTTAGTATTATGTTGTATAAATTGCCAATTTCGCTTGATGGAACGTCAGCACCCACTAAAATAATTGTCCACAAGTATTGATTAACTAAGTACATACTCTAAACAATGTTCAAAATATAAAAGACATCCAACAAAATCTTAAAAATTTTAAAGAACCTGGGGATCCTAGAAATTTTAGGTTTTATAAAACTCCTAGTGGAAATTCCAAAAAGCCAAAGATTTTAAATCTTGTAAAAATTGCGTGAACTCTTAAAATGCCAAAGGTTTCAAAAATTCCAAAGACTTTAAAGCAAACGAAAATCTTAAAGACCTAAAAATCGTAAAGATCGGAAAAATGCTTTCTTTGATTTCTATGAATCCTAAAATCACTGAAGTTTGAATACCGAAATTATTATCTCGTAAATCTTGGACACTGTAAAAATGCAAAGATTCCAAAAATTCCAAAGATTTAGACTCTTGAGATCTATAAATTTTAGAAAATCTGAAAAAATTTAGAAAGTGTGGGAAAAATGTGGTGGACCTAGAAATCTTGAAAATGTTGGAAAAGGTTGAGTTTCAAAATTCTGGTATAACTGAAGCCGGATTTTGGAAAATGTAGAAATTCTGGTCATTATGTGTACTTCGGAAAATCTGAAACATTGGGCTAATCTGGAAAAACTTAATTAATTAATTAAAAAAAAATTAAATCTCAAAATTTCAAAAGTTTACAGAATCTTAAGATTGTAGATATTTATCCAAATTTTCCAAAGATAGTTAAGACTCTAAGGACTCTGAAAACTCTAAGTACTCGAACGTTGAAAAGGTTTTTAAAATTTGATTTTTTGTATTTGGGATATTATTTGTTTTTTAATTTTTGCAATTTTTTGGATTTTATTTTTTGTTTTTTTTTTCGATTTTGTTGTTTTTTTTGGATTTTTTTTTAGATTTTTTTTGGAATTGTTTGCATTTTTTTGGATTTATTTGGAGTTTTTTTTTGATTTTATGGAGTTTTCGGATTTATTCAATTTATTTCGATTTTTTGGATAGTTGTTATTATTGAATTCCCTGAGTTTTTTTTTAGTTTCTTGGGTTTCTTGGAATTTATTTTACTTTCCTTTTTAAATTTTCTGGATTTTTTACTTCCCGAGCGTAAGCAAAGGAAGTATTGTAATCGAGTCCGTCGGTCGACTCTCTACTTTTACGATTTCTCGATCTTTCATGACCTCTAGAAGACGAAGAAATAGGTCTGCCATTTCCGTTTGTCTGTCCGTTTGTCCGTATGTCTGCCGTCCCGGATTTTTTTTTTGATTCTTCGAAATCAGGATTTTTTTAAGTTTTGCAATTTTTGGAATTATTTGTTTTTTTTAAATTTCCCAATTTTTTCGATTGGTGTTTTGGAGGTTTTTTTTTATTTTTTGTTTTTTTTGAATTTTTTGTTTTTTTTGTCTTGCATTTTTTAATGTTTTTATTTTTTTTTATTTTTAAAGTTTTTAGCTGATTTTTTGGTATTTTGTTGGGTTTTTTAGTTTTATTTGGTATTTTCTGTTTTTTTTATTTATTTGGGTTTTTTGATTTTTTTGAAATTTTTCAGGCTTTGGATTTATTGGATTTTCTTGGGGTTTTTAGGTTTATTCAATTTATTTCGATTTTTTGGATAGTTGTTATTTTTTGCTTTTGTGCAAATTTTTGTATTTTTTGGAGTGTTTTTTTTTAGATTTTTGGAATTATTGAATTTCCTGAGTTTTTTGAGTTTCTTGGATTTTTGTTTTGTTAAATTTTGTAAATTCATTGTTTTTTGTATAAATTTTTTGGAAAATTTGAAAATATGAGTTTGTTGGGTTTCTTGCATTTTTGGGTTTCTTGCTTTCACTTTATTTTACTTTATCAATTTTTTGGATTTTTTGGATTTAGGATATTTTTTTAATTGTTGCAATTTTTTGCATTTTTTTAATTCTTCCAATTTTTCGGTTGTTTTTTAATTCTTGAATTTTGAACATTTGAATTCTTTTTGGATTTTTTTTGTTTATCTTTCGGATTTTTTTGGATTTCTTTGGATTTATTGAATTTTCTTGGGGTTTTCCGATTTATTCAATTTATTTCGATTTTTTGTCTAATTGTTATTTTTTGCTTTTTTATTTTCCAATTTTTGTATTTTTTGGATACTTTATTTTTTTTTGGATTTTTTTTAGTATTGGATTGTTTGATTTTTGTTTGAATTACTTGTGTTTCTTGGACTTGATAGATTTTTTTAATGTTTTGGACGTTTTCGATTTTTGAATTATTGGATTTCCTGATTCTTTTTCCTGCATTTCTTGGGTTTTTTGGATTTTTCGGAAATTTTTGATCAATTCAAAATTGAGGATTTTTCAGTTTTACGTTTCTTCAATTTTCAAGTTCTTGATCTTTCATACCTTTTCGTTTTTTCATTTATGATTTTTCTGTTTTACAATTTTGTATTTTTTCCATTCTTTGGTTCGAAAAGTTGAAAAATTAAAAAATTAAAGATCGAAGAACTAAAAATCGAAAAAAAATTGAAAAATCGAAAAACTCAAAAAACGAAAAATGACAATCGAAAAATAAACTTTTAAAATCCAATAAATGAAAAATGATTAGCGCCCTGAAGGCATTTTAAATTTAATTTTGGGCTAAATTATATTTATTTTACTTTAATAACCACCAAGAAATAAAGATTTTCAAGGAAATCTTTAGTATTGTGTTGTATAAATTGCTAATTTCGCCAGAACCTTACAATTTAATAGAGCAAATGTGTTTGAATTAAAACTATGCGCATTCAGAATCATGACATATTTCACGTTTCAGTAATTGGTACACTTTCCAAATCTCCCCACTGGGGAAATTTGAGTTGATTTATAAAGAAAATATTGTTTTATCACACTCACCAACAACATGTATGCCCTGTATATGTTAATTTAACACACGGACTGATATTTATGCAAATACGTAAACCATCAGAGTGTATTTTGACTATTCAGATGTTAAAATTTATTTTTATCTTAATCGAAATTTGAATTTCCCGCTCTACGAAAAACTCGGTCCTAGTTGGCTGACGTCACCAGGTAACTCAGTGACGTAACTGCCATTAATTACCTACTGTATTAAATCCAACTGGATTAAAAAAAGTATAATCTGCAACCCTAGATAATCAATAAAGCATCTCGTGGGCCCTTAGCGAATTCCGCCTGCGTTCTTGTCGAAATACACGTGTTTGCTCAGACGCAAACAATACAACTCCCAATCCAGCAGCAAACAATATTTTCCACTTAATCTCCCTTTTAATTACATCAGTCGAAAAGTATTCATCCCGTCGATTTAATAACTCGAATCTGCAATAATCCTCAATTTTCGTTTCGAAATAACAGTCATCGGTGCGAGCTAGACGTTTCCGACTAGCCGCATTAATTTGCAAATAAATAAGACAATTACGTCGATCGGGTACTTGAGAACACATGCAATGTCTTAGTCCGCAATTGCATTAATGTTACGGAAAGCCGGCTGGCAGCTGAATGTTTATTAGGTTCGGTCATGCTGTGTAAATTATACGAATTGTTGACCGGAGTGACTGCCGGGGTCAGAAGACAAGGGCTTGTGGAGTGGGCGCCGGAAGTACATGCTTAAGACAAGACGTGGACCACTTGAGCGATGACTAAATGCAAGCTGAGTACATTTGTAATTACGAAATTAGAATACGACAGAGGATGACACGGGACCGGAGGGAGGTCTGTTGGAGACGGCAAGACCAGACGGTTTCATTGATATTCCATTAAAGGCATACGCACGAGATCGTTGGCTCGGAATTTGATGGAGTATTGTCGTGCGTATCGCGTTTAATAATGCCGATAAATTCTGATATTCCGGAACGGTGTTTACATTTTCGGTATCGTCGGCAAACAAATAAAACCGAATAAGTCTGCTTTTAATCCGTCGATGGAGGTTGACTTTTATGATTTTAATCCGTGTGTAACTCAGATACAAGCAGATTATCAATTTTATGGTTGACAGTACGGAAATAGGTGGTGATTTGAATTATGTTGTCGAGGGATCACACGAATACGTATTTTTCGTCCAATTAGCTGCGTTTAACCTTAGGCAACATTGTAAATTTCAAATGACATTTGTTAAAACAATTTTTAAGATGACGTCATACTTTTTCTGCAGAGGAAGATTACACAAATTTTAGTTAGGGTTGTATCATTGGTGAGAGAAATGGGTGCCAAGGGTAACAAAATCAAGGCGGATTCATAAACCAAGTATAGCTGTATGTTAACCATTTCATAAAATTTAAATAGCATTTATCATGAAATGTTTTGAAGTGACGTCACAAGATTGTGGTTGAGGATGATCAGACAACGTCTGATTAGTGTTTTACCATCTACACGATAATACTTATAATATTTGACAACAATCAGTCAAGTAGTTCGAGAGATTTCATGTCATAAAGACGACAGATGGCAGATATAGGATAGACAGACTATAGGCAGACAGACGACAGACAAACGGAAATGGGAGACCTATTGTTTTATGCTGTAGGGGTCATGAAATGTCGGGAAATAAAAAACAGAGACCAAGGAAGTTTTTGTCAATTAAAACAGAAACCATTCTCAGGATTCCATTCCAATGTATGGATAAATGAAAAAAGAAAGAAAAAAAAAGCGATAGATGAAAAAATAAAAAAGTAATTAAAGAAATGGAACTGAAGAAGAATCGGAAACTGGAACAATGGAGAAAATGCCAAATCAAAATCGAGAAATCGAAAAAAAGAGGAATCAAAATTTGAAAAAATTGAAACATTGAATAATCGAAAGATCGAGAAAATGAAAAGTCAAAAAATTGAAAAACTGAAAAATCGAGAAATCGAGAAATAAAAAAATTGGGAAATCGAAAATTCGAAAAACCTAGTATCGAAAAAATCCAGAAAATCAAAAACCAAATGATTGAAAAATCGAAAAATCAAAAAATGGAAGAGTTGAAAAACCGAAATAGTGAAAAATCGAAGCAGAAAATTTGAGAAATAGAAAAGTTTAAAAACTGAAAAATTGAAAAAGCGAAAAATCAAGAAATCGAAAAATTCAAATAATTAAAAATTTAAAATGTTGAAAAATGGATTTTTTTTCGTGTAATCGAAAAATCGAGAAAGCCAATATTTGAAAAATCGTAAAGTCAAAAAATCAAAAAATTGCAGAATCAGAAACTCGAGAAATCAAAAATCTAAAAATCAAATATCAAAAAATCGAAGAATCGAGAAATCGAAAAGTTGAAAAAACGAGAAATTGAAAAATCGAACAATTGAAAAATCGAGAAATCGAAAAATCGAAATTTTTAAAAATTGGGAAATCGAAGTCTAAAAATTGAACAACCGAAACTTCGGAAAATTTTAAATATCGAAAACGTCGAAAAATCGGAAAATCGAACAATCGAGCATTCGAAAAATCGGAAACTGAAAATTTGAAAAATCGAAAAATTCAAAAAGTCGAAAATTTGAAATGTTAAAAAATCGAACTCAATATTTGATAAATTGAAACGTCGAAAAATGGGAAATTGTAGATTTGAGAAATCGAAAAATTGGAAAATCAAGAAATTGAAAAAGCGAAAAGTCGAAAAATCTAATTGAAAAATCGAGAAATCAAAAAATTAAAAAATCAAGAAATCGAAAAGTCGAAATATCGAAATACTGAAAATCGAAAAGTCTAAAAATTGAGGAACAGAAAAGTGTAAACATTGAAAAACCGAAAAATCAAGAAATTAAAAAATTGGGCTACCGAAAAATCTGGAAAATGAAAATCGAAAATTCGATAAATCGCACCAAAAAAATTGAAAAATCGAAAATTTTAAATATCGAAAACGTCGAAAAATTGAAAAATCAAGAAATCCAAAGGATTAAACATCGAAATACTGAAAAATCGAAGTCGAAAAATTGGGAAATCGAAAATTTGAAAAATCAAGAAATCGAAAAAATCGAACAATCGAGCAGTCGAAAAAATCGAAAAATCGGGGAACTAACAATTTTAAAAATCGAAAAATTAAAAGAATCGAAAATTTGAAATGTTGAAAAGACGAAAAATTCCAAAATTAAACTGAAAATCGAAAAGATGGAAACTCGAGTAATTGAAAAATCGAACTCAATATTTGATAAATTGAACGGTTTAAAACCTGAAAAATTGAAAAAGCGAAAAATCAAGAAATAGGAAAATCGGATCGAGCAATCGAAAATTCGAAAAATCGAGAAACTAAAAATTGAAAAAAATTTAAAATGTTGAAAAATGGAATTTTTTTCGAGCAATCGAAAAATCGAGAAACCCAATACATATTTGAAAAATCGTAAGGTCGAAAAATCAAAAAATCGAGAAATCAAAAATCTAAAAATCAATTATCAAAAAATCGAAGAATCGAGAAATCGAGAAGTTGAAAAAAACGAGATATTGAAGAATCGAACAATTGAAAAATCGAAAAATCGAAATTTTGAAAAATTGGGAAATCGAAGTCTAAAAACTGAAAAACCGAAAAACTAAGAATTTAAAAAATTACGCAACCGAAAAAATCGAGAAACCGAAACTTCGAAAACGGCGAAAAATTGAAAAATCAAGAAATCCAAAAGACTAAATATCGAAATACTGAAAAATCGAAGTCGAAAAATTGGGAAATCGAAAATTTGAAAAATCAAGAAATCGAAAAATCGGAAAATCGAACAATCGAGCAGTCGAAAAATCGAAAAATCGGGGAACTGAAAATTTGAATATCGAAAAATTCAAAAAATCAAAAATTTGAAATGTTGAAAAGACGAAAAATTCAAAAATTTAACTGACAACCGAAAAGATGGAAACTCGAGTAATTGAAAAATCGAACTCAATATGTTGATAAATTGAAACGTCGAAAAATGGGAAAATTGAAGAATAAAAAAATCGAGAAATCGAAAATTAAAAAATTGTAGATTTGAGAAATCGAAAAAAATGGGAAAATCGAGAAATTGAAAAAGCGAAAAGTCGAAAAATCTAATTGAAAGTTCGAGAAATCAAAAAATTGAAAAACTAAGTATCGAAAAATCGAGAAAATCAAAAACCAAAGGATTGAAAAATCGAAAAATCAAGAAATCGAAAGTTGAAAAACCGAAATAGTGAAAAATTGAATCAGAAAATTTGAGAAATAGAAAGGTTTTAAAACCTGAAAAATTGAAAAAGCGAAAAATCAAGAAATAGGAAAATCGGATCGAGCAAATCGAAAATTCGAAAAATCGAGAAACTAAAAATTCAAAAAAATTTAAAATGTTGAAAAATGGAATTTTTTTCGAGCAATCGAAAAATCGAGGAAACCCAATATTTGAAAAATTGTAAGGTCGAAAAATCAAAAAATCGACAAATCAAAAATCTAAAAATCAAATATCAAAAAATCGAAGAGTCGAGAAATCGAGAACTTGAAAAAAACGAGATATTGAAGAATCGAGAAATCGAAAAGTCGAAATTTTGAAAAATTGGGAAATCGAAAAGTCTAAAAACTGAAAAACCGAAAAACTAAGAATTTAAAAAATTAAGCAACCGAAAAATCGAGAAACCGAAACTTCGAAAAATCGAACAATTGAATAGAAAAATTGAAAAATCGAAAATTTTAAATATCGAAAACGTCGAAAAATTGAAAAATAAAGAAATCCAAAAGATTAAAACATCGAAATACGGAAAAATCTAAGTCGAAAAATTGGGAAATCGAAAATTTGAAAAATCAAGAAATCGAAAAATCGGAAAATCGAACAATCGAGCAGTCGAAAAATCGAAAAATCGGGAAACTGAAAATTTGAAAAATCGAAAAATTCAAAAAGTCGAAAATCCGAAATGTTAAAAAGACGAAAAATTCAAAAATTGAACTGAAAACCGAAAAGATGGAAACTCGAGTAATTGAAAAATCGAACTCAATATATTGATAAATTGAAACGTCGAAAAATGGGAAAATTGAAGAACAAAAAAATCGAGAAATCAAAAATTAAAAAATTGTAGATTTGAGAACTCGAAAAATTGGAAAATCAAGAAATTGAAAAAGCGAAAAGTCGAAAAATCTAATTGAAAAATCGAGAAATCAAAAAATTAAAAAATCAAGAAATCGAAAAGTCGAAACATCGAAATACTGAAAAATCGAAAAGTTTAAAAATTGAAAAATACAAAAGTGTAAACATTGAAAAACCGAAAAATCAAGAAATTAAAAAATTGGGCTACCGAAAAATCTGGAAAATGAAAATCGAAAATTGAGAGAGCGAAAATTCGATTAATCGTACAATCGCAAAAAAATTGAAAAATCGAAAAATTGAAGAATAAAAAGATCGAGAAATCAAAAATCTAAAAATAAAAAAAAATAAAGAATTGAGAAATCGAAAAATCGAAAAATCGAGGAATTGAAAAAGCGAAAAGTCGAAAAATTTAATCGGAAAACTGAAAAATCAAGAAATTGAAAAGTCGAAATATCGAAATATTGAAAAATCGAAAAATCGGGCTACCGAAAAATCTGGAAACTGATAATCGAAAATCAAGAAAGTGAAAATTCGTTAACTCGTATAATCAAATCGAAAAATTGAAAAATCGAAAATTTGAAATATCGAAAAGTCGAAAAATTTAAAAATCAAGAAATCGAAAGGTCGAAACATCGAAATACTGAACAATCGATGTCGAAAAATTGAGAAATCTAAAAAATCTAAGAATTGAAAAATCAAGAAATCCAGCAATCGGGAAACTGAAAAATCAAAAAATTCAAAAAGTCGAAAATTTGAAACGTTGAAAAGTCAAGCAATCGAAAAATCGAGAAACCCAAAATTTGATAAATTGAAACGCCGAAAAATCGAAAAATTGAAGAATAAAAAATTCGAAAAATCAAAAATTAAAGAAATCGAAAAGTCAAACTATTGAAATATTAAAAATCGAAAAGTCCAAAATTTGAGAAATCTTTGAGAAATCCAAAAGTCTAAAAATTGAAAAACCGAAAAATCAACAAACTAAAAAATTGAATTGAGCAACGGAAAAATCTGAAAACCGAAAATTCGAAAAATGGAACGATTGAATCGAAAAACTGAAAAATAGAAAATTTGACATATCGAAAAGTTGAAAAATTGAAAAACTGAAAAAATTTGAAGAGTCAAAAGAAAAATCAAGAAATCAGAAAGTCAAAAAATCGAAAACAAAATATAGAAAATATGGATAATAAAAAAATTTAGAAATCGAGCAGTCGAAAAAATGAAAAATCGAGAAAGTGAAAAATGGAAAAACAACAAGGTAAAGAATCTGTAGCACTGTTCTGCTAATAACATATATTGGAAGCCAAATTGATATAAGATATTTCTACCATACCTACTTATAAAATTTGACACCAATCAATCCAGTAGTTCCGGAGATTTTCGGTCTAATACGTATTTTTTAATTTTCTTCCTGAAACCTTGAGACATAGGAATTTTTTTAAATAAAGGCAGAGACACTTTTTCTGGGTTTTAATGTAACGCACGGATAAATGAAAAAAGAAAGAAAAAAACGGGAGAGGAAGGCAAGAAATATTGGAGAAAATAACAAGACAAAAAAAGCAAGAAAATGGCAATGGCCTGACAGGGTACTGAGTACGGAAACTCCTGCAGCAATGTTTTGCAACAAAAAAATATTGTATTTCAAACGAAATGAAGGAAAAAGACGTAGATCAGAAAAACGAAAAACAAAGTCAAGAAGCGAATTAAAAAAACTTTCGTGAGAATGAGCGAAAGAAAATGAAATAATCCGAACCAGGTGTATTCTACGAATATTAGAGCGACCTTTTAAGTTTTCAGATATTATGATAAAACCTTTTGACTCATTAATATAACAAAAGAATCGACTTTATGGTAATTTTTCTCAAAAATAACAACTTTCGGTTTTTAAATTGACGCAGGAAGCTTTATAAATTCCCTCGCTATCGACAAGAACTCCGATAAAGTTTGAAAGGAGCTGGCGTGAATAATATCCTTCAAAGCCAATTGAGAGGAGTGGATCTAATAATCAGTTCAACGGAAAATGTTTGCTGAAAATCTACGTTGAATAAGTCGCCGCCGTCAAGTTTTTCAATTGATTAGTGTAGAAATTGCCTGGATCCCGGAATACAGGCTTCGTCCTTAATAACGTCCGTAATTATTGTGTAACCCGAAAGTTTAAGGTTGCTCCAGTTGTCGCATCGCCTAATTACCTCCACTGCTTGCTAATTAAAATTTTCCGCGTATAAGATACAAAAACCTCATGGGTTTTAGATTTATAATTAATATTAACTTGAGCAAACTTGTTCGTACAAGCTAACTAAAAGCTTCAAAGCTAGTGGCTTGTTTATAAATATGGATAGTGTGTCCGGCGGTATGAATATTTGCGAAAAATTATGTAAAATAGAGACTCATTTGCACATTGTCGCCCGACAGGACAACACTCGTTTAAATTTAGCATGATCGCAAATCTTTGCTAAATAATACCGTTGTTTTTTTTCCGAACACTGTAAAATTCGCATCAATTCGTACGGTACTAGCTTTTCAAAAACGCGATTTTCTTTTACAATTAATTTTAATGGAAGCAGGGATGCGTTAATCCCGTCCATGTAAATTAATACCTAATGAGGGCGTCATTGCATTACCCTTTTCGTCAAACGGAATTATTGTATAAGTACGTGTTCATCAATTCTGCTTGATTTGGCGTATCGTGTGTGGGGCTAGCGCCGGATTAATCTCTTGAGAAAAGCATGAAGCAAGTGTTTTAAACAAATTAGTCGTATGGTCTAAGCTAACCTTGTCGTTTTGTTAGCACCAGGGCGGATATTTGTCCATTAACTCGCGCCTCTCCAACAGACGCCATAACCTATTTCAGGAAATTACATGCCATTGTTTAACCTTTCCAGTTCACATATATTAGAGTAGATTACGGAGGAACGGCCTTATATGTGGAATTACAGAGGAAACAAAAATTTATACCCCGTGCGAATAAACATCGGGACTCCATTTATGAATTATATATATCCTGGTCGATATTTATCTGATTGTAACTTCTCCCTAGTTTATGTATCAATAAGCGGCTATCCTTGACGATGTAGCCATTTGTTCACTGCATAATCGTAGCAAATATCAGGATTATCAAAATTTACTATATCACAAATTTGTACCAACACGAACTATAAAATGTGATCATCTGATTACGCCGAAATCGCTGAGTAGCCGATATTTCAGTTGTTTTAGAAAACTGTAAAACCATCTGTCCAAATATCTGAAAGATTTTAGCAAGACAGTGTTCAGTTTTAAAGTAAATACTTGATCATTATCTGGCTCTAGAACCCATAACTGTTCAGGACTGTTTTCGGGAAGAAAATCTGACACAAAATATTAATTTGGAAAATATGTATATAATAATAATATTATGGATGGTTCGAAAAATCTCTCGTCTGCTTGTGCCGATTTTTAATCGACAGATTATCTCGGAATCTACCGGACTGATTGTTATCAAATTTTATATGTACTTTAGAAATGTCTTATAGATAAAACGCTAACTAAAATGTGTATAATAATCATATTCGCTAACAATTTAGCTTGACAAACACCACTTACAATTTATAAAATAACATACTCCTGTACTTGTGGTTTATGAATCCGCCTTGAAATTTTTATAAACATCCAAATCCTACCACACAAAATACAAATTGTGGTGTATCGGATCCAATTATCTCTTTTCACAAATACAAAAAATATTATTAAATCCAAATGTTTTTCATTATAAAAAAATAAGCGGATTACTATTTATTTACTTATTTACTGTACAAATGACGTCATAAATTTTCCGGTGGTGATAACATTTTTTTAATGTTTTGGTACATTTTTAAAATTATTAGAACAAGTTGTTTTTCATAAAAAATTTTGACCATCAAATTCTTGGTAGTCGAATAAATATCGACATAGACGACAAATAGACGGAAACGGGAGACCTATTGTTTCATACTCTGGAGGTCATGAACGTTGAGAAAACATGAAAGTAGCCATTCGCAGTATGGAGCCTATTACAATATTTCCTCAACTTTTGCTGGGGAAATGGAAAAAATAGACGAAAACTACACCAAACGTGAAGAAGAAAGAACCATACTTAAAAAAAAACATAAAGAGGAATGATCAAGAATAAAAGATAAGAGAGCGAAAGAGAAGGGGAGAGGAAGGGGCAGAAAATTAAAAGAGAATGGAGTGGGGAAGGAAAGTGAGCAGAAAAGAGAGAAAACCGAAAAGACGGAGAGCGAAAAGGACAGAGAGGTATACAGAAAAGGTGAGCGAATGAGAAAGACTGAATGTGGAGAAGAAAGTGAGAGAAAGGGGAAAAGAGAGTGGAATTGGAAAAAGAAAGCAACAAAAACAGAAAGCGCGGGAGAGATATAGGGACAAGGAGCGGAAAGCGAAAGAGAAAGAGAGCGGAAGGGAAAGAAAACGAAAAGGAAAAGGAGTGGAGAGAAAAGAGAAAGCTATGGCAAGACATGGAAAAGACAGAGCGTAAAGGGTAGGCAGGGGCAAAAGGGTGAGAGAGTGAGAAAACAGAATGTAGGGAAGAGAGTGAGTGATAGGAGGAATATAAGGAAAAAAATGGGAGAACATGGGAGAATCCGTAAGACGAAAAACAGCGAGAAGAAGAACAGTAGGTATAAGGAAAAACAACGAGAGGAAAAGGCGAGAAAAAAGAAAAAACGATGAAAGAGAAAGCGTCAATAGGAAAAATAACAACTGCGAAAGTGGGATACGAAAGCACAATGAGAGAGGAGAAACAGAGAGACGGATAGGAAGTTGAGTACTCGTATATGCAGGGAAAGAAAGGGACAAAGAATCAGAAACAGATAATACAAAGAGAATTATAGACAAATACAGCGATAAACAGAAAATAAAAGACGTAACAAAAAAGAGGGGTGGATATGAAGCGAGATAGAGAATAGGAGAAATGGAAAAAGAGGGATAGAGGTAGATAAGAGAGAAAAGAGTAGGCGAAAGTGGGAGAAACCGCAAAAAAACAGTGAGAAAGCGTGAGAGGCTACAAGAAAAACGGTGGGGGTAAAAACGGCGAAAGGAAAAACGCGAGGAAGGAATCACGAGATGATGAAAGAGCGTGAGGGGGAGGTGAAGGTACAATGAGACGGTAGAAATAGAAGTTGTATTGAGGCCAAAGAGAGAATAAAAGATACAACAAACGCTAGAGAAAGTTTGAGGGGTGAAAGAGGAGCGGGATAGAGAAAAGAGAAATGGAGAAGAATGGATAGAGAGTGATGGATAAGCGGGAGATGAAAGAGAATGAAGGATCAGAAAATGGGACAAACCGCCAAGGCAAAGACAGCGACAAAGCCGAGAGGAAGAACCGCATGAAGGAAAAAAAAAAACGATCGAAGTAAAAGTAAAAGGGGTGAGAAGAAAGACGGCTGAAGAAAAAAAGTGAGAGTGAGAGACGAAGACATAAAGAGAGAGGGACAACAGAGAATAAGGGGAACGCTAAGAACAAAGAGTCAGAGACAGATAATACAAAGGGAAAAAAACAGAAAAAGAGAAAGAGAAAAAAACGAAGAGAACCGAAAAACGGTGAAAGAGAAAACGTCAATAGAAAAATATAACAAGGGAAAACCACGAACGGAAGAAACTACGAGATACAGAAACTGCGAAAGAGGAAGCCGAAAGCATAATGAGAAGCGAGAAACAGAGAGAGGGGCAGGAAGATGTGTATATGCAGAGAAGGAAAGGAACAAAGAACAAAAAGAGAGCGATAAAGAGAAAATAAAAGACAAAAAAAGAGAGAAGAAAACAAGCGACAAAGTCCGAGAGGAAAAACATCATGAAAGAAAACAACGAGAGGAAAAACAGTGAGGAGGGAGAGGAGAAATGATAAGGCAAAGACGACGAGAAGAGAAGCGGCAAAAGAAAAAACGAGAAGAAGAAACCACGGGATGAAAATACAGCAAGAGGAGGAGACGAAGGTACAATGAAACGGGAGACATAGAAGTTGAATATATGGCGGGAAAGAAAGGAACAAAAATTCAGAGGCAGATAATATGAAGAAAGGATGTAAAAGGAATAAAAGATACAACAAAAGAGGGAGAAAACTTGCAGTGTGAAAACGGAGCGGACAAGCGGGAGATAAAAGAGAATAAAAAAATTGCGACAAAGCGCCAGAGGAAGAACAGCATCAACAAAAAAATATAACGATGGAAAAAGTGAGAGTGAGAGACGAATACACAAAGAGAGAGGCGAAAACAGAGAGAATAGGGGGAACGGTAAAAATAAAGAATCGGACACAGATAATACAATGCGAAAATGACAGAGAGAAAGAGAAAAAGGGGTAGAAAAGGAAGACAATTTCCGTGAATGACAAACAAATTTGTGTAACACAGGCAACATCGAAATATAGAAAAAAGAGTTTGAGAATGTTTTCAATAAAGATCTAGTATTAAGGTTGTCAGGTGACGTCATCAATTTTCTGAAAGGAATAAAAATAAGTATATGAATTTTAAAAACGGCACTGCAATAGTAAAAACAAATTCAGGATGCTTCTACTTTCTTGAGAAATTACTTCATTAATTAATTTTTATGAGACATCCTGTATAAGCATGAAAAATAAGCAAGCAATTCAGGCAGCGTCTTTCATTTAATATTTATTTCATAATGATTTGAGATGACGTCATAAAGTTAGATGATAATACACGTAACACACAAAGTGATCGGTTCGGTAGTTTCGGAAATTAGTTGTCTCATACAATTATCTGAGACACGCAAACTGAAAAACCGGAAAAACTAATACATGCACATGAAAATGCTTTTCTATGAAGCGAAATTTGACCCCTAGTCCCATTCAAAAAATTCAGTTCTCAAATTCCCGAAAGCCGGAATATATAAAGTTTCCAGGAGTCGCGATAAGCAGTTTTCAAGGTGTTTAATTGGTTCCATGCTTTTGCCGCCCTTGTGCGATTAGATACTCACTCTATTATTTGCTTATCAGTTGAATCGTTTGAATGGTGTAAATTGTGACCGAAAATATGATTACGAAGTTATTACCTGAAGTTCGTAACAATGTCTAAAATCTTACGAGAAAACTTCGAAATTACTTTCTAAATATCTTGATGCTCTTCAAATAATAGATTTATTATCGCATAAATGTGCAGTAAGATTAAATTTTACATTCAGAACATGCCAAACGTAGAATTCAAGTACCGAGTAAGTGAATTTCCACCATAAAATTCGCGCCACAGAGTTCACACTGAACTTCAACCCGGTAAAAGTAGAGATATAAAGTTTTCACTTAGTGTGTCACCTTGACGCTAAATTAGCGCAGAACGGGTTCCTATTCCCCTCTATAAACTTATTGACGTCTTCGTCGTCCAGTCGCGCCCTAAATTACACACTTTTTAATCCCACAATAACTCTCCGAGACATTTACAATGCAAATTTCGCTCCTGAGCACCCGTGATATGTAGACATTCATTCCTTTTCAAAAGCAGTTCCGGAACTGCTATTATGAGAAAAATTATAGTCGACCGTCAAGTTTCCTAGAGCTGTGTCCTGATTTACGACGTACCTACGCATAATCTTAGCGAAATTTAGTTTATACGAATTTTAGGACGAACGAGATGTAGATTCGCGAAATCCGAAGTAAGTTTTTCGAATCAGAAGTTTTCAGTTAAACAGAACGTACGCACGGAAAATCTACCGCCCCCAATAGAAAACACTGGCACGAAATTGAAACATAAATAAGAGCAGCGGGAGAAAATATGAATCTGTCAGTGCAAAAAAATATTTTACCATTTAAATACCACATTCAGTAAATGCACTAACATGATGAATTTTAAAGTGGAAAGTTTCTACTACAGCCGAGAGATTCAAGTCGTGACAAAGTGGAGCTAAAAGCTTCGTTGTGAAAAATTAAAACAACCGCGTTGGTGAAAATTTATGTTTAGACGCGAAATTATGTGGGCTAGAAGACCCGACGGGACGAATTTGGTTAGTAAATAAAATTTAACAAATGGCGAAAATCAATACTGCCGGTATCCTTGACTCTTGTTCTTTTTTAGATTCTTCTCAGATGGCAGTCGGAATAAATGGGTCAAGAATACAGATCATCATACAACAATAACCAATATCAAGTTCTGCTCTATTCGCGCCGGTATTCAGTCATCCATTTTAAACTCGATGCTGCGAAACTTCAAATAAACCTCCCTTTTATTACTGGAAACTTTGTCTACGTGCTGCGAATTCCAACCTGGGGGCAATTCATAATACTTTTCTATTTAGATGCGTTTTAGTCGATAATTAGTCCTTTTCTATTTCTGCTTGGTTGAAATTTCTAGTCTCTCTTTAGAAACTTGATTATATCTGAATTCTAGATGAGTTTTCTGAGCACAATTAATAACTCTTCAGAAAACAGATATTGCGAGCCGCGACAAGTTTATAAAAGAACGAAAGAATATTAAATGAGATGAGAACTGGAACGAGCTGTTTATTAAGGCTTCAAATGTTTGTGAACTTAATTATTATTTTTAAAGCGGACTAAGTTCGATCTATTTTTGACTTGATAATTATAAGGTGGTTTTTCAGTCCCACTTTACGTTAAAAATGAAGCTACACAGCAAAATTAGATTTTAATTCCCAAATCCCGGTCTGGAAATTTATGAGGGTAGGTGTATGCAATTACTGAGAATGAAATTACGTAATTAGACCCGTACCTGTCGCCCGATGCAGCGAACCGTTTTTGCAGCTTATTGTTCATAATCACAAAAAAGCCACCATCCCTGAAATCATCCCCCCAAATATAATCCCGTCTCTGTAACTATTCTTCCCTAAAATTGCGAACAAAAGCAACCATCGGAATTTAAGCGTTGGCAATATTTTAGAGAGGCAAAGTCATCGGCTTATTTAGAAAGCTTCCGTAAGCTCTCAAACTTTGAAAGTTCGGGAATGAACACCCTCGGGGTTCATTATTCAAATAAATAATTATTGCGTAGGTGGAAAAATGACACGAGTCTTTCACCAAGTTTAGTTCCGTCCAAGCAAAATGGACAATTTTAAAGTTTCCTGATAAAAGCTCGCAAGCTCTTTAAAAATTGATCGCCGATAAACGCGAAATTTACAGTAACACTCTCCAATCAGCGGGGGTCGTTAATTTCAGACCACTTTATTTTGTTTTGTTCTTAGGGGAAGGGCCATTACTCAACATTAGTGTCCGAGCTTTTTATGTTAGAGTCGACGCGATTTATCAAAGAAAGGCAAAGACAATGCGATTGAGTAAATTAATGTGGCTAAGAATTACACCAAAGTGCGCTTAATTGCTTTAAGCTCGTTGCAACGCAATTAAAATTTTTTATTTCTTTGTGTTCCGACTTGAGCTTTCTATATTTTGCTTTCCGGTCGGCTGGGCGTATGCTATTGATCCTGTTTTTCCAAACGCAGCAAGTTTCAGTTTCCATAAAATCCCTCATCTTACAAAAAACGCGCATAAATCATTTGCCCCTAAAATTAAGTCGTTGAGAGAATCCATCTGCTTTCTCAAAAAAAACACAAAGGAATTTTTATTTTAAGCTAATTTTGAGCTTTTATGAAACGCGATTATGTTTCTGCATAAACTTGTTGCTTGTACTAATAAGTGGTTTGCGTCGCATTCGCGTCAGTCATGTTAGTTATTTACTTTTAAAATCTAAATAATGTTAATGTTTCCAGGTCCATTATTTTTGTTGAGATGAAAATTCTCTCTTTACGAAAACTTAGCAAAGATAAAGTATAAACAAGCCTGAATAATTCAGCATGTATGTAGCTTCTGGGGTGAGAGCGAAATAAAGCGAAGCAGATAAAATCTTCCGTAAGCAGCAATAAATCTTCTACCGAGCGAAAAACTCCGACAACTTCACATCATAAACCGAAACGTCAGACGATATTAAAACAGCGTCACCTTCATATTAAAATCACTGGAACAAATTACATGCCAGCAAATACAATATCAACTGACTTTTCCAATCCAATTTCGATGGAAAAGCCAGAACGGAGGGATTATGTATTGAAAAGAATTGACGATTGGTTGCTTTTTAAAAAAAGGAACCCATCTAGTTTTAATGAGGGTGCAGTGAATACGTGTTGATTGACAGAGCGAATGGGTTCGTTAGTAACACCGTAATTGTAAAGTAAAAATAACAGAATTATGGTAACCGAAACACACGAAACAAATAATAAGTTAATATATAAGCATAGCCCGAAGAAACCTCTTTATATAAGTAATTAAGAAAGACAGCACGAACACAAATTAGTAATGTTAATGAACAGCGATTCCAAATATCCATTTATATTTAATTCACCCCGAGCATGGCAACGAGAACTACAAAACCGTTTATTCAGTGGTTTCAAGATTTAAATGAAACGCAAAAACCCATCAGTTCTTTATTAAAATCCAGCAAATGCTGCCATAAATATGCGCATGGCAGAATTCCGCGGCTCGTATATGCCGTTATGAACTTGCGAAAGCATAGAAGCAACCATTTAAGTGAAATTTTGCAATTTAATTAGAGAAACTTTGGGAAGGCATCAGCCATCAAAAGAACAAATTAAAAATTTATAGCCTGGGTTTCTTTATTGCTTGCAAAATAACGACGAGCCCACCTGAAGAAATTTGAGGGGTGGTGTAATTTATGGGGTAATTTTTAATTTGGAGTTTTCCTGACGTGGCAATTACTTAGTTTAATAATGAAACAAAGGGATTTGGTGAGGATGAAAACGGTTAAGGGAATGCAAATGGAAATGCGGAATTTGTCTTGCGATAAAAAGGTGAGCTACAAACGATAGTTAATTAGACGTTCGATAATTGCGTTTGCTGGCCGAGATTAGGTTTTGTCGGGGTGGTGACGTGGGGGGTGATTTTACGTCTGGAGGGGTGGAGAATGACAAAAATTGTCACATGGTTGTCTTAACTTTGGCTTTCGTGATTAAAAAATTGGATTTTTAACATGGGATATGCTACCGATGTGTGAAAAGCATGCGAAAACTTCGGAAACTATTCCAATATGAATCTAATTTTGTTTTTTCGTATTAAGTACTGCATCTGTTTATCAATTTTCGTCAAAAATTGATGTCTTAATAATTCATCCCTTTTAATTCCATGTCGACGGGTTGTCTATAAAAAAATTAATAGATTTGGCCATGGAATTTCACAATTCGCGAGTACAGAATTAACACTAATTTAGGGACTGCGCAAATTAATTAAATTGTATAACAACTTTAAAATTTAACTTTGAAATTGCAAAATCGATGCTTTGAAATCGTTTGCAGGTTATCCAAAGCACGGTAAATCGTTAATCAAAATGTTTCATGCCCTGTTCCCCAGGAATTGATAATGTAATCTTATAATTTTGTTCAATTAATGTTAATTAAATATTAAAAGTAACATAACTTTTGGTTTTTGAATCCGAATTTATAACAATTTCTCGATTTCTCAGTTTTTCGGCTTTTAGTTTTTGCTTTCTCAATTTTCAATTTTCCAATGTTTCGGTTTTACGATTTTCCAATTTTCAATGTTTGGCGTTTCCAAATTTTCGATTTTTCTATTTATTTTCAGAATTTTGAATTTGCAGTTTTTTGATTTTTTTAAATTTTCGATGTTTTTGTTCCCCAATATTTCTATTTTTCAGGTTTTCGAATTTTCAAATTTTAGATTTTTTAGTTTTTCGATTTCTCGATATTTTATTTTTCAATTTTTCGATTTCTCGATTTATCAAACTTTCGATGTTTCGATTTTTCGATTGATCAGTTTCTCGATTTTTTAATTTGTTAATTTCAATTTTTCAATTTTTTATTTTCAAATTTTCGATTTTTTGATTTTGGGTTAATTCGATTTCCAAAGTGTTCAATTTTTTGGATTTCTCAATTTTTCGATTTTTCAATTTTCGCTTCCCCAATTTTTCAATGTTTTAGTTTTACAATTTTTCTATTCTTCGATTCCCAATTTTTCAATTTTTTGATTTTTCAATTTTTGACGTTTTGAAATTTTCGGTTTTTTGATTTCTCAATTTCTCGATTAATCAATGTTTTGCATTGTCGATTTTTCAATTTTTCTATTTATCTTCAGGATTTTGATTTTTTAGTTTTTTGATTTTTAAAATAGTTGATTTTTTGTTCCCCGATATTTTTATTTTTCTATTTTTGGAATTTGAAATTTTTGATTTTCAGTTTTTTTATTCGATTTTTCTACTTCTTGGTTTTATATAGATTTTTGTTCCAATTTTTCGATTTTGAAGATTTGATTATTCGATATTTTAATTTTTCGATTTTGGGTTACTTTGATTTCTCAGTTTTTGGAATTTTCGATTTGTCGGTTTTAGATTTCTCGATTTTACAATTTTCGCTTTCTCAATTTTCCAATTTTTAGATCTTTAAATTTTTCGATTTTTCAATTTTTGGTGTTTCCAAATTTTCGGTTTTTTGATTTCTCAATTTCTCGATTAATCAACTTTTTGGTTTGTCGATTGTTTAATTTTTCTAAATTATTTTCAGGATTTTGATTTTGCAGTTTTTTGATTTTTTTTAAATTATGGATTTTTTGTTCTCCGATATTTCTATTTTTCAGTTTTTCGATTTTTAAATTTTTCTAGTGTTCAAGTTTTTCGGCTTTTTAATTTGTTAATTTCAATTGTTCAATTCTTTGAATCTCCAATTTTTCAGTCTTGAAATTTTTGGATTTTTCAATTTTAGACGTTTTGAAATTTTCGATTTTTTGATTTCTCGATTAATCAATTTTTCTATTTATCTTCAGGATTTTGATTTTTCAGTTTTTTGATTTTTAAAATTTTTGATTTTTTGTTCCCCGATATTTTATTTTTCTATTTTTAGAATTTTGAAATGTTTGATTTTCAGTTTTTTTATTCGATTTTTCGGCTTCTTGGTTTTATATAGATTTTTGTTCCAATTTTTCGATTCTGAAGATTTGATTTTTCGATATTTCAATTTTTTGATTTTTAAATTTTTCGACTTTTCAGTTTTTCGATTTTTCAATTTTTCAATTGTTCAGTTTTTCGAGTTTTTAATTTGTTAATTTCAATTTTTCAATTTTTCTATTTTCAACTTTTTGATTTTTTGATTTTGGGTTACTTCGATTTCTCAATTGTTCAATTTTTTGGATTTCCCAATTTTTCGAATTTTCGTTTTCTCAATTTTCCAATGTTTTAGTTTTCACGATTTTTCAATTCTTCGATTCTCCAATTTTTTAATCTTCAAATTTTTCGATTTTTCAATTTTTCAATTTTTGACGTTCCCAAATTTTCGATTTCTCAATTGCTCGATTAATCAATTTTTTGGATTATTGATTTTTCAATTTTTCTATTAATTTTCAGGATTTTGATTTTTCAGTGTTTTGATTTTTTAAATTTTAGATTTTCGATTTCTCAGTTTTTCAATGTTTTAGTTTAGGGATGTTTTTTTCGATTTTTCAGTTTTTCGATATTTTGGTGTTGCGATTTTTCAGTTTTTAAAATTTCAGATTTTTCTATTGCTCTATTTTTTAGCTCCTCCATATTTCTATTTTTCAATTTTTCCAATTTTTAAGCTTTAGATTTTTCAATTTTTTGATGTTCGATTTCTCGATATTTCCGTTTTTGGATTTTTCGGCTTTCGATTTTTTTGTTTCTCAATTCTTCTTTTGTTTTTCAATTTTTAACTTTTCGATTCATCGATTTCCCGATCTTTTGATGTTTTGTTTCTCAATTTTCAGTTTTCCAATTTTTCGATTTTTAAAATTTTTGACTTTTCGATTTCTCAGTTTTTTTAAATTTTCGATTTCTCGATTTTTCAATTTTTCGATTCTTTCATTTATCTTCGATTTTTCACTTTCTCGATATTTCGCTTTTGGGATTTTCAATATTTCGATTCTTAAATTTTCAACTTTTCGATTTTCCTATTTTGGGTTACTTCGATTTTCCAATTGTTCGATTTTGGACTTCTCGATTTTTCGATCTTTTGATGCCTCGTTTTGCGATGTTCCAGTTTTTCAAATTTTCAATTTTCCAATTTTTCGATATTCAGAATTATTATCGATATCAATTCATCGTCTTTTCAGTTTGGAATTTTTCAATTTCACGATTTTTCACTTTTTTGATGTTTCGATTTTTTTATCATTCTATTTTTCGACTTATCGATTATAGATTTTTCGGTTTTTTTTTTAAATTTTTCAATTTTTAAAATTTTTCATTTTTCAATTTTTCGACTTCTCGAGATTTCGATGTTTGGATTTTTCGATTTTTCAATTTTTAACGTTCCGTTTTTTAGATTTTGGGCAATTTCGAAATCTCAATTGGTCAATTATTCCACTTCTCGACTTCTCGATTTCTAGATCTTTTGGTGTTTCGTTTTTTGAAGTTTCAGTTTTTCAATTTTTCGATTTTCCAATTTTTCGATGTTTCAATTTATCGATTTTTTGATTTCCCAATGTTTCGGGCATTTCAGTGTTGAAACTTTTCAATTTTTCAGTTTTTCTTCTCTTGAATTTTCCAATTTTTCATTTTTTCGATTTTTTGAATTTTGAATTTTTCGGTTTTTCGACTTTTCCCCTTTTTGATTTTTAAACGTAGATTATTCAAGTTTTCAACTTTTGATGTTTCGAGATATCGATTTTCCAATTATTCATTTTTTTAATTTAATTTCTAAAATTTTTAAATTTTAGATTTTTGGATTTCTCGATGTTAATTTTTTCAATTTTTCGGATTTTCGACCAATTTGTTTTTATTTTTTATCCGAAAAATAATTAATAAATCCTTTGTCAGGAGTGTATAAGTTTATTGCAACTTTAATTTTCGTGACATTTTGGCATATACATACATATATTTTTGTTGCGTTGTTGTAAATCTTTTATCAGTAAAGAAAACTTCTAATATAAATAAAATAAACTGGTTTGATTATGATTTGAAGGTAATGAGAGATAAATTAAATAATTTATGTGAATTAGACAAAATGTTACAGTCGAACCATTCTAGGACAGCAAGGAACTCTTTTAGGCAGTATTACCGACAACAAATTAGATTTAAAAAAATTGCAACAAATAAAAAAGTAATTGCATCTTCAAGTAATAAACACAAAGCTATGTGGAATATTATTAATAATTCGCGCAATAAACTATCTAGTCATAAAACAAAAAACAATATCTGTGATATTCCTTGTGATGTATTAAATGAGTATTTTAGCAGTGTAGCATCTAGGTTAGCCAGCGAACTTCCGCCTAGTTATGAAAACCCTATGCAGTTAATGTCTCAATGTATTTCCGTAAAAAGTACAAATCCTAAGTACTTCACTTTTACTGAAGTATCCAGTACCTATGTAAGAGAAATCATAAATGGACTGAAGCCAAGTAACTCATTTGATATTTTTGAATTTAGTGTAAATTTAATAAAATCTGTCAAAGACAAACTAATATCACCATTAACCAAGTTAATTAACATATGCATAACAACATCTACATTTCCAGAGTGCCTAAAAACAGCTATCATAGTCCCAATACATAAAAATGGTGATATTCATGAACCTAGTAACTATCGCCCAATAGCTTTACTCCCGGTTCTTTCAAAAATTCTCGAAAAAATAATCTTTAACCAATTGTCACAATTTCTAGAAAGTAACCATCTTTTATCTTCCAAACAGTATGGATTTCGGAAAGGATTATCTACTACAGATGCGGCACTGTCACTAGTAGAAACCATGGGACTGTGTTTAGAAAAGGGGGAACTTGGTATTGCCTCTTTCTTGGATTTATCAAAGGCATTTGACTGTGTCCCTCATGAGACGCTGTTACAAAAATTATACATGTATAATTTAGAACCAACTAGTTGCAAATTAATATCTTCTTTTCTAGGAAACCGTTATCAAGTGGTTAAGACCAACTCTGGTGTATCCAGTAGTCGTCCTATAACTAGGGGAGTCCCGCAAGGCTCCGTACTAGGACCGTTGCTTTTTTTAATATATATAAACGAATTCCCTGACTACTTGCAGAGCCAATCTGTATTATTTGCGGACGATACTACTATTGTCACACTCGGTCAAGATTTGAATGATACAACAGTAAAACATGATGAGACACAGTCAAGGGCTAATAAATGGTTTGTCAGTAACAGATTAACTCTAAATAAAAACAAATGCGTTAACTTATTATTTACACTTAAAAAAGTTCAACCGCCGGATGGTTACTCACCATCTGCAAAATTCTTGGGAATACATGTTGATTCTAACCTTAACTGGATTAGTCATGGTGAGGTACTTGCTGCCAAACTATGCAAAAGTAATTTTCTTTTAAGATCATTATACAATGAGGTTCCTCTAGATACCTTAAGAATCGCATATTTCTGTTTTGTCCAGGCACATCTTAGTTATGGATTGTTATTATGGGGTCATTCTAGTGCAAGACACCGAGCATTCTCGCTCCAGCGACGTGCTGTTAGAATTTTGGGAGGATTACCATACAGAGCTGACTGTAGAAACTGCTTCATATCACTCCGGATACTGACTCTACCTTCATTGTACATCTACCTTAGCTTGATCTATGTTAAATCTAATCGAAGCAAATATTTGACGCATAATGACATCCATAACTATGAAACACGTAATAAATTACATCTTTACCCCAAGAAACTAAGACTACAAAAATCCAGCAACGGTATTGAATACCTCGGTCCAAAATTTTTTAATATATTACCCACACATGTACAAAATAGCACCGATGTCCACTTCAGTAAAATTGTGAAGGAATACTTATTAGGAAAGGCGTATTATTGTTTTGACGATTTTATTAAAGAAAAGTTTATGTAGCATCCCCGAAAATGTGTATGTCAAAAGAGTATGTCAATTAATTTGTCATTTCTCTTTTATTGTTTATTCTGTGTAGTATGTATATGTATATGTGACTTATGCAAAAAACTTGTACGTTTATATGCATTAATAAATTATTATTATTATTATTATTATTATTAAAATGTAGTTCGAAACTTTTCTCATTTTTTTTTTAAAGTTAAAAAACCCTTTCAAAAATATTTCTCTTACTTAGAAGTTTTCGCTGGAAGCCTCCGTCCAGATGCAAGCGTCTTTATATCGCATAGGATAAATATCTAAATTCTATCTCTTTGAAACTTTATATTTACCTTATATTTGCATCTTCTATGTTTACGAACACTTTGTTTATTCTGTTCCGTTAAACCCGGAATAAATTATATTTTTATGATTTATTCGAGCTGTTTTAAACAACGCGATTAAAAGATCGTCTGAATTGCAAATAAGAATATTATGTAGACTGGTTTACCTCGAGCAAATTGAATCGAAACAAATTCAATCGATCCTCTACACTTTGTAATAACACTGTAAAGAGGGAAAAACCGCCAACACAACTCCGGCGACGTTTCAGCCTGAAAGGAAAAAGCGACTTTTTTATATAATTTTGATTTTATTTGAATGTCACGGCGTGCTCCATCAATTATAAACGAAATTGTAACTTCTAATATTCCCTAATTGTATAAAACTCTCCCCGAGCAGTGCAAATTCAGACACGCCTCTGTCACCGTCCATTTATTTCGAAACGTGTCGTCCAAAGTGTCAAATTCATTAATTCAGTGAAGCCGGGAAAGTCGAAAAGCTCGTAGCCTTACTCCAATATAATTAATCTAATCCTCGAGTTCAATTTAATTTTGGTTTCCATTAATAATTTGCTCTATGCGACGGCTATACCCTTACTAACATTCCATACGAGTGTCGGAAAATGTTGTAATTTAATTTTCGGCTCAAATTTAATTGTGAAAGCCGAATCAGCAGTTCGCCGTACACCAAGACGAAATCGGTTCCACTTCAAATAACGAAATTTAAAAACCACCATTGTTTCGACTCGAGACAACATTCTTCGAGTGAATACTTAATTTCCTCCCTTCCTATTACATTATGAACCACTGTCTTCCTGCGAGAAATTGCTTTGTTTCACGTACATTAACTTAACAGACGTATATAGCATCGCCAACGAGAAACGTCAGGATCCTGAAACATGTTCCCATAGGAGAGCTGGGAACAAAACACCATCATCGTACACCTGATTGTGGTTCTTTGTCCCTTGTATCTCCAACGTTCAACCCTTTATCGATTACCACGACGCGGTCGAAACTTAAAATTTCAGACGAAATTTTACTAGGTACAAGGTTGTTTTTGGATGATTTGTTCTGCAAACAAAGACGGAAGAATTGTTAGCAGGGTGCAGGCCTAACGAGGGTTGCGTTGCGATTTATAATAATTTTATGCAGCAGGGTCAGATTTTTCCGACTTTTGGGATGTGACATCACTTTTTCGCCGACCCCCATCACATTTATGGCCTTTGGCTAGCGGCAAGATGATATCTTAGGGTTTGTCTGGCTGCGAAAGCTCAAGATCGATAACTTTCCAAGGAAGACAGAACTTCCCTTGCCTCTGACGAGCAGTGTGGTTTTCTCCAGCTTTAAATCGTCATAGTAATGTTCGCATGAAACACGCGCCCGAAATTCACTTATTTAGGTTTAACTCATGGATAGATTTTACCTAAGTTATTATTCACACTTTGTAATTTCTCACTCGAAAAGTACTATCAGTTAATTTAATATCATCGTGGACTCGTGTAGTGTAAATTTTTGATTGAAATAAATGCGCAGTATGCGAAGATAAGGTGTAGTGTTCAACATGCGGCGGGTCTTTTTCGGCACCCAGTAAATCAAATACTACGAAAAAAATTGGCCAAAGGTTATTTCTACAAAACTTTCCTCGCTCATGAAGTGACAGTTCCGCAGAATTTTTGACTTGAAATTTTCAAGTCTTCAATTTTTCATTTTTTGTTTCTTCAGTTTTTCCATTTGGACTTTTCGAGTTTTTAAGTTTAAATTTTTCAGGTTTTTCAATTTTCCAACTTTTGAGTTTTTCAGTTTTTAGATTTAGCAAATTTTTTGGACCAAGTTCCTTGAGTTTTCAATTTTTAATTTTTCAATTTTTCTTTTACGTTTTTTATTTTCTTTATTTTTTCAAGTATTCGATTTTTCAAAATTTCGATTTTATAATTTTTTAATATTACTTTTTCAGTTTTTGGTTTTTTCAAATATTGGATTTGCGATTTTTCAGTTTTTCATTTTCTTGTTTCTTCAATTTTTAGAATTTGCAATTTTTCAATTCTTCAAATTTTCGTTTCGGTTTTCGTCATTTTTACAAATTTTCGATTTTTCAACCAGCCGTTCCGATTTTATATTTTTTGTTTCAGTTTTTCGATTAATTTGAGTTTTTAAGATTAAAATGTTCAATTTTCACACTTTTGAATTTTTAGATTTTGCACTTTTTCGATTTAAAGTTTCTCGAGTTTTTAATTTTTAATTTTTCAATTTGACGACTCTTTCACTTTTCATTTCTTCAAATTTTCGGTTTGCAATTTTTTGCTTCAATTTTTTATTTTCTCGATTTTCACAATTTTTTGTTTTTCATTGCTATGATTTTATAATTTTTTGATTTTTTAATTTAAATTTTTCGTTTGTTCAATTTTTCGATTGCAATTTTTCAATTTTCCAACTTTTAATTTTTCAGTTTTTTGGTTTTCCAAGTTTTGGATGTCTCAAGTTTTAGATTTCGCAATTTTTCGATTTGTAATTTCACGGATTTTCAATTTTTAATTTTTGAATTTTCATTTTTCGAATTCTTAATTTTCCAATTCTTAATTTTCAAATTTTTAATTTTCGAATTTTGCATTTCTTCAAATTTTCGGTTTGCAATTTTTCGTTTCAGTTTTTTGTTTTCCCGATTTTCACAATTTTTCTGTTTTTCAATGCTCTGATTTTATAACTTTTTTAACAATTTGAATTTTTCGTTTGTTCAATTTTTTGATTGCAACTTTTCAAATTGTTAATTTTTTTGGTTTTTCAATTTAATATTATGCAACTCTCTGAGTTTTCGTTTTTAAATTTTTCAGTTTTTCGATTTTTCAACTTTTGGATGTCTCAATTTTTTAGATTTTGAAATTTTTCGATTTGCAATTTCACCAGTTTTCAATTTTTAATTTTAAATTTTACAATTTTGAATTTTTCAGTTTTTTGGTTTTCGAATTTTTGGATGTCTCAGTTTTTAGATCTTGCAATTTTTCCATTCGCAATTTCACGAGTTTTCAATTTTTAATTTTTGAATTTTCAATTTTCGCATTTTGAATTTTCGAATTTTCAATTTTAGAATTTTGAATTTTTGAATCTTTCATTTCTTCAAATTTTGGGTTTCCAATTTTTCATTTCAGTTTTTTGTTTTCTCGATTTTCACAATTTTTCTGTTTTTTAAAGTTCTGATTTTTTAATTTTTTGTTTTTTCAATTCCAATTTTTCGTTTTTTGAATTTTTCGTTTGCAATTTTTCCTTGGCCCTTCAATTTAATATATGCAACTGAGTTTTCGTTTTTAAATTCTTCAATTTTTAGAATTTCCAACTTTTGGATGTGTCCATTTTTTAGATTTTGCAATTTTTCGACTTGCAATTTCACCAGTTTTCAATTTTTCATTTTTCAGTTTTACGCTTTTCCAACTTTTGATGTCTCAATGTTTAATTTTTGAATTTTTCAGTTTCGAAGTTTTAATAAGGGAATTTCTAATTTTCGAATTTCCAATCTTCGAATTTCTAATTTTCGAATTGTGAATTTTCGAATTTTCAATATTTTTAATTTTTCAATTTTCGAATTTTCTGTTTTCAAATTTTCAATGTTCGAATTTTGAATTTTCGAATTTTTCATTTCTTTAAATTTTCGGTTTGTAATTTTTCATTTCTTCAAATTTTCGGTTTGCAATTTTTCGTTTCAGTATTTTGTTTTCCCGATTTTCACAATTTTTCTGTTTTTCAATGCTCTGATTTTATAATTTTTTGGTTTTCCAATTTGAATTTTTCGTTTGTTCAATTTTTCGATTGCAATTTTTCAAATTTTTAATTTTTCTTGGTTTTTCAATTTAGTATTATGCAACTCTCTGAGTTTTCGTTTTTAAATTTTTCAGTTTTTCGATTTTTCAACTTTTAGGTGTCTCAATTTTTTAGCTTTTGAAATTTTTCGATTTGCAATTTCACCAGTTTTCAATTTTTAATTTTTCAGTTTTTCGCTTTTCCAACTTTTGGTGTCTCAATGTTTAATTTTTGAATTTTTCAGTTTCGAAGTTTTAAGTAGGGAATTTCTAATTTTAGAATTTCGAATCTTCGAATTTCTAATTTTCGAATTTCCAATTTTCGAATTGTGAATTTTCGAATTTTGAATGTTCGAATTTTCAATATTTTTAATTTTTCAATTTTCGAATTTTCTGTTTTCAAATTTTCAATGTACGAATTTTGAATTCCCGAATTTGAATTTTCGAAGTTTGAATTTTCGAATTTTGAATTTTCGAATTTTGAATTTTCGAATTTTAAATTTTTGAATTTTGAATTTTCGAATTTTAAATTTTCTAAAAAAAAAGGTTTTTCGTTTTTTCAACTTGTAGACGTTTCACAAGTTGCAATTTCACAAGTTTTCAATTTTTAATTTTTCATTTCTTCAATTTTTCAATTTGCCATTTTTCGTTTCGGCTTTTCAATGTTCTGATTTTACAGTTTTTAAATTTTTGGATTTTTGAATTTTTCGACTGACAAGTTTTCGGTTTTTAATTTTTCGATTTTTCAATTTTAGATTTTTTAATTTATCGTTTTTCCAATTTTAGATTTTTCAGTGTCTCGATTCGTTAGTTTTTCGTTTCTTCAATTTTTGGTTTTAATTTGTTTGTGCTTTTATTTTAAATATGTAAGAATACAATTTAAAACGTTCATTTTTCTGTTTTTCAATTTTACGATTTTAGAATTTTTCTATTTTCCAGTTACTGGATTTTAAAACTTTTCCATTTATTGGATTTTTAATTTTTTATTTTTCAGTATTTAATTTTAAAATTTTTCGACTTTACAAATTTTGACGAGTCTATAATTTTTCGATTTTATAATGTTTGGGTTTTCCTTCTTTTCATTCGATTCGTTTTTTCTTTTTTCCAAGTTTTTCGATTTTTATTTTTTCAGTGTTTCAATATTTCGTTCATTCAGTTCTGCGATTTGTAATTTTTCGATTTTCCGTTTTTTCCATGTTGCAATTTTTCGTCGTTTCAGTTTTTCGATTCTTCAACTTTTCGAATTAAAAAAAGGAAAAATTGAAAAATCGAAAAATTAAAAATTGGAAACTCTCAACCGAAAACTGAAAAATTGTAATATAGAAAATCTGTGATATAAAACTGAGAAAATGAAAAGTAAAAAATTGGTAAAATGAACAACAAAAATCAGAAATTTAAAAAATTGAAGCAATGAAAAATTGGTCGAAAGGAATTCACGAAAAATTATAAGATTTGATTTAGCGAATTTAATTTTTTTATGATAACCCTTATAAGTTAAAATAAAGTGTAATACTAATAAAAAAGTACTGGTTTTCCAATTTGAATTTTTCGTTTGTTCAATTTTTCGATTGCAATTTTTCAAATTTTTAATTTTTCTTGGTTTTTCAATTTAATATTATGCAACTCTCTGAGTTTTCGTTTTTAAATTTTTCAGTTTTTCGATGTCTCAATTTTGTAGATTTTGAAATTTTTCGATTTGCAATTTCACCAGTTTTCAATTTTTAATTTAATTTTTCATTTCAGTTTTTTGTTTTCTCGATTTTCACAATTTTTCTGCTTTTTAAAGCTCTGATTTTTTAATTTTTTGTTTTTTTCAATTCCAATTTTTCGTTTGTTGAATTTTTCGTTTTCAATTTTTCAATTTTTAATTTTCCTTGGTCCTTCAATTTAATATATGCAACTGAGTTTTTGTTTTTAAATTCTTCAATTTTTCGACTTTCCAACTTTTGGATGTCTCCATTTTTTAGACTTTGCAATTTTTCGATTTGCAATTTCACCTCAATTTTTAATTTTTCAGTTTTTCGCTTTTCCAACTTTTAGTGTCTCAATGTTAAAATTAAACATTGAGACACTAAAAGAATTTTTCAGTTTCGAAGTTTTAATAAGGGAATTTCTAATTTTCGAATTTCCAATCTTCGAATTTCTAATTTTCGAATTGTGAATTTTCGAATTTTGAATGTTCGAATTTTCAATATTTTTAATTTTTCAATTTTCGAATTTTCTGTTTTCAAATTTTCAATGTTCGAATTTTGAATTTTCGAATTTTTCATTTCTTTAAATTTTCGGTTTGTAATTTTTCATTTCTTCAAATTTTCGGTTTGCAACTTTCGTTTCAGTATTTTGTTTTCCCGATTTTCACAATTTTTCTGTTTTTCAATGCTCTGATTTTGTAATTTTTTGGTTTTCCAATTTGAATTTTTCGTTTGTTCAATTTTTCGATTGCAATTTTTCAAATTTTTAATTTTTCTTGGTTTTTCAATTTAATATTATGCAACTCTCTGAGTTTTCGTTTTTAAATTTTTCAGTTTTTCGATTTTTCAACTTTTGGATGTCTCAATTTTGTAGATTTTGAAATTTTTCGATTTGCAATTTCACCAGTTTTCAATTTTTAATTTAATTTTTCATTTTAAATTTTACAATTTTGATTTTTTCAATTTTTCGGTTTTCGAACTTTTGGATGTCTCAATTTTGTAGATTTTGACATTTTTCCATTTGCAATTTCACGAGTTTTCAATTTTAGAATTGAAAACTCGTGAAATTTTGGGTTTCTAATTTTTCATTTCAGTTTTTTGTCTTCTCGATTTTCACAATTTTTCTGTCTTAAAGCTCTGATTTTTTAATTTATTGCTTTTTCAATTCCAATTTTTCGTTTGCAATTTTTTCAGTTTTTAATTTTCCTTGGTCCTTCAATTTAATATATGCAACTGAGTTTTCGTTTTAAATTCTTCAATTTTTCGACTTTCCAACTTTGGGATGTGTCCATTTTTTTAGATTTTGCAATTTTTCGATTTGCAATTTCACCAGTTTCAATTTTTAATTTTTCAGTTTTTCGTTTTTCCTCCAACTTTTGGTGTCTCAATGGTTAGTGTTTGAATTTTTAAGTTTGGAAGTTTTAAGTAGGGAATTTCTAATTTTAGAATTTCCAATCTTCGAATTTCTAATTTTCGAATTTCCAATTTTTGAATTGTGAATTTTCGAATTTTGAATGTTCGAATTTTCAATATTTTTAATTTTTCAATTTGCGAATTTTCTGTTTTCAAATTTTCAATGTTCGAATGTTGAATTTTCGAAGTTTGAATTT
The DNA here is from genome assembly GCA_022388445.1 of Zophobas atratus. NCBI lineage: Eukaryota > Metazoa > Arthropoda > Insecta > Coleoptera > Tenebrionidae > Zophobas > Zophobas atratus. Next base: position 7,199,170 of record CM039450.1, read on the forward strand.
TCGAATTTTGAATTTTCGAATTTTGAATTTCCGAATTTTAAATTTTCTTAAAAAAAAGGTTTTTCGTTTTTCCAACGTTTCAATTGTTAGATTTTGCAATTTCACATGTTTTCAATTTTTAATTTTTCATTTCTTCAATTTTTCGCTTTGCCATTTTTCGTTTCGGTTTTTCGATCGACAAGTTTTCGGTTTTTAATTTTTCGATTTTTCAATTTTAGATTTTTTAATTTATCGTTTTTCCAATTTTAGATTTTTCAGTTTCCCGATTTGTTAGTTTTTCGTTTCTTCAATTTTTGGTTTTAATTTTTTTGTTTTTATTTTAAATATGTAAGAATAAGTAATTACAATTTAAAACATTTTTCTTCAATTCTACGAATTTAGATTTTTTCTATTTTTCAGTTATTGGATTTTAAATTTTTTAATTTCTCAGTACTTAACTTTTAAATTTTTCGACTTTACAAATTTTGACGAATCTATAATTTTTCGATTTTACAATTTTTGGGTTTTCCTTTTTTCCATTCGATTCGTTTTTTCTTCTTTCCAATTTCTCGATTGATTAATTTTTCGATTTTTCAGTGTTTCAATATTTCGTCGTTTCAGTTTTTCGATTCTTCAACTTTTCGAATTAAAAAAAGGGAAAAACTGAAAAATTAAAAATTGGAAACGCAGAATAGAAAAATGAAAAATTGTAATATAGAAAATTTGTGATATAAAACTGAGAAAATGAAAAGTAAAAAATCGGGAAAATGAACAACAAAAATCAGGAACTTAAAAAATTGAAGCAACGAAAAACTGAAAATTCGAAAAATCCAAAATTGAGAATTCAAAATCGAAAAATGAAAAACTGTAACACTGAAAAAATTAAATTAAAAATTCATTGAAAAACGAAAAAATTGAAGAAGGAAAGAAAATGAAAAAACGAAAAATTGGTCGAAAGTAATCTACGAAAAATTGTAAGATTTGATTTAGCGAATTTAATTTTTTTGTGATAACTTATAAGTTAAAATAAAATATGATACTAATAAAAAAGAACTGTATTGCCAAATTTTCGGGAAAATAGAGTGAGTCGTTCTTACTTACCATTTATCACGATTACAATAACCTTAAAACATTCATTCATACAGCACAACTGCATAAGTTTCTTATTTTATAAAATTAAAAAAATATATACAGACAGACAGACGGAACCGGGAGACCACTTTTTTCGTGCTCTAGAGGTCATGAAACGTCCAAAAAACATGAAAGCGAAGTAAAAGGAAGTAAAAACACTAAAGCGGCAAAAAAGCTCGTTAATCAAGCAGGAAGGTGATGTTTGCTAATTTGGAAAAATGGAACTGTAAGCTTTAGAATACGTGCGAAAATGAGGATGGATTGCGGCGCATCAAAGTCTTTGTTGTTTACTTGGAGGATTCGCATTTAATAAAGCTAGTTTTGTGTCGGTGAGTGCCTCGATGGACCTAAACTGAAGCCGAAAGAAGTAACCGGTAGAACGAAGTGCAAGTGCATCCCGTCGAAGTGAGTTTCCGCTTTGTTACTCTTCTTTTGAAGTAGACACTACAGGCAATCAAGTTTTACGACTGGAAAGGACACAATGCGTCTAGTTTGGCGCTCCGGAAATAAATCTTTTTCGGAATTGCTCGCTAGTGTCAAATTTAAAGTTTGTAATGTTCGGAGGAACGTCCTGCGACGTTTGCATTATTGATGTCATTTGCCGAACACATCTTGTGGGGGAAAGAAAGTATGTTGTGGTTGCGTTAAGTAAATCCCCCTAATACCTCGTGCTGAATAATCCAACACGGATTTACCGGGGCTCACTCACATTCAACAATTACCTAGCGCGAGCAATCTCTACGAGATGCTCTCTTATGTTTAGGAACAACTTACTCGAATAGGGTATTACTTAACTTCGAGATTAATGCTAGGGAAATCTCGACGTGGATTTACGGGGATTGAGAAATGCATTGATGAAGTGGTAAAGAATTAAATATAAAAGGTTCCGTTTAATGGCTGTTCGCGGATTGGCTGTCAAAGCGATGGAAAGTAATATCTTTCCATGATCTTCTTAGATAAACGGAGATGCGGAAATCTCACTGTTTTGGAAAGTACAAAGGCCGCTTTTTCGGTTAAGAGATTTAAAATGCGACGGTTTTAAGAGTGGTGATATTGCTTTCAGCGTTTTAAATCAAAAGTCTAGGTTCTAAAGAGAAATGGGTTTCGAAAAGTTGATCTTCTCTAATAGATTGAGTTAGCATTTAAATTGTGCACAGCGTTCCGAGAAGTAACAATTTTTTCCATTTTTGTAATCGAGTCTATCGGGCGATTTGCTACTAAAATGTTTTTTTTTTAATTAAATCAAGAACGGTACATTTTTATTTCTTGAGCGTAAGCTCTCTCGTTTCCGTCCGTCTGTCTGTGTGTCGAATTTTTATTACACAGGTTAAACAGGGTGACTCAAAAAAATTAATTAATGAGGCAATTTATGATTAAAGTCAAGAACGTGTCACTCCATTTTCCTGTTTTCCAAATTCTTGATATCACAATATTTTATTTTTCCTTTTCCTTCAATTTTTCGTGCTTCTATTTTCTTTATTTTTTCAATTTTTAATTTTTCGATTTGTCAATTTTTCGTTTCTTCAAGTTTTCAGGTTCTTCTTTCTATTTTTCATTTTCAGGATTTTATAACACAATTTCCGTTTAAGGTATTTGATTTTTCGATTTTTAAGTTTCTCTTTCGATTACTGAAATGTTCGTTTCTTCAGTTTTCAACTTCTTGATTTCCATTTTTAAATTTTTCAAAGTTGAAAAATCGAAAAATTGAAAAATATGTGAAGTAAGATATCACGTAGATGGTAAAATACTAACTAAAATCTGGCTGATTATCCCCACCACTAATAGGATAACGTCATCTTCAAAATTTATTCTTTTATCCCCTCGCAAAAAATCAATGACGTCATCTAAAAATTATAACTAATAAATCCTCTCTGAAATTGGCAAAATATTATGACTTTATAATAGTGGTTTATCAATGCGCGCATAGTTTTAAGAATTACTTATACACGGTGACTCGAAACAATTAATGGATGACGCAATTTATTTTATTAATTAAATAATTTTGCATTTTTCCGAAAATTTGGCAATAGAGTACTGTTTTTATTAGTATTATACACTTTATTTTAACTTATAAGGGATCAAATCTTATAATTTTTCAAAAAATCTCAATTGTCCGTTTTTCGTTTTCTTTCATTTTTCAATTTTTCCATTTTTCAATTTTTCAATTATTTCTCGACTTTCAAATTTTCCAATTGTTCGTTTGGTAAATTTTTCAATTGACAATTTTTCAGTTTTGCAATTTTTCGATATTACAATTTTTTAGTTGTCGATTTTGGGTTGTCAATTTTTAATTTTTCGATTTTTCAGTTCTTCGTTTCCGCAATTTTTCCAGTTTCAGATTTTTGTTTTCCATTTTCCCGTTTTTTTTCGATGTTTCTTTCGATTTTATAATTTTTCGTTTATTCAATTTCTATCTTTGATTTTTCATTTTCTATTTCCAATTTTGCAATTTTTAGATTTTCAGTTAGCCGATTTTAACATTTCTTTAACTTTCAATGTTTCTATTTTATATAAATTTAGTGTTTTAAATTTTGTATTTTTTCGATTTTTACGTTCCCCAAGTTTTTATTTTTCGTTTCTTCAGTTTTCAAGTTGTTAATTTTTAATATTTTAATTTTTCAAAGTTCTCTACAAGTTTTATACCACCAATTCATTTACGGATTTTTGATTTTTTAATTTTTCACCTTTGCAATTTTTCCCTTTTTTTGATTCGAAAAGTTGAAAAATCGATAAACTGAAACGACGTAAAATTGCAAAATCGAAAGAATGGAAAATCGAAAAATTGCAATTCGCAGAACTGAAGAAACGAAATATTGAAACACTGAAAAACTAAAAATCGAAAAAAATTAATAAATTGAAAAATTGGAAAGAAGAAAAAATGATGCAAATAGAAAAAAAGGAAAACTTAAAAACTGTAAAATCGAAAAATTATAGACTCGTCAAAATTGTGAAGTCAAAAATTGAATATTAAATATCGAGAAATTGAAAAATGGACAAATTCTAAATTCATAAAATTGGAAAGCAGAAAAATGTTTTAAATTGTAATTACTAATTATGACATATTTAAAATAAAAACACAAAAATTAAAACCAAACATCGAGAAACTGAAAAAATCTAAAATTGGAAAAATGGTAAATTAAAAAATCTAAAATTGAAAAATCGAAAAATTGTCAATCGAAAATTTGAAAAATCCAAAAATTGAAAAATTGTAAAATCAGAACATTGAAAAACTGAAACGAAAAATGGCAAATTGAAAAACTGAACAAACGAAAAATTGAAAAATGAAAAAAAATCTAAAACTGAAAAAGTACAAAATTAAAAAATCTAAACGTTGAAAAATCGAAAAATTGAAAACCGAAAAATTGCAAATCGAAAAAAGGAAAGATCCAAAAATTAAAAATTCGAAAATTCAAAATTCGGTTTCTCGATTTTCCAAATTTTAAATTTTTCAATTGCGCAATTTTTGGATTTCACAATTATCCGATTTCCCGATTTCATTAATCTTCAATATTTCGATTTTACAATATTTCGAATTTTTAATCTTTCGACTTTTCAGTTTTTCGTGGCCTCAATTTTTCAAGTTCTTGATTTTAATTTAATTTTCCCGATGTTTTAATTTTCATTTGTTAATTTTTCGTTGGTTCAGTTTTTCAAATTTTTCAACCTTTGATTTTTCAATTCCTCGATTTTCCAATTTTTAAATTTTTCAAATGTGCTATTTTTAGATTTCGCGATTATCCGTTTTCCTGGTTTGATTAATTTTCTCGTTTCCTCAATTTTTCAAGTTCTTGATTTTAGTTTTTCATTTTCCCAATTTTATAATTTCCATTTTCTCGATTTCATATCACAATTTTTCGTTTATGTAATTTTCCGTTTGTTCAATTTTTCAAATTTTCGGCCTTTGGAAACTGAAAAATTTAAAAATTAAAACTCAGAGAGGTACACATCGTAAAATTGAAGAAAAAAAAAAAATGAGTACCTAATTGAACACACGAAAAACTGAAACTGAAAACCAAAATATTATAAAATCGAAGCATTGAAAAACCTAAAAATTGTGAAAATCGTGAAACTAAAAACTGAAACGAAAAACTGCAAACGGAATATTTGAAGAAATGAAAATTTAAGGAATCGTCAAATTGAAAAATTTTAAATTAAAACCTCGGGAAACTTTAAATCGAAAAAGTGCAAAATCAAAAAATTCAAAAGTGGAAAAATTGAAAGACTGAAAATTTTAATCTTGAAAACTCTAAAACTAATCGAAAAACAGAAAAACCAAAAAAATTAAAAATTGAAGAATTCATATATTTGAAGCAATTGTTAAAAAATCACCCGGTATGTACCTTCGGACCTAAATTAATAATTAAATTAAAATTTCATACACAAAAACAACGTTTACATTTTCTTCGAAGTAAAACAAACGGACGACTTCAATTATAAATTTCAAAGAAAATCGATAGCAAGTGATTAATAATCTATTGAGATCACGAACTTTAGTTTATACTAAGTAAATCCATCATGTAACGCTGCAGTAAATTATCACTATTATAAATTAACCCCTTTTAACTTAAATGAAATATTCTCGAGTGCTCGCTATCGTAAAAATTCTTTCATTTATCTAAATAATAAATTGTGGTTGTGAAAACCGCATCATAAAGATCGTTTTCTTTGCATTTAATCCTGATGTTTTAAGCTCCTTCAAACGTGCCTCGGCATATTTTAACCCCGACTGAAGCAAAGAATAGTAAAAAATGGCCGGTTTGAAATCTCCCCGCTTGAAAAATAACGCAAAGAACAAACTCTTGTTACAACGGCGTCTAAAGCACGTCTCGCTGTTAAGAACTTTATGAAAGTTTGTAGACAGCATTTAACTTGTTGTTGACACTCTGCTGCAAATAAAAGACTACGGGCTTATTTACAAAGTGCTGATGTCCAATTTTGAATAAAAAAGCAGCTCAAGATGAAAAATAAACGACGCAATTGATGAATTTTCAAGCGTTGGAAGATAAATGAAAACGACCGGAGTAAGACTCAAACAAAGGTTAGATTCGTTTATAAAAACTGATTGATGTTCCAATGAAGCAATAAAGCTTTTTCGATCACAAGCTGAAAGCTCCGCGATACACAACATTCATTTAATTTGTCGTCTGCACAAGGGAGAAATCACCGACGAGAAGATTCCCCGGAATAAACTAAAACCGACTCCGGAATAACGCAGGCAATTAACGGTTTAGCGAAATTCCAGAACTGATAAATTAAAAAAAAAATGCAAGTTTATTCCGAACTTCCGACCATTAACTCGCCCCTACAAACAAATAAAACACTCGTGAAAAATAATTTTCAATTTCTATTACCGCACTCGAACAAGAATGCAGTGGCCGCAGAACTTTCGTAATTACGTTCTTCGATTAAATTTCAAACTTGAAATAATATTAAGAGTTAGAAAACTCCACGCCTTAACAAAATTAAATATCTCGGTTCCGGCCGCGATAAAATTAGCCGGATCTTCGTTTTTGTCGTGCGTTCTCTCCATATTAATCACTCCTCGTGATTGGTGTCGATCAACAATCACGCCTGCTTAATCAATCATTTGAAAAGTTTCCGGATCAGTGATTATGAGGGTCGGATGGCCACGATGACGACGTCCTGCGTGCGCAAACCCCGAAGTTTGTAAATCAAAAATCTGCGAGGATTTGTGTCTACAAAGTTTCTCGCATAAATTTACGAAAAATACGAGATTTCCCTGATGGGGCTTAATAAAGCTCGCTTATTAAAGCAACAGTCAACATTGTCTGTATTCCATTATTTCGTTATCAGCAGTTGAAAGGGATGACAATTTTATGAGTGTTTTCAACGAGGGACACGGTTTTACAGATGCAAGTGCACTCACCGATCCGATGTTTTTGTGTCGGGGTTGCAGTACGTACCTGAAAAAAAAAACAAGTTTTGAAACACTGAAATACACTTTTATTTTTATTGCTAACAGGACATAGCGAGCTTGTTGCTGGAGTATTGAGCGATGACCTAGTAATTAGTGATTATTTTGTACGCCCTAGCTGGAACGAGGTTGACGTAATTGGACGCAAATTTGTACTCGTGGGATCCTCACAAAACTATAAGCTATGAAATACTGTCACATTTTTATTTTTTTAACAGAACAAACAGTGCTTATAGTGAAATTAGGTGCAAATTTGAACTTATTTTTTTTAATTAAACTACAATTTTTGAAACATTCAAATATATTGTCATTTTTAATACTAACGCAACTAACAGAACATATAGCGATCTTTTTCTGAAATATTGGGGACGGCTAAGTGATTTATAGACAGCCCCGTAGCTAGAAAACTTATTCAAGGGGGGCAAGTTTGTCGACAGAGGGGGCTTCATGTAAATATTTATATTTTAATAATACACTCAGATAACTACTTTATTTTTTCTGAGTTTTTATATTTGAAAGAACATTAAAATAATTGGAAACGTCGATTTTTTACGCTAAATTTTCGTAAAAACCTGTCGAAGTCCAAAAAATTAGTAAGGTACTTGGTTAAAATGCTGGTTAAACAGAGAATGTAGATTCACAGACAGCTGTACTGCATCCAAAAATTTGTGTAGTGACCATATAGGTAACATCCAATTTGTTTGAGTTTATTTTTTTGCATGTTTAGTACATATTTTAAAAATCCGACTTCGAAACCAAATATTTCGAAAATTTTGGTACGGAACCATGAACTCGTCATGTTTTTTTAAACTCGTCGAGATGTGTATTTCAGAATTTTTTATCAAGTTTAACAAAAGCTCAATTTTTGGAAACCCATATAACATTTTTGACTTTTCCCAAGCATTTTCGAAAATTACCAAAAGAATTCCTTTGTCATCTTGATTTCTTCCAAAAATCGTTTTGGATTCAATTTTTTTGAAAATTCTTACATTTTTTGCAGAATCGACGGAAGAAAAATGGCAATTTTTGAGAACCTGTATCAAATTTTTGACTTTTTTCAAGCACATTCGAAATTACCAAAAGGGATTCCTTTATTGATTTCGATCTCCAGATGTTGTTTTTGGTTGTTTTTTCGAAAATTCGTACAATTTTTCCATAATCGCCAAAAGAAATATGGTAATTTTTGAGAAATTTTGAAAATTCCAGCTCGAAACCGAGTATTTCGAAAATTTTGATCCGGAACCATGAACCTGTCATGTTTTTTTAAGCTCGTCCAAATCCATATTTCAGAATTTTTTGTCAACTTTTACGAAAGTTCAATTTTTGAAAACCAATATAAAATTTTTGACTTTTCCCAAGCATTTTCAAAAATTATCAAAAGAGACTCCTTTGTTCATCTCGATTTCCAAAAATCGTTTTGGACTCAATTTTTTTGAAAATTCTTACAATTTTTCCAGAATCGACGGAAGAAATATGGCAATTTTTGAGAACCTGTATCAAATTTTTGACTCTTTTTTAAGCACGTTCGAGATTACCAAAAGGGATTCCTTTATTGATTTCGATCTCCAGATGTTGTTTTTGGTTATTTTTTCGAAAATTCGTACAATTTTTCCACAATCGCCAAAAGAAATATGGTAATTTTTGAGAAATTTTGAAAATTCGAGCTCGAAACCGAGTATTTCGAAATTTTGATCCGGAACCATGAACCTGTCATGTTTTTTAAGCTCGTCCAAATCTATATTTCACAATTTTTTGTCAACTTTTACGAAAGTTCAATTTTTGAAAACCCATATAAAATTTTTCACTTTTCCCAAGCATTTTTAAAAATTATCAAAAGAGACTCCTTTGTTCATCTCGATTTCCAAAAATCGTTTTGGATTCAATTTTTTTGAAAATTCTTACAATTTTTCCAGAATCGACGGAAGAAATACGGCAATTTTTGAAAACCTGTATCAAATTTTTGACTTTTTTCAAGCACGTTCGAGATTACCAAAAGGGATTTCTTTATTGATTTCGATCTCCAGATGTTGTTTTTGGTTTTATTTGGTTGAAAAGTCGTAAAATTTTTCAGCAATCGCCAAACGAAATGTAATTTTTGAACTTTGAAACCGAATGTTTCGAAAATCTTGATCTGGGACCATCTAGACCTTGTGTTTTTTGATTGAGCTTGTCGAGATCAACATTTCAGATTTTTTTGTGGATTTTTAGTCAACTTCAACAAAAGCTAAATTTTTGAAAATCTATAAAATGTTTATGACTTTTCCCAACCGTTTTCGAAAATTAGCAAAAGGGATCGACTTCGATCTCCAAATGTTGTTTTTGGTTTTATTTTCTCGAAAATTTGTACAATTTTTCCAAAGCCGCCAAAAGAAATGTAATTTTTGAGAAATTTTGAAATGTCGACTTTGAAACCGAATTTTTCGAAAATCTCGGTCTGGGACCATCAAGACCTTATGTTTTTGGATTAAGCTCATCGAGATCTACATCTCGGAATTTTTTGTTGATTTTTTGTTAATTTCAACAAAAGCTCAATTTTTGAAAATCCATATACATTTTTTGACTTTTCCCAAGCATCTTCGAAAATTAGCAAAAGGGATCTCTTTATTGATTTCGATCTACAGATGTTATTTTTGGTTTTATTTTTTTGATATTTCGTCGAATTTTTCCACAATCGCATAAAGAAATAATTTTTTTTTAAGTCACTTTTGAGATTTTTTAGAAATTTTAGGTAGAACCCAATATTTCGTAAATTTTGCTCCGGGAGCATGAACATGTTTTTCGATTAAGCTCATCGAGATCTATATTTCAGAATTTTTTGTCAACTCTAACAAAAGCTCAATTTTTGAAAACTAAATAAATTTTGACTTTTCTTAGCATTTACAAAAATTACCGAAAGTCATTCTTTTATTTATTTCAATCTTCAGATGTTTTTGGTTTTATTTGATCGAAAATTTGTAAATTTTTTTTAGAATCGTCAAAAGAAATAGGAGTATAATTTTTGAGAAATTTTAAAAATTCGACTTGGAAACCGAATAGCAGCAAGACCTTATGTTTTTTGACTAAACTCGTTGAGATCTACATCTCAGAATTTTTTGTAGATTTTCAGCCAATTTCAACAAAAGCTCAATTTTTGAAAATCTATAAAAAAAATTTGACTTTTCCCACGCATTTTCGAAAACTAGCAGAAGGGATCTTTTTATTGATTTCGATCTCCAAATGTTTTTTTTTGGTTTTATTTTTTCGAAAATTCGTACAATTTTTCCAGAGCCGCCAAAAGAAATGTAATTTTTGAGAAATTTTGAAATGTCGACTTTGGAACCGAATTTTTGAAAAATCTTGGTCTGGGACCATCAAGACCTTATGTTTTTTGATTAAGCTCATCGAGATCTACATCTCAGAATTTTTTGTCGATTTTTTATCCATTTCAATAAAAGCTCAATTTTTAGAAAATCCATATAATATTTTTGACTTTTCTCAAGTACCTACATAGTAGGCTATGGAATAAAATGTGACATGTTCATTTTTTTATACGGTCAACATCAACGGTAAGGTGATATTGCCAAAAAATATACCCTGTACGAAAATAAAGGTGGGGCGGGTGGGGCCAGTTAATATGCTTCGGCAATCGGCATTATATTGAAATTTTATTACTAATTTGAAATTTATAATGTATAAGTCTTCCAGGGGGGGCAACCACAACTGCTAGGGGGGGCTCAGCCCCCTCTTGCCCCCCCGTAGCTACGAGGCTGTTTATAGAAAGCGAATTAAATATTTAATCCTCGATTAATTTAAACAGGATTAAAGCGTAGAATATGAGCCTGTGATTGATTAAAATATGCACGTTGCCTAGCAACGTTAATCGCGAATTAACTTTAATTCGATTTCTCTAAACCGGGTCTTGGTGTTTGTTTTCTGAAAGTACGCTGTTGGAACGTGACCACAACGTATTTATAGCGGAATTGGACGCAAATTGGAACTTCTTGAACACTCACAGACCTTTTTTTTTTATTAGTCGTTCCGTAGATTTTATCACATTTCTGTTCTAAAATAGCTACTCGTGCCTCAGTAATTATCCTCTTGTCGTAATAATCGCCACCCTACTTTCCGAGCTCCTCCCAGTTTATCAACTTACATATTCATAATATCGTCAGTTCGTTTTATATAATTTGCATATCTGTCCCGCACAGCCTTTATTATCACTATATGTCAAAGGTTGGGTCGGTAACAGGTCACAGCTAATCCTTAGCCGATTTAATTAGGAAATCGAATTTGCATTTAGTGCAGCAATTAATGAGTAAATGGAATAGCAAGCAATTTGCTAAAAGGGTGGTTGCGCTGTCGTTTATTTCTAGGGGAGGTGAATTTCTTGGCAACAAGAACTAATCGACAAAGTTTGCGTATAATTTGAAGAGGTGCCATTCATCAACAGATCGCGCGAACTTGGGAACCTTTGCCCTGTAGAATTTTTTCTGGGTGAAAAGGGAGGAGTTCATCATAGTTTGAGACGTCATACTTTATTGAACATGTTACAAGAGAGGGTCTTGTTTGGAACTATAAATTAATGACGACAGCCGGCGCCCAACATCGAGGATTATTATTCCTTGGGAATTTCGGAAAATCAATATTTGGTGCCAACGGTGGATGTGATATACGGGCAAAGTTCGATACAAGATATACTTTGGAAGGATGAGGAAATGCTCCAAACGCTATAAAGGCCTTATGGGGGGAATTAATATCATTGTTGGTACTCCTCTTAGCGACAAAGTTTTAATTTACATGGGTGGTGGAAGTATTGACATTTGGGGGAAGTATCGATTGCGTGGGTCACTATCTTGTTGGAATTTAAACCCTCACAAACTACTAATTACCCGCTAGATTTATATATTTTAATCTCTCTTCCATTTGCACCCTCCAGACTCGTTTCCAACCCTCAAACGAAATCATAGCGGGCGCAATCTAGCAACCAAAGCCATAAAAACGATGATATATATATGAATCCGGACAGTAACGACGTTAGGAATTGTACACAATAAAGCTTCACAATGCACTCCGGCTAAAAGTTTAATACATACATCTGACTCACCCCACTTTCCCCTAATCCGTAATTTGTGAAATCGAAACTGGTCACGTGCCGGAAATCCGACTTACCCCCCACTTCTTCGTCGTCCTCTCTCGGTAAAAAAGCACATATCGATCCAAAGTAAAAATAAACTTTTTTCTTTCTCGTCTTCCTGAGTAATAGGCGCGAGTTGACAGGGGAAAATTCATGATTTGGGTAATTGACAACGTCGAGATGTTTCAAATTAATAAAACGATGACAAGTTGTGATAAAAATAGACGGCTAAATTTAATTCATGAGAGCTTTTACCCTGTATTATCAAGGTTGGCTTAGATTGCGAACGGGGCACGCCGGAACCGAGAAAGATAGGGGAGAGAGAAGAAAATCGGGCTGAATACAAATGGTCGTTGCGATTTTATTGCTTTTAGAGTGTGAGTTTCCAAAGAATTGATGATTGTCCTGAGCGCTGTTCATTACAGTTTTAATGAAATTGTCAAAGCGATAGGGTCAAAGTTGAGTGAAATTTTTGAGTGAATGACTCAGAAACTGCGGAAGTGCGAGCGCGTTTTGCTAATCGACGATACTGTCAACAGTGTGACGTCACCGCGCGCTCTACGTAAGTATCAATTGGTATTCGGTTGCGGTTTGATCTTCCCCAGACTCAAATGGAAATAGAGTTCGCATTACACGACCTCGCAAAAAGTAAAATCCAACTTCATTTTGACATTTAGATAAATTGGGTAGGGTCTGAGAGCTTTTAGGCAATATCATCAAAAGGGTGTAGGAATTTAAAAGGCCATCACAGGAACAAACTGGATTCGCACGATTATTTATTTTCTTTTTAACCGGAAACTGAAATAAAAAGAGTTTGTTTTAACGTTAAAAAAACACCGTGTGCGTTTCGTGTAATTCACAAACGACTAAACGAGGTAACACACAAGCTGCACACACTATTTTTTCAACTACTGTTCCTTTGTTCCCGCAACTACTACCTTGTACTCGTCGCTCCTTTGATACCCTCAGCAAAAAGCTTTCCGTACTCCCGATTGCGGATTTAACTACCACGAAAACTCAGCTCTACCATGAGGGTAGATAAAAAGATGGAGACTTGATATAAGAACGGCGAGGGTAAATTCAGTGTAATATATGCGGGTAATTCAGGCAGACGCTAGTGACGGCGCCGTATTCCCCTACTTCCCGTCACAACACTCAGATGATTGGCGTCGCTATTTCCCACCCTTGTTTATAATCAACTTTAAACATTAACATTACTTATTTAGGGTTGTTGAAGAGAAGCGAGGTAATTGAAATAAACGGTAACGAGGGAGGCAAACGAGGAGGGTATTTAGTTACATTTTTGGAAAAAATTATGAACGGAAAGAAGTGCGAACTGGGGTCATTACGTAAAACAGTGACAAACGGCTCAGTTATTTATTTTAAACATTTTAATTTTTGTAAATGGAAAATTTTCGGAAACCTGAAACTTTTTTATGTTGCGCAATCGTCGAAGTGCTACGAGCACGAAATATTACCTCGAAACAGCATCATTTTACTGCTGGAAGAATTGTTTAGCTTGCAAGGTCTAAAGTTAAATGTTATGTACCAGTTAAGTTTAATGTTTAAGCAAACACGTCTTTTCGTTCCAAGTCTGCGTTGGCTTAAATGAGGGGATCGTATGCAAGGGCAGGAATTATAGTATCCAGTGTAGGTCGAAAACGTACGTTTCAAAGTCAGTAGAATTCTTGAGGAAGGCGCATTTTGTGCACTGTTTTAGGGACTGGTAGATCTGTGCATCGACGAAGCCCTTAAAACCCTGCTTTGCCGGAGCATTGGCCCTTTCATCTCCCCTACGGCCTATGTGTCCAGGTATCCAGCTGAGCACAACTTATTGTGCTCCGCTAAATCCTGTGTTCGATTGTGACAGTCCCAGACAAGCTTCGATGTGTGTCTGTGATTGCTCTTTCACAGAGCCCTCAGTGAAGTCTGGCGCTCTGTGAAAAAAAAAAATGCATCGTTTGAGTATACGACGGACCCTGATCCCCTACTGGAGACCGAACTGTTGGTATAGTGGATAATCCAGTCGCCTTGGGTCATGACTTCGATTCCATTCTCCTCGTCGAGGTATCAGCACTTCATATGAGGGATTTGTCACTACAACGGGAACATCAATATCCTGAACCCTGAAGATGAAGTTGGTCTGTAGTAGCCTTTCGGCAATGGTCCATGACCAAAAGAGTTTAAGCTCAGATTTTCATGATGGGTGTTAAGTCCCAAGATTTTCTTACGGCACTTAGAGTGCTGCTCTACTATTGTTCCTAACTTCTGTGTATGCCCGCAGTAAGATCCATCCATTTTCAATTTCTCTAGTGTCATAAACAAATTTTCAGACCGGATACTCGATCAGTTTAGGATGGATAAGAATCTATGAAAAGGTTCCACTTGAGAGTTAAAAAATCCCACAAGAATCCTCATAACGCTTGAAGCGTTAGAATCCGTGAAGCTCTCTAGTGTTATAAGCAAATTTTCAGACTGGATATTCGAATACTCGATTGATTTAGAATGGACAGAAATATATCAAAAACAGTCATTTGAGAGTTAAAACACCCACTTTTTTCAAATTCAACGAAAGATAAGTTCAAAATGGCACAAAAATCTGCACTACGGTTTGAAACATTTGATTTCTTGTAGACATCTAGTGTTATAAGTAACTTTTCAGACCGGATACTCGATCGGTTCAGAATAGGCAAGAATTTATGAAAAGGTTCAACTTGAGAGTCCTCGATTAGTTTAATGTGGACAGAAATCTACAAAAAGTGCTCTTTGGGAGTCAAAACAGCGCTTTTTCCAACGAAATATAACTCCAAAACGGCACACGGATCCGCATTGCGGTTTGAAGCACTCGATTCCTTGAAGTTCTCTAGTGTTACAAGCAAATTTTCACACCCTTGATTCGGTTTGTTTAAATAGGAATCAATGAAAAATGCCACTTGAGAGTTAAATTAAACGATACATAACTTAAAAATGGCATAAGAATCCACACTGCAATTTGAAACATTCGATTCTTTGAAGCCCTCTAGTGTTATAAACAAATTTTCAAACTGGATACTGGAGCGGTTTGAATGGACATAAATCGATTAAAAAGGTCATTTGAAAGATCGAACATCCTTTTTTTTTCAAATTCAACGAAACAAAATTTCAAAGCGACATAAGAATCCGCATTGCGGTTTGAAGCATTCGGTTCTATGAAGCACTCCAGTGTTATAAATAAATTTTCAGATCAAGTACTCGATAAGATTAATATGGAGACGAATCTAAAAGGTACCATTTGTGAGTTAAAAAAGCATTCGATTCTTTGAAGTTCTCTAGTGTTACAAGCAAATTTTCAAAACGGATACTCGAACCGTTTAGGATAGACAGGAAAGTATGAAAAAGTGCCATTTGAGAATTGAAACATTGCCTTTTTTCAAAATCAACGAAACACAACTACAAAACGGCACATGACTTCGCATTGTGGTTTGAAGCATTGGATTCCTTGAAACTCTCTAGTGTTATAAATAAATTTTCAGCTCGGATACTCGATCGGTTCAGGGTAGGCAAGGATTTATAAAAAGGGTCCATTTGAGAGTTAAAACAACGCTTTTTTTCAAATTCAACGAAACAAAACTTCAAAACGACACAGGGATTGATATTGCGGTTTGAAACATTTGGTTCCATGAAACTCTCTAGTGTTATAAACAAATTTTCGCATCAGTTACACGATTGTTTTAGATATGAATCAATGAAAAAGTGCTATTTGGGAGTTAAATTCAAAGAAACATAATTTCAAAATGCCACAAGAATCCACACTGCGATTTCAAACATTCGATTCTTTGAAGCCCTCTAGTGTTATAAGCAAATTTTCAGACTGAATACTTGATCTGTATAGAATGGACAGGAATCTATAACGAAAGTGCTATCTAAGAGTTAAAACATTGTTTTTTTTAACTCAACGAAGCATAACTTCAAAACGAATTCGCACTGCGGTTTGAAGCATTCGATTCCTTGAAGTTCTCTAGTGTTATAAGAAAATTTTCAGACCGGATTTAGGTTTCATTTGGGGATTAAATCATCGCCTTTTTTCAGCTTCAACGAAAAGTAACTTTAAAATGGTATAAGAGTTCGCACAGCGGTTTGGAGCATTAGATTCCCTGAAGCATTCTAGTGTTATAAGCAAATTTTCAAATCGGATTCTCGAACCGTTTAGGATAGACAGGAAAGTATAAAAAAGTGCCATTTGACAATTGAAACACTGCCTTTTTTCAAAATCAACGAAACACAACTACAAAACGGCACATGACTTCGCATTGTGGTTTGAAGCATTGGATTCCTTGAAACTCTCTAATGTTATAAATCAATTTTCAGCTCGGATACTCGATCGGTTCAGGATAGGCAAGGATTTATCAAAAGGGTCTACTTGAGAGTTAAAACAACGCTTTTTTTCAAATTCAACGAAACAAAACTTCAAAACGACACAGGAATTCATGTTGCGGTTTGAAACATTCGGTTCCATGAAGCTCTCTAGTGTTATAAGCAAATTTTCGCACCAGTTACTCGATTGTTTTAGATATGAATCAATGAAAAAGTGCTATTTGAGAGTTAAATTCAAATAAAGATAGTTTCAAAATGCCACAAGAATCCACACTGCGATTTCAAACAATCGATTCTTTGAAGCCCTCTAGTGTTATAAGCAAATTTTCAGGCTGAATACTTGATCCGTATAGAATGGACAGGAATCTATAACAAAAGTGCCATCTGAGAGTTAAAACATCGTTTTTTTTAACTCAACGAAGCATAACTTCAAAACGAATTCGCATTGCGGTTTGAAGCATTCGATTCCTTGAAGCTCTCTAGTGTATGTAACTCCCAGTAAACACAGTTGTGATGTTGACGTGTCAGTTACGTACTCACAAAAGAACAATAAGTACATCGCATGATTATGTCTTAACGATATACCTGGAACGTAAGCTATATAACATCACAATGGAGTACTCATGCTATGTAACAAACACGTAATGTTGACTACATTTACTAGATATCTCATTATTATGTCGCAGCAATATAGCTTGCATATAAGCATTTAAACATCACACTGTGGTACTCCTGTTATGTAACTAACACCTGATGTTAACTGCATTTACTAGATATCTCATTATTGTGTCGCAGCGATATAGTTGGCAGGTAAGCCTTGTAACATCACAATGGAGTACTACGGTTATGTAACCAATAAGTAATGTTAACTGTAGTTACTAGATATCTGATTAATATATATATATACATGCTTCGGAATGTTTTATTTTTATTAGTTAATTATGCAAAGTGTTTTTCAGTTGATTTTACAAAATGGCATGTTAAATCGAAAATTAACGTTTCTGACAGGGCAACAGCAAAAAACATTTAAAAACATACATATCGAGTATTATATAGCTCTATTTTATATTTATTATTTATGTTTGTGTTGCAGGTAAATAGTATATTCATAAACAAAAGATGCTGAGTCTTAAAAAAAGAAATTTCTTCTCTGTCTTAAATCTTACACAAGCGAGATGACGCCAATAGTGAGTTGCTCTTAATTTTTTTTTTTTTCGTATTATATTTCCTGTAATTATATTTATTTATAATTTTATTTTTATATGTCCATAACGACCTGCGCTTTATAAAACAGAACAAGAGACTTAATGCACATAGGTTATGATCAGAATTAAAAAATGTCCCATCTAACAGGTAATACGAATTAAGACTAGTAATGAGACATTATTTTTTAACCTCTGCCTATGCGTCACTGCCAAAAAGGAACAATTATACATATACAGAATTTTGAAATGAGCTCGAAAAATAAAATGATATATTTCATTATTTTATTAATTCTAATGCAAAATATGTTGATCGGCAACAAAAGCAACAAAAAGAAAAAAATCAAAATTAAAAAACTAATCTATTTCAAGGTCAGCGATATCGTTCTTAAATAAAAATGAATTAAATAATTTCTTCACTTTGATCGTAAGGAAAATAAATAATAATTTGAATACGAAACAATAATTGATCATCGAGTTTTGTGTATTGACTTTCGCATTCAGTTATAGGTATATCTGTTTAACATGAAATTTTCAAAAGTTTAGATTTTTCCAATGTAATCTTGGGCTCTAAAATAAACTGGTAATGTATAATGTATAATTATAATTGAGTATTTTCGTGGTTGATCTTTAAATTATTATTTATTCAAAAAATTCACTTAATTTCATATCCAATATGTAACTAACTGAAAACAGATAATAAAGCAGCAGATATGACGAAATAGTGTAGACTTTTTTTAATGTCGGTAATAGAGTGTATGTATAATAACTAGAGAGTGGAAAATATGCAGCAAAATTTTGGGAAATATGATCATATGACATGCATCAAATTTATGCAAATATGCAATAACTTTCTTAATATATGCAGAGATATGCAGTTGCACATGCTCCAAAAATAAAAAAAGCGTAATAACCGAACTAAATTTATTTACAAATTGCAAAAACACCTTAGCTTTTATTACAAAAAATACATAAATCACATTGCAAAGTGTTTAATTAGATCTCACTGACAAATAAATTACATTTTTTAAGATAATATTCTTATACTCAAAAATAAATATAGGTAAACAGAACGAATTAAAAAATAGTAGTAATCGACTATTTAATTACTATTTTGGTAACAATTTATTTTTAAATATTTTTCGAAATATTCTAACAAAAATTTTTCCGGCGATTCTAAAGTATGTATTTGTAAATAGAAAAACTGCGTACTGCGTCCACAGATGTAAAAATACTTATCGGATTAGAGCAGGCACAACAAAACACAGTTCCTTCTTGAAGAATAAGTTCAGGAAAAGGTTTAATTCATAAATTAATTTGAGTTATCTACATATTGACACACATCTCTATCGCTTTAAATACTTAAATGCAAACTCACGATGAAAAATAATAGGATAACGTCCCTTCGACCACCATAAAACATACCATTAATACACTTAAGTAACGAACAAAAATATTGAAATGAACGGTATTTCCAAAAGTAATTAGGAGCCGAATTTACCTGGAAGGATGGCTTAACACCCAGTGGTTCCTCCAAACTACCATAAAACCCAAACCTTTCCCAGTTATTAATTAGCATAATTCGTTCACATATTAAATATCAAGATTTATATGCAAAAAATAACGGATATGCAAATTTCATAAAATCCGCTCTCTAATAATAACCAATACATCGGGTATGTTTCTGTTGTTGTCTTCGTTCGACACCACTGTATTTACAGTATTTAAGCAGGTATACGTTTCCGCCCCTAAAATCCCACGTACCGCATTCTTTGCCGACGTAAATACAGTACCTGGAATGAAAACAGTAACAGAAATAGTTTTACAACACCTTATCAAAATTTAAAAAAACCACTATGGTATTATTTGAAATTTATCGTTAAAGATTATATGGTCAATTAGATGTGGGTCGTCGTATTCTTTAAAAAGTGACCTTCGTCAGTGAGTTCGTAATGCTTAATTAATAATTATATTTAGAGCGAAAAATACAACGGCTTTATTAGAAATATACCAAAGACAAGTTTTTTTCATTGCAATAATTTCTAAGAATTATTTCTGTAAACTTGTTCGCTTGAAATGTTATTTTGTAAGTACCTGCTTGGCAAATTATAAATAGAACATCTGTAAGGTGACCAGATTTCAAAAGTCCGAAATCGGAACATTAGTTTCCATTTCCATCGTAATCTGATATATAACTGCTTTGAAAATTTTTAGTTGTAATATACTAACAGTACTGACATCTGCTGACAACCGTATCGATACAAGTTTTGTTCCCAATTTTTCACAAAATAAAATTACTATTCATGAAAATTAGTGATTTATCCGAGGATTTATCTTTATTCTTATCAGATTTATAGAAATCGGAACATTCACGGAACGAATGTTTTAATCGGAATATTTATTGGACGAAATTTGAAATCGGAATTATTAGAGTATTGAAATCGGTACAGTTCCGATCAAATCGGAACGTCTGGTCACCTTAAACATCTGGGGTAATATAGGGACGACCCAACGACACAAACAAAGCCATAAAAATTCTTTGCCCATTGTCCCTGAAACGGGACAAGGTTTTGAAGAGTTCATTCGTCGAATTTTGATTTTATAAAAACGTTTATAAAGCGATGATGGGTAGCAAAAAAATTAGAGAGTGGTTAATTTTGATTTTATTAAATTTATTTCATCTAATGAAAAAATAACACTCAAATTCTGCATTTACTATCCACCAGATGTTTGGGGGGTGCAGTCGGACCTTTGCTGGTTTGGTTTGTCTATGAGTCGGACGATCCCTTTTTTCCGTATTTAAGGTTATTGCACTTCAGACTCACAGTGAAGCTGTCGAATTCCATTTAGCCATTTGGTTCACAATCACCGAACCTTTCTGGTGAATCCGTAACTCACTTCATTTTTAATGCAGTTTTGTGAAAATTGTGCGATTCAGTGTGGGTTGAATTTACACTAGGTAAGTTAATATAATTCTAATGAAGTAATCATTTTAATTTTTACATGCTTCTGTTGTTTTTGATAACTGTACGTAAATAACAACAACAGTTTTTTCAGACAAGCTGGAAATACCACCATTAATCACTGAAGATACTCCCGCTATTTTGATGAACTTACGGTGATTGTTTTTGAAAGTGAGGCGCTTTGCCATAACATGTTGCAAAGGTATGTTACTGCAATTTTTTATGAACTAGGTGCTAATGAACATAATTTTACTCTAGACTTGAAACAAATACAAAAAATATGTGCGAAACAAAAGAAATTCTAAAGGAAACGAGTGAACAAATCTCCAATATGAAAACGTCATCAAATGTGACAAATCAAAAAGAAAACAGTAATAGAAGATATGCCGCCAAGACCATAGGTAAACAAATTTTGAGGAATTAGAAGATTATCTCTGCCTACTACAACAAGCAGGTTTTTTTGTAAGTTAAAAAAATACAATTAGTCCAGTCAAATTAGCGATCAACCTCGGAATGAGAGATAATAAGCTGAATTTTCGTATATACCTTCATTTTAACGTTCTAAAAGTTGTCTCAAAAGTCTCATAAAATCTCGTGTCTGCGTCGTAAGTTATTCAAGGTCAAAGGTCAAGAAAAACATTATTTTGCGATTATCTCGGTTTCTATTGCTCTAATGATGTTAACACCTATTACCATAATTGTAGAGCACAAAATTTGGGACAAATTTTATTTGAAACATTTTTTGATACACTTAATCGTTTTTGAGATAGAGGGCAGTGGGCGCGCAGCGTTCATCCATACATACTGTAATGCAATCAACCGTGAATATCTGTGAATACTACCTTGAATTTTGAAAAATTTGTATTATTTATCAGTTAATACATTGCATTTAATAACATTTTGCATATTTTCAATACATTTATTTAATGATACTTACCTACTTTGTATAATTAAAAACTCTTTAAATGACATATTTATTGTAGGTATATCTTAGGTTAGATTATTATATATCTTAAAGTTATATTAATTTTTTCAAAGTAAATTTTAAGGAAGTAAAACGAGTTAATATATTTTAATTTTATCTTTATTCAGCAGCTGTACATTTCTTACGATTGAAATTGAATTGCAGTGAAAATCTATAAATTTTTAATAATTTAAAGAACAAAAGTATCAATTTTCTTCTTCTTCACCGTCATCTTCTGGACGTTCGGGAATTTCTGTTTCATCGTCGTCATCTTCGGTGCCCTGAATTGTTGTTTCCAGACCTTCCAGTTATAATCATGATAGAAAAATAAGTATTTAAAAACTTACACATTTTAAAGATATAAACAAATTGAGATATACAATAAATATTTCATTAAATGAGTTTTTAATTACACAAAGGAGGTAAGTATTATTCTATGAATATATTGAAAATATGTAAAATGTTATTAAATACAATGTATTAATTGATTAATAATACAAATTATTCAAAATTCAAGGTAGTATTCACAGATATTCACGGTTGATTGCATTACAGTACGTATGGACGAGCGCTGCGCGCTCACTGTCCTCTATCTCAAAAACGATTGAACGCATGAAAAAATATTTCAAATAAAATTTGTCCCAAATTTTGTGCTCTACGATTATGATAATAATTGTTAACATCATTGGAGCAATAGAAACTGAGATAATTGCAAAAAACTGTTTTTCTTGACCTTTGACCTTGAATAACTTACGACGCAGACACGAGATTTTATGAGACTTTTGAGACAACTTTTAGAACGCCAAAATTAAGACGTATACAAAAATTCAGCTTATTGTCTCTCATTCCGAGGTTGATCCCTTTTTTATGCTAAAATGACTGGACTAAATATATTTATATGTACTTACATATAACATAATTTTGGATATTATATACAGGTAGATGCCTGTAATACTATAACACTTTTTAGGAACCTACTAAACATGACACATTTCGCTTAACACGTTACATACATAGTGGGTTGCAGAAAAGTCTTATAGTGAAGCACCCTGTATGTTATACATACGCGGTGACTTCCAAATAGATTCGGAAAAAAAAATCCTTTAATTGTCACACGGATTCAAAGTAATTAAATTGCTGCTCCAGTTTCAAGAAACAAATACGGAACATCTTGTTAAATGTAAATGATGCGGCAATGATTTATTCAATTTCCATTGTGACTAAATTTTTTCTTTATTTTTGCTGTGTGTTGTTTAGAAGAAAACAAATGGTACTGAATGAGGTGTAGATCTTGATATTTTTTCCCCTGAATTAGGACTAGATAAAAGAAATTATTTAAAATTTTCTTTCTTCGTGATGTTGTGGTTTTATTTTCCGAACTTATTTTCTTCTTTTCTTATTTCAGGAACTACTATTGTCCCAGATAGGTGGTAATGGGAAAAAGAACAATGTGGGGCGTGTATTAAAAAAAAAAAAAATCAGCGAATTTGCTGTAGCTTGTTTGTTCGGTAGGAAAATTCCAAAATGGCTGGGACAAAAACAATGAATATTATGAAAGGTATTTTTTTTTTGCAATAAATATAATTATTACAATTTTTATTTTTGAAGAAATTACAATGAAGACCCATTCCGCAATAGAAAAAGAAGTAGAACAACGCTGCTCAGAGTGGCTACAACATTCTAGTCAACGCCTGAAGAAAGAAAAAACAACGACAGTTTATAGTTTCTGTGTCTTTTTTTAAGTGTAAATTATATTGTATTATTTTCGAATTAGGAAATCATATATATATTTATTTATTTATATTATGAATTTATATTAATTTTTGTATTTTATTACTTATTACATATTATATTTTTTCAAACATTGAATAAAATAATAATTTACTGTAAGCTCTAAATTTTACTCTCCATATCCATATCCCTAAATGGTAACTAGACTTTTTGAAATGCCTATTCATATCGCATAGATCATGTTAATAAAATATACTGAGAGTCATATGTTTACGATGTTGCGATATATACGTAACGTCTATGTCCATTTAGTGCGTTATATTGACGTTTAAAATAAAACGTAACAGATACATCAAAATATAGAGAATCTAGCGACATACTAACACAACGTTATGATGATGTACCAGCGAGCACGTCTCTAGTCTGAAACAATGTGGATGTCACCAGTATGTTACAAGCATGGGTCACTGTTGATTACATTACATAGCACAGGGAAAGCAAATGTACGCAGTTTGGGATGTAACAGCTAACAAGATCGTAGACAGAGTTAAGTGGCATTAACATCGCTACGACGTAACTGTGTT
Organism: Zophobas atratus; assembly: GCA_022388445.1. Lineage (NCBI taxonomy): Eukaryota > Metazoa > Arthropoda > Insecta > Coleoptera > Tenebrionidae > Zophobas > Zophobas atratus. Next base: position 7,223,125 of record CM039450.1, read on the forward strand.
TACTGGGCTGTTTATTTCTTTCCCATTCGGGACTTGAAAGAAGTCCGGTTTACATTTTTCCCTTAATATATCTATATATGTACAAATATATATCAATTAAACATATTTTAACTTAAACTAATATTCTTTCTCGAAATGCTTCCTTATTTTCGTTTCTTTTCTAATATCATTTTCATCCATTCCAGACCATCACCTGTTTCGTTCAATAGCTCATTCCTATCTTTCTCGACTTCCCGTAACTCTTCACAATCCTTTAGCCAGTGTTCAATCGTCTCCGGAAATTCCCTGCATAATCCGCATCTTCTCTTCTCTTCCTCTTTCCAGTAACAGTTTTCTCCTTCTTCATTTCCCACCCTAAATCTGGCTATTGTCTTTCTGTCTTCATTCTTTCTCCCTCTTATTAGATACTCCGGTAATTTTAGACCTCCTATTATTTCTCCATATTTTGGATTATATCTGGACTCTGCTATTTTTTTCCTTTGCTCTTTTCTTTGTAACTCTTCTGAAGCTCTCTAGTGTTATAAGCAAATTTTCACACCGGATTTAGGTTTCGTTTGGGGGTTAAATCATCGCCTTTTTTCAAATTCAACTAAAAGTAACTTTAAAATGGTATAAGAGTTCGCACAGCGGTTTGAAGCATTAGATTCCTTGAAGTTTTCTAGTGTTACAAGCAAATTTTCAAATCGGATACTCGCATCGTTTAGGATAGACAGGAAAATATAAAAAAGTGCCATTTGAGAATTGAAACACTGCCTTTTTTCAAAATCAACGAAACACAACTACAAAACGGCACATGACTTCACATTGTGGTTTGAAGCATTGGATTCCTTGAAACTCTTTAGTGTTATAAATAAAGTTTCGGACCGGATACTCGATTGGTTTAGAATGGACAGAAATCCACAAAAAAAGGTCATTTGATAGTTAAAACATCGCCTTTTTTCAAATTCAATGAAACATAACTTCAAAGTGGCACAAGAATTCGCACTGATATTCGATCGGTTCAGGATAGGCAAGCATTTATAAAAAGGGTCCACTTGAGAGTTAAAGCAACGCTTTTTTTCAAATTCAACGAAGCATAACTTCAAAACGGTACAAGAATCCGCATTGCGATTTGAAATATTCGATTTATTGAAGAACTGTGGTGTTGTAAGTAAATTTTCAAACTGGATACTCCATCAGTTTAGGGTTAAAACATCGCCTTTTTTTTAAATTAGATGAAACATAACTTTAAAACGTCATAAGAATTTGCATTGTGGTTTGAAGCACTGGATTTCTTGAAGCTCTCTAGTGTTGTAAATAGTTTCGGAACGAATACTCGATTGGTTTCGTATGGATAGGAATCTATAAAAAAGTGTCGTTTGAGTTATAACGGTGCCTTTTTTCATATTCAACTCCCCCTAGTGTTATAAGTAAATTTTCAAACCAGGTCCCCAGTAGGGACCTTCGGAGATCTTGCTGTTAGTTGAAGAGTGTCTACACTCCAACAGTGTCCCATCTCTCTATTTTCCTGCTTCCAGGAGCAGAATTGAATTCTTTTTAAGCCCTCTTTAGAACTTCTAAGAACTGGATGACTTTTAACCCTACTCCAGAGCGTGTCTCTATCTACTGGGATGAGAATTCCCATCTCTATAATTTTTACTGTTTTATAATTCTGTTTTTTCTACAATATAAATACAGTATAATTTTACACTGCAACTGATCCTCTCCTGCATAATTCTAGCATTGCACACGGTTTTATTAATGCACACCACGCATATTGAAACCATTTATTTCCGCATGTTTGATTTCATTGATTTAATTCCGGTCCAAAATTCAATTATTCCGCAAAGTTTGCTGCTTTATTTATTATTTCTTGACCCTTTCACAATTTTATTTCCCGCTTTTACTTGCTTGCGGATAATATCGTGTTCCATTGTAACGGCGTAACAAAAAACTTCCGACTTCTTCAAAATCAAGCTCTATTATATTTCCGCAAGTGGGAAAATAATGCGTTTTATTGATCCACCTCAGCGTTCGTTTGAAAAGTAAAATTAGACGCGACTTTAGTTGCTATGGTCACCAAATTAATCCTACGCTACAAACACGGGCTGTTCGATGTTTACACATTCCGGGGTTAATTAAGAAAAAATGGCTCGATGGAGCGAAGACGATATCCATTAATTTCAATCGAAAACAAAGTTCAAGCTTTTAGGCTTTGGATGGTGATAAGAGTGATAAGAGTTGTCGTGAAGATGTGTACGTAGATAGGGGCGGTGTTGGGGAACGCGATTTATTTGGAAAACTACAAATTTTCGCAGAGCGATAAGAAAGTTGGGGGTAATGATAAATTTAAAGGGTGGGTTGAAAGTTTTAAATCGGAGCGGTTTAGTATTGGAGATTTCTGCAAGGACCCGTACAGGGAATTAAATTCATGCAAATTTTCAGAATACAACATATTCAGTTGCCAACTGTGATATTCACTCGTTTGCAGCGAAGTTTCGCACAATAGAAAATACCTGTATTGAATAATGAATTCAGGAATTTTTGCTTTTTATTGCCGGCTTTAGCCAAGTTTGCCATTGTAAATGAAATAAAATGTAACTGCTTGTTTTTTCAATTTTTTTTTGGTTAGCGTGTTGACTAGCGATAAAGTATGCAGTAGATACTATCACAATAGATTTTTGACAAAATTGAAATAATAAACTCAGGCGTTTTTTATTATTGTTCTTTTTATTGCCTGAGCATTATCTAAATTATTATTATTATCTATTTTTGTCAGACTTTTGCAATTAAGTCCTGTTCCACCTGCTATGACCATTTCAAACCTAATTAAATGTGCTACAATTAGAACCACCCTGTAGTTCGCGCCGCATTTTTTAATACCAATACTACGTCACCTACAACTCCTGCAAAAACTTCCAGACGATGTCATTCCTCGAAAAAGGGCGTGTTTTCCCTCCTCTTAACGTCTTTAGTATCCATTACGATACCTGTAACGCGTTCGCCGAAGACGCAAAGTGTAATCCTCGTCAGATAATTACGGTCTGCGGAGTCGCAATCGATGGCGAAGCATCTGCAGGACAACGACTGGGGTGGATCGTCGTTTTGGGGCCAAGAAGGGTTGCGGTGCCAGGCGGCTTGGCGCCAGCCAGCCGAGTTGGCGATGTGCCTACTGCCTCCATATTGATTTACCCAGGTCGCCCTCTTGCTGACGTTGACAGCATGCGATGTCCTACTCTTTTAAAATTATACCGACGCGGGTAAACGAATTTCGTTCCAGTCGTGAATGCGGAAGAATATACCGAGAGCCACTCGACGAGTACGTATGGAAAACAATATACAGGAGATGATGTATCAAGTGGAATAAAATTTGGCGGGCGCTTTAATAAAATTTTATTGTAACGAGGATGCTGTAAACAGGTGTTTCGGGATGGATAGGGGGCCCACTAGAGTTATATTGGAATTTCATAGCGCGGATGTGAAGTAGTAGCACCGACGGGATGACACACGGCTTCCGCAGTACAAAGCAAACTATGAAAAATACCAAGGTCCTATACAATAAGGTAAAATAATAGCCGAATTAAACGGTTCTGTGTGGAAACTAAATGCGACAGGCCAAAGGCTCCACCCACTGTAATAAAACTTCAGCGCTTTTATTTTTGTCAGAACGGATGAAAATATATTGTGTCTACTCTCCAGGAAGATATTACGACCGTGTAAATTGTACATATAAACTAAAACCGTCACGAGAAAAGTGCATATTGCTTTCGACAAAAAACTAATACCGAAAATTATGAATAGACGGCTCGGGAATAAAATATGGTGGATGCGCCGGGTTAGCGCTTCCAATACAATTTAATTTCATGTATTTGCTAATAATAATAAAGAAAGTATTCCACTTACTTCAGTCTCCCTGCGATATATTTTCGGCGAAATTCGCCCGCCCTTCGCAAAAAATGAATGCGGACATTAAAAGAAGATAAAGAGAATTTACGCAATTATTATCTCGACGCGTAATGGGTTTGAAGATGATATTTACAATACATTTTGAGAAAAATGTGGCCGGAAGTAGCTTAGGGATGAATAAGAAAAAAGCTTATCCTTAAGCTCGAGCTGATATAAATCTGCGAGGGACGAGTGTTTTAATGAAAAATAAAGACAATATTGCTTTTTCATTTGCGGTAATTTGTTTGAAAAAATAACGCGAAAACGTATTGGACGTGATATCTGAGCCAGAAAATCGTTTGTCAGTGTCGCGGTGAGTGTTTGTGTTATGGCAAGTAGGGGGTGGAAAAAATCGTAATTGATGTGTGTTGGTGGAATTTGCTTTTCATGGGGATTGATTGGAGATTATTTTTACAATTTTGCCAAAGAGGGATTATCTTTTTTATTATTTCGCCAACAACACAATAATTTCAAATAAATTCGCGTAACTGTAATGGCGCAATTAATTTAGCAACGCATTAGCAAAATTGGTGCTCAGGCAGAAATCGTGTTTATTTATTATTAACCCGTTTTTGCTCATCATCAGATAGACACTAAATTTTATATAATTCACTCAGTCTGGACTGTGTTTCGTAGCGAGGAAAATTTTAAGAACAGGTGTTATGTTAAAAAACACGAGTTTTTTTAATGTTTGTAACTATTGATTTGCTCGTGGCTGTTTTTGTCTTGATTCCAGCCAGGAAATATTGATTCTAGGAATAGGAATAGTCTGCGAAATGCTCGAGCCAAGTAAAAGTGGTTTTATTTTTAGCTTACTTCAGTCGACACGCGTGACGTTTTTTTAGTGGGGTATAAAATGTCAGGGGGCAGTATATAGCCGACGTCGAAGAGGAGATCGGAGGGCTAAAGAATGAATATATCGAGCAGTGAATGAATATATCGAGTAGTCTACTAAAATATATAAGTATAGTTGACTTAGAGAGCAAAATTATCATGTTTTAACTCTTGTTTATATTATACTTTTATCATATTTCGAAGAACAAAAACCTACAGTGTCAGGTGTAGGATTCGAACCTGCGCTCGGATTTTCAGTCGAAATGATCTAAAACTAACTAACTAACTAAAAATATTTGAGGACATATTGGAGATTTCAAATTTTGAATGTAGATGGTATCACAGTGCACATTTTGAAGAACACAAAACCTACAGTGTCAGGTGCAGGATTCGAAACTGCGCTCGTTTTCCGAATCAGAGCTTGAGTTTAGCGCTTTAGTGCAACTGGCTAACCTGGCATTTACAAACGAAACTATCTAAATTAGGTATAAAAAATATTTATATCCTCTAAATTTTTGTTAAATTGAGAGTTTAATAATTTTGTTTGGGTGTAAATTCGCATACTGATATACTTTAAATAATAAATTTTGTGGTAAACAGAAACATAAATAAATGTATATATGTTTATTTATGATTTCATAGCACACGCGGACGGCTTTAAATAAGTTTTCTTGTGGGTTTCAACATTGGTGTGTACTCTACAATGGCATCGTGAATGATAATTACATAGGCTTTAGTATTTTGAGGAAAATCATAACCCGGCTTTAACTCAAGTGATACGTCTACAGTTACCTAGTCTTACCTGGTGCCGTGGTGGTCGGTGACGTCATAGGTAGGTGTGCGTGTGGAATTCAGGGATTTTGAATTTTAAATGTTGGTAATTTGGTTTAAGAATCACAGTGTACATTTTGAAAGACCAAAATCTACAGTGCCAGGTGCAGGATTCGAAGCTGCGTTCGTTTTCCGAACTAGAGCTTGAGTCTAGTGCTTTAGTCCAGTTGGCTAACGTGTCTTTCACAGTCGAAACTATCTAAATTAAGTATAAAAAATATATGTTTGTCCTCTTAATTTATTTTAAACTTAGAGGTTTGGGGATTTTATTTTGAATGCACATGGAATTAAGGGATTTTTAATTTTGAATATTGGTAATTTAGTTTAGGTATTGCAGTGTACGTTGTGAAGAACAAAAACCTACAGTGCCAGGTGCAGGATTCGAAGCTGCGCTCGTTTGACTCATTTTCACTATAACACAAGGATGTTTTAATTTCGATAATAGGGTCTAAAATATGAATGTAAATAGTGGAAAAGGGTGTTGCAAAGTACCACAAATGTATTGTTTTGTGCGTGTAAATTCATTATTTAATTGGTAATTAGCGACTGCTGTCACAAATCCGCCAAACGACCTCTTTGGTCTGTTGATTTCCATTAGCAAATTATTGTGGATGTAGATTAAATTAAAACGATGGTATAAAATAGATTTATAGTCCAAGTGTTCATCAAAAATGTATATTGTGCATGCAGTGTTTGATACATTGTTTTTCCGACTTGTTTAATAAATAATAAGGCGCGAAATCGTGGTGCTTGTGTCGATTGTGCCCTAGTTACCCTTAAAGGGTGACATTCCGCGTCCGCGGTGCCCCATAACCCGTAAATTTTTGTAAACTTCGACATCAACTCGCGTCTCGGGTAACGTAATACCTTTCCCCCGAGTATCTCTTAACAAATTCTTCTAACTCGATCAGACTTTAATAAATGGTTCGTAATAAACTGCTGTTAGCGACGGTCGTAACAAGAGTTTATTCGCTAAGCCGTCGACTTTTCCCATAAATTAAGCGAAGCGAAATAAAGAGTCGAACGCAAAGAAAACTACTAAATTATAACCCTCACTAATCGCCAAATCTCACGTACAAAATTCAATTTACTTTAAAGGTTTCACTCTCGTGTTTATTTGCGAGTCGTCGCGTTATTTTTGATCGAATTTGGAAAAATCAGGAGGGTTGTTCTAGTAGTGCTGAGGGTGTAGTCGGCATCGACTGCGGTTGTTACGGTTTCTAGAACACGGCCTCGACTTCCTGTATAAACCGCTCTGATTTAGTTATGCGCCAGTTTAACCCGCTATGGATTAATTTAATGAGGGTGAAAAGTTCGGCTATTTGCTGATTCAAATGGACGTGCATAACTAAAATTTCATTAGGGTACGCCGGGGCTGAAATGTGTGTACATTGCGTGCTGTTTGTCTACCTGTGTTAATTTCGAGTCGGCAAAAAGGGACGTGACAAACGGAGAAAAAAGTTTGGATGTTTGATCAGGGAATGGGTTTTGTGGTCTACGCATACAAAAATATTTTAAAGGCGGGACAGGACGCCGCCGCAATATGCCACACGAGTCGGCCTCTCGACTTCCAGAAAAACAAATCGCAAACGAAAATTCAATCGCTTTGTGTCCGAATTATTCGGCGAAATATTTCTGTTTTCAACGCGTAAAACGTCATGGAAAATCAACCGCTTTATGCGCGATTTAGCGTGGCCCGGAGAAACTTTCCAACTTTAAACGTTTAGAAAATTTTCACAGAAGTGTTGGTTGTAAATTGTTTTACGCCCGATAAGGTCGCTTAATGTCCCCGGTAAAAATCGACATTAGAATTTCCAACCTATTCACGTAATTTCTTATCCTATATTCTTCAAAAAAGTCGGGAGCTAATCCGCAAAGGCCGGAAAACCTTTCGGCTTACGAGGCTCCTTTCAATAAGATTTTATTTAATGCGTTCTGAAAGTTCAAATTTGATCGCGGAGCCGATATTTCGCGTATGAATAAAAATGAGAAATAAATGGTTTTACTGTTTGCTTTTGCTTCGTTGTAATGAAGAAGTAGTCGCGAGATCGATTCGATATGAGAACGTAGGAGTTGTGAGCGTAACGTTTTCTTTACAATATTATGTCTGTATACTTCGGCTAAAAATGGATAGTGACGTGAGGAAATGTTTATTTTACAAATATAAGTACGCTTGAAAATGGTGGAGGCGCCGGGCGAGCTCTGATTTTTTTTCAACATAAATAAAATAACTTTGTTTTCTGACAAATATCAGCTCAAATTGGGTTTTTTAGTCGTATTTATGTAAATTCGACGATGTCTGGCAGTTATTTTAAGCTAAAATTTTATAATATACAGATCAGTTTTCTTGACATTATACAGTTATCGAGAAATGATATTACCGTCTAGGAAAGCTTCTTCACGTTCTGAGTACTTAACGAGAAACTAACAATATCGCTTCCGTTTAAATTGCATTCTTGCAGTTTGCATTAATTTGATCGTCTTTTTTGGAGGGGCGCCAGAAATTTCAGGTTCGTTAGTTTTATTAGTTGAAGTAAATACATTAATGTCTTGCGTTCCACTAATGCTATTAAGATGAATAATAATAATTTCGACTCAAAGTAGATTTCATGTTTAGTTTAGAAACAACGACAAAAATCGTCTTACAATGCAACAACGTAACTAGAAATAACCGGATAATGTTCTTAGTTATTTTGAGAAGGAAATGCAATTCTGAGAGCAGGCTGTTCTCTAGTTACATTTTGCCGTGTACACGATACTTAAAATTATATGCAATTATAGATTATAAATAAACGCGGTCCGTAGCTGCTAGAACATGAAAAAGTAGGTCCTCCATTTCCTTCTGTCCACAGGAGTTTAGGGTTACTAAACCAACAACCAAAATTTTAGTAAGTAATCATATTTAAAATCTGCAAAAATATGCGTTTATATCTGTGGTTTATGAATGCACCTTTAGTTAATTTTACAATTTGTATAGAATAAAGATTGGTCTAAAATTAGACGACGTCATCTCACTGAACTGCTGTTTGTGAAAAAACTGTACAGGTTTAAATGAAATTTGAAATTCATCAGGGTTGATAATTTTAGTCATACTTTTGATTTTGGCAGGAATTTAATAATTTAATAAGGGGGAATTCAAACCTTTGATCTTTTAATTGCCAGGGAATACGTTTTAATTATACTTGGAATTCTTAGGATTAGTTCTTTTGGTGCAAGACTTTTCCCCCATTGTAGTTGCAAGAGTATCGATTTCCCCGATTCAGTCCGTCAATAGGAATATTACTAGTTAAGTCCGTGTCTAATAAGCTTCTTATTGTGAATATTTGGAGCCGACTTTTACGAACAGAAATAAACGAAGTTCTCCAATTTCGTCCGAAAGCAAATAAAACTAAAAATTTATTAGTCACAAGAACGCTAATAACGGTTATTGGTCCTTCTCCAAGAATATTATTTATTGCAAAAGTTTCCTGCAAAGCCTCCTCCAGACCAGATAGTCTCCTACCTTCATATGTATTAAACTGGCAGGGTTACAAATTTACGCCGTGTTAAAAAACGAAACACTTGTAGTTTCACTCCACACTCTCTAAATTTAGAAACCTCTTAGAAAGTTCCCGAAGCCGAAGTAATGAATAAAGCAAAAACTCGCCAATGTTGCCACTATTAAATATTTCATCCAGCTCCGACCATCTAGACGAAAACAATTTATTCCCGAAACGGCGTCTTTCATAATGCAACTCGACATGAATATAAACATGGCAAAGCAGAGGCTTTTTCCCTGGACATGTAAACCCTTCGTATCCGCACGATGCGATAAGAAGGGCCAAGGGCGAGCTTCCGGTCCGTTGAGTATGACTTCGATAACCTCTGAAGCAACTAGAGATGATATTATGCCCTATTTCGTGACCGAATACCACATGTCGGAATTATGAATGAGCACCGTCTAGCTCTTTTTCTACATTTTATGGTAATCTAATCTCGACGTCAAGCCAGTTTTCCAAGTCGAATATCGGATTAGAATGTGAGTTGGAGATAAAACGATTTGCGACAAATTGCGACGTCGCAAGTGGTTTAGGACTACATTGAAATGGGCGAAAAGATCGCAATGTATACAAACACAGTGGGGCGTTTTTCAGTACGTGAGTTAAAAATACATCCGATATATTCACGTTTGGTAGAGTTAGCGGGATAACAAGACGTAAGAGTCTAAACCTTCGCCCTTTGTGTCACCTAAGTGGGTAAATGTTTCGTTAGAAAAGTTGTAATCTTGCAGCGTCATGGCAAATCTTGCCATGTTTTTCGCAGAACGTTAATGAGCTGAGTGTCGACACGAAAATTTGGCAGGGAGAACTGTTTTCATCATGACAAAAACTAATTATGTTCTCAGAAAACGTGGCAGAAAGATTTTCTTCATTAAAAAAATAATTACTGATAAAATTCAGTAAGGCTGGCTATTAGCGAGAGATTTAGGACAGGTATCAGCACAACTGGGGGTGGTTTTTAAGAGGATTGTAATTGGGAGGAAATTTATCGTGTACTGGATTATTCGGGGGCGAATGTCGTACAAATGCCGCCGATCGAAATCTTGGAAATAGTTATCGGTAATATGTATCAAAGCGGTTTCGTCAAAGGCTAATAACTTGTAAGTTACAGCTCGGCACAGAGCTGTTTATCTTATTAAGTTGCAAGAGCTACAACAACAAATCGACAGCATGTTCTACAACTGCATGTAATTCGTCGCCCTACAACTGGTTTGCTGCAGAGAATGTGAGGCCGGAATTCTACTATAATTCGGTATTAATTTGGCTCAAGTTCGGCGGATTATTAGTCGTTGTGTTAGTCAGTTGTCTGCTTATCATGTCTCGTGGCTATTTCTTTGATCAGTACAATTAACATTTTAATAAAATTCATTTTTTATCTAAAATCTCGAATCCTTTGAAGGCAGAAAAGCATGCTTTTACAAAGCGTCATTGCAGTTTTTAAAAGTTAATTTCCCAGGAGAAAATACTGTGAAAAGTGGAGTATTTAAGTGTTGAAATTTTACTGATAAATGATGTCCAGAGATCCTGGTGAATTTTAACTTTCTAAGGATTATAGAGATTCCAGAAGTGACCTCTTGGATTCAAAGATTTCGGACATTTTTATCTTCTAGATGTCGTAGAGATCCTAGACATCTTCGTGGTCATAGAGATCCTTTAGAATTTAGAGATACTAAAAATGCTATAAATTCCCGAGATTCTAAACGTATCAGAAATAATAGAGCCTTAGATATCCCAGACACAACAGAGCCCATTGAGGGTTATATTTCAAGGATTGTAGATACAGATTCCAAAAAAACACTAGATTCCAACAATTTTAATATTTCCAGATGTGCTACAGACCCAGTCTAAGGAATTTAAAGACTCCAGATAAAAAATTGAGATTTTAGAAATTATGGACGCTCTAGTATGAAGTAGGCATCGGAAGTACAAAGATTTTTGAGATCTTAGAATTTATATAAATTTTCGGGATTTTAAAAACTCAGAAATCCTTGAAGTTCAGATATTATACAGACATTATGACGATAGAGACCCTATAGATTAAAATATTCTGAGAACATTCCAAACAATCTTTAAATGCTTTAGAAATGCCAGAAGATCCTAAGGGTTTTGAGATTTTTAAGATTCTCGTGATAACTGAGATTCTAGAAAAAGTAAAAATACTATTGAGATTGTTGAAACCTAGGAATCTTAGTGATTTTAGCGATCTCAGTGATCTTAGAGGATATTCCAAGGATTCTAGTTATAGATTCCAAAGAAAGTGTAGATTCCAACGATTTTAGTATTTCCAGAGCCTAAAAATGCTACAGATTTTAAAGATTATGGACGCTCTAAAGATTCCAGAGATTAAAAAATATCTGGGTCCTACAGATCATACAGATGCTATCATGAGGTGGTCAAAAAAAAAGAAGAAAGATCTTTAATTTTTTTTTATAAATTCTTGAGATTTTAAAAACCCAGAAATCCTTGAACGCTAGGTATCACAGAGACACTTTTCCCAGAATATTCCACAGAATTTGTAGATTTTAGAAGTTTTAAAGTTTCTAATGATGGACATGTTTTAAAAACCCCTAAATATTTTAGAGTGGCCAGAAAACACAAAGCTCTTCGAGATTCTTAAGATTATCATGATAATTGAGATTTTAGCGATAGTAAAAATCCTACTGAGGTTTTTGAAACTTCGAAATTTTAGTGAATTTAGCGATCCCAGCGATTTTAGAGGATACGAACACTTGAAAAATTCCAGTAAGTCCAAAAATTCAGAAATTCAGAGATTTCGGACATTCTTAGCATTAGATATCCTAGAGATCCTAGACATATTTATGATAATAGAGATCCTTTCGAACTTAGAAGTCCTAAAAATGGTATAATAATCTCTGAGATTATAAAGGTATCCTAGTACCTTAGATATTTATACTAAATTTCATGGGCATCGTAGATGTTATACATATTCCAAGGATTCTAATTTCAAATTCGAAAAAAACTTAATTTAGTAGTAGAAGTAAATTAAAGGCTTAAAATATTCCTTAAATGCAGAAAGGTCAAAGGATTTTGAGATTCCTGAAATTTTCGGGATAACTGACACCCATACATTATTGAGAACTTCGAAATTCTAAAAATTATAGGGATTCCAAAAATTAAACATATTTAGAGATTCATGGATTTTAGAGACCGTGGACGCTCCAAAGAGATGGAACTTTTGGAGATTCAGAGATTCCAAAAATATTTGAGATCCTTGAAACCTTATGGATATTAGAGATTTTAGAGATTATGAATGCTCCAAGGATCCCAGAGAACCCAAAATTACAGAGATTCAAAAATACTTCAGTCCTAGAGATAGTAAATATTCTAGACATATTTGTAAACATAGAGATCCTGTAGTATTTAGAGTCCTAGTACCCTAGAGGTGCCAGAGATACTAGATTTCATGGATATAGTAGATGTTATACATATTCTAGAGATTCTAATTCCAAATTCGGAAGAAACTCTAGATTTCAGCAATTTCAATGTTTCCAGCCATGCTCCAGATCCAGTATAAGTAACTTAAAGGCTCAAAAGTTTTCTTAGATCCCGAAATGTCAAAGCATTTTGAGATTCCTGAAATTTTCAGGGTAACTGACACTTATTGATTCTTTAAAATTTTGAACTTCTAAAAATTATAGATATTCCAAAAATTCCAGATATTTAGAGATTCATGGATTTTAGAAACTGTAGAAGCTCCAAAGGGATGGAAATTTTGGAGATTCAGAGATTTCAGAAATATTTGAGATCCTTGAAACCTTGGGGATATTAGAGATTTTAGAGATTATGAATGCTCCAAGGATCCCAGAGAGCCCAAAATTACAGAGTCTTAAAAATTCTTAAGTCCTATAGATAGTAGAGATTTTAGGCATATTTGTGATCATAGAAATCCTTTGGTAATTGGAGTCCTAGTACCTTAGAGGTTCCAGAGATATGAGAGATTCTAATTCCAAATTCGGAAGAAACTCTAGATTTCAGCAATTTCAATGTTTCCAGCCAGGCTCCAGATCCAGTATAAATAACTTAAAGGCTAAAAAGTTTTCTTAGATCCAGAAATGTCAAAGCATTTTGAGATTCTTGAAATTTTCAGGGTAACTGACACTCATTGATTCTTTAAAATTTTGAACTTCTAAAAATTATAGATATTCCAAAAATTCCAGATATTTAGAGATTCATGGATTTTAGAAACTGTAGAAGCTCCAAAGGGATGGAAATTTTGGAGATTCAGAGATTTCAGAAATATTTGAGATCCTTGAAACCTTAGAGATATTAGAGGTTTTAGAGATTATGAACGCGGCAAGGATCCCAGAGAGCTCAAAATTACAGAGTCTTAAAAATTCTTAAGTCCTAGAGATAGTAGAGATTTTAGGCATATTTGTGATCATCGAAATCCTTTAGTAATTAGAGTCCTAGTACCTTAGAGGTCCCAGAGATATGAGAGATTTCCTGGACATCGTAGATGTTATACATATTCTAGAGATTCTAATTCCAAATTCGGAAGAAACTCTAGATTTCAGCAATTTCAATGTTTCCAGCCAGGCTCCAGATCCAGTATAAATAACTTAAAGGCTCAACAGTTTTCTTAGATCCAGAAATGTCAAAGCATTTTGAGATTCTTGAAATTTTCAGGGTAACTGACACTCATTGATTCTTTAAAATTTTGAACTTCTAAAAATTATAGATATTCCAAAAATTCCAGATATTTAGAGATTCATGGATTTTAGAAACTGTAGAAGCTCCAAAGGGATGGAAATTTTGGAGATTCAGAGATTTCAGAAATATTTGAAATCCTTGAAACCTTAGGGATATTAGAGATTTAAAAAAAACTCCCAGAGATAGTACAGATTCTAGATTTTAGATATCTAAATATTCTACAAATTCTCGAAATTTTATCACAGACACTAACCTGACCTGACCTAACCTGACCAGACCTGAATATTAGAGAGACCCTGAGACCCTCCAGATTATGAATATTCCAAGGCTATTCCATAGAATTGAGATATTGTAGGTGTTTTAAAGTTTTCTAGGATGCAATATGTTTCAAAATTTCTAAATATTTTACTAAGGCCTGAAAATCCAAAACCTTTTGGTATTCCTAAGATTTTTGAGACAATTGAGATTCCAGAGAAAGTACAAATACTATTGAAATTCTTGAAACTTAGGGATCTTACTAATTTTACCAATACCAGGGATTTTAAAGGAAATGAACTTCAAAAATTCCAGAGATTCCGAGATATCGGACATTTTAGACATTTAAAACATGCTGTAAATTCTAAAGATTTTAATTATAAATTCGCCATAGGGAGAAGTAAGACAAATTTATGAAATCAAATCAAGACTATTTTGCTTTATAAATAATAGTTTGCTGTGGATCTCAATTCTCTCTATATTTTCTGTGCGGTAGTCTTAGTCTTTCAAGACCCTTAAAGGCGAAAATGATTTGTCGTTTTGCTGTTGCATGTTATATAAGCTACGTTACCACAAAATAAGACATAATCAGCTAACACACGACAAGAGCAAAAGAACGTGCACTGAGTGAACAATTACACACTCAAGCGGTTACGACTACGTTGCAAGTAAAACAGTGCGTTTATGTTGTAAACTAGACCTAATTTTCCGTGTTTGCTATCCAGAAACTTCTCGACGGATCGACTAATCTCTTAAATTATCTCCTTACTGTCAACGTCGCAAGCCCATGTAAAGCAATTTAGCTTTAAATATCGAACTTAACGACTTCCATCATCTTCCTTTCCTTGGCTTATGAATATTAGCAAAATGAGGTCGTCACTTAAGGACGACGTGCCGGAAAACATGCACCCAAGGATAAAAGGTTCTTAAGATCGCAGTTTCCAATTAGGATTAACCTCCCTCTCCGGCTCCACGACGAAAACTATCACCAACTTTCTACATCGAAATTTTCCTCGGGGGATTCGCTTTTGCGCGCTGACTCCGAGTGTGTTAGAGGAAAGGCCGGAGAAAAAGAATGTCGTCTATGATAAACAGCTTAATATTGCAAGTCTAAGTGGGGCACTTTATAAGCCGGCAATAATTTCAAGCGAACGGTAAATATTTCGCCACGAAATGTCGCGCCGCTATCTCAAGAAGTTTCCCTCTTTTTTTGTTCCGGTTTTATGTTTCGTTATTAAGAGAAAATGTGGAGGTGCTTTACGAGTGTGGTGGATAAAAGAAATTATTGCCGGGGTGGTGATAACAGAGGAATATGAAGTGGAAGTAAAGAAAAACGCAGCGTAAAAATAAATGGATTCAAATAGCGGGAATTGATGGAAACAAATATTTTTTGAATAAACTTTGCAGGGAAATTTATGAATACACAAACTTGCGCAGTTTAAGGTGGGCGCTGCGGATGTTTGACGTGACAAACGTTTTGATGGCTTGTTCCAGTAGTCCTCAGAAGGGTACTACGATTATGAATGAAGGAAACATCACTCGATAGATTTTTACAAAATCAGTTCCGGCAGTTACGTACAACTACTTTCCGGCTTTAGGGAGTAAAAGTTTATTATGATGCTTTTTTTATCGCGGCTTTATTGGTTTATCTCCGTTAAAAGCATCCTAAAGACGCCCTTTGTGCAATATTTATGGGCTAAGACCTATTTTAATGTAGGCGAAAATGCAAGTTTTAAAGGTCTTTTGAGAGGATGTTTTAATGGCGGCACCTGTCTTAATTTTCAGCGCTAATGTGCAAAAAACGCAAAAAATTATCATAAATTTTGAAAGACAACTTGGGTTTTTACTGCAAGATATAGAAATTTAAAACACACTTACTATGCATTACTTTATGGTGACACTGACGACGGACAGACAGACAGAAGGAATAGATTCCAAGCTCATACATGGTTTACGTTTCGCACATCGCGTCAAGATGGCTTCTCAAACTATTAGATGGCCTGTTTCTGGGAGAATGCTCTAAATCGACTATCTAGATGACGTGCGGTTGACCTTACAGAAATAACCAATAAATTGATTATCTCAGAAACAGCTCACATAATCTTCTTCAAGTTGCTCGAAGACTTAAGTTGGATTAAAATTGATTGAACTATTTAAGAGATGTGTCTTTAGGATTATAGTGTAACAGCGGAATCCTTTTATTGCTTATCGTCCTATATTCTTTTTCGTGTTTTTTTCCCAGGTTTGATGTCATACTAGTTTTTGATTAGGAGTATAAAAATATAACCAGAACCGTGATAAATTCCCCGAACTTGAGAAACCAAGCCGGCGTTACCCAACCTAATCTTGTATCCCGTGAATATTTCCACCATTTATAAAGCAGGATATCATCAGCATAATTTTTCACGGGAATAAGAAACCGAAATAATTAAGTAGGACACAGAGCCGCTTTACTTGGCATTTCACGAAAGCAAGGACACAGTCGGATCAATATAACACAGGTAGGGCAAAGTAATCCCCAAAAACGTTCCATTTCCCAGTCTCATAATTTTCTATCGCCTCCGAAACTCTTTTCTATATTATTATTCATCGAACACGATATTGCATCGATCAAACCCAATCCAAACATCGTAATTGTATTAGCCCGCCCAAACCCCACAAAATCTGTTTGTGTATCCACTGCCAAAATATAAATATTAATTACCACGTACTGATTATTCTTCGGTCGCTATAAAATTTTGAGCCGCGCTACAATCCATAATAATCCTTATTTACGGCATACACGCACTGTAATAAATAGGAGCCAAGGGACATGTGTGCGTTTTACTGATGAGCCCAACTGGGATTGAGGTCGAGTTCTCTGCTCCGCAACAACCTATCCTCCTCACATTCCTCCTGCAGGTGGACTTGTTACCGGAGGCGTGTAATTTAATGTGAGAGTGGTGTTTGGCCGGAAACTCGCTGTTTTCGGTGTGTTCCGGTCGCTTCTTTAACACTTGTTATAGTCAAGGGGATTGATGTACAGGCTTGTGTTTATCTCAGAAAGCAATTTTTCACTTTTTCCATTGACCACGAAAGGTGCGTGTGCTTTAATTCCCACCAGGATCCCTTTTATGAGGTCTTCATAACCATTTTATTGTGAAATCGGCCATGGCGCGATTACCCGACGTATCCGCCTGGAAATGCCATCCACAAAGCCAAAGATGAAATTGCGTGTGCGGCTTTTGTGAGATAAAAACAAAGTCCAGAGGAAACTTCAATGGTGCTCTGCAGAATTGGTGTTTAGTTGGTTGCAGTGACTGTCAGAGCCATGCCAATCTTAACTCGCCTGTTGAGCTCTAATTTAATTTCAGTTTCTTGGAAATAGGGTTGGTGAGGAGTAAAACTAGCTTGACATTTAGAACAGCACATATAATTCGAGTTGAAACTAAGCACGTATTTGCTCATGCCAATTATACCACACTTTTAAACTTGAAAGCTTGCAATTTTTGAACTTGTATGGATCTGAGCCTTGTTCTTTCAATGTAGGATGCACTACAAACTTAAACTCCAACTTTAACTTCAGCAAGCAACACTAAATATTTTAGAGATCTTTTGAGATTTTTAAGATTGTCGTGATAACTGAGATTCCAGAGAAAGTAAAAATACTACGGAAATTTTTTAAACCTAGAAATCTCGGCGATTTTAGCAATCCTATAGATTTTAGACAGTATGAAAACTTAAAAAATTCCGGAGTGTTCATGAATCCAGAGATTACAGACGTTCTTAGATCCTAGTTGTTGTAGAGATCTTAGACATATTTGGGATCATAGAAATCATTTAGTATTTGGAGATTCTAAAAATGCTAGAGATTCCCGAAATTCTGAACGTATCAGAAATCATAGCACCCTAGAGGCAATAAATCCGGTAAAAATCGTGGGTGTTATACATATTCCAAGGATTCTAATTACAGATTCCAAAAAAGCTCTAGATTCCAACGATTTCAATATTTCCAGATATGCTACAAACTCATTCTAAAGAATTTAAAGACTCTATACGTTCCTTAGATTCAGAAAGATGATTTTTTTGAGATTGTTGAAATTTTCGTGATAAATGATATCCATATATCCAGGCTAGTACCTGCCAAGATAAGACAGATTTTGGCAAATGAGATATTCTTGGAGGAAAGAGAGGGTGGGTGGGCGGGGCTACTATCTGCCAAAATACATCTAATTTTGGCAAATGACATACCCTCTAAGAAAAGAGAGAGAGAGTGTAGGCAGGGTTAGTACCTGTTAAAATATGATCGATTTTTAACTGCTTACTCGATTTTTGCTGATTTATACCTTCGCTTTATATCAGCAAACATTATTATTATTATTATTATTAATACAAAAATAAGGATCGAGGTAAAACCTATTCATCCAAATAGAAATAAGAGACAATTTCAATAACAAAAGAAAAAAAAAAGCTGCACTCCTAAATAATACAAATAATTGGATATACTAAAACTTATTGTTGTCAAATGGAATTTTATCAAATTATTACAAAAACAACACAACCATATTTTTGTACATTCTAACTAAAATGCTAATTAAACATGGTATTGGGCTAGAGAAATATTAACTAAAAGTTTTAGATATAATTAGTTATTGTGATAATGAATGTGTTGCTAAACGTAGCAAAAGAACCAATTTTAAAATTTTTATAACGCCACCCACCAAAATGTGAGAAGGAATTTTTTTACTATTTTTCCCAGACTCACCAATTGATTGTTACGAGCGTAGTGAAGAATTAATCCGCCATTTTACAGACATCCGGCGTAAACCGCTGACTTTGAGATTTTTATAAAAAAATTAAAAAAACACTTCGACGTCAAAATTGGCCTTTTAAAAATGATAAATCACCTTATAATAATTTTAAAAAATTTATTACTACTAATTTGTCCCTTTTTTTGGTGTTAGATATTTAATTTTATAGGATTTCATACTCTTGCATGTGTGATTCATCAATCCGTGTCGACTTTTCACCAGTTTGATCTTAGCAGGTACTAACCCCGCCTACCAGCCCTCTCTTTTCTTAGAAGGTATCTCATTTGCCAAAATCAGTCTTACCCTATCGGCTACTAGCCCCGCCCACCCACCCTCCCTTTTCTTAGAAGGTATGTCACTTGCAAAAATCACGTTTATCTTAGCAGCTGCTAGCCCCACCCACCCGCCCTCTCTTTTCTTAGAAAGTATGTCATTTGCCAAAATCGATCTTTTCTTAGCAGATACTAGCCCCGCCCACCCACCCTCATGTTTCTTACAAGATTGGGTCATCTGCCAAAATCAGTCTTATCTTATCAGCTACTAGCTTTCCCTATCTTTTCTTAAAAAGTATGTCATTTGCCAAAATCAGTTTTATCCTAGCTAATAGCTGTAAGATAAAACTGATTTTGGCACATGACATATCTTCTTAAAAAAGAGAGGGTGGGTGGGCGGGGCCAGTACCTGCTAGGATAAAATTGATTTTGGCAAATGAGATCTTTCTAAGAAAATAGACGGCGGGTGGGCGGAGCTCGAGCCTGGTAAAATCGGTTTTATCTTAGCAGCTACTAGTACCCCACCCATCCACCCTCTCTTTTCTTACAAGGTATCTCATCTGCCAAAATTGGTTTTACTTTAGTAGGTACTATTTTAGAAAAGCCAAGAATTGAAAAACTGAAAAATCGCAAAATGTAGTCGAAAAAATTTTAAAATCCAAAAAATTGAAAAACCGTCAATTAAAAACTGAAGTATCGGAAAATTGAGAAATTGAAGAATAAAAAAAACGGGAAATCGAAAATGTGAAAAATCGAAAATTGAAAATTGAAAAATCCCAAAACTCAAATCTCGAAAAATTGGGAAAATGAGGAAAAATTGAAGAATAAAAAAATTGAAAAATCCCGCAAATGGAACATCGAAAAATGGGCAAATTAAAAAATCGAAAAATCCAAAAGTATAAAAATCGAAGAGTCGAAAAATGGAACAATTGATTAAACGAGAAATCAATAAATCGAAAAGTCGAACAATTTAAAAATCGACAAATTGACGAATCGAAACATTGAAAAACCCAAAAATTGAAACATCTTAAAACTTAAAATTTGAGAAATCAAAATTCTCGGAAATTCGAGAAGTCAAAAAATTGGAAAGATCTAAAAGTTGAGAAATGGAAAAGTCGAACAATGGAAAAACGGAGAAATTAAAAAATCGAAAATTTTGAAAAGCCAAAAATGGTACATTGAAAAATCGGAAATTTTAATAATCGAAAAACTGAAAAGTTGTAAAACTGAAATATTGGAAAATTGAGAAATCGAAAAATGAACAAATCGAGAAAATGAACATCTGAAAAATCGAGAAAATGAAGGAGCAAAAAATTGACAAATCCCAAACAAACATCTAAAAATTGAACAATTTTAAAAACCAAGAAATTAAAAAAATCAAGAAATAAAGAAGTCATCTGCCAAAGTCAGTCTTATTTTATCAGCTACTAGCTTTCCCTCTCTTTTCTTAGAAAGTATGTCATTTGCAAAAATCAGTTTTATCCTAGCTAATAGCTGCTAAAACAAAACTGATTTTGGCAGATGACATACCTTCTTAAAAAAGAGAGGGTGGGTGGGTGGGGCTAGTACCTGCTAGGATAAAATTGATTTTGGCAAATGAGATCTTTCTAAGAAAATAGACGGCGGGTGGGCGGAGCTCGAGCCTGGTAAAATCGGTTTTATCTTAGCAGCTACTAGTACCCCGCCCACCCACCCTCTATTTTCTTACAAGGTATCTCATCTGCCAAAATCGGTTTTACTTTAGTAGGTACTATTTTAGAAAAGCTAAGAATTGAAAAACTGAAAAATCGCAAAATGTAGTCGAAAAAATTTTAAAATCCAAAAAATTGAAAAACCGTCAATTCAAAACTGAAGTATCGGAAAATTGAGAAATTGAAGAATAAAAAAAACGGGAAATCGAAAATGTGAAAAATCGAAAATTGAAAATTGAAAAATCCCAAAACTCAAATCTCGAAAAATTGGGAAAATGAGGAAAAATTGAAGAATAAAAAAATTGAAAAAATCCCGCAAATGGAACATCGAAAAATGGGCAAATTAAAAAATCGAAAAATCCAAAAGTATAAAAATCGAAGAGTCGAAAAATGGAACAATTGATTAAACGAGAAATCAATAAATCGAAAAGTCGAACAATTTAAAAATCGACAAATTGACGAATCGAAACATTGAAAAACCCAAAAATTGAAACATCTTAAAACTTAAAATTTGAGAAATCAAAATTCTCGGAAATTCGAGAAGTCAAAAAATTGGAAAGATCTAAAAGTTGAGAAATGGAAAAGTCGAACAATGGAAAAAACGGAGAAATTAAAAAATCGAAAATTTTGAAAAGCCAAAAATGGTACATTGAAAAATCGGAAATTTTAATAATCGAAAAACTGAAAAGTTGTAAAACTGAAATATTGGAAAATTGAGAAATCGAAAAATGAACAAATCGAGAAAATGAACATCTGAAAAATCGAGAAAATGAAGGAGCAAAAAATTGACAAATCCCAAACAAACATCTAAAAATTGAACAATTTTAAAAACCAAGAAATTAAAAAATCAAGAAATAAAGAAGTCATCTGCCAAAGTCAGTCTTATTTTATCAGCTACTAGCTTTCCCTCTCTTTTCTTAGAAAGTATGTCATTTGCAAAAATCAGTTTTATCCTAGCTAATAGCTGCTAAAACAAAACTGATTTTGGCAGATGACATACCTTCTTAAAAAAGAGAGGGTGGGTGGGTGGGGCTAGTACCTGCTAGGATAAAATTGATTTTGGCAAATGAGATCTCTCTATGAAAATAGACGGCGGGTGGCGGAGTTAGAACCTGGTAAAATCGGTTTTATCTTAGCAGCTACTAGTACCCCGCCCACCCACCCTCTATTTTCTTACAAGGTATCTCATCTGCCAAAATCGGTTTTACTTTAGTAGGTACTATTTTAGAAAAGCTAAGAATTGAAAAACTGAAAAATCGCAAAATGTAGTCGAAAAAATTTTAAAATCCAAAAAATTGAAAAAACCGTCAATTCAAAACTGAAGTATCGGAAAATTGAGAAATTGAAGAATAAAAAAAACGGGAAATCGAAAATGTGAAAAATCGAAAATTGAAAATTGAAAAATCCCAAAACTCAAATCTCGAAAAATTGGGAAAATGAGGAAAAATTGAAGAATCAAAAAAGTGAAAAATCCTGCAACTGGAACATCGAAAAATGTAGAAATCGAAAAATGGGCAAATTAAAAAAACGAAAAATCCAAAAGTAGAAAAATCGAAGAGTCGAAAAATAGAACAATTGATTAAACGAGAAATCAATAAATCGAAAAGTCGAACAATTTAAAAATCAACAAATTGACGAATCGAAACATTGAAAAACCCAAAAATTGAAACATGTTAAAACTCAGAATTTGAGAAATCAAAATCATCGGAAATTCGAGAAGTCAAAAAATGGGAAAATCAAAAATTGGAAAGATCTAAAAGTCGAGAAATGGAAAAGTCGAACAATGGAAAAACGGGGAAATTAAAAAATCGAAAATTTTGAAAAGCCAAAAATGGTACATTGAAAAATCGGAAATTTTAATAATCGAAAAACTGAAAGTTGTAAAACTGAAATATTGGAAAATTGAGAAATCAAAAAATGAAAAAATCGAGAAAATGAAGGAGCAAAAAATTGACAAATCCCAAACAAACATCTAAAAATTGAACAATTTTAAAAACCAAGAAATTAAAAAATCAAGAAATAAAGAAGTCATCTGCCAAAATCAGTCTTATTTTATCAGCTACTAGCTTTCCCTCTCTTTTCTTAGAAAGTATGTCATTTGCCAAAAACAGTTTTATCCTAGCTAATAGCTGCTAAGATAAAACTAATTTTGGCAGATGACATACCTTCTTAAAAAAGAGAGGGTGGGTGGGCGGGGCTAGTACCTGCTAGGATAAAATTGATTTTGGCAAATGAGATCTCTCTAAGAAAATAGACTTAGCAACTACTAGTACCCCACCCACCCACCCTCTCTTTTCTTACAAGGTATCCCATCTGCCAAAATCGGTTTTACTTTAGTAGGTACTAGCCCCGCCCACCCACCGTCTCTTTTCTTGGAAGGTATCTCATCTGCCAAAATCGATCTTTTCTTAGCAGGTACTAGCCCCGTCCACCCACCCTCATTTTTCTTAGAAGATTGGGTCATCTGCCAAAATCAGTCTTATGTTATCAGCTACTAGATTTCCCTCTCTTTTCTTAGAGAAATTACATAAAATGAAACAAAATGTAGACCTGTTACACGAATTACACAATCAAAATCCTAATGACCCAACTTTTGTGACCTATTTTCAAAAATATAGAGAATTGTTTAGAACCGAAGTTAAGAAAAGAAAAAAAACCTTTAATGACAACCTAATTAAAAATTCTACTAATGTAGCAAAGGACAGCTGGAAATTAATTAATAGCAAACGATTAGCTAGTAGCAATAATTATTCAGAAAAACTGACTGCGGAGGACTTCTCTACATTTTTTGGTGATATCCCACATAATTTGGAGAATAATTTAAAATTATCAAATACGGATCCAATTCAGCTAATGCACAAAAATTTGACTCCGGTGAACTCTGTTTTCAATTTCAGAGAGATAACATTTAATGAAGTAAGAGATACAATTGATTCCATCAAAAAAAAGAAAAGTAAGGACTACTACAACATAAGTATCACCATTGTTAGGAATATTAAGAATCTCATTCTAGTTCCACTTACAAGATTGATCAATCGGTGTATTAATGAAAATCTTTTCCCATCCTGTCTCAAGGTGACCAAAGTAATCCCTATCCACAAAAAGGGCAACGTAGATGATGTTGATAAATATAGACCAATCTCTATAACGCCTATTTTTGGGAAAATTTTAGAAAAGATTATGCTTAAACAACTTGAGGAATACGTTAATAAACAAAATATATTGAACCAACGCCAATTTGGTTTCCAACATGGCAAAAGTACAACCATGGCTATTAATAGGCTTGTTGATGAGGTCATTACCTGTTTCGAAACAAAACAATTCTTAGGATGCACATTTTGTGATCTATCAAAAGCTTTCGATAGTATTAATCACAACATTCTAATAAACAAGCTTGAGTTGTACGGATTGTCAAATGGAGCCTTACAGCTTATTTTTAGTTTTCTCCACAATCGCCAGCAGGTTGTTCTGTTTAATAATGTATACTCCGAAATGACAATAGTTAACATAGGAGTGCCACAAGGCTCGATTTTAGGTCCGTTGCTCTTTTTGTTATACATTAACGACTTGGCTAAACATCTAGACAATAAAATCATACTTTTTGCGGATGACACTACTTGCTATAGTGTGGACTCAGACATCCCGTCTCTCTTGGACAGGATGGAACAAGATATTAATGCTGCTAGTGAATGGTTTACTTCAAACAGATTAACGCTTAATGTACTGAAAACTCAAAAAATGGTGTTTTCCCTTCGTTACATTTCTGAGATTGACAATCCGAGGTGTGTCAAATTTCTTGGTGTGACACTGGACCCGAAATTATGCTGGGATAATCACGTCATTGATATCTGTAAAAAATTGTCCAAATCAACTTTTCTTATTAGGAATTTGCAATATGAGGTTAGTGAGCAGATCCTTATGATGATATACTACTCTTTATTTCAAAGTATTTTTAGCTATGCCATTATAACCTGGGGCCACAGCAGTCATTTAAAAACCGTTTTTAAATTGCAGCGCCGAGTAGTTCGAATTATTGGAGGTCTATCTTACAGAGCTTGTGTTAAAAATTATTTTAAAGAAAAAAGTATTCTCACCGTGCCCTGTCTTTATATTTTATATGCTTTATTATATGTGAAGTCTAATCTCACCACTTATAATAATCCCACAAATATGTCATTAATCACGAGATCTACCCATAGCATTCACACCGAATTCTATCGTGTAGGTAGAAGTAGAAATGCCATCAATTATTATGGGCCCAAATTATTCAATAAATTACCGAAACGTATTGCTAACTTACCTTTTTCGCAATTTAGCCGTACTATAAGAAATTTTTTATTAAAAAACGCATTTTACTCTCTCGATGAATTTTTAAATTGTAGCGATGTCCTGTGTAGTTTTTACCAGTCGATTTGAATTATCTTGTAAATTGTATAATTTTAAACTCTTTATATTGTAACTTCATCTGACTTGACTTATGTACCCTAATGGTCATTAATAAATACTTACTTACTTACTTACTTACTTACTTACTTACTTACTAGAAAGTATGTCATTTGCCAAGATCAGTTTTATCCTAACTAATAGCTGCTAAGATAAACTGATTTTGGCAGATGACATACCTTCTTAAAAAAGAGAGGGTGGGTGGGCGGGGCTAGTACCTGTTAGGATAAAATTGATTTTGACAAATGAGATTTCTCTAAGAAAATAGACGGCGGGTGGGCGGAGCTAGTTCCTGCTAAAATCGGTTTTATCTTAGCAGCTACTAGTACCCCACACACCCACCCTCTCTTTTCTTACAAGGTATCTCATCTGCCAAAATCGGTTTTACTTTAGTTGGTACTAGCCCCGCCCACCCACCCTCTCTTTTCTTGGAAGGTATCTCATCTGCCAAAATCGATCTTTTCTTAGCAGGTACTAGCCCCGCCCACCCACCCTCATTTTTCTTAGAAGATTGGGTCATCTGCCAAAATCAGTCTTATCTTATCAGCGACTAGCTTTCCCTCTCTTTTCTTAGAAAGCATGTCATTTGCCAAAATCAGTTTTATCCTAGCTAATAGCTGCTAAGATAAAACTGATTTACCAGATGACATACCTTCTTAAAAAAGAGAGGGTGGGTGGGCGGGGCTAGTACCTGCTAGGATAAAATTGATTTTGGCAAATGAGATCTCTCTAAGAAAATAGACGGCGGGTGGGCGGAGCTAGTACCTGCTAAAATCGGTTTCATCTTAGCAGCTACTAGTACCCCACCCACCCACCCTCTCTTTTCTTGCAAGGTATCTTATCTGCCAACAACCGGTTTTACTTTACTAGCTACTAGCCCCGCCCACCCACCCTCTCTTTTCTTGGAAGGTATCTCATTTGCCAAAATCGATATTTTCTTAGCAGGTACTAGCCCCGCCCACCCACCCTCATTTTTCTTAGAAGATTGGGCCATCTGCCAAAAAAAGTCTTATCTTATCAGCTACTAGCTTTCCCTCTCTTTCTTAGAAAGTATGTCATTTCCAAAATCAGTTTTGTCCTAGCTAATAGCTGCTAAGAAAAACTGATTTTGGCAGATGACATACCTTCTTAAAAAAGAGAGGGTGGGTGGGCGGGGCTAGCACCTCCTAAGGTAAGACCGATTTTTGCAGATGAGATATATTGTAAGAAAAGAGAGGGTGAGTGGGAGGGGTACTAGTAGCTGCTAAGATAAAACTGATTTTAGCAGATACTAGATCCGCCCACTCGCGTTCTATTTTCTTAGAGAGATCTCATTTGCCAAAATTAGTTTTATTCCAGCAGGTACTAGTCCCGCCCACCCACCCTCTCTTTTCTTAGAGGGTATGTCATTTGCCAAAATCGGTATTATCCTAGCTAGTAGCTGCTAAGCATTATAAAGACTTCAAAAATTCCAGATGTTCAGAGATTCCGCGGTCTTAGAAATTGTAGAAGTTCTAGTGGGATGGAACTTTTAGAAATTCGGAGATTCCAGAAAAATTTGAGATCGTTGACCTAGAAATGCTGGATGTAAAAACTTCAAACTCCAAAGCTTGCACTTTTTGAACGTGGTATGGATCTGAGCCTTGTTCTTTACAAACTGTGAAACTCCAGCTTGAGCTTCAACAAGAAATACTAACAGTGACGTGTATAACAATTTACCTGTATATTTATTGTCAATTTCCGTTCTAAAAATCAGAAGCAAGTACTTTCAGGGATACAACATCCAAGCTTAAAAGGTACAATAAATCAGCGCGGTTCGCAATTTGTTTAAACGGAAAGGTAAATAACAACTAATTTGAACATAGTGCTGCGGGGAAATTAGATAAATTCACTTGATTAAACCACGACTATTGTTGATTGTTAATAGGGTATACCGATACGAACGTGCCAATAGGGTGTAAATAATGGCATTTATGATCACTCACGCAAAAGAAACTCGCTAAAACAATGCATTCGGTTGCTATTATTCTCGTCGATTTTGAGCACAGAATGAAAGTTTCGATTATTCTAACAACAGCATCTTCCATATTTACAAGAGTGTCTGGTGTTTTCCTGGAAGAACTGAACACCTACGACAGCTTCATATATGTAATAAGTTGGTTTAATCGACTTTGGCATGCACTGTTTTTGTAACAAAGTGTCGCAGTGTCGGGCCCCAATCTTCCGAGTGCTAAGTGCCTCCGTCAGCCAGTGGGGCCTTAATAAGATAATAATTTTGTGTGTTTGCTCTTCTCTCCTGTTTTGTAATTAAACAATGCATGCAGCTTTATGTGCTAGTTCCGAGCAGGTATTTTAGCATCGCATCCTGTTGAATTTCCGGCCAGCATCTCCCCAAAGCACAAAATTGCGAATCCGGGGGTGGCCACATCCGGCATTCATCATTACAACACCTCCACCCCTGGCGCGTCATAATTACAACGTGGTCATTTCGCCCTCCGAGTTTCAATTAGAGAGTTAAGCTCAACATTTTCTGTCAATGCAATAGCAATCTCGGAACAGTCGGAAGCTTTTATTGTAGCTTCGGCAACAACACTTGACGACAACGATTCTGGCCTAGGTGGTCCCAGTGCGTCTCTAATTATTAATATGGAATACAGCTGCGACCAGTTAGATAAGTTTAATTCCGAAATTTATTCCCTAAGAGAACAGAAGTCGGGTCTAAAGTTTAATTTGTATCGAATTCGCCCCGAGTTCTTGTTTGTGTACTCTAAATTCTCTAATTTTCTAGAGAAATTTAACGCAACTTTGGGTTTTATAAAGGCATTAATAAATCTCGCGAAGGGGTACGGCAACTCGACTCGAATTAAATGAATAATAAATTTATGTGAGCAAAGTTCGCGCACTTGAAAAAATACGTAATCAACTTTACATGCATTGGGGAGTTAATTTTAACTTTTTATTAGCTTTTCGGAAATCTTCACCGAGGTCTGTAACCGAAGCCAGTCGGAACGGTAAATATGCGACTCGACAGTGAAAATTTTGGGGGTGTGTAGGCGCCGGAGATTTTCAGCCCCACAGAACAAATCTAATTAATTGATTTCATTGGGTTTGGAAAACACGATACAAGAAGTATCAAAATTCTGCAGTAAAAAGGGGGCGAAATACGAGGGCTGCATTGCTACGACTGCCGTCATGATGCCGGAATTAAGTTAATTAACTGCTCCAGATCCAAATCCCAGTGAAATTTCTTTGTCTTTGAATTAATTAATGAAAGGGTGCCAACCGAAATTTCGAGCACGGGAGAGAGACAGAAACCGGAACAAAAGGCCCGGAGTTTTTTTATTCTCAAAGTGGGTGAAATTAAACTGACCGTTTATCTGTCACTGGAGTGAAAAGTAGACAAAACGACGAAGTATTTGAACGTTATTTTGAGCGTAGTTCAGTTTAAATGTAATGGGTTGCATAAAAATCGATAATTCAATATTTTGGAATATTAAGCAAAATGGATTCCAGTGAAAGCATAATACCTTAACTACTTATTTTTATTTACTTAACCTACAAACGTGGAAAACGAATAGAGGACAAAATGTTTAAGAGTTGAGTTCGTATTACTCTCCAGACGCGTGACTCAACACTTAGTAGCACTTTTTGGTTTTTACGAAGATTAGAAAATTAAAAAACGAAAAAACAAAAATATGGAAAAAGTGAAAAATGTAAAAGTAAAAATACTGAAAATTCGAATTTCGAATTTCAAATATTGAAAAATCCAAAATTGGAAAAACTGAAAAAATAGGAAAATCAAAATTAGAAAATTTGAAAAATCGAGAAATGCAGTCGAAAAACTGAAAAACCGTAAATCAAAAACTGAAGTATCCGAAAATTGAGAAATCGAAGAATAAAAAAATCGGGAAATCGAAAATGTGAAAAATCGAAAAACTGAAAACGCGAAAAATTGAAAAATCCCCAATTTCGGATATCGAAAAATTGGAAAAAACCACGAAAAATTTAAAAATCCTGCAGCTGAAACAACGGAAAATTTAGAAATTGAAAAACGGGAAAATTAAAAATTCGATAAATCCAAAAGTCGAAAAATTGAAAAACTGAATAGACGAGAAATCAAAAATTGAAAATTTAGAAACGCCAAAAATCAAAAATCAAACAAATTAAAAATAGAAACATTGAAAAATCGAAATTTGAAAACTCGAAATTTGAAAAATCGTAGGTATAACTGAAACATTGGAAAATTGAGAAATCAACAAATTGAAAAATCGAGAAATTGAAAAATCGAGAAACTGAAAAATCGAAAAACTGAAAAATCCCAAGACTAAAATATGGAAGAATTGAAAAATTAAGTTGAGAAATCATCAAGTCAGGAAACCGAAACATTGATGAAAAGTCGAGCGAGTGAAAAAGGAGAAAATCAAAAATCGAAAAATCTTAAAAGTCGAGAAACCGAAAACAGCGGAAAATTGAAGAATTCCAAAACTCAAGAGTAGTATATAAGCAGGGCTGACGTCAGTGGTCTCGTGACGCGCTGAACGCCAGCCGCGCTGCTGGTTGCGCACCACCACCGTTCGAATCTCGGTTGGGTTATTTGAGGGTAGATGTCGCTTCGGAGTGGGTTTTTAGAATTCTAGTTGTAAATGCGTGCTTTGACAGCAGATGGCGCTTTAGGGATTTTGAATTTTGGTTTTAGAATTCTAGTTGTGAATGCGTGCTTTGAAAGCAGATGGCGCTTTAGGAATTTTGAATTTTAGTAATTCGGTTTAGGTATTACAATATAAATTTTGAAAAAATAGATGAAACACTGCCAGGTGCAGGATTTGAACCTGCGTTCCGTTTCCGAACCAGAACTTAAGTCTGGCGCCTTAGACCACTCGGCCAACCTGGCTTGTAGTCGAAACGAATTAAAAAAATTAGGTAAAAAAAAAATGTTAAAAAAGTTTTATTTATTTATTTGTTCATTTATTTATGTATTCATTTATTTATTTATTTATTTATTTAATTATTTATTTATTTACATATATATATATATATATATATATATTTTGATCATACAAGGAATATATGTCTTAGTATAAAGCTAAGTTATTCATAAATCACAATTATCGAAAAAAAACCGAAAAATTCAACAATTATAATAGAATGTCCGAGGCATCGTGTCGATACACACATTTTTTTTTTCAAGTTTTCATTGTCATAATTATTTGGGTTTAATATTGTTTTAGATTCACTTTCACAAATACTGCCATTGTCGAAAGTCACCAAGAGTTTGTAATTCAAAATCGATGTAGAGACATTGAAATCACACACAAAGACTTCTTTATAGTAAGAATCTTCAAATAACTTCATTTGCTTCCACGAAATTTGGTGTGTTGACATATTTAATCACATACTGATATCGTATTTTAAACAATCATTTTTTTGTAAACAGACACAGAAATAGATATTTTTATGTTTATTTATGTTCTGTAGCACACATGGACGGTTTCAAATAAGTTCTCTTGTAGTTTTCAGCATTGGTATGTACTCTATGATGGCATCGTGAATGATAATTACATAGGCTTTAGTATTTTCGGGAAAATCGTTGTCCGATTCGAAGTCAAGTGATACGTCTACAGTTGCATAACGAATGGGTTCGGGATGTTTCGAACAATCTAAAACGAATATCGAGCGTCTTTTAAAATCATCATATTTTAATATCGGTTTTGCTCTATCCTGATCATTAAACTGTTTATAAAAGTTACAGTATGCTTGATACGCTTCTCTGTAACGATTTTTTGTAAAATCTAATTTCCAAGATTCGTATGGATATACATTTGAATTTAAGTGTAGACGTATGCTTCTGATGTTGATGTTGTCAAATTTAGTTGCATCCGCCAGGGGATTATTCTTCCTATTAGTTTGAAAAAATACAATACAATAAAGAGGTGTATGTACACTTTGCAGGGTTTTCACTTTCCACACTTCATTTTTAGATCTAGGAAGAATGGGCAGTTCATGAATTTCCCATTTTCTGAATGGTATCAATATAGCCTTACTTTTATTGATTTTATTCAACATCTGTATTTTCATTTCATCGTTTGGATAGACATGTTTTGCTATCAGTGCAATATTTTTTATATTAATTCTTGCTCTCCTAGTGCCTGTGGATACGTAGCAATTATCATCAGATTTACTGCGTACCAATCTTAATTTATGTTTGCCAGTAACTACGCGATGATAATCGTAAGGTAAATTTAACAAAGATGATAAAGGTATTCTCAGTGAAAACGTTTTATCTACAACGTTAAATGTTTTAATTCCGTGGTCATCCACAGCCCAACCAGCTCCACCCAACTCATTTGATTCATCTTCACCATAACACAAGAATGTTTTAACGGTTGATAATAATCCGACATCTCGTACTACATCAACTTCTTTATTGTTAAGTTCATAAGTAATGCTTTCAAATAAAAACGCTCCAGCGTTATTTGTCAAATAAATATTTCCATTTAAAGGTGGTATGTTATTAGGCAAAAGATCGTCATGGTCAAATTCTCCATCAATATCAAGATAGCATTCCGATAACGGTATCATAAGATCTTCTTGATTAATAATTATATCTATTTCGTCATTTACATCCAAATAACGTGCTTCCGGGTTGTATGTATGT
Source organism: Zophobas atratus (assembly GCA_022388445.1). Lineage (NCBI taxonomy): Eukaryota > Metazoa > Arthropoda > Insecta > Coleoptera > Tenebrionidae > Zophobas > Zophobas atratus. Next base: position 7,255,009 of record CM039450.1, read on the forward strand.
TCTTCTTCTCTAATTATGCTGTGATCCACTCGTGGTTGTTCGAATATTTAAAGTTTTTCTGACATGGTACCCCAAAGATTTGAGAATGTTTATACTTCGAGACGATAATGACTGCTGTGATGAGAATAACGGTTCTTCTTCTCCTGCCGGTATTTGCCGTGGTGACTGTTGCGATACTGAAGTGTAACGCGAAAATCCTCTTCTTTTAAGAACTTTGTATATCAATCCCATGATTACTTTTTTTCAAATTTTAGCGCTAGTCTAACTACAATTTCTTGACCGTTAAAATCAATAAAGTTGTTGTCTTGGTCTACTATGTCGAGAGTTATATTACTAATGAAAGATTTATTAATGAGCGGCAAATATATTTGATTTGTTGGTTCAATAAAAATTTGCTCTCCTGGATTGACAGTTATAGCGGTTTCGTAGATGGTATGTGATCTTTTACTTTGATAATAGGATCCAGTGACTATATTACATTCGACTCGAATCGTGCTCACTTTTATAATATTTACAGGTACATCGCTTTCATGCAGAGTGTTTGCAGGTAGCTCTCTTTCTGAATATCCGAGTCTTTTTCCTATACTATCACTGTGGGTAAAATTGACTCGATGTATACTCTTGAGTTCGCACTTTAAAGTGTTAAGGTTAGGTTTAAGAGAAAAAATTTTTGATCGTTCTTTGTCGCTAGTACATTCTGGACAGAGAAAATTCTGAATATACTGTTCTATTGCATCTATTTCGTATGCCCCCCTTTGGAAAAGTGATCACGTTTTCCTTACTATCGCCTTTTTTAAAATAATAGAACTTGTTTGTTCCTTCCTCGATATTTGGAATATTATTTGTGGTCAGAAATCCTATAAGAGCTAATGAGTATTCGTAGTCTGGATCAAGTTCAATCACAGGATTATAAGTAGCGCTTAGTCTACTTGTATTACCGACAAGTGAAAACGTCGTATGCATAGTGAACACTGAGGCAGAAAAATAAGCGACAGATTCCTTTATAGTAATTTTATTCTACTCGCTAAAAATTGTAAACACAAATGTCCACAATTATATTTTAATTTTTGATATTGTTTTTGATTAAAGTATATCTTACAATTTTTAAATATTGTATTAGCTCCGGAGGTGGTTTCAAATTACCATAACTGTCAAAATAAAAAACATTTTTTCCAAATTTTTTATAAGCTACCCAATGAGTGCCTGGACCAAACGATGAATCTAAATTAACTATAGCTTTTTCATAGTTTCTAGGTCCGGCTGATGGCAATGAATTTCTCATAAATATACCTCTAAAATTAGAAATTTTTGATAGTTTCGCATATTTTCTCAAATCCTCATCCGATAAGGGCCTTTTGGGTAGCTTTACCAATAGTTTTTTGATGTGTTTTGTAGGAATAAACCGTAACCGTCTTTACGTTTTCGTAAAAATAATCCGCTTCCTTGTTTTCCAATTGCTATATCTTCCATTGTTTTATTGTGACGTTGTTCTTCGTCCAATTTTTTTTTTGCTTGTTTTGCATCATTCACCGCTTTGGCTATTCCAGCTGCGCCTCCAGACAGTGCTCCAAGAGCCGATAATCCTCCAAATATCAGTGGTAGAAGTGGTAAAAATCCACCCTGTTTAATTGGTAGAACACGAGGTATCTTAATTTGCCTTCGACCTCCGGCTTTTCTGATAGCTAACTGAGCAGTTTTGAATGCACTTTGTATAGTATTAATACCGTCACCAGTGTTTTTTTGTATTGACGGTCTCAAAACAGCTTGATGAAAAGTGAGTTTTGATTTTTTTCTTTTTAATGCTGAAGCCCTAGTAGCAGTCATACCGAGTTTTCTTTTCATTCGTATTATAAATTGTGAGTTTTTGTATAAAAAACACTTGATTCGGTTATCTCTAGTAATATATACGATTAGCTTTGTTACTATAGACTGACACGAAGGATAATATAATAAATTGTCTACAGTACTAATGTAAATATATCGAGTTCGAATTGTAAATTCTTAGTTGCGTTGCTGGGGAACCTCTTCCTTACAAAGACAACATAAGACTAAATTAAAATTGCTCCAAAGTATTTCATATATATGTTATATATTTCACTAATATTGTTCATTAATTGCAATGCGCATCGTAAGGCAAGGTACGTCTTTAGCGATTACAAATCATGATGAAGACAACGACGAACACAAGAGCGTAAACTATCATAGACATCGGCGAAAACATGGTATTTTGTTTCCTGAATCTGTTAGATCTATTATTTGTGGTCCATCTGGAAGTGGTAAAACAAATATATTACTATCATTATTGTTTGATCCGAACGGACTAAAATTTACAAATATATATATTTACTGCAAGTCACTCTATCAACCAAAATATAAGTTACTACAACAAGTATTACAAAGAGTGAAAGGAATTGGATATTACCAATATGAAGATAATGAACAAATCATTAACCCCAAAGAAGCAAAATCGAATTCAGTTATGATATTTGACGATGTAAGTTGTGATAAGCAGGATAATATTAGAAGATATTTTTCTATGGGACGTCACAAAAACATCGATTGTTTTTATTTATGTCAGACTTACACGAGAATCCCGAAACATTTGATAAGAGATAATACAAATTTATTGGTGTTATTAAAACAAGACGAAAGAAATTTGAAACACATTTATGAAGATCACGTAGGTACCGATATGAATTTTGGTCAGTTTAAAAAAATATGCACAATTTGTTGGAGGGATAAATATGGATTTCTTGTTATCGATAAAGAATCTGAGCTAAACAAAGGTCGATATCGTAAAGGATTTGATCAGTACATTATCCAATAAACAGGTGTGATATGATAACAGGTACCTACTGTTTGGAGAAATAGGTCTGTTTTCCAAAACAGCATCAGTTCAGTTTAAAAAAAAAAAAAAAAACAGGTGGATATGTATGTACTTTATTAAGTACAACAGATATTTCTGTACTTCTGTAAAGCATTTAAGATATAATAAAGCATGAAAAATGAACTGCCGCAGTTTATATCGAACGTTCAATATGGATAGACCTATTACCAATGATCAAAGTGTTCGCACTAAACGTAGGATTATTAAAGTATCGGATGCTATTAGAAAAAAGTACAAGGCTTTAACGCTAGGCATAAAAGAGCAAGATGCTGCATTAAATAAATTATTTACACCAGTTCTTAATCCTCTTAACGAACTCTCTACAAAACTAGACGATAAATATAGCCAAAAGGAACCACAACAACGAAGAATTCTGCGAAGAAATAACGAACCACAACAGCAACCAACTGCACCTACGAGTAAAAGAGTAAAAACTTATGGTCGCGACGAAAATCGACGAGAAGTGGAATTTTCGTTTTTACCACCCAGACCTACAAAGCAGTCGATAGAAGCAAGCACTAACAGAAGAAAAAAAGATGATGCTGATGATGATGATGATGATGATGATGTCATGATGATGATGAATGATGATAAAGAGCAGGAGAGTCGACAGAACGACGACGAGGAAACTCATGACAATAATTTAGAGGAAAGAGACGACGAAGTGTTTGAATACAAACCAGAAGACGATGAGATGGAATTTGAATATGAAACCACACCAAAATTAAATCTCTCAGATATTAAACAACCCGAAGTCTTTGAAGATTTTCTCAATCAGTTTCCAAATGTAGCAAAACCATTTATTATAAAAGTATTAAATGAAGAAAACGATGAAGTTTACGGGCCTAGATTTGATCTGCAAACGAATAAGTTTCACTTAGGCAATTTGATATTACAAATAACAGAAAATGGAGATTTTCAATTAAATAATCAACTATTTCCAGCCACCGATGGGCTTTATACACTACTTTTTAGTAAAAACCCTGACAATGAGACTACTGTTATTAATGATAAAGATCGTAAACTCTATAAGCAAATGTTGGAAATTTCAAATGCCCATAAGAGAGATTACGATCCTATACAACAGATTAAAGGGTCAAGAGGTGAAAAATATCTTCAGTATATACAACCACTGTTTTCAAAAAAAGCAGAGAAAAAAAAGTCAAAATCAAGTCCACAGATTACTGAATACTTTGTAGAAAAGAAAAGATCTAAAACAATTAATACTAATAACGAATCATCTCCCAGTTTTTCACCAACTTTATCTTCGAGTAGAAATACGTCCTCACCAACGTCATCGATTAAACCTACCAGAACCACACTAATGCGTCAACAACGAACTTATAGTGTGCCTAATACTTTAACTCCGACTCTCTCTTTTCCAGCAAAAAAATCTGGTCGAGGTTTGTATAATGATAATTTTGTGACAGAATACGTTTATTATAACGTTTTTGATGAATTAGTAGAGAGATTAAATTTATTACATGCTTCCGTAAAAGCTGGGAATACCACACATATAAATGAAATTCGTTCAATAGAAGAGGAACTACGTGAAGCTGGTGTTATCTATTAAGATCTTATTTACTGCCGTATTTATTGCAAATGATTTCACTTTCAAAATGCCTATAGATGTGTTCGGACGTGCTCGTGGAAGTAATCTTTCCTCGTCTCCTTCAACCTCTGCATTTAAATCAATGTTGTTGAAACAGCAACAACTTAATTTTACCAAAGATGGGAGTTTAGATTTGGAGAATCATAGAATTTGCAATGTATCATTACCGTCTGAAAAAAACGATGTATGCACCAAATACTACGCGGATGTGATTGTTGAAAATTTTAATAAAAAATCTGATAACCTCATTGATGCATTGAAAGTGTTAAACAAGAACATTGCGGATGCAGATAGATTGTGGGATAATAAGTTTAATTCTGTAAAATCTAATGTAGAAAACCAAATGGCTTTAAAGCAGAAGCAAATTGATAAACTTGCAAATACACTAAGTACTGTGAGTAATTTTAATTTTGATGTAGAGATTCTCAACAAAAAAGTGCAGCTGTTGATAGCGAATCTGGATAACGAAATAAATAACTTGAAAACAACTTTAATGGGGAATTTAGCTGATCTAACCGCAAAAATGAATATGCACCTGAACAGTGAAATAAATAAACGAATCAAGAATACCGATGACAAATGGAAAGAGTTTTTAAGTTCAAACGGTAAGGATGTTGATTTATTAAGAGAGCGAATTGCAAAACTGGAACAGTTGCATCCTGACCGCAAAAGATTGAAATCTAACGAAGAAACTTCTACATTAAAATAACATGAAGAAAACCGCTGATACAATTAAAAAAAAACGAGGGCGGCCACCTCAACGTCAAAATGTTTTAATTACGGATACGAAGATGGAAGTCGTCAATGAAATTTTTAAACCAGCACGAAAAACTTTTCCGAGAAGACATACAATAATCAAAGACTTAGATGATTTGTGGCAGATCGATTTGGCAGATTTGCGTTCCTACTCTCATGAAAATAATGGATACAAATACATTTTAGTTGTTATTGATTGTTTCTCGAAATTTTTATGGACTAAACCGCTAAAAACAAAAGGAGCAGAAGAAGTTGTACAAGCTATGGAGTTCATATTAAAAAAAAGTGGACGACATCCGAGAAATTTACAAAGCGACCAAGGAAAGGAATTTTATAATAATCGTTTCAACAAATTAATGCAAAAATACAGAATTAATCATTATAGTACATACAGCGTGAAAAAGGCAGCTATTGCAGAAAGAGTCATTCGAACTATTAAATCAAAACTTTTTCCATTGTTAACTTTGAACGCTTCGTATAGATGGTTAAATCATTTACAACGTGTCACATCTGATTACAACTCCTCTGTTCATCGGACGATCGGAAAGAAACCGATTAAAATTAATAGATCTAACAAAGCAGATATAACAGTATTTCGAAGACTAAAAATTGCAGACAAAAACAAAAAATTTCAACCAGGTGAGTTTGTAAGAATTAGTAAAGAAAAATTATTGTTTGAAAAAGGTTACACACCCAGTTGGTCTACGGAAATATTTAAAGTTGTAAAAATTAACCAGACTAATCCTGTTACATACTTACTAGAAGATACTGAGGGACAACCTATAAAAGGATCTTTTTATAATTATGAACTTCAAAAAACTAAATATCCAGACGTATATTTAATTGAAAAAGTGATACGTCGCAAAGGACGAAAAATGTTTGTCAAGTGGTTGGGTCTTCCGGTTGACAAAAATTCGTGGATAAATTTAACCGACGTCATGTGATGAATGATGATGAAGAGTACCTATACCGTGATTATCACAAATGTTGAAGATACTCATCGCAAGTTATTATGTCATGTTTGGAACATTAACTATAACACCTTAAACAATACTGCTATTAATATTATTATTGTGTGTTTACTTCGTTTTCGAAAACATCTTGTGAATGTATCATATCTAATATATTTATATATAGTTTTATAGTTGTATAAATAATATAATAAGTACTGTAATAAACTTTTGGAATACTAACTAGATGTTTGTTCTTTTTCTTTTGTATAAAAAAAATCCAAAAATATTTTTTATTCAGTCATCAATAGGTAGGTACAACTTAGAATGATGTTCCGTATCTTCCTTAGATGATAAACGCCACGCCTCCTTTACATTTTATATATTTTTATAAATAAAATAACCAAGGGTCCATACCTATAAATATCAATTCATGTGTAAAAATTAGATTTCAAGAGTGCAACTTACTGAAAACTTGACTAACTACCAGTGTAAAAATACCAAACCTTAATTAAATCAAACGGAAAAGAGCTAACCACAGTTGGTGAATAATGAACGTTCACGCAATATGCATGCTTAATTATGTATTAAAATGAAAAAAAAATCAATCACTATAATTTTTTAAAGAATATTGATGGGTCTGAGTAATTCCGAAAAAACATTGCAACAGCTTTGCACCGAAAAAAAAATACCAACAACGCATTTATTATCTTTTGCGGTTTCTTATTTTTCCAAATGCAAAGAAAAACATGTTTGATATCTTATTTGTTGAGGTGAAACAAATCATATATTTGCGATAATAGTTGCTGCCGCGAAACAAATGATTCATTTATATTATTTTTTTGTGGTTTTTTGTTTGTTTTTTATAAAATAAAGCTATATAAGCAATCGTGAAAACCTCTGTTGCACAGTCTTGTACACGCGCGAAGATTATTCGTTACAGAATACTCAAAAAAAGAAGTGCATACCTGCGATTGTGATTGATCCGTTAAAATACAAATGTTCAATTACCGTAAATTCAATCCTGAAGAACAAGTAAGTTTTACATTAAACTTGAATTTATTCAATTTGCTTTTTTTTTCTTATTTTCTTTTTAGAAAAATTTTTCTTCATCTTAATGAATTAGAAATCAAGACAGAATAAAAAGATGACGAGCAGCGAGTAAGTTTCTAAATTATTCGTTACGATATACTCAAAATAGAAGTGCGTACCTGCGATTGTGATTGATCCGTTAAAATACAAATGTTATATCACCATAAATTGAATCCTGAAGAACAAGTAAGTTTTATATTAAACTTTAATTTATTTGAATTGATGGATTGATTGGCGCGATGACTGACGAGGATCCGATTTTAAATATTTTTTTTTTTTTTTAGAAATTTTTTGTATTAGACATCAGCATGGAAAAAACGGAGCTAACACACATTTCAAATACGATTGCGTATGGAAAGTTTACCTATATCAAATGACGAAATGGAAATCGAAATTTCTGATGTGCAGCAAAATACAAAAGTAAAATCAATTTTAAATTCAATCCTGAAGAACAAGTAAGTTTTAATTATTTTTAAATTTATTAAATTTTATATCTTTTCCATTTTTATAGAAAAACTTTGTTACAAAAACACATACTGAAATGGAAATTAGCACAGAAAGTTTACCTCTATATCAAATGACGAAATGGAAATCAGTACGGAAAAACACCATGACGAGCAACAAGTAAGTTTCTAAATTATTATCTTAAAGTTAATTCAAATTCTTTTAAGGAAAATTCACCTTAAGTGAAAATAAATATTACCGAGCAAGTTGATGTCCAATAGACTGGAGGAATGGGAAATTTCTGATGTAACAACTGATGTAATGCATGAAGATGAACTAACTGAAGCAACGATTATTATTGAGGACGTGATGAATGGAGGATGACCAGAACCGGGATCAAGAAGGAGAAGAGGACAAGACGGAGGAAGAAGACTGGATGGAAGAGGACACAAGAGGACAAGACGAAAGAAGAAGACTGGATGGAAGAGGACACAAGAAGAAAAGACGGGGGGAGGAGGACTAGATGGAAGAGGACAAGGTTACTAATAATTTTTATCAATATATAATTATTAATTTTTTAAAAGACGTCACGCCAACAAATAGGGTATGGGAGCGGGGGGTATCGAACTCACACAACAACAACAAAACTCCTCCTCCCATACCCTTGCTTGGCGTGACGTCACCAAAAAAAAAAAATAAAAAAAAAAATAAATAAATAAATAAATAAATAAATAAAAACATTTATATATAAATAAAATAAAACATTTATTAATAAATTCATATATATTTAATTTAAGTTTTATTATTCACAAATTACAAGAAGCACATCTATAACGATTACGATTGATTCGATGACGGTTACGACGCCTACGACGCCTAACTCGACGCCGTCTACGTTTTCGAAATCGGATTCGGAAATTTTTAAATCTATCCTGGTATATATTTTCTCTGTATTCCCTTTGTAATATAGGATCCAAAATTTTCTCTACTTGTTTTATTCTTCTTTGAAACCTATCTGTGTCCCTAGCGTACTGTAGCCAAATTTGACCACATCTTGCTTGTTTATATGCAGAGGACCATCTCACCATTAAATGAATTGTCGCAGGAGCATCAACAAACCGCACACACCGACTATTACAAGACATGTTCTTATTTAACAGTTTAAACTTCAAATTTGTTAAAATTACATCAGAATGTGGTTTTATTCACAAATAAAATTACTGTGGCCCAGTGGTCTATAGCGCCAGACTTAAATTCTGGTTCGGAAACAGAGCGCAGGTTCCAAATCCTGCACCTGGCACAGTGTTTCATCTTTTTTCAAAATTTATATTGTAATACCTAAACCGAATTACCAAAATTCAAAATTCCTAAAGCGCCATCTGCTTTCAAAGCACGCATTCACAACTAGAATTTTAAAACCAAAATTCAAAATCCCTAAAGCGCCATCTGCTGTCAAAGTACGCATTTACAACTAGAATTCTAAAAACCCACTCCGAAGCGACATCTACCCTCAAATAACCCAACCGAGATTCGAACGGTGGTGGTGCGCAACCAGCAGCGCGGCTGGCGTTCAGCGCGTCACGAGACCACTGACGTCAGCCCTGCTTATATACTACTCTCAAGTATCGAAAAATTGGAAACTTGAGAAATTGTGAAGTACGAAGATTGAAGAATAAAAAATCGAAAATTCGAGAAGCCAAGAAATCGAAAAATTAAAAAAATTGAAAAATCGAAAACTCGAAATATCGACAATTCCAAACACTGAAAACCGAAAAATTTTCAAAATCTTCCGACAAGTCGAAAACTCGAAAAATAACAAAAATAATTACAAAGATTCAAAAATCGAAAAACTGAAAAATCGGAAACTCAAAATTAGAAAAATCGACAAATCCAAAAACCGAAAATTTAGAAAAGCCAAGAATTGAAAAACTGAAAAATCGCAAAATGTAGTCGAAAAAATTTAAAACTCCAAAAAATTGAAAAACCGGAAATTAAAAACTGAAGTATCGGAAAATTGAGAAATTGAAGAATAAAAAAATCGGGAAATCGAAAAAGTGAAAAATCAAAAATTGAAAATTGAAAAATCCCAAAACTCGAACATCGAAAAATTGGGAAAATGAGGAAAAATTGAGGAATCAAAAAATTGAAAAATCCTGCAACTGGAACATCGAAAATTAAAAAATCAAAAAGTCGAACAATTTCAAAATCAAAAAATTGACGAATCAAAACATTGAAAAACAGAAAAATTTAAACATTTTAACACTCAAAATTTGAGAAATCAAAAACATCGGAAATTCGAGAAATCAAAAAATTGGAAAGATCTAAAAGTCGAGAAATGGAAAAGTCGAACAATGGAAAAACGGAGAAATTAAAAAATCGAAAATTTTGCAAAGCCAAAAATGGTACATTGAAAAACCGGAAATTTTAATAATCGAAAAACTGAAAAGTTGTAAAACTGAAACATTGGAAAATTGAGAAATGGAAAAATGAAAAAATCGAAAAAATGAAAGAGCAAAAATGAACAAATCCCAGACATCTAAAAATTGAAAAATTTTAAAAACCAAGAAATTAAAAATCAAGAAATAAAGAAGTCGAAAAATCGGAAAATCAAAAAATCAAAAATTTAGAAAAGCTAATAATTGAAAAATCGAAAAATGCCGTCGAAAAATAGAAAAATCGAAAAATACAGTCGAAAAAATTGAAAAATCGAAAAGTCGAAAAACGAAAAATTGATTAGACGAGAAATCAAAAAATTGAAAATTTAGAAACGCCAAAAATTAAAAATCAAGCAAATTAAAAATAGAAACATTCAAAAATCGCAAAACTGAAAAATCGGAAACTCAAAATTAGAAAAATCGACAAATCCAAAAATCAAAATATTTAGAAAAGCCAAGAATTGAAAAACTGAAAAATCGCAAAAATGTTGTCGAAAAAATTTAAAAAACCAAACAATTGAAAAACCGTAAATTAAAAACTGAAGTATCGGAAAATTGAGAAATTGAAGAATGAAAAAATCGGGAAATCGAAAATGTGAAAAATCGAAAATTGAAAATTGAAAAATTCCAAAACTCAAATCTCGAAAAATTGGAAAAATGAGGAAAAATTGAAGAATCAAAAAATTGAAAAATCCTGCAACCGGAAAATCGATAAATGTAGAAATTGAAAAATGAGTAAATTAAAAAATCGAAAAATTCAAAAGTAGAAAAATCGAGTCGAAAAATGGAACGATTGATTAAACGAGAAATCAAAAAAAATGGAAAAGTCGAACAATTTAAAAATCAAAAAATTAACGAATCGAAACATTGAAAAACCGAAAAATTGAAACATCTTAAAACTCAAAATTTGAGAAATCAAAAACATCGGAAATTCGAGAAATCAAAAAATAGAAAATTAAAAAATTGGAAAGATCTAAAAGTCGAGAAATCGAAAAGTCGAACAATGGAAAAACGGAGAATTTTTTGAAAAGCCAAAAATGGGTACATTGAAAAATCGGAAATATTAATAATCGAAAAACTGAAATATCGGAAAATTGAGAAATCGAAAAATGAAAAAATCGAGAAAATGAACATCTGAAAAATCGAAAAAATGAAGTAGCAAAAAATGGAAAAATCCCAAATAGACATTGGGAAATTTTAAAACCAAGAAATTAAAAAATCAAGAAATACAGAAGTCGAGAAATCGGAAAACAAAAAAATCAAAAATTTAGAAAAGCTAAAAATCGAAAAATGCGGTCGAAAAATAGAAAAAATCGAAAAATACTGTCGAAAAGATTGAAAATTGAAAAACTGAAAAAACGTAAATTAAAAATTGAAGTATCGGAGAATTGAGAAATTTCGAAAATTGAAAATTCCGAAATATCGACAATTCGAAACATTGAAAATCGAAAAAATTTTAAAATCTTCCGAAAAATTGAAAACTCAAAAAATTGAAAATCTAGAAATCGAAAAAGCGAAAACTCGACAAATAGAACAAAATTACAAAGATTCCAAAATCGAAAAACTGAAAAATCTGAAAATCAAAATTAGGAAAATCGAGAATTCGAGAATTCCGAAAAATCGAGAAATAAAAATCGAAAATTTAGAAACGCCAAAAATTGAAAAATTGAAAAATGCAGTCGAATAATAGAAAAATCGAAAAATACAGTCAAAAAATTGAAAATCCAGAAATCGAAAAAGTGAAAACTCGAGGAATAAAAAAAAAATAAATTACAAACATTCCAAAATCGAAAAGCTGAAAAATCGAAAAATCAAAAGTAGGAAAATCGACAATTCGAGAATTACGAAACATCGGGAAATCAAAAAATCGAAAATTTAAAAACACGAAAAATTGAAAAATCGAAAAATGTAGTGGAGTAATAGAATAATCGAAAAATACAGTTGAAAAATTGAAAAATCGGAAAACTGAAAAACCGTAAAATAAAAACTGAAGTATCGGAAAATTGAGAAATCGAAGAATAAAAAAACTGGGAAATCGAAAATGTAAAAAATCGAAAAAACAGAAGAATCGAAAAATTGAAAAGTCCCAAAACTCAAATATGGATAAATTTAGAAATCGAAAAATGGGCAAATTAAAAAATCGAAAAATCCAAAACTAGAAAAATCGAAAAATTGGTTAAACGAAAAATCAAAAAATCGAAAATTTAAAAACGCCAGAAATTGAAAAATTGGAAAGTCGAACAATTTAAATATCAAAAAATTGACGAATCGAAAAATTGAAAAACCGAAAAATTGAAAAATCATCAAACCAAAAGTTTGAGAAATCAAGAAATGGGAAAATCAAAATTGGAAAGATAAAAAAGCCGACAATTTGGAAAGGCCAAAAATTGGGAATTTGAAAAATCGGAAATTTTAAAAATCCAAAATTTGAAGAATCGAAAAACTGGAAAGTCGTTAAAACTAAAATATCGGAAAATTGAGAAATAGAAAAATGAAAAATCGAGATAACGAAATTTTGAAAAATTAAGAAAATGAAGGAGCAGAAAATTGAAAAATCCCGAAATTGAAAAAGCAAAAATTGAAGAATCCAAAACAGAAATATCGAAAAATTGAAAAAATTTAAAACCAATCAAGAAATCGGAAAAACAAAAAAGCCAAAAATTTAGAAATGCAAAAAATTTGTGGAGGAGAGCTCAGATTTATTCTATTCATTTAGAATTCTGAAATTATGGAAGTTTTCCTGGAGGAATTGGACATTTTAGAATTTTCATCGCCGTGTGGTTAACGCATGTGGAAGCTTCCTTTCAGAATTTAATTTTATTCAACGAATGACGCTAACTGTATGTTTTCCTATTGTTTAAGTTAAAAAATATAGAAAATAATACTTAAAGTTTTATCAGGCATATTGGTGAATATTTCGTGGAAGAATCGGACACCTATAATATATATACGCTTGCAATAATTGTATTACACGTCGAAGTTTACTGTACGGTTCTTTAAGGATTATACTCTAGAATTATTTTTAGCTATACAGAGTGTTCTATTTTCAAGGCAAAACACACAAATTAGTTTTTTTTTTATGAAACAACCTATAATTTATGCGTTCTAAGTCTGTTTCTGGAAGTTTCCTGGAGAATCGGACACCTTCAACATTTCACGTCGGTGTCATTACTATGTGTACCGAAGTTTCCTGGAGGAATCGTACACCTACATACATTTTCAAAAATCTTTCAGAGATAAAAAGTGGTGATGTTCTAAATATGATTCAGACTGTATAAAGTACTTTTGTCACTAAATCTGTAGCTAGCGCACTTTATCTTAAGCAAATACATTAATGGCACAGTTTGCTCATCCTAGTTTCCGGCGGAGTTGCATTTAACTGGCCGTCTCAAACTTCTCGAATGTTCCAGAATTGAACGCAATCAAATCGGGCACTCTAGCCCCAAGTATTATACAAATATCACACAATCTATAATAGATTGTGTGATATTTGCTCGAAAATCTCCGGCATTTTCTCTCCTACTATAACATAAAATAACTGAATAAAATTACAACTGGGCCTTAGTTCTCACATTTTCCGCTTTATCTCCCTATATCCCTTAACCTTTTCATGTTATTATTTTTCCAGGTCGCTCAGCCCAAGCTGCGTTTTCTCCATTCGGCGTAAACAATCGAAATTCGATTTTTCCGTTGGAGCCCCTTCAAAGTAAATATTTCGCATTCGAGACGCAAGGTAAGTGAGTAGAAAATATTTCATCGCGAAAGTTTATTTGAGTTTGGAAGCCGCTCGTCGTTTATCTGTTTACATTTAATATTATATTACATTAAAATGTATGAACGGCCGCACCGGAAATTCGAGTCATTGTAGAAACTTTGCGCAACCGTCCACTACTTTATACGATTTTGTTTGTTTCTGCTCCAAGTTCGCAAAAACAAACATTCGGTCCGAGAAAAGGGAGCAATAAAGATTTTCTCTGTGTTCTACGGTAAATATTTTATTTCAGCACGGAATCCCGACTCGAAGATTAGGAAAGGTAATAATTGCGATGGCATTCGTTGTAACGATGAGCACCGGTTGATTACCCCGGGAATTTCGGTTTAATAATGGCTGATATTTTTATTGCGTTCTTGTTGCCTCGAAACTCTTAACTAGCCGAACCCGATGACCGTAAATTGGCTAATCTTGAATTTTTGATCACGTTTACAGTTCCGAGGGAGTAAATTTAAATTTGGAGCTAGCACGAGTCGCGCTTTGCCCAGACCTCCTATGTTTATTTCATTCAAGCTCAGAACAAATTGAAGTCATTTTGGGATGTAAATTTTTACCCGATATCTACTTCGGAGGTTATTAGGGCAGACGAATTTTTCAAATGAAATTTTTATAGGATGGCAAGGCAGAAGTTCGCGCTGCTTGATGAAATACTGGCCTTGTTTTCTGGCATTAATTTGCAATTTCGGGTTACGTGTCGGCCGAGAGATTAGAATTTAGGAGAGTTTGCTGCAAAAACGTATTCAGAACTTGCAAAGCGGCTCAAAAGGAAACTGGAAATGCTAATTTGGATGTCTTGTACGAGTTCCGTACAAATGGAAGTGGGGAAATGGATGAAGAAATGCAACCGACTCGGTTAAATGCAAAAAGTAATTGGAGATGTTTCTGCGTGGTTAGTTTGCAATAGTTTGCTGAGGCAATAAAGTTTGCGAGTTTGAGTGTTCTGGGTAAACCTAACTCGAGCTTTTTACGGCCAGTTTTGTCAAGCATTAATGTTTTTAATGCGATTTAAACTCGACGAGGATTTTCTCCATCGCTGCTGATTAGATTCATTAAAAAAATCGGTCCGAGGTTATTTTGACATAAATTTTCTCGCCCCTGAGCTACACCCAAACAAATCCCACTTTTTTGAAACGTTGTAACAGTTTTTTGTTATTTTAAGTTCAGTATAGCCTGTGTAAAGTTTAAACCAATCGTTCGATTTTTCACCTTTTTTTGTTTCTTCAGTTTTTGGATTTGCAATTTTTTAAGTTTGTAAGTTTGAATTTTTGAGCCAATTTTCCAACTTTTGAATTTGTGTTGCTAAAATTTTATTTTCTTTGTTTTTACATTTTTTTTAGACTTTTCAGTGTTCCGATTTTATAACTTTTTGTTTTTTCAGTTTCAATTTTTTCGATATTTTGTTTCTTCGGTTTTTCGATGCAATTTTTCGTTTTGGTTTTCTATTTTTTCAATTTTTAGATTTTTTAATTTTTAGTTTTTCAATTTCGGATTTTTCAGTATCACGATTTTTCAATTTTTTCTTACTCGAATTTAATTTTTCAATTTTTATATTTTGTAATTATTCGATTTAGTCTCGAGTCTTCAATGTTTTTATTCTTTCATTTTTTATTTATTCAAACTTTCGCTTGCAATTTTTCATTTTGGTTTTTTATTTTCTTTGTTTATACAATTTTTTGATTTTCCAATGTTCCAATTTTATAGTAAGTATTTTTGATTTTTTGAATTTCAATTTTTCGATTTTTCGTTTCTTCAATTTTTCAGTTTTTAATGTGTCAATTTTTCTTTTTTTTTGTTTTTTTATGACATGTAATGTATTTTCAGGTTTTTTCAACGTATGGATGTTTCAATTTTTAGGTTTAGCATTTTTTTATATGCAATTTCACGAGTTTTCATTTTTTAATTTTTCAATTTTTCGATTTTTCAATTTCTCATTTCTTCAGTTTTTCGATTTGAAAATTTTCATTTCGGTTTTTTATTTATTTTTATTTTTCCAATTTTTCTGTTTTCAATGTTCTGATTTTCTAATTTTTTTTTTTCAAGGTGAAAGTTTTTAGTTTTTGGATTTTTCAATTTTTCGATTTGTAATTTTTCGGTTTTTCGATTTTTCTGTTTTTCAATTTTTAGATTTTATAATTTTTTGTTATTTCAGTTGCAGTTTTTTCGATTTTTCGTTTCTTCAATTTTTCAATTTGCAATTTTTTAAATTGAAATTTCATGAGCTTTGAATTTTAATTTTTCAATGTTTAGAATTTTAAATTTTTCATTTCTTCAGTTTTTCGGCTTATTTATTTCATTTGGTTTTTTATTTTTTCAATTTTTCGATTTTTAAATGTTCTGATTTTACAATCTTTCCTTTTTTGAAGGTGAAAATTTTCAATTTTTAGATTTTTCAATTTTTCAATTTGTAATTTTTCGGTTTACTTTGTTTTTTCAAGCTTTATTGTTTTTAATTTTAATTGCGAGATTTTTTTCAGTTGCTGTTTCATCTTAAAAATTCTTCCAGTTATTTTGACTAATTTTCTCGACTTAAACTCCAAACATCCAAACTTTTTTCGTGAAAGTTTTTTTTATTTTAGTTCAATATATCTCGTGTGAATTTTACATGTTCTTTTTTATTTTTTTTGTTTTTCAATTTTTGGATTTGCAATTTTTAAGTTCGTAATTTGATTTTTAATTTTAATTTTGAATTTGTTCTAAAATTTTAATTTTTTGTTTTTACTTTTTAGATTTCAGTGTTCCGAATTTCTAATTTTTGTTTTTTAGTTTTCATTTTTTTCGTATCGTTACTTGTTTTTTAAATTTTTCGTTTTGGTTTCCTATTTTTCTTTTTATTTTTATTTTAGTTTTCAATTTCGATTTTTATATTCATTTTTTCTCAAAATTTTTCTTTCGGATTGAAATTTTTCAATTTTATATTTCGATAATTTTCGGTTTTCAATCTTTCTGTTTTTCATTTCTTTTTTAATTTTTAGCACTTTCGTTTAATTTTTCATTTTGGTTTTTATTTTTCGTTTTTCATTAATTTTTTTATTTTACAATGTCAATAAAGTAATAAATATTTTACAATTTCAAAATTTTCGAATTCTACGTTTTAAAATTCATTCTAATTTCCAAATTTTTTTAATTTTCGATATTATTTATGACAGTAATGAATTAAGTTTCAATATGGTTCAAATCAAATAGAAAACATTTTGAAATGCAAAATTTCAGAGTTCAATATTAAAATCAATTTAATTTTCAAAATCTATGAATCTCCATTTTTCGATTTGAAAAATTTTTATAATATTAAATTTTCCAAAATCTTCAAGTAAAGATCGATTAATTTTTAATTTCGAAGAAAGGAAATTAAAATTTGGAATTTTCAAAGTTTGATGTAAATTTGGATTTTACGTAGTTATCAATTTGTAAATTTTAAAACGCAAATTTTCAAATCATACGTTTTAAAATAGAAATTTAAAAATTGAAAAATTCAATTTAAAATTGCAAACTAAATATTGAAAATTGAAATCGAAAAGCTTGAAAATTTAATTTCAAATTCCAAACTTAAATTTTCATTTTCATTTTTGGATTTTTAATTTTTCGAGTTTTTAATTTTTTCATTTTCGATTTTTATGTTTGATTTTACAATCTTTCATTTTTTGAAGTGAAATTTTATTTTTATTTTCCAATTTTTCAATTTGAATTTTTGTTTTCAATTTTTTTGATTTTTAATTTTTCATTTATAAGTTTTGAATTTGATTTTTCGATTTTTAATTTTTATTTTTCAAATTTTTGTTTTCAATTTTTTGTTTATTTTTTTTTTTTTAATTTTGATATTTATGTGATTTTAAATTTTTTGCAATTTTTTTTGGTTTTATTTTTTTTGTTTTTCAATTTTTCGATTTTCAATGTCGTTTTTAGTTTTTTTTTTTCGCTTCAATTTTTCAATTTTTGTATTTCTAATTTATCAGTTTTGTCAGTTTTTTATTTTGCTTCTTTCTTACGAAGTATTTTTTATTTTCAATTTTTCCATTTTCTTTTTCATTTTTCGTTTTCAAGTGTAGATTTTAATTTTTCTTTTTCAAGTGAAATTTTCAGGTTTTGGATTTTTCATTTTTCGATCATTTTTCTGTTTTCAATTCTGTTTCAATTTTAGATTTTTAAATTTTCTTTAGTTTTAGATTTTTCAGTTTCGTGATTTTTCAATTTTTCGTTTCTCAATTTGATTTTTTTATTTTTAAAATTCGAGAAATCAAAAGGAAAAAAATTACAAAGTTGAAAATCGAAAAATCAAAATTAGAAAAATCGGGAATTCGATAATTCCCAAAATTGAAAATTCCGAGAAATCTAAAAGTCGTAAAATTGAGAAATAAAAAGTCGAAAGTTCAGAAACGTCAAAAATAGAAAAATTGAAAACTCAAAAAATGCAGTCGAAAAATTGAGAAATCGAAATAGTGAAAATTCGAAAAACTGAAGAAAAATCCCATGTTTCAAATATCGAAAAATTGAAAAAAATGACGAAAAATCGAAAAATCCTGCAAGTGAAACATCGAGAAATTTAAAAATCGAAAAATGGGAAAAATAAAAAATTGAAAATCTAAAAGTAGAAAAATCGAAAAATTGATTAAACGAGAAATCAAACAATTGAAAATTTAGAAACGCCAAAAATTCAAAAATCAAACGTATTAAAAATAGAAAAATTGAAAAATTGAAAAATCGAAATTCGAAAAATCGTAAAACTGAAATATTGGAAAATTGAGAAGTCGAAAAATTGAAAAATCGATAAATTGAAAAATCCCAAAACTAAAATATCAAATTTCAATTTTTAGATTTTTCAATTTTTCGATTTGTAATTTTTCGGTTTTCAATTTTGTGTTTTTCAGTTTTTAGATTTTTAATTTTTAGTTTGTCAATTTTAGATTTTCCAGTTCTTGGTTTGATCTGATTTTTTCTTCAATTTTTAGATTTTGCAATTTTTCGATTTAAAATTTCTGAAGTCTTCAATTTTTCGGATTTTTAATTTTTTATTTGTTCAAATTTCGTTTGCAATTTTTCATTTTGGTTTTTATTTTTTTTGTTTTTACAATTTTTCGATTTTTCAATGTCCGATTTTATAATTTTTTTATGTTTTAGCTTCAATTTTTAATTTTTCGTTTCTTCAATTTATCAATTTCTAATTTGTTATTTTTTATGTTTTTGCTTCTTTTTTTACGATACGTTAATGTATTTTAATTTTTCAGTTTTGATTTCCAGTTTCTCTTTCTTCAGTTGAAATTTTTTCGGTTTTCATGTTTTTTCATTTGTTTTCAATTTTTCTGTTTTTCAATTGGTTAATTTTATATTCAAGTTTTTTTTTCAATTTTTGATTTTCGTTCAATTTTTCGTTTTTACAATTTTTCGTTTTCAATGTTTGATTTTTAATTTTGCTTTTATTTTTTTGATTTAATTTTTCGATTTTTTCAATTATTTCTAATTTTCAATTTGATTTTTTTTTTTTATTAAATTCGAAATCAATAAGAATTACAAATATTCAAAGATTTTCAATAATTTTAGAATTTAGAAAATCGGATTTCGATTAATTCCAAAATTTGATTTCAATTTAATTCCGAGTTAAATTTTAATTTCGTTAATTTTAGAAATTAAATGTCGATTTTTAAAGTTTCAATTTAGTTTAATCGTCAAAAATAGAAAAATTGAAAACTCAAAAAATGCAGTCGAAAAATTGAGAAATCGAAATAGTGAAAATTCGAAAAACTGAAGAAAAATCCCATGTTTCAAATATCGAAAAATTGAAAAAAATGACGAAAAATCGAAAAATCCTGCAAGTGAAACATCGAGAAATTTAAAAATCGAAAAATGGGAAAAATAAAAAATTGAAAATCTAAAAGTAGAAAAATCGAAAAATTGATTAAACGAGAAATCAAACAATTGAAAATTTAGAAACGCCAAAAATTCAAAAATCAAACGTATTAAAAATAGAAAAATTGAAAAATTGAAAAATCGAAATTCGAAAAATCGTAAAACTGAAATATTGGAAAATTGAGAAGTCGAAAAATTGAAAAATCGATAAATTGAAAAATCCCAAAACTAAAATATCAAATTTCAATTTTAGATTTTTCAATTTTTCGATTTGTAATTTTTCGGTTTTCAATTTTGTGTTTTTCAGTTTTTAGATTTTTAATTTTTTAGTTTGTCAATTTTAGATTTTCCAGTTCTTGGTTTGATCTGATTTTTTCTTCAATTTTTAGATTTTGCAATTTTTCGATTTAAAATTTCTGAAGTCTTCAATTTTTCGGATTTTTAATTTTTTATTTGTTCAAATTTCGTTTGCAATTTTTCATTTTGGTTTTTATTTTTTTTTGTTTTTACAATTTTTCGATTTTTCAATGTCCGATTTTATAATTTTTTTATGTTTTAGCTTCAATTTTTTAATTTTTCGTTTCTTCAATTTATCAATTTCTAATTTGTTAATTTTTTATGTTTTTGCTTCTTTTTTTACGATACCTCTAATGTATTTTAAGTTTTTCAGTTTTTGATTTTCCAGTTTCTCATTTCTTCAGTTTTTCGATTTGAAATTTTTCATGTCGGTTTTCTATTTTTTTCAATTTTTCGGTTTTCAATTTTTCTGTTTTTCAATTGTTAGATTTTTAATAGTTTTTCAGTTTTAGATTTTTCAGTTTCATGATTTTTCAATTTTCCGTTTCTTCAATTTGGTTTGAAATTTGTCGTTTTGGCTTTTTATTTTCTTTGTTTTTACAATTTTTCGATTTTTCAATGTTCCGATTTTATAATTTTTTTGTTTTTTTTTTTTGAGTTTAAATTTTTCGATTATTCGTTTCAATTTTTGAATTTCTAATTTTTCAATTTTTCATTTTTTTTTGCTTCTTGTTTTTGCGGTTTGTATGTAGCTCTTCGAGTTTTCATTTTTAAGTTTTTCACTTTTTCAATTTTCCGATTTTTCAATTTTTCATTTCTTCAGTTTGAAATTTTTCATTTTGGTTTTTTATTTTTTTAGTTTTTCAAAATTTCGGTTTTCAATTTTCTGATTTTTCTGATTTTTTTTTCAAGGTGGAAGTTTTCAATTTTTGGGTTTTTCAATTTTTCTGTTTTTCAATTTTTAGAATTTTTAATTTTTAGTTTTTTCAGTTTTCAATTTTCCAATTTCATGTTTTTCAATTTTTCGTTTCTTCACTTCTGAATTGCAATTTTTCTATATTTCATTTTAAATATATAATAATGATAATTTTTAAAACTTTTGCCGTTTTCAATTCCATGATTTTATAATTTTCCAATTTTCCAATTATTGGATTTCAAAAATTTTCATTTATTCGATTTTTCAGTTTTTCGATTCTTTAGTTTTTCATTTTTTCAAATTTTCGGTTTGCAATTTTTCGTTTAAGTTTTTCTTAAATTTGACGCTTTTTCGTTTTTTTTTTTAATTTTTAGTTTTTCAATTTTCGATTTACTTTTTTGTCTCTACAATTTCACGACATACAACTGTTCGAGTTTTCATTTTTAAACATTTCAGTTTTTTGATTTTCCCATTTTAAATGTTTCAATTTTAGATTTTATAATGTTTTGAATTGCAATTTTAGGAGTTCTCGATTTTTCAGTTCCTCTTTTTTGTCAATTTTTTGATTTGCAATTTTTTGTTTTGGATTTTTATTTTAATAATAATCATACATAATTTAAAAAAAAATAGCTTTACGATTTTAGAATTTTTCCATTTCTCAAGTATTGGATTTTCAAAACTTTTTTATTTATTCGACTTTTACTTTTTTATATTTCTCGATATTTCATTTTTTCAAATTTTCGATCTTTCAATGTTACGGTTTTTCGACTTTTCAGTTTTGATGATTCTATAATTTCCAATTTTTGGGTTTTCCAATTTTTCGTTTCGATTCGTTTTTCTTCCCAATTTTTCGTTTCTTTAGTTCTTCGATTTTTCAGTTTTTCCATTTTTTAATTTTTTCGAATTTTTTCATTTTTAATTGAAAAATTCTAAAATCAAAAGTGAATAGACGAAAAAGTATCAATTAAAAACATTGAAAAATCTAAAAACAGGAAATGAAGCACTTGAAAATCGAAGAAACTTAAAAACTGAAAAAGTGCAAAATCGTAAAAACGAAATATTGTAAAATCGAAATATTGAAAATTAAAGAAAGCGGAAAATCGGATAACTGGCAAATCCAATGAAAAATCGAAGATTAAAAATTTGAAAAATAGAATAAACGAAATATTATAAGATCGAAAGAAACATTGAAAAAATAAAGGAAAAGTAAAAACAAAAAGCTGTGATATTAAATCGAGAAAATAACAATAAAATTCAAGAACTTGAAAAAATGAGGAAACGGTAAATTGAAAAAATTGAAAAAATTGAAAAAATGAAAAAACAAAAAACTGTAATGACAGAAAATTATACAATCGAAAAAAAGATTCATAAACCACATGTGAAGGATTATCTTATTTTATAAAATCGAAAAAATATTTACTAGCAAATTTTGGAGCTTCCTCTCAGGAACTAAAAATAGTACTACTAAAATAATTTAGTGCACGTGACATTAAAGCTTAAAAACTTTTCGATTAAAAATAGGACGAATGCGTTATATTTGAAACGAAAACATACGCAACAAAAAATGATTAAAAATAATTGAAATAAAATACTCTTTGGTGAATTAAGCCATTTATTCGCATAACAGGTCCCCAATTAAAAAAAACAAACACGTTTAATCGTTGTCAACCCCAGCCCTCCACAATTCCCTTTGTAAGCTTAATCCGAACTTCACCTCTTTGTGGAGATGACACGCCGTCTCAGAAACTTCACGCAACCGAAATCAATGGATTTCTCGGTTCGAAACGCCAATCTTGGATTGAGTCCAGCGCTCAATACCTATCCATCGGAAAAGGAGCTTTATGATGACTGTTATCACGCTCTCCGAGATAAACACGGTAATCCTGGACGGATTTCTTTCGGCCGACCTAAATAATACCGTAATTTACGTGAATTCTGCCAGAGAAACGAGCTCCAACCGCTTTCCTGTTCAGATATAGAGTCGGGAAGAGCGCACAGATCGATCTGGATTTCATATTATGTACATAAATTCATGGGGGAAATATTGAGACGGCGAGCACATGAGCAACATATCGTCCACAATACCGAATTATTTCGTTTTTCAAATTAAAAAATTCGATCACATTTTCCCGTTTGACTTTAAAAATCGCAATAAAGCTGACAAAGCGCGGCGTACGCCCGAACTATTACCGAGGAAATTGTGTTAGTTATATTTTGCGTGGGATTTCATTTCGAATACCATACGCATAATGAAGGTACAGAATCAGGAAGTTCGCTGCAGGCGAATTAGCAAAATCGTTCTGGATCCGCCAAAGGGAATAAAATCCCTAACAATCATAAAACCTGTATCCGCCGAGTTTAAGGTTGTTAAAGTCCCTTCAGAAATTTGTTTCTTTTATGATATGGGAGCGACCCTTCGCAACTTTATTCCTCTAAACTTTTATTTTGATAATGCTTCGAAGTTCCGTGAAGTGAAAGCCGCCCCCTCGAGACGGAACTTTTCCAGATTGCTCCACTAATTGCTTGTCATCGCTTACAACTACATCTCATACTTACGGGTTCGGCGGGTTAATTAGGGTGCAACACGTACCTGGAACAGAGGAGAGTTTTTAGTTTTGTTCGTTCGATCGGAAATTTCCGGGTTTGAATAAAATGGATTTTGGTTATGTGGGTGTCAAGCTAATTGCTCAGTCGATGTTTACTGCAACTATGGGTAATAATGGACCGAAATAAAGGGTGGAGGTGCGACGGAAAAAACTAATTAGTTGTGAAGTTGTCGTTGGTGAGATATAGCGGACCTCGACACTTCCGTCATTTTCATAAATGGGTTTATTATACGACGAAGCATTACTTTTTAATTTTGTTAAACGACGAATGAGGTCTCGCAAGCATAAATCCCATTACTGGTTTAAATTAACCGAAAGAAAAAACCTCGGAAGAGGGATGTGAAACCGAGCTAATAAATGTTATATTAACTGAGTCAACGAAGGGGTAACTAGGGCACCGAACAATGCCGAATATTTTTATCAAGTAAGTAAACAACAGGAATTTGCTTGGGTTCTAGTCATTTAAATATGCAGATTTTCATACACATCTCGGCATATTAAAAAATTGAACTCGTAATTAACGTAATTTCTCTCAGCTTCATTTATTACTGTGTTTTTTAGGACTTACATAAATATTCATTTTGTTGACACAGCATCTACGGTTTATAATATTTTTTTTTATATTTTCGCTTCCTTACGTCAAATGTCTGTCCCACTCTGTGTTTGTGGATCCATTTTTCATTCCGTTTTTAAATTAAATCCTGCCATCTGTGTTGTTTCTCAATGTATTCATTTAGAATTCTCTTCGTACTGTTAGCCTATTTTAGTTCATTTTCTTATGGTTAATTTGAAATTTTCATTGCCTTTTTATACTCTCGAGCGTTTTTTGGTGGTTGCTTGATTTATGGAAAAATACTTCGAACGAAATGAAAATTACGATGCAAATAAAAGGTAATAATCGGGAAAAAACCGTATTTTTTTGCGAAAATCTGGATGCTAATCATAAACTTTTACCATCTACACGATACTCTAAAAATACGTATAAAATTTGACAACAATCAGACGAGTAGTTTCCGGAGTTTATCAGTTTTGATATATGAATTTACCTCAAAATTATACATATAGTAAATGCGTTTTAAATGGTATACAATAACATACTCCAACACGTGTAGTTTATAAATTCGTCCGATTATATTATTCATCAAATTTTCGATTTTTGAGATTTTTGATTTTTCGTATTTTCAATTTCTCGAATTTTCGATTTTTCGATACTTAAATTTGAATTTTTTTACTTTCCCGTTTTTCGATTTTTCAATTTGTCCATTCTTCAGTTTTTCGATTTTTTTATTTCTCTAAGTTTTGAAATTTTTGTTTTCTCGAGTTTTCGATTTTCGAATTTTAGATTTTTCGATATCTAATTTTACCATTTTTCGATTTTTGATTTTTCGAATTTCCGATTTTTCTATATCCAAATTTCCAATTTCTGCATTCTTCATTTTTTCATTGCAATTTTTTGGCAGACCGACAGACGGTAATGAAAGACCAATTTTTGCACACACTAGAGGCCAAGAAACTTTCCGAAAACATGACAGTAGCCTTTCACTGGATGCTCCCTATAACAATACTTCCTTATCTTACGCTTGGGAAGTAAGAAATAGAACAAAAGACAAAAATAAAGAACAAAGAAATGTCATAACTAAAAAAAAAAAAAGACAAAGAGGAACGAATTACGAAGAAAGAGATAAGGAAAAGTATTTAGTGGAAAATTTGTGTAAAATACCAAATATGTAAGATAAAGAGACATAGAGAGGCAGATAGAGGAGAAATATTGAAAAAAGGAAGAATGAAACACACGGAAAGAGACGGAACGCGAAAGAACCAAAGCGCGATAGGGAAAGGAAAGAGTGCGAAGGGAAAAAAGGAGTCGAAAGGAAAAAGAGCGCTAAGGAAAGAACACGGAAAGAAAAAGAGAACGAGAATAAAATAGAATCTGGAGATGAAAGTGACGGATAGGAGGAACATAAGAGAGTAGAAAAGCAAGAAAATAGGAGAAACCGCAAAACGAACAGTAGCTACAAAGTGCGGGAGGAAACACAGCATGAGGGAAAACAACAAGAGGAAAAACAGCGAGAAGATATAGGAAAAACCTGGAGTGGAAAAACTGCAAGAGGGAAAATGGTGAAAGAAAAAACGGCTGAAGGAAAAACAAAAGAGGAGGAAATCACGAGAGGAAGAAAGCACTAGATGAAAAAACAACGAAAGGGGAAGACAAAGGCACAATGAGAAGGGAAAAGTATATAGAGATAAAGATGGGGAAGAACTGAATGTATGAAGGGAAAACCAGGAACTAAGAGAATATACAGAGAAAAAGGCAGACCAAAGAGAGAAAGAGGAGAATTATACACAGAAAGAATAAATGACAGAAAAGAAGGAGGGAGAGGGAGCGGAATAAAGAATACAACTGGAGACAGGGGGATGGAAAGTGAGATAGAATGGAGATAATAGACGAGAGGGGGAGAGAATGGGAGAAATTGCGGAGGAACCTCAAGAGGAAAAACAACGACAAAGCGCGAAAGGAAAAACGGCGAAAGGATAACAACTATAAGATGAAAAACAGAGAGGGAGAAAAACTATGAGAAAAACAGCGAGAGAATGAAACTACAGGATGAAGAAACACCGAGAGGGAGAGACAAAAGCAGAATGAGGGGAAAGAAATAGAAAAAAGGGAGAGTATACTAAAAATATGCTGGGAAAGCCAGAAATCGAAAGTCAGAAACAGTAAATACAAAGAGAAACAGGCAAACGAAAAGAGAAACAGGATTACAGACAAAAAGAGCGATAAAGAAGGAATAAAAGATAGAACAAAAGAGAGACAGAGATAATTTGAGCGATGGAGAGGGAGCAGGATAGAGGAGAAGAAAAATGGAGAGAGAGGAGGGATAGAGTGTAGAATAGAAGGGAGTTAAAAGACAAAAGAGGGGGAGAAAATGGGAGAAACCGCAAAAGAAAAAACAGCGACAAAGCGCGAAAGGAAAAACAGCGAGAAGAAAAACAACCAGATGAAAAACAAGGAGAAGAGAAGAAGACAGACGAATGCACCGTAAGAAGGGAGAAAAATAGAGAGATAAAGGTGATAAAGAAGGAAAGGAAATCAATATATGTAGGGAAACCAAGAACTAAGAGTCAGGGACAGAGAATGTAAAAAGTAAAATGCGATCAAAATAGCGATAAAGACAGAAAAGGGAGAGACAGAGGGAGAGAGAGGGGGGTGGAAAGAGAGCGGAATAGAGAACGAGACAATTGGAGAGAGAAGGGTAGAGAGGGAAAGGTGATAGAAAGCGGAAGATATTATAAACAAGAATAACAATTTGAGGGAAAATAACAAGAGGAAAAACAGCGAGAAACAAAAACAGAAAAAAAGAACAACTTGATAAAAAAAGGGCAGAAAACCTTAAGAGAAAAAACAGCCACGGAACGTGAAAGGAAAACAGCGCCAAGAAGAACACCATGAGGGAAAATAGCGAGAGGAAAATCAACGAGAAAAGAGAGGAAAAACCGGGGGGAAAACGGTGAGAAAGAAAATGTTGGAAGAAAAAACGACAATAGGAAAAACAGAGAGCGGAAAAACATCCATAAGAAAAACGTTGGGAGGATGAAACAACGAGAAGAAACCACGAGATGAAAAAACAACGAAAGGGGGAGACAAATGCATCATAAGAAGGGAGAAGAATAGAGAAAAAACTCTGGAACTCAATATATGGAGGGAAACCAAGAACAAAGAGTCAGGGACAGATTTTTTTTCAGAAGGAGGGAGAGAGATGAGGAAAAATAACAAAAGGAAAAACAGCGTGAAGAGAAAGGAAAAACCACGAGGGGAAAAGCAGTGGTAGAATAAAGAGCGAAAGGGAAAGCAGGGAGGAAGAACAACTAGATGAAAAACGAAGCAAAGAGGAAGCTACGAATGTGAGAAATCGCGAGAAGGAGAAACAGTGAGGAGAGACGAATGCAAAATAAGTTTATTGTCCCACAGGTTTATAAGAGGAAAGAAATAGAAAAAGGGGAAGTAAGTTAAATATATGGAGGGAAAGCCAGGAACCAAGAGCCAGAGAGACAAAATACAAAGAGAAACAGGCAGACGAAAAGAGGAAAAGAATTATACATAAAAAGAGCGATAAAGATGGAATAGAAGATAGAATGTGGAATAAGAAGGAGTTAAGAGAGAAATGGGGGGGGGGAGAAATTGGGAGAAACCTCAAGAAAAAAACAGCGACGAAACGTGGAAGGAAAACGGTGAGAAGAAGAACAGCATGAGAGAAAACAGCGAGAGGAAAATCAACGCCATAAGAAAAACAATAGAAGGGTGAAATAGCGAAAGGAAGAAACGACGAGATGAAGAAACAACGAAAGGTGGAGACGAAGTTATAAGCAGAAAGATACGAAAAAGAGACGGATAGAGAGTGAGGGATAGGAGGAAGATAGGAGAGGGGGATAAAAGGAGCGAAAGCACGGAGAGAGAGACAAAAAACAGCAACATTGAGGAAAACAGCGAGAAGAAGAACATCATGACGGAAAACAAAGAGAAGAAAACATGTGAAAGGAAAATTGGTGAGGGAGTAAACAGCAGGAGGAGAAATAGAGAGGAAGAATAACCAGAAAAAGAAAACAGAGAGGGAAAGCGATAAGGAGAAGGAGTTAGAAGTGAGGGGGTGGGTTTAGAGGTGGGTAGAGAGGCAGGCTGGCTAGAAGGAGCAGGAGAGAGAAAGAGAAGGAGCACAAAATAATTAAAACAATTAGAGAATAAAAATAATATCGAGACATTTGTAGATCTGATTTATTTGTAGAACCAAGAAAAAATGCAATTTCTCGCTGATGGAACAACAGAATGTGAGGAAGAGCAGCAACAGTATAACACGAACCAGAATTCGATCAAATGAGATTTAAAAGACTGAAAAGGATGTCACCAGCACGAAGTGAATGAGTTGAAAGTAATCGAAATAAATGGCAAAACGTGCAATATATAGACGTCATAACATTAAGCATACAGAGAAAAATAGCTACGGCTTGTGTGTTTTTTTTTTTTTTTGCTTTCACATGTAGCAATAAAGCTAAGAAGAACCGCGTCCTGCCATAAAATATCCTGCGAGTCCTGTACGCATTAAAAAAATCCCTCCCAATACTGTTTTACGTTTCCGCGATATTACTGCATATCCTCTTTAAAACTCAACCCCTCGACACTTGGGATCATGCTCTGGTGATTACCACCTGCTTTCCATTGGAGAACCACCTGCGGTGGACATATTGATTGTTACTTTGGATACAGGACACAACACAAAACGACACTTAATAAAAATTCCGTCCCTCTTTAAGGCGGAAACACTAACACAAACCCGAGCTCTAACCAACTCGAACACATCCAAATGCAACCATTCAAACATCACAGTAATAAACACAATGCAATTAAAGTCATATCAGTAACAGAACGTGTAAACATGTCTCTTGAAAAGGTCTTGTCGGATGTTGTACAGACGTTCCGAGCCAGTGAGCATGTAATCTCATCAGCAAAGCTTCATAGACTCACGCTAATTTCATCAGTAGTTTGTGCTGGAGCTTCCATTAGTATTGACAATTTGATCTTGCAATGGCCATATTAGATTATGTATTTGCCTGAACGTTGATTGAGTGATGCGATGTGCAAAGTGGTCTCGTCAGACAAAAGGAACGACGATTATTTCGGAACTTGTTGATACAGAAAACTTAATTGCGGCTTGGTTAAACTTCGTTGCACAACTCGCATGGTAAACTAGCTGGACTATCGATGAATCAAATTATTATTGTTATTATTATGTTTCTTTGTGTACCTTCTCTGCCCACGTCCTCGTTCTCTGAACTAATCAAACGGAAAAATTGTGATATGTTTTACGTAAATCAAATCTGATTCCATCTGGAAGCAGCGTTTTGGGTTTTCAGAGGAAAAAGAAGTGATGCACACTTTATAAGCAACAACTTGATGGCTGCTTGGAAAATTCCGTCTGTGACAGAACGACCATCGAAAATGTAATCTTTCATTTCATTAAACAGCAATTTGATGTTGCACGAAACAAAAACAGACAGTTTTATGGAGTATTGATCAAATCAATCAGGGTAATATTTTATTTAAGTTTTGTCAAACGACTCGGGTATGTATTCAGTTTGGAAGTATAGATTCTCGGGGAATTGCCTCAGGGATATCGTCTCTATCTACTTATCTCTGTAATCACGTTATCGATTTTATTCATCTGAACTGGGTAAAGAAGAATCACCTGAATGGGTTTTTAAGACGATAGTAATCAGACTTTAGGGTTGAATGATATCTGACAACAAAAGCTCGTCAAGCTAGACCTTTATATTATATTTCAGTTAAAGTTTGATGTGTAACTCAAGTCATCTTTTTGCCGTTTTCTGCGGAAACTCCGACATTAATTGTTACCTCGCCGGATCTTTTTACCCGTGATTCATTAAGCCCCGGCTCGCAGCATCATATTAATTCTATCAAAACCACACCTGCTGCGGTTGACTGAAAACTCGTCCATCGAGCCACCAGACTGATAATTTAGCACAATCCGTTCGGCTGGGGTTAACCTCTAACTACTTGTTCGAAATTCGTCATACGACCACCACACTTGGAGAATTTTCGCATTTCTGTTAAATTCACAATTAAAATTAGACAATTGAAGCGTAAAAGGTTGGGAATTCCTGTGCACCGTCAAGCGGAAGGACTGCCCCCGAATAACAGGAATTCCATTATCCGGAGACAGCGAATTCCTGCAAATATTGGCTATAACGCACTTGACAATGACACTTTTTGACCACACGAACAAGTTAATGCACGCTGGGTAATTGATAGAACGATACTCGACGAACTATACAGCGTCACTTGCTTTAATTATCCTAACCGGAGCGACATTATCCTGCAGGACATCGGCGTTCAAACTACATCGTGATTAAAATACAGGGAGTGATTGATGACCCCCAGGAGACATATTTAAACATAAAGCGCATTTTCGACGAAAAATATCCGAATCGCTCGAATTTAATCAAATTGTTGCTGGATTGTTCATACTTTGTTTAAAATTTCATTTGCTGCTGGATGAATGGAGAGCTTTCAACGAGCAATTTAATATTGTTCACTTAAAACGTTTAATTTGATTGTTGCTGTGTCATGTTAATTATGAATTATTGCGGACCCGTCTGAGGATTTAATTGTGATAATTGGCGCATTTTGTACAGAAAATTTCATTTTGTGCGTCTGGACGAAACGAGTTCGACGCGTTATATATTATAATATTCATAAAGAGCTAGTTGGCTGTTATTTTAGCTGAAGCTTTCATACAAAAGAGCCAAATTAATCAAATCATTATTCGATAGCAAATCAGAAAATAAATATAAACTTTTTTTTATAAAACCCATTTTATAATGGTAACGTCGCCACCAAGCACTTAAATAAGAATGAAAATAAACACAGTGTTAGCAATAAAATGAAATTAAAGTCCTACGCATTATTAATATTTGCTGAGCTGCCTTATTAATTTACGGCGTTGAGTAAATAAAGAAATGTTGGATTACTACATTGTCGAAATCATTTTTACTTAGGTATGCCTGGTAATTTCAGTCCTGAAACATCAGATCTGATTGCAGATCTCCATGTACATAGTGTATGGTGGCTTTTGATGGATTACCGTAACTCCGCATCACAAAAGCAATTGTGTCAGAATATCGAGGACGAATTTTAAAAAGCATGTCCATGTGCTTTATCTTCTTTCAGGCAAAACGAATACATCAAAAAATTAATCAAATTACAACGAGATGACAGCTGAAGGGAACTCTGTTGAATGAATGAAACTAACAAAGCGACGTGTCACGTTCAGAAAGGGTGAAATAATAATAATTGCAGCTCGAAAATCGTTCGGAAGTTGAATTTATTTTTGTTGCGAATTTATCTCGACGAAGTTTGGGAGTTGCGGCTGATGTTAAACATCTTCGATTCTTATAAATTGTGGAAGTTTCATTTTAGTAGATATTTGTCAGTGGCGGTAGGCTGCTTTTTCCTTTATGGTTCCGTACCCCTTTGTATTCCGGACGAAATTACGAATGGGGCGATAAAATTTTCATGGGTGAGTGTGTGATAGGCAATAAAGGTAGTGTGTTAAACTAACATTTACCTTTCAAGGGGCAAAATTTGCGTGGTATGAGAAAAGGGACGAGTTTTTACGACTTCTTATTCCGCGCTGCTTCGAATTGAAATTATTTCTCGAAACGTGACTAAATAGACTTTTTGAAGTTGGGTATGACGAGGCTCGGCTTACTTTCTTGTTAACAGTAGCTTCATGAAGTTGCAAAGAACGGGGCGGTAACTAGACACTGCAATTTTTTATTTCTCTCTCACCTTTATTTGGAAGCTCGGCTTCCACGGTTACTACCGGCATTTCCTTCGCCTTTGGAGCTAACGCAACCCTGCATAGAAAAAATGTTTGCAAACAAACCCCTAGGCGGCACATTAAAAGCCTCTAATTAATTTCTTTGTTGTATTAATTAAACTCAGAAAAGAAGAGGTCGTGCAACTGGAAAACGCCAACCTTTTTATTTTTTTAATGGAAGTTTTTGTAA
The DNA here is from genome assembly GCA_022388445.1 of Zophobas atratus. Lineage (NCBI taxonomy): Eukaryota > Metazoa > Arthropoda > Insecta > Coleoptera > Tenebrionidae > Zophobas > Zophobas atratus. Next base: position 7,287,197 of record CM039450.1, read on the forward strand.
AATAACCACCTGAAAGTTGCAGTGTTCGTTTGAAAGCTGCGTGATTAATAGGGGTAGATCGGGTCCATTGAAAAACTTCCTACTAAATATCGTTACGTTCAGTGGAGATTACTGCCGATGATGTATAGTTTTGTTTTAGGGAAAATAATAACGCTATAACGAACCCATCTCCATAACAGGCCACTGTTAAATCAGCAATGTCGTCGAGCACCAAGCCGGTGCTTTATGAATGGCTCTGATAAATTAGTTCATTGAACAGTGAACGGAAGCGGAGATTATTGCCCATGCAGAGAGACCATTGTTACGTTATTTAGAAGACAGCAGGACCTGTGCTGCTAGTAATACTAACCTTGATCCCTTTCTAATGAAATATACAGCCTTCCTGCGGTGATTTCGTTTTTCGCATAAAAAATATACGTGCGCTCCGAACCAAAACACGATGTCAATAACAATGGAAATGCGATAAGAAATCTCGTTTTGTCACATATGTGGGTCAACAGGTCACAAATTTTCGGCGTGACGACTTGAAATCTGTCTTCGTGTATTATAACTAGAGAGCGGATTTCTGTCGGGCTAGACAAGGCCAAACTCGGTACGGCTCGTACGGGATGGGAATTTATTGCAGTTACCGGCTGCACTTCGTTTATTTGAGATTAGAATAACGCTGCTTCGTTGCACTCTGCTGTTAATTCCAGTTCTCATTTACTTAGCCGTTTGATTAATAAATCGTTATTTGTATTTATGGAATCAAGTGAGAATTAAATTCAGTGATTACCTATCACCCGCTACTGAGTCCCGGCGATGCAGCGCGTCCCCACCTATATCGTGACGTAGCCCGACAGAAATCCGCTGTCTAATTATAACTTATTTCAAAACAAGACCCCAAATTTTGCATTGTCGTTTTTCAAAATTGTATTAGTTCATCATAATGTACTGCAAACATCTGGTCAGTCACCTACGAAAATGCAATAACCGTAAAAATTACCATTTTGCTTTGTCCCAACGAAAATGGCGCAGTCGGTAGGATTGGAAAAATTATCGTAGTTCGTGCATCGAATTAAGTGAGATCCTTGGAAGTTGGAAGACCCGAAATTGAAGACCCGGGATTGCGGGTTTCAAATGCAGTTTAAGAGAAAATCACTCTTAAGGAGACTTAGGTCCAGCCAGGTCAGGTCAGGTCAGATTTCTTTGGTGATAACTTGTATCAAAAATTAATTAATACCTTACATATTTGTATAAAAGAATTCTATATTTAAAATATTTAAAAAACATGAGACTCTATTTAGGTTCACAGGACCTCGTGAAAATTTTTATAAGACCACATTATTTCAAAAAAGAACAATGACAATGCGAGCGCAGCGAGCACGTTTAGGTGGTATTAAAAATTACTCGTCAGTATCCCCGAGAAACTAAATTATTAATAAGAGAATTTTTTACTGTCTAAAAAATGTGCTTTTTTAAGTCTGGAAATTTATTTTTAGAATTGAACCCAAACAGCTTAAAATGCAACAACAACTTTCAGGTGTAATTTAAAAAAATATTTGTTGTTGTCCGTGGGAAGATAAATTTTTATGAAAATGTTTGTTGATTTTTCAGAGGAATTTACCTTCAAAGGGAGATCTCGAGATTTAGTCTAATGAAAACCGAGTAGCTTTGTTGACCGTTCATTCGTAAATATTTTTATGCCACTAAATTAAGTAAAAAAGAACATTCAGAATGCGACTGCAGCGAGCATATTTACGTGTACCTCTGGGAAGCTAAATTATTGTTAATGAGAACATTTTTAGTATCTTAAAAAAGTTAATTTTAAAACTGAAGCTTAGAATATGAGCGCAGCGAGCACGTTCAGGTTCTATTTTAAAAAATTGGTCTAAAGTTACAAAATTTTCGGGATAATTGCGTGAGCACTTCTTGGTTTAATATTGTATAAGTTTCAGAGCAATCGGTTTTCAAGTTTCAAAATTAAAATGTAAAATGTACAATTTTGTTTTTTTTTTCTGGATGTCTAGGGTCAAAATCAACTCGGATTCACAAACCACAAATATAAAGTATGGTAATTAAGTAGCATTTCCTTATTAATTATGTTTCCTATGGTCAAACAAGTACAGAGATTACGTACGTTACCAATGGAAGGATTTAAGTTGATTACTACAAAGATGTTCCACTTTAAACATGTTTTAAGTTTCTTGTTGTCAAAGTAAATCAACACATACTAAGAAAAAAGGGCAAAATGTAGCCCCGCCCACCCGCCCTATCTTATTTGTAATAATTTTTTTTATTCGTCGTAAGCCAAGGGGACGAAGCTAAACTGCAAAATTCTTAGTTCTCTACAAGAAATTAAAAACTTGTTTTTGAGTATCGTGTCGTTCAAAAGATACTATGTTTATTTAGAAAAAAAAATACCCGCTCCGATCTCAATTCTCGATTGTGATGAATTTTTCATTCGTTGTCAGATCGAGGGGTGGGGCTTAATTGCAAGATCCACTACAAGAATTTACCATTTTAAACATGTTTTAAGTTTCAATTTAAATTGAATTTAAATGCAAAATTCTTATTATTTCTCTACAAGAAATTACCATGTAAGACATTGTTTCGAGTATCGTGTTATTCAAAGAATACTGTGTATATTAAGCAAAAATTAAAACCAAATATTAAGCCCCACCTATAACCTGCCTGAATGAAGTTTTCATTCGTTGGCAAACCTAGGGGTGAAGCCTAATTGCAAAATCCATATTTCCCTACAAAAGTTTACCATTTTAAACGTGTTTTAAGTTTCTAACAATAAAAAAAATTATGACAATTGAGATGGGGTGGGTGGGCGGGGTTTATATTTTGACTTGTTTTCTTAATATACATAGTATTCTTTGAATAACACGATACTCAAAAACATGTTTTTAACTTCTTGTAAAGAAATAAGCATTTTGCACATAAGCTCCGCCCTCTTGGTTCACGGCGAATAAAAAAAATCGTCACAACTGAGATAGGGCGGGCGGGCGGGCTTACATTTTGCCTTTTTGTTTTAGTATGTGTAGACTTCTTTTCACAACAAAACATGTTGAAAATGGAAAATTTGTACAAGGAAATATCGATTTTGCAATAAGCTCCGCCCCATACTTGTAAAATCCATATTTCCTTGGAAAAACCATTTTAACCATGTTTTAAGTTTCTTGTTGTGAGAAGATGGCTATGTACATTAAGAAATAAAGGGCAAAATATAAGCCCTGCCCACCCGCCCTATCTCGATTGTGATGATTATTTTTATTCGTCGTGAGCCAAGGGGATGAGTTTAATTGCAAAATCCTTATTTCTCTACAAGAAATAAAAAACATGTTTTTGAGTATCGTGTTGTTCAAAGAATACCATATATATTAAGAAAAATGCGAGCCAAAAATTAAGCCCCACCCATATCAATCCCAAGCTGATTATGATGAATTTTTCATTCGTTGTCAGACCGAGGGCCGGGGCCTATTTACAAAATCGATACTTTCCTACATTGACCATTTTAAACATGTTTTCAGTTTCTTGTTGTGAAAAGAAGACTAATTGTATAAATAAAAAAAATTGAAAAACATAAGCCCCACCCACCCACCCTATCTCAATTGTGACGATTTTTCCTTATTCGTCGTGAGTCAGGAGGGGCGGGGCTTAAGTTTCGCCTTTTTTTTCTGTAGACACGTAATCGCATTTTCACAAAACAGTTAAAAACATATTGAAAATGGTAAATTTTTGTCGGGAAATATTGATTTTACAATTAAGCTCCGCCCCTCGCTCCGACAACGAATAAAAATTCGTCACATTTGATGTTGGGGCTTTTTTTCTTGACATACGTAGTTTTCTTTCAACAACACGATACTTAAAACATGTTTCACGTGGTAGATTCTCGTGGAGAAATAAGCATTTTGCAATTAAGCTCCGCCCCTCGGCTCACGACTAATAAAAAAAGTCACAATTGAAACGAGGGCGGGTGGGCGGGGTTGGTATTTTACTTTTCTTTGTTAATATATGGACGTAGTTTTTTTTTTCATGACAAGAAACAAAAAATATGCAAAAAATGGTACATTTTTAGAGAAATGTGGGGCAAAAATTTGACCATTTTAAACATGTTTTACCTGTCTTGTTGTGAAAAGAAGCCTACACATATTAAGAAAAAGGGGCAAAATGTAAAACCTTGTAGTTATAATACCTAATCCGTTTTCGACACAAATAGCAATAAATTTGCTTGATTTAAACGTTGAAAATTATCTTAAAATGGCTTAATATTAGTGGACCTCATTACCTCTATCAAATTTGATTTTCGTGGAATTAGTGTTGTCAACCAGAAAAATGTCCCCCCTACTTCAGGGAATTTTCCTTCACGTTGACAGTACTGCACACTACCGCAATTTGATTGGTTTCCCGTTTCAGTCTGTCTGTCTGTCTGTCTGTCTGTCTGTCTGTCCGTCTGTCTGTCCGTCTGTCTACCGTCCCAATTTTTTTTTTTATGTTTTTGCGGAGTGGTTCTTCTGTAAGTATAAACAAACGATTGTGTAGGTATGTCATCAAACCACACAATTACTCAGCACAATTTTGAAATGACGTCTTTGCATTTGTGGTGGGAGAAACAGACTAAAGTATACAACTAAAACAAATACTCTTCTCGTATAAGTTCCACAACTCATCCTTGTCTCAATTTCTTCAATTATTTGTAAAATTCTTTGTTTATTTTTACAAACAGCTCGCCTTTCGTATTTATCGAGCTGTAATCTTGTCCACTACGCCAAACTACGTTTCTTTGTTTACACATGTGGAAATGTCGTAGTGAATTAAACTCTAAAATGGACCTTTCCACGAAAGAAGCGTCAGTAATCGCTGATGACGCAAATGCGTATTGTTGGTTGTCAGCCACTAACAAGCTCATTTTGCGTACGTACACACCGCTCTTATTCTCCTGTGGCTTCATCTCCTACTCCTCCGTAATATATTTCGAAATGCCCATTGTACCATGAAGTCATTTACGTTATCCACATACATCTAGATTTTCCACCTCTTTAGGGATTTAACAATTCGTTTCGGATCTTGACGGATGAGAGCATTGCTATTAAATGGTAAGTTACAAGAAGAGATGAACTATGTACTACAAAAATGATTGAGTCACGTCACTGCTGTCACGGTTAATAAACCATTTAAAATAGCCGGTAGTAACCGTGGTAGAGTAGATTATACAATTTATTCTATTTGAGGATCGGACGTTTCATATTATTCATTTCATTGTTCGGATCGTGAAAATAAGGAAAGAAAGCGGGATTAATAACACGGATTCACCCACCATTCTAATGGCATTATTTATTATTAAAATGGTCCGCGCTTTAAATTATGGTTTTAATTTTAGAATTCCTTACGAATGGAGGAGATCGCGATTTATTTTCTGCTTTCGAGGAGCCGACGACCGATTTATAATGCGTTCACCGCAAAATTCTGATTGGATATTCGCATTTTTTGGGTGAGCTCTGGCTCCATCTTGTTGAAAGTTTACTCCGTGTTACGTGGGGATGATGTGAGAGGGTTTACCTGTAATGCGAGCGACATTAGGAAGAAATCAATACCTGGAATATCACGGAATTCTACCTCGAAAATCACAACCGAAAAGTGATGGAGGTAATTTTAAATATGAAATATTTTACGCATATTGTACACTAGAACAATACACGTGACGTGGAATCTCAAGAGATGCCTCATTCACTCAGATCCGTTCATTATTTTGAAACCTGTAATCTCCTAATGGAAAATGTCTACGAATATCTTGGAGAGACATGTCGGAATAAGCCTCCAGTGCCGTATTTTCTCATATACACTCAGAACGTCATTTTTGTAGCAATCTGGAGTTGTAATACGAAAACTCTAGTGGAAATCATATCACGATCTTACTTAATATACAATTTAGAAACGGATTAAGGAAGTATGAGTCTATCGAGATATCACTTGAATTTACAAGACATGTAATACTATCTCTTTATGGAATTGCCAATAGAACGAATACAGTTGGATTCTAGTTTCGTAATGATAGAATTACGCTTAACGGAACTTTGTTGCCGAAGCTTTGTCTACAGTTAAACACACAATTCCTGAAATTTGCTCAGAAACTAGTCACATTTCAAACAATATTGATAATTTGATACCGATATAATCCATATAATCCCCGTCTTACTTACACATATTTTCTCCGCAATAAAGCAGTGCAAGGGCGGCCCTAAATGCCAAAGTACCACAACGTTGACCTTTAAACCCCACCCTTTGCAGCCTTTAAACGACAATGCCAGGCCCCACTTTTCACATCGACGTAAAATCCAATAATGATGAAAACATATTCTGCGGTTATGCCGAAGAAAATATATTTCCAGCGGTTCGTTAGGGGGGAATTTTGTGATGCGACACGGCTATCTATCATCGTTTGTCCGAAACAAAGAATTTCATTAAATCAGGGCCGGTTAAAAAGCGTTAAATGCGATTTTGAACATGGGGGTTGTTACCGCAGGAAAATTATAAAACTACAGCACGTCTTCGCTCCTGCTGAGTGCATCCTCTTATATATCAGGAAAAACTTTTCAAAGCTTGTCTCCTGGGACGCATTTACTCAGCTATTTGCGCCCGAATGTTGACAACATACGTAAGCAGGCGACGTTGGGGGAAAATTTTTGGGGGGAATTTTTAGTTCGCTAGTTGGACCGGGATTAGTGTAGTCGGGAGTTTGCATAATAGGGAGCGCTTTAAGCTTAAATTGCCAGAGATTCTCTCAATGATAAATTCGTCGGTGCAGCTGAATGAGATTCTGTTCAGAATCACTCACCTGATGAAAATTATTACGTACATACGCTTTGGGCCCGTTAGGATATCATTTAGCACTGAACATGAAATGTAAACTATGTAAATTAATCTAAACTCGGATAATTGAATTTAGACCAAATTTTGCTTTTTGGGGGAGAGATTGAAGAGCGTGATTTGACAGCTGCTGAAGTAATTAATTTGGTAAATAATCGACGCTAAGTTGCAACCCAAACAGGTGACAGTTTGCTTTCAAGTTTAATAATTTATACGGGGTTTTTTATTTTGGGTTATATTTTCTCGCTTGAATTTAGAAATGGTGGGAAATAACGAAGTTCTTAGGTGTGTTTGTAATTTATTTATTTCATATTCATAGGAGAGAAAGTCTAAATTAGGAACGCATATCACGTCTCAGCGCACCTATGTTACATTTAAAACGAAACTTCCTCCTGTAAAGTTTTTTCTCTTTTGCTGCCTCTGTCTGCATGGTAGCGTGGCAACAATAAGTCATAATTACGTGCAACGATTGCTTGTAAATGTAATAATGAAACGCGTCAGTGGCAACCGTACATTCACATTATATTTTTATATTAAGTGAAATTTTTCATATAAATTTCAAACATTTTTTGCATCCAATTTCAGGTCAGATCAGATCACATTCGATTCCTTTGAGGTGAAATATTTATAAAAAAAAGACAGTGGATTAATAAACCACGTCTACAGACGCATTTTATTTTACAAATTTTAAACAGGATTTTCAAAACTGTGATTATAGAAAGGATTTTTCGACTTCCAATTTTTCGATTTTTCAACATCCTTAATTTTCGGATTATTCGATTTTCGATTTTTAGATTTTTTAATTATTTCGAATTTTCGATTTTTGGATATACGAATTTTCAATTTTTTTTTTGATTTTTCGATTTCTGGATCTTCCAGTTTTTTGTTCTTTTTATTCTCATTTTTCATTTTAATTTTTTGATTTTTCGAATATTTGATATCATCGAATTTTCGGTTTTCCAATTTTTGAAATTTTCATTTTTTCGAAATCGTATTCCTCGAATTTTCGGTTTTTCGATTTTCGGTCGAGTTATTTGATTTTTCAAATTTTCGTTTTTCCAATTTTTCCTTTCCTCAGTTCCTAGTTTATAGACTTTTTTGTTTTTAGTTTCCCGAAATTTCAATGTTTCGAATTTTGATTTTTAATTTGTCGAATCTTAGATTTTTCAATTTTATTACATACTTTATGATTTTTCAATTCCTCCATTTTTCAAATTTTTATATTTTTCATTATTCCGATTGATTTTTCGAATGTTTGTTTGATTTTTGATTTTTCGAATGTTCGATTTTTTTCTTATCGATTCCTCCATTTTTTTTAGTCATCGAATTTTCGTTTTCAGTTTTTCGTTTCTGGAATTTTCGATTTTTTTTGCTTTTTGATATTTCAATTTTTCAATTTTTCAGTTTTCCAATTTCTCAATTTTCTTATAGAGTTTTCGAATTTTCAGTTCATTTACTTTTCGATTTTTCAGTTTTTTCATTCTTAAGTTTTTCGATTTTTCAATTGTTTTATTTTTCCATTTTTTGATTTCTCAAGTTTTTAATTTTTTAATTTTCAATTTTTCGATTTTAAATGTTTCAAATATTTGGTTCATTGAACTTTTTCGATTATTTAATTTATTTCGAATTTTCGATTTTTCAATATTCGAATTTTCATTTTTTTTTATTTTTCGATTTCTCGATATTCCAATTTTTGAACTTTGCGATTTACGATCTTTTATGTTCGATTTTCTTTTCTTTATATTTTTGATTTTAGATTTTTCTAATTATGTATTTGGTGTCATACAATTTTCGTTTTTCCAATTTTTGACATTGTCATTTTTTCGGATATTGGATTCATGGAATTTTAGGTATTTCGCTTTTCAGTCTTTGAGATAAGTATTTGATTTTTCAATTTCTCGTTTTTCCAATTTTTCCACTTTTCAGTTTTTAGACTTGTAGCGGAGCTTTCAAAGCGCTCCGCTAGTACCCTCTCGAGGGCGCTGTCCTCGGCAGCGCCGATATCAACCCCACCAAGCTCACCCCCACTGGAACGCACCCCACCTGAAGCTACTTCATTGTGCAGGTACTCCCACGCATCTCAACCCTGCCTATAAAAGGGCAACTCGGACGCTTTCCAGGTAGATGGAACTCCACCATCTCCACCTTAAGGGTTGCACTGTCTCGGTCCCCTTCTGGTCGTTTCCAGGGCTGCACTGTGTTACGGTCCCCTGCGCTGCTTCGAGATCATCACCAGGGCTGCACTGTTTTACGGTCCCCTGCGCCGCTTCGAGATCTTCACCAGGGCTGCACTGTTTTACGGTCCCCTGCGCCGCTTCGAGATCATCACCAGGGCTGCACTGTTTTACGGTCCCCCTGCGCCGCTTCAACGACGTCATCTCCAGGGTCGCACTCTCTAGGTCCCCTGTGCCGCATCGCCGACGTCGTCATCTCCAGGGTCGCACTCTCTAGGTCCCCTGTGCCGTATCGCCGACGTCGTCATCTCCAGGGTCGCACTCTCTAGGTCCCCTGTGCCGTATCGCCGACGTCGTCATCTCCAGGGTCGCACTCTCTAGGTCCCCTGTGCCGTATCGCCGACGTCGTCATCTCCAGGGTCGCACTCTCTAGGTCCCCTGTGCCGTATCGCCGACGTCGTCATCTCCAGGGTCGCATTCTCTAGGTCTCCTGTGCCGCACCGCCGACGTCGTCATCTCCAGGGTCGCACTGTCCAGGTGCCCTGTGCTACATACATCGCCGCCGTCATCCCCTACGACGCTCTGAGTCCCAGGAGCCGCCACCATCCCCGACGAGAATTGCCACCACTTCGATAACCCATACCCATATTTTGCTTTGTATTGTTTGCTTATTATCAATAAACCGCTGAGCTACCACAGACTTTATTTTTTTTTTACTTTTCAGTTTAACGAAGTTTCGATTTTTCGATTTTCGATTTTTTATTTGGTGAATTTTAGATTTTCAGTTTTTTTTACTTCTCGATTTTTCAGGTTTTTTTGTCTCACCGGAAGATTTTGCAGTTTTTTTTATCTTTCGAATTTTTGATTTATCGATTTTTGATTTTTCGAATCTTCGATTTTTTACTTACTGATTCCTCCAATTTTTTTGATTCATGGAATTTTTGATTTTCATTTTAAATTTTTCGTTTCTGGAATTTCCGTTTTTTTGCTTTTTATATTTGAATTTTTCCATTTTTAAATTTTTCAGTTTTCTAAATTTTTTGCTTACTCGAGTTTAAGATTTTTCAATTTTCGAATTTTCAATTCATTTACGTTTTGATTTTTCAATTTTTTGATTTCTCTAGTTTTTGATTTTTCAATTTCTCGATGCTTCAGTTTTTCGACTTTCCGAAAGAATTTTCCCTCTTAGATTTTTCGAAATTCTGACTTTTGAATTTTTGATTTTTCGATCTTTTCATATATTTTCGATTTTTCGTTCTTTTTATTCTCGATTTTTCATTTTTATTTTTTTGATTTTTCGAATATTTGATATGATCGAATTTTCGGTTTTCCAATTTTTGAAATTTTCATTTTTTCGAAATCGGATTCATCGAATTTTCGATTTTTCGATTTTCAGTCTTTGAGTTATTTGGTTTTTCAAATTTTCGTTTTTCCAATTTTTCCTTTCCTCAGTTCTTAGTTTATGGACTTTTTTATTTTTCAGTTTCCCGAAATTTCAATGTTTCGAATTTTGATTTTTAATTTACCGAATCTTAGATTTTTCAATTTTATTACTTTACGATTTTTCAGTTCCTCCATTTTTCAAATTTTTATATTTTTCATCATTCCGGAAAATTTTTCATTTTTTAATCTTTCGAATTTTTGATTTGTCGATTTTTTATTTTTCGAATTTTTAATGTTTTGATATTTTGAATGTTCGATTTTTTTCTTATCGATTCCTCCATTTTTTTATTCATCGAATTTTCGTTTTCAATTTTTCGTTTCTGGAATTTTCGATTTTTTTGCTTTTTGATATTTCAGTTTTTCCATTTTTCAATTTTTCAGTTTTCCAATTTCTCCATTTTTCATTTCATCGGACTTTGAGTTTTCGATTTTTCGATTTTCGAATTTTCAGTTCATTTACTTTTCGATTTTTCAACTTTTTCATTGTTAAGTTTTTCGATTTTTCAATTGTTTTACTTTTCCATTTTTTGATTTCCCCAGTTTTCGATTTTTTGATTTTCAATTTTTCGATTTTAAATGTTTCAAATATTTGATTCATCGAACTTTCGATTTTGCGATTTTTTAATTTATTTCGAATTTCCAATTTTTCGATTTTCGATTTCTCCATTTTTCAATTCATCGGTCTTTTAGTTTTCGATTTTTCGATCTTCGAATTTTCAGTTAAGTTTTTCGATTTTTTGATTTTCAATTTTTCGATTTTAAATGTTTCAAATATTTGGTTCATCGAACTTTCGATTTTTCGATTTTTTAATTTATTTCGAATTTCCGATTTTTCGATATTCGAATTTTCAATTTCTTTTGATTTTTTTGAAGTTTCCGATTTACGATCTTTTATGTTCGATTTTCCCTTCTTTATATTTTTGATTTTAGATTTTTCAAATTATGTATTTAGCGTCGTACAATTTTCGGTTTTCCAATTTTTGAAATTGTCGTTTATTCGAATATTGGATTCATGGAATTTTCGGTATTTCGATTTTCAGTCTTTGAGATATTTGATTTTTCAATTTTTTGTTTTTCCAATTTTTCCACTCTTTAGTTTTTAGAATTTAATATTTTTTTACTTTTCAGTTTAACGAAGTTTCGATTTTTCGATTTTCGATTTTTGATTTGGTGAATTTTAGATTTTCATTTTTTTTTACTTCTCGATTTTTCCATTCATCGATTTTTCAGCTTCTTTTGTCTCACCGGGAGATTTTTCAGTTTTTTTATCTTTCGAATTTTTGATTTTTTACTTACCGATTCCTCCAATTTTTTTTGATTCATGGAATTTTATTTTCATTTTCAATTTTTCGCTTCTGGAATTTCCGTTTTTTTTGCTTTTACGTTCTTTTTATTCTCGATGTTTCATTTTTTATATTTCTAATGTTTCGATTTTAGATTTTTTCAATATTTGGTAACATGAATTTTCGGTTTTCCAATTTTTTAAATTTTCAGGTTTTCGAATAATGAAATTTTCGGTTTTTCATTTTTCGGTCTTTGAGATATTTGATTTTTCAAATTTTCGTTTTTCCAATTGTTCCATTCTTCAGTTTTTAGAATATAATTTTTTTGCTTTTCATTTTCTCTGTTTTCCGATATTCGATTTCTACTTTGACAAGTGTTAGATTTTTAAATTTTGTTACTTTCCGATTTTTCCATTTGTTGATTTTCAATTTTTTTAATTTTTGATCTTTCCGGAAGAATTTTCTTTTTTTTATCGTTGGAATTTTTAATCTTCCGATTTTCAACTTTTCGAATTTTTGAATTTTTTGATATTTCGATTTTGTTTTTTCGAATTCTCGATTTTTCACTTATCGATTTTTTTTATTCATTGAATTTTTGATTTTTCATTTTTAATTTTTCGTTTCTGGAATTTTGTTTTTTTTGTCTTTTGATTTTTCAATTTTTCAATTTATCGATCTTCCAGTTTCCGATTTTTCGATTTTCGAATTTTCACTTCATTTACTTTTCGATTTTTCAATTTTTTCGTTAAGTTTTTCAATTTTTCAATTTTTTTACTTCTCCAGTTTTTGATACTGCTAGTTTTCGGTTTTTCGCTTTTTCGGTTTTCGATTTTGGAATATTTGATTCATCGAATTTTCGATTGCATCGAGGATCTAGTAAGCAGACGATATTGATATAAACACGTTATTGTCCCCACAACACCGCAAATTGCAACCATGCACGCATCGTGAACTAAAGACGTTAGACGCAGCGTAGCTGCTGAAACACGTCGATGGTTTATTGAGATTATTGCCGGCCCGAGAACAATAAAAATTGCATTTCGAAATGAATTACTTTTTAGAGCCATAATTACGATTTAGTTAATAGCAGGTTTTGTTTTATATAGTGGGATTCTGTTGACCTTTTAGCGGAAAAATTTGCAAAATGCATCGAGCTTGACCGAAGTGAGTCGAAATACAAATTTCCTCGCCAAAATGTGAACCAGAACCCCCACTATACAACTACTTGTTCTGAATGGAATGTGACACCGCTTCTTGAATTTTCAAAAAAATTACAGAAGCCGTTTCTTAAATTAATTAACAGTTAAAAACGGCATTAAAAAATGTTTAAAAAAGTGATAAGTTGCCAACATTTTAACTTTTTTTTTGTCGAATATTTTAATAAATTTAGAAGCAATTACAAAGGTCAAACTAAAAAATTTAATGTTTCGTTAAATAATTAGTGACGCGTTCAGGTTTCGTTTTGAAACTTTGATTTACTGAGTTTGGTGACTAATTAAACTAATTAAATGAACAACGCCTTCACAAACCGGACGCTAATGATTTTTTTACTTTTATTCTAAAGCGACGAGAAAAGTGAAAGTTATCAAAATATTTGGACTGAATATTGTTTTTTTTCAACCGCCACTGCTTTGTCGTACTAGTTTAGCTATTTAAATAACGCATTTATCACTACATTGACGCAGACAATTTATAACACCGATTTGGCAGATCCTCATTAGAAAAAAGTCTGCCAAGTTTAAAACTGGGTCATCCTCGCCGACCTTATTTTCATATTTCGCCCTTCCTACCCAAGACCACACAAGAGCCACGAAAAGAGCTCATCAGACTAAATTCGAATGCAAAATGCCCATATCCTGATTGCAAACAAGTCCGCATTTATATTCTCGCCACTTCATACATGTATAAAATATTGATATGATGATGTGTATCCAAGCGTCCTTTCTACAAAGTATACAACCATTCCGCCCTCCCATAACTATGAAGTGCTCGCCCTATTATGTAGATACGACGTTATAAAACGAAAAAACCTGATCCTGAATACGTATCGCTCATAAATAAAATCCGATTTAATAATTGAAAGAGGAACACTTCCCATCTAGGTATTTGTTCTACAGCAACAATAGAATCATCACGGAAGGAAGAATCCTCGCTGTGACAGAGCGTTGAGCTCGTGTCATGATACACTCGAGTTCGTTGATTTTTCCGCTTCTATTAGCACGAGAGACGGATCCACAAATATTGTTTCAGTGGAACAATGCGCAATTAATGTTTTGTTTATGGACGGTTCGGAATTCGGCGGCGGGAAGACGGTCTTGTCCCCGCCGCACCGACGAAGAGAAGTGCATCGGATGCAAGCCTGGAGTGCTGACAGACGCCGGAGAGTTTACTAATTGGACTAATTAATGCCATTATTTAGTGCGAGAGCGAAAATTAGAAGCATGTGGCGGCTCTTGTTGGCGCATTAAGTTCACCGGCTGAAATTAAACGCGGATATTGCCGATAAAGTTAGGATAATACGTCTACTCGAAGGGATGAGGATGAGGTTATCGGGATTTAAATCATCCACTAGACTTTGGAAAAATCTCACGAAGAATTGAATTTTCTCCCGGAGATTAAAATATTTATTCGCAGCAAAATAACTGACAAAACAGAATTATTTAACACATTATTAGCTATTTCTGATCTCACCATATGCGAATTCATGTTTTACAACGTCAATTTTCGATTCCACAAGAATACTTGCCGGGGACCTTCGAAAAACATGACCTGTGTATAATTTAGGACTTCGCGCTCGAAAAAGTGATTGTAAAAAAGTTTCAGTCCCTTTGACAACTCATTGCACATCATCCTTACCCTGGCCGTTTCGCACCTCATATTATCAGCCCTTTGAAAGAGCTGGTGTGGCGTTTTAGCTCAATTATTTATTTGTATGCATCCACATCAATTAGCTATAAAAAAATCAACCCTTTGATAACTCAACTTTACCCTCGCCGTTTCGCACCATATATTATGAGCCCTTTATCATGTTGTCTGATGGGTGTTAGCCCTTCGAACTTTTTGAAAGAGCTACTGTTACATTTGACAATATAAAAAACACGTACACCACTATTTCGAAGATTTAATTTTCAGAGTGGCAGTAAAATACTATGTACTGTACAAACACATGTTTCTAGTTCAAGTTCTTATCCGCCTCCACTCCCGAGTTGAATTGACACTTCTCTGACGTTCATATTATATTACAAAATTAATTAGTCCTAATAAAAAGCTCTGTTTACTCACTAAATTGATTTTTACATAGCAACGAAGCAACCACCTAGCAACATGACGAGTATGATGATGCTGCAATAATAAAAACGTCACAGCAAAACAAACTTAAGACCTGTTGGAATCATTCGACAAAAAATTAACTTGACACAGTAGAAAAGAAATAATTATTGCAACACGTTATTATCCCCACAACACCGCACTAATTAAAGTTTGGTTAATCATTGTGCAGTTGCCTTAGAGGTTTTCTTACCAGACTTACTTACGGAATTATATCCTCTTCTAGTGGTTATGTAGTGGGGGTTCTAGCTCACATTTTGCCGAGAAAATTTGAATTCGTGCTTATTTGCAAAGCTAGATGATCTTGAGTGAAGTGAACCGAAATTCTCTGGAGCCCCAAATGTCGCTTTTTTTTAATGTGAAACCTTCTCAGGGGTCCTAACTGTGTTTTTTTAAATGTGAACCCTTCTCGGGAGCCCCAACTGACTTTTTTAAAAATCGAAAACCTCGGGAGCCCCAAATGTATTTTTTTAAGAATGTGAAACCTTCTCGGGGGTTCCAACTGTGTTTTTTAAAAATGTAAAACCTTTTCGGGAGCCCCAAATGCCTTTTTATTTAATGTGAAACCTTATCGGGGGTCCCAACTGTGTTTTTTATAAATGTAAAACCTTCTCGGGAGCCCCTAATGTATTTTTTTTTTAATGTGAAACCTTCTCAGGGGTCCCAGCTGTCTTTTTTAAAAATGTAAAATCTTCTCGGGGGCGCCAAATGTTTTTTTTTTTAAGAATGTGAAACTTTATAGGGGTCCCAAAGTGTCTTTTTTAAGTTTTTGGTTTTTTGACTTTGATTTTTCGAGCTTTCGATTACTCGATTTCCCAATTTTTTCATTTCTGACTTTGTCTATGTTTGAGTTTTGGGATTTTTCGATTATTTTTTTTTTATTTCATTTCCCGATTCTTCAAATTTTCGAGTTCTGGATTTTTTTATTATCGATTCCTCAATTTTCCGACGTTTGAGTTTTACTATTTTCAATTTTTGACGTTTCTAAATTTTCGATTAATCGATGTTTCAGTTTTGGGACTTTCCAGTGTTTCAATGTTTCTTCGATTTTTTAATTTTTCGGTATTTCAGTGTAGGGATTTTAAAATTTTTCGATTCTACAATTTTTCGATTCTTCAAACTTCCGACTTTTCGGCTTTTCAATTTTTAGATTTTCCAGTTTTTGTTTTTTTCAGTTTTTCGATTCTTCATATTTTCAATTTTCTTAAATTTCGGGTTTTTCGATTATTCGTCTTTTGGATTTTTAATTTCTCGTTTTTAAATTTTTCGATTTTTAAATTTTAGAATTTTCAATTTTTATTCTTTTACTTTTCGGTTTCTTGATTTTTTGATGTTCCGTTTGTCGATGTTTCAGTTTTTTTTCAATGTTGTGACCTCTCAGTTCTTCGAGTTTTCAACTTTTGGGCTTTTTAATTTTTTGATTTTCCAATTTTTCAATTCTTCAATTTCCCAATTTATAATCATTTGGGATTGGAATTTTTCAATTTCTAGATTTTTCAGTTTTTCGATTCTACAGTTTTCCGATTTCTCGATTTTTCAATTTTTCGATTATTTAAATTTTAAATTTTTCAGTTTTTCGTTTTTTTTATTCCAATTTTTAAAATTGTAGATTTTTTGATATCCCGATTTTTCAGTTCGTTGATATTTCTATTTTTCAGTTTTTCGAATTTTCAAACCAGTTTTGATTCCTCGGTATTATATTTTTCAGTTTTTCTATCTTCCGATTTTCAATATTTCGATTTTCAGTATTTCGATTTTTCAATCTTTCAATTTCTCCATTTATCGAGAATTCGATGTTTTGATTTTTCCATTGTTCAACTTCTCTGTTTTTCGATGTATAGACTTTTGTTAACTTTATTTTTTCAATTTTTACTATTTTCCTTTTCCTTGCTCGATTTTTCCATGTTTCGTTTCTCGATGTTTCAGTTTTTCAATTTTTCGATGTTTCGACTTCTGGATTCTTCGAGTTTTCGACTTTTCAGCTTTTCAATTTTTCGATTTTCCAATTTTTGGATGTTTTTTGAAAATGTAAAACCTTCTCGGGAGCACCAAATGTTGTTTTTTTAGAATATGAAACCTCGAGGGTCCCAACTGTCTTTTTTAAAAATGTAAAACCTTCTCGAGGGCGCCAAATGTTTTTTTTTTAAGAATGTGAAACTTTCTAGGGGGTCCCAAAGTGTCTTTTTTAAGTTTTTGGTTTTTTGACTTTGATTTTTCGACCTTTCGATTACTCGATTATCCAATTTTTTCATTTCTGAGTTTGTCTATGTTTCAGTTTTGGGATTTTTCGATTATTTTTTTATATTTTATTTCATTTCTCGATTCTTCAAATTTTCGAGTTTTGGATTTTTTTATTTTTGGATTTCTCAATCTTCCGACGTTTGAATTTTACTATTTTCAATTTTTGACGTTTCTAAATTTTCGATTAATCGATGTTTCAGTTTTGGAACTTTTCAGTGTTTCAATTTTTCTTCGATTTTTCAATTTTTCGGTATTTCAGTGTAGGGATTTTAAAATTTTTCGATTCTTCAAACTTTCGACTTTTCGGCTTTTCAATTTTTAGATTTTCCAGTTTTTGTTTTTTCAGTTTTTCGATTCTTCATATTTTCAATTTTCTTAAATTCGGGTTTTTCGATTATTCGGCTTTTGGATTTTTAATTTCTCGTTTTTTAAATTTTTCGATTTTTAAATTTTAGATTTTTCAATTTTTACTTTTCGGTTTCTTGATCTTTTGATGTTCCGTTTGTCAGTTTTTTTTTTTTCAATGTTTCAGTTTTGAGACTTTCCAGTGTTTCAATTTTTCTTCATTGTTCAATTTTTTCGGTATTTCAGTGTAGGGATTTTAAAATTCTTCAATTCTACAATTTTTCGATTCTTCAAACTTTCGACTTTTCAGCTTTTCAATTTTTAGATTTTCCAGTTTTTGTTTTTTTCAGTTCTTCGATTCTTCATATTTTCAATTTTCTTAAATTTCGGTTTTTTCAATTATTCGGCTTTTGGATCTTTAATTTCTCGTTTTTTAAATTTTTCGATTTTTAAATTTTGGATTTTTCAATTTTTACTCTTTTACTTTTCGGTTTCTTGATCTTTTGATGTTCCGTTTGTCGATGTTTCAGTTTTTTTTTTCAATGTTGTGACCACTCAGTTCTTCGAGTTTTCAACTTTTGGGCTTTTCAATTTTTGATTTTCCAATTTTTGGTGGTTCCAATTTTTCAATTCTTCAATTTTCCATTTATAATCATTTGAGATTGGAATTTTTCAATTTCTAGATTTTTCAGTTTTTCGATTCTACAGTTTTCCGATTTCTCGATTTTTCAATTTTTCGTTTTTTTAAATTTTAAATTTTTCAGTTTTTCGATTATTTTTTTTACCCAATTTTTAAAATTGTAGAATTTTTGATATCCCGATTCTTCAGTTCGTTGATATTTCTATTTTTCAGTTTTTCGAATTTTCAAACTTCCAGTTTTGATTCCTCGGTTTTATATTTTTCAGTTTTTCTATCTTCCGATTTTTGGTATTTTGATTTTTCAATCTTTCAATTTCTCCATTTATCGAGAATTCGATGTTTTGATTTTTCCATTGTTCAACTTCTCTGTTTTTCGATGTATAGACTTTTGTTAACTTTATTTTTTCAATTTTTACTATTTTCCTTTTCGTTGCTCGATTTTTCAATGTTTCGTTTCTCGATGTTTCAGTTTTTCAATTTTTCGATGTTTCGACTTCTGGATTATTGGAGTTTTCGACTTTTCAGCTTTTCAATTGCTCGATTTTCCAATTTTTTGGATGTTTTTTAAAAATGTAAAACCTTCTCGGGAGCACCAAATGTTTTTTTTTTAGAAAATGAAATCTTCTCAGGGGTCCCAACTGTCTTTTTTAAAAATGTAAAACCTTCTCGGGGGCGCCAAATGTCTTTTTTTACGAATGTGAAACTTTCTAGGGGGTCCCAAAGTGTCTTTTTTAAATTTTTGGTTTTTTGACTTTGATTTTTCGACCTTTCGATTACTCGATTTCCCAATTTTTTCATTTCTGAGTTTTTCTATGTTTCAGTTTTGGGTTTTTTCGATTATTTTTTTATATTTTATTCCATTTCCCGATTGTTCAAATTTTCGAGTTCTGGATTTTTTTATTTTTCGATTTCTCAATTTTCCGACGTTTGGATTTTACTATTTTCAATTTTTGACGTTTCTAAATTTTCGATTAATCGATGTTTCAGGTTTGGGACTTTCGAGTGTTTCAATTTTTCTTCGATTTTTCAATTTTTCGGTGTTTCAGTGTAGGGATTTTAAAATTTTTCGATTCTTCAAACTTTCGACTTTTCGGCTTTTCAATTTTTAGATTTTCCAGTTTCTGTTTTTTGAGTTTTTCGATTCTTCAATTTCCCGATTTTTCATATTTTCAATTTTCTTAAATTTCGGGTTTTTCGATTATTCGGCTTTTGGATTTTTAATTTCTCGTTTTTTAAATTATTCGATTTTTAAATTTTAGATTTTTCAATTTTTACTCTTTTACTTTTCGGTTTATTGATCTTTTGATATTCCGTTTGTCGATGTTTCAGTTTTTTTCAAAGTTGTGACCTCTCAGTTCTACGAGTTTTCAACTTTTGGGCTTTTCAATTTTTTGATTTTCCAATTTTTGGTGGTTCCAATTTTTCAATTCTTCAATTTCCCAATTTATAATCATTTGAGATTGGATTTTTTCAATTTCTAGATTTTTCAGTTTTTCGATTTTACAGTTTTCCGATTTCTCGATTTTTCAATTTTTCGATTTTTTAAATTTTAAATTTTTCAGTTTTTCGAATATTTTTTTTCCAATTTTTAAAATTGTAGATTTTTTGATATCCCGATTCTTCAGTTCGTTGATATTTCTACTTTTCAGTTTTTCGAATTTTCAAACTTCCAGTTTTGATTCCTCGGTTTTATATTTTTCAGTTTTTCTATCTTCCGATTTTTGGTATTTTGATTTTTCAATCTTTCAATTTCTCCATTTATCGAGAATTCGATGTTTTGATTTTTCCATTGTTCAACTTCTCTGTTTTTCGATGTATAGACTTTTGTTAACTTTATTTTTTCAATTTTTACTATTTTCCTTTTCGTTGCTCGATTTTTCAATGTTTCGTTTCTCGATGTTTCAGTTTTTCAATTTTTCGATGTTTCGACTTCTGGATTATTGGAGTTTTCGACTTTTCAGCTTTTCAATTGCTCGATTTTCCAATTTTTTGGATGTTTTTTAAAAATGTAAAACCTTCTCGGGAGCACCAAATGTTTTTTTTTTAGAAAATGAAATCTTCTCAGGGGTCCCAACTGTCTTTTTTAAAAATGTAAAACCTTCTCGGGGGCGCCAAATGTCTTTTTTTACGAATGTGAAACTTTCTAGGGGGTCCCAAAGTGTCTTTTTTAAATTTTTGGTTTTTTGACTTTGATTTTTCGACCTTTCGATTACTCGATTTCCCAATTTTTTCATTTCTGAGTTTTTCTATGTTTCAGTTTTGGGTTTTTTCGATTATTTTTTTATATTTTATTCCATTTCCCGATTGTTCAAATTTTCGAGTTCTGGATTTTTTTATTTTTCGATTTCTCAATTTTCCGACGTTTGGATTTTACTATTTTCAATTTTTGACGTTTCTAAATTTTCGATTAATCGATGTTTCAGGTTTGGGACTTTCGAGTGTTTCAATTTTTCTTCGATTTTTCAATTTTTCGGTGTTTCAGTGTAGGGATTTTAAAATTTTTCGATTCTTCAAACTTTCGACTTTTCGGCTTTTCAATTTTTAGATTTTCCAGTTTCTGTTTTTTGAGTTTTTCGATTCTTCAATTTCCCGATTTTTCATATTTTCAATTTTCTTAAATTTCGGGTTTTTCGATTATTCGGCTTTTGGATTTTTAATTTCTCGTTTTTTAAATTATTCGATTTTTAAATTTTAGATTTTTCAATTTTTACTCTTTTACTTTTCGGTTTATTGATCTTTTGATATTCCGTTTGTCGATGTTTCAGTTTTTTTCAAAGTTGTGACCTCTCAGTTCTACGAGTTTTCAACTTTTGGGCTTTTCAATTTTTTGATTTTCCAATTTTTGGTGGTTCCAATTTTTCAATTCTTCAATTTCCCAATTTATAATCATTTGAGATTGGATTTTTTCAATTTCTAGATTTTTCAGTTTTTCGATTTTACAGTTTTCCGATTTCTCGATTTTTCAATTTTTCGATTTTTTAAATTTTAAATTTTTCAGTTTTTCGAATATTTTTTTTCCAATTTTTAAAATTGTAGATTTTTTGATATCCCGATTCTTCAGTTCGTTGATATTTCTACTTTTCAGTTTTTTCGAATTTTCAAACTTCCAGTTTTGATTCCTCGGTTTTATATTTTTTCAGTTTTTCTATCTTCCGATTTTTGGTATTTTGATTTTTCAATCTTTCAATTTCTCCATTTATCGAGAATTCGATGTTTTGATTTTTCCATTGTTCAACTTCTCTGTTTTTCGATGTATAGACTTTTGTTAACTTTATTTTTTCAATTTTTACTATTTTCCTTTTCGTTGCTCGATTTTTCAATGTTTCGTTTCTCGATGTTTCAGTTTTTCAATTTTTCGATGTTTCGACTTCTGGATTATTGGAGTTTTCGACTTTTCAGCTTTTCAATTGCTCGATTTTCCAATTTTTTGGATGTTTTTTAAAAATGTAAAACCTTCTCGGGAGCACCAAATGTTTTTTTTTTAGAAAATGAAATCTTCTCAGGGGTCCCAACTGTCTTTTTTAAAAATGTAAAACCTTCTCGGGGGCGCCAAATGTCTTTTTTTTACGAATGTGAAACTTTCTAGGGGGTCCCAAAGTGTCTTTTTTAAATTTTTGGTTTTTTGACTTTGATTTTTCGACCTTTCGATTACTCGATTTCCCAATTTTTTCATTTCTGAGTTTTTCTATGTTTCAGTTTTGGGTTTTTTCGATTATTTTTTTATATTTTATTCCATTTCCCGATTGTTCAAATTTTCGAGTTCTGGATTTTTTTATTTTTCGATTTCTCAATTTTCCGACGTTTGGATTTTACTATTTTCAATTTTTGACGTTTCTAAATTTTCGATTAATCGATGTTTCAGTTTTGGGACTTTCCTGTGTTTCAATTTTTCTTCGATTTTTCAGTTTTTCGGAATTTCAGTTTAGGGATTTTAAAATTTTTCGATTCTACAATTTTTCGATTCTTCAAACTTTCGACTTTTCGGCTTCTCAATTTTTAGATTTTCCAGTTTTTGTTTTTTTCAATTTTTCGATTCTTCAATTTCCCGATTTTTTTTAATTTCTCCTTTTTTAAATTATTCGATTTTTAAATTTTAGATTTTTCAATTTTTACTCTTTTACTTTTCGGTTTCTTGATCTTTTGATGTTAAGTTTGTCGATGTTTCAGTTTTTTTTTCAATGTTGTGACCTCTCAGTTCTTCGAGTTTTCAACTTTTGGGCTTTTCAATTTTTTGATTTTCCAATTTTTGGTGGTTCCAATTTTTCAATTCTTCAATTTCCCAATTTATAATCATTTGAGATTGGAATTTTTCAATTTCTAGATTTTTCAGTTTTTCGATTCTACAGTTTTCCGATTTGTCGATTTTTCAATTTTTCGTTTTTTTAAATTTTAAATTTTTCAGTTTTTCGATTATTTTTTTTACCCAATTTTTAAAATTGTAGAATTTTTGATATCCCGATTCTTCAGTTCGTTGATATTTCTATTTTTCAGTTTTTCGAATTTTCAAACTTTCAGTTTTGATTCCTCGGTTTTATATTTTTCAGTTTTTCTATCTTCCGATTTTCGGTATTACGATTTTTCAATCTTTCAATTTCTCCATTTATTGAGAATTCGATGTTTTGATTTTTCCATTGTTCAACTTCTCTGCTTTTCGATGTATAGACTTTTGTTAACTTTATTTTTTCAATTTTTACTATTTTCCTTTTCGTTGCTCGATTTTTCAATGTTTCGTTTCTGGATGTTTCAGTTTTTCAATTTTTCGATGTTTCGACTTCTGGATTCTTGGAGTTTTCGACTTTTCAGCTTTTCAATTTTTCGATTTTCCAATTTTTCGATGTTTTTTAAAAATGTGAAACCTTCTCGGGAGCACCAAATGTTTTTTTTTTAGAATATGAAACGTCAGGGGTCCCAACTGTCTTTTTTTTAATGTCAAACCTTCTCAAGGATCCCGACTGTCTTTTTTAAGAATATAAAACCTTCCCGAGGCGCCAAGTGTCTTTTTTAATAATGTGAAACCTTCTCGAGGGTCCCAATTGTCTCTTTTAAGATTGTGAAACCTTCTCGGGGGTCCCAACTACCTTCTTTAAGGAGGTGAAAACTTCTTTTTTTCTATTACACTGTGAATAGTACCTCCCATATTGTTTTTACTCCATAGGGAATATCACGAAAAAGTCAAATTCCGCAAAATCAAATTTTATCATTTTTCAGAGAAGCAATGTGAAGTTCGACTATACTTCAGAAACGAGGGAAGTTCTGTCGAAATAACTTTCGACCAATTTTTTAAACTTTTCTTTATGTACGAGTACAAGTCAATAGGGATTGATGAACGTCAGGGGATAAGTTCGTTCCTCGGGAGTCTTCTTGTCACTGGTAGAGTCGAATTGCGGCTCCCGAAGTGATCCGCTCCTCGTAGAAGAAATTGCGTCAGTCGGCGTAATCGCGGCAGTGACAGTAAGTGCAATTCGTAAGCCTTCTTAATCCTCTTGCCTCGGGTGGAGTGGAATTGCATCTCTCTGCGTGATCCGCTTGACTAGAAGGAGAGCAGCCCTTAAATAGCTGTGGTCCCTTCTACCCTGGGCCATGGAAGGTGTGACAGCGAATGATAGTTATATGCTGGGGGTTTTAACCCACATTTGTTGCGGGAAAATCTGAATTCGTGTACAGGCTTACTCCAAATTTTCCCGACAGAATGCAACCCCGAATGCACAGAACCAAGTGAGCCAGAACTCCCACTAGATAACTATTACTTGTTCTGAATGGAATGTAACGGCACTTCCTAGAATTTCCAGAAAATAACAAACGTCGTTTCCAGTTTAATTAAAAGTTAGAGAAACAGGATATTGTTTAATGGAAATTACGTACTTTTTATAAACATTATGTTTGAGGATTATTTGCGGAATGACCTGGAACGGTAACACGAGAATACGTTTTGAGTTTCTTTCGTTCGATATCATTTTGCCTTACGGAAAAATAAGAAGTTTTTTCATTTATTCAAAGGAAAATAACATTAAAATTCTTTTTTAACATTTACTAAAATTAATTTTGAAGAGTTCAAAAAAGTACCCAAATCATGAATTTAAAAAATAATAATAATTATAAATGGTTGACAGTGAATTATTCTAAAAAATTAAAAATACTGTATTTTTGGAAAAATTTAACCTAAACGCCATTGAATTAATATTATTTAAAATTACATTATTATAAAGAGGTTAGTCAGATTTGTTGAACACAGTTTTGCCTTGGAGGCTTTGTAGTTATATAGTGGGGGTTCTGACTCACTTGCGAAAGCTTCAAGTGTAGTGGTGCCATTTTATTAAGTAACCAATTTTAATAAGTGGATACGAATTTTTTTGTCAACGTGTCATTGTTGTGCTTTAGAATCCAGGGAAGCTCTATATATTCTTCTTACTTTCGAGCAATATTTTGTTGACAGATTCGACGAACATTAACCAGAATCTGTGTACCAGCTTGAAATCGTTTGTTCGTAAAGCAATATCCTGCCACACATGCTTTTGGATGTTTCTCAACTTGTACATGTCACCGTTATTGGATCTGTCACAAAAACTCTCTTTTTCGAGTACCAATAAAACCATCCATAAAATAAGTTCAGCTGAATGCGGATTTATGTGTTACATCCTATCCCACAAACACTACTTTCGAGTTAAAAGCGTCCCATTTGGTGGTGGTCGGTGACCTCTTGTAAAGCACACAAGTCACAATCAAATATTGCCAACACAATCAATGCACAATACCTATTCCATCGTCCAACCCCAAACAAATTTCATTACATAAAAACACCCTCTTTCTTCACGACTGACTTGCTTTGCAGCCTGGATATCCCTACAATTTCGTTGATATCTGCTCTCAAATTTATTAAATCCATTCAACCCCGCATTTTTTAATATTCCCTAAATAAATCCCCCGCCCACGCACTCCGTATTCGTAAACTTATCTCCAACCCCTATCTCGAATTCACGTGTCTGCTTAACATTATACGAATTCAAATATTTCTCAGACCGACTTAATAAACCTGCTTATCGAGCGGCGGGGATAAATGTCAGAAACTGGACCCCTGAGGTATCCTTGGGCTTTTTCCTTTATTGTTTCAACTTTCCTCGGACGCTAAAAAGGGTCATGTCCTTCCTCGACTGAAATTCTGTTGATTTGCTGAAATGCGTTCGAAGGAAAAGTTTGGAGAGGAAATCGTATTGTAAACAAGATAAAGATATGGAGAGGTTGTCGATATTTTTACCTTTCAATTGGTTAGTGTTCCCGTTCCTCAATATTCCAGACCTGGAAGCCCATTATTTAGAATAAACACAACACGAGGAAAACAGAAAGCATGTTATTATTTTTTTGTATTTTTCGATAATCCAATCATCCCTCAAAGAGTTTATAAATCCATGGAGCGCAAACCTGCGTATTGTGGCCGCAGGGGTCAAACTTAGGTCTGCTTTACTTCGCGCACTTGGCGAATGATATGAAAAAAATGGAAAACCCATTTTTAGGAATTCAGTTCGACAACAAATTTCGTGAAAAATAAAAAATGTTTTTAAAATAGCGGCAATCCGACGCCGGCATAGTAACGACTCCGGCATACACTTTTCATAAAACTGCGTCATTCATAACTCGTGAAATATTGGAGGTTCCAGAGGACACGTATCAGTTCGCATTTTAAGCAAAACACAGCACACAGAAGAAGAATGTTCGCTGCCGCTTTTTTAATATTTCAGATAAAAGGAATCGGATTTGGTGGCTGTGAAACGCGAGTTTGTTGAAAGTGACCCGAAAAGTTACCACAATTGCCCGAAATATCTGTTGGTAGATTCGCAAATAAAAAATTTTAATTGGATTTGAAATGAGATCTCGGTTTCCTTTGTTGTTGCGAGCGAATCTGCAGCTCTGTGATAGATTTCTAATTATGAGCACTTGCCAAGCGTTATGTGATTGCTCAACCTATTTCGTTATCAATTCTGCCGAAAGGGCGTACGCTGGGGTATGTCCAATTATCAGCGGAACGCGTTTGAAAAACGGGCGAGTTTAAACTCCGCAAATATGTGGACAGATGTGTGGGTCGTTGGTTTCATATTTCTTCAGTGGGGGATTTTTATGTGTCTGAACGCGGAATTTATTAGCATAATTCGCATTTTTTTACCACGTATCCCGAATTGGTTGGATCTTGCTGTGACGTCATAGATTTTACCAAGTATACATACATTTATACATCAAAAGGAGTTGTATTAATCGGTTTACCTGATTACTGCCATACATTATCGAACTAGATGATTGAAAAGTTCTACCGATAATATTTCATATTCAGATAACTCTTTTGTCTATGTAATATCAACCCATTAGCGGATTATTTTTGCTTTAGGCCATGTTAATAATGCTTTAAAAGCGTCCGCAGAATTCAGTTTCCATGAAATAATGTATTACAAAAGTTAGGTATCGGCAATCGCTAAATTAAAAGCAGGTAAAAAATATTTATAGAATTATACGTTGAAAAAAATCTATATATAACTCCACAGATAAGAAATTGTTTCATTGAACAATATTTGGATTTACAAAAAATGAACTCGAGAAAATTGGAAGTGCTTCAATACTCACGAATAATAACAAACTTTAGAAAAAAATTAACCTTTGTTTGCGGAAGCGTAATTGTTTGCTTTTCACAATTCTTAATCACGAATTTAATAGAATGTTTTTTACACGAAGTAGGAAATTTTCTCGGGAAAAATTAATTTGTTAAAACACAATTCTAAACACGTTAAAAATAAAGCTGAAATTTTAATAACGTCAGTTTATTAAAGTATTTCAAAGAGTACGAATATGGTAAAATGGAATCAATAAAACCGTGAGCATTCAGAAAATTTATACACACACACTACATATTTACAATGGAAAGAATGTCCCCAAAAATGTCGCAACTGACTTTAGAAAACTTTTCAGCAAAGTTATAAAGTCATTCTTAGTTAGAGGGAACTCGGCACGTTTTTAGAAGCAACGACAATTTATTATTTTTCGTATTATATTATAAAATCATTTATCATGTGTTAAGCTGTTGTTGATAGGTCCGTCAAGTTAATTAAAAAAAAAAGTAAAAATTAGTTAGACAGTTAGAAAGTGGTAGTAAGTTAATTTTGTAATAATGGAAAAATTCTAAGATCGTAAAATTGAAAAAGTGTAATATTTTAAAAATTATTATTATCATTTCATATTTAAAATGAGAACTAGAAAAATTGAAAATCAAAATGTGAAAAATTTTAAAAATAACAATTTTTCGAAAAAAAAATGAAATTTGGTGAAAATTTAACCACCACTTTTTACTTTGTTTTAAATCTTGGATTCTACCACTTGTCAAAATAGAATTTAATTCCCATTTTACAGTAAATAAAATAAGTCAGTGACAGAGAAAAAAGGTGGGCGGAGCCGACTTTGCCTTTTTTCTAAATTATAAGCAAGCAATAGCCCCACCCACCTACCCCCTCTTTATTTCAGTGACTACTCTTAATATTGTTCAGTCTTATCTTAGCAAGTAGTAGCCCCGCCCACCCGCCCTTTATTTTCTTCGAGGATATATATCATTTGCCAAAATTAGTCTTAACTTAACAAGTACTAGTTACTAAAGTGGTGGTAATTTGATTTTGTTATTTTTTTGAAAAGCCTTCATAGAAGACATAAGAGTGGTGTTTTTCAGATTACACCAAAAATATAAGCCTAGAATTTAGTCAACAACTCTGTGGAAAAGAATGGAAAAATTTTAAGATCGTAAAATTGAAAAAGTGAAATATTTTAAAAATTATTATTATCATTTCATATTTAAAATGAGAACTAGAAAAACAGAAAATCAAAATTTGAAAAATCTAAAAAATAAAAACAATTTTTTGAAAAAAAAAATGAAATTTGGTGAAAATTTAACCACCACTTTATACTTTGTTTTAAATCTTTGATTATACCACTTGTCAAAATAGAATTCAATTCCCATTTTACAGTAAATAAAATAAGTCAATGACATCGAGAAAAAAGGTGGGCAGAGCTGACTTTGCCTTTTTTCTAAATTATAAGCAAGCAATAGCCCCACCCACCTACTCCCTCTTTATTTCAGTGACTACTCTTAATATTGTTCAGACTTATCTTAGCAAGTAGTAGCCCGCCCACCCGCCCTCTATTTTCTTCGAGGATATATCATTTGCCAAAATTAGTCTTAACTTAACAAGTACTAGTTACTAAAGTGGTAGTAATTTGATTGTTATTGTTTTGAAAAACCTTCATAGAAGACATAGGAGTGTTGTTTTTTCAGATTACACCAAAAATATAAACCTAGAATTTAGTAAACAACTCTGTGGAAAAAATGGAAAAATTCTAAGATCGTAAAATTGAAAAAGTGAAATATTTTAAAAATTATTATTATCATTTCATATTTAAAATGAGAACTAGAAAAATTGCAAATCAAAAATTGAAAAATCTAAAAATTAAAAACAATTTTTCGAAAAAAAAAATGAAATTTGGTGAAAATTTAACCACCACTTTTTACTTTGTTTTAAATCTTAGATTCCACCATTTCTCAAAATAGAATTCAATTCCCATTTTACAGTAAATAAAATAAGTCAGTGACATAGAGAAAAAAGGTGGGCGGAGCTGACTTTGCCTTTTTTCTAAATTATAAGCAAGCAATAGCCCCACCCACCTACCCCCTCTTTATTTCAGTGACTACTCTTAATATTGTTGAGTCTTATCTTAGCAAGTAGTAGCCCCGCCCACCCGCCCTCTATTTTCTTCGAGGATATATCATTTGCCAAAATTAGTCTTAACTCAACAAGTACTAGTTACCAAAGTGGTAGTAATTTGAGTTTGTTATTTTTTTGAAAAGCCTTCATAGAAGACATAAGAGTGGTGTTTTTCAGATTACACCAAAAATATAAGCCTAGAATTTAGTAAACAACTCCGTGGAAAAAAATGGAAAAATTCTAAGATCGTAAAATTGAAAAAGTGAAATATTTTAAAAATCATTATTATCATTTCATATTTAAAATGAGAACTAGAAAAGTTGAAAATCAAAATTTGAAAAATCTAAAAATTAAAAACAATTTTTCGAAAAAAAAAATGAAATTTGGTGAAAATTTAACCACCACTTTTTATTTTGTTCTAAATCTTAGATTCTACCACTTGTCAAAATAGAGTTCAATTCGCATTTTACAGTAAATAAAATAAGTCAATGACATCGAGAAAAAAGGTGGGCGGAGCTGACTTTGCCTTTATTCTAAATTATAAGCAAGCAATAGCCCCACCCACTTACCCCCTCTTTATTTCAGTGACCACACTTAATATTGTTCAGTCTTATCTTAGCAAGTAGTAGCCCCGCCCACCCGCCTCTATTTTCTTCGAGGGTATATCATTTGCCAAAAATATTCTTAACTTAACAAGTACTAGTTACTAAAGTGGTGGTAATTTGATTTTGTTATTTTTTTGAAAAGCCTTCATAGAAGACATAAGAGTGGTGTTTTTCAGATTACACCAAAAATATAAGCCTAGAATTTAGTAAACAACTCCGTGGAAAAAAATGGAAAAATTCTAAGATCGTAAAATTGAAAAAGTGAAATATTTTAAAAATCATTATTATCATTTCATATTTAAAATGAGAACTAGAAAAGTTGAAAATCAAAATTTGAAAAATCTAAAAATTAAAAACAATTTTTCGAAAAAAAAAATGAAATTTGGTGAAAATTTAACCACCACTTTTTACTTTGTTTTAAATCTTAGATTCTACCACTTGTCAAAGTAGAATTCAATTCCCATTTTACAGTAAATAAAATAAGTAAATGACAGAGAAAAAAGGTGGGCGGAGCTGACTTTGCCTTTTTTCTAAATTATAAGCAAGCAATAGCCCTACCCACCTACCCGCTTTTTATTTCAGTGACTACTCTTAATATTGTTCAGTCTTATCTTAGCAAGTAGTAGCCCCGCCCACCCGCCCTCTATTTTCTTCGAGGATATATCATTTGCCAAAATTAGTCTTAACTTAACAAGTACTGGTTACTAAAGTGGTAGTAATTTGATTTTGTGATTTTTTTGAAAAGCCTTCATAGAAGACATAAGAGTGGTATTTTTCAGATTACACCAAAAATATAAGCCTAGAATTTAGTAAACAACTCTGTGGAAAAAAATGGAAAAATTTTAAGATCGTAAAATTGAGAAAGTGAAATATTTTAAAAATTATTATTATCATTTCATATTTAAAATGAGAACTAGAAAAATTGAAAATCAAAATTTGAAAAATCTAAAAATTAAAAACAATTAAAAAAAAATGAAATTTGGTGAAAATTTAACCACCACTTTTTACTTTGTTTTAAATCTTAGATTCTACCACTTGTCAAAACAGAATTCAATTCCCATTTTACAGTAAATAAAATAAATCAATGACATCGAGAAAAAAGGTGGGCGGAGTTTACTTTGCCTTTTTTCTAAATTATAAGCAAGCAATAGCCCCACCCATCTACCCCCTTTTTATTTCAATGACTACTCTTAATATTGTTCAGTCTTATCTTAGCAAGTAGTAGTCCCGCCCACCCGCCCTCTATTTTCTTCGAGGGTATATCATTTGCCAAAATTAGTCTTAACTTAACAAGTACTGGTTACTAAAGTGGTAGTAATTTGATTTTGTTATTTTTTTGAAAAGCCTTCATAGAAGACAAGAGTGGTGTTTTTCAGATTACACCAAAAATATAAGCCTAGAATTTAGTAAACAACTCTGTGGAAAAAAATGGAAAAATTCTATGATCGTAAAATTGAAAAAGTGAAATATTTTAAAAATTATTATTATCATTTCATATTTAAAATGAGAACTAGAAAAATAGAAAATCAAAATTTGAAAAATCTAAAAAATAAAAACAATTTTTTGAAAAAAAAAATGAAATTTGGTGAAAATTTAACCACCACTTTATACTTTGTTTTAAATCTTTGATTATACCACTTGTCAAAATAGAATTCAATTCCATTTTACAGTAAATAAAATAAGTCAATGACATCGAGAAAAAAGGTGGGCAGAGCTGACTTTGCCTTTTTTCTAAATTATAAGCAAGCAATAGCCCCACCCACCTGCCCCCTCTTTATTTCAGTGACTACTCTTAATATTGTTCAGACTTATCTTAGCAAGTAGTAGCCCCGCCCACCCGCCCTCTATTTTCTTCGAGGGTATATCATTTGCCAAAATTAGTCTTAATTTAACAAGTACTAGTTACTAAAGTGGTAGTAATATGATTTTGTTATTTTTTTGAAACGCCTTCATCGAAGGCATAAGAGTGGTGTTTTTCAGATTACACCAAAAATATAAGCCTAGAATGTAGTAAACAACTCTGTGGAAAAAAATGGAAAAATTCTAAGATCGTAAAATTGAAAAAGTGAAATATTTTAAAATTTATTATAATCATTTCATATTTAAAATGAGAACTAGAAAAATTTGAAAATCAAAATTTGAAAAATCTAAAAATTAAAAACAATTTTTCGAAAAAAAATTATGAAATTTGGTGAAAATTTAACCACCACTTTTTACTTTGTTTTAAATCTTAGATTCTACCACTTGTCAAAATAGAATTCAATTCCCATTTTACAGTAAATAAAATAAGTCAATGACATAGAGAAAAAGGTGGGCAGAGCTGACTTTGCCTTTTTTCTAAATTATAAGCGAGCAATAGCCCCACCCATCTACCCCTTTTTTATTTCAGTGACTACTCTTAATATTGTTCAGTCTTATCTTAGCAAGTAGTAGCCCGCCCACCCGCCCTCTATTTTCTTCGAGACGTTATCATTTGCCAAAATTAGTTGTAACTTAACAAGTACTAGTTACTAAAGTGGAAGTAATTTGATTTTGTTATTTTTTGAAAAGCTTTCATCGAAGACATAAGAGTGGTGTTTTTCGGATTACACCAAAAATATAAGCCTAGAATTTAGTAAACAACTCTGGAAAATAATGGAAAAATTCTAAGATCGTAAAATTGAAAAAGTGAAATATTTTAAAAATTATTATTACCATTTCATATTTAGAATGAGAACTAGAAAAATTGAAAATCAAAAATTGAAAAATCTAAAAATTAAAAACAATTTTTCGAAAAAAAAGATGAAATATGTTGAAAATTTAACCACCACTTTTCACTTTGTTTTAAATCTTAGATTCTACCACTTGTCAAAATAGAATTCACTTCCCATTTTGCAGTAAATAAAATAAGTCAATGACATCGAGAAAAAAGGTGGGCGGAGCTGACTTTGCCTTTTTCTAAATTATAAGCAAGCAATAGCCCCACCCACCTACCCCCTCTTTATTTCAGTGACTACTCTTAATATTGTTCCGTCTTATCTTAGCAAGTAGTAGCCCCGCCCACCCGCCCTCTATTTTCTTCGAGGTATATCATTTGCGAAAATTAGTCTTAACTTAACAAGTACTAGTTACTAAAGTGGTAGTAATTTGATTTTGTTATTTTTTTGAAAAGCCTTCATAGAAGACATAAGAGTGGTGTTTTTCAGATTACACCAAAAATATAAGCCTAGAATTTAGTAAACAATTCTGTGGAAAAATATTGAAAAATTTTAAGATCGTAAAATTGAAAAAGTGAAATATTTTAAAATTATTATTATCATTTCATATTTAAAATGAGAACTAGAAAAATTGAAAATCAAAATTTGAAAAATTTTAAAAATAAAAACAATTTTTCGAAAAAAAAATTAATTTGGTGAAAATTTAACCACCACTTTTTACTTTGTTTTAAATCTTAGATTCTACCACTTGTCAAAATAGAATTCAATTCCCATTTTGCAGTAAATAAAATAAGTCAATGACATCGAGAAAAAGGTGGGCGGAGCTGACTTTGCCTTTTTCTAAATTATAAGCAAGCAATAGCCCCACCCACCTACCCCCTCTTTATTTCAGTGACCACTCTTAATATTGTTCAGTCTTATCATAGCAAGTAGTAGCCCCGCCCACCCGCCCTTTATTTTCTTCGAGGATATATATCATTTGCCAAAATTAGTCTTAACTTAACAAGTACTAGTTACTAAAGTGGTGGTAATTTGATTTTGTTATTTTTTGAAAAGCCTTCATAGAAGACATAAGAGTGGTGTTTTTCAGATTACACCAAAAATATAAGCCTAGAATTTAGTCAACAACTCTGTGGAAAAGAATGGAAAAATTTTAAGATCGTAAAATTGAAAAAGTGAAATATTTAAAAAATTATTATTATCATTTCATATTTAAAATCAGAACTAGAAAAATTGAAAATCAAAATTTGAAAAATCTAAAAAATAAAAACAATTTTTCGAAAAAAAAATGAAATTTAGTGAAAATTTAACACCAGTTTTTACTTTGTTTTAAATCTTAGATTCTACCACTTGTCAAAATAGAATTCAATTCCCATTTTACAGTAAATAAAATAGGTCAAATTAATTTTAAAAAGCAAAAATTAGTAGTAATTTAATTTTCTTTAATTTTTTGAAAAACGTAGTGACACCAAAAATATGTCTTGAATTTATTATATAACTCTCGTGTGCGGTACGAGTATGTGGTAATATAGAAAAAGTGCTGGTTCAAGGAATGTAATACATTTTTCATTCAAATTCTGTCAATGAATTATCCAATTTGAATATTCATCAAACTATATCCAACTATACCAACATTAAAACCTCATATTCAAATGAGTTTTGTTATTATGGCACTTTCCCATTAGTCATCGCACAGTTGCTTTAAAACCGATTAAATCGACATGCACCATCGACCCCAGCACGTAAAGTATCGTGCAACCCTTTTTCCTAGATAACGGTAGCATTTCAACAGCGCACCGGTCGGAAGGGTGCGTAATCGTCAAACAGAAGGGTGCCAACCCCCCAAGAATACAAATATATTTCACATTCATTACACAATGTACCTACCACTTAGTCACTGCAGTGTCCTAGTAACGTTGTCAACATCGACACATGTTCCCTTCAGAATTTGTCAACCCTATTTTACCATGACAATAGCTGGCAAAACAGCCGTGTAACAAGAGGCTGTGGGTCTACGCAGATTGAAAAATAAGCTGAAGAGGTGTTAATGCAGTTTTACAAGCGTGTTATGGGGTATTCGGTGGTCGTGATGACATTTTGCATGAGTGACTTCACAAGAGGAGTGCGCGTTTTGACTTTGATTAGCATGTGTCGGGTTTGATTTGAATCAGAATTGACTCTGCAAAGAGGGTAGTTTTTCGAGGTCGGGGCATTTTTAGCTATATCGCAAACTTATTTATTGTACCCCAGCAAAAAAGTAACTTTATCAAACGCCGGACTACAACCGCGCGAATTGCACGTACATCCAAAGCTTTGTTTTCACAAGATAAAAATTCCATTTAGCCAGAGCAACTGTTTTCCAGCTGAAATAAATAAGAGAAATCCACAAAAACAACATCGATTTTGTAGCGGTAAACTAAGACAAAAATATTTCCTCGCGATAAGCAAAAAGCTCCAGCATTGGGCATTTCCGAAATAAATTTTTTATTTTCAACCCGGGCTGTCCTGGATATTAGTTTCATGAAAGCAATTTCCAGTTTGAGTTCGACCTAAAGTGAATCTGATCCCGGTGTCTGCAGTAAAACCGTTTAAAATGACACCCGATTAAGTCAATTTGTCATGTGTCAAATTACTTTTTTTGATTTATTTTGCGCAAACTAATTGCATTTTTAATAAGACCGTAATGAAATCGATTTTGATATGCAGCTGTGTGATTTATCGCCACGGATTCCGTGCAACATGATCAATCACGAATTCTGCAAATGAGGCTGTAATTCGATTTTAAGAGGGGTTGGTTTTAGCGTTAGTTATTACCTGGATTTGGTTTCAATGCGCAGTTGTCAACTCACCTGGAACAAACGAGCAAAATTAGTACGATTTATTGAGAAATAAAAATGTGCAAAAAGCGTGCCGCTTACTCCAAAACTGACCTGAGCTATTAATGTGCCGCTTCATACATACTAAAAGCGTAATTTTTCGTTCGAATCGAAATGGACACTTATTTATAGATATAGGATTCATTGATCCTGAACGAAGTCGTAAAAATGAAACGGTTCGTCTTGGGTTAATCCTGCTATAATTACTGGTGGCCGCCCTGAGTGTTGAAGCGATTAA
This sequence comes from Zophobas atratus, assembly GCA_022388445.1. Classification (NCBI taxonomy): domain Eukaryota; kingdom Metazoa; phylum Arthropoda; class Insecta; order Coleoptera; family Tenebrionidae; genus Zophobas; species Zophobas atratus. The sequence continues at coordinate 7,322,647 of CM039450.1, forward strand.
ATTATCAAGGGTGATTCTTGGATAGCTTTGACCTCACCGAAGAACACATTTCTTCATCAGTTGCAATTAAGCTTAAATGGGAGAAGTTTGTATAATGTAGGGCCACGAAATTAATAAAAATTAAGGGTAATTAAAAGGAACTATCTCTGCTGGCGTTCGGTTTAATCAGAATCTACAGCCTGCTGTGACGATATGAATTACGAAGTTAATATATTTTTGTAATTTTATGGAAGTAATGATCGCGCGTGTAATATGAACTTTTAACAAGCGTAGCACGCAAATTTTTTCTACGACCTTCGAATTTACATCCAATTATGTTAAATTATTACGTCCGGTATATTTGTGATTATTCAAATCACAGGAACGCAGTCTAAACATGCTCGCTGCACTCCATTTGACGCAATCTCCGAAACTACCGGGTCTATTATCGAGAGGATGACATACTTCTGTACTTGTGGTTTATGACTCCGTCTTGAACTTTTTCCCTAGGTATCCAGATTTTCGCAAAAGATAAATAGAGACAGACGGGAACGGAAAACCTACTTTTTCATATCCTAGAATGTACAAAACGGCGATAAGTATGAAACCGAGTATTCGTATACCAGTAGGCAGTAGATTAAAAAACAGGAAAAGGCCCCCAACAGAAAATTATTTTGTTAAATTCCCGACCAAATAATATTCTCGTAAACACGTCCACTTTCCATTAGGGCCCATCATATCCGCGGCTCCCCAGCGATAAAATTCATACCGTTAATTCGGCAGTTTGTTTAATTAAATGCTCACCGAATTGTTCCGCTGCAGCTTTCACCAACAAATAAAACGTGCTAATTCCCCTAAAACCCCCAAATTTGGAAGAGATTAAACCGCCTCATCCCCGTCTTCCTTCTTTCCCTCTTTCACCACCAAAGGAACTGTCCTGCGTTGTTTCCTTGAATAATTTAAATTCTTGTGTAACCCTTCGGGGCACGTTTTCATTTCGTAACTGATGGACGTAAAAGGGCGGCGTATTTCAATGATAAAGTGCTATCCGTACGATTTTCCGAAAATAATAATCCGCGCGGAAGTGAGGAGCATCCGGGTTTTTCACTTGATGAAACCATATAGCTGTGAGTTATAAATGGTCATGAAAACTGCACGAGCTTCACAAATGGCAGATGGGAAATCTGCGAGACCAGCCGACCGTAAAGTAAAATAAGGTAAAACCACACCTTCGGTAATCCATCAAGCTGATAAACCCCATTTCAGCTGCGCCACGTATTACGGCATTTTATTCGGAGCCGTTTTTGCGGAAGGAGGTGATTAGGAGCGAGTTAGTGCATTTTAAACTTGTTTGATTCTGTTTTGATGGAAGCTGCTTTTTGCCGGTACAAAATGGAGAGGTTTTAGAGCTCTCAACAGTTCTCACTAATGGACTACTTTTAAAAACCCTGCGTTATTTCAACGAAATATGTAAAAGAATTTTTATTCTTTATTTTGTAATTACGTAGGTATATTTCAGCTCATTTTTACTACTCGCATTAAAATAAAAAAAACTATTGATCAAGGCTCCCATTTAAGACACATGTTGTTTCTCCATTGAACCGCCGATCAACACGCTATTATATCATTACGAACCGGTTTAGTTTTCATGCTGAAGCGAATTTCTGCTGAAATTGTGTCAGTTCCATTTCAATTCTACGATATTATTTGAAGATTAGCTTACACATAGATTTAACCTGCATAATGCCAATCTTCGTCAGTGTGCTGTCAAGCACAGTAGCGGTACGGCTCGATCACAAAGTGTGGTAAAAATAGCGGACCAAAAAAGCAATTATAATTTTTCTGCTTCGTTAGTTCCCGTCTGGGGATTATTATTTAAGAGGGAAGAGCGAACCGCCGATGAACTCTATTATCAAGAATCACTTCCAGTAATATAAGTGAACTCACCGTTTGTGTAAGACCTATCATCGTTTCCCTCTTAATTAATTAGAAGAGGAGTTGTAATATGGTTAGTACGCGGTTGCTCTAATATTCAATCTTTGCTTAATTTCAGAGTTGCGGCTCATAACATGTTTAATCCTCATAATATAATTGGATGACTCCGAAACTAGTAAGCTCTAGCTGTTATACACCACGTGGTGTTGAGGGCGAAAAAAGTAGTTTTGACAGAACTTTCCCTCAAAGATTATAACATTTTCTTGCGATTTTTGTTTCCTGATAAAGTCAAAACTAGTGTAAATAACACTTCGGCAACTTTTTTGACTTGAGTTTTTCAATTCTTTAGTTTTTCATTTTTTTTGTTTCCTCAGTTTTTCGATTTGGAATTTTTAGATTTTCCAAGCTTAAATTTTTCAGTTTTTCAATTACCTAATTTTTAGATTTTGCAGTTTTTCGATTTAAAATTTCTCGATTCATTAATTTTTCATTCGTTCAAATTTTCGATTTGCAATTTTTCGTTTCTGTTTTTATTCTCTTTATTTTTATAATTTGTTCCATTTTCAAAGTTCCAATTTTATTATTTTTGTTTTTAGAATTTCGTTTCCTCTATTTTTCAGTTTTGATTTTTTTTGTTTCGTCAAATTTGTCATTATGTTGTAACTCTTCGAGTTTCCATTTACATATTTTCAGTTTTTCAATTTCCCAACTTTTGGATATTTCAATTTTTAGATTTTTTTTTGACTTTACAGTTTTCCATTTTTTCAATTTTTCGATTTTTATTTATTTTTTCAATTTTTCGGTTTTTCAATGTTCTGATTTTCATAATTTTTCTTTTTTCTATTGTGAAATTTTTCAATTTTTGTATTTTCAATTTTCCATTTGCAAATATTTCAATTCTCAATTTTTGGGATTTTCAACTTTAGATTTTTTAATTTTTCTTCAATTTTTAATTTGGAATTTCTCTAGCTTTCATTTTAAATATGTTAATAATATTGCAATTGCAATTACTATAATTTAAAAAAAAATCACTTTTTAATTTTACGATTTTAGAATTTTTCCATTTTCCAGTTATTGGATTTTAAATTTTTTTCAATTAGCCCATTATTCAAGTTCTCGATATTCAATTTTTCGATCTTTCAATATTACAGTTTTTCGAGTTTAAAATTTTTGGGCTTTCCAATTCGATTCGTTTCTTCTTCTTTAAAATTTTTCGATTAATTTTTTATTATTTTAAGTTTCTCGATTTTTAATTTTTCAATATTTCAATGTTTTCGTTGCTTCAATTCTTCGATTTGCAATTTTTCGGTTTTTCATTTTATCGATTTTGCAATTTCTCGTTTTTTAATTTTTCAATTTCTCAGTTTTTTCCAATTTCTTAGTTATTTCGATTTTTAATTTTTTTAAATTTTCGAATCAAAAAAATGAAAAAAACTGCAAAATTGTAAAAACGAAAAATGAAAAATGAAATTACGAAATAATATAAAATGAAAACTGAAAAATCTAAAAATTGGAAATCAAGAACTTGAAAAATTGAAGAAAAGAAAAACTGAATGAATAAAAATTGAGAATCAAAAAGTGCAAAATCGAAAAATTTAAAAACTGGAAAATCAAAATTTGATTTTGATCTTTCAGTATTACAGTTTTTCGAGTTTAAAATTCTTGGGTTTTCAAATTCGATTCGTTTTTTCTTCTTTCCCATTTTTCGACTCATTAAATTTTTCGATTTTAAAATTTCTGGATTTTTAATTTTTCAATATTTGAATGTTTCGTTTCTTCAGTTCTTCGATTTGCAATTTTTTGATTTTTAATTTTTTCGATTTTGCAATTTCTCGTTTTTTTGGTTTTCCGATTTTTCAGTTTTTCAACTTTTCGAATAAAAAAAATGGAAATCGTAAAATTAAGTATAAAAAATAAAATTAGAAAGTACTTGGTATAAATAAAATGAATCTTCAAAATCTAAAAGTGCAAAATCGAAAAGCCGAAATATTATAAATTAAAGAAACCAGAAAATCGGTTGATTGAAAAATTCAAAATTTGAAAAATTGAAAAAATTATACAATGGAAAGAAACAGTAAAAAATAAATTTTTCCATTTGCAATATTTCAGTTTTCAATGTTTAGGGTTTTCAACTTCTGGATTTTTTAATTTTTCGTTTTTTCGATTTGCAAATTTTTCAATTTCTCGATTTTTCGATTCAATTTTTTTTTGAGTTTTAAGTTTCTCGATTTTAAGTTTTTCAACATTTCAATTCTGCAATTTTTTCCAACTTTTTAGATTTTCGATTTTTCAGTTTTCCACCTTTTCGAATTAAAAAATGGAAAAGTTGCAAAATTGTAAAAATAAAAAATCAAAAATGAAATTACGAAAAAGTATAAAATGAAAACTGAAAAAAATTGCAAATCAAGAACTTGAAAAATTAAAACAAAGAATGGAAAAATGAAAGAAAAAAAATTGAGAAACTTCAAAATCAAAAGGTACAAAAACGAAAAAGGAACTAAAATCGAAATATTGAAAATTGAAGAATCGGAAAATCGGATAATAATTGAGGAATTCAAAAACTGAAAAATTTAAAAATTCGAACTTCAAAAATTGAAAAACTGATTAAACGAAAAATTATAAATTCAAAAACTTTAAACAGTTGAGGAAACCAAAAATTGAGAAATCGCAAAATAAAAAATGGAGAAACTGAAAAATCGAAGAATGAAAAATCGTACCATGGATAAATTGAAAAATTGAAAAAATTTGTTAAAAGACGAAAAATGAAATTACGAAATAATATAAAATGAAAACTCAAAAATCTAAAAATTGGAAGTCAAGAACTTGAAAAATTGAAGAAAAGAAAAACTGAATGAATAAAAATTAGGAATCAAAAAATGCAAAATCGAAAAATTTAAAAACTGGAAAATCAAAATTTGATTTTGATCTTTCAATATTACAGTTTTTCGAGTTTAAAATTTTTGGGTTTTCAAATTCGATTAGTTTTTTCTTCTTTCTCATTTTTCGACTCTTCAATTTTTTTCGATTTTAAAGTTTCTGGATTTTTAGTTTTTTAATGTTTAAATGTTTCGTTTCTCCAGTTCTTAGATTTGCAATTTTTTCGATTTTGCAATTTCTCGATTTTTTGGTTCTCCGATTATTCAGTTTTTCAACTTTTCGAATTAAAAAAATGGAAATCGTAAAATTAAATATCAAAAATAAAATTAGAGAGTACTTAGTATAAAATGAAAACTGAAAAATCTAAAAATTGGAAACCAAGAACTTGAAAAACTTAAGTAACAAAAAACTGAAAGAATAAAAATTGAGAAGCTTCAAAATCAAAAAGTGCAAAATCGAAAAAACGAAATATTGTAAAATCAAAATATTGAAAATTAAAGAAACCAGAAAATCGGACGATAATAGAAAAATTCAAATTTTGAAAAATTGAAATATTTAAAAACTGGAAAAACAAAATTTGAAAATTTAAAAGTTGAATAAGAGAAAGATTATAAAATTGAGAGAAACAGTAAAAAATAAAGGAAATGAGAAAACGAAAAATTGTATACTCAATTTTTCATCTGTAATTTTTCAGATTTCAATGTTAAGGTTTTTCAACTTCTGGATTTTATAATTTTTCGTTTTTCGATTTGCAAATTTTTCAATTTTTCGATTTTTCGATTCAATTTTTTTTTTTGAGTTTTAAGTTTCTAGATTTTTAGTTTTTCAACATTTCAATTCTTCAATTTTTTCCAATTTTTCAGTTTTTCGATTTTTCAGTTTTCCAACTTTTCGAATTAAAAAAATGGAAAAGTTGCAAAATTGTAAAAACAAAAAATCAAAAATGAAATTACGAAAAAGTATAAAATGAAAACTGAAAAAAATTGCAAATCAAGAAATTGAAAAATTAAAACAAAAACTGGAAAAATTGAAAAAAAAAATTGAGAAACTTCAAAATCAAAAGGTACAAAAACGAAAAAGGAACTACAATCGAAATATTGAAAATTAAAGAATCGGAAAATCGGATAATAATTGCGAAATTCAAAAATTATACAATTGAAAAATTGGAAAATCAAAAATTGAAAAACGGATTAAGCGAAAAATTAAAAAATTGAAAGAAACATTGAAAAAATAAAGGAAAGGGGAAAACGGAAAAGTGTGATATAAAATCGAGAAAATGAAAACTAAAAAAATCGAGAAAATGGAATATACAAATCAAGAACTTTAAAAAGTTGAGAAATCGAAAAATAAAAATTGGAGAAACTGAAAAATAGAAAAAATGAAAATCGTACTATGGAGAAATTGAAAAATTGAAAAATTGAAAACATATGAAATGGCGAAAAATTTTCAAACCAAAAAATTGGTCGAATGTAGGTAAATCCAGATTTATCGAGTTTTATTTTTTTATAAGTTTAAATAAAGATATATATGAATAAAAATAAAGTAAATGTAAAGAAGCATGCTACAGGTTTGTTTCAATTGAGTTTTTTCATTTCAAAATTGTGAGATTTTTTTACAAGGACACGTATGTCATTTTGGATAAATACATGTTTAATTTTTTTTGTTTTTTTGAGTCAGACTGTATACGTAATTCTAAAGCCTATGAGTGCATAAGCCACAATTATAGAATCATAATACTAATATAAATATTCCTAATACATACCTATATAAAATTTGACCACAATCGGTCCAGTAGTTTCGTGAAACGTCGAGAAAACATAATCGCTTAGGAAGTAAAAAATCTGGACAGTTCCTTGTTCGAACATTCCTCTCAGTCCAATACTAGCAACTTAATAAAATCAAACTTTTCATTTACAGTCGAGCCAGCTCAATCAATCACCCAACCGCTAAAAAAATCATAACTCCCCAACTCCACGACCGCGATTTTCCCGATACAGCATCTAGCAATCTTGAAGATTCCATTTCTGGTAGCACTTTTCCCCCAATAAATAATTCGAATTCGCTTCAGCCATTGTCTAGCAACGTAGCGCCTAATTACGGCGAACACAAGTCCCTAGGGAGCCCGGATGTGTCAATAGCGCCAAGTTCCAGGCCGAAATTTAATAAGCACATCCCCATGAAATCAAATCACCAATAAGACTTTTATATCGGACCGTTTCGCAACAAAAGACGCAATCCAGGTCATATCGATTAAGTCCCTTAATAGCCTCCCAGTGGCCAATTGATTTCCCATTTCCCTGTGTTCTTCACTCAAAAATCGCGGTCTTGGGGCCGTTGATTTCATAGTGGCCGTTATAAAACGCCACAAACGACATCGCACTGTTTTATTTGACAATCCCAAACGTGCTCGGACATTAAATGGGCCCGAAATTCGCGTAATCACAAAATTGTAAATCGTAAACAAAGTGGGAACGTGGGGTAAGTGGAAAGGCGAATTAGGGATGCTTGCGGAATTCGTTTATTATTGAGTTAATGGGAAATTATTTCTGGTTCATAAAGTTTCACTTGGACGGGAGCAAGAAGGTGGGCGGGAGGCTCGGACTGGAAGCGATGGTTAATGGTGATGAATTACAAGTGGGACTGTAAACAAACCGCCTAAAAAATCTGATCGTTTATCGGAGACTTGAGATCATTAGGAGGATGATTAAACTGAATTTTACGATTGATTATTATTGGGTTTACTAGGTTCGGACGTGGGTGTATAAGTCCTATTTAAATTTTAGTTGTGTACTTGTGGTTGATGAATCCGCCTTGATTTTTATCATAATTAGTTTACCAAAAATTAGTGTGCAATATTTCGAGTGTCACTTAAATGTTGAAATAGCTTGCTATTGTGTATTAGTAGAAAATCAAAGCGTATTCATAAACCACAAGTATAGAAGCATGTTATTTCATAGCATTAGTACTTCAGTTTGGTTTCTTATGTATGAGTAAATAAAAAAATCTGTGCAAAGCACAAGTAGCAAGTTTAATCATCACAGTACATCGATATAATACTCCCTTAATTAAATTTAGTGCTTAATAAAAGATGAGATAAGACCAAGGAAAGTACACCATATCTATAAAACTGTTAAGCATAAATGGCACTAACTCCAACCGTCGATAAAAACCCATCCACCAGAAAAATACGTCGCAGACCGCCTCCTCGCTCCTAACTTCACAGCAGACTGTGTTAGCAAATAATGACCCACAGTTATTACTCTCCAGACTCTGGATATTACGCTCCACGTAATAAATTTTCTTTCATCTTTTATTACATATTATTTAATTAAGTCATCCAAAAGAAGTACAATTGCTGCTAAAGCGTCGGATGAATGGCGAAGTTAATTTTATTGTAGTAATTAAACACACTCTATTTCAAGGGTTCAGCTTTCAATTTGGATTATGAACAAGACGATTACGTTCCATTAAGGACTAATCGCTTCGAAAAATTACATCTTAAATTATTAAAACGGACTATTCGAGTTCTGACCCCCGTTCACTAAAACCCGAAAATGGCCTTGATATAATTTCGGGGATTTATAATTCAGACGTTTGAGACGCCGCTGTGGTTTGCAATAAACGTGCGAGATGGTTAACGGGAGGGTTACGACGTACGTTAAATGTAGTTTGTGCTGATGTTTCAGTAATTTTTATAGGGGTTTTATCGATGTAGAGGTTAGGGATAATGCATGCTTTTTATAATCTAAGCATCGTTGTAAAGGATGCCGGATTAATTTTTTTATGGTGGGTTTACAATGTTTGTGAAAGCTTCATGCATGGGATTAGACTTTTTATTTGTGTGTTTTTACTTGGACGACTGGATATTTTTATGTTTGCTCGACGTTTCATGACCTGTAGAGTGCGGAAAAAGTTTGTCTGTCTATCTGTCATCGGTATTAATTTTTAGACACATAATCTCGGAAACCTCTAGACTAACTGTTGTCAAATTTTGTATGTGTATTAGGAATAGATGTAAAATATTAACCAAAATCTGGCTAATCAAACTCCAAAATTTACAATAATATTTTTTTTATTTTTATAAAATAAAATACTCCTGCACCCTAGACACCAGATTTTTGAAAAAAAAAATCAAAATTGTATAACATCATTTTGCAATTTGACTCTGAAACTGCAAAACTGACCGAAAAATCTGGACCCTTGCAAACGTTCTAAGGTTATCGTATTCATGGAAAATCGTTTATCAAAATTTATTCGTTTATCCCTCCCAAAATTGATGAGAAGAACGACTCACTCCATTTTCCCTAATATTTGGCAAAATAGTAATTCTACTGTACGATTTTTCGAAAAATCTCGATTCATCTACTTTACACCATTTTTTTTTAAATCACAGTTTTTCGTTTTTTCATTTTCTTTATTTTTCAATTTTTCCATTTTTCAATTTCACGACTTCCAAATTTTTCGATTATTCATTTCTTCAATTTTTCAGTTTCTGAATTTTTAATTTTTCGATTTTTCAAATTCTTGTTATTGTTTTAATTCTCTTCTTCTTTTCCCGATCTTTTACTTTTTATTTCCTCGATTTTATATGACAATGTTCCGTTTTTTCATTTTCTTTATTTTATCAATCTTTCTTTCAACAAATTTTTTGATATCACAATTTTTAGTTATATCACTTTTCTTATTTTTTAAATTTTTTCAATTTTTCGGTTTCATAATTTTTCGTTCTTACGACTGTAATTTTTTCACTGGTTTTTTCTCGACTTCCAAATTTTTCAGCTTTTCATTTCTTTAATTTTTCGATTTGTAATTTTTCAATTTTGAAATTTTTTGATATTATAATTTTTCATTTTTCGATTTTTCAGTTTCCGAATTCTTAATTTTTCGATGTTTAGGCTTCTCGATTTCTCTATATTATTCGATTTTCAGTTTTTCAGTTTTTCAATTTTTTTATTCCTCACATTTTTGATTTTTCGATTTTTCGACATTTCGATTTCAAATTTTGCAAATTTCGGTATTTGAATTTTGGGATTTTTAAATTTTTGGATCCTTCAATTTCTTGGTATTTTAATTTTTAAAATTTTACATTTTCGTTTTTTTAACATAAATTTTTCAATTTTTCGATTTTCCGTGTTTTTGATGGTTCGATTTTTGAAATTTCCGTTTACCAATAATTGTTCTAGAAATTAGTTTTGGAATTTATCGATTTCTCGGATTTTTCAATTTTTCGATTCTTAAACTTTTTAAATTTTAGATTTTTAGATTTCTCGAGATCTCGTTTTATCAATTGTTCGTTTTTTTAAATCTGACATTTTTTAGTTCTTCGATTTAACGATTTATTAATTTTTTTATTAATTAATTTTTCCATTTTTAGGAATTTCTAAATTCGTCAATTTTTCGATATTTTAATTTTAGATTTTTCTGTTTTTCCATTTTTCAATGTTTCGGTTTCATAATTATTCGTTGTTTCAACTTTAATTTTATAAATTTTTAATTTCTTGACTTCCAAATTTTTCAGTTTTTCATTTGTCCAATCTTTCGATTTGCAGTTTTTCAATTTTGAATTTTTTGATATCACAGTTTTTCGTTTTTTCATTCCCTTTATTTTTCAATAATTCTTTCGATTTCGAATTTCTTGTTTATTCAATTATTCAAATTTTCAATCTCTGATTTTTCAGTTTCTTGATTTTTCAATTTTTGGATTTCCAATTATCCGATTTTCCGATTTCTTTAATTTTCAATATTTCGATTTTACAATACATATTTCGTTTTTTCGATTTTGCACTTTTTCGATTTTTAAGTTTCTCAATTTTTAATCTTACGATGCCTTAATTTTAGTTCTGAATTTCCAATTATGAGATTTTTCAAAGTTTTCATTTTATACTTTTTCGTTTTCAATTTTAGAATTTTGTGATTTTTCCATTTTTTCGATTCGAAAGTTGAAAAATCGGAAAATTAAAATATTTGAAAAAATTTAAAAATCGAAAAAAACGCAAATTAAAGAACCGATGAAACACTCAAGAACTAAAAATCGAGAAACTTAAAAATCGAAAAACTGGAAAAAGAAATCGAAGAATTGGAAAACACAAAAATTGTGAAATCGAAGAATTATAGAATCGTCAAAATTGTAAAGTGGAAAAACCGTAATACGGAAAGATCGAAAAATTAAAAAATAAAGTATCAAGACATTATTAAAAAATTGAAAATCCAAAGATAGAATAAGTGATTTTTTTTTATTATAATTATTATTTAGATATTTAAAATGAAAACTAGAAAAACCTTAAATCAAAATTTGAGGAAACGAAAAATCGAGAAACAAAAAAATTGCAAATATGTAATTTAAAAATCGAAAAACTGAAAAAATGAACAAATCGAAGAATTGAAGAAACAAAAAATTTAAACTTTGAATAGTTAAAAATCGAGAAACTCAAAAATCGATAAAATTAAATTTAGTGAATCGGAAAATTGGAAAAACCGAAAATTGTAAAATCGAAAAATTATAGGATCTGTAACATTGAATGATCCAAAAATTGAAAAATTAAAAATCGAATAATTGAAAAACTTTTAAAATCCAATAACAGAAAATTTGAAAAATTCTAAAATCGTAAAATTGAAGAAGTGAAAAATTTATGAAACTATAATTATTACATTTTTAAAATGAAAACTACTAAATTTGAGTTTGAAATCCACTCAAGTTGAAAAATCGAAGAATTCAAAACCAAAAATTGCAAATCGAAAAATTTTAAAATCTAAAACTTGGAAATTTTCACATTGAAACAAGAAAAACTATAAAATCAGAACATTTAAAAATCGAAAATTGAAAAATTCAGAAATAAATATTTAAAGAGTTTCATATCGTACAACTGAAGAAACAAAAAAATCAAAAATTACAAAATTGCATATCGAAAAATTGAAAAAACAAAAAACTATAAAATTGGAACACTGAAGAATGGAAAATTGCAAAATTAAAGAAAATAAAAAACCGGAACGAAAAATTACAAATCGAATATTTGAAGAAATGAAAAATTGAGAAATCGAAAAATCCAAAATTTAAAAAATCGAAACAAGAAAAACGGAAAATCGTGAAGAAACGAAAACTGAAAAAAATTAAAATTGAAAAAATCAAAGTTGGAAAATCGAAACACTGAAAAATTTAAACATCGAAGAATTAAAAAACCGAAGAATTTCCAAAATTGAAATGCTGGAAAATTAAGAAATCGAAATCTTCAAAAATTGAGAATTCTAAAAATCTAAAATTCGAAGAATTAGAAAAATAGAAAAACCGGGATGTCAAGAAATCGAATAAAATATCGCAAAGTCGAAAATTTGAAAAATCAAACTGGAAAATTAAAATTTTAAAAATTTGACAAATAGAAATATCGAAAAACTGAAAAAATGAGAAATCGAAAATTTAAAAACATTGTAAAAGTAAAATATCGAAAAATTGAAAAATCGTAAGATCTAAAATTTTAAAATCGAAAGACGGAGAAATCGAAAAATCCAAAATTTAAAAAATCGTAACAAGAAAAACGGAAAATCGTGAAGAAACGAAAATTGAAAAAAATTAAAATTGAAAAAATCAAAAGTTCGAAAAACTGAAAAATTTAAACATCGAAGAATTAAAAAACCGAAGAATTTCCAAAATTGAAATGCTGGAAAATTAAGAAATCGAAATCTTCAAAAATTGAGAATTCTAAAAATCTAAAATTCGAAGAATTAGAAAAATCGAAAACCGGGATGTCAAGAAATCGAATAAAATATCGCTAAGTCGAAAATTTGAAAAATCAAACTGAAAAATTGAAAAAATAGGAAATCGAAAATTTAAAAAAATTGTAAAATTAAAATATCGAAAAATTGAAAAATCGTAAGATCTAAAATTTTAAAATCGAAAGACGGAGAAATCGAAAAATCCAAAATTTAAAAAATCGCAAAATTGAAAAATCGGTAAATAGAATCGAAAAACAGAAAAATCGAGAAATTGAAAATTTCTAAAACTAAAATGATGAAAAATTGGGAAATCCAAAAATTTTAAAATCGGAGCATCGAAAAAATGAATGGAGAAATTGAAAAGTCAAAAACCGAAAAATTCAGAAAACGAAAAATCGACAAAACTGTAAAAGAGAACAACCAAAATTCTTGAATAACGAAAAATTGAAAAACCGAAAAATCCAAAGCTAGTCGAAAAATCGAGAAATTGGAACATCAAAAACTGAATTTAAAATTCAAAAATTTGAAAAATAGTAACATCGGAGAACGGAAAAATTAAAAAATCGAAATCTTCAAAAATCGAGAACTCTAAATGCCTAAAATTCGAAGAACTGAAAAAATCGAAAAAGCGGAATGTCAATAAATCGAATGAAAAATCAGGAAGTCGAAAAAATGAAAAATCAAACTGAAAAATTAAAAACTTAAAAATTCCAATTGTTGAAAAATAGGAATACCGAAGAACAGAAAAACTGAAAAATTGCAAATCGAACAATTGAAGAAACGAAAAATTGGAGAAATTGAAATTGAAAAAACAAAAATTGTATTAATGAGGGAAATAAAACCAAAACGAAAAATTGAAAAATCGAGAAATAGAAGAATCGAAAAACAGAAAAATCGAGAAATTAAAACTAAAATAATGAAAAATTGGGAAATCCAAAAATTTTTAAATCGAAACATCGAAAAAATGAATGGAAAAATTGAAAAACTGTAAAATCAATCCAAAAATCTTAAATAACGAAAATTGAAAAACCGAAAAATCCAAAGCTAGTCGAAATACGAAAAATCGAGAAATTGGAACATCAAAAACTAAATTTAAAATTCAAAAAATTTGAAAAATAGTAATATCGGAGAACTGAAAAACTGAAAAATTGCAAATCGAACAGTTGAAGAAACGAAAAATTTGAGAAATTAAAATTGAAATTGAAAAAACAAAAAAATTGTAAAAATGGGGGAAATAAAACCAAAACGAAAAATTGCAATTCGAGAATTTGAAGAAATGAAAACTTAAAGATAGAAGAAACGAAAAATAGAAAAATTCAAAAGTTGGAACATCGAAAAACTGAAACATTTTAACTTGGATTCTCAAAACATGGCAAATCGAAAAATTCTAGTCAAAAAATCTAAGGGGGTGTTATGGTTTTTGCTTTATAGAGGTTTAATTTTTTTTGCAACGAAACGGGAGCCCGCGGCTTAGTTTATGTTATCAACAAAACCCGACGTCCACAAAGAGGAATTAAATAAACTGAAATCTGATTCCAGGATTTAAACCAAATTTTTTCTTGAAGCTTATCCTTGAATTTTAGCAACCACAAACAGCTACTCCTCACGGCATTTCCTTTGACATCAACTCCGTCTAATTTTTCAAATTCGTTAATTAGACTCGTCATTTTCCAATCAGCTTATACACACTCTTTTAATTTCTCATGTGACTCACACCGCACAGTCTCCACGCCACCTCGTAATTTCGCATTCTCCAGTCCGGTGGCCCCCATTATCATTAATAAAGCTCCAGTAAAGTTGTATAGCGGCGTCATGTTGCCCATATTAGAAAACTCTTCCGAGACTTTTCCTCCTAGTCTAATTGCGCGCAGCCGGCACATGTGTAGATCTAAAAAAGTCAATCTCTCACAAATTGTAGACGATACGTGTGGCACAAACAAGAAACAGCCCCTAAATTCGCATAAAAAACTATTGTTCCGATGACAAAACTCCATCCCCTCGAGCAAATGCGCTTAAGCTAAATCCGTGGATTATTTTACACAAAATACTACCTCTGTTACCATTGTGAAAGCTAATGCTCAGTGACTGTTGATGAAAGTGGGTTCAACTTCCGGACGAAGTAAATACAAAGCGTGGATTCGCATAATGCGCGTTATCATCGGGCGTATCTCATTTGGGGTTCTAGATATAGCGCACCATAATTTCTGTTTTTTGATTGATATGATTACAAAGAAGGAAAAGTCGGGTTGAATAGAGCGGGATCGGTGAAAGCGGAAAGGCCCGAACGCGTAATTAGGAACACATGAGAAAAATCACTCTCCCAATAACAAAACGTTGTTGAGTTCGGCGGAAATTAATGAACACCACTATTTTTTATTTCGTTGTGATGATTGATCGACGCCGGCTTAGTCAATCATAACCTGGCGAAAAAGTTGAAAACTGCGACGTCTTGTCTAATGGTACATTGATGATGATGTATTACTCCTCATGGCTTCTTGCAAGTCGATCGATTTGTTTAAAAAACGCATTCGCAGCTTTTAATACTTTTAACTGGGGATCCGGAAACTGAAAAGAAGCGGCTAATCGTCCATTTAAATACAAATATTCAGAGTGGCGAATTCCTAAGGCAACTCTGAAAGCATTTAAAGTGATTGCGAGCGATTGTCTGAGATTGCTGGCCGAATGATACGACCTTTTGTAATCGAAAGACAACAGATTTTCTATCGGCTGGGACGATACACAGAAATGCCGAATGGAGAGAGCATGGAAATGGCTACTAGGAAAAACGGGCAATTATCAGCTGCATGCAGTCCACACACACGTTTCTAACGCTGACTTGATCACATTTTTTTTTAATGTAGAAGATCTAAATTACATAATGTTAATTATCGTACTACGTTCAACTAATTGGGGATTTGGTTCCAACGACGTCCCATTTGAACTTCTCTTTGAGAGATTAACATCTTTTACAAATATCGCTCTTTGTGTGTTGTATTTTTAGCTTTACGGTTTTACTCGCTCGTGAATATTTTCATTGTCATGTAGAATTCGTTTATTCATTCATCTCTTAGTTCTAGGTCCTCAAAAATATCGCGTGCTATGATTTATCTATATTTAGAGTTAACTGTCATTTTTATCTATTATATTGCATCTGATTTAGTTATTCATATCGATTTCCTGTTAACGCACATTTTCGTGTTTGATAGATGACAAGAAGGGCAATGACGTCGGCACAATCTTGTAAATTTTGTTTTTCTGAATTCATTAACGTATCGTGTTTAATCACCCATGCTCCGCCACCGTCTATGATTCGAACGCATTATTTTATGAAAATACACTTGTTACAAGATTCACATTATTACATGTGCAGACAATTGAAATATATTTGAAACAGAGAACCCAGGGGAAAAATGCTTTTCGAAAAATCGAAATACCACGAAATCAAACGATCGGAAAACTGAAAGATCGGAAAATGAAGAGGTCCAGAAATTGAGAAATCAGTAAAATGAAAAATTGAAAAATCGAAAAACAGAAAAGTTTTAAAATCGAAAATTTGAATAATCGAAAAATCAAAAATTTTAAACTTTGAGAAATTGAAAAATAGAAAAAATCCAGAAATTGGAAAATTCCCATAATTGAAATGTGGAAAAATTAAGAAATCGAAAACTTGAAAAATTAAAATCTCGAAAAAAAAATAAATCCAAAATTTTAAAAATCGAAAAATTCAAAAATCGGAAAATGGAAAAATCGGAAAACTGAAAAATTGCAAAATTAAGATAACAAAAAATTGGGAAATCGAAAAATTCAAAAATCGGAACAATGAAAAATTGGAAAATCTAACAGCCGAAAAGGCGGAAAATCGAAAAACCGAGAAATCGAAACTTCGAAAACTTGAAAAACTGAAAAATCGAAAAATTGAAAAATTTTAAAATTTAAAATCTAAACATCCCAAAAATTGAAAAACAGAAATATCGAAATACTGAAAAATCGAGAAATCGAAAAATTGATTAATCAAAAAATCAAACATCTGAAACATCGAAGAACTGAAAAACCGAAAAATCGAAATCCGAATAGTCGTAACATCGAAACATCAAAAAATCGAACAATTGAAAAATCTAGAAACTGAAAAATTCCCTAAATTGAAATGTTGAAAAATTGAGAAATCGAAAACTTGAAAAATCAAAATATCGAGAACTGAAATATTGAAAAATGAAAAATCACGAAATCGAAAATCTAAAACTGAAAAATTAAAATATCGAAAAATTGAAAAATCGAAGCATCCAAAAGGAGGATAGTTGAAAAATTGAAAGATTTAAAACTTAAAAATCAAAAAATTCAAACATCGAAAAGTCGAAAAGTCTATAAATCCAAATTGAAAAATCGAAAAATTCGAAAATCGGAAAATGGAAGAATTGAAAAACTGCAAAAATTGCAAAATAGAAATGACAAAAATTGGAAATCGAAAAATTGAAAAATCGGAACAATGACAAATTGGAAAATCTAATGCCGAAAAAGCGGAAATCGAAAAACCGGAAATCGAAACTTCGGAATTTAGAAAAAACTAAAAATCAAAGAAATTAAAAATTTTAAAAATCGAAATATTGAAAAATCAGGAAATTAAAACAATCGAAGAATCGAAATAAAAAAATTGGAAAATCTAAAATCTGAAAAACCCTAAAAACTGAAAAATAGAAACACTTCGAAAACTGAAAATCGAGCAATCGAAAATTTAAAATCGAAAAAATTGATAATCGAAAAATCAAAAATTTTAAACATCAAAAGTCGAGAGATTTCAAAAACATAGAAACTAAAAATTCCAAAATTGAAAATAACTAAAAATTGGGAAAATCGAAAAATTCAAAATCGAAACAATGAAAAATTGGAAAATTTAACAGCCAAAAGGCGGAAATCAAAAACCGAGAAATCGAAAACTTCGAAAACTTGAAAAACTGAAAAATCGAAAATTGAAAATTTAAAAATCAGGAAATAAAACAATGGAAAATTGAAATTAAAGAAATTGAAAAATCTAAAATCTAAAAATCCCAAAAACTGAAAAAACAGAAATATCGAAGAACTGAAAAATCGAGAAATGGAAAAATTGATTAATCGAAAAATCGAAACATCAAAATATCGAAAAATTGAAAAATCGAAGCATCGAAAAAGAGAAAAATTGAAAAATTGAAAGATTTAAAACTTAAAAATCAAAAAATTCAAACATCGAAAAGTCGAAAAGTCTATAAATCCAAAATTTAAAAAATCGAAAAATTCGAAAATCGGAAAATGGAAGAATGGAAAAACTGAAAAATTCCAAAATTGAAATATCAAAAAATTAGGAAATCGAAAAATTCAAAAATCGGAACAATGAAAAATTGGAAAATCTAACAGCCGAAAAGGCGGAAAATCGAAAAACCGAGAAATCGAAACCTGAAAACTCGAAAAACTGAAAAATCGAATAATTGAAAAATTTAAAAATCAGGAAATTAAACAATGGAAGAATTGAAATTAAAGAAATTGAAAAATCTAAAATCTAAAAATCCCAAAAACTGAAAATTAGAAATATCGAAGAACTGAAAAATCGAGAAATGGAAAAATTGATTAATCGAAAAATCGAAACATCAAAATATCGAAAAATTGAAAAATCGAAGCATCTAAAAAGAGAACAATTGAAAAATTGAAAGATTTAAAACTTAAAAATCAAAAAATTCAAACATCGAAAAGTCGAAAAGTCTATAAATCCAAAATTTAAAAAATCGAAAAATTCGAAAATCGGAAAATGGAAGAATGGAAAAACTGAAAAATTCCAAAATTGAAATATCAAAAAATTAGGAAATCGAAAAATTCAAAAATCGGAACATGAAAAATTGGAAAATCTAACAGCCGAAAAGGCGGAAAATCGAAAAACCGAGAAATCGAAACCTGAAAACTCGAAAAACTGAAAAATCGAATAATTGAAAAATTTAAAAATCAGGAAATTAAACAATGGAAGAATTGAAATTAAAGAAATTGAAAAATCTAAAATCTAAAAATCCCAAAAACTGAAAATTAGAAATATCGAAGAACTGAAAAATCGAGAAATGGAAAAATTGATTAATCGAAAAATCGAAACATCAAAATATCGAAAAATTGAAAAATCGAAGCATCTAAAAAGAGAACAATTGAAAAATTGAAAGATTTAAAACTTAAAAATCAAAAAATTCAAACATCGAAAAGTCGAAAAGTCTATAAATCCAAAATTTAACAAATCGAAAAATTCTAAAATCAGAAAATGGAAGAATCGAAGAACTGAAAAATTGCAAAATTGAAATGACAAAAAATTGGGAAATCGAAAAATCGGGAAATCGAAACTTCGGAAACTAGAAAAACTGAAAAGTTTTTAAATCGAAAAATTGAATAATCGATGGATCCAGAAATTGGAAAATTCCCAAAATTGAAATGTGGAAAAACTAAGAAATCGAAAACTTGAAAAATCAAAATATAGAGAACTGAAAAATTGGAAAATCAAAAATCGCGAAATCGAAAATTGAAAAATTAAAATCTCGAAAATTTGAAAAATTGAAGCATGAAAAAATACAAAAATTTTAAAATTGAATGATTTAAAATTTAAAAATCAAAAATTCAAACATCGAAAAGTCGATAACTCCAAAATTTTAAAAATCGACAAATTCAAAAATTGGAAAATGGAAGAATCGAAAAACTGAAAAGTTGCAAAATTGAAATAACAAAAAATTGGGAAATCGAAAAATTAAAAAATGGGAACCATGAAAAATTGGAAAATCTAAAATCTAAAAATCCCAAAAACTGAAAAATAGAAATATCGAAAAACTGAAAAATCGAGAAATCGAAAATTTTAAACATCGAAGATCTGAAAAACCGAAAAATCGAAATACGAATAGTCGTAAAATCGAAACATCAAAAAATCGAACAATTGAAAATTCTAGAAACTGAAAGATTCCCAAAATTGAAATGTTGAAAAATTGAGAAATCGGAAACTTGAAAAATCAATATCGAGAATTGAAATATTGAAAAATCAAAAATTGCGAAATCGAAAATCTAAAATTCAAAAAATTGAAAAATCGAAGCATCCAAAAAGAGAAAAATTGAAAAATCGAAAGATTTAAAACTTAAAAATCAAAAATTCAACATCGAAAAGTCGAGAAAAGTCTTTGAAGCCAAAATTTAAAAAATCGAAAAATTTTAAATCGGAAAATGGAAGAATCGAAAAACTGAAAAATTGGAAAATCTAATAGCCGAAAAAGCGGAAATCGAAACTTCGGAAACTAGAAAAACTGAAAACTCAAAAAATCAAAAATTTTAAAAATCGGAAAATTGAAAAATCTAAAATCTAGAAATCCTAAAAACTGAAAAATAGAAATATCGAAAAACTGAAAAATCGAGCAATCGAAAAATCAAAAATTTTAAACATCAAAATCGCAAAAATTTCAAAATCTGGAAACTGAAAAATTCCCTGAAATGTTGAAAAATTAAGAAACCTAAGGCCCGGTTTATAGAACGTCGTGTTAAATTTTAACAGTGAGTTAAGTTAACTCGCATTCCCATTGGCTGAAGTACCTGGTTTTGACCAATGAGATGTCAGCATTTCAAATTAACTGAATGTTAAAATTTAACACGCAATTAAATTTTAACTCGCGTTCTATAAACCGGTCCTAAAACTTGAGAAATGTAAAATTCGAAAAGTCGAAAAATTTTATGAATCGAAAAACCGAGATGGCAAGAAATCGAATAAAATTAAAAAGTAGAAATATCCAAGAACTGAAAAATTGAAAAATCAAAAATCGAGAAATCTAACATTTAAAAAATTGAAAAATTAAAATATCGAAAACTTGAAGAATCGAAAAACAGAAAAATCGTAACATCCAAAAAATCGACAAATTGAAAGTTTTAAAAATGAAGAATCAAAAATTCAAAAATCGAAAAGCCGGAAAGTCGAAAAATCTAAAATTTAAAAAATTGAAAAATCGGAAAATGGAATAATCGAAAAACTGAAAAATTCCAAACCAGAAACGCCGAAAAATTGGGAAATCGAAAAATTGAAAAATCGATACATCGAATGATCGGAAAATCGACAAGCCAAAAAGTCGGAAAATCGAAAAACCGAAAACGGAAACTTCGACACATTGAAAAACTGAAACATCGAGAAATCGAAAAGTCGAGAAGTTGAAAAATCGGAAAATTGAAAAATCGAAATAGCCCGAAATCGAAAATTAACAATTGAAAAATTGGAAATTTATTAAAAAATCAGAAAACTGAAAAATCGAAAAATCAAAAAATTGAACAATCGACAAATCGAAAAAGTGGAAAATCGAAAAATCAGGAAATTAAGCAATCGAAAAATGGAAACATCAATCGAGAAATTGAAAAATAAAAAATCTTAAGAATCGATAAGTCGAAAAATCGGAAGATTGAAGTCGAAAAATTGAAAAATGAAATAAAAAAATCCCAAAACTTGAGAAATCGAGAAGTCGGAAAATCAAAAATTTTAAAAATCGGAAAGTTACAAAATAAAAAACCGCAAAAATCGAGAGTTGGGATTGAAAAACTGAAAAATCGGCAAATTGAGAAATCAAAAATTCGAAAAACCAAAAATCGATTAATAGAGGAATTGAGAAGCCGAAAAATCGAAAATTTAGAAACGTTAAAATTTGAAAAATTCAAAAATCCAAAAATTTAAAAATCGAAAAATTGAAGAATCCAAAACCTGAAACTTCGGAAATTCAAAAAGCGAAAAATGAAAAAATCGAGAATCGAAAATTTGAAGAATCAAAACATCCAAAAATTGAAAAACTGGAAAATCTAAAATTTGAAAATCGAATAAGAAAAAATCTAGAAATAAAAAATCAAAAGGTCGAAAAATCTAGAAATCAAGAAGTAGAAAAATCTAAAAAGTAAAATATCGAAAAATTGAAGCTGAAAAATTAAAAATTGAAATAATGAAAAATCCCAAAACTTATTTACATACCGAATAATTGCAAAAACCGAAGAAAAATTGAAGAATCGTAAAATTGAAAAATCCAAAAACTTTGAAAAATTGAGAATGCGAAAATTTGAAAAATCGAGAAATGAGGAAGTCGGAATATCGAAAAATTGAAAAATCAAAAGAGTAAAAAATGGAAAGATTGAAATCGAAAAATAGAAAAATCGACAAGCCAAAAAGTCGGAAAATCGAAAAACCGAAAATGGAAACTTCGAAACATTGAAAAAGTGAAACATCGAGAAATCGAAAAGTCGAGAAGTTGAAAAATCGGAAAATTGAGAAATCGAAATAGCCCAAAATCGAAAATTAATAATTGAAAAATTGGAAATTTATTAAAAAATCGGGAAACTGAAAAATCGAAAAATCAAGAAATTGAACAATCGAAAAATCGAAAAATTAAAAATTTTAAAATTCGAAAAATCAGGAAATTAAGCAATCGAAAAATCGAAACATCGATCGAGAAATCGAAAAATAAAAAATCTTAAGATTCGAGAAGTCGAAAAATCGAAAAATTGAAGTCGAAAAATTGCAAAATGAAATAAAAAAAATCCCAAAACTTGAGAAATCGAGAATTCGGAAAATCAAAAATTTAACAAATCGAAAAGTTGCGAAATTTAAAACCGCAAAAATCGAAAAAAGTTGGGATTGAAAAACTGTAAAATTGAGAAATTGAGAAATCAAAAATTCGAAAAACCAAAAATCGATTAATAGAGGAATTGAGAAGCCGAAAAATCTAAAATTTAGAAACGTCAAAAATTGAAAAATTCAAACATCCAAAAATTTAAAAATCGAAAAAAAAACTGAAACTTCGGAAATTGAAAAAGCGAAAAATGAAAAAATCGAGAATCGAAAATTTCAAGAATCGAAAAATTAAAGAGTCGAGAAATCAAAACATCCAAAAATTGAAAAACTGGAAAATCTAAAATTTAAAAATCTAGAAATAAAAAATCAAAAGGTCGAAAAATCTAGAAATCAAGAAATAGAAAAATCGAAAAAGTAAAATATCGAAAAATTGAAGCTGAAAAATTAAAAATTTAAATAATGAAAAATCTCAAAACTTATTTACATACCGAATAATTGCAAAAACCGAAGAAAAGTTGAAGAATCGAAAAATTGAAAAATCCCAAAACTGAAACATCAAAAAACTGATAAATCAAAAAATTGAAAAATCGAGAAATCAAGAACCCTGAAAAATCGAAAAATTGAAAAACCAAGAAATCGAGAAATCAAAAAGTCAGGAAATTGAAAAGTCGAAAGACCAAAAAATCGATTAATCAAGAAATTGAAAAATCTAAAAATTAGAAACGTCAATAATTGAAAAACTCAAAAATCGGAAAGTGAAAAAAACGAGAGAAAGAAAATTTGAAGAATCGATAATCGAAAACCGAGAAATTAAAGAATTGAAGAATAAAAAACTGAAATTTCCCAAGACTGAAATGTCTAAAAATTGAGAAATCGAATAGCCGAAAAATAAAAAATTTGAAAAATTGACAAATCGAAAAATTCTTATCAGTACAGAGTGAGTTAGTTAAAAGGGGAGAACTTTTTTATATGTAACTTATATTAACGAATTTAGTTTATAAATAAAGACGAATGGGTTCCATGTATGCATCACTTCATCAACATGAAATAATTAATAGAAAGCAAAAAAATTTAAAAAAATCGTCACATTTTTTTTAAATTCATCTGAATTTATATATATGTACCTTCAAATATCTTCGTAACATAATGCATTCGAAACAAAGGCAGTGGCGGAATCTGGGTGTTTAGGGTATAACCATTATGAATCAGGAAAACAAGCTCTATGAATTTTTTCTTTTTAGGAATTATAACAAAAAATAGAATTCGTTTTTTTATGCAACTTAATACAAATTTCGCACCGAGATATAAAAGTTGCACTGATTTTCAGCAAAATCTACATTGTCAAGAGCCGATTTACATTTCTAAATAGAATTAGCTTTGTCGACGCTCTGGTACCTAACATGTTTAATGGTAATTTTGATTAATTTGATCCACCATTTGAGATGAAACACCATACACACATCCTGTACACAAGATAATACGTTAAGGCGTAAAGTCTGAACAATAAAGATGATAGTTTGAATAATTTACACGTACATAGTAATTACACTCGTTTAAGTTTGCATTAAATTGAGTTAATACTACCTACGCTTTGAATCCAGTTAAATTAGGGCCCCAATCTATATTTACTAGGGAATTACAAAACAGAAACAACAGTAAACGCTAAATAATGCAACAAGAAACATGAACTATGGTTCGAATTTAGTATTTATGAACATGATATGCCTAGCCGGGCTAATTATTATCGTAATTAACACCACATGCATGTATAGGGTGTACCAGAAGTGAATACTGAGTTTTTGTCTGAAATAGAAAAAACGTGTTTCGTTATCGACTGTCATAATCCGCGTACAGACTTTAAGAAGTCATAAAATGGCAACGCCTTTTCTCAGACACATCAAATCCCTTTAGTACAATGAAAGCTCAGTGACACAAAGCAATAAAACCTGATTCCAAATTACCACAATTATGGTCGTCAAAGTCACCCCATTTAGGGGATTATTTACAGTAATGGTCTAGTAACAGGTTTACAGTGCTCATTTGCTGTTGTGTTGACGCTAGAAGCGAACATAAATAAAACCTAAATGCATGTACACAACGTCTTTATTAAATCCAATTTCATCTAGCTTTAGTATCTTAGACGTAACCTCTTCTGGGATTGTTATTCAAAGAAACAAACCGGGGTCTGTTTATAACAGGAGATGCGGGTATTTCGGAGGTAAAATGTACCTTGAGGCTGACGTCTTTACTAATAGAGTGACTACTCTATTAATAAAGCTTTGGTCGAGCAAGCAATTAGTAATTAAGGTTCAACAGCCGATCTAGCTTCACAAACGAAGTCTTAGAGTCTCGTTTGGTTAATTTAATTAGGAGAAAAACCCGAACCCCAGGTGCTCAGGAGGGATCCACAAAGGTAGTGGTTGTTTTATTTGCGGATTTTACTAATTTAATTAAAAACTAAGACCCAAGGAAGTTCGTGGCTTTGACTCGAAAAATAATAAGCTCGGAAAAAGCGCACCGGCTGAAAACTGACCTTGACTTCACCAATCAGAGCCAAGATCTCCATTAATGTTAGCCGTGCTTTAGAATAAAAACTATATAAATAAACAATTGAGCGAAGGCGCGTCCGCCCTAAAACACACGAGAACTTAAAACAACACACTTCCATTACAAGAGGAAATCTCTGAGCTTATCTCAACACAAAGCAAAAATCCCAAGTGTAGAACTTATCCTAGACTAATATTTCTTTACTTAAAACAAAGCACACAAACACTCAAACCGGAGAAAACCCTTGCAAAACTTAATTTTAACTCTAGTTCGAGATATGACTCCCCGACCCGTCTTACTTTTCCCGGGATAGACAAAGCCATTCCTCCAGGATCACTCCAAGGTCAAACAAAATAACATCAGGATCCTACATCATGTTGAACCCAATTTTCGCCCAATCCAATAACCCCTAACCCTCGTCAAAGAGCGAAGACGTCATCGCCAAGTCGAATTATACAGGGCGTTCATCACTTCCTGGACGACCCACAAATCGGTTCTATAATTGGAGAGACACCGAAATGGACCGAAAAATTCTACCAACCTTGCAGGACGAATGTTTGACTCAAAAACGGTCGTAATTTCTCTTGACGTAGTTATTTGCTCTGGTGAGTCCGAAATTATACTGAGCCATTAAATTCCATTTGAACAATTCACTGGTACACAGGAAACTAGGCTGTGTACATTGAAATAGCGGCCTTGATGCGATTAAAGTTTAAATCTTGTCGCCGATAAATTCTGATCTAGGGGGTGTTAATGGTAACATTGGTAACTGTAATACAGGTGGAGGGAAATTTGGAAATTATTGCGATTTCTGCTTCGATTGTTTTAATACTTCGATGTAAAAATTGGTCGAATTTCGACTAAACTTCTTCCTTTTTGACTTGGATTTCTCAATTCTTCAATTTTTCATTCTTTTTATAGGTTTTCTGTTTTTCGATTTTTCGAATTTTTTAATTTTTAGGTTTTGCAGTTTTTCTGTTGGCGTTTATCGAGTTTTCAATGTTTCAATTTTATAATTTTTCGATTTGCAAAATTTTCATTTTTAAAGATTTCAGATTTTCCAACTTTTGGATGATTCAATTTTTAGATTTTACAATTTTTCGATTTGGAGTTCACGAATTTTTCATTTTTAACTTTTCAATTTTTCGTTTCGTTGAAAATTATGCAATTTCGGACTTTTTAGGTTTTCAATTTGCAATTTTTCGGTATTCAATTTTTCATTTTTTTTTTAGATTTTTCATTCTTCGTTTTTTTCGGTTTCATGATTTTTTAATTTTTCGTTTCTTTCATTTTTGATTTGTAATTTTTCAAATTTTCAATATGTAATATGTAATGGACATTAAAACTCTTTCATTTATTCGACTTCAGTTTTTCATTTCTTAAAATTTTCGATTTCCAATTTTTCGTTTCGGTTGTTTATTTTCTGTTTTTACAATTTCGATATTTTTAACTTTTCGTTTCTTCAATTCTTCGATTTTCAAATTTTTGAATGCTTCATTTTTTAGATTTTGCAATTTTTTTATTTGCAATTTCACGAGTTTTCAATTTTTAATTGTCCAATTTTTCAGTTTTTCATGTTTTCAATTTTTCGATTTGGAATTTTTCGCTTTTTCAATATCCTGATTTTATAATTTTTTTTTTCCAATGTGAAATTTTTCAATTTTTGCCTTTTTCAATTTTTCGATGTGCAATTTTTCAATTTTCAATTTTCCGATTTTTCAACTTTTAGATTTTTTGTTTTTCGTTTTCTCCATTTTAGGTTTTTCAGTTTCTTGATCTTTCAATTTTTCGTTTCTCCAATTTCGATTTGCAATTTTTCTAGTTTTCATTTTAAATACATAGGTATGTAGTACTAATTGTAATTTTTAAAATGTTTCACTTTTCAATTTTACGATTTTAGAATTTTTCCATTTTTCAATTACTGGATTTTACTATTTCACTTATTCAATTTTTTAATTTTTCGATTTTTCAATTTCTCGATATTTAATTTTTTAATTTTTCCATGTTAAAAGTTATTCGACTACAATTTTGGCGATTCTATAATTTTTCGATTTTAAAATTTTTGGGTTTTCCAATATTTCAATTCGATTCGTTTTTTCTTCTTTCCAATTTTTCGATTCATTAATTTTTTTCAATTTTTAAGTTTTCCCGATTTTTAGTTTTTCACTATTTCAATTTTTTGTTTCTTCAGTTCTTCCATTTGCAATTTTTTTATTTTTGTATTTTTTCCAATTTTTTGGTTTTTCGATTTTTCAGTTGTTCAAGTTTTCGAATCAAAAAAATGGAAAAACTGCAAAATAATAAACATCAAAAATCAAAAATGAAATTACAAAAAAAATAGAAACTTTGAAAAATCTAAAAATTGGAAATCAAGGACAAAAAAATGAAAAATCGAAAGATAAAAAATTGAGAAACTTAAAAAAACAAAATATTGTAGAATCGAAATTTTCAATATTATAGAAATCGGAAAATCGGTTAATTGGAAATTCAAAAATGGCAAAATTTAAAAATTAAAAAACTGGAAAATCGGGGAATTGAAAAATCAAGGATTAAAGATCTGAAAAATTATTGAATAAACGAAACATTATAAAATCCAAAGAAACATTGAAAAAATAAAGGAATGAATACTCAAAATACTCGGGAAAATAAAAAATAAAATTCAAAAACTTAAAAAATTTGAAAAATCGAAAAATTAAAAATTCGTAAACTGAAAAATCGAAAAATGGGAAAATTTCAAAACTGCAAAATTACAACTCGAAAATTGAATAATTTAGAAGCGGGGAAACTGAAAAACTGAAAAAATTGGAATTGAAAAAACGAAAAATTATGAAATCGAAACATGAAATGTCGAGAAAATGAAAAGTTGAACAAACTGAAGAAAATCAAAAACGAAAAATTGTGATATTTCAATTTTTAATGATTTTTCGATTTTGCAATTTTTCATTTTTTACAGTTTTTCGATTTTGCAAATTTTTTAATTTTTAGGTTTTGCAGTTTTTCTGTTGGAGTTTATCGAGTTTTCAATATTTCAATTTTGTAATTTTTTGTTTTTTCAATTTTCATTTTTTTTTAGATTTTTCATTCTTCGTTTTTTAAATTTTAGATTTTTCGGTTTCATGATTTTTTAATTTTTCGTTTCTTTCATTTTTGATTTGTAATTTTTCAAATTTTCAATATGTAATATGTAATGGACATTAAAACTCTTTCATTTATTCGACTTCAGTTTTTCATTTCTTAAAATTTTCGATTTCCAATTTTTCGTTTCGGTTGTTTATTTTCTGTTTTTACAATTTCAATATTTTTAACTTTTCGTTTCTTCAATTCTTCGATTTTCCAATTTTTGAATGCTTCATTTTTTAGATTTTGCAATTTTTTGATTTGCAATTTCATAACTTTTCAATTTTTAATTGTCCAATTTTTCAGTTTTTCATGTTTTCAATTTTTCGATTTGGAATTTTTCGCTTTTTCAATATCCTGATTTTATAATTTTTTTTTCCAATGTGAAATTTTTAAATTTTTGCCTTTTTCAATTTTTCGTTGTGCAATTTTTCAATTTTCAATTTTCCGATTTTCCAACTTTAATTTTTTTATTTTTCGTTTTCTCAATTTTAGATTTTTCAGTTTCTTGATTTTTCAATTTTTCGTTTCTTCAATTTTGATTTGCAATTTTTCTAGTTTTCATTTTAAATATATATGTAATACTAATTGTAATTTTTAAAATGTTTCACTTTTTCAATTTTACGATTTTTAGAATTTTTCCATTTTTTAATTTCTCGATATTTAATTTTTTAATTTTTCCATAAGTGTTATAAGTTATTCGACTACAATTTTGACGATTCTATAATTTTTCAATTTTGCAAAATAATAAAAATCAAAAATCAAAAATGAAATTACAAAAAAAATAGAAAAATCGAAAGATAAATTACTTAATTGGAAATTCAAAAATGGCAAAATTAAAAAAATTAAAAAACGGGAAAATCGGGAAATTGAAAAATCAAGGATTGAAGATCTGAAAAATTATTGAATGAAGGAAACATAAAATCCAAAGGAACATTGAAAAAATAAAAGAAATGAAAAACTCAAGATTACGATATAAAATCGGGAAAATGAAAAATAAAAATCAAAAACTTAAAAAATTGAGGACACAAAAATTTGAAAAATCGAAAAATTAAAAATTCGGAAACTAAAAAATGAAAAATTGCAAAAATGCTAAATTACAACTCGAAAATTGAATAATTTGAAAGCGGGGAAACTGAAAAACTGAAAAAATTGGAATTGAAAAAACGAAAAATTATGAAATCGAAACATGAAATATCGTGAAAATGAAAAGTTGAACAAATTGAAGAAAATCAAAAACGAAAAATTGTGATATTTAATGTTTTTATGATTTTTCGATTTTGCAATTTTTCATTTTTTACAGTTTTTCGATTTCTCAATATTTGGCGATTTTTTCGATTTTTGATTTTTAATTTTTCGATTTTTTAATTTTTCAACTTTTCGAATCAAAAAAATGGAAAACAATTATAAAAATGAAAAATCAGAAATTAAATTACAAAAAAATACATGTAATGAAAACTGAAAAATCTAAAAATTGGAAATCAAAAAAAAAAAATAAAATCGAAAGAAATTTTGAACAAATTAAGCAAATGAGAAAAACGAAAAATTGTGATATAAAAATTCAAAAAATCTGGAAAATTTGCAATAAAAATCAAGAACTTGAAAAAATGAAGAGACGAAAAATTGAAAAATCGAAATACTAAAACTTGAGAAACTGGAAAAACGAAAAGTGAAACATTGTAATATCGAAAAATCGCAAAATTGAAAAAATTAAAGTCGAAAAAACGAAAAATTTTGAAACAAAACATTGAAAAATGGATAAATTTTAAAAATAAAAAAAACGAAAAATGAAAAAAACTAAAAATTGTGATATAAAATCGGGAAAATGAAAAATAAAAATCAAGAACCTGAAAAATTGAGGAAACGAAAATTTGAAAAATCGAAAAATTAAAAATTCGGACACTGAAAAATCGAAAAACGGGAAAATTTCAAAACTGCAAAATTACAACTCTAAAATTGAATAATTTGGAAGCGAGGAAACTGAAAAACTGAAAAAAATAGAATTGAAAAAACGAAAAATTATGAAATCGAAACATGAAATGTGGAGAAAATGAAAAGTTGAACAAATTGAAGAAAATCAAAAGCGAAAAATTGTGATATTTAATTTTTTTGATTTTTCGATTTTGCAATTTTTCATTTTTTACAGTTTTCCGATTTCTCAATTTTTGGCAACTTTTTAAGATTTTTGATTTTTAATTTTTCAACTTTTCGAATCAAAAAAATGGAAAAATCGCATAATTATAAAAATGAAAAATCAAAAATGAAATTACAAAAAAATACATATAATGAAAACTTTGAAAAATCTAAAAATTGGAAATCAAGAAAAAAAAATAATATCGAAAGAAATTTTGAAAAAATTAAGCTAACGAAAAATTGTGAAATAAAAAATTTAAAAAATCGGGAAAATGGGTAATAAAAATCAAGAAATTGGAAAAACGAAGAAACGAAAAATTGAAAAATCGAAATACTAAAAATTGAGAAACTGGAAAATCGAAATGAAAAATTGTAATATCGAAAAATTGCAAAATTCAAAAAATTAAAGTCGAAAAAAGGAAAAATTTTGAAACAAAACATTAAAAATGGAAAATTTTTAAAAATAAAAAAAACGAAAAATGAAATAACTAAAAATTGTGATATAAAATCGGGAAAATGAAAAATAAAAATCAAGAACCTGAAAAATTGAGGAAACGAAAATTTGAAAAATTTAAAAATTCCAAATTGAAAAATCACAACTCGGGAAAGTGAATAATTTGGAAAGTTGAAAAAAATTGAAGAAAATCAAAAACGATGATATCAAAAACTGGTTGAAGGCACATAAATCCAGATTTTTCAAAAAATTATAAGACTTGATTATTTTTTTATGATACGATTTTTTTATGATTTTTCGATTTTGCAATTTCTCGTTTTTTTCAGTTTTTCGATTTTCACTTTTTCAACTTTTCGAATCAAAAAAATGGAAAAATTGCAAAATATAGAAATTGAAAAATCAAAAAAGAAAAAATATAAAATGGAAACTTTGAAAAATCGAAAGACTAAAAATTGATTGCATAAATTAAAGATTAAATATTGTGAAACCAAATACTGACAATTAAAGAAATCGAATAATTGTTTAATCCAAAAATTTTAAAACTAAATTTAAAAAACTGTAAAAGCGAAGAAATGAAAAATTGAATAAGGGAAAAATTATAAAGTCGGAAGAAAAATTGTAAAATCGAAAACAAAGGAAAGTAAATACTTATATCCAGATTTTTTGAAAAATTATAAAATTAATTTTTTTATAATAACCCTTAATACTAATAATAACAGTGCTGTATTCGGAAATTTTAGGGAAAATGGAGTGAGTGGTTCTTGATTTAATCACCACAATAAACTACCTCATTCATAAAATTTTTGAATCACCCTGTGTAAGTAATTCTAAAAACGGGAACCTTAAAATGTTTTCAAGATTTCAGAGCATTCGGTTTTGCAGTTTCAAAGTCAAATTTCAAAATGTTGTCATCCCACTGGTGGTGGAGTTGATTAGCCAAATTTTGAATGATATTTTACCATCCATATTCCTTATATACATACAAAATTTGACAACAATGGGTCCAGTAGTTTCGGAGATTATGTTTCTATTGAAAACTGATACAGACCACAGACAGACGGAAACGGGAGACCAGTTTTTTCGTGCTCTAGAGGCCATGAAACGTCTAGAAAACATGAAAGTGGCAATTCGTCCTTTTTTTGTTGCAAAAACATAAGTCGCACTATATTAAATTAGAAACTTTCTTGCATTACTAATGGACGTTTTAAGTTATGTTTACGACTGCGGGTAAAGTTTAATTAAACTATACGTTACTCAAATACTCACTCTGTGTGCAATTTGAACCCGTATTTAACAAACACACTTAGGGGCGAAAACTCACAATTCCCCGTTTAACTCACATTTTTATTTTTTCTACCGCTGAATCGATTTAATCCCGATACTCTACAAGCAATACAAATAATTTTCAATTACCCTAATTCAGGGTGGGAACACGCAACCCTCTGGCGTGAAACTCATCCCCAATCGATGATCTAAAAATAAAAAAGTAAAGTCGGGTGTTGTACCGTCGCGAAAGGTCGTGAACTGAATCCATATTAGGTTGGCAACGCTGAAACGCACTGCAAAGATATTAAAGTCGATGTCACGAAACGGTGAACAAACTAACAAATGAAAAAGAAAACACAAAAAAGCTGCGACGCAAAATTAATTATTAATCCTGGCGAAAAATTGATGACGTCACGAAGTTCGTTAATAAAGCTCGATTTCCGTACCCCTATCATTTAAAACTGAAATATCCATTGACATTGTAAATTATAACAACTGTCTGACGTGTCTGTGACCACCTTCCGCTTTTTGCCGTGACAGGTGGTAAGTGACCCAGCTGACTCACCCATGCCCAACGGAGCCGAATCGACCGCCACCGGGGTCAACAAAACTCGGCTTGGGTGTGTCCATCTCCCATCTCTACGATTTAATGAACTTCGATTTCCAGCCCTGCTTTCAAAGGCAACATTTTTAAATTTCCATTCTCAAAAGAATTGCAGGAAGCGTGCTCGAAATCCAATTACGAGATGAGTTAGTCAAGTGGGGAATTATTTTTTTCTGTTTGTTGTTCAATTCGGTTCGAGCCGAGAAAAATGGGTTTTATAAAAACAATTTCAAGGTTATCTTATTCGTTTCAATTATTATTATTGGAGATGCGCTGATGTCACGGATGAGTATTGTTTTAAGTGCGACAGGGAGGCGGTTTAAGACAAAAGCTGTTACGGTTTTTGTGCATGGAATTTGAAAAACTGGCTTGAAGTGGATCATTAGGTGTGTTTAATGCGATTACGGTGACAAAGAATGTGAGTCAACAGAAGTCATGAAATCACTGTGACAGCTTTAACGTGGTGATAATGTCAATGTAAACGAACAAAGGTGATTAGTTTTCGAGCTAATTATAACTTTTATCGAAATTTCTAGTAACGTGATTAGGCGCGCTTTGACGCTAAATTGGTGTTTTTATTGTCCAGAACCGCGGTTTTTAATCGAAAAATCGCCACAAGGGGGTTAAATATATTGATCGCTGTTGAATAATAACGTAGTCCTTTGATGTTTTCTTAAAATTAGACGGGATTATTCCACTCGATTGCGTTCTATTGCAATTAAACGGTCAATTTAAACGGAAAACGTAACTAATTTTGGTTTTTTACTTGTCGAACGTATATGGGTTTTCAATTTTATGAAATCACATTTTCTTATATGTGTAGTTTATGAATCCGCGTTGAACATTTTGTAATTCAACTGTGAAGCTACGAAACGTTTTGCAAATGTTTCAAAAAAATTGATGACGTCATGTTAGAATCTTGACTAAGAAATCCTGTTTAAAATAAACAGAATATTGTTGTAGTTTATGAATGCATTCACTCACTTTTTTGGCTCATTCATTATTTTTGTTGAGTCACTCTGTATAAGCAATTCAAAAAAATATTAATGATGAATGACAAGGATGGACTCATCATATTTGCACATTTTAGAATTTATTCGGCACAATTTTGTGGCGACGTCATCAGTTTTTTGGAGGGGATAAACAGTTTTTCATTACAAATTTACCATGCTTACGATACATTTAAAACGTCTGCAAGATATCACAACATTCACTTTTGCAGTTTCTGATTTGACCCTGTATAAATTCTAAAAACGTCATTTTTGAAAAAGTCGTCTAAAAATTCTCAAAAAATTCAGGGTTGTAGACCTTGAGGTGCTGATTCCAAAAATGCAGCGTCTAGGATCAATATTTTCGTAAAATTCGGTGTGAAATCCGAATTTTTTGGAATTTTTAAAAATGTCGATATTTCAATGGACGATTTAGATTTTTCAGTTTCTCGTTTCGTCAATTTTTGTATTGAAAATTTTTCTAGTTTTCATTTTGAATAAATAATGACAATAATTTAAAAAATTTTTCACTTTCAATTTTACTATTCTAATAATTGGATTTTTCGCTTTAATTTTTCTTTTTTCTAAAATTTTCTACTTGCAATTTTTTATTTTCTTTATTTTTACAATGTTTCGATTTTTCAGTCTATCGATTTTATAATTTTGTGTTTTTTGAATTTTTCATTCCTTCAATTTTCATTCCCGTTTTAACTTTTTTGTTTCAATTTTTCGAGTTTTCAATTTTAAATTTTGAAATTTTGAAATTTAAAAATAATAATGGTTATAATAATACCATTTATTGCAATTAAGGTAAAATGGGCGATTCTGGAAAAACGGTTGGAGTTATCGAAGAAATGAGGCCTGGAGTGACTTCTGACCCGAAATCTACAACATAATGTATTTAGTAAAATTTAGAAAATCGTCGAAAATGCGTTGAAATTTGCGTTGTGGAAAATTTCATTTTTGAAAAAGTCGTCCAAAGATTCTCAAAAAATTCAGTGTTATAGATCTTGAGGTGCTGATTCCAAAAATATAGCGTCTTTAGGATCATGGACCAATATTTTCGTAAAATTCGGTGTGAAATCCGATTTTTTTGAAATTTTAAAAAAATGTATCCAGTTAAATTTCAAAAATCGTCGAAAATAGGTCGAAATTTGCATAAAGTTCATTTTTGAAAGTCGTCTAAAAATTCTCAAAAATTCAAGGTTATAAATCTTGACGTGCCGATTCCAAAAATATAGCGTATTTAGGGTTACGCAGCAATATTTTCAAAAAAGGCAGTGTGAAATTCGAATTTTTTGAAGTTTTTAAAAATTGCTATATTTCAATGAGAGATTCTGGAAAAACGTCGAAAATTCTTTGATTTGCAATTCTTCGGTTTTTCAATTTTAGATTTTTCAGTTTCATTATTTTTCAGTTTCTGTTTCGTCAATTTTTGTATTGAGAATTTTTCTAGTTTTCATTTTAAATAAATAATGACAATAATTTTTAAAATTTTTCACTTTCAATTTTACTATTCTAATTATTGGGTTTTAAATTTTTTACATTTATCCGTCCGATTTTTCAATGTTTCCATTTTTAATTTTCAATTTTTCGCTTTAATTTTTATTTTTTCGAAAATTTTCTATTTGCAATTTTTTATTTTTTTTTTTTTTTACAATGTTTCGATTTTTCAGTCTATCCTTTCATTCCTTCAATTTTTCGAGTTTTCATTTTTAAATTTTGAAAATTTGAAGTTGCAGTTTAAAAATAATAATGGTAATAATAATACCATTTATTGCAATTAAGGTAAAATGGGCGATTCTGGAAAAACGGTTGGAGTTATCGAAGAAATGAGGCCTGGAGTGACTTCTGACCCGAAATCTACAACATAATGTATTTAGTAAAATTTAGAAAATCGTCGAAAATGCGTTGAAATTTGCGTTGTGGAAAATTTCATTTTTGAAAAAGTCGTCCAAAGATTCTCAAAAAATTCAGTGTTATAGATCTTGAGGTGCTGATTCCAAAAATATAGCGTCTTTAGGATCATGGACCAATATTTTCGTAAAATTCGGTGTGAAATCCGATTTTTTTGAAATTTTAAAAAAATGTATCCAGTTAAATTTCAAAAATCGTCGAAAATAGGTCGAAATTTGCATAAAGTTCATTTTTGAAAGTCGTCTAAAAATTCTCAAAAATTCAAGGTTATAAATCTTGACGTGCCGATTCCAAAAATATAGCGTATTTAGGGTTACGCAGCAATATTTTCAAAAAAGTCAGTGTGAAATTCGAATTTTTTGAAGTTTTTAAAAATTGCTATATTTCAATGAGAGATTCTGGAAAAATGTCGAAAATTCTTCGATTTGCAATTTTTCGATTTTTCAATTTTAGATTTTGCAGTTTCATGATTTTTTAGTTTCTCGTTTCGTCAATTTTTGTATTGAAAATTTTTCTAGTTTTCATTTTAAATAAATAATGACAATAATTTTTAAAATTTTTCACTTTCAATTTTACTATTCTAATTATTGGATTTTAATTTTTTTGCATTTATCCGTCCGATTTTTCAATGTTTCCATTTTTAATTTTTCAATTTTTTGCTTTAATTTTTCTTTTTTCTAAAATTTTCTATTTGCAATTTTTTATTTTCTTTATTTTTACAATGTTTCGATTTTTCAGTCTATCGATTTTATAATTTTGTGCTTTTTGAATTTTTCATTCCTTCAATTTTTCGATTTGCAATTTTTCTCGTTTTAATTTTTTTTGTTTCAATTTTTCGAGTTTTCATTTTTAAATTTTGAAATTTTGAAGTTACAGTTTGAAAATAATAATGGTAATAATACCATTTATTGCAATTAAGGTAAAATGGGCGATTCTGGAAAAACGGTTGGAGTTATCCCAGAAATGAGGCCTGAAGTGACTTCTGACCCGAAATCTACAAGATAATGTATTTAGTAAAATTTGGAAAATCGTCGAAATTTGCGTTGTGGAAAATTTCATTTTTGAAAAAATGGTCCAAAGATTCTCAAAAAATTCAGTGTGAGATCTTGAGGTGCTGATTCCAAAAATATAGCGTCTTTAGGATCATGGACCAATATTTTGGTAAAATTCGGTGTGAAATCCGATTTTTTTAAATTTTTTTAAAACTGCGATATATCCAGTTAAATTTAAAAAAATCGTCGAAAATGGGTCGAAATTTGCATAAATTTCATTTTTGAAAAAATCGTCTAAAAATTCTCAAAAAATTCAGGGTTGTAGATCTTGAGGTGCTGATTCCAAAAATGCAGCGTCTAGGATCACGGACCAATATTTTTGTAAAATTCGGTGTGAAATCGGAATTTTTTGGAATTTTTAAAATTTCGATATTTCAATGGGCGATTCTGGAAAAACTTCCAAAATTCTTCGATTTGGAATTTTTCGGTTTTTCAATTTTAGATTTTGCAGTTTCATGATTTTTTAGTTTTTCGTTTCGTCAATTTTTGTATTGAAAATTATTCTAGTTTTCATGTTAAATAAATAATGACAATAATTTTTAAAATTTTTCACTTTCAATTTTACTATTTTAATTATTGGATTTTAAATTTTTGCATTTATCCGACTTTTCAATGTTTCAATGTTTAATTTTTCAATTTTTCGCTTTAATTTTTCTTTTTTCTAAAATTTTCTATTTGCAATTTTTCATTTCGGTTTTTTATTTTCTATATTTTTACAATGTTTCGATTTTTCAGTCAATGGATTTTATAATTTTGTGTTTTTTGAATTTTTCGTTCCTTCAATTATTCCTTTTGCAATTTTTTACCTTTTTATTTTTTTTGTTTCTTCAATTTTTCGAGTTTTCATTTTTAAATTTTTCAGTTTTTCAATTTTCCAACTTTTGAATGTTTCACTTTTACATTTTGAAATTTTGAAGTTGCTGATTAAAAATAATAATGGTAATAATAATACCATTCATTGCAATTAAGGTAACATGGGCGATTCTGGAAAAACGGTTGGAGTTATCGAAGAAATGAGGCCTCAAGTGACTTCTGGGGCCCGAAATCAACAAGATAATGTATTTAGTTAAATTTGGAAAATCGTCGAAAATGGGTCGAAATTTGCATAAATTTCATTTTTGAAAAAATCGTCTAAAAATTCTCAAAAAATTCGGCATTATAGGTCTTGACGTGTTGATTTCAAAAATATAGCGCGTTTAGGGTCACGGAGCAATATTTTCCAAATATTCGGAGTGAAATTAGAACTTTTTGAAATTTTTAAAAATAGCTATATTTCAATGAGGGATTCTGAAAAAACGGTTTCGGAGTATTCGGTTTTGCAATTTCAAAGTTAAATTGTAAAATGCTGTTATACAATTTTAATTTTTTTTTAACAAAAATCTATATGCCTAGAGTAAAAACTTAACACGGATTCATAAACTGCATGTGGATGAGTATGTTATTTTATATTAATTTTACGATAAAACTTCCCGATGGACTCTATTACAACCCTTCCTTAGTTCAAACTCGGGAAGTAGAAACACAACCTTAAATGCGAGCGCCACGAGCACGTTTAGATTGCTAGAGTCTCCTCAATATTTTTAGGATTCACCTTTTTTTGAAAATAAAAAATTCTGTTATTAATAATTTAGATCTCATGGACACTGACAAGTAATTTTTAATGACACCTAAACGGGCTCGCTGCGCTCGCATTTTTAACAGTCCTTTTTAGCATCATGCAGTTTTAAGTTTGTTTTATTATAAT
This sequence comes from Zophobas atratus, assembly GCA_022388445.1. Lineage (NCBI taxonomy): Eukaryota > Metazoa > Arthropoda > Insecta > Coleoptera > Tenebrionidae > Zophobas > Zophobas atratus. The sequence goes on from CM039450.1 coordinate 7,360,542, forward strand.
AATCCTACAGACGTCCCTGTGAAGATTAATTATTCTGAAAAAATTGGTCGAGGGTTATTTCGACAGGATAAATGACTTTTGACATCCTCTAATTTATTTTTTTTAATGACGTTATATATTTTTTCAGAATTTTTAGAACTTGTTTTTCTGAATTCACTAGTGTAATACACTCTAATCACCCATGCCCCGCCACTGTCTGATTCGAGCGCATTAGGAAAACACACTTATCTATATTTGGTCTGGACGGACCATGATAGGACACAGATTAACAATTGATCCAAACATATGAATGTATTTTTTAACTTTTTTGAAAGCATCAAGTCACCGCTCTGGGCACTGTAAAAATCCTTCAGACGGATTTTTCCGTGCCAGTATTTACATAATTAGTTCAAAGCTCAGCATCGACCCTAGTGTTTCTTAACTCAACTCATCTCTTATTATTCCAGAACTAGAGCGAGAATTTTAATTGAAACTCTCTTAAAATACGAATCTGTGAAATTCCGGGTTAGTTTTACTTGAAGTTTTTATTTAAAACAATGAAGAACTAATGAAAGTTCTTAATAGTTCGGTTTTTCTGAAACAATAACGCTCTATTGAAACCAAGTTTGCCATTGAAATTATGCTTCTGAAAAGCAGGAACTTGATAAAATAAAATCTATTGAAGGGAATAGCAAACAAGCTGGTGCTCCACCACACTTAAGTGTTAAAATTGCGTTGTTTTTATGATGATCTTTCATCACGTAAAATTTGTTACCTCGTTAGGCGAGCACCCTGTATAGCTTTCCCGTCTTGTAACACCATTAAAACCACCGACATCGGCTTAACTCCGTAATTACCCCACACGTTTCGAATAGCAAACCTCATTTTCGTCGCCCTTTCGAGTCATAATTCCGTTTGCACCCTCGCCATCAATATTCTGCATTTTCCATCATCCCCTACTCATCACATATTCCGTGGATTTGGAGTACATTCTGCGCCTTCGAACAGTTAAATCTGCACCCCTGACTTGCGATATTTGTGCGAATCGAATTTTTGCACCCTCTTATGGCGTTCGGTTTTTGTTTTTCCGCAAACTAGAATTTCAAACGAGGTTTATTTGTTTGTCGAGTGCTCATTTTTGCCGGAGGTTTGGATTGAGCGGACAAATTTAATGGTGCTAAAAGCTATTATTCAGTTTTGTTCGGATTTTTTCTGTTGTTTTCCATTATTCCGATCACGGATTATTCGGTAGTGTGTCATTATAGTACTGTTAGGAATATACCGGAAGATGCGGTGTTTATACCGTCGAATCTGTCGAGTGGAGATCCGCTTTTTACTCACAGAAGCATTACGTGTTTCAGTGCTGGGAACACCGGCAGGAGAAATTTATTGTTGGAGGTTTACAATGCACCTTGCACAGGTGCCGATTTTATGAGGTCTTGATGGAGGTGCAGCGAGTTTTCATGCACGAGGTCGCTTCACTTGCCAACTTGAAGACTAAGTATTAATTTGACTTTTTTTTAATCCAACGTTATTTAATTCACGTTCAATATTAAAATATGGATCAAATGACGTTCTCAAAGTTCAATAATGCGGGATTGTGTATTGTAATATTAATAAACTTGACCATTATCGTTAAACAAACATTCGTTATTAGCTCTAACATGAAATTTAAATACTGACGAGCATTATTCGTTCAATAATAAACAACATTTTAATTACATCGATTTTCAATTTGGCCAGCTTTCCATAGCGACGATGATGAAATGACAAACAGCAATAGTAAATTACATTTTCTGAAAAACGTGGGTAGTTGATACAACATAATCTAATACAAAACATAAATATAATATGCAGTGTTCGAAGGCGTCTGTTTTTAGAAAACAAAATTAGAACGTTGAAGGTGATACATCAAAGTGACGAAGTCACTGACATTTCGGTGTTCGCAGAATTTTTATTTTTTATTATTAAAAAGTTCGCAGTTTCATACGTTCGATGAAATTTTTTTCGTCAGACTAGACACAGAGTAATTGTTAAAATTGTATTTTTATTTAAATTTTCCCAGTTCGTGACACGCATAATTAGCCAAATGGAACTCTTTATTACGATGTCGAGACTTCAAAATGTAGGTCAAACTGCAGAGATTTTGTTGATGAAAAGAATATTAATTAGTTTACGCCCAGAGAAATTAGTCGACTACAGTCTATGAAAATTTATTGCAGAATCTAAATAAATATGCTGAAAATTTGCATCGTTAAATTCCGCTGTGGTGTCTGATAACTTGGACCAGTTAGTTGTTTGTGCTCGGTTGTTATCTCTCTGGGTCAGTAAATATGCTGTACCCTTCCCAAAATATATATTTGTGTATAATTTTATACATTAGTCAGCTTGGCCAATTTTCGATTAGGGAATTAATTTATTATTAATTAATATTATATGGTTACAGTTTATGCTTGCGTTAGTACCGTATGATCGAAAAAAAGATCTCTAGTGAACTGTGAAATTTATTTATAAAATAATGATATTGGAAACATCAACGCCTTCTTTGCATCGAAACATTACTTTAAAAATAAATTTTATGGCCTACTAGACGATTTTTATATTGTATAGCATTATAAATTAAAGGTAAAAATACATGTATACACCCCTATTTTATGTAGAAAAAAAAATGTCTAACAACCATTGAAATTTAATATTGAAAAAAATTTTTGTTGGCATTCCTTGTTTGGTTTGACAGTTAATACCATAAATTATTTAAAAACCAATTTCGTGGCATACCAAATCACTTTTTTTTCATATGGTATCATAAAAATGAAACTATATATAGCGTACCTTTAGAACCCCATTTTAGTTTAATAATAACGTAATCATATTTTGAACATCAAAAGAAATTACAGAATGCGTAAAATTTATTTTTTCATCCCTCCCCCATGAAAGTTTACCTCATTCCTAAAAATCATCAATTACTACATGATAAAGAAAAAAAATATGTTAGCAACCAAGAAATTTAATGTTAAAAAATTGTGTTCCTTTTTCTGTTTAACATTTAATACCAACACAGTTATTTTAAAAATAAATTTCATGGCAAACTAGTCGATTTTTTTTCGATCTTTTGCCATGATAAAGTTAAAATAAAAATATAACTGGGGTACCTTTACACCCCCATTCTAGTTTAATAATGCAGTAGTATTTCGAACAAAAAAAAATTGCAAAGTGTCTAAAATTGATTTATTCGTCTAACCATAAAAATTTATGTTATTAAAAAAGTACAAAAAATTGATTACCATATGATTGAGAAAAAAAATCGTCTAGCAACTATTGAAATTTAATGTTGAAGAATTACGTTGGCATTCCTTGTTCGGTTTGACAGTTAATTCTGACATAATTATTTTAAAAATTAATTTCACGGCAGACTAGACCTTTTTTTTTAACATATTGTATTATAAATTAAAAATAAAACAATATGCAGAGGACCTTTACACCCCTATTTTATTTTAATAATCCAATCAAATTTTGCACATTGAAAATTGTAGAATGCCTAGAATTTATTTCTTCATCCCCTATGAAAATTGACGTCATTCCTAAAAATCGTCAGCTACCACTTGATCGAAAAAAAATCACTTTAGCAAATATGAAATTTAATGTTAAAAAAATTATCTTGACAACAACAACGAGTTCCTTTTTCTGTTTGACACTTAATACCAACAAATTTTTAGCAAATAAATTTCATAGCATACCAGACGATTTTTTTTTTCGATCATGTGGTATTATAAAGTAAAAATAAAAATATATCTAAGGTACCTCTACACCCATATTCTAGTTTAATAATGCAGTAATATTTAGGACATTAAAAAAATTGTAGAACCTCTACAATTCGTCTCCCCATGAAAGTTTAAAAAAATCGTTTTCCCATGAAAGTTTATGTCATTAAAAAAAAACGTCTAGCAACTACTGAAATTTTATATTGAAAAAACTACATTGGCATTCCTTGTACAAAATTATTTTAAAAATAACTTTCATGGCATACTAGATGTTTTTTTTTTCGATCACATGGTACTTTAAATTAAAAATAAAAATATGTCCAAGCTATCTACACACCCCTATTTTAGTGCTTTAGAACGCCTAAAATTGATTTATTCATCTCACCATGAAAGTTATTCCCAAAAATCATGAACTACCATACGATCGAGAAAAAAAATCGTTCAGCAACCTCTGAAATTTAATAATAAAAAAAGACGTTAATATCAACATCGTTATTTTGAAAATAAATTTCATGGCACACTAGACGACTTTTGTCCCGATTATATACTGTATAATATTCAAATGAAGTTTGTTTGTGTTTTGGAAATATTTTTTTTATTTTTTAGAATTCCTTATCTTCTGTTGGCGATTTTGTTGGACATATAACCTCAAAAACTACCAAAATTAACCAAAGTTTGTCTCACCACCCCCACTTTTTAATGATCTCATTTCAAAATTTTGCGTAATTTTTGTTTAAATTTTCTGTAATTTCTGAATCTGCATTTATTTATTACCCTAGACAACCAGATTTTTGGAAAAAAATCAAAATTGTAAAATACATATTTGACGATTTGACTTCAAACAGGAAAACGAATGTTTTTCTTTTAATAATAAGCCATAAAAATGGCAGTTTTTGAATAAAATAAGGGAAACAAAATTATCCCCCACTTAAAATCGGGCAGTCACGTAATATGTGTTGACACAGTTTGTAGGGTGCATATCCAAAATGGCGGCTAGTGTCCATGAAAATAAATCGAACAGGGTTGTTATAAATTATGATCACACTCGTGCCATTAAAGAATAAAAAACCAAAAACTAGATTACTGATTTCATAAATAAGTGAGATTTTAGATTTCTATTATTATTATTAGCAGTATCCTTGTATGAAATGGTAGTCAAATTTGATGACTTGATATTTGACTTGAAATTCGAAAATGGCAATTCCACAACTGGTATTTTAAGGTAGAAATGTCTTTGTCTCGTATTATTTCAGTAATATAACTGAAATAACAAACCCACCAGCAGCCACATAAGCCTATTATTTACATGTTATACACGATATAATCCATCAAGATCATATCGCATTAATTTTTCACCGCTGCAGTAACGATTTCCTCGCCAACAACACTATTACCACAATGGTACTACCAGTACTAGCCACCATTCATTTAAAAACCACAACTCTTACCCATACAAACCCATCACTAATCGCTTTCACACCCTGCTGCCACCCGCAACACCCAGTACTACCACAAAAACCGTCCCTATTCACTGACTTTTCCTGTACGTCCTTAACCCAAAGCAACACCCAACCCATCCAACCAGCTAACCTTGACCATCAACAACACGCATAAACAAACTTTACCTCTGACAGATCGGGATCGTTTCGGATTTTCTCCTCGATGGTGCCGGCCAGCGTCCCTGCGATGACGGCCGCCAAAAAGCAGGCCCGGACCGCGAAAAACATCGCCGGTTTTTGCATTGCACTAACACCTCATTGACTCATGGAGCGTCGGAAAACGAGGAGGATCGGTCGGGTCGGAACGGTCTTTCCTCTGCAAGAAGTCGGAGAAGACTGGAGTTGCACGGATATCCCCTCCAAAGTTTGGAATTGCGCGCCGGACGGGACGCAAGCGCAACGTAGCGACGTAAGGTAAGCAGGAAGAGTCCGGAAATTCCGGGTTGGCGGCTGCAGCGCCCGGAGGAGGAGATTTCGACGGTTTTTTTGCTTGCAGTGTGCATCTAGAGGGGGATATGCACTTTTCAGTGGCGGGGTTGGGAGTTAATGCGTTTTGGAACACCCAGGATGGGAATTTGATCGGGTTTGGGGGTTTTGAGCTGGGTATGGGTGAGGAAAGAAGGTGATGGTCGGGTCCGGGAGGACTCAGTGAAGAGGGTCCGGGCGTACTCCGGAATAGTATCGACCGATGCTGTGAGAAGTTGAGGACCTAGATTTTTTATGTAAACGAATCGTTAATTGGTATTGTAGTACGAAGCAGATTAGATCGGAGTAGTGGAGAATACCGTTCACTCCTAGATTTTACTATTCATACCTAATAAGAGCTGAAACTGTGAACAAATTGTATATGAAAGTTCCAGTGCTTTCAAATATACTTTCCAGTTACAATTTTAATAAATTATACGGGAATTTTATAACGAATGATTACTTTCCAACGTTTCGTAATAAATATAAATAAAATTTATACACAAACCTGAAAGCTCCATTTTACAACCAAATATTTAATTTAATTTTATGGAATAGCAAAGCCAAACAGTATAAATAAATGAGTTTTTCATTTCATTGTTCAAATATTGTTTTATACTGCTAATTATTGTATATAAATATTATTATTCAAATGCAACATACAAAAATTGGTCGAAGGTTTTTTCGAGAGAATTCCCTACAGCCCAGCAAATCCCGCTTCTTAGGAAAACTATAAAAAATTGCGATTTTTGATTTCTGATAACCTCTATAAATTCGAAATCAGTGACCTAACATTTTTTTTGCTCGAATTTTTCAATTTTTAATTTTTTTTGTTTCTTCAATTTTTCGATTTTCAATTTTTCAGTTTTTCAATTTTCCAATTTTTGAAATTTTCAATTTTTAGGTTTTGAAATTTTTCGATTTATTTCTCCATTTTTCAGTTTTTATTTTTACAATTTTCCGATTTTTCAATGTTCCGATTTTATAATTTTTTGTTTCTTCAATTTCACAATTTTTGAATTTTGCAATTTTTTATTTCTTCAATCGTTCGATTTGCAGTTTTTCCTTTCAGTTTTTTTATTGTCTTTAATTTTCAATTTCAAATTTTTTTAATTTTATCATTTTATCATTTTTCTTTTTTTCAATGTATTGCATTTTCCAGTTTTTCGATTTGCAATTTTTAGGTTTTCAGTTCTTCGTTTTTTCAATTTTAGACCTAAATTTTCTCGAGTTTTTCATTTTAAATATGTAATAATAATTATACCTGAAAATAAAATTTCATTTTCAATTTTACGTTTTTAGAATATTTCATTTTTAAAATATTTAAATTTATTCAATTTTTCAATTTTTCCAGTTTTAATTTTTCGATCTTTCATGTTCCAGTTTTTCAGCTTTACAATTTTGACAGTTCCATAATTTTTCTATTTTACAACTTTTGAGTTCTCCAATTTTTCGACTCATTAATTTTTTCGATTTTAAGTTTCTCGATTTTCCAATTTTCAATTTTTCATTTTTTCAGTTTTATCCAATTTTTAATTTTTGACTTTTCAATATTTCGATTTTTCGACTTTTCGATTAAAAAAATGAAAATTTGCAAAATTGTAAAATTGAAAATTTTACAAAATGGAAAAAGATTGAAACATCGAAAAATTAAGAATTGGGAAACTCAAAAATTGAAAAAATGCTAAATCGAAAAAACAAAATTTTGAAAAATTTAAAAACTGGAAAATTCAAGAAATGAAAAATGGAGATTGATGATTTGAAAAATTGAATAAAAAAATGAAAAAAAACAAAAATTTGTGATATAACATCGAGAAAATGAAAATTAAAGAATCGCGAAAATGAGAAATAAAATCAAGAACTTGAAAAATTGAAAAATCGAAAGATTAAAAATTGGGAAACTGAAAAAACGAAAAATAAAAAATTGTATTATCGAAAAATTGCAATCCAAAAAATGAAAAATCGAAAAAATTAAAAAAAAGCACGAAAAAATGTGATATAAAAAATTGTGAAATCAAAGAAAAAGGAAAAACGAAAAATTGTGATATCAAAATCGAGTTAAATAAATCCACATTTTTCAAAAAATTATAAGACTTGATTCCGCGAATTTTGTTTTTTTATGCCATGAGTTTTTTTTATGATTTTTCGATTTTGCAATTTCTCTTTTTTTCTGTTTTTCGAATCAAAAAATGAAAAAAATTGCAAAATTTTGAAACTGAAAAATCAAAATGAAAAAACGAAAAAGTATAAAATGAAAACTTTAAAAAAAACTAAAAACTGGAAATCAAGAACTTGAAAAAATGAAGAAACAAAAAATTGGAACATCGAAAAATTTAAAATTGAGAAACTCAAAAATCGAAAAAATGCAATATCGAAAAGACGAAATACTGAAAAATTTAAAAACTGGAAAACCCCGGGATTGAAAAATTATAATCGAAGTTTTGATAAATTGAATAAAAGAAAATGATAAAATCTAAAGAGACATTGAAAAAACAAAGGAAATGAAAAAAAAACAAAAAATTGTGATATAAAATCGAGAAAATCAAAATTAAAAAATCGCGAAAATGAAAAATACAAATCAAGGACTTGAAAAATTGAAAAATCGAAAATTCAAAAACTGAGAAATTGAAAAATCGGAAAATGAAAAATTGTAATACCGAAAAATTACAAAGTTAAGAAATTGAAACCGAAAAAATGAAGAAACGAAAAATCAAAAAACCTTGAAGTCGAAAAAATGAAAAATTGGAAACATTAAAGAAAACCAAAAACGAAAAGTAATTGTGATATCAAAAAATTGTGAACTCCAAGAAAATGGAAACAGGATAAATTGTGATATCAAAAATTGTTCGAAAGTAAATATCTCCAGATTTTTCAACAAATTATAAGACTTGATATCTCGAATTTTATTTTTTTATGATGATTTTTTCATAATTTTTCATGAACATTCTTGAATTAGAAAAATGAAAAATGAAAAAACCAAAAAGTATAAAATGAAAATATTTAAAAATCTAAAAATTGGAAATCAAGAACTTGAATAAATGAAGGAACAAAAAATTGAAACAGCGAAAAAATGCAAAATCGAAAAAACGAGATATTGAAAAATTTTAAAACTGCGCGAAAATGAAAAATAAAAATTAAGAACTTCAAAAATTGAAAAATCAAAAAACTAAAAACTGAAACGAAAAAATCGAAAAATGGAAATTTATTGTAATATAAAAAATTGCAAAATTGGAAAATTGCAAATCTAAAAATTAAAAAAAATACGAAAATTGGAAGTTGAGAAAATGAAAAATCAGTTGAAGGTAAATACATCCAGATTTTTCAAAAAATTATAAGACTTGATTTCGGGAATTTCATTTTTTATATGATTTGATTTTTTTATGATTTTTCGATTTTGCAATTTCTATTTTTTTTCTGTTTTTCGAATCAAAAAATGAAAAAAACTGCAACATTTTGAAACTGAAAAATCAAAATGGAAAAACGAAAAAGTTTAGAATGAAAGCTTTTAAAAAAATCAAAACCGGAAAACAAGAACTTGAAAAAATGAAGAAACAAAAAATTGGAACATCGAAAAATTTAAAATTGAGAAACTCAAAAATCGAATGCAATATCGAAAAGACGAAATACTGAAAAATTTAAAAACTGGAAAATCCAGGGAATGAAAAATTATGATTAAAGATTTTATAAATTGAATAAAAGAAAATTATAAAATCTAAAGAGACATTGAAAAAACAAAGGAAAAAAAAGCAAATTGTGATATAAAATTGAGAAAATGAAAATTCAAAAATCGCGAAAATGAAAAATACAAATCAAGGACTTGAAAAATTGGAACGAAAAATTGAAAAATTGAAAAATCAAAAACTGAGAAATTGAAAAATCGAAAAATGAAAAATTGTAATACCCAAAAATGAAAAATGAAAAAACCAAAAAGTATAAAATGAAATTTTTTAAAAATTTAAAAATTGGAAATCAGGAACTTGAATAAATGAAGGAACAAAAAATTGAAACAGCGAAAAAATGCAAAATCGAAAAAACGAGATCTTGAAAAATTTCAAAACTGCGCAAAAATGAAAAATAAAAATTAAGAACTTCAAAAATTGAAAAATCGAAAAACTAAAAACTGAGAAGCTGAAAAATCGAAAAATGGACATTTGTAATATAAAAAATTGCAAAATTGGAAAATTGTAAATCTAAAAATTAAAAAAAAAATACGAAAATTGGAAGTCGAGAAAATGAAAAATCGGTTGAAAAAAATAAAATAAAAAATAAATCCTGATTTCGTGACTTATTTTTTTTATGATTTTTTTAATTTTTCGAGTCTTCAATGCCTCGTTTTTTTTTTCAATGTTTCGATTTTCAATTTTTGGCAATTTTTTAGTTTTTAGATTTTTAATTTTCAAAATTTTCAATTTTTCAACTTTTCAAATGAAAAAAAAAAAAAATGGAAAAATTGCAACATTTGAAATTGAAAAACCAAAAATGAAAAAACGAAAAAGTGTAAAATGAAAACTTCGAAAAATGTAAAAACTGAAAATTCGAAAGAATAAAAATTGAGAATTTATAAATCGAAAAATTGCAACATGGAAAAAACGAAATATTATGAAATCGAAAAATTGAAAATTAAAGAAATCGGAAAATCCGATAATTGCGAAATCCAAAAATTGCAAAACTGAAAAATTTAAAAATTATACAATCGAGGAAATGAAGAATCAAAGATTGAAAATTTGAATAAACGAAAAATTATAAATTCGGAAGAAAAATTGAAAAATCGAAAAGTTAAAACTTGAGAAACTGAAAAATCGAAAATTGGAGAATTTGGAAATCGGGAAACTGAAAAACGGAGAAAACTAAAATGAAAACACGACATCGAAAAGTTTGTAATACAGCACAAATTTTGCGTGGTAAACGCTATTTACATTTTATAAAATCACATACATTTGTACTTGTGGTTTATGAATCCGCCTTGAGTTTTTTGAGGATCCCCATTTTCGCAAAAACTTCAATATCGTACAATATAGTAGAAATTGTTTAATCTTCTTAAAAAATAAGACCGGGTGACGAGGATTTTTCCATTTTTTTCCGCCAGCACATAATTTTTTGTAAACGAGTTCATGATGCGAATTCTTGTTTATTTTAACGAACTCTCTAATAGGATTAAATTAGACGTACTTAGAGTTAAAACTTTGTGAGCCCCGTTTCAGGTAAACTTTTGTATGTATTCTTTTGCAACAGATTCGACTTTCTATATTAAGCATTCATGAGTAATGCGACATCGAGAATAATATTTTCTTTACAAAAATTACGCTCAAGTTCATGAGTGAATATTCATGTGTGGATTCACTTCTCGACTATTGCATTTATAACATTTTCTTTGCAAGCGCACGCTCAGCCACACAATAATGGAAAATATTTTATATTTCTCGACTTCCATAAACTTATATGCACTTGTCAGTCTCACACTGCAATCTTCGTATTTCATGGATACGTGGGTCCTGTGTTCAATATCCGCTTCAAATATGTAATCTCCTGTTAGTTAAAAAAGAAGCATTATGATTATGAAAAGCGTCGTATTTTACTGGTGAAAAGTAGTAGTATGAAGATTTTATACGTCAGAAGAAAAATATTACACACCGGAAATTAATCCTGCTGAGTAAACATCTTTCACAAGTTGTTCCTGTAAAATACGGTTTAATCGCTTCCAAAAATTCGTGTCTTTTTCCACTAAGTAACAATTACGTCTATCATTAAGTACTGTATTATCTTCTTTAACGAAATAATGACACTGTCGATAGTAATCGACTAGGATTATCCTTGACCCGTTATTCATAGCTGTTTGAAATTAATTAAAATGTTTGTACGTTAAAATTCTAGATCGCGGACTCACTTTGGAGCAATTTTTTGTTTTATAGAATGGTTTGAATTATATTGTTGAAAGAGAGGAATGCAGGAATTTTAGAAAAAATAAAATAAAATAGTCGATTCAGTTCGAAAATGTTTTATTGGGCTTTACATATATTTTGTAAAGGAATTTTTTAAATTGAATGGGAATGCACTTGTTTAGTATTTTCATTTAAGCCTGTTATATAATAATTCAACAAAGGGATGTATTGTATGAAATTCAACCAAAACTAAATAGAATTCAAAAATGCTTTTTACTGGAATGTTTTCCGTATTAATTACACATGAACAGTCCCATATTTATTTTTTTAGTTTAAAAATCCTAGAATTTTTTTATGGTGTCTAAATATCTAGGATAATAAACGTTTTAGGATTTCCGGAATCTTTACAATCCCGACAATTTGTACCACTTTAGGATCGCAAATGTGTCTACGATCTCCAAGATTAAGAATCGTTTAGATTCTAAAATCTTTGGACTTTCTATGATCAATAAATCTCGAGGACCTAATAATTTTAAATCTCTGGAATTTTTGGAATTTTTAAGGTTTTTAACTGTATACAACTATGGAAACTCCAGTTCGGCCAATCTGAAGCTCCCTGGCTTGATCATGACCAAACCTAGAAATCTGGGATTTTGACAGTCTGAAAATCCAAAAAACCACAAAACCTAGACTTATTTAATCATGGAAAACTCAAAATCTAGAAAACTGAAAATTTCGTCATCTGAAAATCTGGCAACAGGACGATATGCAGTCCGAAAATCTGATCTAATCTAATCTGACCTGACTTGGCTATAAATAAACCTAAATAGAAATCGGGGATTTTTATGGATACCTGGAAATTTGGTGGTCTAAAAATCCGAAAATCATGAAACCTAGAATTATTATTTAATCTTGGAAAACTAAAAATATAGAAATCTGAAAGTCTGGCAATAGGAAAATATACAATTCGAAGATATGACCTAATTTGGCCATATCCATACCTAAAAATCTGGAATTTTGACAATCTGAAAAATTTTAAAATTTAGCCACCTCAAAATCTGGCAATAGGAAAATATACAATCGGAAAATCTGACCTGCTTTGGTTATATCCAAAAATGGAAATCTGGAATTTTCATAATCTGAAAATCCGGAAATGTTGAAGCCTGGAAAATCTGACCTGATCTGACGTAATCTCTTTACCCAAATATGGAAACCTGGAAGTTTGGCAATCTGAAAATCGGAAAATCATGAAATCTAGAATTATTTCAACGTGGAAAATTGAAAATCTAGAATCTGAAAACCTGTCAACAGGAAAATCTATATCCAAACCTACAAATATGGGATTTTGAATATCTGAAAATACAGAAAATTTGAAACCTGGAAAATCTGACCTGAGCTGAACTGACCTAATTTGACTATCTTCCAAATATGGAAACCTGAAGACTTGGCAATTTAAAAATCCGAACATCATGAAACCTAGAAGTATTTTAAGTTGGAAACATGAAAATCTAGAAATCTGAAAATTTGGTCCTTTGATCTGGAAACATGTTGCCGGAAAACTTGACATAACTTGACTATAATCAAGCAGGGAAACCTGAAAATTTGGTCATCTGAAAATTTAGCAAAAGAAAAATATGCAGTCCGAAAATCTGACGACTTGGTTATGTCCAAACCTAGAAATCTAAAATTTTGACTATCTGAAAATCCGGAAATGTTGAAACCTGGAAAACCTGATTTAACCTAACCTGAACTAACTATATCCAAATATGGAAACATGGCAATTTGGTGGTCAATAAATCCGACAATCATGAAACCTATGATTATTTAAACATGGACCTTGGTTATATCCAAACGTGGAAATCTGGAATTTTCATAATCTGAAAAAACCGGAAAAGTAGAAGCCTGGAAAATTTGACTCGATCTGACGTGATCCCTGTATCCAGATATGGAAACCTGGAAGTTTGGCAGTCTCAAAATTGAAAAATTAAGGAATGTAGAATTACTTAAACATGGAAAACTGAAAATCTAGAAACCTGAAAATTTGGTCATCTGAAAATTTGCCAAGGGAAATCTATATCCAAACCTAGAAAGATGGGATTTTGACAATTTGAAAATACAGAAATGTTGAAACCTGAAAAATTTTACCTGATCTGACGTGGTACCTAGATATGGAAATTTGGATGTTTGCAGTCGGAGCCTAGAATTATTTAAATATGGAAAACTGAAAATCTAGAAATCTGAAAATTTGGTCATCTGAAAATCTGACAACAGGACAATATGCAGTCCGAAAATCTGATCTGATCCGATCTGACCTGACTTGCCTATAACTAAACCTAGATAGAAATCGGGGATTTTGACAGTCTGATTTGACCTTATCCAATTATGGAAACCTGGAAATTTGGTGGTCTAAAAATCCGAAAACCATGAAACCTAGAATTATTATTTAAAACTAAAAATATAGAAATCTGAAAGTCTGGCAATAGGAAAATATACAATTCGAAGATCTGAGCTGATCTGATGTGACCTAACTTGGCCATATTCAAACCTAAAAACCTGGAATTTTGACAATCTGAAAATCCGGAATTGTTGAAATCTGGAAACCCGATCTGACTTGACCTGACTTGATTATATTCAGATATGAAAACCTGGAAATTTGGCACTCTGTAAATCCGAAAATCATCAAATTGAGAATAATTTAAACATGGAAAACTGAAAAATCTGGCAACAGAAAATACGCAATCCGAAAATCTGACTTGATCTGATCTGACCTAACTTGTCCATATCCAAACCTAAAAATCTGTCATTTTGCAAATCCGGAAACGTTGAAACCTGGAAAACCTGATCTAACCTAACTTGAATTGTCTATATTCAAATATGGGAACATGGAAATTTGGCAGTCAAAAATCCGACAATCATGAAACCTTGGATTATTTAAATGTGGAAAATTGTACATCTAGAAATTTGAAAATTTGGCCACCTCAAAATCTGGCAATAGGAAAACATACAATCGGAAAATCTGACCTGATCTGACCTACTTTGGTTATATCCAAAAATCGAAATCTGGAATTTTCATAATCTGAAAATCCAGAAATGTTGAAGCCTGGAAAATCTGACCTGATCTGACGTAATTTCTTTACCCAAATATGGAAACTGGAAGTTTGACAATCTGAAGATCGGAAAATCATGAAATGTAGAATTATTTAAACATGGAAAACTGAAAATCTCGAAACCTGAAAATTTGGTCATTTGGAAATCTGCCTACAGGGAAATCTATATCCAAACCTAGAAACATGGGATTTTGACAATCTGAAAATACAGAAATGTTGAAACCTGAAAAATTTTACCTGACCTGACGTGATCTGGCTTGACTGTACCCAGATATGGAAATTTGGATGTTTGCAGTCGAAACCTTGAATTATTAAAGATGGAAAACTGAAAATCTAAAAACCTGAAACTTTGATCATCTGATCTGGAAACATGTTATCTGAAAAGCTCACCTAACTTGAATATTCAAATCTAGAAACCTGGAAAATTTGGTCATCTGAAACTCTGGCAATAAGGAAATATGCAATCCAAAGATCTGACCTTGGCTACATCCAAGCCTAAACAATGTAGGATCTTGACAACCTAAAAATCCGGAAATGTTGAAACCTGGAAAACCTGATTTAATCTGACGTGACCTGATTTGAGTATATCCAAATATGGAAGCCTGAACATTTGGAGGTCTGAAAATTCGAGAATCATGAAACCTAGAGTTATTTAAACATGGAAAACTGAAAATATAGAAATCTGAAAATTGGTCATCTGAAAATTTGGTACTTGGAAAATATGCAATCCGAAAATCGGACCTGATCTGACGTAACCTGAATTGACTATATCCAAATCTGGAAATCAGGAAACCTAGAATTATTTACACATGGAAAACTGGAAATCTAGAAATATGAAAATTTGGTCATCTCAAAATCTAGCAATCCGAAAGTCTGTCCTGATCTGGTTTGACCTGACTTTCTTATAACTAAACCTAGATAGAAATCGGGGATTTTGACAGTTTGATTTGACTTTATGCAGTTATGGATACCTGGAAATTTGGTGGTCTGAAAGTCCGAAAATCATGAAACCTAGAATTATGATTTAATCTTGGAAAACTAAAAATATAGAATTCTGACCTGATCTGATCTGAGCTAACTTGGCCATATCCAAACCTAAAAATCTGTCATTTTGCAAATCCGGAAACGTTGAAACCTGGAAAATCTCATCTAACTTAACTTGAATTGTCTATATTCAAATATGGAAACATGGAAATTTGGCAGTCAAAAAATCCGACAATCATGAAACCTAGGATTATTTTAAGGTAGAAAAACGAAAATCTAGAAATCTGAAAATTGGGTCTTCTGATCTGGAAACATGTTATCGGAAAACTTGACATAACTTGACTATAATCAAGTGGGGAAACCTCAAAATTTGGTCATCTGAAAATTTAGCAAAAGAAAAATATGCAATCCGAAAATCTGACGTGACTTGATTATATCCAAACCTAGAAATCTGAAATTTTGACTATTTGAAAATCCGAAAATGTTGAAACCTGGAAAATCTGATCTAACCTAACCTGAACTAACTATATGGAAACATGGAAATTGGTAGTCAATAAATCCGACAATCATGAAACCTAAGATTATTTAAACGTGGAAAATTGTACATCTAGAAATTTGAAAATTTGGCCACCTCAAAATCTGGCAATAGGAAAATATACAATCGGAAAATCTGACCTGATCTGATCTGACCTGCTTTGGTTATATCCAAAAATGAAAATCTGGAATTTTCACAATCTGAAAATCCGGAAATGTTGAAGCCTGAAAAATCTGACCTGATCTGACGTAATCTCTGTACCCAAATATGGAAACCTGGAAGTTTGGCAATTTGAAAATCGGAAAATCATTGAATCTAGAATAATTTCAACATAGAAAACTGAAAATCTAGAACCAGAAAATTTGGTCATCTGAAAATCTGTCAACAGGAAAATCTATATCCAAACCTACAAAAATGGGATTTTGATAATCTGAAAATACAGAAAATTTGAAACCTGGACAGTCTGACCTGATCTGAACTGACCTGTCTTGACTATCTTCCAAATATGGAAACCTGAAGATTTGGCCATTTATAAATCCGAAAATCGTGAAACATAGAATTATTTTAAGGTAGAAAAACGAAAATCTAGAAATCTGAAAATTTGGTCCTCTGATCTGGAAACATGTTATCGGAAAACTTGACATAACTTGACTATAATCAAGTAGGGAAATCTGAAAATTTAGCAAAAGAAAAATATGCAATCCGAAAATCTGACGTGACTTGGTTATATCCAAACCTAGAAATCTGAAATTTTGACTATCTAAAAATCCGGAAATGATGAAACCTGGAAAATCTGATCTAACCTAACCTGAACTAACTATATGGAAACATGGAAATTGGTAGTCAATAAATCCGACAATCATGAAACCTAGAATTATTTAAACATGGAAAATTGAACATTTAGAAATCTGAAAATTTACCCATCTCAAAATCTGGCAATAGGAAAATATGCAATCGGAAAATCTGACCTAATCTGATCTGACCTGCCTTGGTTATATCCAAAGGCGGAAATCTGGAATTTTCATAATCTGAAAAAACCGGAAAAGAGAAGCCTGGAAAATTTGACTTGATTTGACGTGATCCCTGTATCCAGATATGGAAACCTGGAAGTTTGGCAGTCTCAAAATTGGAAAATCAAGGAATGTAGAATTATTTAAACATGGAAAACTGAAAATCTGGAAACCTAAAAATTTGGTCATCTGAAAATCTGCCAAAGGAAATCTATATTCAAACCTAGAAATATTGAATAAATACAGAAATGTTGAAACCTGCAAAATTTTACCTGATCTGACGTGGTACCTAGATATGGAAATTTGGATGTTTGCAGTCGTAACCTAGAATTATTTGAACATGGAAAACTAAAATATAAAAACCTGAAACTTTGATCATCTGATCTGGAAACATGTTGCCTGAAAAGCTGACCTAACTTGAATATTCAAATATGGAAACCTAAAAAATTTAGGATCTTGACAACCTAAAAATCCGGAAATGTTGAAACCTGGAAAACCTGATATAATCTGACGTAACCTGATTTGAGTATATCCAAATATGGAAGCCTGGACATTTGGAGGTCTGAAAATTCGAGAATCATTAAACCTAGAATTATTTACACATGGAAAACTGGAAATCTAGAAATATGAAAATTTGGTCATCTGAAAATCTGGCAATTCGAAAATCCGACCTGATCTGGTCTGACATGACTTGAGTTGACTATATCTAAAAATGGAAACCTGGGAAATTGGTAGTCTGAAAAACCGAAAATTATGAAACCTAGAATGATTTAAAAGTGGAAAACTGAAAATCTATAAATCTAAACATTGGTCATCTGATCTGGAAACATGTTATCTGAAAACCTGATCTAACTTGGCTATATTTACACATGGAAATCTGAACATTTGTCGATCTGGAGGCCTAGTGTCTCCAAGGTTCTAGGACTTCTGATATCTTTTTTATCTTAAACCCTCTCGAATTTTGGAATAAAGAAGCTTCTCAACAGCACAAAGTAAAGCAAGTGGAGATAATCACGTTTATGTGTACGATAAAGCAAGACACGTGATTGAAACTTTAACTATCAATGAATTTTTTGAGTTGACATAAAACGCGCATCACTATCCCCGATATCTCTAAAAGCCATATAAAATATAATAAAATTTCACGTCATAACTCCAGTTTTCGCGCTATTTTCTCCCGGAAAATCGAGCCCCCTGCGACTTTGTCCTCACTCGCTCTAATGCCTGCATCTCCATTAATTCCAAAAGATGGCTTTGAAAGAAATGTCGCAGTTTATTTTCCATGCGGCTGAACAAGATGTAAAATAAGTAATTGTCGAGAAACACGAGGCCCGATATTGATTATTATTTTGTTGCACAACTTTTACGACAAAGTCTGGTATATAAGCTGGTCGTAAAGTTATACTAAGACAAGCCAGGTTTATCCCGGAGTGCTTAAGAAATAACTTAATTGGGGGCGCATTTACGACTAACTAATCTGAAGTGAACCTGAAGTGTTCTGAAAACTTTCTATGCACAAGAAGTTAAAATTTAATTTCAAGATTTTTTGTTACGTGCTCATAAACCTCGCTAAAACGGAAACGTCTGAAAGCAATATTCGAAAAAGCCGTGAAGAGCTTCTGAAAAACGCGCACCTCTTTTGTGAAATATGTTAAGGTGTCTGAAACATTTACTCTCACATACCTCGTCAGAAAAAACTCAAAAGCTCTTTCCCTTTTGATAGCACTCCTCTTTTAATTTTCCGAACATTTCCAGGTACTTTTCACTTACCGTCGGTTAATTTAATTATTCAACTTATTCACCGGCTGTTACAGTCAGATCTGGAATTTTGTCAGGACATTTCGGTGCTTTACATACACAATTTGCATTTAAATTGGCTTCACGGCAATTACTCCACGCAAACTTTCCGCTCGTTTTATAAGTTTGGGAAGAAAGTGGCGGCTGTGTTTAAAAAAACACTATGCTTTGAATTACTAATTGAACTTGGCGCTTTTTGTATGGCGCTGACAGTAAAACGTGGCGACAAAGAACGACTCGGATTGTAAAATAAAAATTTACTACTGTGTAAAAGTTCGAGCGTCGAGAGTGTAGACGGTTCCAGTCGATACTCGATTATTTATGTGTCGTTTTTTTTTCGCGTGCGCGTGAGGCATGCGAAATTTTTTCTACGATGTTCGCGAACCTAGAAAAACATTCAGTTTTGGGGTGAATTAATGCGACATGCAGCTAAAACAGTGAGACGGCTTCAGGACATGCTCGATTATTTGCGTGTTATTTGAGTCTTGGTGTATACAAAGTTTTTTCTACGATGTTCGCGAACATCACGACGCCTAATTAAGCCATCCTATCACAACCACCGCTAAATTGTGCTCATTCTCGTACGCGTTAATTAGCATTCACCTCTGCGAACACCCAGCTCACATATGGTGGATGCGCCGGAACACTACCTGGAACTTCGTAACCGTGGAGATCGCTATTAATTATACATACCGATGTTGTTCTCGCTCGACGCGGCTTTGTGTTCGCTTCTTGTAATAAACACCAAACACTAGATTCAATTTAAGGGGCCTCTTGTAAATATGTCACATTTTCAACCTAGAACCTTAACAATATTGCTCGAATCCCTGGGGAAATAAAATTTTCACTTACTAAGAATAAACTGTAACGAAAACTAAAAACTTTCAAACTTATCCGGCGAGTGAACGCTACCAATAAATTTAAAATGCAACGTTATTGATGTTTATTGTATTTCGTGGCAACTGGTACGAAGTTCAGATTCCAACTTTAGTAAAATGAACAAAAAATCTTGCGAGTTCGTCGAGCAGATATAAAAGGTTGTGCGGGAAAATTGACGGTTGATGTTGTTTTAGTTTAGGTTAGGGTGTTTTTTGCAAGGTAAGTTTGCAAGCGGGTTTCTATTTAATTTTTAGGCTTGTGTGAAATCTACACTTTATAATCACTACTCCGGTTGTGATATTGGCTACTTTTTGAAAATAAAATCGAATATGTTTTCCTACGTGAAATAAAGCTTCTTCGAATCAAAGAATCGCATGAATTTTGAATCTTTTGATGTCACTCAAAGTGCACAAGATGCAGACGTTGTTTGAATTATTTCTCACGATTCGGAAACAACGTAACAAAGGTGAATTAAATGCTGAGGAGGTTGTTGCCGGGACAGAAACATCTATTCATGAGTTTAATAATTCAGTGAGATGCTTCATCGTTTAAACAAAATAATAACAATTCATCAGCGTTTTGTGAACGAAAGATTGTTATATTTAGGGGGATGAGAATGTTACACCGAAAATTTTACTTCTAAAAAGCTAATTGCCTGTTCCCTAAGGATACCTGTAATTAATTTTCAACAAGATATTGTTAAATAAAATTGTTAAACCGTAAAATGCTGTTATAATTTTTTTTATATAGATCTGAATGCTTGGAGTAAACAATCAAAGCGGATTCATAAACCACAACTACAAGAGTATTTTATTTTACACTAATTTTTTAATTTTTCTTTCATTAAAATACAAAGCCAATAAAGAATCACTTCAGGTAAATAAGGAAGGTGCTCGAGACAAGGTCGAAATTTTCATTCAAAAACTGAGCTTTTGGCTAAGTTGTTCAAAATTCGTCGAACTGAATCGAAAAACAACGTGTTGATGGTCCCGAACTCAGATTTCAAGGCAACCGGAAAGAGTGTCTAGAGGTCAAAACCAATAAAAAAATGAATTTAAGCAAATTTCGTAAGAAAAATTGAGGTTTTGGAAAAGTTGTGTAAAAATCTACAAAAAATTTTTGAGATATAGATTTCGACGAGCTCAATGGAAAAATCTAGCGCTTTGATGGTCCTGGATTAAGATTACGAGCGAACATCGAAAATTCTAAAACAATCGTGGTATTTTTATTAATGACATATGTGGTGCGATTTTGGAAAAACTGGATGGTTGAAAATTACGAAAAAAAATCTTGTCTACGATGGGAAGACCCGTCTAGAAGAAAAAATAATCCCAAGTCGATACAGGGATTGGTTTCCGAAATATTCGCTCTCAAAAATTAAATTTTGAAAATTAGTCAAATTTTGCCATTTTGACGATCCTGGAAAAATTTTCGGCATTTTGGAACAAATTCAGTCGAAATAACTTCTAGAAGTCAAAACCGATAAAGAATCAATTTAGGTAAATTTCGAAAGTGCTCGCCAAAGTGTCAAAATTTTCGTAAGAAAAATTGAGGTTTTGAAAGAGTTGGCTAAAAATCTACAAAAAAATTTGAGATATAGATTTCGACGAGCTCAATGGAAAAATATATCGGTTTGATGGTCCTGGATTAAGATTACGAGCGAACATCGAAAATTATAAAACAATCATGATATTTTTACCAATGACATATTTAGCGCGATTTTGAACAAACTGGGCTGTTAAAAATTATGAAAAAAATCTTGTCTACGCAAGGAAGACTCGTCCAGAAGCCAAAATAATGCCAAGTCGATACAACGATTTGTTTCAGAAATATTCGCTTTCAAAATCAAATTTTGAAAACATGTCAAAATTTCCCATATTTCATTTTGGCAATTCTGGAAAACTTGTATGCATTTTTGGCCAAATGATGCCGGAAAAAACTCTAGAAATCAAAACCAATAAAAGAATGAATTTAGGCAAATTTAGAAAGTGCTCCCCAAAGGGTCAAAATTTTCGTAAGAAAAATTGAGGTTTTGGAAAAGTTGTCTAAAAATCTACAAAAAATCCTGAGATATAGATTTCGACGAGCTCAATGGAAAAATCTAGCGCTTTGATGGCCCTGGATTAAGATTACGAGCGAACATCGAAAATTCTAAAACAATCGTGATATTTTTATTAATGACATATTTAGCACGAATTTGGAAAAACTCGAAAATTTAAAATTATGAAAACAATCTTGTCTACGCAGGAAGAACCCGTCCAGAAGGAAAAATAATCCGAAGTCGATACAGCGATCGGTTTCCGAAATATTCGCTTTTTCAAAGTCAAATTTTGAAAATATATTGGCATTTGGAAAAGTTGTCTAAAAATCGACAAAAAATTTTGACATGTAGATTTCCATCATCCCAGTGGAAAAATATAGCGCTTTGAGGCTCCTGGATTAAGATTACGAGCGAACATCGAAAATTCAAAAACAATCGTGATATTTTTATTTATAACATATTTAGCACGATTTTGGAAAAACTGGATGGTTGAAAATTATGAAAAAAATCTTGTCTACGAAGGGAAGACCCATCTAGAAGAAGAAAAAATAATCGTCGATACAGGGACTGGTTTCCGAAATATTCTCTTTCAAAAACTAAATTTTGAAAATTAGTCAAAATTTGCCATTTTGACGATCCTGGAAAAATTTTCGGTATTTTGTAACAAATACAGCCCGAAAGAACTTCTATAAGTCAAAACCGATAAAGAATCGATTTAGGTAAATTTCGTTGGTGCCCCCCAAAGGGTCAAAATTTTCGTAAGTAAGCGGTAATATTAAAAAATTGAGCATTTGGAAAAGTTCTCTAAAAATTTACAAAAAATTTTGATATAAATTTCGACGAGCTCATTGAAAAAAATCAAGCACTTTGATGGTCCTGGATTAAGATTACGAGCGAACATCGAAAATTCTAAAACAATTGTGATATTTTTATTAATGACATATTTGACGGGATTTTGGAAAAACTGGATCGTTAAAAATTATGAAAAAAATCTAATGCACGTAGGGAAGACCGGTTTAGCAGAAAAAATAATTCCAAGTCGATACAGATATTGGTTTCCGAAATATTGGCTTTCAAAGTCAAATTTTGAAAATATGTCAAAATTTAGCCATATTTCGTTTTCGCTATTCTGGAGAAATTGTATACTTTTTGGACCAAATGAAGCCGAAAAGAACTTCTAAAAGTCAAAACCAACAATAGAAGAATCGATTTAAGTAAATTATTACGAGCGAACATCGAAAATTCTAAATCATTTGCGAAATTTTTACTAATGACATATATGGCGGGATTTTGGAAAAACTGGATGGTTAAAAATTTTGAAAAAAATCTTGTGCACGTAGAGAACACCAGTTTGGGAGAAAAAATAATTCCAAGTCAATTCAGACATTGGTTTCCGAAATATTGGCTTTCAAAGTCAAATTTTGAAAATATGTCAAAATTTGCCAACTTCGTTTTCGCTGTTCTGGAAAAATTGTACACTTTTTTGACCAAATGAAGCCGGAAAGAACTTCTAGAAGTCAAAACCAATAAAATAATCAATTCAGGTAATAAAGGGGCGGCAATTTTGAAAAATTAAACTTTTGGAAAAGTTATCTGAAAATCTACAAAAAATTCTGAGATGTAGATTTTAATGAAAAATGTAGTGTCTTGATACGTATTATTATTTCTGCCACGGTTGTGGAAAAACTGGATGGATAAAAACTATGAAAAAAATTGTATTTAAGCAGCGAACATCGAAAATTCTAAAACAATCTTGATATTTTTATTTGTGCCACGGTTTTGGAAAAACTGGATGGTTAAAAACTATGAAAAAAATTGTATTTGAGCAGGAAAAACCCCTCTACCAGTAACAATAATCCCAAGAGAATGCACAGACTGTTTTTCGAAATACTCCGTTTCCAAGTCAAATTTTGAAAATACGTCAAAATTTTTCGTATTTCATTTTGGCGATTATGGAAAAATGGTAGGTGTTTCGGGACTAAATGAAGCCGGAAGGAACTCAATATTGAAAAATTTAGCTTTTAGCAAAGTTGTCCAAAAATTTACAAAAAATCGGAGATATAGATTTGGACGAGCTGAATGTGAGAATATAGTGCTTTGAGGGTCCTGGATTAAGATTATGAGCGAAATCGAAAATTCTAGTACAATCGTGATATTTTTATTAATGACATATTTGGCGCCATTTTGGAAAAACTGAATGGTTAAAAATTATGTAAAAAATCTTGTCTGCGCAGGGAAAACCCGTATAGAAGGAAAAATAATCCCAAGTAGATACAGAGATTGGTTTCCGAAATATTGGCTTTCAGAGTCAAAATTTTGAAAATATGTCAAAATTTGCCATATTTGGTTTTCGCTATTCTGGAAAAATTGTACACTTTTTGGACCAAATGAAGTCGAAAAGAACTTCTAAAAGTCAAAACCAACAATAAAAGAATCGATTTAAGTAAATTATTACGAGCGAACATCGAAAATTCTAAAACAATTGTCATATTTTTATTAATGACATATTTGGCGGGATTCTGGAAAAACTGAATGGTTAAAAATTATGAAAAAAATTTTATGGACGTAGGGAAGTCCAGTTTAGCAGAAAAAATTATTCCAAGTCGATACAGATATTGGTTTCCGAAATATTGGCTTTCAGAGTCAAATTTTGAAAATTTGTCAAAATTTGCCAACTTCGTTTTCGTGTTCTGGAAAAACTGTACACTTTTTTGACCACATGAAGCCGGAAAGAACTTCTAGAAGTCAAAACCAATAAAATAATCAATTCAGGTAAATTTCCTAGGTGCTCGCCAAAGGGTCAAAATTTTCATAAAGGAGCGGCAATATTGAAAAATTAAACTTTTGGAAAAGTTAGCTGAAAATTTACAAAAAATTCTGAGATGTAGATTTTAGCGAAAAATGTAGTGTCTTGATACGTATTTTTATTTGTGCCACGGTTGTGGAAAAACTGGATGGTTAAAAACTATGAAAAAAATTGTATTTAAGCAGCGAACATCGAAAATTCTAAAACAATCTTGATATTTTTATTTGCGCCACGATTTTGGAAAAACTGGATGGTTAAAAACTTGTATTTGAGCAGGAAAACCCCTCTACCAGTAAAAATAATCCCAGGTCGATACACCGACTGTTTTCCAATTCAAATTTTGAAAATATGTCAAAATTTTCCGTATTTCATTTTGGCGATTATGGAAAAATGGTAGGTGTTTCGGGACTAAATGAAGCCGGACTTGTAGAAGTCAAAACCAATAAAAGAATTAATTTAGATAAATTTCGAAGGTGCCCGTCAAGAGGTCAAACTTTTCAAAATTTTTCAATATTGAAAAATTTAGCTTTTGGCAAAGTTGTCTAAAAATTCTGAAAAAATTCAGGGACGTAGATCTCCACATGCTGATTCCAAAAATATAGCGTGTAGATGGTCACGGAGCAACATTTTCGAAAGAATCGGTCCGAAATGCGAATTTTTGAAAATTTCTACAAATTTCGAGATTTCAACGGACGACACTGGAAAAACGGTTGGAGTTATCAAAGAAACGAGGCCGGAAGTGAGTTCTAGAGCTCGAAATCTAAAGCCGTGATGAACTTATGGAGGTCAAAACTATCAAAAGAATCACTTTCGGTACATTTCGAAAATTTGAAAATAAGTCAAAATTTGCCATATTTTATTCTAGCGACTATAGAAAAATTGTAGATAGGCGACTTATTTTTATTATCGTTTTTCTGCTTTTTCATAAGGTATCTACTTCGGTGAAAATGTCGAGTGTTGCGTATAACACCGTGTACAGCTTTCAAGTGAAACACCTATATATTTGAAAATAGTTTTAATTGTAACAACTACAAATTTCTAAACATCGTTGAAAGTTTAGAAATCTGTAAACATACAGGGACACAATGTTGACTTCGGTGGCGATCTTGTCTTCACTAGAAATAGCAAAGTGTAAGTCTTCGGATTTAGTTTTTTAGTGTGAAAGGATGTCAAGGCAGTTGGCGAAAAGCGTTGATAACATATACTTACTTGCGACGAGGCTATACTTTTTCATTCTCGTGAACTGCTTGTTTGAAATATTTTATCTCGGAGAAAATACAACCACCAAGACCATTTTAACGAGTTGTCAAGCACTTACCTTTTTTCGTTTTGTTACGAGCTCATCGCGGTAAATAAAAGCCGAGGCGAAATGTTCAACATTTTATTTTATGTAAATTACAATAATTACTACTGCTACATTTAATGCAAGTGCCAAGTCCTGAAAATGTGTCTAGTTTCTAACGTGACGATGAACATGGGAGTTTTGCACCTGTTATGACTCATTACGGATAAAAATGATAAAATATTCATGAAGAGTGTTAACACGAAGACCGTAATAAAATGTTGAGTCGGAGCGTCGTTAGCTACTTCTGACAGAATTTTTGGTCCGACACGTTCACAACCTATAAATACCGCTCCAGTGATTTTAACATCAACACTTTGAAGAACCAAAGTGCAGTAACAACGACATGAATTTTCTCTGATACACTACAATGCACAAGCTGACATTACCACAATGCAAACAATATTTACAGAAGAATCGTAGATACTAAATTTATTAAAATAGGTTATATTAAGTGTCTTAATTATACAACTTCAGTTCGCCTCCGAAATGATCCAGTTTATCACAATCGAAGATACTACCTAGCGCTATTGTTTACACTGTAAAAGCAATATTGTCCCGATCCTGGCAGTGATAAACTACGGGTTATGGGTAAATTAGCGGCAATCGACCTCCCGTCGTCTGACGGGCCGTCGATTGCCCCACTAAACGCTACACAGCAACAAACCTTACAGAGGAGAACTTCTAAATATCTCTTTAAACCTATAAAATAACGACACATAAAGAAAATATATAGTCTGACATAATAAACTTAGAGTTAAATATATGTATATTTTAGTAAAGAAGGCTGATTCAAGCACGGCTGGACTGCAACACTGCATGTGGCTTCAGAAGCGGTGACGTAGGCCCTACAGATATCCTACCATGTAGTTACGAGGCAGCTGACCCATGCGGCGCCTACGACCTGAAAAATAATAAAAACCCTCCTTCGACGACGATCCAACGAAAAAGCGCGCGAATATCGCCTCTGAAAACCGTCACGACGCGGTGGATTCATTCGTTCAATACTGTGACAATCTAATATTGTAGTCGTAAAAGTGGCATAAATCCGGCAAGCGATTTGACCCAATTTGTTTAGAGAGGAAGTGCATGTCGGGGGTTCATCGTGCACGATGCATTCGGCTTTTAAATTGACGCCGACACTTCCATTTGCTTGGAAATCATTCGTTCCGGCGCGGATCGATCATGACTGAGATGCCACAGTCCGGCAGGAACTGCGCGCGGTGTAGAAACGTCATCAGAACTATATACTTATTTAGTGCGAGCACGCAAATACCACAATTTGCTTAATGACAAAACAAACGTAAGCGAGATCAATATTCGTTTCATGAAACTTAGTATACATTTGCTGGTGGTTGTGTTTGCGTCTGAATCGGCCTTAAACTCGGCCTTCCTGGCGCCACCGCAATAAAATCCTTACCAATTTTCCCCTTGAATAAAATTGTATCACACTTGTCCTTAAATCGACAATTCAATCACATGGTCAACGCGTCGAATCTACCGTTCCTATTGGTTGGAAACCAATCGACCCCACTGGGTTTATTAACAAAAACGACGTAATTATACGGAAGACTCGCCTTGTATACGAGCAAACATCTTCACTTTTAGTGGATATTGGCAGCATATTTTACTACCTTTTTAGTGTGTATTTCCGCGCTCTAGTTACCAAGTTTTGTTTTTCTTTAAGACAGTTTTAAGATATTACGAAATCTAAGTACTTTAGGGCGACCACCAGGCTCTAAAATTTTCATCGATTTAGAGTTCAGTTCGGAAGCAGAAAACTTTTCCACTTTTACATCACGAATTTAGTAGTTGCGGTCACGAAGTATTTGTCGGTGAAAAATTACCACTATAATATGAGAAAGAAGAAACTTGCGGTGGAAGATTTTTTGTAAGCAGGTTTTGTTTCTGCTTTAAGAAAATTATGAGATCTGATTAGTTTACGGCCGGCTCGAAAGTTCGTTCGATTATGTGCTCAAAGTCTAGAAGCAGAGCAAACTTTTCCTGTTATATTTCACGAATCTAGTTTGCTGTCTACGGAAAATCGATAACATCCACAGAGTACTTGTTGAGGGAAAATTATTATTAAAATCTGCGGTGCTATCGATTCCTGGAGTAAGTGCAAAGAGAATACAAATTCCTTTAAAAATGAACTCTCGGTGTATGGTGGTGGCAAGCGCTTGAGTTTACAAAGAAGATGCGATTGAAACACGATATTTCACCGAGCTGCAATAATTTACCACGGAGTCTAGTCACGAGCACCTCAAAGTAGCAGTCTTGATGTTTGCTTTAATTACAAAAAAAAAAAAAAATACTACAGAACAAAATATTCGCAGGATTTTGCATCGTATTACATGACTCACTTAATTATAATTCCAGATGACTAAATTTCAGAGTTACATGATTTTCTGTTTTCATTCATAGTGGTTAAATTAATGTATAAAATGACGCATTTAAGAATACAATTAACATTCCAGTTGACTAAATGTCTGAATCATAAACACAGACTTCATTTTTTTTCATGTAGGTTTTTGCACAAAACAAAACTATGAATGATATTTTTTTTAACTGGTAATTTCTTCGGAATTTAAAAAATTATTTACGAATTTATGAATTACACTAAAATAATTGTGACGATTGGAATCACGTCCGTAGTTATATGATGGGGGTCCTAGGCTACTTTGACCTCAATTGACCCTCAAGAAGTCAAATTACGTCTGAAATTGCTGGAAAACTACTTTAACTGGATTTGATTTGACTGGATTTTATTCTCTTGGATTCTCTTAAATTTAATAGAAATTCTTCATAACTCGCAGAAATTCCTCTCGATTATATTGACGGTATTTTTTTCAGAATTATCACAAAATTAAGGATGACATATGAATATTTCTTAAAACTGGTAGACAATGAGTTAATTACTGCATTAATGTTGCAATTCTTCCAATTAATTTTCAATAATTTCCTCGGAATTAACAGAATTATTTTGAAAGTCATGAAGTTATACTAAAAACGATTAGAACTACAAGAATTACATTGGTCTTTATATGCTGGGGATTCTAAGCCACTTTAACCTCATTTGACCTGCTCTAGAAGCCTCATGTCGGTTCTAGCTCACTTTTATCGCGGTGAACCTAACTTAGAACCTACATGTGGCTTCTGGGCCACTTTTAGCTCAATTGACCTGGCTTAGAATGTGCAGAAGAGTTCCTAGACTAGGTCAAATGAGGTCAAAGTGGCCTAGAACGCCCCATCTAATCAAGTAGTTACATGATGGGGGTTCTAGGCCTTTTTGACCTCATTTGACCTGGTATAGAAGCCTCATGCGCCTTCTGGGCCACTGGACCTCCGTTGTCCTGGCCTAGGATCTTTATGAGTGTCTAGGTCAAATGAAGTGGCCTAGAACCCCCATCATCTACTTACGTCTAAAATTGCTGGAAAATATTATAACTGGACTTGGTTGAAATAGATTTGAAGTCTTTAGAAATGGAATTGTACATAATTTATGAAGTGATCAGCTCCTCGTAAAAATCACATTTTATTGCAGTTTTATTACCTTATCCCTTGCGAATTCGCTTTCTATAATTTACGGTTAAAAACGCCAGGGGGAATCATTAGGAAATTCCCTTCTAAAATGAAACAAATTTGTGAAATTCTTAAGATTATTTTAAATTCGATACAAATTCTTCGAAACTTCGACATTCTTAAAGTATCTTTTCAGAATTATCACAAAATTAAATAAAGACGACATATGGATAATTTTTCTTTAAAGTTGGTTAACAATAAGTTAGTTACTGCACTATTTTCATTAGATTCTCAATAGTTTTTTCAGAATTTCACAAATTCCAAAATAATTCCGCAGGAATTATGAAATTACACTAAAAACACTCGAAACTCTTGGAATTACGTCAGTAGTTATATGATGGGGGTTCTGGACCTCTTTAACCTCTGGGGTTCTGGCCTAGAATCCGCATGTGGGGCACGTGAGATGAAAATGTAACCAAAAAAAAAGTTCGCAACATTTTCAAATATCAGAAGTTTCTGTATAAACAACGAACACAAAGAAAAAATATTGCAGTAATCATTAAATATTTTAAATACACTGTGTTGGAAATCCCACAAACAAATACGTTCTGATTCAGAGCTGGCTTTTAATATTGTCGCTCCGAGTTACAATTAGCTTTAGCCAACTCTACATCACAATATTTTTCCGAACTATGTAAACACGCCAACAAATTTTCATCCTACAAAATGAACCAACCACTTTCCTCCGATGATTTGTCTTTAATAAACTTTCGAGTTTGTGTCGTCCGCAACTAAATCTCGCCTTTATTATAACGAAGTTTCCACGTGCTCGCACATCCACTAAATTTTTTTTAAACGGAAGCACAAATCAGGCAATCTTGCCGCCGCTACAAAAACCACTCTTTTCCCGCCACCTCGAACCTCATTATGGCGCTTCCCTCCGAATCGATAGATTTAAAATCAAATCCTCCGGCAGACATACGTACAGCGTCCAACCCCCGTCAAACCCATCCAGCGTATCGACAAAACTCCCTCCAGACAATTTAATAGTTACCTTGACGCAACGCATTCATAATTCATCCCGAAAACTAATAACATATTGATGAACCCCCTTTAACAATACCTTCCACGTTCCACAATGATGGACTATTAAATTAAAACTGTTGATGCTTACACTCGCAGCAGGATGTACCCAAACCAGAATCCATTTCTGTCAGACGCGTGTGCTCGAAGTTCGACGTACTTCTGACTATGAATATTTTAGTTGTCGAACAACGAGACGCGGATTCAGAGGAGATACCCGAACGGCGTTAACACCAATAACGAAAAAGAGAAAAACCAGCTAAGCCAGTGACGATTATAAAATGATAGACATGGAAAAGCTTTTATGTTTTTTGCTAGATACAGATGGGCAGCCCTCCTAAGGGGATTTACATCTACGGCCATACAGAAAAAGCGATTAGAGTCCTATTGGATTTGTTTACGTGTGTCTTTTAATTCTCTTATTTAAAACAACCACATTACTTTATTTATCATAGTTTTATTTAACTGTGTGTTTAAAGTTAAAGTACTAGTGCCAACGTTTAAATACAGTGCTTAGCGTAAGCGACGCATGCGTAGTAAGCGGCGACATGCAATGTATGCAACACACCATGCACAGAGGGGGCAATTTCCAGTACACCGACCGGTAAACTGGCAATTACAGCACAAATGCTTCGGTTCGAATTCGAACAGACGCAAATGCGCTCGACTGTGTGAATTAGCGACAACTAAGTGAAATTGGCGATAATTAAAATAGGTACGTACGTAGTCGCGACCACAGCACACTATGAGCTGGTCGCCCCCAGCCGAGACAGGCGGCGTTCTGTGAACAGAGGAGATAACACAATTCAAATGGGGACAATGGGGCAGGTTCGGGGCGATGAAATGTCACCGGTTAATTTGACAGCACAAAGTTGGAAACGTGTCGATCAAAATTAAAAGTGGGGCGGGAATGTATCACGTTTTATGTCGAAAACAGCAAATTGTATGTATATGTAACGGTATCGTTTCCTACTAGTTGTCGTGACGACCCATGCGAAATATACTACTTTTCCTACGATTTTTTTTTTTTTTGATATTTGCGAAAGTGCTCGACCTCTACAAAACTTTCCGCTTTTAATTGCAAGATTTCTTGGCGAAATCGCCCATAAAAGCACTCATTATATTCCTTACCGTAAATAATTACCATTCAAGCTGTATCGATCGTAAACTGCCGTTACGTACAACCCAATAATTTTTGTCGTTTTTCGCCGAAACAATAATAATTTTATTTCCGGCGATAAGTTACGACCGATCAAGTAACCCCGTTATTTCCTTCGCCCAATAAAAATCAAAATAACTGCACTGATAACTTTGTGCTGCGGCGACACTTCAACCACTGTTAATAAAAACACATGCTGGAACAAATGCTAAAACACAAAAAGTTAGTAAACTACCAGTTATTTACTCAAAATGCAGTCGCTACGTAAGACGTTAAACTGAACAACTTCAACGACCTAATGCGTTCCTTGTTACCAAGCTCTTCTTCTCTCTACGTGACAACATTAAAACAAAAATACCAATTACCAACTCTTGCACCTAAAACCCGCTCTGACGTCTGTGAACGAAAAAAAAAAAAAGAAAAACCAGCCAAAATAACGACGAGGTGAAATAATATCAAAAACGCTTTCATCGAATTGTGAGTAGAAAGTCAAAGGGTGGCATGTCCTTTATGTGTGTTTGTGTGTGATTGTAATAAATATATGAACCCGGACGTGGAATTTGCAATTTGCTCGTCGACCACGATGAAATGTTTCTGTTTCTGTTGTTGGGGAAAAATGCCGGCAATCTCTACGGAAAAATGGACAGTGCAATTTAGAATGTGTCGAGGAGGGGAAATAAGTGAAGCGGATCCTAATAAGCGATGATGGAAATTTTTGGCGTAGTGGAGGAAGCAGTTTCGGCGTTTTTTGGTTAAGGGTAATTTACGCTGCTAGACTCAACGAAAGTCTAGAAATATTTAAATGCGGAAATTAAGAGCGCGGTGTTGGTTGCAGATTCAGCATCACACAGTAATGAGTAATTATTTCCAAGCTCGTGAGTTCTAGCAGTCCATGAAAATAAATAAAGCTAAATATTGGATATGCTGGGGATCTACAAGGATAAAGAAAAGTCTGAGACGATATTGTACACGCTGGGATTACAAGACAATTATTTTTTAATTATAAGTTTTCCAGTGTTCATTTTTCTTTCGTTCGTCTTGTCATTTTTGATTTTCCCTGACGCAGTTGATTTATATTTACTCTTCTTGTGTGTTCATCTAACTAACACAATTTCCATCACAAGGTTATCAATGATAGGATCAGTATTGATGACGCATCTCGGATTACTGACTGTTTTCGATCCTCCATCATAAATTTGAG
Organism: Zophobas atratus; assembly: GCA_022388445.1. Lineage (NCBI taxonomy): Eukaryota > Metazoa > Arthropoda > Insecta > Coleoptera > Tenebrionidae > Zophobas > Zophobas atratus. Next base: position 7,393,591 of record CM039450.1, read on the forward strand.
GATTCTTTCTGCCCACAAGAACCTTGTCCGAGTTTTGACGTCCCAATTTTTCTATTATACACCTCGTTGTACCCAGAATTAAAATGAGGAAACCCTCTAAAGATGCTACTCCGAAGTCGACTTTCCAATAACTTATCATCAAGGACAGGGTCAGTTTTAACGTCTTATCTCAGATTCCTGACTATTTTGAGACCTCAATCCCGAATTTGGGACTTCCTCCTAGTACCTTGCAATAATATTTACTCCTTAAAATTTGGCAAGATTCCCTGTGATTGCAAAGACCTTATCCCGGTTTTGACGTCCCAATTTCTCTATTATACACTTGGTTGTACCCAGATTCTTTGATGCCTACTTGTTTTTCTTTCGAGTTGATACAGAATAATACAAACATTAAAATGAGGAAACCGTCTAGAAATAATCTAGAGATCCTCATCTGGAGTCGATTTTCTAATAACTTATACTCTATGAATTATGCAAGATCCTACTGGATAGCCAGAGGACCATCAACGCCAGGATCAGTTTTGACAACTATCTCAGATTCCTCACCGTCTTGGGACCTCGATCCCGAATTTGGGAGTGCCTCCTAGTACCACCACTAATATTTACACCATGAAATTTTACAAGATTCCCTGTGACTACAAAGATCTTATCCCGGTTTCGACGTCCCAATTTCTCCATTATAGACTTTGTTGTACCCAGATCCTTTAATACCTACTTGCTTTTCTTTCGGATTGATACAGAACAATACAGAAATTAAAATGAAGAAACTGTCTAGAAATAATCTAGAGACCCTCCTCTGGAGCCGATTTTCTAGTAACTTATACTCTATAAATTATGCGAGATCTTGACCAGAAGACCATCAACGCCAGGATCAGTTTTGACAACTTATATCAGATTCATAAACATCTTGGGACCCCGATCCCGAATTTGAGGGTTCCTCCTAGTATCTTCCACTACATTTACACCATGAAGTTTTGCAGATTCCCTGTGACTACAAGGACATTATCCCGGTTTTGACGTCCCAATTTCTCTATTAAACACTTCGTTTTCTTTCGGGTTGATACAGAATAATGCAGAGATTAAAATGAGGCAACCATTTAGGAATAATAATCTAGAGGTACTCCTCTGGAGTCGACTTTCTAATAACTTATACTTCACGAATTATGTAAGACCTTGATGGATAACCAAAGGCCCGTCGACGACAGGATCAATTTTGACAACTTATCTCAGATTTCTTATCATCTTGGGACCTCGATCCCGAATTTGGGAGTTCATCGTATTACCTTCCACTAACCTTTACCCCATGAAATTTTGCAAGATCATGATGAATAACCACAAATTTATCAACATAAAAGGACCATTATTTATGAGGTATTTTGGATTCCTAACTCTTTTAGATCCTTCATCACGAATTTTAGGATTCTCCAATATTTGCACAAGGACAAGGTCAGTATTGATTACGCACTTCGAATTTTTTCGTCTGATTACAAAGGCTTATCCGGGTTTTGACGTCCCAAATTCTCTTTCATTACACTTTGATATACCCAGATTCTTTGACATCTATTCCCGTTTCTTTCGGGTTGATGGAGAATAATACAGACATGAAAATGATGAAACCGTCCAGGAACAAATAATCCAGAGACCTTGCTCTGGAGTCGTCTTTCCAATAACTTATACTCTACGAATTATGCAAGATCTTGATGGATACCCAGAGGCCCATCAACGCCAGGGTCAGTTTTGACGCCTTATCTTTGATTCCTGACGATTCTGACACCGCGATCCCGAATTTGAAAGTTTCCCCTAGAACCTTCCACAAGCATTTATTCCATGAAATTTTGCAAGATAATGACGAATAACCAGAGGTTTATGTATTAATGAGGTATCTCGGATTCCTGACTGTTTTACGTCCTGCATCCTGTATTTAGGGATTCCTTCGAATGTCTTCCACACTGGGTACATCAATGAGAAGGTCACCATTCAATACGCAACTCGAATTTCTGATCATTTTAGAGCCTCCATCACAAATTTGATGATTCCCTCTGACTACAAGGACCTTATCCGGGTTATGACGTCCCGATTTCTCTTTCATTGCACTTCGATATACCCAGATTCTTTGATACCTATTCCCGTTTCTTTCGGGTTGATGGAGAATAATACAGACATGAAAATGAAGAAACCGTCCAGGAATCCAGAGACCTTGCTCTGGAGTCGTCTTTCCAATAACTTATACTCTACGAATTATGCAAGATCTTGATGGATACCCAGAGGACCATCAACGCCAGGGTCAGTTTTGACGCCTTATCTTTGATTCCTGACGATTCTGACACCGCGATCCCGAATTTGAAAGTTTCCCCTAGAACCTTCCACAAGCATTTATTCCATGAAATTTTGCAAAATCATGACGAATTACCAGAGGTCTATGGATTAATGAGGTATCTCGGATTCCTGATTGTTTTAAGTCCTGCATCGTGTATTTGGGGATTCCCCCGAATGTCTTCCACACTGGGTACATCAATGAGAAAGTCAGTATTCAATACGCAACTCGAATTTCTGATAATTTTAGACCCTCCATCATAAATTTGATGATTCCCTCTGACTACAAGGACCTTATCCGGGTTTTGACGTCCCAAATTCTCTTTCATTACACCTTGATCTACCCATATTCTTTGATACCGATTCCCGTTTCTTTTGGGTTGATGGAGAACAATACAGCTATGAAAATGATGAAACCGTCAAGGAACAAAGAATCCAGGGACCTTGCTCTGGAGTCGTCTTTCCAATAACTTTTACTCTACGAATTATGCAAGATCTTGATGAATACCCGGAGGACCATCAACGCCAGGGTCAGTTTTGACGCCTTATCTTTGATTCCTGACGATTCTGACACCGCGATCCCGAATTTGAAAGTTTCCCCTAGAACCTTCCACAAGCATTTATTCCATGAAATTTTGCAATATCATGACGAATAACCAGAGGTTTATGTATTAATGGAATATTAAAGGAATCTCGGATTCCTGACTGTTTTAGGTCCTGCATCGTGTATTTAGGGATTCCCCCGAAAGTCTTCCACACTGGGTACATCAATGAGAAAGTCAGTATTCAATACACAACTCGAATTTCTGATCATTTTAGAGCCTCCATCACAAATTTGATGATTCCCTCTGACTACAAGGACCTTATCCGGGTTTTGACGTCCCAAATTCTCTTTCATTACACTTTCATGTCCCCAGATTCTTTTATACCTATTCGTTTTTCTTTCGGGTTGATAGAGAAAAACGCACTCTCAATCATAGTTTTGTCCTTCCCGTTACCACCACAGAGTCTGATAAGAGAAACCTTCTGGTATGGATGATATGACTAGAGATCAAATCATATTTTGTTCAATCTACCCAAATGGACATCCCATTCCGAAATCTATGTCTTGTGTCCTTAAACCTCAATATCTGGTATTCTCGTTCATTCGCTCTTTGGAAGTTTCCTCCAGTACCAGGAGGACGTTGGGACCATATTTGGTTTCTCTGAAAATCCTCTTGTTCCAATATCATATTCGGGAGGCTTCTCTAGAATTGGTTCGTCTCTTACAGTCCCTTTTCCCGATCGTAAGTCTTCAGATGGGACGATGGGAGGACAGAAGGAACCCAACTACAGATAGTGTATATTCTTTTATTTTGGACTATGATCCTCGCAATCAATTGAATCAACACCCGTTTTCTTCTTCTTTGGTTCCTTGATTCGTAAATAAAATGTACAAAAATTCGTGTTTTTGTTTTTAACCTTGTTTTGGTTCATATTCCAAAAAAAAAAACGGTTTACCAACTATCCCGTTTTTCCTTTATTCTAAGGAACAAAGCTTGCGGTGGGATCACCTTCCCTCCCGAGCATAATGCCTTCAGTCTCAGCCTTCTCTGCCTTTGTAACTTGACTACCCCTACTCTATCTTTCGGGGCTAGTAGTTAATTAAAAAGCCTTAGCAAACCTGGCCTACTAAACTAACGAACTAATTACTATCTCGCGTACACGGCCCAATCCGCGGCTCTTGCAGACTGCTAAACCTCCTCTTTGGTCGCCTACTTCCGAAAGACTAAAGGAACATCCACCTATTAAAAATTTCATCTCGGACTGGTTGAAAGCGCGCCTACTAAAAGCGTCCCTAATTAAATATAAATTAAACGCTTCAATTCGCAATGAATGCCGCGTCTAACTCATAATTCCGTCATCTGTAAACGTCAACGCATCGATTCTATAAAGCGGCATGCTTGGGTTAAGAAGTGCCGGACAGTAGGGAGATCGCATGCATATACCACTCTCTCTATCTCTCTCTCTCTCTCTCTCTCTCTCTCAACGCACCCCGTCCCCCAAAAGTACAGAAAGCTTCACTCCGGGCAAAATCACGTTCGCATGTTTTCGTAACCCGTGAACTCTGCTTCTGGTAAATGTGCAGGTGAATGCGTCAGAGTATCGTTTTAGTAAGTACAGCACGTGACTTATTAACTCCAGCCTCTCCGCGAACGCGGCTTGTATACTAAGAGGGCCCTTCGGATTCGGAGGACGGTCGAGTTAATAAGCCACCTTTACGTCCTGGTGTTATTCGTGTGTTATGGCACTGCACGACACTGGTACCTTCACTTGATCAGGGGAGTTTTCCGATGATTAAAGAATCTGAACTGCAGTCGCAGTGTTAAGTCTTTTCGAACTGGCGGAACAAAGAGAAATATCACTGATTTGTGGTGTGGAAGGGCGATGGTGGGTGAGGTCTCGGCGAATGGGAGCCCACGGCTCGCGCATTCCCATCGATACCTGACGGTCTTACGGAAACGATAACCGGGTGATCGACGACCGATGTGGCGCCTGCAGAAGTGCATTTACATCCCACCGACTGCGCCAAATTGGTTGTTACCGAAAAACCGATTTATCGTTTTCGTATAACCGTGTCGACGATCGAACGTTGCAGTCACTGTGCCGCCCGCTGTGGTAATATCCCGGTCGTTTTATAAGGTTCGGATATTCGGCGTTCGAGCGGAAAATAGGTGCATGCATGTGTCTTCGTGGATGATAACGTCAACCGGGGGATTGGCGAGAAGAAGATCGCACGAGAGAAAGTCTTTATTCGGTTGAGGACGCAGAGCTGCTGGGTTTTGTGGTGGGGGATTAATAATGTTTACGATTTTGTGTGACAACTGTGCGGTATTGACCGTTATTACCTTGATGATCAAAGCGAATGGTATTTACATAAATTATGTATAGCAGTTGTGTTAGAACGGGTCCCTGAGGCTTAGAGCACTCTCGTCGATCCTGATTAGTGGATCAACGACATGAGTAACTATATGGTCTATGGAATATTAATATAACTAAAAGTCGGATCAATATATCAACAATCAAAAAATTGGTCGAAGGTTATTTCGACAGAACTTCCCTCGCCCCTGATTTTGATGTAAATGACACCCGAATCTTTTTTGATTTGAGTTTTTCGTTTTTTCGTTTCTTCAGTTTTTTCGTTTCTTTAGTTTTTCGATTTGCAATTTTTCGAGTTCACATGTTTAAATTGTTCAGTTTTTCAATTTTCCAACTTTTCAATTTTTTAATTTTTAGATTTCGCAATTTTTCGATTGTTTCATTTTTGATTTCTTCAATTTTTCGATTTGCAATGTTTTTATCTTGGTTTTTATTGTCCTTATTTTTTCAATTTTTCGGTTTTTCAACTTTTAGATTTTTTCATTTTTCCCTTTCACTTTTACATTTTTCAGTTTCTCGATTTTTCAATTTTTGGTTTTGAATTTATCTAGTTTTCATTTTAAACAAATAATAATAACGACATCGAGAAAAAACGTGGGAGGAGATAAGTTTGCCTTTTTTTCTAAAGAGTAGCCCCGCCCACCTACCCCCTCTTTATTTCAGTGATTACTCTTAATATTGTTCAGTCTTATCTTAGCAAGTAGTGGCCCCGCCCACCCGCCCTCTATTTTCTTAGACGGTATATCATTTGCCAAAATTAATTTTAACTCAACAAGTACTAGGCCCACCCACCCGCCCTTTAGTTTCTTGGAAGGTATGCCATTTGCCAAAATTAGTCTACACTTAGCAAGTGCGTTTATTCAAAGTTTCAATTTTTCTATTTTTAATGTTTAATAAAAAAATAAATAAACAAAACTTTGAAAAATCTAAAAATTGGAAATCAAGAACCTGAAAAACTTGAAGGAACGAAACACTGAAAAATTGAGAACCTTAAAAATCGGAATATAGAAAATGAAAGAAATAGAAAAATTGGATCATTGAGAGAAATCCAAAAATTGCAAAATTGAAAAATTTTAAATTTGGAAAATCGAGAAGCTGAAAAATCAAAGATTATAAATTTGAACGATTATAAAATCCAAAGGAAATGAAAAAAACGAAACATTGGTATAAAACCGAGAAAACGAAAATTAAAAAATCGGGAAATTTTTTTTTTAATTCTCCATAACGGTTCTATAATTTCTCGACTTTATAATTTTTAGGATTTCCAATTTTTCGATTCGATTCGTTTTTTTCTTTCCAATTTTCCGATTCAGTGTTTTTTTTTCGATTTTTAAGTTTCTCGATTTTTAGTTTTTCAATGTTTCAATTTTTCGTTTCTTCAGTTTTTCGATTTACAATTTTTCTATTTTCCGCTTTTCGATTTTGCGATTTCTCATTTTTTCAATTGTTCGAATTTTGAATTTTTTCCAATTTTTTTGGTTTTTTAATTTTTAATTCTTCGATTTTTCAACTTTCCGAATGAAAAAAAAATGGAAAAATTGCGAAATTGTAAAATTGAAAATCAAGGACTTAAAAAATTTAAGAAACGAAAAACTGAAAAAAAATTGCGAAACTAAAAAAAACGGAAAATTGCGAAATCGAAAAAACGAAATACATATTGTGAAATCGAAATATAGAAAATTAAAGAAATCGGAAAATCGGATCATAGAAAAATTGAGAAATTTTAAAATAGGAAAAATCAAAGATTAAAAATTTAAACAAATATAAAATCTAAGGAAACACAAAAAATAAAGGAAACGAAAAAACGAAAGATTTGGTATAAAATCGAGAAAATGAAAATTAAAAAAATCGGGAAATTCTTTTGAATTTCTCCATGGTTAATTTTTCAAATTTTCAATCGTTCAATTTTTAGACTTCACAATTTTTCGATCCGATTCGTTTTTTTTCTTTCCATTTTCCGATTTATTCATGTTTTCTTCTCTTCTTCAATTTACAATTTTTCGATTTTGCAATTTCTCATTTTTTCAGTTTTTCGATTTTTTCCCATTTTTTTTTGGTTTTTCAATTCTCCTATTTTTCAATTTTTCGAATAAAAAAAAATAGAAAAATTGCAAACGCAAAATCGAAAAAAACGAAATATTGTGAAACAAAATATCGAAAATTAAAGAAATAGGTAAATCGGTTCATTGAGAAATAAAAAACTGCAAAATTGAGAAATCTTAAAATTGGAAAATCGAGGAATTGAAAAATCAAAAATTCAAAATTTTGACAATTATAAAATAGAAAGAAACATTGAAGAAATAAAGGAAATGAAAAATCGAAAAATGAAAATTAAAAAATCGGGAAAATTTTTTAATTTTTAGATATTAAATTTTCAATTTTTCGATTCATTAATTAATTGTGATTTTTAAATTTCTCGATTTTTAGTTTTTCAGTGTTTCAAATTTTCGTTTCTTCTCTTCTTCAATTTACAATTTTCGATTTTGCAATTTCTCATTTTTTCAATTTTTTTGATTTTTTAATTTTTAATTTTTCAATTTTTCGAATAAAACAATCGAAAACCTGGAAAATTGAAAAACCAAAAAATAAAAACGAAGAAGTATAGAATGAAAACTTCGAAAAATCTAAAAATTAGAAATAAAGAACTCGAAAAATTGAAGAAAAATTGAGAAACTTAAAAATCGAAAAAGTGTAAAATCGAAAAAAACGAAATATTGTGAAATCAGAATATAGAAAATTAAAGAAATCGGAAAACCGGATCACTGAAAAATCCAAAAATTGCAAAATTGAGAAATTTTAAAATTGGAAAATTGAGGAATTAAAAAACAAAGATTAAAAATTTTAACAATTATAAAATCGAAAGAAACATTGAAAAAAAATTACGGAAACGAAAGAGCGAAAAATTGTAATAGAAAATTGATAAACTGAAAATTAAAAAAATCGGGAAATTTTTTTGAATTTCTGGATATTTAATTTTTTAAGTTTTCGACCTTTCAATGTTGCAATTTTGCGATTTTACAATTTTAACGATTGTTTAATTTCCGGATTTTATAATTTTTTTTCGTTCCTCGATTTTTAATTTTTCATTGTTGGTTTTTCAGTTTTTAATTTTTCAACTTTTCGAATAAAAAACAATGGAAACATTGCAAAATTGTAAACTTAAAAAATCAAAAATGAAAAAACGAAAAAGTAGAAAATGAAAACTTTGGAAAACCTAAAAATTGGAAATGAAGAATTTGAAAAGTTTAAGAAAAGAACTGAAAAATCGAAAGATTAAAAATTGAGAAAGTTAAAAATAAAAATACATATTGTGGAACCGAAATATAGAAAATTAAAGAAATCCGAAAATCGGATCACTGAGAATTCCAAAAATTGCAAAATTGAGAATTGAAAAATCAAAGATTAAAAATTTGAACAATTATAAAATCGAAAGAAACCTTGAAAAAATTAGGGAAATGAAAACGAAAAATTGGGATATAAAATCAAGAAAATGAAAATTAAAAAAATGGGGAAAATGAAAAATAAAAATCAAGAACTTGAAAAATTGAAGAAACGAAAAAGTGCAAAATCGAAAAAACGAAATATGTATTGTGAAATCTAAATTATCGAAAATTAAAAAAATCGGAAAATCGCATCATTGGTAAATCCAAAATTGCAAAATTCAGACATTTTAAAATTGGAATATCGAGGAATTGAAAAATCAAAGAATAAAAATTTGAACAATTATAAAATCGAAAGAAAGGTTGAAAGAATAAAGGAAATAAAAAAACGAAAAAATTGTGATATGAAATCGAGAAAATGAAAATTAAAAAATCGGGAATTTTTTTAAATTTTTGGATATTTAATTTTCAATAATTCCAATAATTTTTCGTTATTAATTCCGATTTTTCGATTCATTGATTTTTCTGGACTTTTAAATTTCTCAATTTTTACTTTTTCAGTGTTTCAAATTTTCGTTTCTTCTCTTCTTCAATTTACAATTTTTCGATTTTCCGCTCTTCGATTTTGCAATTTCTCATTTTTTAATTTTTTCGATTTTTCAATTTTTTCGAATTTTTTTTTTTGGTTTCTCAATTTTTAATTTTTTGATTTTTCAACTATTCGAATAAAAAAAATGGAGAATTGCAAAATTATAAAATTGGAAAATCAAAAATTAAAAAACGAAAAAGCATATGTATAATGAAATTTTGAAAAATCTAAAAATTGGAAATCAAGAACTTGAAAAATTGAAGAAACGAAAAACTGAAAAATTGAGAAACTTCAAAATCGAAAAAAACGAAATACTGTGAAATCGAAATATAGAAAATTAAAGAAATCGGAAAATCGGATCATTGAGAAATCCAAAAATTGCAAAATCGAGAAATTTTAAAATTGGAAATTCGAGAAATTCAAAAATCAAAACTTAAAAATTTGAACAATTATAAAATCGAAAGAAACATTGAAAAATAACGGAAACGAAAAAACCAAAAATTGTAATATAAAATCGAAAAAGTGAAAACTAAAAAATAGCGAAAATTTTTTGAATTTCTCGATATTTAATTTTTTAATTTTTCTATCTTTCAATCTTTCCATTTTTCGACTTCACAATTTTAAGCATTCTACAATTTCCCGATTTATATAATTTTTAGGATTTCCAATTTTTTTATTCGATTTGTTTTTTTCTTTCCAATTTTTCGATTCATTTTTTTTTTCATTTTTAGGTTCCTCGATTGTTAGTTTTTCAATGTTTCATTTTTTCGTTTCTTTAATTCTTCGGTTAACAATTTTTCGATTTTCAGTTTTTTCCAATTTTTTTGATTTTTCAATTTTTAATTTTTCGATTTTTCAATTTTTCGAATAAAAAACAAAAAAGTATATAATGAAAGCTTTGAAAAATCTAAAAATTGGAAATCAAGAACTTGAAAAATTGAAGAAACGAAAAAGTGCAAAATCGAAAAAACGAAATATGTATTGTGAAATCAAAATTATCGAAAATTAAAGAAATATGAAAATCGGATCATTGGGAAATCCAAAAATTGCAAAATTCAGACATTTTAAAATTGGAAAATCGAGGAATTGAAAAATCAAAGAATAAAAATTTGAACAATTATAAAATCGAAAGTAAGGTTGAAAGAATAAAGGAAATGAAAAAACGAAAAATTGTGATATGAAATCGAGAAAATGAAAATTAAAAAATCGGGAATTTTTTAAAATTTTTAGATATTTAATTTTCAATAATTCCAATAATTTTTCGTTATTAATTCCGATTTTTCGATTCATTGATTTTTCTGGATTTTTAAATTTCTCAATTTTTAGTTTTTCAGTGTTTCAAATTTTCGTTTCTTCTCTTCTTCAATTTACAATTTTTCGATTTTCCGTTCTTCGATTTTGCAATTTCTCATTTTTTAATTTTTTCGATTTTTCAATTTTTTCGAATTTTTTTTTGGTTTTTCAATTTTTAATTTTTTGATTTTTCAACTATTCGAATAAAAAAAATGGAGAAATTGCAAAGTTATAAAATTGGAAAATCAAAAATTAAAAAACGAAAAAGAAATCGGAAAATCGGAGTATTGGAAAATCCAAAAATTGCAAAATTGAGAAATCTTAAAATTGAAAAATAGAGGAATTGAGAAATCAAAGATTAAAAATTTGAACAATTACAAAATCGAAAGAAACATTGAAAAAATAAAGGAAATGATTAAACGATTTTTTTTTAATTTCTCGATATTTAATTTTCTAATTTTTAAGATTTCCAATTTTTCGATTCGATTCGTTTTTTTTTCTTTCCAATTTTTCGATTCATTAACTTTTTTTCGGTTTTTAGTTTTTAATGTCTCAATTTTTCGTTTCTTTGGTTTCCCATTTACAATTTTTCGATTTTGCAATTTCTAATTTTTTCAGTTTTTCGGTTTTTCAATTCTTAAATTTTCGATTTTTCAACTTTTCCAATAAAAAAAATGGAACAATTGCAAAATTGTAAAATTAAAAATCAAATATTAAAAAACAAACAAGTACATAACGAAAACTTTGAAAAATCTAGTGAAAAACTGAGAGACTTAAAAATTCAAAAACTCCGATATTGAAACATTTTAAAGTTGGAAAATCGATAAATTGAAAAATCCTAGATTAAAAATTTGAACTATGAACTCAAGGAAATGAAAAAACTAAAAATTGTGATATAAAATCGAGAAAACAAAAATAAAAAATCGGGATAATGAAAAATAAAAATCAAGAACTTGAAAAATTGAAAAATCCAAAAATCAAAAATTGAGAATTCAAAAAATTAAGGAAATGCAAAACTGAAAAATTTGGAAGTCGAGAAATGCAAAATTGAAAAAATAAAGTAAACGAAAAAAACGAAAAATTGTGATATCAAAAAATAAATTATAATAAAATTTGACAATAATCGGTCCAGTAGTTTCTGTTTAAGAAAAATTCGGACAGACAGACACAAACGGGCGACCTATTTTTTCTTATCTTAGCTTACGCTCAGGAAGTAAAAAGCTTTATTATTAAAATGTTGGTGCTAAGCATAATTCTACGACGACGTCATCAATTTTTTGGAAGGGAAAAACAAATTTTATTGCTAATTATTACCTCGTGTACAGACATTTCAATTTTCAATTATCTGATGCATCCACTCTTTAACACCATAAACCGACATTCCCATCAACTAATGCCCTTTCAATTCACTCGAATAAAAATTTTATCGAACATTCCGCAACCCCAATACACCTCGGGGCTTTTACACAATTTTGTAATAATCTGCCAATCCAAACACGAACCAATTTTAAACAAATAGTTTTTTGTGTGGGTTATTAAATCCCACTCTACTAACATTACGCTGACTTATTCCAACATTTTATTAGTTTCAAACTCCGAAAAAGAACAACCTTTTCAAACGAAAACTTTTATACATCAAATTATTAAACTTCAATATCCACTTCCTTTTGATCTCGCTTAACTCGGAAACCATCAAACCATATTATATTTCTGCAATAAAATTCATTCGAAATCAAACTGCTAAACTTTTAATGAAACACCGATTCGCCCCCTCCCAGCGGAGAATAACTTTACATTGTGTAAACCCCAAGTCGGTTTTAATTATTGAAAATCATTTTACCGCTGCGCCACTCCTGACCTTTGTGGATTTTATCCGGAAAGGTCACAATAACACACACAAAATCACGACAGCTCTGCGTCGATAAAGACCCGTTTTCCGCACGGACGCCCAAGCTCCGCCCTCTATTCGCGTTTCTTTGGAAAGTACAGTGTGAGATGTCCCAGCAAGGCCTCAATTGCTGGTAGATGCAAGTTGCAAAGGCACATACATAAAACAAAACAACTTTCGGAATCTTTCTAGTTTTCCGGTAAAACCTTACTCACGCCATCTGGTGACACAATTAATCAGTATTCACGATTTTAAGTGCGTGGCCGTCTTTACCGAGAGTGATCTGGTAATTCGCTTTCACACTGCGGCAATCTACAAGATCGATCGAAGGGAAAATAACACAAATAAAACAACACCAAATTAAAATATATATAACAAAACAAGACGACGTTGCGGCTTCGTTAAAGAAAAGATTGATGGTTGGACGATTTTTTTTCTAATGGGGTGTCGAGTCTCTGTTAACCACTAACGTAAACAAGGTGAGGTAGTTTAATTTGATTGGTCGGAATGACATGTGAGACAGACAAAATAAACACGTAGGGAGTATTTTTACCTCGAAATATTGAGCTGACAAGAGCACTAAATAAATACCTATAAAAATAAATCGAAAATAAAATATAAATCTTATCAAGTCGGATCCACCGAAAGAAAAAAAAAAAAAAGAATCGGAGTCGGGGCTAGATTGAGACTTACTTGTGTCAATGTTACGTTGTAAATGACTGGCGATGCGGTGGCGGGCATCGTTGTATTCTAAATGCAAACCCAACCTCAACAGCCTCGTGTTCTTCTCTATTAATTGTGTTATTTCCATTTCTATCTTGTTACCCAAAACTTGTGATCTCTGAAAAAAAATAATAAAAAGTCATACGCATTGTCAAGGCTCTCGTTTAACACCTCTGCTATTTCGTTAATTCCGTAACGACAACTAATGACTAATTTTTAGCTTGCAAATTCTTCTGACACATTTTAACAACGTTATCTAAACGAAATTACACACTGGAAATACTAATTTAAATCCGAGCACAGGCGAGATTTGACGGAAACAATTTATTTTCACGTTTAAACAAAAAAAAAACGAGTTTTTCTTGAAAAACCTCCCACCCACCTGATTCGACGCTCTGAACTCTTCCACCGACTTCGTCTTCAGCAGCGACTTAATTAACCGTACGATTCCAGTAGGCGAGATCAAGTTAGTTTCTACATTTACAACCCTTATAGTATTATTTTTTTCTAAAGCCTGCGCCAAATTCTCGACCCCTCGGTCCGTCAAGCCCACATTCGCTAACGACAACGTCTCCAGATGGGTGTTGTTGGCTAAAGCTTCAAACAGACTGTCGAATTTCTCATCTGATATGTTCTGAAATTCAATCAATTAAAACTTGACAGAACGCAAAGTTTAATTTACTTTAATGTTATTCCAATTGAGATCGATGTATTTGGGATCGTCATCCTGGACTTTCTTTATCGATTCGTCCGGATCCGTCGAGTTTGGTGGTTCCATAGGGTATATTTTTTGTTTTGACGCTTTCGTGATGCCGTCCCAGCCCAGGCCGACGGGTTGGTTCTTGTTTAAGAGAGAGGCGTGGTATTGGTCCTGGTTCATCATGGAGTGGAAGCCCAAGATGGCTGCAGAGAGAAAAACCGGTAAAAGTGAGGTTAAGTTGTCAAGTACAGTCCAGTGACCTTGAAAGTCGCCTTGGTTGCGACAAGACTATACATCGCGTAAATAAACAAACACACGTTTAACTTTCTAGTGCTTTTTAAAATTGGAACATTAAAAATCATTGTAACTTAATAAAAATGCAAAAAGTGCAGACTCTCACTAGACAAGAACGTGTTTGACCCCAAATTGGTCTAGAACGATGAAAATCTAGCGCGAGACCCAGATTCCATGATCATTTATGCAACCAACAATACACGCGTGCACGACTGGTTGCCTACCTCTCATACTTCAAATCATACGTCATTCTTATTTAAAAGTGCACTTATTAATCAGTTAAAAACGAATTGATAAAAATGTAAATTACTAACCAGCTAAATCGATTATCTCCTCCTGTGTTGCCAAGGACAACGCCTGCTCATACTCATCCCCCAGATCCACAGCAATCTGTTCATCCGCTTGTTGTTCTTTGAGTGGGGGTGGCGGTGGTATCCACTACAACACACAAATTCAACCCCAATCCACAACCCCCCATTACATACTTTTTTTCCTCTAACGGTGCCAGCCACATAGGGTTTAAGTTCCGGCTTGTCAGGTGTCTCAATCGCTTGTTTGTTTATGTGGTCAATCAACTGCTTCCGATTTAGGGGGCCCGTGGGTTCTTTCTCGCAGTCGTAACTACACCTTTGTGACGGGGGCAAGAATGTGTCCTAAAATATGCGTTAATAGTGGCATGAAACAAGTATCAATTACTTACATCAGGGTCTACTTCTTTGGCTAAGATGTTGATTTCTTCAGCTGATAATTTATTTAACAGTTCGTCTACATCTATTTCGTCGTATTCACTGAGATCTCTGCCGTAGAGTTTGGCTGGTGTTGTCATTGTAGTGGTTTTCGTCGTTGAGGACGTCTGGAAAATGAGTGATTTAAGTCATGGGTGAAATGGGCGTAACGTGGGTGGTGTCAAACTGGAAGGTTAATACTTCGTTTGAGGTTACTAAGGTTTGTAATGGGAATTACCTGAGGGATATAAAAGAGTTGTTACTTTTCCACGCCCAGAACTCTCTTTGACCCGAATTTTGGTTAGTTGTATTGATTGACAGATTACTATCTGATAAATCCCAATCGATGCGTTAGTTGGAAAGAGAGAGGTAATGTTTGGGTTTCGTTTGACGTGAGTTGCATTGTCGCGAAGTTCCAATTGGTATAACGCGCGTTTGATATAATGGGAGCAAATTTGTTTGCATAAAACAAATTGTTTAATTGTTTTAGTGAGTATTCCGTTTTTATAGTTTAGCGCAATGCTCTAATAAACATCGTTGCCAAGGTCAATAACCTAATTTCCATTCAAATCAATACGACAAATAATTAAGATGGGTGCCGACAACGATAGATGGGGCCACTATTAAAATAATACATGGCCAACTTCAACCAAAAAATCGCAATTCCAAGTTTGTATATAGAGAAGTAAGTTTCGCTTAATCTTCTATTAATTTGAATGTTAGAATGTTTATGATGGAAATGACTTTAGTAATAAATACATAATAACAGTTTTAAGCAAGATGGTTAGTGTTGATACTGAGAATAATTCAAAATTTGTACAAGTGAATTCAATTAATTAAAAAGAAGACGATCTTATTAGATATTGTAAATTAAATTTGAAGTTGTAACGAATTAATAATAAATATATTTTTATACTTTTTATTGGCAGAATTTCCTTTATTTTTCTTCTTTGTATTTACGCAACTTATTAGAACATTCACTAATAAACTATTTGTTAAAGAAAAATCTATGAAGTAACTGTTGAAAATTACTATCGCAGTGAGCGGTATTAGACTGTTCCGCCTCCTCATTGCGGGTTTCCATAAACACTTAGAGAGAATAAAGTGGACCAAGAACAAAATTCCCTGGTTTCATTACAGAAAATTTTTAATTCCAAAAGAGAACTTTTTGGTGACAATTTTCTTGTTTTTTATGCCGTTTTTTTAGTGTGCATGTTTTCTTTATTGACTTAATCCTGACATGGAAACTGAAGTTACGGGAAGTATTTGAACAACAGGATATTCAAAAACATGTTTTTATTTTTGTCCAGAAACAAGGATTTTGTAATTAAGCTCCGCCCTCTTGGCTCACGACGAATAAAAAAAAACATCACAATTGAGATAGGGCGGGTGGGCGGGGCTTACATTTTGGCGTTTTTCTTAAGATAAGTAGTCGTCTTTTCATAACAATAACCTTAATACATGTTTAAAATGGTAAATTCTTGTAGACAAATATGGATCTTGCAATTATGGGACAAAATCGATATTTCCTTATACAAATTTTCCATTTTAAACATGTTTTAAGTTTCATGTTATTAAAAAAAAGTCTACACAACATATTAAAACATTATTCTTAGGAAGCCAAAACACGTTCAAAATGGTAAATTTTTATGAGGAAATATGGATTTAGCATTTATGCTCCGCCCTAGGTATGACAACGAATGAAAATTTCATTGCTATTTAGATCAGGGCAGGTATGGGTGGGGCTTAACCTTTGGCTTAATTTTTTTCTTATTATACAGCTGGTTTCACAAAAAACGGGAAAAGATGAGCAAATCAAGTTCTCATAGATCAATGAAAAGCAATGGAAATATGACGTTCATGTCACTGTAATTTTTCCCGTTTTTTTAAGACCAGCTGTACATCTATTCTTTGAACAACACGACACTCAAAAACATGTTTTTAATTTCTCGTAGAGAACTAAGGATTTTGCAGTTAAGCTCCGCCCCCTTGGCTCACAACGAATAAAAAAAAATCATCACAATTAAGATAGGGTGGGTGGGCGGGGCTTATATTTTCCTTTTTTTTTTCTTAATACACAACAATCTTTTCACAACAAGAAACTTAAAACGTAGTTAAAATGGTGCATTTTTGCAAGGAAATATGAATTGTGCAATTATGGGGCAAAATCGATACTTCCTTATACAAATTTTCCATTTTAAACATGTTTTCAGTTTCATGTAATGAAAAAAAGTCTACACAACATATTAAAACAAAAAGGCAAAATGTAAGCCCGCCCACCCGCCCTGTCTCAATTGTGATGATTTTTTTTATTCGCCGTGGATCAAAGGGCGGAGCTTAACTGCAAAGTACTTATTGCTTTAACAAATTAAAAACACGTTTTTCAGTATCATGTTGTTCAAATATTACTATGTACAGTTGCGGCCCCCCAAAAGTGCACGATAATTTTCTCTATTGTAAATATATCTTCGAATCATGGGCGTTCGAATAACAAAATTTGTCAAATTTGACATTTTGTTTATTCAAAAATGCTGCGCCACTGATAATAGCCAAACTTACATTAATTTAAAAATTCAAAACATTCCAAGACAAACAAAAATCAAAATATTAACCCCGCCCAGCCACCCCATCTCAATTATGATGATTTTTTTATTCTTAGGAAGCCAAAACACGTTCAAAATGGTAAATTTTTGTAAGGAAATATGGATTTAGCATTTATGCTCCGCCCCTAGATCTGACAACGAATGAAAACTTCATTGCTATTTAGACCAGGGCAGGTGGGTGGGGCTTAATCTTTGGCTTTCTTTTTTTCTTATTATACAGCTGGTTTCACAAAAAACGGGAAAAGATGAGCAAATCAAGTTCTCATAGATCAATGAAAAGCAATAGAAATATGACGTTCATGTCACTGTCATTTTCCCGTTTTTTTTTTAGACCAGCTGTACATCTATTCTTTGAACAGCACGACACTCAAAAACATGTTTTTAATTTCTCGTAGAGAACTAAGGATTTTGCAGTTAAGCTCCGCTCCCTTGGCTCACAACGAATAAAAAAAATCATCACAATTAAGATAGGGTGGGTGGGCGGGGCTTATATTTTCCTTTTTTTTTTTTTTCTTAATACACAACAATCTTTTCACAACAAGAAACTTAAAACGTGGTTAAAATAGTGCATTTTTGCAAGGAAATATGAATTGTGCAATTATGGGGCAAAATCGATATTTCCTTATACAAATTTTCCATTTTAAACATGTTTTCAGTTTCATGTTATGAAAAAAGGTCTACACGACATATTAAAACAAAAAGACAAAATGTAAGCCCGCCCACCCGCCCTGTCTTAATTGTGATGATTTTTTTTATTCGCCGTGAACCAAGGGGGCGGAGCTTAACTGCAAAGTACTTATTGCTTTAACAAATTAAAAACATGTTTTTCAGTATCGTGTTGTTCAAAGAATGATATGTACAGTTGCGGCCCCCCAAAAATGCACGATAATTTTCTCTATTGTAAATATATCTTCAAATCATGGGCGTTGGAATAACAAAATTTGTCAAATTTGACATTTTGTTTATTAAAAAATGCTGCGCCACTGATAATAGCCAGATTTAATTTAAAAATAAAAAAATTCCATGACAAACAAAAATCAAAATATTAACCCCACCCCCCACCCCATCTCAATTGTGATGATTTTTTATTTTTAGAAAGCTAAAACGCGTTCAAAATGGTACATTTTTGTAAGGAAATATGGATTTAGCAATTAAGCTCGGCCCTTTGGCTTTATTTTTTCTTAATATACAGCTGGTATCACAAAAAACGGGAAAAGATGAGCAAATCAAGTTCTCATAGATCAATGAAAAGCAATGGAAATATGACGTTCATGTCACTGTCATTTTTCCCGGTTTTTTTTAACCAGCTGTACGTAGCATTCTTTGAATAACACGACACTCAAAAACATGTTTTTAATTTCTCGTTGGGAAATAAGGATTTTGCAGTTAAGCTCCGCCCCCTTGGCTCACAACGAATAAAAAAAATCATCACAATTGAGATAGGGTGGGTGGGCGGGGCTACATTTTGCCTTTATTTCGTAACATGTGTACACTTATTTCGACAACAACAAACTTAAAACATTTCCAAAATAGTAAATTTTATAGTAATCAACTTAAACCCTCCACTTTTCCTCTACAACCCCTTTAAATACGCCAGAAGTTGAACATCAAAGTTACTATCAACAGCAACTTAACAACAGAGTTTATAAATGATAATTTTCGGCTGGATTTTCAAGCGATTCTGATATTTAACACACAAAAAAAAAAAGAAAAAAAAACACAGGAGATAATTACTGTACAAATTTTTGAGGTTAGCAGAATCACTTTCAACGGAACTAGATTGAGTTGGCCATGCATAGACTTACAAAAAAAAATGACAAAGAAAAATTTAATAACACTGAGTACGTTATAATTATTTTAATTAAATTAAATTGAATTAAATTAGTACGGGTACTCTATTCAAAAATGAGTATCAGCTCAAGGATTTTTGCGTCAAGCTTTAGTCGCTTTGTCCCCACAGCTATTCGTAATGGCCAAAAATTTCTTGGCACACCCTCCTACAGACGATTAGTAAGTGGTGTCTTTTCAAAACAAAGACCACCGGGAAACGATTTTGTTCTTAGTTGTCTCATGTCTTTCCAGTTCACCTCTTCAACTTGAGAACCTGCCAACAATGAGTGCCATTTTTTTTAATTTTTTAACCAATCAGGAATCGAAAAGTGTCGTGACAATCGTCGGCGCATGCGCGCGAGATTTCTTTTTCTTTCCGCAACCTCCTCGTTTTTTATTCTCTTTCAACGCAAATACATTGTGAAGATCTTCAGCTGTCAGTGCAAGTCGTCGATTATCCCAGCGCCTCCGCCATTTCCACCACGGAAACATCCAGGCCCAAACATCCGTGGAGATTTACGACTTGTGCGTGTTCAAGGTCACACGTCTGGTACTACAACGCCGTGGAAAAGCCTGTGGGGTCCGGGGGCCGGAACAGGCCGCCCTGGCACTCCTCCAACGCGCTATACTTGGAGATTCGCTCGAAACAAATTATTTATAGTAGCCAGTGTGCGGCCACTGGCCTTCCTGACACAAAATGGCGGCGCCCGTGACCTACAGCTTCATTCACGGCGCTACCTTCGCTTGCAGCGGAGGTGAATGCTATTCATCGAACGGATGCACCGATGTGGTGACGTCACGAATTGTGAGGTTAGGAGTATCAGGTGAAAATTTGAGCGCTAGAATGCGAAAAGTTTGCAGTTGCTCGTAGGTGTATATATTGTATCCAGCGTGAGCTGAATCTGACCTTGGTAAATTGGCGATCTTTATTATTTATTTTTGTGTATTGAAAACCATCTGTTGACATATTTCGCGTATAAATACCGAGGAACATAGTTTTCGAATGCACGGTTTAAATAACTCGGATAAAATTTTCGGCCTCAAGGTCACGACGAGACAGCGACTAATATCACACACATTTTCGCTTAGTGGAAACTCTGATTCGTTAAGTCGTTGCGGTATGCCGCGAAAAGCGGCGGACTTAACGCGCTCCCTGCGCGGCCATCTATGATGCGGGATTTGGGTCCCACCGGGTCCTTCTCTGTGCGAAAACCCTCCCCAGCATTCCTCGGTCGTTCCATAGCGGTTTGCGCGAAACGGTCTAATTTTAGCCCAATGTAAACCGTGTTATTTACGTGGGTTTGGCGGCGAATTCTTCCAAATCGTCCAACAGGTTGTTTCGCATAAAAATTCGGCCAAACTCTCCAGGAAACTATTTTTCTTTCATTCAACGCCGCCGGATTAGTTCCTTATTTACGGACTTGGTGAAAAACGAAAGAAAAAAGGCGAGTCGGGTTCAACCCTTGCTCACCATTTTCTGCCAAAAGCTAATGGCTTTTGAGGTCACTCACCTCCGCCTGCCAACTCCCGATACTTATTTATGTAGGATTTATTCATAAATCGCGGATGTAACAACTAACTTTGATAATGGTTATAGAAATATTTTTATTTTTGTTGGCGGGGGGCCATGCGGCACCCCAGGCCGCATTTTTTTGGTTTATGTTTAAGAAATGGGTTCGGAGCCGAGGAAGTGCTGTGTGGCAGAGAGTGATTGGTAACAGACGAGGTGGAGAGAGAATTTTGGGGAAAATCTAGGTATTTTTCTTTTTTTTTATTGTCACAATTTATTTTTTTTTTTTTTTCGATAAAATACAAATGTTTTTCAATAATTCTAGCCATTCTAGCCTAGATTTGAGCTTATTCCTCCATAAATGCAAAATTCACAGCTCTATTTCCTTCAGTGACATATTGTGTTGAAATATGCAACACAAATTTAGTCTATATATGAAGTTTCCTGATAGCCTCTATATGTTAAAAAACAGATAATAACAATCAGTGTAAAAAAAGTGGCCCATGAAGCAGCCAATCAAAGCAGATACATAAACCACAAGAACAGGAGTATGTTTTATAAAAATGAAATAGCATTTACCATGCACAATTTTGAGGTGACGTCATTAAATTGTTGGTGGGGATGATCACACAAGTTTTGGTTAGCGTTTTACGATCTACATGATATTACTAATATATATAAAAAATTTGACAACAATCGGTCCGAGTGACACACGGAAACGGGAGGCCTAATTTTTCATACCCTAGGAGTCATGAAACGTCAAGAAAGCATGAGAGTAGCCAGTCGCCGGATGGACCCAATTGCAATAATTATAACTTACGCTCGAGAAGTAAAAAAGACATCGAAACACCAAAAATAAAGAACAAAGAAACACTATAATTGAAAAAAAAAAAATAAAAGGAGAAATGAGCGATAGAGTGACGGAGAGAGGGGCAGATAATAAAATTGAGAGTAAAGAACGGGAGAAAACAGGAAAGGGGGTTAGCAAGGAATAAAGAGAGGGGTTGTTAAAGAGAATGGAACAAAGACATAGTAAAAAGGAGCGGAAAAGAAACAAAGAAAGCGAAAGAGAACGGAAGCGAAAGAGAGTGAAAAAGAAAAGTGTTGAAACACAGATAAACAATTTTGCAAAATCTAGAGAAACTAAAGGTGGACACCTTTTGAAAGCCCGAGAAAGGAAGCAAGAGAGAGGGACAAAAAAAAGGCAAAATAGGTAGGATAATGGGAGCAGAGGAGAAGAAAGAAAGGAAGAAGGGGAGCGAAGATTAAGTAGGAACAGAGTGCGAAATAAACAGACACGACAGATAAGAGGAGAAAGCCAAAGGGAGATGAGAACATAAGGGTTGACAGTGAAATAGGGGAAAGAGATGGGGTTTGAAAATAGGAAGAGGATTGAAAACGAGAAGAGAGAGAAAAACTAGAAAAGAGGTAAAAGTGGTTGGGGAAAGAAGAAGGAAAAGAAATAAAAGGTGAGAAAGGAGACTGGAGAGAAAGACGAATGAGGAGAAGAGCAACACAGAGAGAACCACATGGAAAGACAAGTAGAAGGCTAGAAAAACAGAGGGGGAAAGACACAGAACGAAACACAAAAAAGAGAAAAACAGACAAGGCGAAATACGGGGAAAACAATGAGAGGGGGACAACAGAGAACAGAGGGGGAAAAGATAGGTGAGAGGAAGACACAAGGAAGAACACAAAAGAGAAGGAAGACGGGCATAGAGAAAACACAGAGAAGAAGAAAAGACACAGAGGTAGAAACAGCAAAAAATATAAATAATCTGGAAATAAAACAGGAAGAAGCAGAAGGAAATAGAGGGTCAGGGGGAAAGGAAGGGAGAACGGAGATAGGAACAAGAGCAGGGGACAAGAGAGAGAAAGAGGGGCAAGAATGATAGGGGCAAAATTGAAAAGGGCAAGATCGAGAGAGAGAGAGAAGAATGAAAGGAGGTAAAATAAGAGGGAATTAAAAATTTTACAAAATGTGAGGGACAAGAGAAAGTGACAAGAAAGGTGGGATGATGAGAGCAGAAGAGAAGACAGAAAGAAAGAGGAAGGGAAAAGGGAAAGGAATAAGAGTATGAAATAGAGGAAATGAGAGAAAAATAAAGGAGGAGAAAAATAGATATTGGTGGAGAAAGATAGAGAGGAAAAAGACGCAGATAGAGAAAGATCTAAGGAAAGGGAAAACAAGAAAAGGGAAAGGAAACTGGAGTGAAAAGACAAATGGAAGAAGAGCAAAGGGGGGAGAAAGTCATTTGGAGAAACAAGCAGTGGGAGAGAAAGACGTAGGGGAACGACAGTGCGAATCACAAAAGAGAAGAAAGACAGGCAAGGAGAAAGAGAGAGAAAAACGGAGGTAAGGAAAGACAGGGGAGAGAACACAAAAGAGGAGAAAGGCAGACATAGCGAAAAGACAGAGAGGAAAAAAGACACGAAGATAGAAATAGCAAAAAATATAAATATTCTGAGAATAAAATTGAAAGGGAAGAAGCGGAAGGGAAAAGAGGGGGCAGGGGGGAAAGAAAGGGCGAACGGAGATGGGTAGCAAGAGGAAGAAAAACAAGAGGAGCAGGAAGAAGAGCAGAGGCAAGAGAGAGGGGAGCAAGAGAGAGGCAAGAAAAATGAAAAGAACTAAAGTAAGAGGGGCCAGAGTGAATAAATTAAAAATTCTGCAAAATGACAAGAAAAGTGGGATATGAAATCAGAAGAGAAGAAAGGAAAGGAAAAAGGAAATGAAAAATGAGAAGATAAGGGCTGAAACTGAAAAAGGGTAAAAGATAGGGGGTTCGAAGGGAGGAAGCGGAATGAAAACCAGAGGAAGAAGAAAGACAGAGGAGGAAAAGGACAATGGAAAATGGGATAAAGATAAACGAGGAGAAAGATGGAGTGCAAAAAGGCGCAAGCGGAGAAAGACAGGCAAGGAGAAAAAAAGGTAAAGGAGGAAATACGCGAGAAAAAAAACACAAAAGAAAGACAGATGCGAAGAAAAGACAACGAAAAAGAAAAGGGGTAGAAAGGAAAGAGGACCGAAAAGAGAGAAAGCGAAAAGGGCAAACAGGGGCAACCACAAAAGTTGAAGCAATGAGAAAAATAGAATGTGTGGTAGAAAGGAATAACAAGAAGTGGGAGGGAGATAATTGAGAAAAGCGAGAGAAAAAATGGGAGAAAATTTAGTATTTCTATGGGATTGTCACTTTTGGAATTTTATTTTTTTCAATTTTTCGGTTATTCAGTGTTCTAATTTTACAATTTGCCTTTTTTTTCAAAGTGAAATTTTTCAGTTTTGTATTTTCCAATTTTTCGATGTGCAAGTTTTTGGTTTTCCAATTTTTTAAATTTTCGGTTTTCCAATTTTAAATATTTGAGTTTCTCGATTTTTCAATTTCATTTAATTTTTCAATTTCTCAGTATTTAATTTTTCAATTTTCCATCTTTCAATATTACAGTTTTTTGACTTTACAATTTTTTGATTATTTTTTTTATTTTAAAGTTTGGCAATTTTTTGTTTTTCATTGTTTCAATTTTTCGTTTCTTGAGTTCACCAATTTGCAATTTTTTCAGCCTTTCGATTTTTGATTTTTAGACTGTTAA
This sequence comes from Zophobas atratus, assembly GCA_022388445.1. Lineage (NCBI taxonomy): Eukaryota > Metazoa > Arthropoda > Insecta > Coleoptera > Tenebrionidae > Zophobas > Zophobas atratus. The sequence goes on from CM039450.1 coordinate 7,417,949, forward strand.
TTTTTCGATTTTTCAATTTTAATAATAAAAAAGTGGAAAATTTGCAAAGTTGTAAAACTGAACAATCAAAAATGAACAAATGAAAAAATTTTAAACATCTAAAAATTGGAACTCAAGAACTTGAAAACTGAAGAAACAAAAAATTGAAAAATCGGAGTACATATTTTAAAATCGAAATATGTATTGAAAATTAGAGAAATCCGAAAATCGGATAATTGGAAATCCAAAAATTGCAAAATGGAAAAATTAAAAATTGGAAAATCGAGGAATTGAAAAATCAAAAAAGTAAATAAATGAAAAATTATAAAATCGAAGAAACATTGGAAAAATAAAAGATACGAAAATCCAAAAATTCCAAGTAAATCCAAAAATATAAGAAACTATCCAAAAAATCCAAAAAATGAACAAAAACCAGGAAAATCCAAATATTCCAAAACATCCATAAAATCCAAAGAATCCAAAAAAATGCAAAAACTCCAAAAATTTCAAAAAACTCAGGAAAGTCCAAATTTTCCAAAAATTCCAAGTAAATCCAAAAACTCCAAAAATTCCAGAAAAATCCAAGTAAATCGTAAAAAAAACAAAAAAAAATCCAAAAATGAAAAAAATGGAATCATTGGAAATCCAAAACTTGCAAATGGAAAATTGAGAAATTGAAAAATCAGAAAAGTAGTTAAACGAAAAATGATAAAATCGAAGAAACATTGAAAAAATAAAAGATATGAAATTCCAAAAATTCTAAGTAAATCCAAAAAAATCCAAAACTATCCAAAAAATGATTAAAAACCAGGAAAACACAACCACTTACAAAAGAAAAAAAAATACAATTCTAGCGTGACGCCTATAACCTTGGCGGCGATTATTTCACTTGAAAAATGTTGGTTTACGGTCATTTTTGGGTACAACGTCTCGCTCGCTCCGAAGCAACAATTGTTTTTATTTTACTAACTTCTACACGATGGAAGTCTGATTCAAAATCTTTTGTAGAATGAACCCATAGAAATTGCGACCTCGAGTTCGCCTCAAAGTTAGTGGCATATCTCGATTGCAATCACCACCTTACGTACTTCTTACGTACCTATGTTTAAAATTCAAACATTTTTGGGCTTTGTAGGCAATCTTGTCTTAGTCCTTTTTGTTTTTGGTTCGTTGACATGTATTAAACTTTTTTCTATTTTTTATATATATTTTTTCATTCTATAGTTCTCTTTATTGTTTTGTCCCTCTCACATACAATAGTGTTTTTCTTAAAATACTAATTATCCGAATTTATTATATTCGATTTAAAAATGCTTAAATATATGTATACATCAAATAATTATGCTTCTACATTGCTCACGCTAACGCCATCATTTGTGTTTAATTCGGTGAATATCTGGGCTGTCTTTTATTTCTATATCTGTGGTCCAAATTTTTAAACGATCATTTTAATCATCAAATTCTGCTTCATGGGTGTTGTTACCACCCAATGGTAGATTCTCAGAAAGCCGGATTAATCCCTCAAATAACTTTATCTCGATTTGGAGGATCCCGTTACCGCCATAAAATCCCTAAATTTCCCCGAAACGCGTCGTCTGCCAATTCGACTCCTGCACAATGCCCATTACTGTAAATTTAAAGACCCCATAAACCGATTTAAGTGTTCGCCAATAGCCTCTAAAATCCAGATTTAACATCAATTCCACACTACAAAACTATAGCCGAATGTCGTTGCCGGCGTTCTATTTCTGTTTGATGTAACCCCCCTAAACCCAAAACAAACAAACTTTTCCGAGTTAAAAATACTCTCTTCTGATTTTGTATTGACAGCGCCGCGAATAGATCGACCGCAAATCAAAATCTGGAACGAGGAAGGAATTTTTATCCACGATTTGTGTTCTGAGTGCACTTTTACTACAACTAATTTTAGTGGATTTTTATAACACAGTCGGAGTATTTTCGAAAACATGTCAACTGCCAATCAATACTCGCCTAACGATGTTTGTGTTGGGCGATACATACTAAGTCCGAATTACATGATCTTTCTGGCTAAAAGTGTTTTATTGGTGCGTTGCACCGGTGTCTAGTCAAAAACCGAGATTTTACTATTGCTTTTGCGAGCTTTGTCAAGTTTGATGGCTAAAATTAGGCGAAGTTTGAGCCAAAAGCTGAATCAGTTTTATTGGATGTGGCAGTTATGATGAGCTACGTTGGTGGAGTCAACACGTGTTGGCTTTTTTATTTTTGAAGACAGGAGGAGATTTAGATTCGGGTTTTGAAACAAATTATTGTGTTGTTGTTAATGCGGATTTTTTTTATAACAAAATTATTCGAAAGCTGAGTCATTGGTGGGTATTTCGTGGCATTTTACGCACACCAGGTGCAACACAGAGTCAAAAGTGCAAAGAAATCAAGGTCGTGGTGCCTTTGGGAAATGCTCCAAAATCGTTACAAAATTGTGGACAGCATCTCATTAAAATCGGCCTACAATAATTACTAATTTCCTGTGCCAAAAAAATGTTTTCACTGTTTTGCTTTGGAAAATGCATGATTTGCGCGAATTCGGATAAGGCGGAGTCACAATCCGCCATCTTAAAATATACACTGGAAAATAAGAGTAAATGAATTTGTCCTTCCAAGTGTCGTAGCAGATGAGTGACTTCTAACATATGTTCCCGCTTTTACATACACATAATGTTTGCAGACTGTTTGTATTTATAGCACTTTCGATTTCTGTAATTGCCACCAGACGGTGAAATTGTTCCATAACTACCTGTTTGAAGACTAACTTTATTCGTTTATGTTGAAGTATTTATTAAGGTGGATGTAGACTGTTTACTCTGAGACAATAAATTGTAACAGCTTGTTCTCTTCCTCAGGGAGCACTTTTAAGTCTTCCACTATTTACAATTTATATCAGTGATGTAAGTCTCCTTTTCATAACAAATTTATTTAACAATAAAAAAAAACTGTTAAAGTTAGCGTTCATATTTGTAAATATTTGTCCAACCGCTGTATCAGCCAATGTGGGCACAAGGGAAATATAAAATAAATCACTGTTTTAATTGTCTCAGAGACAATAAAAGTTGAACTAAAAATAAAACACTCAAGTTCTAAAAATACAACGAAATTTACTAAATTTAATAAGAAATAAAAAACTTCTAAAGATAAAAATAGAAGCAAAGAAAATCTTTTACGTCAAGAAAGATATTGAAGTCTATTTATAAATTTAAAATTTAAGTAAAAGATGAAAATTAAGGTTCAGCTGTGGTATTTGGGTGGTTCCTGGAAAATTTTGCCTACTCTACCGGGTGTCTTAAAATACATTTGGGAAGTAAAAACCAACTTTAATACTAGGAAACAATTGTTATATGTTATGCAACATGTTATTAAATTCAGGTTTTACATTAAATGCTTGTAAGCGGAATTTTTAGTGCAGGTCTTTAAGGCGACAAACCAATCAGTTTTTATAATTAACCCCCACTTAAGACACATATCTCAGATGCAGAGGGTGCATTTTGAGGGCAGTTAGTCCGAGTTAGTCAGAGTCCGTGAGAGTGTGTAAAATAGCGGTGGGCGTAAAGGCCCAGCTGTGTGGTGACAGGGCCGGACTCGGGTTGAGTGTTAAGCCCAAAGAGTTGGGTGTTAAGGTGTTGATAAGAGAAGGTGGCAGGTTAGGGTGAACCTGGGGCCACGAGAGTAATGTGAACGCGTAAAATCTCCGGCAGATACCATGGTATGTACCTGAGCACTGAGGGCGTACTCAGGTGGGGCGCCTTTGGCTCATGACACGGCAGGTTGGCGAAAGCCGTGAAAGGGGTGTCCTGGCTGTTGACCGACCGGTGGTGGCGGTGGTGGCAACCGAATGCAACAGAGAATACGTTTGCTGGTTAGGTTGGGAGATTAACCCGGTTTCTGGAGGAAACATAGTGACGTATGAACGTGGAGGTGTCCTCTCCACTTTGGCCAAGACAGCGCTCCTTCTGAGGGGGCTGTGGGCGGGCAGTACATCCCAAACTGTACGGCTAGGGCGATTACAGGTAACTCGACAACATCACCAGAAGATCGCGCGCTGAAGACGACGCCGTGAGTTGGAACCGCTGATCGACAAGGAGTGGGCTAGGGGGTGGAGACCCCCCGGTGAGTGACCCCATTCTTAATCATTAGCGACAGATAAGTCAGGTGTGTCTGTTTTCATATTCGTAATTGGGGCCGAATTGTCGCGGGGCCGGACCTGTACTAGAGCGTCACATGTAAGGGGTGAGTGAATCTGTAGTTTGCAATTGGCTGTAGCCGTTTGACCGTCATTGATAATGAATATTTGTTGATAATTTGCGCTGAAGCCGCTATCTGGCCAGGAATCGTCTTACATGCTCTCTAATCATTTTGTTTGAGTTTGGTGTCTGAAACCTTGAAATGACGTCATCATTTTTTGGAATGAGATAAACGTAAAATTTTAATACAAAATAAAAATGTACATAAATCGTATTAGTTTTGGAGATCGCATCTTCAAATTTCTAGTAGACATACAGAACAAATTAGAAGTGTTATTTTTCGCTGATTGATTTTTAGACTTCCACCAGTTACTTTTGACCTCATTTCTTTAAAAACTCCTACGATTTTTCCAGAATCGCCTCTTAAAATATGGCTGTTTTTTGACTTTTTTTAATGGCATTTCAAACCTAATATTTCTAAAATCTTGACCCGGAACCATAAAACCCTGTATTTTAGGAACCACTACATCGAAACCTATATCCCAGAATTTTTTAAACATTGTTAGACAACTTTTTCAAAATCAAAATTTTTAGGAGTAATTATTATGGAAATTTCGGAATTTTTCGATCGCCTTCGAAACTAAATTAAAGATATTTTTTTCTTTCGACCTCCAAAAGTTACTTTCGGCCTCATTTCTTTTCCAGTTTTCCAGAATCGCCACTGAAATATAGTAGGTTTTTGGATTTTCAAAAAAAAAAAAATGTATTTCAACTCGAATTTCTAAACTCTTATCCCTGGACTACAAAAAGCTATATTTTTGTAATCAGACCATCGAAATCTATATCCCAGAATTTTCTGAGGATTTTTAGGCAACTCTTTCAAAACCAAAATTTTTTAATACTTCTGAAAATTTCGGAATTTTTCGATCGTCTTTGAAACTAAACTAAAGACATTTTCTTTTATATTTCGATCTCCAAATGTTACTTTTGGCCTCAGTTCTTTTCCAGTTTTCCAGAATCGTCCATTAAAATATAGCAGAATTTTTTGAGGATTTTTAGACAACTCTTTCAAAACCAAAATGTTTTAATACTTCTGAAAATTTCGGAATTTTTCGATCGTCTTTGAAACTAAACTAAAGACATTTTCTTTTATATTTCGACCTCCAAAAGTTACTTTTGGGCTCAATTCTTTTCCAGTTCTTCAGAATCGTCCATTAAAATATAGCAGGTTTTTGGATTTAAAAAAAAAAATGCATTTCAACTCGAATATTTCGAAAATCTTACCCCTGGACCATAAAAAACGCCATATTTTTTAATCAGACCGTCAAAACCTATATTCCAGATTTTTTTGAGAATTTTTAGCCAACTTTTTCAAAACCAAAATTTTTTAATACTTCTGAAAATTTCGGAATTTTTCGATCGTCTTTGAAACTAAACTAAACACATTTTCTTTTATATTTCGACCTCCAAAAGTTACTTTTGGCCTCAGTTCTCTTCCAGTTTTCCAGAATCGTCCATTAAAATATAGCAGGTTTTTGGATTTTCAAAAAAAAATGCATTTCAACTCGAATATTTCGAAAATCTTACCCCTGGACCATAAAAAACGCCCTATTTTTTTAATCAGACCGTCAAAACTTACATCCCAGAATTTTTTGAGAATTTTAGACAAGTCTTTCAAAACCAAAATTTTTTAATACTTCTGAAAATTTCGGAATTTTTCGATCGTCTTTGAAACTAAACTAAACACATTTTCTTTTATATTTCGACCTCCAAAGTTACTGTTGGCCTCAGTTCTCTTCCAGTTTTCCAGAATCCTCCATTAAAATATAGCAAGTTTTTGGATTTTCAAAAAAAAATGCATTTCAACTCGAATATTTCGAAAATCTCAACCCTGGACCATAAAAAACGCCCTATTTTTTTAATCAGACCGTCAAAACCTACAACCCAGAATTTTTTGAGGATTTTTAGACAACTCTTTCAAAACCAAAATTTTTTAATATATACTTCTGAAAATTTCGGAATTTTTCGGTCGTCTTTGAAACTAAACTAAAGACATTTTCTTTTATATTTCGACCTCCAAAAGTTACTTTCGGCCTCAGTTCTTTTCCAGTTTTCCAGAATCGCCCACTGAAATATAGTAGCTTTTTGGATTTTCAAAAAAAAAATGCATTTCAACTCGAATATTTCGAAAACCTTACCCCTGGATCATAAAAAACGCGATATTTTTTTAATCAGACCGTCAAAACCTACATCCCAGAATTTTTTGAGAATTTTTAGCCAACTTTTTCAAAACCAAAATTTTTTTATATTTCTGAAAATTTCGGAATTTTTCGATCGTCTTTGAAACTAAACTAAACACATTTTCTTTTATATTTCGACCTCCAAAAGTTACTTTTGGCCTCAGTTCTCTTCCAGTTTTCCAGAATCGTCCATTAAAATATAGCAGGTTTTTGGATTTTCAAAAAAAAATGCATTTCAACTCGAATATTTCGAAAATCTTACCCCGGACCATAAAAAACACCCTATTTTTTTAATGAGACCGTCAAAACTTACATGCCAGAATTTTTTGAGAATTTTAGACAACTCTTTCAAAACCAAAATTTTTTAATACTTCTGAAAATTTCGGAATTTTTTCGATCGTCTTTGAAACTAAACTAAACACATTTTCTTTTATATTTCGACCTCCAAAAGTTACTGTTGGCCTCAGTTCTCTTCCAGTTTTCCAGAATCCTCCATTAAAATATAGCAAGTTCTTGGATTTTCAAAAAAAAATGCATTTCAACTCGAATATTTCGAAAATCTTAACCCTGGACCATAAAAAACGCCCTATTTTTTTAATCAGACCGTCAAAACCTACAACCCAGAATTTTTTGAGGATTTTAAGACAACTCTTTCAAAACCAAAATTTTTTAATATATACTTCTGAAAATTTCGGATTTTTTCGGTCGTCTTTGAAACTAAACTAAAGACATTTTCTTTTATATTTCGACCTCCAAAAGTTACTTTCGGCCTCAGTTCTTTTCCAGTTTTCCAGAATCGCCCACTGAAATATAGTAGCTTTTTGGATTTTCAAAAAAAAAATGCATTTCAACTCGAATATTTCGAAAACCTTACCCCTGGATCATAAAAAACGCGATATTTTTTTAATCAGACCGTCAAAACCTACATCCCAGAATTTTTTGAGAATTTTTAGCCAACTCTTTCAAAACCAAAATTTTTTAATATTTCTGAAAATTTCGTAATTTTTCGATCGTCTTTGAAACTAAACTAAAGACATTTTCTTTTATATTTCGACCTCCAAAAGTGACTTTTGGCCTCAGTTCTTTTCCAGTTTTCCAGAATCATCCATTAAAATATAGCAGGTTTTTGGATTTCCAAAAAAAAAAATGCATTTGAACTCGAATATTTCGAAAATCTTACCCCTGGACCATAAAAAACGCCATATTTTTTTAATCAGACCGTCAAAACCTACATCCCAGAATTTTTTGAGGATTTTTAGACAACTCTTTCAAAACCAAAATTTTTTAATACTTCTGAAAATTTCGGAATTTTTCGATCGTCTTTGAAACTAAACTAAAGACATTCTCTTTTATATTTCGACCTCCAAAAGTTACTTTTGACTTCAGTTCTTTTTCAGTTTTCCAGAATCGTCCATTAAAATATAACAGGTTTTTGGATTTTCAAAAAAAAAATGCATTTCAAACTGGATATTTCTAAAATCTTACCCATGGACCATAAAGACACTAAATTTTTGTAATCAGACCGTCAAAACCTATATCCCAGAATTTTTTTGATGATTTTTAGACAACTGTTCCAAAACCAAAATTTTTTAGTACTTCGAAAATTTCAGATTTTTTCGATCGCTTTAGAAACTTGACTAAAGAGATTTTCTTGCATATTTCAACCTCTAAAAGTTACTTTCGGGTTTATTTCTTTCCCAATTTTCCAGAATGGCCGATTAAAATATAGCAGGTTTTTGGATTTTCAAAAAAAAATGCATTTCAAACTGAATATTTTATAATCTTACCCCTGGACCACAAGAACGCTATATTTTTGTAATCAGACCATCGAAACCTATGTTCCGGAATTTTTTGAGAACTTTTAGCCAATTTTTGATTTAATATTTCTGAAAATTTCGGAATTTTTCGTTCGCCTTCGAAGCTTAACCAAAGACATTTTCATGCATATTTCGACCTCCAAAAGTTACTTTTGGCCTCATTTCTTTTCCAATTTTCCAGAATCGCCCACTGAAATATAGTAGGTTTTTGAATAAAAAAAATGGATTTAAAACCGAATATTTATTTCTAAACTCTTACCATGTGACCACAGAAAAGCTATATTTTTTAAATCAGATCGTCGAAATCTTTATCCTAGAGTTTTTTGAGGATGTTTAGACAGTTTTTTAAAAATCGAAATTTTTCAAATCCGCCGCCTGTATAACAATTTCATCTGGACAAAATTTCTGTGAGTTTGCTGAATAAGATTTCGTGAGAAGGGAAAATAGGAGGGGGAAAGAAGGGACAAGAGAGAAAAAGACAAAAAAGGGCCAAAATATTTGGGAGAATGAGAGCAGAGGAGAAGAGAACAAAATGACCCAAAGGAATTAGGGAAAAAAAGGAGACTAGAAGGGGGAAAAGGAATGAAAATGAGAGGAAGAAGAAAAAGACATTGAGAAGACAGAATGGGAGAAATATAAAGGGGGAGAAATACAGAGGTGGGAAGACAGCGAGGAAAACAGATATAGATGAAGAAAGAAAATTAGGGAAAAAGAAGGAGAATAAAGCACAAATGGAAAAAGACAGAAAAAGGGGAGGGAAAAGACACAAGAGATGAAAAGAGGACGGGGAAAGAGTAAGTTGGAGAAAGAAAAGAGGGGAAAAGAGACTTGACATAAAGAAGACTGGATAAAAAGGCAGGGAGGAAAAAAAGGTACAACGCGATACACAAAAGAAAGAAAGACAAACAAGGAGAAAGATAGAGTGAAATACCAAGAAGAAGACAAAGAGAAATGAGCAAAGTGAGAGAGAATAGAATGAAAAGAAAGTTAGGGGGAAAATGTGAATTTGATTAAAAATTTTTGAAAGTACGGGAAAGGAAACAAGAGGGAAGGGAAAGAGAGAAGGGCAAAAAAGAGGAAAAATAGGTGGGATAACGGGAGGAGAGGAGAAGAAAGAAAGAAAGAAAGGGGAAAGAACAGAAGCAACAGAGTGCTGAATGTGAAGTAGGGGAAAGTGTTTGGACTAAAAAAAGAGAAGAGGAATGAAAACGAGAGGAGGTGGAAAGACAGTTAGGGAGAAAGGTAAAGGGAGGAAAGGCACAAGTGGAGAAAGACAGAGGTAGTTAAAGGGGGAGCGGAAAGACAGCAGAAGTGAAAAAGGATGGGAATAGAGAGACACGGAGAAAGAAAAGAGAAGAAAGGAGTCTTGAGGGAAAGACAGGCGGGGGGAAGAACAAGAGAAAAAGGCAAGAAATGGGTAAAATGGTTCAGATAATAAGAGCAGGGAAGAAAAAATAAAGAAATATAAATGAAAGAAAGAGAGGAAAGTACAAAAAATGAAAAGAGTATGAAACAGACAAAGGATGACAGATACGAAGAGAAATTTTAGAGGAAGGGGAGAACATAAGGGCTGAATGTAAAATAGGGGGAAAAGAAGAAGCTAGAAAGGGAGAAGGGAAATGAAAATGAATGGAAAGACAAGGGGGAGAAACACATGAGGAAAAGACACACAAGGTATGGCACAAAAGAAGAGAATTACTGACGGGAAAAAAAGACAAAGAGTGAGGACAGAAAGTGAGAAAAACAGAGAGGAGATATACAGACACGAAAAAAGATAGTGCAAGAGAAAGATGGATATGCGGACACACAGAGAAGTAGGAAGAGTAGGTAAAAAAAAGCGATGAACAAAAAAAAACTCAAAGAAAATTGTTTCAAAAAAATTCACTCCTGTCATGTGATGTTTTTTAATATCCTAATATTATTTTTTAATTTCACTTTTCAACCGACAACCAACGACACGCCAAAATTCCCCGATAAGACCCCTCCAAACCCGAAAACCCGTCACTCGAAATCGATCACTTTCAACACCGCCATCCATCTCCCATCTTGATTAAACACAAATCCAGACGCATCTTGGCCCCCGACCAAACACATTGTATTTGGCGGCCGGTATTCCAACCCGATTACGCACTTTCCTCTGTCGTAATCGCAACCAACCAATTTATAAACTTCTTCGCAATTCGAGTGTTTATGTTGGGTCCGACTCCTTCAAATCGCAGCACATGATACACTTGCGAAATCCCAAAATACGTACAGCTGAAATGAATTACGAGCTAGGAAGGACAAAAAACAAAACCCTTGTTCGAAATATGTTATATAAATAAACAAATATTTAGTAGTCGCTGTCTTCGACGAAGGTTTTTCGGTTAATCAAGGCGGATTTTTCGTGCGTTGTGCAGATCTTGGCAAGGGAGGCGGTTAGTCAGGGATTTAATTGTAATATTTGAAAGAAAATTTGTGGGCTATATATTAAAGGGACGACAGGTTGCAAACAACTTGCAAAATGGAGGTTTTGGCAGTGGAGAGGGACTGCATTTAGAACAATTTGTGACACTTTGGAAACTGTAGTTTTCGTTAAAACATTACTAAGAATACTTATTTTAAAATTAAATAAAACGGCTAAACTCTGGTTCACTCGGAGGTTAAGTCGTGTCTCCAAAATTTTACGATTTCAAGCCAGTTTAGGACTTTTGCGTTTTATTTTCATAAATGTTGATTGTAATCTTTTCTAAGTATTAAGAAGTGTAGATGGAGTGAAAATGTCTGAATTTAAGAGCGAATTTGTGGTGAAAACAAGCAGATATACCATATAGCAGTTGACAGAATCCAGATTATAAGTATAAAATAATCTGGTGTAATTTACACGCAGGTGCTTCCCACTGCAACACCTGGATTAAATACAAAACACTTATTTTTAGTCTAGCTTATAAAATTGTCGACACCAGGTTGAAAATTGAAATATGTCTAATTACGCCGCCAAAAATTTGCCAAAATTTTCAGTTACACACAGAGAGCTTGTTTCAATTTGCTTAATTATTCCGTCGCCCAAAATAAACAAATGGAGCCGGTTTCCGGTTTCTGGAGGTGACATTAGACAACGCAAAAAATCTGCATGTTGTTGTACATTAAAATCCTTCGTAATCCGCCAATTCCGTAGGCAGCTCGTGAGTAATAGCCCCATTATTTTGATCCTTTCGTTGAAAGCATCCAATTTAGCTCCTCTTAACTCAAGGGCGGCAAATTCGAAAATCAGACAAAAGCAAATTCCGCAAGCTCGTAAATGCAAGTGTTTATAACCGTTTTGTGATTCATTTAAGTTGGCATCGATCTATTTACATGTAGCGAATTTGTATCAGGGTTATTTCGGAAAGCTATGAATAAGATTTTGGTAAATAATGCAGTCGTTCGATAATATTGGAAGGAAATTTGAGCTGATGGTTGTGACTGTTGGTCATTTTGAGTTGTGAAGGTGGTCCAAAGGGCCAACCCTTCGCCCTACCTGCCGCACGGACGACCATTCCTGGAAGAACTCCATGGCCCATAGCCGCTCTTGGATGAATTTTCGAAAAACCACTCACTACCACCTTACAAAAATCCACGATCAGCCACAATCGCGAACAGCACTCGACTAAAGTCGTATTTCAGGAGACGCATTTTAGTGGTGGTGCGAGTACCAGCGCTCTCTATATTTTCAATATTAGAGCACCTGATTTTTGGTAAGATGGGTTCGTGCGCGCGATCGAGCGAGACGTTCCGGGACTGATTTTGGGGTTTTTACGCGCAGTTTTGATTGAGCCAGAGGTTATGGTTTATTATGGGTCTGGAATAGAATGCGCTAATTTTGGAACGTGTTAATTTCCACAAAATACAGAAAAGCTTTGGCGACTGATGACAGATTATGATCTGCTGGCGCTAGGCTTAGTTTATTTATGTACATTTTTGCGTTATTTTCAAGTGATGATGGGAGCTCTAACGCGTTCATTGTGTTCGTGTGGAGGAGCTTGGGGTGGCGCGGTCGTTGGAATTTGGTTTTGGAGCGACGGACGAAAAGCCTGGTAAACAAGGAGAGAAAGTGGGATTTTCGCACTAAAGCGGTCGAGAGCAAACCCAAGTGGGCTTTGCATTGTCACCAACTTTGTGAGGGCGGTGGTAATAAATTAACTGATTTTGTAAACAATGTAACACTAAACATAAAAGAATATTACTGAAATAAAAGCTGGATTTCCAGATCTTAGTACGTATTTTTCAATCAATTAATGTTTAATTTTTTATGAAAATTTTTAGGAGAATCAGAACCGACATTTACCGCTGATTTTAAAAACACAGAATTTAAAAATAACATGGAAGAAAAGATTTTAAAAGTGACACTTAAACATGCACGTTCTGAAGATCCTGAACTGTATAAAAATTTAGAAGATTTAAAACGTAAATCTACATTCTAGAGTCTTAACGGTGAAAAAAATCGCAGCAAATTTTTAATCAATGTTTAACGATTATATAATAAGGATAAACCACTCAATTATTTATTAGTTGTGAATATAAACTCCTAATTATTTGGGAAGGTTAATTCCACAGCTAAGAACGAACTTAAAATTCTGCACAGATCATGACAATAATTCATATTCTGGTAGTATAAATGTCTTGAAATAATATATAAAAAAAGTAACACAGTTTCAGAATTTGTAAGTATCTAAAAAAGAAGATAAAAAGATGTTCTGAAGATCTTGAAAAGAATAAAGGTTTAGAAGAGTTAAGGCAGCAATTTATATTCTAGATGTCTTAATACTGTAAAAATCTCCATAATTTTACTTTTCTACTTACATTTATTCAAATGCACATTTTTTTTTTTTTTGGCGAAAATATTAAAGATCTTACATACAAGCCATCGAATTCTGTAACTTTAAATATAATGTCCTAACTATTTCCGAAAAATAATTCCAGTCTTTGCAAAGAGTTTAAAATTTTGTAGACCATGAAAACAATTTAAATCCTGAGCATCAAAAAATTCTAAATATTATAGAAGAAAACACAAAAGATGATGTTATTGAAAGGTACGTACAAAAAAATTGACAGTTCTTCGCGAAGTCTAAGAAGTCAGAAAAACTTATTTTGTGTTATCAAAATTATAAGGAAAAAATTAACCCTTATCCAACCTTTTTAGACGCTACTGAAAGATAAATAGGTAAAATTAATTTATTTTAGTAAATCCTAGCAACTGAACAATAAAACTTTTGCCAAGACTAAATGTTGCTATAGAAACGAGAGATGATCTTTTTATCAGAGGCGTGCAACAAATTTGGACATAAATTTAAAAAAATTTGTATCTCTAAAAGGAGAACACTTTTACCTGAACTTTTTTTAACTTTTAGCACCCATACGTCGAGACCAATTGTCGATTTTATTTTGTACGTACCTTTCAATAACACGCTGTATTTCATAGATACAATGCTTCAATGTACATTGTAGATGTCTTAACGATGCAATAATCCATAGAGGAAATGTACAGATTTTTTAATTTATGTCGAAGATATTAGAGGATCAAGTCATCGAACGCTATAACTTTAAATTTCGTATGTTGACAGTTTGGAAAAATAATTTTACAGTCAACAACGAATTTAAAATTTTGCAGTTCATGAAAATATTTCTCATCTTGGGGTTCAAAATATCTTAAATAACATAGAAGAAAATGCTAAAATTGGCATGAGATCTTGAGGATTAAAAAAATATCCACAAAAGAACATTCTGCATAAAAATATTTCAAAAATATAGTAATTACAGATGAAATAAAACAGTCTTCAAATCTGCAATTTTCTAAAACAGAAACTGGGAAATGTTCTAAAGTTCTTGAAAAGTATGAAGATTTAGAAGATTTAAGGCACCAATTTATAATCTAGATGTCTTAATGCTGCAAAAATCTCCATAGAGTAAATGTAGACTTTTTTTCAGTGAAGATGTTAAAGATCTTATATACAAGCCATCGAATTCTGTAACTTTAAATATAATGTCCTAACTGTTGCGGAAAAATAATTCCAGTCTTGATAAAGAGTTTAAAATTTTGTAGATCATGAAAACAATTTACATCCTGAGCATCAAAATATTCTAAATATTGTAGACGAAAACACAAAAAATGATGCGAGATCTTGAAGATTTCGAAAAATATCCACCGAAGAAAATAGTCGAGAAAATCTACTGGAGGAGTTCTTTAAATATAGATCTAAAGATAACGTAAAAACTTTTTAAATGTGATGAATTTCTAGAAAGAAGAGTTCAAATGTTCTAAAGATCTTGACAATTACCTCTATATATTTCATAGATACAATGCTTCAATGTACATTGTAGATGTCTTAACGATGCAATAATCCATAGAGGAAATGTACAGATTTTTTAATTTATGTCGAAAATATTAGAGGATCAAGTCATCGAACGCTATAACTTTAAATTTCGTATGTTGACTGTTTGGAAAAATAATTTTACAGTCAACAACGAATTTAAAATTCTTCAGTTCATGAAAATATTTCTCATCTTGGGATTCAAAATATATTAAATAATATAGAAGAAAATACTAAAATTGGTATGAATCTTGAGGATTAAAAAAATATCGACAAAAGAATATTCTGCAAAAAAATATTTCAAAAATATAGTAATTACAGTTCAAATAAAACAGTCTTCAAATTTGCAAGTTTCTAAAAAAGAAAACTGAGAACTATTCTAAAGTTCTTGAAAATTATGAAGATTTAGAAGATTTAAGGCACCTACTTATATTCTAGATGTCTTAATGCTAAAAAATCTCCACAGAGTAAATGTAGACTTTTTTTCGGTGAAGATCTTAAAGATCTTATATACCTACAAGCCGTCGAATTCTGTAACTTTAAATATAATGTCCTAACTGTTTCGGAAAAATAATTCCAGTCTTGATAAAGAGTTTAAAATTTTGTAGATCATGAAAACAATTTACATCCTGAGCATCAAAAATTCTAAATATTGTAGAAAAAAACACAAAAGATGATGCGAGATCTTGAAGATTTCGAAAAATATCCACCGAAGAAAATAGTCCAAAAAAATCTACTGGAGGAGTTCTTTAAAATATAGATCTAAGATAACGTAAAAACTTTTTAAAATGTGATCAATTACTAGAAAAGAAGAGTTACAAATGTTCTAAAGATCTTGACGATTACCTCTATTTATTTCATAGATACAATGCATCAATGTACACTCTAGATGTCTTAACGATGCAATAATCCATAGAAGAAACGTACAGATTTTTTAATTTATGTCGAAGATATTAGAGGATCAAGAGGATCGAACGCTATAACTTTAAATTTCGTATGTTGACTGTTTGGAAAAATAATTTTACAGTCAACAACGAATTTAAAATTCTTCAGTTCATGAAAATATTTCTCATCTTGGGATTCAAAATATATTAAATAATATAGAAGAAAATACTAAAATTGGTATGAATCTTGAGGATTAAAAAAATATCGACAAAAGAACATTCTGCAAAAAATATTTCAAAAATATAGTAATTACAGTTCAAATAAAACAGTCTTCAAATTTGCAAGTTTCTAAAAAAGAAAACTGAGAAATGTTCTAAAGTTCTTGAAAATTATGAAGATTTAGAAGATTTAAGGCACCAATTTATATTCTAGATGTCTTAATGCTGCAAAAATCTCCATAGAGTAAATGTAGACTTTTTTTCGGTGAAGATGTTAAAGATCTTATATACAAGCCATCGAATTCTGTAACTTTAAATATAATGTCCTAACTGTTTCGGAAAAATAATTCCAGTCTTGACAAAGAGTTTAAAATTTTGTAGATCATGAAAACAATTTACATCCTGAGCATCAAAAAATTCTAAATATTGTAGACAAAAACACAAAATATGATGCGAGATCTTGGAGATTTCGAAAAATATCCACCGAAGAAAAAAGTCCAGAAAAATCTACTGGAGGAGTACTTTATATTATAGATCTAAAGATAACGTAAAAACTTTTTAAAATGTGATGAATTTCTAGAAAAGAAGAGTTAAAAATGTTCTAAAGATCTTGACAATTACCTCTATATATTTCATAGATACAATGCATGAATGTACATTGTAGATGTCTTAACGATGCAATAATCCATAGATGAAATGTACAGATTTTTTAATTTATGTCGAAGATATTAGAGGATCAAGTCATCGAACGCTATAACTTTAAATTTCGTATGTTGACTGTTTGGAAAAATCATTTTACAGTCAACAACGAATTTAAAATTCTGCAGTTCATGAAAATATTTCTCATCTTGGGGTTCAAAATATCTTAAATAATATAGAAGAAAATACTAAAATTGGCATGAGATCTTGAGGATTAAAAAAATATCTACAAAAGAACATTCTGCAAAAAAAAATATTTCAAAAATATGGTAATTACAATTGAAATAAAACAGTCTTCAAATTTGCAAGTTTCTAAAAAAAAAAAAAAAAAACTGAGAAATGTTCTAAAGTTTTTGAAAATTATGAAGATTTAGAAGATTTAAGGCACCAATTTATATTCTAGATGTCTTAATGCTGCAAAAATCTCCATAGAGTAAATGTAGACTTTTTTTCGGTGAAGATGTTAAAGATCTTATATACAAGCCATCGAATTCTGTAACTTTAAATATAATGTCCTAACTGTTTCGGAAAAATAATTCCAGTCTTTGCAAAGAGTTTAAAATTTTGTAGATCATGAAAACAATTTACATCCTGAGCATCAAAAAATTCTAAATATTGTAGACGAAAACACAAAAAAATGATGCGAGATCTTGAAGATTTCGAAAAATATCCACCGAAAAAAATAGTCGAGAAAAATCTACTGGAGTAGTTCTTTAAAATATAGATCTAAAGATAACGTAAAAACTTTTTAAAATGTGATGAATTTCTAGAAAAGAAGAGTTAAAAATGTTCTAAAGATCTTGACAATTACCTCTATATATTTCATAGATACAATGCTTCAATGTACATTGTAGATGTCTTAACGATGCAATAATCCATAGAGGAAATGTACAGATTTTTTAATTTATGTCGCAGATATTAGAGGATCAAGTCATCGAACGCTATAACCTTAAATTTCGTATGCTGACTGTTTGGAAAAATAATTTTACAGTCAACAACGAATTTAAAATTCTGCAGTTCATGAAAATATTTCTCATCTTGGGGTTCAAAATATCTTAAATAATATAGAAGAAAATACTAAAATTGGCATGAGATCTTGAGGATTAAAAAAATATCGACAAAAGAACATTCTGCAAAAAAATATTTCAAAAATATAGTAATTACAGTTCAAATAAAACAGTCTTCAAATTTGCAAGTTTCTAAAAAAGAAAACTGAGGAATGTTCTAAGGTTCTTGAAAAGTATGAAGATTTAGAAGATTTAAGGAACTAATTTATATTCTAGATGTCTTATTAATGCTGCAAAAATCTCCACAGAGTAAATGTAGACTTTACTTCGGCGAAGATATTAAAGATCTTATATACAAGCCATCGAATTCTATAACTTTAAATATAATGTCCTAACTGTTTCGGAAAAATAATTCCAGTCTTAACAAGGAATTTAAAATTTTGTAGATCATGAAGACAATTTACATCTTGAGCATCAAAAAATTCTAGAAATTGTTGAAGAAAACACAAAAAATGATGCGAGATCTTGAATATTTCGAAAATATCTACCGTAGTAAATACTACAGAAAAGGCTATTGGAACAGATCTTTAAAATATAATATCCGAAGATAACGTAAAAAGATTTTTAAAATGTGATCAGTTTCTTGAAAAGAAGAGTTAAAATTGTTCTTAAGATCTTGAAAGTTATCTCTACATATTTCGAAAATATAATAACATCAATGTTCATTATAAATGTCTTGATGACGCAAAAATCTATGGTGTGTCCATAGAGGAAACGGACAGATTTTTTTAATTCATGTCGAAGATTTTAGAGGAGTAAATCATCCAATGAAAAAATAATTTCACAGTTAACAACAAATTTAAAATTCCGCAGATCATGAAAATAATTCACCTTGTGGGGCCCAAAATATCTTAAATAATGTAGAAGAAAATACTATAAAATTGATACGACATCTTGAGGATTGAAAAAATATCTTCAACAGAATATAATGCAGAAAAAATCTTTAAACAATGTAGCAATTGCAGATGAAGTAAAACAGTTTTAAAATTTGCATGTTTCTAAAAAAGAAAATTGAAAAATATTTTGAAGATCTTGAAAAATATGAAAGTTTAGAAGGTGTGTGGCACCAAGCTAAGTTCGAGACGTTTTAATGCTGTACTAATCTTCATAAAATAAATGTACACTTTTGCTTAAGGGAAGGTATTAAAGATCTTATATCCAAGTCATTGAATTCTATAACATCTAATATGTTGTGTCCTAACTGCCTGGACTTCCACACTCAACAACAAATTTAAAAGTTTATAGATCATGAAAATAATTTACGTCCTGAGTCTCAAAATACTGTAGAAATTGTAGAAGAAAACACTAAAAATGAAACGAAATCTTGATAATTTCGAAAAATATCAACCAACGAAAATACTACAAAAAAAATCAATTGGAGAAGATCTTTAAAATGTACTTAGTATCTAATGATAACGCAAAAACATTTTAAAATGTGATCAATTTCTAGAAGCGTTAAAAATCTTGTAAAGATCTTGAAAATTATCTCCATATATTTGAAAAATGAATGCATCAATGTATATTATAGATGGCTTGACGCAAAAATCTGTAGTGTCTCCATAGAGGAAATGTACAGATTCTTTAATTTATGTCGAAGATATTAGAGGATCATATCATCGAATGATATAACTTTGAATATTGTGCCTTAACTGTTTGAAAAAAATAATTTTGCAGTGAACAACGAATTTAAAATTCTGCAGATCATGAAAATAAGCCACATTTTGAGGCTCAAAATATCTTAAATAATATAGAAGAAAATAGTAAAATTGGTACGGGATCTTGAGGAATTAAAAAATCCAGAAAATTACACAATGCACAAAAAATATTTCAAAAATATAGTAATCACAACAGTTTTCAAATTTGCAAATTTTCTAAAAATGAAAATTGAGAAATGTTCTCAAGTTCTTGAAAAGTATGAAGGTTTAGAAGATGTAAGACAACAATGTATATTCTAGAAGTCTTAATTCTGTAAAAATCTCCATAGAGTAAATGTACGTTTTTTTTTCGGCGGAGATATTAAAGATCTTATATACAATTGAAATAAAACAGTCTTCAAATTTGCAAGTTTCTAAAAAAAAAAACTGAGAAATGTTCTAAAGTTCTTGAAAAGTATGAAGATTTAGAAGATTTAAGGAACTAATTTATATTCTAGATGTCTTAATGCTGCAAAAATCTCCACAGAGTAAATGTAGACTTTACTTCGGCGAAGATATTAAAGATCTTATTTACAAGCCATCGAATTCTATAACTTTAAATATAAAGTCCTAACTGTTTCGGAAAAATAATTCCAGTCTTAATAAGGAATGTAAAATTTTGTAGATCCTGAAGACAATTTACATCCTGAGCATCAAAAAATTCTAGAAATTGTTGAAGAAAACACAAAAAATGATGCGAGATCTTGAATATTTCGAAAATATCTACCATAGAAAATACTACAGAAAAGGCTATTGGAACAGATCTTTAAAATATAGTTTCTAGAGATAACATAAAAACATTTTTAAAATGTGGTCTATTTCTAGAAATTAAGATCTTGAAAATTATATCCATATATTTCGAAGATTTGAAGCACCAAGATCTTTAAAAGTATAAAAGTTTAGAAGACTTAAAGTACCAATCGATATTCTAGATGTTTTAATGCTGGAAAAACCTTTATAGTGTAAACATTTGAAGACCGAGCTTTCAGCAAAATGGCCTAAAAATCCATAAAAATTTCTACATCATAGATTTTAAGTGCTGATTTGAAAATATAGCGTGTTGAAAAACCTGGAGCTAGATTTTTGAAATATTTAGTTTCAAATTCCAATTTTGTAAAAGTCTTAATAACTTGACTGGAAGTCGAAATCTACCAAAAAATCTCTTTAGGTAATTTTAAGACAAAGAAACTAAAAAGGTTTGAAGATGAAAAGTTACATAGAAATATATTCTAGATACTGTAGAGATCTCAGTAAAGGATATGTTTAGAAAACAACCATAAATGGTATGAATCTCTACATCCAGTTTTTATTTACATGTTAACTTTTCCAGTTGACAAACTAACCATAATTTATCATCGCGCACTAAACGACGCTAATACACCTCGACTTAAAGGTCATTGTTTACAGTATCCTAAACTAAATTTATAAAATCTTTTATGAGCGACTGTACAAAATAAAGAATGCCAAGTTGTAGTCTGCAACCGATTTGTCTCCTATACACCGAAAATTCTGCCATTGAAAAACATCTAACTTAAAAATAAGCCCGATAAAAAGTGTCACAATGAAATATCACCCGCTTGAACTTAATACAAAAATACTTATTAAAAATCATAACTCCAACAAACACAACTTTATTCCTTGCCATAAAATTTTTAATTCCTGCCACATTACATAAACAACTAATGCTGCCAATTCAACTCTTAATGCAACTTAAAGCCCCATTTACCTGTCCTCACCACATTAATTAAAAAAAAAGCGCAAGGTCGCCAGGCAGATGTCCCTTCATCACATTTCCGCTTTAAAAATAATCCGTTATCAATACAACAATTAACCATGATTAAAAACAAACAACGAGGCTGTTCTCCGATTTAAATCGGTCAAGTTATTAAGGATGTCTGAAAATAATTCAGGATGAGCGTCGTGCCGCGAGATGGCGCGCCAAACTGCAAGCCACGCCAATTTTTGATTGATGAGAGCCGTTAATTAGTAAAACATTGATTTCGGATTTATGGGAGATGTTTTCGAGGATTTGTATTGGCAAACGCTGGTTTAATTAGCAGGAAGAGCTGAACGCATCTGTTGTGTAATAAATCGTGGAGACTTTTGATGGTCGCTGCTGAAAGATTCGACATATATTTTCGGTTTGAAAGCTGTCGGAAACGGTCTGTAAATAAATACGGCGAGTTTTATTGTTATTGTTGTACTTGTACATAGTGTGGTGGCGCAAGGTCCCGGTTTAGGTCCGCGTCGCTTTATCATTTTCGTCAATGATCTGTCGCAATACCGATAAACTTGTAAGCTACACCATTGCCCCATAAATCACTCGTTTTGAGGTTAAAAGGACCAGTTTGAAAGGATGCACCACGTTTTAAATTTAGTAGCTGATTTGAAATGCACAACATGAAACGAAGCAGGCCGGGACTTTTAAGTTCCCGGCAACAATTATTAGCATTGAGTGTGGCCGTTGACCGGATATTTTCGTTAGATTGTTACGGAAATACATTGAAAAGGTCAGACAATGGGTACTTGAAGCACAATAGGCGGTTAAATTTAGGAAGAGTTTTTGCAATCGAAGCGAAGGAAATGTGGCATTTCACAAATAAATTTCGCATTAGCGTTTGCATGAAAGCTTTTTAAATAAACGCAAGTCTGTTTGGGAGTGAGTTTCTTGGAATAATATTCCTGCACGTGTGTGGGCTGAAATAAGGTTTCGGATTTTGTACTGGAACTAATGAGAAATACAATTAATGAGATGGGAGGAAATGTTTGAGCGTCGTTAACGCACTCGTGAATTGAGACAAATAATTTAGGACACGTGGTTGCGTGTCATTGATTCAGGGAAGAATAACCAAGGACTTAATACTGAGCTTGAAGCAGGTACGCTCGAGCTAAGCGTGCCGTTATTATAGTAACAAGTTCTAAAAATATTAAAAAAATAAATAATTAAACGTTTTATAAACTTTACGCATCTTTTATTAAATTTGTTTACTATTATGTTTTCAGCTTCTTCAAAGTGTCTGTTTTAATTTCCAAATTTGCGACTGCTATTTATACACCTTGTTTTGGTAATCAGCGCATTACATTTACAAGTGAGATATTTAAAGAAGAACAAAATATACTGTGATAACCTGGTTTAAATTCGTGAAGATTGGCAAAATCCTGCAACCTCTTTGGCCAACTTTTGTTATTTTTAGCACTTTTTACGAAGTTTGGATAAAAAAAGCGCGTTGTTGCACTTTTTAGGAAGTAGGCGCCTCAATTTCGTAGCGCTTCTGAAAAGTTTAGGTTCGGTTAAAGCTGTAAACAAGCAATCTATTTTAGAACTATTTGACATGTAGATAAAACATTTCGTTAAATTATTTACTTTTTCTTAATCAAGTTTTGTCTGTTTTGTAATTAATTGCTCATCAGTCTCTTGAAATTTTGGGTGTGGTTATTGTGGAACTGACCTGCCTGAAGTTCAACGTGTCGAAGCGTCTTTAAATAGCAATTTCAACAATGATTTGAAAATAAATTTATTTCCTTAAAATTTGTGTCAAACTAGGATATTTTTTTTCTTTTGTAGTTTTGACCTTTATTTATAATTTTCAAAATATTTCCTTGGTGAATTTCGACGTCTCTTAATTATAGGAAACTTATAAATTTTGAAGTTAACGCTAGACTTGTGAAAATAAAATAAAAATTTGAAGTTGGAAAGTTCTGTATTTCAAAATTCTGACTTTTTTTTTCTTTTAAGCTGAACCCGTAAATTAAAACATTAATTTTGAAACTTCACTCCAACTCCTACTCTTATTTCTTATTTCTTAAATTTTGACCTGCTATCACAACAGTTCAAGATGATGATGGTTTTTTT
Organism: Zophobas atratus; assembly: GCA_022388445.1. Classification (NCBI taxonomy): domain Eukaryota; kingdom Metazoa; phylum Arthropoda; class Insecta; order Coleoptera; family Tenebrionidae; genus Zophobas; species Zophobas atratus. Next base: position 7,440,944 of record CM039450.1, read on the forward strand.
CTTTAAATTTTGATCCAAATATTAAAGCTGCAAAATTAACTTTAATTAGACATTTATTTCATAACTTTTCAGTTTTTGTTTTAAATGTTTTTAAAACTGTCTAAAAGTAAAAGCACAAATTTAATTTGGAAATTTCGGTATTTCAAAATTTTGACATATTTTTTTAATCTGAACTTTCAAATTAAGATACCATTTTTTTAAGTTCACTCGCGTGGAATTTAACTCTAGAAACGGTCTTAAAAAATAAAATTTTAGTACCAATTTTGAATTTTAATTCTAAAATTTTGAATATGGGATCAAGGATTCAAGTTGAATATTTCGGTTTTTTGAGTTTAAATTAAGTTCACTCGCCTGGAATTTAACTCTAGAAACGGTCTTAAAAAAACAAAATTTGAATACCAATTTTGAATTTTGACATCAAGGATTCAAGTTGAAAATTACGGTTTTTTGAGTTTGTAGCGGACACGCTTTAGTACCGGAGCGCTCCGCTAGTACCCTTTCGAGGGCGCTACCGACACAGCGCCGTATCACCCCCAAACGACCCACCCTCGCTGCCCATTGGACGCCATCCCTACTCCGACCTTTTGCAGAGGGGACAACCCTTATAAAAGAACAACCCCGTCCCAACAGACTTCAGAGCGTTGCGCTTGGCTGGGCTAACACAACCTCTAATTCTAGTGGCGCTTGGCAGGGCTAAACACTACTACACCCTCTTCAGAGAGAGCGTTGCGCTTGGCTGGGCTAACACAACCTCTAATTCTAGTGGCGCTTGGCAGGGCTAACACCACTACACCCTCTTCAGACAGAGCGTTGCGCTTGGCTGGGCTAACACAACCTCTAATTATAGTGGCGCTTGGCAGGGCTAACACCACTACACCCTCTTCAGAGAGAGCGTTGCGCTTGGCTGGGCTAACACAACCTCTAATTATAGTGGCGCTTGGCAGGGCTAACACCACTACACCCTCTTCAGAGAGAGCGTTGCGCTTCGCTGGGCTAACACAACCTCTCGATCTCTAGTGGCGCTTGGCAGAGCTAACCCCACGCCCTTCCTTGGCTGGGCTTACGCAATCTAGGCCTTCGCTCCGTATAGTTACGCTTGGCAGGGTAACTATTGCCGAAGACGGACGCAATTCACCCTCGACGACACCCCCGGCGAGAGACTCGCCTCCCCGGACTCCCGTGAAGAAGACACCGACCGCTCGAAGACCTACGACGCTCCGCGTCCCAGAAACCGGCGAGGTGCCGCCACTTCGAGAACCCACACCCATACATTGAATTGTATTATATTTTTTATACACATCAATAAACCACTAAAACACTACAAGTTTAAATTTTGATCCAAATATTAAAGCTGCAAAATGAACCTTAATTGGACATTAACTTCTACACTTTTTAATTTTAATTTTAAATTGTTGTTATTCATGTAAAAATAAATCAAAATCGGAAATTTCTGTATTTCAAAATTTTTACATATTTTTTTTTTAATCTGAGCTTTCAAATTAAGATACCATTTTTTTTAAGTTCACTCGCGTGGAATTTAACTCTAGAAACGGTCTTCAAAAAACAAAATTTTAATACCAATTTTGGATTTTGACATGGGATCAAGGATTCAAGTTGAAAATTTCGGTTTTTTGAGTCTAAAATTTTGATCCAAATATTAAAACTGCAAAATGAACCTTAATTGGACATTAATTTCTACACTTTTTAATTTTAATTTTAAATGGTTGTTATTCATGTAAAAATAAAATCAAAATCGGAAATTTCTGTATTTCAAAATTTTGGCATATTTTTTTAATCTGAGCTTTCAAATTAAGATACCATTTTTTTGAAGTTCACTCGCGTGGAATGTAACTCTAGAAACGGTCTTAAAAAAAAAACAAAATTTTAATACCAATTTTGAATTTTGACATGTGATCAAGTATTCAAGTTGAAAATTTGGGTTTTTTGAGTTTAGATTTTGATCCAAATATTAAAGCTGCAAAATTAACTTTAATTTGACATTTATTTCAAAGCTTTTCAGTTTTTATTTTAAATGTTTTTAAAACTGTTGCTAACCGTCTAAAAGTAAAAGCACAAATTTAATTTGGAAATTTCGGTATTTCAAAATTCTGACATTTTTTTAATCTGAGCTTTCAAATTAAGATACCATTTTTTTAAATTCAGTCGCGTGGAATTTAACTCTAGAAACGGTCTTAAAAAACAAAATTTTAGTACCAATTTTGTATTTTAATTCTAAAATTTTGACATGGGATCAAGGATTCAAGTTGAAAATTTCGGTTTTTTGAGTTTAAATTTTGACCCAAATATTAAAGCTGCAAAATGAACCTTAATTGGTTATTAATTTCTACACTTTTTAATTTTAATTTTAAATTGTTGTTATTCATGTAAAAATAAAATCAAAATCGGAAATTTCTGTAATTCAAAATTTTGACATTTTTTAAGCCGAGCTGTAAAATAAAGATATTATTTTTTAAGTTTCACTCACGTGGATTTTAACTCCAAAAACTGTTTATAATTCACAAAATTTTAGTACCAATCTCGACCCCTATTTCTTAAATTCTGACCTGTCATCAACAGTTTAAGACGAAAATTTCGTTTTTTTTTGTCTTTAAATTTTGAACCAAATATTAAAGCTGCAAAATTAACCTTAATTTGATATTTATTTCAAAACTTTTCAGTTTTTATTTTAAATGTTTTTAAAACTGTTGTTAATCGTCTAAAAGTAAAATCAAAAATTTAATTTGGAAATTTCGATATTTCAAAATTTTGACATATTTTTTTTAATCTGAGCTTTCAAATTAAGCTACCATTTTTTTAAGTTCACTCGCGTGGAATTTAACTCTAGAAACGGTCTTAAAAAAAAAATTTAATACCAATTTTGAATTTTGACATGGGATCAAAGATTCAAGTTGAAAATTTCGGTTTTTTGAGTTTAAATTTTGATCCAAATATTAAAACTGCAAAATTAACCTTAATTAGACATTTATTTCAAAACTTTTCAATTTTGATTTTAATATTTTAAACACTTGTTAGTCATGTAAAAATTATCAAAAATTAAAATTGTAAATTTCTATATTCCAAAATTTTGATTTTTTTTAAATCTATGGTTCTAATTGAATAAGACAATATATTTTAAATTACACTCACGTGGATTTTAACTCTAGAAACTGTCTTTAAAAACCACAAAATTTTAATACCAATCTCGATTCCTGATTCTTAAATTTTAAAGTTGAAAATTTCTGTTTTTGACGTAAATGTTAAAACGCCAAAATTAACTTTAAGTAGACATTCATTTCGAAACTTTTCAATTTTTATTTTAAATATTTTTAAAACTGTTTGTAGTCATGTAAAAATAAAATCAAAAATTGATTTGGAAATTTCTATTTTCCAAAATTTTTACATATTGTTCTTTAATCTGAGCTTTCAAATTAAGTTATTATTTTTTTAAGTTCACTCACCTGGATTTTAACTCTAGAAACGGTCTTTAAAAAACAAAATTTCAATACAAATTTTGAATCTTAATTCTTAAATTTTGACATGCGAGCAAGGGTTCAAGTTGAAAATTTCGGTCTTTTGAGTTTAAATTTTGATCCAAATATTATAGCTACGAAATTAACCTTAATTAGACATTTATTTCAAACTTTTGTTAGTGATGTAAAAATAAAATCAAAAATTAAAGTTGCACATTTCTAAATTTCCAAAATTTTGATTTTTTTTTTTAATCTGAGCTTCTAAATGAATAAGACCATATATTTTAAATTGCATTCACGTGGATTTTAACTCTAGAAGCTGTCTTTAAACCACAACATTTTAACACCAATCTCGATTCCTGTTTCTTAAATTTTAAAATTGAAAATTTCTATTTTTTGACTTTAAATTTTGACGTAAATATTAAAGCCACAAAATTACCCTCAAGTAGACATTAATTTCGAAACTTTTCTGTTCTTATTTTAAACATTTTTAAAATTGTTTGTAGTCATGTAAAAAGAAAATCAAAAGTTGATTTGGAAATTTCTATTTTTCAAAATTTTGACATACATATGAGCTTTCCAATTAAGGTATTGTTTTTAAGCTCACTCACTTGGATTTTATCTCTAGAAACCGCCTTTAAAAAACAACATTTTAATGCCAACTTTAAACCTTAATTCTTAAATTTTGACATGCGATCAAGTGTTAAAGTTGAAAATTTCGGTCTTTTGAGTTTAAATTTTTAAATATTAAAACTACAAAATTAACAATGTTTAGACATGTATTTCAAAACGTTTCAATTTTTATTTTAAATGTTTTAAACACTTTTGTTAGTCATGTAAAAATTAAATCAAAAATTAAAGTTCTAAATTTCTATATTTCAAAATTTTGATTTTTTTTACATCTGAGCTTCTAAATGAAGACATTATACTTTAAATTACACTTACGTGAATTTAAACTTTAGAAGCTGTCTTTAAACCACAAAATGTTAATATCAATCTCGATTCTTGTTTCTTAAATTTTAAAGTTGAAAATTTCTATTTTTTTTTATTTTAAATTGTGACCTAAATGTTAAAGCGACAAAATTACCCTTAAGTAGACCTTCATTTCGAAACTTTTCTATTTTTGTCTTCAATATTTTTAAAACTGTTTTAGCCACGTAAAAATGAATTTAAAAATTGATTTGGTAATTTAAATTTTTCAAAAATTTTGATATATTTTTTTTAATCTGAACTTTTAAATTAACATATTATTTGGTAAACGTCACTCAGCTGGATTTTAACTTTAGAAACTGTCTTTAAATCGCAAAATTTAAATACCAAATTCGATTCTTAATTCTTAAATTTTGACATGTGATTTGAGAGTTTTCATTTTTGACTTTAAATTTTGATCCAAATGTTGACACTACAGAATTAAGCTTAATTAGACGTCAATTTCGAAACTTTTCAATTTTATTTGGCATAGTTTCTTCTTTAAATTGGGAAGCTTTAGCACGCTAATTTGTAGCTTTAATTTTTAAACAGATTAGAACTGTGTTTTTTATGTCACACAGTTTGACTTTCAGATTTGAGTGAAAAAGAATTTCATTTTTTGTGATATTTAGCTGCCGTTCGTACTTAGTACGTCCCTGTACAACAAAAAACATTAGTACCAATTCTTATAAATAACAATGACGTTAAATAATACGACACAACCTGCCCGCAGTGACAGTTTTATTTTATACATTTGAATTGATGGTAAGCAGCCTCTGTAATGTAACGCACTCATTTCTCTTCGAACAGGAATAAGCAAAACATGTTACTGAACTGTATTTTATAGAGCTCCGGTTCTATTTTGAGAAACTCGAGTTAATCTTGTCTTAAGATAACTATCGGTGCGTGTCTGGTAAAGCCAAGAAAAACCATCTTCTGAAGTTTCTACAATTTCCAGAAACTCATCGCCGAAAATTTTCAGAAACCTGCTTTTGATAATTTTCGCACACTCCTTTCGCACACACTCCTTTCGCGAGCCTCTGCAGGTCAAACACCGACCGAAAATCGCGCGCAAAATTTTGACAAAAATTCAAACCAATTATTATTAGTTTAGTTGTTAGTTAGCACTGTCGCAACCATTTACTCACATATTTGAAAAGAGCGTAAGTAGTGAGCACCATGCTGAAAGCTGAAAGTGCTGAAATGCACCGTTCGACGATCACTTCTAAACTGAAATCTCACGAAATCTTCCAGTGTTTACCGGCCTCTTTTGCGCGTTTTACTGAAACAATAAATCCTACCATATTTTCTCGAGGCGGCCCGATTTTATGGAACCTTTCTCGCCGATGGACTAATATCTCACAAGGTGTTATTTACGAGTGGCGTGAATCGTGACACTTATTGGCCGCGTGGAGTTTATTTTATCAGCGGTTTTATAATTTAAGCCCGAACGGTTGGCGGAAGTGCATCAAATCGTTTCAATTAATTCATCTGAAAAGCGACACAGGTTTGGCTGCAGTTCTGCCACACGCAAATCCGCAATTAGTAAACAAAGTGGGAGATTAATGATTGGATGGGGAAGAACTTGTTGGTATTAATCAGAAGTGACTAGTTTATGTGTTGTATTTGTGGAACTAAAAGTTACTAGAAAAATTTGCAGGGAATAATGTGCTGTGGTCATGTGACTGGCATGTTACAACGTGTAACAACAACGCGGTGAATTTGTAATAAATATGACATTCAGAGAGTGAAAAATTACATCAAAATGCGTAAAAACGACCAGAATATTGGTGGTTATTTAATCCATATTTTCTATTTACGCAAACGGTGATCGTAATCTATTTCTATCTTGTGCGGTAGTAAAACTGGGAAAATGAATCGGGGAAATGGGAAGATCTGTAAACAGTGGTATCTGTGGTTTTAGAATGTAGTCTTCATGTTAAATGATATGAATATGGCATATTAGAGGCTTTGTTCCGATACCGATCAAAACAAAAAATACGTTCGTAAAAACATTTTATTCTGAAATTTTGGAACGAGATAGTGGATTAGGCATGTAAAAATTTGTAAATTTCGAACTTCCAATTTTGGTATATTGTTAAATATTAAGTGATGTGACATATCGGAGACTTTGTTCCGATACCGATGATGCACATCACTAAATAAATATAGAAATTTAATAAATCTCGATTTTTTATTATATTTAATGCTATATTTAGTTTCTTATCGTCCAAAAACAGAAATCACTCTGTAATTGAAACGTCATGTCAACACTTTGCCCCTTTCTGAAATGAATAAATAAAAAAAAATATTAATAAATTGTAATATATATTACAAATAGCAGACATTATTTTTTTACGTACAAAAATACGAAGAAATTTCGATTTTTGTATCTAACCAAATTTCGTCTGTTTCAATTTCAGTTATTCAGTCTCGAAGTGAATGAAAATTATTTATTAATTTTTAACGACGCTACATAAAATTTTAATACGCCAACCTTCAAGGATCAGATGTTGAAACATCAACTTTTACAACAACATTGATCTACTTTCTAACTCCAAACTTCAGTGGCACCACTTAGTACCGAGAAGCGGTTTCAAGATTTTTCATTTGTTTTTTCAAGATCATTTTTACTTCGTTTCCAAAGATTTTAAAATTTTATTTCAAGACTTCTAAATTTATCTTAAAGTTTTCTACTGGAAATCTTTTATTACTTGAATCTGACAATTATCTTTACACTTTGAACTTAGTTCTCAAAAGAAACTTTCCAGTTATAATTGTTTCCTCAATTTGCAAGATACTAGGTACTTTTTAAAGGTTAAGAGATTATGTGAAAGTCTTGGAAGCGATTTCATCTGTTTTTTTTTTTCAAGATCTTATACCCAACAGTTTTACATCGTTCCTAAAAATGTTTAGATTTTATTTCAAGATTTCTAAATTTATCTTAAAATTTGCTACTGAAGATATTATTCTTGAAGTTATTGATTTTTCAAAATCTAGATTTTATTTCATTGTTACTTGAATTTGAGAATTATCTTTAAAGTTTGAACTCAGATCTCAAGAAAAACTTTCCAATTATATTTTTTTCTTCAATCTGCAAGACACTATTTTTTAAAGATTATGATTTTGTGTGGAGGTCTTGGGCGATTTCAAGATTTTGCATTTGTTTTTTCAAGATCTTACACCCAACATTTTTACTTCGTTCCTAAAGATTTTTCGATTGTACTTGAAGACTTCTAAATTTATCTTAAAATTTTCTAGTGAAGATATTGTTTCTGAAGTTCTTGATTTTCCCTCTCAAGATCTAGATTTTCTTTGATCGTTACTTGAATTTGGCTATTCTCTTTACACTTTGAACTCAGTTTTCAGAAGAAACGTTCCAATTATAATTTTTTCAATTTGCAAGATAGTATTTTTTGAAAGGTTAAGATTTTATGTGGAGGTCTTGGAAGCGATTTCAAGATATTGCATTTGTTTTTTTCAAAATCTTCCACTCAACATTCTTACATCGTTCCTAAAAATTTTTAGATTTTATTTCAAGATTTCTAAATTTATCTTAAAATTTGCTACTGAAGATATTATTCTTGAAGTTCTTGATTTTTCCTCTCAAGATCTAGATTTTCTTTCATCGTTACTTGAATTTGACAATTATCTTTAAAGTTTGAATTCAGATCTCAAGAAAAACTTTCCAATTATATTTTTTTCTTCAATCTGCAAGACAGTATTTTTTAAAGATTATGATTTTATGTGGAGGTCTTGGGCGATTTCAAGATTTTGCATTTGTTTTTTCAAGATCTTACACCCAACATTTTTACTTCGTTCCTAAAGATTTTTCGATTTTACTTCAAGACTTCTAAATTTTTCTTAAAATTTTCTAGTGAAGATATTGTTTTTGAAGTTCTTGACTTTCCCTCTCAAGATCTAGATTTTCTTTGATCGTTACTTGAATTTGCCTATTTTCTTTACACTTTGAACTCAGTTTTCAGAAGAAACGTTCCAATTATAATTTTTTCAATTTGCAAGATAGCATTTTTTGAAAAGTTAAGATTTTATGTGGAGGTTTTGGAAGCTATTTCAAGATATTGCATTTGTTTTTTCAAAATCTTCCACTCAACATTCTTACATCGTTCCTAAAAATTTTTAGATTTTATTTCAAGATTTCTAAATTTATCTTAAAATTTGCTACTGAAGATATTATTCTTGAAGTTCTTGATTTTTCCTCTCAAGATCTAGATTTTCTTTCATTGTTACTTAAATTTGACAATTAACTTTAAAGTTTGAATTCAAATCTCAAGAAAAACTTTCCAAATATATTTTTTTCTTCAATCTGCAAGACACTATTTTTTAAAGATTACGATTTTATGTGGAGGTCTTGGGCGATTTCAAGATTTTGCGTTTGTTTTTTCAAGATCTTACACCCAATATTTTTACTTCGTTCCTAAAGATTTTTCGATTTTACTTCAAGACTTCTAAATTTATCTTAAAATTTTCTAGTGAAGATATTGTTTTTGAAGTTCTTGATTTTCTCTCTCAAGATCTAGATTTTCTTTGATCGTTACTTGAATTTGCCTATTTTCTTTATACTTTGAACTCAGTTTTCAGAAGAAACGTTCCAATTATAATTTTTTCAATTTGCAAGATAGCATTTTTTGAAAGGTTAAGATTTTATGCGGAGGTCTTGGAAGCGATTTCAAGATATTGCATTTGTTTTTTCAAAATTTTCCACTCAACATTCTTACATCGTTCCTAAAAATTTTTAGATTTTATTTCAAGATTTCTAAATTTATCTTAAAATTTGCTACTGAAGATATTATTCTTGAAGTTCTTGATTTTTCCTCTCAAGATCTAGATTTTCTTTCATCGTTACTTGAATTTGACAATTATCTTTAAAGTTTGAATTCAGATCTCAAGAAAAACTTTCCAATTATATTTTTTTCTTCAATCTGCAAGACACTATTTTTTAAAGATTATGATTTTGTGTGGAGGTCTTGGGCGATTTCAAGATTTTGCATTTGTTTTTTCAAGATCTTATACCCAACATTTTTACTTCGTTCCTAAAGATTTTTCGATTTTACTTGAAGACTTCTAAATTTATCTTAAAATTTTCTAGTGAAGATATTGTTTCTGAAGTTCTTGATTTTCCCTCTCAAGATCTAGATTTTCTTTGATCGTTACTTGAATTTGCCTATTTTCTTTACACTTTGAACTCAGTTTTCAGAAGAAACGTTCCAATTATAATTTTTTCAATTTGCAAGATAGCATTTTTTGAAAGGTTAAGGTTTTATGTGGAGGTCTTCGAAGCGATTCCAAGATATTGCATTTGTTTTTTCAAAATCTTCCACTCAACATTCTTACATCGTTCCTAAAAATTTTTAGATTTTATTTCAAGATTTCTAAATTTATCTTAAAATTTGCCACTGAAGATATTATTCTTGAAGTTCTTGATTTTCCCTCTCAAGATCTAGATTTTCTTTCATCGTTACTTGAATTTGACAATTATCTTTAAAGTTTGAATTCAGATCTCAAGAAAAACTTTCCAATTATATTTTTTTCTTCAATCTGCAAGACAGTATTTTTTAAAGATTATGATTTTATGTGGAGGTCTTGGGCGATTTCAAGATTTTGCATTTGTTTTTTCAAGATCTTACACCCAACATTTTTACTTCGTTCCTAAAGATTTTTCGATTTTACTTCAAGACTTCTAAATTTATCTTAAAATTTTCTAGTGAAGATATTGTTTTTGAAGTTCTTGTTTTTCCCTCTTAAGATCTAGATTTTCAAGAATCAGATGTTGAAACGTCAACTTTTACAACAACATTGATCTACTTTCTAACTTCAAACTTCAGTGGCACCACTCAGTACCGAGATCACTGAACCGTATTCATATTTTAAACATCCATCAACACCGCAACTTACCCTAAAAATAACTGAAGAGTTCTGGTCTTTAGACTGGAGAAAAAAAACCTCTCGTTGTTTGGAAATGTGCGTTTTGAAAGCCACGACATAAAATCGGATAATATTTTCCATGATTAAACGACCATATAAATTTGAATTTTGACTTTTGAAAACTAAAATAGAATTTCGACATTTGGCCAAAGTTGAAATATTTATCAACGCCACTTGTTAGTGCCAATTTTAAGAAAAGAATTTAACTACAAGCTGGTGCTGCTAAATAAGTGACAATTTTTATTTTTTGATTTGGTTTTTCTTGACAATAATTTACTGGACTGTCTTTGAGGTTACATAAGAAAGAGCTGCACGGTCAATGTAGAAACTAAAATAATTTTGACTCTCATAAATCGACCAGTTTTGAGTTTGCCTCTGAATTATTGGCCCATTTGCACTAACGGCGTAGCATTTCCACAAAGCTTTTCTATTTTAACGCTACATAAGTACACGGAAGTGACAAAGTTAAAAAAAACAATTTAAAATAGCCCCATTTCGACACATAAACCATAAAGCACTGATTTGTATAAAAACATAAGCTCCTCTCTGATGGTTATTTTAGTTATTCATAGCTTAACATCCACAAAAATAAAACAGATTTTCTTAGACCATCAAAGCTGTAGAATGATGTTCTACAAATTGGCCACTTGATTTTATCTCCTGGTTTTTGGCTTGGCGTTTTATGGGGAGAACGAAGGACGAAGGGTCGCCACAGCTTCCACATATCGTCAATACCGAACGATATTTTTGGCTCATTTTTGACATTTACGCGTTTACTAAGCACATAAATTGCTACAATTGCACGACCACAAATCCCCGAAATAATTCCCACGGATCGCCCCTGAAACATAGGCCACCAACAAAACTGTTTCACATTGAAACCAGCAAACCGTGTAAACCAACAAACAAAATAAAAATAACGCATTGTGCGGCAAGTACTTGACAAAACCCATTCCCATAATTTAATTCAGGGTTTTATCTCTGAATCACGTCCATTCTCGTTTGTATCATCGCATTATTTTTAAGGAAGTGGGTCAAGAATTTTTCTGCAAATGAAGGTGAAACGAGAAGAATGTCTACATCAGATCGCATCCAAGGTATCTCGCGTCTTTCGAAATCGACAGGAATGTTTGGCGAAATTTTTGGCGAAAAGTCAAGCGACGATTTTTCGGAGCGGAATTATAATTACCGCTCAAACAACGGCGAACTTTTCCTTTTAGAGTGTGCGAAATTTTCGTCACATCCTCAATTAGCCGCTTTTCTCCAAATCTGGTAAAAGTGGAAGTTCCTGCGATTTGCGCGCTTGGCTGCTCACCTGTTACGGTTTCAATCTAGACGAGGAATGATATAACTGTTCCGAAAAGTCGGGAGTTTCGATGATTAATTTCGAATTATTTATAAATTATAAGCGAGAGAATAATTTGGAACAGGCTCAAAACGGTGTAAAAATTGGGAGTGCTGGAGTTGTTAAGCCGACTTTTCGATTGTAAATCATTGGGGTATGAGATTGGATGGGGCCGTCGACAGTTTGTTAGTGCTGAGGAAAATTACGATGCACTTTGAGGTAGGTTAGAGCAATTGAAATTTAACATTCGATATCCGGCTTGTTGTTTTGCGAATGGTGCAATAATAGCTGGGGTTTATTTATGTGAATGAATGCATCGTAGGATTTACAGCATCTGATCTCGCACGGGATGTAAATTTAACTCCGATAATTTCTGTTGCAACATTTTTATGGCCGGGGATTTTCGAATCTAGGTTCCAGGATTTTCAAATTCCGGACGAGTCTCACGAAATTTGGGGAACATTTTATAAAAACTAGTATTCGATGACAGTGCAGCTTGTTTTAAGTATTTTTGTAGATTATTAATAAAAATATGGCGAACTACTCACATAAGGTCTTTTGAAACTACTGGTGGTTTATGCATCCGCTTTGGTTATTTTGATTTTTATTGTTTAATCTTTCTAGTCGTGAAGATACATAATTCGGAGCAAGATGAAACAAGAAAATATATGAAACGAAAATAGCAAACATTTTTGTACAATATGATTTAGATTTTTTAATTCTGTTAATAAATTCTTAATTTTTTTTGGCCTCTTCAGGACCTTAAACTCTTAACGAAATTTTAGTTTTGAGGCTGAATATTGACATTTTTTTCTTCTTTTTACAAAATCCTACATCTTTGTGAAGATTAAGAGTTTAAGTTCTAATAAAGATTTCGAGAGTTTATTTCAAGACCTGTAAATTTATCCTAAAATTTCCTACTGAAGATCCTATTATTTTTAAAGTTTCTGATTTTTCTTGGTAAGTATTATTATCCAGATTTTGCATTTCTTTTCCAAAATCTTATACACAACACTTTAAAATCGTTCTAAAGATTTTGAGATTTTTTTTTTTTTTTTTATAATAATAATAATTTATTAATGCATATAAACATACAAGTTTTTTTGCATTTCAAGACTTCTAAATTTATCCTAGAATTTGCTACTGAAGATCTTATTATATTTAAAGTTCTTGATTTTTCTTGTTAATTATTCTCAAGATTTAGATTTTCTTTCGTGATCATATTATTTGAAAATTATTTTTGGATTTTGACCTCAATTCTCCAAATCTTATCATTCCAATGAGAAAATGAGAGATTTTAAAAAATGACAGAAAATTAGACACGAAATAGAACTTTAATCCACTTTTAGTTTCTTTGGGCTCTAAAAGATCTTGATTTCTTCCCCAAAAATTTGACTTGATGGCTGTGAAAATCTTGAAAATAATCTGAAGATTTTGAGCTTCTTTTCGAAAATCTTCCACCTAACACTTTCAAATCGTTCTAAAGATTTTGAGATTTTATTTCAAGACTTCTAAATTTATCCTAGAATTTGCCAGTGAAGTTCTGATTATTTTTAAAGTTCTTGATTTTTCTTGTTAATTATTCTCAAGATTTAGATTTTCTTTCATGATTATATTAATTGAAAATTATTTTTGGATTTTGACCTCAATTCTCCAAATCTTATCTTTCCAATGAGAAAATAAGAGATTTTAAAAAATGTCAAAAAATTAGACAAGAAATAGAACTTTAATCCACTTTCAGTTTCTTTGGGCTCTAAAAAATCTTGATTTCTTCCCAAAAATTTGACTTGATGGCTGTGAAAGTCTTGAAAATAATCTCAAGATTTTGAGTTTCTTTTTGAAAATCTTCCATCCAACACTTTCAAATCGTTCTAAAGATTTTGAGATTTTATTTCAAGACTTCTAAATTTATCCTAGAATTTGCTAGTGAAAATCTTATTGTTTTTAAAGTTCTTGATTTTTCTTGTTAATTATTCTCAAGATTTAGATTTTCTATCGTGATTATATTGTTTGAAAATTATTTTTGGATTTTGAGCTCAATTCTCCAAATCTTATCTTTCCAATGAGGAAATAAGAGATTTTAAAAAATGTCAAAAAATTAGACACGAAATAGAACTTTAATCCACTTTCAGTTTCTTTGGGCTCTAAACGATCTCGATTTCTTCCCAAAAATTTGACTTGATAGCTGTGAAACTCTTGAAAATAATCTCAAAATTTTGAGTTTCTTTTCGAAAATCTTCCACCCAACACTTTCAAATCGTTCCAAAAATTTTGAGATTTTATTTCAAGACTTCTAGATTTATCCTAGAATTTGTTAGTGAAGATCTTATTATTTTTAAAATTCTTGATTTTTCTTGTTAATTATTCTCAAGATTTAGATTTTCTTTCAAGATTATGTTATTTGAAAATGATTTTTGGATTTTGACCTCAATTCTCCAAATCTTATCTTTTCAATGAGGAAATAAGAGATTTTAAAAAATGTCAAAACATTAGACACGAAATAGAACTTTAATCCACTTTCAGTTTCTTTGGGCTCTAAAAGATCTTGATTTCTTCCCCAAAAATTCGACTTGATGGCTGTGAAAGTCTTGAAAATAATCTCAAGATTTTGAGTTTCTTTTCAAAAATCTTCCACCCAACACTTTCAAATCGTTCTAAAGATTTTGAGATTTTATTTCAAGACTTCTAAATTTATCCTAGTATTTGCTACTGACGATCTTATTATTTTTAAAATTCTTGATTTTTCTTGTTAATTATTCTCAAGATTTAGATTTTCTTTCATGATTATATTACAGGTTTGAATTTTTTTTTTTTGGATTTTGACCTCAGTTCTCCGAATCTTATCTTTCCAATGAGGAAATAAGAGATTTTAAAAAATGTCAAAAAATTAGACACGAAATTGCACTTTAATCCACTTTCAGTTTCTTTGGGCTCTAAAAGATCTTGATTTCTTCCCAAAATGTGACTTGATGGCTGTGAAAGTCTTGAAAATAATCTCAAGATTTTGAGTTTCTTTTCGATAATCTTCCACCCAACAATTTCAAATGGTTTTAAACATTTTGAGATTTTATTTCAAGACTTTTAAATTTATCCTAGAATTTGCCAGTGAACATCTTATTATTTTTAAAATTCTTGATTTTTTTTGTTAATTATTCTCAAGATTTAGATTTTTTTTCATGATTATATTATTTGAAAATTATTTTTGGATTTTGACCTCAATTCTCCAAATTTTATCTTTCCAGTGAGGAAATAAGAGATTTTAAAAAATATCAAAAAATTAGACACGAAATTGCACTTTAATCCACTTTCAGTTTCTTTGGGCTCTAAAAGATCTTGATTTCTTCCCAAAATTTGACTTGATGGCTATGAAAGTCTTGAAAATAATCTCAAGATTTTGAGTTTCTTTTCGAAAATCTTCCACCCAACACTTTCAAATCGTTTTAAACATTTTGAGATTTTACTTCAAGACTTCTAAATTTATCCTAGAATTTGCCAGTGAAGATTTTATTATTTTTTAAATTCTTGATTTTTCTTGTTAATTATTCTCAAGATTTAGATTTTTTTCATGATTATATTATTTGAAATTTATTTTTGGATTTTGACCTGAATTCTCAAAATTTTATCTTTCCAGCGAGGAAATAAGAGATTTTAAAAAATACCAAAAAATTACACACGAAATAGAACTTTAATCCACTTTCAGTTTCTTTGGGCACTAAAAGATCTTGATTTCTTCCCAAAAATTTGACTTGATGGCTGTGAAGGTCTTGAAAATAATCTGAAGATTTTGAGTTTCTTTTCGAAGATCTTCCACCCAACATTTTCAAATCGTTCTGAAGGTTTTGAGATTTTATTTCAAGACTTCTAAATTTATCCTAGAATTTGCTACTGAAGATCTTATTATTTTTAAAGTTCTGATTTTTCTTGTTAATTATTCTCAAGATTTAGATTTTCTTTCATGATTATATTCATTTGAATTTTTTTTTTGGATTTTGACCTCATTCTCCGAATCTTATCTTTCCAATGAGGAAATAAGAGATTTTAAAAAATGTCAAAAAATTAGACACGAAATGCACTTTAATCCACTTTCATTTCTTTGGGCTCTAAAAGATCTTGATTTCTTCCAAAAATTTGACTTGATGGCTGTGAAAGTCTTGAAAATAATCTCAAGATTTTGAGTTTCTTTTCGATAATCTTCCACCCAACAATTTCAAATGGTTTTAAACATTTTGAGATTTTATTTCAAGACTTTTAAATTTATCCTAGAATTTGCCAGTGAACATCTTATTATTTTTAAAATTCTTGATTTTTTTGTTAATTATTCTCAAGATTTAGATTTTTTTCATGATTATATTATTTGAAAATTATTTTTGGATTTTGACCTCAATTCTCCAAATTTTATCTTTCCAATGAGGAAATAAGAGATTTTAAAAAATATCAAAAAATTAGACACGAAATGACTTTAATCCACTTTCAGTTTCTTTGGGCTCTAAAAGATCTTGATTTCTTCCCAAAATTTGACTTGATGGCTGATGAAAGTCTTGAAAATAATCTCAAGATTTTGAGTTTCTTTTCGAAAATCTTCCACCCAACACTTTCAAATCGTTTAAAATTTTGAGATTTTATTCAAGACTTCTAAATTTATCCTAGAATTTGCCAGTGAAGATTCTTATTATTTTTAAATTCTTGATTTTTCTTGTTAATTATTCTCAAGATTTAGATTTTTTTCATGATTATATTATTTGAAAATTATTTTTGGATTTTGACCTAATTCTCAAATTTATCTTTCCAAGAGGAAATAAGAGATTTTAAAAAATTCCAAAAAATTAACACGAAATAGAATTTAATCCACTTTCAGTTTCTTTGGGCTCTAAAAGATCTTGATTTCTTCCCAAAAATTTGACTTGATGGCTGTGAAGTCTTGAAATAATCTAAGATTTTGAGTTTCTTTTCGAAATCTTCCACCCAACATTTCAAATCGTTCTGAAGATTTTGAGATTTTATTTCAAGACTTCTAAATTTATCCTAGAATTTGCTACTGAAGATCTTATTATTTTTAAAGTTCTTGATTTTTCTTGTTAATTATTCTCAAGATTTAGATTTTCTTTCATGATTATATTATTTGAAAATTATTTTTGGATTTTGACCTCAATTCCCAAAATTTATCATTTCCAATGAGAAAAAGAGAATTTAAAAAATGTCAAAAATTAGACACGAAATAGAACTTTAATCACTTTCATTTCTTTGGGCTCTAAAAGATCTTGATTTCTTCCCAAAAATTTGACTTGATGGCTGTGAAAGTCTTGAAAATAATCTCAAGATTTTGAGTTTCTTTTCGAAAATCTTCCACCCAACACTTTCAAATCGTTCTAAAGATTTTGAGATTTTATTTCAAGACTTCTAAATTTATCCTAGTATTTGCCAGTGAAGATCTTATTATTTTTAAAATTCTTGATTTTTCTTGTTAATTATTCTCAAGATTTAGATTTTCTTTCATGATTATATTATTTGAAAATTATTTTTGGATTTTGACCTCAATTCTCCAAATCTTATCTTTCCAATGAGGAAATAAGAGATTTTAAAAAAATTCAAAAAATTAGACACGAAATTAGAACTTTAATCCACTTTCATTTCTTTGGGCTCTAAAAGATCTTGATTTCTTCCCAAAATTTGACTTGATGGTGTGAAAGTCTTGAAAATAATCTCAAGATTTTGAGTTTCTTTTCGAAAATCTTCCACCCAACAATTTCAAATGTTTAAAGATTTGAGATTTTATTTCAAGACTTTTAAATTTATCCTAGAATTTGCCAGTGAAATCTTATTATTTTAAAATTCTTGATTTTTCTTGTTAACTATTCTCAAGATTTAGATTTTCTTTCATGATTATATTATTTGAAAATTATTTTTGGATTTTGACCTCAATTCTCCAAATCTTATCTTTCCAATGAGGAAATAAGAATTTTAAAAAATGTCAAAATAGACACGAAATAGAACTTTAATCCACTTTCAGTTTCTTTGGGCTCTAAAAGATCTTGATTTCTTCCCAAAAATTTGACTTGATGGCTGTGAAAGTCTTGAAAATAATCTCAAGATTTTGAGTTTCTTTTCGAAAATCTTCCACCAACACTTTCAAATCGTTCTAAAGATTTTGAGATTTTATTTCAAGACTTCAAATTTATCCTAGAATTTGCCAATGAAGATCTTATTATTTTTAAAATTCTTGATTTTTCTTGTTAATTATTCTCAAGATTTAGATTTTCTTTCATGATTATATTATTTGAAAATTATTTTTGGATTTTGACTCAATTCTCCAAATCTTATCTTTCCAATGAGGAAATAAGAGATTTTAAAAAATGTCAAAAAATTAGACACGAAATTGAACTTTAATCCACTTTCAGTTTCTTTGGGCTCTAAAGATCTTGATTTCTCCCAAAAATTTGACTTGATGGCTGTGAAGTCTTGAAAATAATCTGAAGATTTTGAGTTTCTTTTCGAAAATCTTCCACCCAACACTTTCAAATCGTTCTAAAGATTTTGAGATTTTATTTCAAGACTTCTAAATTTAACCTAGAATTTGCTACTGAAGATCTTATTATTTTTAAAGTTCTTGATTTTTCTTGTTAATTATTCTCAAGATTTAGATTTTCTTTCATGATTATATTATTGAAAATTATTTTTGGATTTTGACCTCAATTCTCCAAATCTTATATTTCCAATGAGGAAATAAGAGATTTAAAAAATGTCAAAAAATGAGACACGAAATAGAACTTTAATCCACTTTCAGTTTCTTTGGGTTCTAAAAGATCTTGATTTCTTCCCAAAATTTGACTTGATGGCTGTGAAAGTCTTGAAAATAATCTAAAGATTTTGAGTTTCTTTTCGAAAATCTTCCACCCAACACTTTCAAATCGTTCTAAAGATTTTGAGATTTTATTTCAAGACTTCTAAATTTATCCTAGAATTTGCTGTGATGATCTTATTATTTTAAAATTCTTGATTTTTCTTGTTAATTATTCTCAAGATTTAGATTTTTTTCATGATTATATTATTTGAAATATTTTTTGGATTTTGACCTCAATTCTCCAAATCTTATCTTTCCAATGAGAAATAAGAGATGTTAAAAAATGTCAAAAATTAGACACGAAATTGCACTTTAATCCACTTTCAGTTTCTTTGGGCTCTTAAAGATCTTGATTTCTTCCCCAAAAATTTGACTTGATGGCTGTGAAAGTCTTAGAAATAATCTACAGATTTTGAGTTTCTTTTCGAAAATCTTCCCCCAACACTTTCAAATCGTTCTAAAGATTTTGAGATTTTATTTAAGACTTCTAAATTTATCCTAGAATTTGCTACTGAAGATCTTATTATTTTTAAAGTTCTTGATTTTTCTTGTTAATTATTCTAAAGATTTAGATTTTCTATCGTGACTATATTGTTTGAAAATTATTTTTGGATTTTGACCTCAATTCTCCAAATCTTATCTTTCCAATGAGGAAATAAGAGATGTTAAAAATGTCAAAAAATTAGACACGAAATTGCACTTTAATCCACTTTCAGTTTCTTTGGGCTCTTAAAGATCTTGATTTCTTCCCAAAATTTGACTTGATGGCTGTGAAAGTCTTAGAAATAATCTACAGATTTTGAGTTTCTTTTCGAAAATCTTCCCCCAACACTTTCAAATCGTTCTAAAGATTTTGAGATTTTATTTCAAGACTTCTAAATTTATCCTAGAATTTGCTACTGAAGATCTTAATATTTTTAAAGTTCTTGATTTTTTCTAGTTAATTATTCTCAAGATTTAGATTTTTTTCATCATTATATAATTTGATAATTATCTTTAGCTTTTGACCTCAATTCTCCAAATCTTGTCTTTCCAATGAAGAAATAAGAGATTTTAAAAAAATGTCAAAAAGTAGACACGAAATAGAACTTTAATCCACTTTCAATTTCTTTGGGCTCTTAAAGATCTTGATTTCTTCCCAAAATTTGACTTGATGGCTGTGAAAGTCTTGAAAATAATCTCAAGATTTTGAGTTTCTTTTCGAAAATCTTCCACCCAACACTTTCAAATCGTTCTAAAGATTTTGGGACTTTATTTCAAGACTTTTCAATTTATCCTAGAATTGCTAGTGAAGATCTTATTATTTTGAAAATGTTTGTTTTTTCTTGTTAATTATTCTCAAGATTTAGATTTTTTTCATCAATATATTACTTAATAATTATCTTTGGATTTGACCACAATTCCTTAAATATTATCTTTCTAATGAGAAAATAAGAGATATTGAAAAACCAGAAAATTAGACACGAAATAGAACTCTAATCTACGTTCAGTTCCTTTGGGCTCTACAAGATCTTGAATTCTTCCCAAAAATTTGACTTGGTGGCTGTGAAAATCTTGAAAACGATCTCAAGATTTTACTTTTTTTTTTGAAGATCTTCCACCCAACACTTTGAAATCGTTCTAAAGATTTTGGGACTTTATTTCAAGATTTTTCAATTTATCCTAGAATTTGTTAGTGAAGATCTTATTATTTTGAAATTTCTTGTTTTTACTTGTTAATTATTCTCAATATTTAAATTTTCTTTCATCATTATATTATTTGATAATTGTCTTTGGATTTTGATCTCAATTCTCTAAATTTTATCTTACCAATGAGAAAATATGAGATTTTAAAAATTGACAGAAAACTAGACACGAAATAGGACTCTAATCTACTTTCAGTTTTTTTGGGCTCTATAACATGTTGAATTCTTCCCACAAATTTGACTTGGTGACTTCTAATCGTTCTAAAGATTTTAAGATTTTATTTGAAGACTTCTAAATTTATCGTAGAATTTGCTACTGAAAATCTTATTATTTTTAAAGTTGATTTTTCTTGTTAATTATTCTGAAGATTTCATCATTATTTTATTTGATAATTATCTTTGAATTTTGAGATAAGAGATTTTAAAAAATGCCATTAAATTAGACACAAAATAGAAAGCTAACCTACTTTCAGTTTCTTTAGGGCCAACAAGATCTTGAATTCTCCCCAAAAATTTGACTTGTTGGCTGTAAAGGTCTTGGTAGCGATTTCAAGATTTTGCATTTGCTTTTAAGATCGTTTCTAAAGACTTCAAGATTTTATTTCAAGAGCTACAAATTCGTCTTAAAATTTGCTACTGAAGATGTTATTAATTTTGAAGTTCTTGATTTTCCTTCTGAAGACCTAGATTTTCTTTCATTATTAATTGGATTTGACAATCACATTTACATTTTGACCTTAAATATCAAAATCTTAACTTTCCAATGAAGAAATAAAATATTTTAAAAGATACCACAAGAATTATAGACGAAATAGAACTCCAGTCTATTTTCAGTTCCTTTGGGCTCTGCAAGATCTTAAATTAATCCCAAAAATTTAGCCTAGTGGTCGAATATTTTATACCTTTTCTTCATTTTGTCTTGGAAACGATTTCAAGATCTTGTCTCGTTTTAAAGATTTTGAGATTTTATTTTAAGATTTCTAAATTTATCTTAAAATTTGATACTGAAGATCTTATTATTTTTGACATTGTTATTGACTTTCCTTCTCAAGATCTAGATTTTGTTTCCTTATTACTTGAATTTGACAATTATCTTTACACTTTGACCTCAATGTTCAAAATTTGAACTACATATTCAATAAGGGAATAAAGAATTTTAGAAAATGAAAGAAAATTAGAGACGAAATGGAACTCTAATCTATCTTCCGTTTGTTTGGACAAGTCAAGGTCTTGAATTCTTATAAAAAATTTAGCTCGGTGGCTGATTTTTTTTTTTTTAAAGAAACTGTTTTTTTAAAGGCTAAGATTTTATGAGAAAGTCTTGGAAGCGATTTCAAGATCCTGCACTTGCTTTCAAGATCTTTTCTAAAGACTTTACGATTTTATTTCAAGAGCTATAAATTCATCTTTAAATTTGCTATTGACGATGTTATCATTTTTCAAGTTCTTGATTTTCTGTCTCAAGATCTAGATTTTCTTTCATCCTTACTTGAATTTGACAATTATCTTTACACTTTGAATTCAGTTTTCAAAAGAAACTTTCCAATTACATATAATTTTTTCTTCATTTTCTAAAATACTATTTTGTAAAGGTTAATATTTTATGTGAAAGTGTTGGAAGCGATTTCAAGATTTTGCAATTGTTTTTTCAAGATCTTACAGCCAACATGTTTACTTCGTTCGATTTTTAGATTTTACTTCACGACTTCTAAATTTATCTTAAAATTTGCTACTGCAGATATTATTTTTGAAGTTCTTGATGTTCCCCTCTCACGATTTAGATTTTCTTTCATTGTTACTTGAATTTGATACTTATCTTAACATTTTGAACTCATTTCTCAAAAGAAACTTTCCAATTACAATTTTTTCTTCATTTTGCAAGATACTATTTTTTTAAAGATTAGGATTTTATATGAAAATCTTTAAACATTTTTTTACTTTTATTTTGCAACCCAGACCTTTAATTTTTATGAAATCTACCCTGTCCTCTTCTTCTACCGGACCGACAATTTGATGACTTCACCTCAAAATTTTGCATAGTAAATGCTATTCAAGTTTTATAAAATACCATACTCCTCTGCTTTATTTTTTTAATTGTTATGTTAATTTCTATTATTAATTAATAATTTTAGTTTTCTATTTGCTCGTAAAAATTATTTCGTAATTATTAATTATCTCCATCATACCGCTCTTTACTTTCTATTTTTCTACTAATAAAATGTTTACTACACAAAAATAACAACATTTGTACATATAAATCAAACCGTTACACTTCGTAAACACCGCATAATTCTTTCAGTACTTCACACATCAACCAATTCCTAATTTAAAAATTTTACGTAAACTTAAATCAGGCTAGCGTTGCGGATGTTAATTGAAAAATGTTATTATTTATGCGCTATGAAGCTGTTACTCTTACTGTAAAAAAAAAACAAGATTCTTGCATATTTTGCTTTATCACTACATTCAGAGAAAATTACATATTTATTGAGAAAATAAGAGCTACCTACTTTTCTGAAAGCGGCAATTCCTGTTCGAGTAAGTGGATTATGTTTATTTACGTCGAGTCTAACAGAACTTTTATTTTTAATAATATCGTGATACACACTGTAACTAAACGAGTTCCGTCTGTTGCTGGTTAATGAAGCTTGCTTAATGCTGATTTGAAATTCGACATGGTCACAGCAATTTGAACAACCTTTCGTCGTTATGCCTCAACATCCTCAAAGTCATTAAAATTGCAGACCGTGGTAGTCCTCCAGGCAATAGCTTCCTTATTAGAAAAGATATCATGGCAAATTTTTAACTTTTTTCGAACTGCGCACCAAATGACCAAAATTCAGAAATAGCCTTTCATCGCCGTAAATTTCGCCGATTTGTTTCAGCCTTCATATACGTTTCGGCACTCCTCTTAACCCTCTTCTCATTTCCACACACCTTGACTTTGCCAGGATTTTTGCCGTCGCATATTTTTAGCTGCGTTTTATACGTACGTCAAACGAGCAAACATTTTCGAAAATAAACATCCATTGAAACATAAAGTGCGATTTCTGCGTTCCGACCGGATATTTTAGTCCATAATTCACGTTTATGCGGCATCCAGCCCGCCATAACACAAGACCGTTGCGAAATTTCAGTACGCTGATGACATACGCCTGAAAATACACTCCTGAAATACGATCGAGTGCGGTGTCTCGACGGATCTAGACCTGAACACAAGCAGGCCAATCTGTCATCGCTGGTGCGAAGACATCATTAAATACAACAAGATCGCCAATTTTAAAAGCAATTACGGCGGGATTCATTAGTCTGGTGCTAAATGGCTGCCGTTTCCGCGAACGTAAGCAATTAACGCAAGCTGGATGGTAGTAGTCGCAGTTTTCGTTACGTAGAAGTGGTTGTTGGTTTTAATGCTTGATAGGTAGTTTAGAGGGAGTGTTGCTTATAAACGAAAACGATAATTTGGTGTTCGTGACGTAAGTGGAAAGTTTTCCATTCCATTATTTATTTATTTTGAATTATTCTATGTATATAAATCTTGTCTTGACGTCATCACAACATTCTGCGAATTTATTTATCTCAATGTCCCTTGTTTCTTTCAGTTAAAAATCTTTGTAACCCTACTATCTTTTTAAGAACATGAAAAAATCTCAGGGACCCTAGTGTTTTTTAAGAATGTGGAAAAATCTTTGGGACCGCTTCTGTTTTGTGTTTGAAAGCATTTTAAAGAATCCCAGAGGACCAAAGTGTTTTCTTTTAAAGAATGTGAAAGAATGTTAAGCGATCTTGAGGTCTTATTTTAAAGAATATGAGAATCTTGAGAACCCCAAATGTCCTTTTTTAAAAAATGTGAGAAAATCTGGAGGTCCCTAGTGTATTTTTCTTTAAAGAATGTAAAGGAACCTTAGGAGTCTCTGTTGAAGTAGTTTAAAAAATTTCAGGGGTCCTATTGTAGGAATATGTAAGAATCTTTGGGACCCCTAGGATCTTTTTGAAAGAATGTTAGAAAATCTTGGTGTCTTTGTTTAAAGAATATGAGAAACTTGAATCCCCTAATGTATTTTTTAAGAATGTGCGAAAATCTTGGGAGCCCCTAGTGTCTTTTTTAAGAAATTTAAAAAATCTTAGGAAATCTTGGTGTCTTTTTTTAAAGAATAAGGGAATTTTGACGCCCCAAATGTTTCTTTTTAAAGAATGTGCGAAAATCTTAGGGAATCTTGGTGACTTTTTTAAAGAATATGAGAATTTTGACGACCCCAAATGGTTTTTTTAAGAATGTCCGAAAATCTTAGGGTCCCTAGAGTCTTTTCCAAGAAACTCAAAAAATCTTGAGGGCCTTTGTGTTTCATTTTTTAAGGAATTGGAAAGAATCTTAGGGAATCTTGGCGTCTTTTTTAAAGAAAATGGGAATCTTGAGGACGCCAAATGTTTTTTTTCGAATGTGCGAAAATTTTGGGGTCCCTAGTGCCTTTTTTAAGAAACTGAAAAAATCTTTGGAGCCTTTATGTGTTTTTTTAAAGAATATGAGAATCTTCAGGACCCTAAATGGCCTTTTTTAAAGAATGTGAGAAAATCTTGGGAGTCCCTAATGTCTTTTTTAAGAAATTTAAAAAATCTTAGGAAATCTTGGTGTCTTTTTGTAAAGAATAAGCGAATCTTGACGCCCCAAATGTTTCTTTTTAAAGAATGTGCGAAAATCTTAGGAATCTTGGTGACTTTTTTTAAAGAATATGAGAATCTTGACGACCCCAAATGGTTTTTTTACGAATGTCCGAAAATCTTAGGGTCCCTAGTGTCTTTTCCAAGAAATTGTCTTTTTTAAAGAATATGGGAATCTTGAGGACACCTAATGTTTTTTTTTTCGAATGTGCGAAAATTTTGGGGTCCCTAGTGCATTTTTTAAGAAACTGAAAAAATCTTTAGAGCCTTTATGTGTTTTTTTAAAGAATATGAGAATCTTTAGGACCCTAAATGTCCTTTTTTAAAGAATGTGAGAAAATCTTGGGGTCCCTAGTGTCTTTTTTTAAGAAATTTAAAAAATCTTTGGAAATCTTGGTGTCTTTTTTTAAAGAATAAGCGAATCTTCACGCCCCAAATGTTTCTTTTTAAAGAATGTGCGAAAATCTTAGGGAATCTTGATGACTTTTTTTAAAAAATATAAGAATCTTGACGACCCCAAATGGTTTTTTTAAGAATGTCCGAAAATCTGAGAGTCCCTAGTGTCTTTTCCAAGAAATTGAAAAAATCTTGAGGGTCGTTGTGTTTCATTTTTTAAGGAATTCGAAAGAATCTTAGGGAAGCTTGGCGTCTTTTTTAAAGAATATGGGAATCTTGAGGACGCCTAATGTTTTTTTTTCGAATGTGCGAAAATTTTGGGGTCCCTAGTGTCTTTTTAAGAAACTGGCAAAATCTTTAGGACCTGTATGTGATTTTTTAAAGAATATGATAATCTTGAGGACCCAAATGTCCCTTTTTAAAGAATGTCCGAAAATCTTGGGGTCCCTAGTGTCTTTTCCAAGAAATTGAAAAAATCTTGAGGGCCTTTGTGCTTTATTTTTTAAGGAATTCGAAAGAATCTTAGGGAATCTTGCCGTCTTTTTTTAAAGAATGTGGGAATCCTGAGAACCCCTAATGTTTTTTTTTCGAATGTGCGAAGATTTTGGGTACCTAGTGTCTTTTTGAAGAAACTGAAAAAATCTTTAGGGCCTTTATGTGTTTTTTTAAAGAATATGAGAATCTTCAGGACCCTAAATGTCCTTTTTTTTCGAATGTGAGAAAATCTTGGCGTCTTTTTTTTTAAGAATATGGGAATTTTGAGGACCCTTAATGTTTTTTTTTCGAATGTGCGAAAATCTTGGGGTCCTTAGTGTCTTTTTTAAGAAACTGAAAAAATCTTTAGGGCCTTTATGTGTTTTTTTAAAGAATATGAGAATCTTCAGGACCCTAAATGTCCTTTTTTAAAGAATGTGAGAAAATCTTGGCGTCTTTTTTTTTTAAGAATATGGGAATTTTGAGGACCCTTAATGTTTTTTTTCGAATGTGCGAAAATCTTGGGGTCCCTAGTGTCTTTTTTAAGAAACTGAAAAAATCTTTAGGGCCTTTATGTGTTTTTTTAAAGAATATGAGAATCTTGAGGACCCTAAATGTGCTTTTTTAAAGAATGTGAGAAAATCTTGAGGCTTCTTCTAATTTTATTTTTGAAAGAACTTGAAAGAATGTCTTGGTGTCTTTGTTTAAAGAATATGAGACTCTTGACACTCCAAGTGTTTTTTTTTTTAAAGAATGTGCGAAAATCTTAGGGAATCTTGTTTATTTTTAAGAATATGAGAATCTTGGCGACCCCAAATGTTTTTTTCTTAAATGTCCGAAAATCTTAGGGTTCCTAGTGTCTTTTCCACGAAATTGAAAAAATCTTGAGGACCTTTGTGTTTAATTTTTTAAGGAATTCGAAAGAATCTTAGGGAATCTTGGGGTCTTTTTTTAAAGAAAATGGGAATTTTGAGGACACCTAATGTTTTTTTTTTCGAATGTGCGAAAATTTTGGGGTCCCTAGTGTCTTTTTTAAGAAACTGAAAAAATCTTTAGGGCCTTTATGTGTTTTTTTAAAGAATATGAGAATCTTCAAGACCCTAAATGCCCATTTTAAAGAATATGAGAAAATCTTGAGGCTTCTTCCAATTTTATTTTTGAAAGAACTTGAAAGAATTTCATGTCTTAGTGTCTTTGTTTAAAGAATATGAGACTCTTGACGCCCCAAATGTTTTTTTTTAAGAATGTCCGAAAATCTTAGGGTCCCTAGTGTCTTTTCCAAGAAATTGAAAAAATTTTAAAGGAATTCGGAAGAATCTTAGGGAATCTTGGTGTCTTTTTTTAAAGAATATGGGAATTTTGAGGACCCTTAATGTTTTTTTTCGAATGTGCGAAAATTTTGGAGTCCCTAGTGTCTTTTTGAAGAAACTGAAAAAATCTTTAGGGCCTTTATGTGTTTTTTTAAAGAATATGAGAATCTTGAGGATCCTAAATGTGCTTTTTTAAAGAATATGAAAAAATCTGGGGGTCCTTGGTGTATTTTTCTTTCAAGAATGTAAAGAAACCTTGGGGGTGTGTGCTGAAATATTTTAAAGAATCTCAAGGATCCTAATGTGAGAATATGGAAAAATCTTTGGGACCCTTTTTTAAAGAATGTGAAAAAATCTTGAGGCTTCTTCTAATTTTATTTTTGAAAGAACTTGAAAGAATGTCTTGGTGTCTTTTTTTAAAGAATATGAGACTCTTGACACCCCAAGTGTTTTTTTTTTAAGAATGTGCGAAAATCTTAGGGAATCTTGTTTATTTTTAAGAATATGAGAATCTTGGCGACCCCAAATGTTTTTTTCTTAAATGTCCGAAAATCTTAGGGTCCCTAGTGTCTTTTCCAAGAAATTGAAAAATTTTTAAAGGAATTCGAAAGAATCTTAGGAAATTTTAGTGTCTTTTTTTAAAGAATATGGGAATCTTGAGGACCCCTAATGTTTTTTTTTTCGAATGTGCGAAAATCTTGGGATCTCTAGTGTCTTTTTTAAGAAACTGACAAAATCTTTAGGACCTGTATGTGATTTTTTAAAGAATATGATAATCTTGAGGACCCTAAATGTCCTTTTTTACAGAATGTGAGAAAATATTGGGATTCCTAGTGTATTTTTCTTTAAGGAATGTAAAGGAACCTTGGAGGCCCCTGCTGAAATATTTAAAGAATCTCAGGGGTCCTAATGTAAGGATACTAAATAATCTTTGGGACCCCTAGTTTCTTTTTTAAAGGATGTGAAAAAACTTTGAGGCTTCTTGCTATTTAATTTTTGAAAGAATTTGAAAGAATGTTAAAAGATCTTGGTGTCTTTGTTTAAAGAATATGAGAATCTTGAGGACCTCAAATGTCCTTTTTTAAAGAATTTGAGAAAATCTTAGTGCTCCTTGTGTCTTTTTCTTTAAAGAATGTAAAGGAACCTTGGAGACCTCTGCTGAATTAAGATTTTAAAGAATTTCAGGGGTCCTAATGTAAGAATATGAAAGAATATTTGGGACCCTTAGGATCTTTTCCTAAGAATATGGAAAAATTTAGAATCCATAGTATCTTTTTTCAAGAAATGTGAGAAAATCTTGGGGTCTCTTCTTCTTTGTTTTTGAAAGCATTTTAAAGAATCCTAGAGGAACCAAGTGCCTTTTTTAAAGAATGTACAAGAATCTTCGGGCTCTGTTGTTTTATTTTTTAAATAATTTGAAAGAATCTTAGGAGATCTTGATATCTTTTTTTAAAAGAATATGAGAAAATCTTGGGGCTTCTAGTGTCTTTTTTAAGAACGTAAAACAATCTTCGAGACCCTTGTTTTTTGTCAAAAAAATTTAAAAAAATCTTGAGGACCCTTTGTGTTTTATTTTTAAAGGAGTTTGAAGGAATCTCAGAAACCCTAGCTTATATCTTCAGGGACCTTGCGCTTTTTTGAACGAATTTGAAAAGATTTGAGAACCCTGATGTTATTTTAGGAGTTTGAAAGAATCTTGAAAGTCCCTAGTATCTTTTTCTTTAAAGAGTTTAAAAGAATCTTGAAAACTGTTTGTGTAGTGTTTTAAAAAAAAAATTGAAAAATCTTGGGGCCCTTCTGTGTTTTTCTTGAAAGAGTGGGGGAATCTTGGAAACCCGTAGTAGATTTTTTAAGAATCATTTTGGAGCATCAATGTGTTTTATTTTTGAAGAATTTTTAAACTTTTGAAAAATCAGGGGTCCTAGCATTATTTTAAATTTGGGATAATCTTGGAGATCTTTAGTGAAATATTTTTGAAAAAAAGTCTCAAGGATCCCTAATATTTTTTTTTTAAGTGTAAAAAAATCTCATAAACCTCTCGTATTTCTTTTTAAGAATTTGAAAACATCTTCGAATGCGTTGTATTAGTTTTAAAGAATCTTGGGGTTATGAAAAAAAAAATCCAGAAATCTTGCTGCTGAACTTTGTTCCATTGCCTCACGATTCGCATTTCCCGCTGCTGCACGAACCTCAAAGGATGCTGTTCGATAATCGCACCCGTATTTCACAGGGCCGGGCCAAAAATAGCGCCCAAAGCGTCGCTACGCTGCCGACGTCACGCGTCGGCAACCAGCTGTTCGCTAACTATTTCAATAAAACTCTAACTAGCGGCGATTTTTTATTGCTTGTCTATTTTAATAATGGCTAATGCGCATCGATTTAATTATAGAGTGTCGAAAGTACGAAGCGCCGCATGGATTTCCAATTTTTTCACATACATTTATTCAAAATAGACTCAAGGTTTCCCCGCCGCGTTGTGTTTTAAAGAATAAACATTTTTGGCTTTTTTAAGCTGGAGATATAAATAAACAAATGCAACCACTTTTCGGCTGGATTTAGTCCGACATTCGCTTAAATGATGTGAATGTTTAAGAGCCGAGAGTTTTCGATTCTGTATTAACAGTGAATACACGACGCTTGCCAAATATTCCCTTGTATTTTTAACTATTCGATGTAAATGTGTTTGTTTGTGGTAGCAGTTTCCATTTGGGCCATTAGGTGTACATACGAAATTAATGAAGTCACTGATGTTCTGGCAATTAAACGAGAAATATAGGGCTTGTGGGGACAGAAAGGTGATAATAGATTTTGGTTCCGCGAGTTAAACTCATAAATTAGTTTTTCGATTTTAGAAAATGAGTCATACGTGGGGGGAGTGTCAATTTTCACTTGTTATTATTATTTTTTTTAAGTACTTAAGCTATATTGTCTGCTTGTTTCTTTGAACGAAGAGCAATAACAAATTTATTATGAAATTAAATTAAGTCATTCAAAGATTTAATAGGTATTTAAAAAAAAACACAAGTTATTTATAATGTAAACTTGGTGGCAGACCTTCGCCAATCGTTGCTCTTTGAAGTCCTGTAAGGACAAGGTTAGAAAGTGACTTATTTATCGACTAAATAAAAATCGATAAATTGTGGAATTTTATTTTGAAAATGTCATTCAATTTTTCAAATTCTATATCTACACAGTTCGATTGTACAATGTTGGGAAATAAATCCGCAACGAAAAATAAAAAAGACCCAAGACAGATGTCGTCGCATTTTTAATAAAACAAAATAAATATCGAGTCTCGAGATTCGTTGTATTTTTAGAACAGCAACATTATGTTCACCTATGTAATCATTTTTTATTATGACGGCTAATAATATATCATTAGCAGCTGTTCTTAAACAATAAATTTGACTGATAGAGTTAATGGCTCCATCATTCATGTATAATACAGGCTGGCCGTAACTCTAACATACTTACAGAGTATATTTTATAAATTGTCATTTAGTGCAATTTTCGTCCTTAAGTACTCTTTCATAAGGGTCACATCTACGTAATTTAGCAATAAAATGGTATCATTTTGATTAAAATTATTAAATTTTGATGTTTAAAGATTTATAGTTGATTAGTTTGATATTACATATTGCATCTCGACAAAAAATTAGAGCAAGGAAGTCTAGACTGCATAATTTTCAGTCGAACGAGGTCGGTCCTGAGTCTGACATCCTGAATCGATCCTACGTCGCGATGACGTCATCAGCACTGCGTCACTTTAAGCCAAGATACAAACTGTAAAACCGAGAAAGCTGCAATTTTCGCTAAAATTTTTGCAATGTTACTTAAATTTTCAATTATTCATGGTTTCGTGCGAATAATTCTACTTTTACTCAAAAAATGCAGAATTTTAACCCGCAAGTTGCGTAAGACGCGGTAATGGAGGCATTGTTTCTACATTAAAGCAGCTGAGTAATGAACGGCTTCCTGAGGAAATAATAAGTTTCTAAAATGCAAATAAACCCACATGTTTTGCTTTTCTAATTAATGAAATATTAGCAACGGCGGTCATAAATTAAGTCGCAAAAGCAAAAAGATTGCGTGCAGGAGGCTGAAAATCGTCGTACAGTTTGTAAACTTTTCGAGCAAATCTGCAATTTCCACGATTTTTCGGTTCCTAGTACATAAAGATGTAGCATCAAACGAATTCTTGGCACTGTTACTCAAACGTAGTAACAATGACAGCATTATTAACACAAATAAATTGAAAAACTTGACGCAAAAATTCTGTTTAATAACACCCACCCCGCCTTTTGTTTACATTTTTTGTCTGTCAGATGTAAAATTTGGACATTTCCCGCCCAAAATGGCTAATTTTTATCCCACACGTAGTATTGACCTTTGTGTGCTTGATTTTTCGCAACCAAGTCACAAACAAGTTATTTTTCTGACGTTGCCACTAATTTTACATGTATGTGTAAACAACAAAGGTCCGGAAGTCGTTCCCTGGTGCACTGGCGTCGCTCCGGTTGCAGCCAGTATTTTTGCGACCGCCTCGAGATGAATGAGTCCGTAAATTTCATGGCTCTTTAAATTTCACCTGGAAGTCGGTATTTTACAAACTCGGTGGGCGTAACCCTAATGGGCACAGTCAGATAAATGCGCCCATATTTCACAGTCCGCGAAAATAATTTTCCGCGCGTTCCACTTGCAGCATAAAAATATTATTAAGCGTAAAAGCCCGTCCATTTCCTTCGAATAATAAATACCCGTTAAACAAACACGTTTTATCTATTATGTCCGGCGTATTTTTAGCCGGGTTTTATCTTTTGGCACTGGCCGCCGGTTCGAGCTTTGGGCCAATCGGCGATTAATCGGCGGCGGCGACGCCGCCACCCCCGAAAAAACCCATCGGCGCCCGGACAGCCAAAAATACCCCGCCGAGTTTGGCGCCACATTTGCATTGTCCAGCGGGTTAAATTTGGACGAAAAGGGCTATTTTGGCCGAATTCGTCAGTGGGAAAGTGAGTAACTGGGGTTTGGTGGATGGCACGTGGCCTGGGTGACACCTACTTCGGTTACATGCGTTACATAAACCGACTTACTTCTTCGATTTTGAAGCTGGTCCGGATGACCTTCCGCCGGACCTCCGTCTCGTAGGTTTCCTCGACCGTTTCGGCCATGTTTGGGGCGAATGTCACAGTTTACAACAGGAATCCTCACTCAAAGTCACCCGAACTATTCGCCGTCGAAACGCGTGCAAGACTGGCGCGCCGGGCTAAAATTAATTTTCTTGACTGAGCGGAAGTACCATGTCCTACTACTGTGTAGTCGGCGGCGTGCATGTTGGGCGGAAAGCGGCGGATCCATTCACCAGATGGGTTTGGGGAAAATGTGCGAGTTTGGACCCAGGGTGGACAAAGCACCTGTTAAAAAAATCGGAGTGGAAATTAGTGTTCAGTTAACGGAACTACACTTGTCTGTGTGAACGCAGGATTATAATTTTTGATTAGTTGTGAAAAATTAAATTCAAACCTAAACAACTGGAATAAAATTTAGGTTCGATTTAATTTCTGCGGGGAATCCCCATTCATGTGATGTAACTTTTTTGTGACTACAATTTGCAATATTTACAGGTTATACCAAAGTTTTCGAAATATGTGCATTTTTATGAAGAAAAAAATGTGATATTTAAAAATGCAATATTTCAAGTCATCTTTTCTTTTCTGTTTTCCCAATTTTTAATAACAAATCTGTAAAATTTCACTTGTATATTTGAAAAATTGCGTACGGTTTATACGTAAATTTATTTAATCCCCGTTATGATAAAAATAGGCAGACAAATCTTCCCTAAATTTGTTTTATTAAAAAGTGCAAAAATACAAAAAATAATCCAAAAACTTCGATTTTTCTACTTCTTGATTTCTAGATTTTTCGACCTTTTGATTTTGTATTTCTAGATTTTCAAATTTTAGATTTTCCAGTTTTTCAATTTTTGGATGTTTCGATTTTTCGATTCTTTAATTTTTTGATTCTTCAAATTTTCGATTCTCGATTTTTTCATTTTTCGCTTTTTCAATTTCCGAAGTTTCAGTTTTCGGATTCTTCAATTTTTCAATTTTTAAATTTTTGGATTTTTGAATTTTTCAATTCTCAATTTCTCGATTTTACAGTTTTTCAATCCCAACTTTTTTCGATTTTTGAGGTTTTAAATTTCGCAACTTTTCGATTTTTTAAATTTTTGATTTTCCGACTTCTCGATTTCTCAAGTTTTGGGATTTTTTGATTTCATTTTTCAATTTTTCGACTTCATCTTTCGATTTTTTGATTTATGGATTCTGAAGATTTTTTATTTTTCTATTTCTCGATCGATGTTTCGATTTTTCGATTGCTTAATTTCCTGATTTTTCGATTTTTAAGATTTTTAATTTTTGGATTTTCCACTTTTTCGATTGTTCAATTTCTTGATTTTTCGATTTTTCACTTTTCCGAATTTTTAATAAATTTCCAATTTTTCAATTATTAATTTTCGATTTTGGGCTATTTCGATTTCTCAATTTTCCGATTTTTCAACATCTCGACTTTTCGATTTCTCGATGTTTCAGTTTTTCAATGTTTCGAAGTTTCCATTTTCGGTTTTTCGATTTTCCGACTTTTTGGCTTGTCGATTTTCCAATCATTCGATGTATCAATTTTTCGATTTCCCAATTTTTCGTCGTTGCTGGTTTGGAATTTTTCAGTTTATCGATCATTCATTCCATTTTCGGATTTTTCAATTTTTTAAATTTTTGAATTTTCGACTTTCCGGCTTTTCGATTTTTGAATTTTTTGATCTTTAATTCTAAAACTTTCAATTTTTTAATTTGTCGATTTTTTGGATGCTTCGATTTTTCTGTTTTTCGATTCTTCAAGTTTTCGATATTTTAATTTTTCAATTTTTTAAATGTTAGATTTCTCGATTTTTGATTTTTCAATTTTTCAGTTCTTGGATATTTCTACTTTTTAATTTTATTCGATTTCTTGTCATTTCGGTTTTTCGATTCATAAAATTTTTCGGCTTTTCGAATTTTACATTTCTCAATTTTTCAAGTTTAGATTTTCAAATTTTTCGATTTTTGGGGTTTAAAATTTTTGAATTTTCGATTAATCAATTTTTCGATTGTAAAATTTTTCGATTGCTCGATTTTTCAGTTCTTCGATATTTCAATTTTTCAGTTTTTAGGATTTTTAGATTTTAGATTTTTCAATTTTTTTAATTTCGATTCTTCGATTGTCTAATTTCCTGACTTTTCAATTTTTCGATTTTTAAAATTTTTGATTTTTTTGATTTTTCAGTTTTTCTAGTTTTCGAAATTTTGACTTCTCGGTTTTTCGATTTTTTCATTAAAAAATGGCCTTTTTTGGCTACGTAGGTTCCGGTGGGGTTCCATCACCATATAGTTGAACTTGAAGGAAAATTTTAGTTTAATTTTTTTTTATTTTCACTACTTTTTTTCCAAAAATTCGTCAAAATACTCCAAATGTTTTTGAATTAATTCGAAAATCATTGTTTTGTATATAAAGTTAGAAAAAGATTCTAGATTAGTGTATTTAATCGTGCTTTAAAAATTCTATGATTTTCAAAAGTATAAAATTTTCCAAAAATTTCAAGTCAAAATTTTGTAAAACAAAGCGACAATTTGATTTTTTCTGATTTTTTTTTTGTTTGTTGTATAAGTTCCAGTAAGGTTCGATCACTATTTAATTTAGCTTGTAGGGAAATTTTGGATTTTAAATATTTTTATTCAAAATAAGTCTCCATAATTTCCAAATATTACAATATTTTGCAAAAATTGCAACAGTTTTTGACTAAATTCTACAAAAATATATAACTTCCCAAAGCTTCAAAACTGGTAGCAGGAAGACTTATTTTGCCACTTTTTTTCGAAATTCGTCAAAATGTTTCACATGTTTTTCAATAAATTCGAAAATTAATCAACTATTTATTATTGTTTTATAGATAAACTTTGAAAGAGATTCGAGATTGGTGTATTTAATTTGCTGTTTAAGACAAACTCGATGATTTTCAAAAGTACAAAATTTTCCAAAAATTTCAAGCCAAAATTTCATAACTCCTAAATCGACTATTTGATTCTTCATACAAATTTTTGGTTTTGCAAAAATAGTAACTGTTTATTAACGTAATTCTACAAAAATAACTTCCCGAACCCTCAAAACTCGTGGTAGGAAGACTTATTTCGTCTAGACTTTTTTTTCGAAATTCGTCAAAATTTTCCATATATTTTTGAATAAATTCGAATATGAATCGATTATTTATTACTGTTTTATAAATAAAGTTAGAAAGAGATTCGAGATTAATTTATGTATTTAATTTGTGGTTTGAGACAAACTCGGCGATTTTCAAAAATACAAAATTTTCCAAAAATTTTAAGTCAAAAT
Organism: Zophobas atratus; assembly: GCA_022388445.1. NCBI lineage: Eukaryota > Metazoa > Arthropoda > Insecta > Coleoptera > Tenebrionidae > Zophobas > Zophobas atratus. The sequence goes on from CM039450.1 coordinate 7,476,463, forward strand.
TTCGTAAAATCTAAAGCGACAATTTGGTTTTTCATTAAAAAAAATTCTTTTTTTTGCTGTATAAGCTCCAGTAAGGTTCGATCACTATATAATTCAGCTTGTTGGGAAATTTTTGGTTTTAGATATATTTTTTTTTAAATAAGACTGGATAATTTCCAAATATTACAATATTTTCAAAAATAGTAACTGTTTATTAACGTAATTCTACAAAAATAACTTCCCAAAGCCTCAAAACTCGAAGTAGGAAGACTTATTTCTTGTTTACTTTTTTTTAGAAATTCGTCAAAATTTTCCATATATCTTTGAATAAATTCGAATATGAATCAATTATTTACTACTGTTTGATAAATAAAGTTAGAAAGAGATTCGAGATTAATTCATGTATTTAATTTGTGGTTTGAGACAAACTCGATGATTTTCAAAAATACAAAATTTTTCAAAATTTTGAGTAAAAATTTCATAAAACATAAAGCGACAATTTGGTTTTTCATTAAAATGTTTTCTTTTTTTTCCTGTGTAAGCTCCAGTAAGGTTCAATCACTATTATTTAGCTTGTAAGGAAATTTGATGATTTTGAGAAGTACAAAATTTTTCAAAAGTTTCAAGTCAAAATTTCGTAAAACATAAAGCGACAATTAGGGTCACTATATTATTCAGCTTGTAGGAAAATTTTTGATTTTAGATATTGTTATTTAAATAAAACTCGATAATTTTCAAATATCACGTTTTCAAAAATAGTAATTGTTTATTAAAGCAATTCTACAAAAATAACTTCCCAAAGCCTTAAAACTCGTAGCAATAAGACTTATTTTGCTACTTTTTTTTTCGAAATTCGTCAAGAGATTTCATTGGTTTTGAATAAATTCGAAATGAGTCAAGTTTATTATTCTTTTGTTGATAAACTTAGAAAGACATTCGAGATTCTTGTATTTAATTTGTGGTTTAGGATAAACTAGATGATTTTCAAAAGTACAAAATTTTTCAAAAATTTCAAGTCAAAATTTCGTAAAACAAAGCCACAATTTGATTTTTCATTAAAAATTTTAATTTTTTTTGGTGTGTAAGGTCCAGGGGGTTCTATCACTATATTATTCAGCTTGTAGGGATATTGTTTATTTTAGATATTTTTATTTAAATAAAGCTCGATAATTTTCAAATATTACAATATTTTGCAAACATAGTAAATTATTTATTATCGTTTTATAGATACAGTTAGAAAGAGGTTCGAGATTCGTGTATTTAATTTGTGATTTGAGATAAACTAGATCATTTTCAAAAGTACAAAATTTTCCAAAAATTTCAAGTCAAAATTTTCTAAAACAAAGCCACAATTTGATTTTTCATTAAAAATTGTTCTTTTTTTTGCAATGTAAGCTCCAGTACGATTCTATCACTATATTATTCAATTTTAGTGAAATTTTTGACTGTAGATATTTTTATTTAAATAAAACTCGATAATTTTCAAATATTACAATATTTTGCAAAGACCGTAACTGTTTATCGACGTAATTCTACAAAAATAACTTCCCCACGCCTCAAAAGTCATAGCAGGAAGACTGATTTTGTTTACTGTTTTTTGTAAATTCTTCAAAATGTTGTGGAACATGTGGATGTTTTTGAATAAATACGAAAATCATTCAACTAAATATTATCATTATTTTATAGATAAAGTTAGAAAGAGAAATTCGGGATTAATTAGTATATTTAATTTGTGGTTTAAGATGATTTTCAGAAGTACAAAATTTTCCAAAAATTTCAAGTCAAAATTTCGTAAAACAAAGCGACAATTTGATTTTTCATTAAACATTTTTTTGCTGTGTAAGCTCCAGTCAAGTTCTATCACTATATTATTCAGCTTATAGGGAAATTTTTGATTTTAGATATTTTTATTTAAAATAAGACTCGAAATTTTCCAAAAAATTACAATATTTTGCAAAAGTAGCAACAGTTTTTTGACTAAATTCTACAGAAATAACTTTCCAAAGCCTCAAAACTGGTAGTAGGAAGACTTATTTTGTCTACCTTTTTTTCGAAATTCGTCAAAATGTTTCACATGTTTTTGAATAAATTCAAGGATGAGTCAACTATTTATTATTGTTTTATAGATAACCTTAGAAAGAAATTCGAGATTGGTGTGTTTAACGTGTTGTTTAAGACAAACTCGATGATTTTCAAAAGTACAAAATTTTCCAAAAATTTCAAGCCAAAATTTCGTAAAAAAAAGCGTAATTTTATTTTTTCATTAAAAATTTTCGATTTTTTTTCTATTTTACACTTTAGATTTTTTGTTTAAATAAATTTCGAGAATTTTCAAAAATTACAATATTTTGTAAAAATAGCAATAGTTAATGAACTAAATTCTAGAAAAACAACTTTCCAAAGCTTCAAAACTGGTAGTAGGATGGCTTTTTTCTCTACTTTTTTTTTCTGAAATTGGTCAAAATGTTCGACATGTTTTTCAATAAATTCGACTATTATTATTGTTTTGTAGATAAAGTTAAGAAGAGATTCGAGATTAATTTATTTATTTAAATTGCGATTTAAGACAAACTGGATGATTTTCCAAAGTACAAAATTTTCCAAAAATTTCAAGCCAAAATTTCGTAACTCCTAAATCGACTATTTGATTCTTCATAAAAAATTTTTGGTTTTGCAAAAATAGTAACTGTTTATTAACGTAATTCTACAAAAATAACTTACCGAAGCCTCAAAACTCGTAGTAGGAAGACTTATTTCGTCTAGACTTTTTTTTCGAAATTCGTCAAAATTTTCCATATATTTTTGAATAAATTCGAATATGAATCGATTATTTATTACTGTTTTATAAATAAAGGTAGAAAGAGATTCGAGATTAATTCATGTATTTAATTTGTGGTTTGAGACAAACTCGGTGATTTTCAAAAATACAAAATTTTCCAAAATTTTAAGTCAAATTTTCGTAAAACATAAAACGACAATTTGATTTTTCATTAAAATATTTTCTTTTTTTTGCTGTGTGTAAACTTCAGTAAGGTTCGATCACTATATTATTTAGCTTGTAGGCAAATTTTTGATTTTAGATATTTTTATTTAAATAAGACTCGATAATTTCTAAATATTACAATATTTTGCAAAAATAGTAACTGTTTATTAACGTAATTCTACAAAAATAACTTCCCGAAGCCTCAAAACTCGTAGTAGGAAGACTTATTTCGTCTAGACTTTTTTTTCGAAATTCGTCAAAATTTTCCATATATTTTTGAATAAATTCGAATATGAATCGATCATTTATTACTGTTTTATAAATAAAGTTAGAAAGAGATTCGAGATTAATTTATGTATTTAATTTGTGATTTGAGACAAACTCGGTGATTTTCAAAAATACAAAATTTTCCAAAAATTTTAAGTCGAGATTTCGTAAAACATAAAACGACAATTTGATTTTTCATTAAAATGTTTTCTTTTATTTTTTGCTGTGTGTAAACTTCAGTAAGGTTCAATCACTACATTATTTAGCTTGTAGGGAAATTTTTGATTTTACATATTTTTATTTAAATAAGACTCCATACTTTCCAAATATTACAATATTTTGCAAAAATAGTAACTGTTTATTAACGTAATTCTACAAAAATAACTTCCCGAAGCCTCAAAACTCGTAGTAGGAAGACTTATTTCGTGTACACTTTTTTTTCGAAATTCGCCAAAATTTTCCATATATTTTTGAATAAATTCAAAAATGAGTCGATTATTTATTACTGTTTTATAAATAAAGTTAGAAAGAGATTGGAGATTAATTTATGTATTTAATTTGTGGTTTGAGACAAACTCGGTGATTTTCAAAAATACAAAATTTTCCAAAAATGTTGAGTCAAAATTTCGTAAAACAAAGCGAAAATTTGGTTTTTCATTAAAATGTTTTCTTTTTTTTGCTGTGTAAGCTCCAGTAAAATTTGATCACTATATTATTTAGCTTGCAGGGAAATTTTATGATTTTGAGAAGTACAAAATTTTCCAAAAGTTTCAAGTCAAAATGTCGTAAAACAAAGCGTAATTTTAGTTTTTGAATCAAAAATTTCCATTTTTTTTTTGTTTCATAAGCTACAGTAGGGTCCTATCGCCATATTATTAAATTTGTAGAAAAATTTTAGACCTATTTCGTGTACACTTTTTGTTCGAAATTCGCCAAAATTTTCCATATATTTTTGAATAAATTCAAATATGAGTCGATTATTTATTACTGTTTTATAAATGAAGTTAGAAAGAGATTCGAGATTAATTTATGTATTTAATTTGTAGTTTGAGACAAACTCCGTGATTTTCAAAAATACAAAATTTTCCAAAAATGTTGAGTCAAAATTTCGTAAAACAAAGCGACAATTTGGTTTTTCATTAAAATGTTTTCTTTTTTTTGCTGTGTAAGCTCCAGTAAGGTTTGATCACTATATTATTTAGCTTGCAGGGAAATCTGATGATTTTGAGAAGTACAAAATTTTCCAACAGTTTCAAGTCGAAATTTCGTAAAACATAAAGTGACAATTTGATTTTTCGTTAAAAATGTTACTTTTTTTGCTGTGTCAGCTCTAGTAGGTTTCTATCACTATATAATTCAGACTGTAGGAAAATTTTTGATTTTAGATATTTTTATTTAAATAAAACTCGATAATTTTCAAATATTACAATATTTTGCAAAAATAGTAATTGTTTATTAAAGTAATTCTACAAAAATAACTTCCCAAAGCCTCAAAACTCGTAGCAATAAGACTTATTTTGTCTACTTTTTTTTCGAAATTCGTCAAAATGTTCCACATATTTTTGAATAAATTCGAAAATGAATCAACTATTTATTATTCTTTTATAGATACAGTTAGACAGAGTTTCGAGAATAATTCGTGTATTTAATTTGTGTTTAATTTTCAAAAGTACAAAATTTTCCAAAAATTTCAAGTCAAAATTTCGTAAGACAAAACGCGTAATTTTATTTTTCCATTAAAAATTTTCCTTTTTTCGGTTGTGTAAGCTACAGTAGGGTCATATCGCCATATTATTAAACTTGTAGAAAAATTTTAGACTTTAGACTTTTTCTGTTTAAATAAATGTCGAAAATTTTCAAAAATTACAATATTTTATAAAACTAGCAATAGTTAATGAACTAAATTCCACAAAAACAACTTTCAAAGGCTTTAAAACAGCTAGTAGAAAAAAAAAATTTCTCTACTTTTTTTTTCGAAATTCGTCAAAATGTTTCATAAGTTTTTGAATAAATTCGAAGATGAATGGACTATTTATTATTGTTTTATAGATAAAGTTAGAAAGAGATTCGTGATTCGTGTATTTAATTTGTGGTTTAAGATAAACTAGATGATTTTCAAAAGTAGAAAATTTTCCAAAAATTTTAAGTCGAAATTTCGTAAAACATAAAGTGACAATTTGATTTTTCGTTAAAAATGTTACTTTTTTTTGCTGTGTAAGCTCTAGTAGGTTTCTATCACTATATAATTCAGACTGTAGGAAAATTTTTGATTTTAGATATGTTTGTTTAAATAAAACTCGATAATTTTCAAATATTACAATATTTTGCAAAAATAGTAATTGTTTATTAAAGTAATTCTACAAAAATAACTTCCCAAAGCCTCAAAACTCGTAGCAATAAGACTTATTTTGTCTATTTTTTTTTTTAGAAATTCGTCAAAATGTTCCACATATTTTTGAATAAATGAATTAACTATTTATTATTCTTTTATAGATACAGTTAGAAAGAGATTCGAGAATAATTCGTGTATTTAATTTGTGTTTAATTTTCAAAAGTACAAAATTTTCCAAAAATTTCAAGTCAAAATTTCGTAAGACAAAACGCGTAATTTTATTTTTTCATTAAAAATTTTCCTTTTTTTCGGTTGTGTAAGCTACAGTAGGGTCATATCGCCATATTATTAAACTTGTAGAAAAATTTTAGACTTTAGACTTTTTCTGTTTAAATAAATGTCGAAAATTTTCAAAAATTACAATATTTTGTAAAAATAGTAATTGTTTATTAAAGTAATTCTACAAAAATAACTTCCCAAAGCCTTAAAACTCGTAGCAATAAGACTTATTTTGTCTACTTTTTTTTTAGAAATACGTCAAAATGTTCCACATATTTTTGAATAAATTCGAAAATTATTCAACTATTTATTATTCTTTTATAGATACAGTTAGAAAGAGATTCGAGAATAATTCGTGTATTTAATTTATGTTTAATTTTCAAAAGTACAAAATTTTCCAAAAATTTCAAGTCAAAATTTCGTAAAACAAAAAGCGTAATTTTATTTTTTCATTAAAAATGTTCCTTTTTTCGGTTGTGTAAGCTACAGTAGGGTTATATCGCCATATTATTAAACTTATGGAGAAATTTTAGATTTTAGATTTTTTTGTTTAGATAAATCTCGATAATTTTCAAATATTACAAAATTTTGCTAAAATAGCAATAGTTAATTAACTAAATTCTACAAAAACAACTTCCGAAGCTTCAGAATTGATAGTAGGAAAACTTATTTTTTCTACTTTTTTTTCAAAATTCGTCAAAATGTTCCATGTTTTTTAATTAGTTCGAAGGTGATTCTACTATTATTATTTTTTTGTAGATAAAGTCAGAGGAAGAGCTTCGAGATTCCTCTATTTAATTTGTGATTTAAGACAAACTCAATGATTTTCAAAAACACAAAAATTTCCAAAAATGTCAAGCCAAAATTTCGTAAAACAAAAAGCCACATTTTTATTTTTTCATTTAAAATCTTCCTCTTTTTTGTGTAAACTTCTGTCACTATATTATCCAGCTTGTAGGGAAATTTTTAAAATATTACAATATTTTGCAAAAATAGCAACAGTTTATTGACTAAATTCTACAAAAATAACTTTCAAAAGTCGCAAAACTGGTAGCATTTTTCTTTCGAAAGTTCGTCAAAATTTTCCAGATATTACTGAATAAATTCCAAAATAATTCATCTAGTATTCTTTTATTTGTATCACCACGTGAAACTGGGAACACTTTCCACCATTTTGTTTAAGGCAGATGAGAATTATTTTATTACAAAAACACAACTAATATGGAAGTTTGGTACAATAAATTCTTAAAAAAAATTAAATCGGTGATTTATAACAATTTTCCTCTAAATGGTACATAATTTGAGAGAGAGAGAGAGATAGGGAGAAAAAAAAATATTTATTTATTTAATGACGTAGAAACATGTAGGGAATTCTCAATAAGACAAAGCGATCTTATTATCATAACTATGACTTTGTAAAACAAAACATAATTAAGTGCATTTTCTTGTGAACACATTATCATAATTAATTAGCCGACACTAAAATTTCTTCACAAATTTTTTATAACTTATTGTTTGATTCCTGATAATATTATCTACCATCTCAGTGAAAGTGACGTACCGGTAATCATTTTTCAAAACCTTTTTCTCCTAACCTACTAAGGTTACACTTTTATGTTTGAGATATTTTATAACTCTCACTCTTTTTTTTTAAAGACTGGCTAACTTCATCCTGTCCGTTGTCTGTCTGTTGAGAAGGTACTTTACCAAAATTTTGCCAAGGAAACCCTATTTAAATTCGAATTCTCTCCTTCTCTCGCTGTATCAACGCGCAAAACCAGCGAACAAAAGGCATTTTATCTACTCCACATGTTCAGAAGTGGAACGGTACTCATACCAACAAAGCATCTTGTATCAATCCTTTGTTACGCTTCTGACAATAACCTGGCATTGTGCGTTCTAATGATTTCAAACCAACTTTAGAATGCAAATTAACCGTAAAATGTACAAGAATAAGCCGCCAAGAGCTCTCGTATATTTAGCCGAAGTTCACAAAACGAAGTAAAAATATTTCACAGTCAGCAATGGCCATAACACCGGAGCAATATTCCAAACCTCACGCATGTTTTACTTTGAACTGACTTAACCTGATTATTTTTTCGGCAAGCAAAAAAAAGGCAAAACACTCGTCCTCATTATGCTATCGGCAGCAGACCGTAACATTTCTTCAGTCTGCAGCTGTCATGCTGTTTGTTGTTTTATAAACAAACCATAGCATGAAGACATCGTTTAACATGCTTTAATTAGCTAATAAGTTTAAGTGCGGTTTTGACATTAATTTGAAATCTTAGTTAAACACTTTTTAAATTGTTTACTTAACGGTACGGCCTTAGCGAATGAGGACCGACAAAGACGATCTAACGACTGAGAATTGGACGGGGTTTTTATTGCTATTTCCTGTTTGTTTTTTATGTTGCAAACTTCACGTTACATAACAACCGGTGCAGTTGCTAATATAAATCACAATAATTTTTATACGGGATTCGAACCATAAACAATGGTATTTTTAGATTTTTTCGGTAAGGATATTCGGAGCTTTCCACTTTGGAAAATTTCCAATAAAATACGGTTTCAAGTAAAAAATGTCCTTTCCGAGATTCGCGTTTTTGTTTGTTTATAGAACTTTGGCAAGCTGAGTCAGCGGGGTCTAAATCGGTACATTAGAGAAATAACAAAAGGTGTTTAAACCGGTGAAACGCAAAATATAGAAAGAATTAAATGTTTCAAATCAGTGCAAATATTTTAATATCACAAATTTAAACAAACAAAGCAAAAAGAAAATTTACATGAAGTTACTGGGTGCTAAAACCCCATATTTCTATACCCGAAAAACCTGCCGCATATTGTACTCTTTACCTTTTTCAGAGCGAAATTTAAAATTCAAATCGGGATACCACAATAGTTTAATCTTTATGTGTCCAATAAAGTAAACTCATTTCTAGTTGCTAAACATTTATGGTATATAATGTTAGTGTACACATCAAGATAGTACATACATAACAGCTATTTAACATTAAATTGTTTACATTACATAGATATCAAAGTAAAGCAATAGTCATAAACTTGATAAAATTTAAAAAGAAGTCAATAAGTAAAAAATAGCAAAAAACGATATAAAAATATTTAGAAGGAGAAAATATAGTGCACAATTTCCGGATTCGGTTTTTGATACCTGCAACTGTTTTTCCAGAATCGGCCGTTGAAATTTCGAAGTTTTTGAAATTCTCAAAAATTCGCATTTCGCAGCGATTTTTTCGAAAATGGTGCTTCGTGACCATCAACATGCTATATTTTTGGAATCAACATGTCGAGATCTACGTCTCTGATTTTTTTAATAATTTTTAGACAACTTTTTTAGAATTCTTCAAATTTCGCAAAAATGTTGACATTTTCGAAACTCAACTAAACACAATTTCTTGTCGATTTCGTGCTCTAGAACTCAAATCCGACTTCGGTTTTTTGACACCTAATACCGTTTTCCCAGAATCGACCGTTGAAATTTCGAATTTTTTGTAATTTTCAAAAATTCGCGTTTCGCAGTGATTTTTTCGAAAATGTTGCTTCGTGACCATCAACATGCTATATTTTTGGAATCAGCGTGTCGAGATCTACGTCCCTGAATTTTTTCATAACTTTTAGACAACTTTTTTAGAATTGAAATATTTTGTTGAAATTTCTAAATTTTTGAAATTTTCAAGAATTCGCATTTCGCAGCAATTTTTTCGAAAATGTTGCTTCGTGACCATCAATATGCTATATTTTTGGAATCAGCGTGTCGAGATCTACGTCCTTGAATTTTTTCATAATTTTTAGACAACTTTTTCAGAATTGAAATACATATTTGAATTGTTCAAATTTGCAAAAATTTAGCATTTTCGAAACTCAACTAAATACAATTTCGTGTCGATTTCGTGCTCTATAACTCAAATTCGGCTTCGGTTTTTTGATACCTGCTACCGTTTTCCCAGAATCGACGGTTGAAATTTCGAATTTTTTGTAATTTTCAAAAATTAGCATTTCGCAGCGATTTTTTCGAAAATGTTGCTTCGTGACCATCAACATGTTATATTTTTGGAATCAGCGTGTCGAGATCTACGTCCCTGAATTTTTTCATAATTTTTAGACAACTTTCTTAAAATTGAAATTTTTTAATGGTCCCCCCTTCTTCAAATTTTCCCAAAAATTTTGACATTTTCGAAACTCAACTAAATACAATTTCTTGTCGATTTCGTGCTCTAGAACTCAAATCCGGCTTCGGTTTTTCTATACCTCAACCATTTTTCCAAAATCGACCGTTGAAATTTCGAAATTTTTTAAATTTTCAAAAATTCGTCTTTCGCAGCGATTAGAAAATTTTGTTAGATCCAACGTGACAGTTAATCTTAAACTGAAAATACACATGAAATATAGAAAGTACAATATACCAGGTGTCTGGAAAATGGCGGCTTAACTCTTCAGTACGTTATATACGGGGGTTTCGAGGGTCACAAAAAATAATAAAAAAAAAAATCATGATATACACTAGAAAAAAAAAAATATATAAAAGTAAAATTCCGGCTTACTTTTTGATTTCTTAGTAACGATGATTTTTTTTAGTTTTTTTGGCACAATAACCAGTAGTCATTAATCGTTGTGTATTATTATTAATAAAACAAGCTGTTATTTTTCATTAACAAATAAATAAAAAAACATTTAATAAGACATTTATAAATTATAAACAAAAACCACAAAACGAAAATCTATTAAAGGATAAGTTAGTCATCACTACTTGCTAAGATAAAACTGATTTTGGCAATGACATATTCTCTGAGAAAAGAGAGGGTGGGTGGGTGGGACTAGTACCTGATAAGATAAGACTGTTTTTGGCAAGTGAGATACCTCTAAGCCCTCTATTTTCTTAGAGGGATCTCATTTGCCAAAATCAATCGTATCCTAGCAGGTACTAGCCCCGCCCACCCACCGTCTCTTTTCTTACAGAGTCTCTCATTAGCCAAAATCAGCCTTGTGTTAGCAGCTACTAGCCCCGCCCACCCACGGTATGTCATTTGCCAAAATCTGTCTTATCTTAACAAGTTCCAGCCCCACCCACCCGCCCTCTGTTTTGTTAGAAGGTATATCATTTGCCAAAATCAGTTTTACCAAAGCAGCTACTAGCCCCGCCCACCCGCCCTCTCTTTTCTAAGAGGATATTTCATTTGGCAAAATCAGTCTTATCTTAACTAGTAGCTGCTAAGATAAAACTGATTTTGGCAGATGAAATATCCACTAAGAAAAGAGAGGGTGGGTGGGCGGGGCTAGTACTTGCTGGGATAAGACCGATTTTGACAAATGAGATCGCTCTAAGAAAATAGAGGGCGGGTGGGCGGGGCTAGTACATGGGACCTTAAGAGAAGACTGATTTTAGCAAATGACGTATCCTCTCATCGAGTTTTCCGAATTAAAAAAAAAACACTCAAAACTTTTTCAAATTCATAAAAAATAAAAGACTCAACAGATTTTTTCAAGTTCATCTAGCAACAAAAAAGATTCCTTTAAATTTATCAGAAAATAAAATACCAGAGAGGCAATTTTGAATCAAATCTGTTAAATTTAAACACCACAAAATTGTAAAAAGGATTTTTATACTATTTTCCAGACACCCGGTATATGCCATCGGGCTTGATATACATTTACACATTAATTATATGTAATTTAAGTACACTATTTTTCTACTGCTATTCCACACAATAAACAATTTTTATTATTACTTAAACTACCGGGTGACTATTAATGATTGAAGCAAATTTTTGGGTTGGCAGTTCTGAATTATGGGTAGCAATGTTAATGTCACAGTTGTCAATTTTGACGGAAGCGGCGCCCAAAATTTGAAATTGTCATCATAAAGTTTTAAATGTGTTGCCAACTTGACAAAAATCACAGACATTAATAGTTACTCGGTATTATTCACTGGATCAATTAATCCAGCCACAATTAACATCTTTTACAATAATAGTGTTAAAATATACATCAATCACAGCTGCAGCGATGAGTCTTTTTCAAATAATTTATTTCTACAAGTAACACCTGAATTTTTCGCTTTACCTACACATATAGGGAAACAACAAGATTTTGGACATTGGTTATAAAACTAAAACACAAAAGTAACTACAAAAATTATGGTGAAAATGATAAAATAAAAATGTGAAGCGTATATTTTCCCCTATAGGTTTAAAAATTGAGACGCCCCTGTTGTACAGACTATAGATAGTTATTATATGAAGTTGATATGTCAGTATTCCAAAAATTGGTCCCACTCCCAGCATGCTTTTAAATCTAACATTTACACATCGAAAAAAAAACACCTAACATTTATAACAGTTTAGTTTATTTAAACACATGTTATATATACCGGGTATATAATAGTTTGTTTGAAATTGACAAAGATTTGGGAGTACATTCCAAGTGAAGTTTATTTTACATCGTGGAACTTTAGAATATATCAACGCTTTTTAAAGGTTAAAACCTTTGTAAATATTTAAAAAATAAAAAAGTATGACATTTTAATAGACTTTTTAGAATTATTTAGTTACTTATTAAACATCAAAACGTGTAAGTGGCTACTAAACCTAAAAACCCTTCTAAGTACATAGGTATATATATTTTCTGCGACAATATTATTCTACAACTTCCCGAGTCTCACTGCTTTCAAATCTCAAACAAATCCCTCACTTTGTTTGTTTAAGCCCACTAATCACTGATTTCTCCTAAATTGTAACCATAATTTTAAAAGTGTAAAATCGATGTTAACACTTGGAAGCATTGGACTCGGGTGGTTGAATCCTACATCAAAAAATCAATACAGCCCATGCGTTCGATTCACACGAGAGTAAATTTATATGAAAATGTAAACAAAACCAAACAAATTATCGAGAAATCACAGACCCAGAAATAAATCCACCTAAAATAATAGATATTTGTTTTTCTAGGCGCCATAAACGCGCGAAATACAAACACCCACATAAATAAAATTTTTTGAAAACTTTATTAAATTCAAGGCAACACAATATTAACAACCAATTTTAGTTAAACGATGTATTAAAAGTCGAAATAGCAAAATACATTTTGTACAATTTTATTAACGTTAACAAATTTGCTTAAACGAAGAACTCCTTGCGTATTTCCGGTGGTCGAAATATCCCCTTTTCGGTGATAATCCCTGCGATTAAATTCGCAGGGGTCACATCAAAAGCGGGATTCCAGCAACCGATTCCTGTAACAAATTTTTAGTTTGGTTTTGGATTAAACCCACAATGTCACCTTTTGCGGCTATTCTGTGTTCGCCCACGTGGGTCATCTCATGCTCCGGTCGTTCTTCTATCACAATATGGTCTCCACTTAAAATTTTGGTATCAATTGAGGTAAAAGGGGCTGCTACGTAGAACGGGACATTGTGGTATTTGGCTAAGACTGCGATTTGATAAGTTCCTATTTTATTGGCAGTGTCGCCGTTGCCAGCAACCTAAAGACAACGTTTATTTGATGTGTGTGACATAAAAAATGTATTACTCGATCTGCTCCCACAACAACGGCTGAAATGTTCCTAGTTTTCATCAGTGCTGCCACCATACTGTCTACAATTAAAGTGGCAGGGATTTTCTCATGTACCAACTCATACGCAGTCAGTCTAGCGCCTTGATTATACGGTCTGGTTTCTGTGCAGTAAACGTGTTCCAAGCGCTTCAACTCATTCAGACGTCTTATAACCCCCAAAGCTGTCCCATAACCTGCAGTAGCCAGAGAACCGGTGTTGCAATGCGTCAAAATTCGCACTAAATTGTCACCAGGCACGTGCGACAAAATTTCTTGCGCCCCATAGTTACCAATCGCCTTATTATCAGCTATGTCTTTATTCAACATATCCTCAATCGTGCTTATGAAACTGTAAAACATAATTTAATAAAAAGTACAAGCAAATAAATTATTACTTTGATTTCATTGTCTCTAAAGTAACCGCTTCGTCTTCACAGAAAGTGTTAGCAAGACTGATTAACTCATCCGCTGCAATTTTCATATTTACAGCAGTGGGTCTAGACGACACCAAATAATTCAGTTTTCCTTCGATATCCTGCCTCAAGTCCTTCTTCGAATCGTGGCTTCCGTTCTGCAGCTCCACCGCCAGGCTCAAACAACCCACGATGGCGATGGCCGGAGCCCCTCTTACCTACACCTACAATTAGTAGCTTCCCACAACAGTCATCTACGTACCTGCATTTTATTGATTACTTTCCAACCGTCTTCCACTCCTTTAACTTGCACATATTTCGACTGAGCAGGCAGAAGGAGCTGGTCAAGGATTTCGAGAGTATTCGCTTCGTATTTGATAGCCCTTAGGGACATTTTTCCAATGAACCTAACCTCAAATTTACAAGTTACTTCAACGAGAAGCGAAGATGGACGTCATCAGAAGGTAATAAATCTACAATGTAACGTCGCTTGTAAGTCTTATCACAATTAAGATTAATTAGACAAAATAAATTTAAATTGAAATATATTTATGATAGGTGTGAGACGTAAGTGCGAAAGACGGTTTCCGCCAGCCAATTAAAGCACGTCGTTGCGTCACATGGTTAAAACAATCGATTGCGATTGGTGGACGAAGCGGGTCATTCGAGCAAGTGTCGCAACCTTGTGGCTTCCAAATTTTTAATAATTGTTGTTAATAATTATAAATTTTTGCCAGAATTTGTTGGAATTGTGGGCGAGTTGTTCTTTTCGTTACGGAACTAGCGACTGTGGCTATTATGTAAAGCGGCGACGCTAAAAATATCACCCATTTTTAGGTTAGGTGTCATTCATCCTACACCTTCTCTATAAATAAAAATTAGGGAAAGCATGCCTTAGAGTGGAGATTTAGTTAACAAAAAACAGCCACAACTCACGCGGAAAATGGTAAGTTCAGTGAAAATCCCGTTCCGGTTGTATTATTATCATTTAAGGCACTCCTGGGAGCCCAGTTGGTGATAACTTTAGTCATGATCAGCGTAATTCAGAAACTGGGCCCCCATTTCTCGTTTGCACGGTGGCTGCTGTGCTCCACCGGCCTGATTCGGTATCTTTACCCCACCGACGCCGAGCTGAGACAACTCGCTAGTATTCCCAAAGACAAAGCGAAGTCGAAAAAGGGGGCGAAAACTCAAGCAAATGGGAAGGCAAGTGCTGAAACTTTTCACGTACCGAGGAGCTTGGATGTGCAGTTAGAAACGGCCAAAGTGACACGATTGGATGTTATACATCTACGATATTACACTGAGTATCAGTGGCTTGTTGATTTTACAGTGTATGCTGTTGTTGTCTATGTTATTACTGAGGTAGGTGAGGTTTGTGGTGAGGTTGTTTATTCATGAGGTGTTGCAGGTTTATCAGACGTGGTTTCCTTTGAAGGATGAAGTTAATCTAAGCATGATGTGGTGCGCTTTGGTTTTGTTGTTTTCCGTGTATCCTTTTTTCAAAGATAAATAAAATAAACAATTAAAAATTATTTATAAGGTGGTTACGAATTAAAGTGCAGACAATAGATGGCACTGGTAACACTGCTGTTTGATTTGTTAATAGCAAGGTCACGTGACGTGGCGCCAATTTTAAATCAACTAATTATTCTTAACACCATTTAAGAAAATTGCTGCTGTCTTTGACGGTGCAGTACTTCAAAGGTGAAGAATCAGTGGGTGAACGCTCCACCTGCATAGTGATGGGTTTTATCTATCTATTAATAGCAATGGTGATTTTAATAGTGGACGAAAATACACTAGAATTAGGTCTAGAAAACGCTTACAATAGTTTTAACCAAAGCGCGTCTGCGTTTCTCACCAAACAGGGTTTAAATTCATCGTAAGTCACGCTAAACTAACGACGGAAGTGTCTACAGTGACAGTTTCTAGGGGTCCAGCTTCAAAAATCGTTCTCAAGTTTTTTCTGGCCTTGTGGTGCGGGATTCTAGGGTCACTTTTAACTTTTCCAGGTTTAAGAGTAGCCAAGATGCATTGGGACCTACTCAAGTATTTTAGGGAACGTAAATTAGTCCAGATTTTATTGAATCTCAGTTTCGCTCTTCCGTTTATTTTGGTGATTTTTTGGATTAAACCCGTAGCTAGGACTTACTTGACTGTTAGGGTTTTTTCAGGGATGTCGCACCCACTGTAAGTTAATCATTTGTTTGTTTGTGTTTAAAATAATTAAATTGTGTAGATTAACACCTCACGCATTCGAAACCTTGAGGATCGTCAGTATTGTACTAACGGTGGGTATCAGATTAGTACTCATGCCGTGGTACCTCCAGGCTTACTTAGACATGGCCTACAATAGAACCCAAGAACAGAAGAAAGAAGCGGGTAGAATCACTAATATAGAATTTCAGAAAAAGGTACCTTGGTATTCGTAAACAACCCGATTTAGCGAATTTGTTTGTAGATCGCAGCTGTGTTTTACTACTTGTGTGTGGTAACCCTTCAATACGTCATTCCTATAATAATGTGCCTAATTTTATCCTTTATGTATAAAACTTTGGGAGAGTACACCTGGAGCGGGTTATTTAGGGAGCCCCCGGACCCCAACGAGTGCCCCATCACCCCTCCAAGTCAATCGAGTTCAATCGATCCGTTTAGTTCGAGCGAATCTATCGCACAATCAGCAGCCGAATTTCACATAGCACTCGAAAATTTAAAATCGGTAGGTATGGTAAAGGATGAGTGTACTATTGCTTTTCAGGTGTTTTCAGCTGAAGTGTTTCGAGGACTACTGGGATTTTCAACGTGGTGGTGCTGTTTTGTCTACTTTGCCACTACTTCAGTGGGACTTATATACCAAACGTATTTCTCTGCTATTTAATTGGTTAAAAGAGTAGCCAGACCTAAGAGTGTTTGATATTGACGTTTTTATATAAGTATACAAGTGATTTTCATTGAAATGATTGTTGTGTTTTAATTGATTACAAATAAAGTAAATTATTGATGTGTTTGACACGATTTTTTAGGTTATCCCTGAATTCAGAATTTATTGTTTTTTTTATAAATTCGTTTTACTAATATTTTAGAGATTGTATTTGTTCTATGCTTTCCAACACCGGGTTAAGGTCGATTTATAAATTTGTTGTTGGGTTTTCAACCAATCAAATTGCGGTAGTGGCAGTGCTGCCAACCTGAAGGAAAATCCTCTGAAGTAGGGAGCACATTTTTAAGTTTCTAAGAATAAAAAAAAGTCATTACAATTGAGATGGGGTGGGTGGGCGGGGTTAACATTTTGCCTTTTTTTTCTTAATATATCTAGTATTCTTTGAACAACAACATGATACTCAAAAACATGTTTTTAATTTCTCGTAGACAAGTAAGGATTTTGCAGTTAAGCTCCACCCCTCGGCTCACGACGAATAAAAAAATCATCAGAATTGGGACAGGGCGGGTGGGCGGGGCTTATATTTTACCTTTTTCTCTTAATATACATGACCATCTTTTCACAACAAGAAACTTAAAATAACCATGTTTTTTGCAAGGACTAATTTTCCATAATAAACATGTTTTATGTTTCATGTTGTGAAAAGAAATTACACATGTTAATACAAAAAGGCAAAATGTAAGCCCGCCCACCCGCCCTATCTCAATTGTGATGATTTTTTGTATTCGCCGTCAACCAAAGTTCACATTTTATATTTCTAGTTTTTTCATTTTTGATTTTTCAATTGTACTTTTAACTTTTTATTAATAATTCTGAAAATCCAAATTTTCACCAAACATTCGATAAAAATAAATCCAATGATAATTTTCTAGAAATTATAACTTAAAAAATTCTAGAATAATTCCAACGAAAAATTCCGGGTAATTTCAAATCAGCAGACTAATGTTAAATAATTCCAGTATAGGTATGACACCTACATACATTTAATTAACTTTTTCCGATTTTGTAGTTTTTCGCTTTTGCAATTTTTCCATTTTTTTAATTTAAATAGTGAAAAATCGAAAAACAAAAAAACTCAAAAAAACGAAAAATTTCAAAATGGAAACAGTGTAAGATAAAAAAATTGCAAACCGAAAGACTGAAGAAACGAAATTTTGAAACATTGGAAAACGAAAAATCGAGAAAGTGTAACACTGAAATATCGAAAAATTGAAAAATTAAAATCGGAAAACTGAAAAATCGCATAAATGGAAAAAGTTTTAATTATCATTACACATTAAAAACGAAAACTGGAAAAACTGCAAATTAAAAATTGCAGAAATGAAAAATTGAAAAATCAACAAACTCAAAAATCTGAAAATGAAAAAACGAAAAATTGCAAATCGAAAAACTAAAGAATTGGTCGAGAGTTGTTTCAACAGAACTTCCCTCGCTCCTGAAGTAGAATGAAACAAAAAAATAAACACCCAATCAGATTTAGGAATTTAACTCGTTACAATGGTAATTTGCAATTTAACACCTTTTAAATTTAACAAGTTTTTACAAGATTAATAACGGCAAAATCAGTCTTATCTTAGCAAGTAAAATACTTATTTCTTTACAAGAAATTAAAAACATGTTTTTGAGTATCGTGTTGTTTAAAGAATGCTATGTATATTAAGAAAAAAAGGCTAAATATAAACCCCGCCCACCTACCCCATCTCAATTGTGATGAGTGTTTTTATTCTTAGAAACTTAAAACACGTTTAAAATGGTAAATGTTTCAAAAGAAATATGGATTTTGCAATTAGGCTCCGCCCCTAGTTCTGCCAACGAATGAAAAGTTCATTACTGTTTAGATCAGGGCAGGTATGGGCGGGGCTTAATCTTTGGCTTTAATTTATTTCTTAATGTACATATAGTACTTTTTAAATAACACGATAATCAAAGAAAATGTCTTGCATGGTAATTTCTTGTAGAGAAGTAATAAGGATTTTGCAGTTAAATTCCGCTCTTTAGGCTCACAATTGAGATAGGGCGGGTGGGTGGGGCTTACATTTTGCCCTTTTTCTTAATATACGTAGTCGTCTTTTCAAAACAAGAAATTTAAGACATGTTTAAAGTGATAAATTCTTGTAGACAAATATGGATCTTCCAATTAAGCCCCGCCCCTCGACCTTACAAAATTCATTCATCACAATTGAGAATTGAGATCGGTGTAGGAATAGGTGGGGCCTAATCTTTAGCTTTATTTTTTCCTTAATATACGTAGTATTCTTTGAACAACACGATACTCAAAACCATGTTTTTAATTTCTCGTGGAGAAATAAGGATTTTGTAGTTAAGCTCCGCCTTGTTGGCTCACGACGAATAAAAAAATCATCACAATTGAGATAGGGTGGGTGGGCGGGGCTACGTTTTGCCTCGTTTTCTGAATATGTGCAGACTTATTTCGACAACAAGAAACTTAAAACATGTCTAAAATGGTCAATTTTTGTAGTAATCAACTTAAATTCTCCACTCCAGATAACAAAACATATTTAGTTAATTGATGCTCGATTTTCAAATAATGGCGCCTTTTATTATTTGGTTATTCTACCGTTGTGGGGATTTGAGTGACCATAAAATTAATTGATGTTTATCACTGCTGTATCAGTATTAATCTATTAATACAGTATGTTGGTCCATATATGGGGAACTGGAAATGAAAAATAATATTTTTCGTTGTTTTCTACTCTTTGATTATTATTAATTTCATAATTTCGCGATTTGTTTTGTGGATGTTAACAAAACGCGAACTTTTCTGAAGAAAAAAATTAGCGCCCCGTTGATTTATCCACTGTGGAAAATACCATCTAGGTTTAATTCGACCTAAAAATTTATTGAAATCAATTTTTTATGTTGCACATAACCTTGCAAACGAACACGTGGACTTCAATGACCTTCGATATTTAGTTAATCACTATGGGACGCAAACCGCACAAATTGTGATTAATCATCGTTCGTGATAATCAATTCCTGGTACAAAGTTCGACTTAAACTGGAAAATTCGGGAAAAATTTCATTAAAGTTTCAAAATACCCGCATTTGGCGCCTGTTTGCCCGGCAAATCAACGTTTCTGCAGTTGTAAAATTTACGATATAGTTAAATATTTTTGCTCATCCTGGTGTAAAACAAAATCGTGGAAGAATTTTAGCGTTGTTAATAAAAAGAACCCGCTTGTACTTTCTTTGTAAAAAATTTATGAAAAAAAACGGCTTTTCTGGGAAGGTTCCAGAGCGCGCTCGTCCACCAATCGCAGCCAGCGCGTGACTCGAACTTTTCGTCCTGATTGGTTAAGCTCTGGAATATTCTAGAACCACCACCGAAGCCGTATAAAGCCGGCCATTTGCTTTTTGCGGTCGATTCCATCTTTGTTGCTGGTTAAGTGAACATTCGTTGAACTCAAGACTTGTCTGCAATCACACAAATTAAGGTAAATATTAGCCCTTTAATCAAAATCGCGTCGCCCTAAGTCAACAACGTCAACGTTTTGTTTAAATTGTGGAAAATCGCAGGAAATTGCGACACGTGATTGACGTTAAACGTGAGGTTTTGTGTTACAAATTCCCGTCGGTTGTTTGAGTGCGTGTTTTAAGGGGTTTTGGATTTTCAGATGGCTAAAGCACCAGCAGTCGGTATCGATCTTGGAACTACCTACTCGTGCGTGGGGGTCTTCCAGCACGGAAAAGTTGAAATTATTGCCAACGACCAGGGCAACAGGACGACGCCCTCGTATGTGGCGTTCACAGACACAGAGCGTCTCATTGGAGATGCCGCCAAGAACCAAGTGGCCATGAATCCCAATAACACAATTTTTGGTGAGTCATGATAATTTCGTGGGAAAAGTTGCGGCATGCATATTTGATGATTAATCAATGGCGGCCTTGGCGAGTGCGTCAGCCACTCAGCTAGGGACTTTATCTTTATGAGGGGCGTGTATTGGTTACTAGCGCGCAATGTCAAAGGTCCCAGAGTACAAACCCATAAAATTCTTTGAACCCGCCAGTTAACGCTGGGCCGGTTTTTCCATAAATCAGATCACCGGATTTCCCCCTCCCTCCGCAGTTTCGTGCCAGTGAACTCTTGAAAGTTAATAATTTTTGCATTTTTTCAAAAATTTCAATTAAATAAAAAAAAATTTAATAGTATGTTTTGAACTAGTTTGACCTTGACATTCGGCCGCCCACCGTCCACTTTTCCATGATGATACTAAATGTCACGCCAGACTAGAGTTTATGAGCTACTTTTGTGATTATTTAACCAACTGAAGTCCTTTTTTTTATGTTAGCGTCTCCCGGTCATTGCTTTGGCTGACTTTCGGTTTCTTTCCAGATGCCAAACGTCTTATTGGGCGTCGTTTCGACGACCCCGCCATCCAAGCCGACATGAAGCACTGGCCCTTCGAAGTAATCAACGATGGTGGAAAACCCAAAATCAAAGTAGAGTACAAAGGAGAAGCAAAATCCTTCTACCCAGAAGAAGTCAGTTCCATGGTGTTGACCAAAATGAAGGAAACCGCGGAAGCCTATTTGGGGAAATCCGTAACAAACGCCGTAATCACCGTCCCAGCCTACTTCAACGATTCGCAAAGACAGGCCACAAAGGACGCCGGAACCATTTCCGGTCTCCAGGTTTTGCGTATCATCAACGAACCGACGGCAGCCGCTATTGCCTACGGGTTAGATAAGAAAGGGACTGGGGAAAGGAACGTTCTGATTTTCGATTTGGGGGGTGGTACTTTTGATGTGTCTATATTGACCATTGAGGATGGTATTTTTGAGGTGAAGTCGACGGCTGGTGACACACATTTGGGTGGCGAAGATTTCGATAATAGGATGGTTAACCACTTCGTCCAGGAGTTCAAGAGGAAGTACAAGAAGGATTTGACGACGAACAAGAGGGCGTTACGTCGTTTACGCACGTCGTGCGAGAGAGCCAAGCGCACTCTGTCTTCGTCCACGCAAGCTAGCATCGAAATCGATTCTTTGTTCGAGGGAATCGATTTCTACACGTCTATTACTAGAGCTAGGTTCGAAGAGCTCAACGCTGACTTGTTCCGATCGACGATGGAACCAGTGGAGAAGTCCATCAGAGACGCGAAGATGGATAAGTCACAGATCCACGATATTGTTTTGGTTGGTGGGTCCACCCGTATCCCCAAAGTACAAAAATTGCTCCAGGACTTCTTCAACGGGAAAGAACTGAATAAGAGTATTAACCCTGATGAAGCTGTGGCTTACGGTGCAGCCGTCCAAGCCGCCATCTTGCACGGCGACAAATCCGAAGAAGTCCAAGATTTGTTGCTTCTTGACGTCACACCGTTGTCTCTAGGTATTGAAACCGCAGGCGGTGTCATGACAGCTTTAATCAAACGTAATACGACCATTCCAACCAAGCAAACCCAGACCTTCACCACCTATTCCGATAACCAACCCGGGGTGCTCATTCAGGTGTACGAGGGTGAACGTGCGATGACCAAGGACAACAACTTGTTGGGTAAATTCGAATTGACCGGAATCCCTCCAGCACCTAGAGGAGTACCACAAATCGAAGTCACGTTCGATATCGACGCCAACGGTATCTTGAACGTGACGGCGGTGGAGAAGAGCACCAACAAAGAAAACAAAATCACCATCACCAACGACAAAGGTCGCCTCAGTAAGGAGGATATCGAGCGCATGGTTAACGAAGCCGAGAAATACCGCAGCGAAGACGAGAAACAGAAGAACACGATCTCTGCGAAGAACGGTTTGGAGTCGTACTGTTTCAACATCAAGAGCACGATGGAAGACGAGAAGGTCAAGGATAAGATCTCGGAATCCGAGAGGAATAGTATCTTGGATAAGTGTAACGAGGTGATCGCTTGGTTGGACGCTAACCAATTGGCCGAGAAGGAAGAGTATGAACACAAACAGAAGGAGTTGGAGAATTTGTGTAATCCGATTATCACGAAGCTGTACCAGGGGGCCGGTGGAGCTCCCGGAGGCATGCCTGGATTCCCGGGAGCGGGAGGGGCGGCTCCGGGTGCAGCTCCCGGTGCCGGTGGAGCCGGACCTACCATCGAAGAAGTAGATTAATTCATTCCAGTTTTTGTTTTCTAATTCCAGTATTAATGCAGACAATTCGTGATTTCAGTTTTGTTTTTTATGTTGTATGGCCACTAAAGGAATTTTTGCCATTGTAACGCAACCTGTTTTCTCAATAAATTATTTGGAATCCAAGTTTGAGTTTGATTGGGGGTGGCCGCGTCGGCAGAGGGGGTAGTTGCTAGGTGGGTATTGATTGGAGGTGGCGTTGGACGGTCCGGATTTCCCCGGTCCTCCAGGTCAAGCGATTTAATTAGAAATTGATTGGAAACTGTTAACTCCAAAAATATACAGAGTGTTTGGACTTTCTTTTAATAAAAATTGTAAATGCTGGACCAAGTCAGTGTTGATAATACTCCTCGGAAAAAACTAAGAAAGTACAAGTGCGTATTACCTACAAAATTCCGAGTATAACCCCTAAGGTGTATTGCTGGTTGCAGAACGTTCGATAAATTTTTCACTCGAATGAAATATAGACCGATTAGCCAATGAGTAATCGCATTAAACAGGATTATTCATTAGATAATTGGAACAATATCAAGTGGCTTTAGACGATAATCGCATTGAGGTTATGTATAACAATTAGCAATAAGCATCTATGTATATACAGTATGCGCTATGCCCGGTGTCCGGAAAATGGCGGATTAACTCTTCAGTACATTTTTTGTAAAAGTAAGCTAAGTATAGCTTTTTTTTAGTTTTGAGCAAACAGTAGCCCCGCCCACCCACCCCTTCATCATTTCAGTGACGACTCTTAATATTGTTCAGTTCTGCCTTACAAAGCTTTATCCCCGCCCACCCGCCCTCTATTTTCTTACAAGGTATATTGTTTGCCACAATCAGTCTTATCTTAGCAAATACTAGCGCCACCCACCCACCCTTTATTTTTTTAAAGAACATGTCATTTACCAAAATCAGTCTTATCTTAGCGGCACTAGCCCCGCCCACACACACTGCTCTCATTCAAATGATTTTATTTCTGTTCAATTGAAATCCACCTTTCATTCGGACTAGATAAAATGAATCACTGAAATGGAGGCGGGCTGGGTGGGCGGAGTTAATTTAATGTTCTTTTGTAGAGTGAGAATAGGAACTATTAGAACGTAGGCTGCTAAAAAAAGAAAAAAACGCTAATCGTAATTTTTTTGTTACACTATGAGCTATAAGTTTTCTTTTTTATTTCCGAAAAAAAATGGCAAAATGGGTGGTTGGGGCTAAGTTTAACTTTTTTCTAGTTTTATGAACAAGCAGTAGCCCCACCCACCCACCCCTTCTTCATTCCAGTGACGACTCTTAATATAGTTCAGTTCTATCTTAGAAAGTTTTAGTCCCGCCCACCCACCCTTTATTTTTTTACAGGATATATCATTTACCAAAATCAGTCTTACGTTAACAAGTACTAGCCCCGCCTCCCCGCTTTCTATCTTTCTTCTCAAAAAAGGTACCAAAATATCGCCAAAAGAAATGAGTACAAGAAAAGGAAGTCGATAAAAAATACTAGAAAAAAGAGGGACTTAAAAGCCATAAAAAAGGCGACAAAAAAGAGAATAAAAAGGAGACAAAAAGAGGCAATGAAAAAAACGAGACCAAAAAGTGATGAAGAATTCGCTGCAAAAAAGAAGAGGACAATAAAAAAGACGACAAAAAAAGGGGGAAAAAAGGAATCAGAGCTACAAAAAAAGACGATAAAAAGGGAACAAAACATCAAAACAAAACGTCAAAAAAAGTGAAAGAAAGGAGGACAAAAAATGAACCAAAATATGATAAAAAATACAATTTATGAAAAGGGGACAATAAGAAAAGACTAAAAAAAGAACGATGTAAAAGCTACAATAAAAATCAATAAAAATAATATAACAAAAAAATTAATAAAAAGAAAGGGACAAAAAAGTTGTGAAAAAATAAGCTAAAAGCGAAGACAATAAAAAAGACGACAAAAAACGATGTAAAAGCCACAAAAAAAGGACGAAAAAAAAGAGAACAAAAAAAAAGATATCAAAAAAAGACGTTACAAAAAGAAATCTAACACAAAAGTGAAAAAAGGAGGACAAAAAAAGGGACCAAAATATCGGTAAAAAAATAAGGTACAAGAAGAAGAAGTCAATAAAAAAATACTAGAAAAAAAAAGGGGGGATAAGGGGCAATTCTGAATCAAACCTGTTAAATTTAAAGGGTGTTAAAATTGCAAATTTCCATAGTAACGAGTTAAATTTGTAAATCTGATTGGCTGTTTATTTTTTAACAACCTTTAAATTTTAACATGCTTGATTCAGAATTGCCCTATTGAAGCTATAAAAAAGGCGACAAAAAGTGAACAAATAGAAGACAAAAAAAGGCAAAAAAGAGAATAAAAAAGGGGTAAAAAAACTAGACCAAAAGTCGATAAACAATTCGCTTCAAAAAGAAGAAGACAATAAAAAAGACGACAAAAAAATGAGCAAAAAAGGGACCAGAGCTACCAACAAAAGGCGATAAAAAAGAAAACAAAACATTAAAACAAAAACGTCAAAAAAAGTTTACAAAAAAAGTTGAAAAAAAGGAGGACAAGAAAGGAACCAAAATACGCGATAAAAATACAATTTAAGAAAAAGGTCACAATAAAAAAATGAGGGTACAAGAAAAAAGTCAATAAAAAAAGTTTAGAAGAAAGGGGAACAAAAGCTATAAAAAAGACGACAAAAACGAGAACAAAAAGGAGATAGAAAGAGACAAGAAAAAGTGAAAAAAGGGGAAAATCGAGACCAAAACGCGATAAAAAATTCGCTACAGAAAGAAGAAGATACAAAAAGGAAACCAGAGTACCAAAAACGAAGGCGATAAAAAGAGAACAAATATCGAACAAAAATTCAAAAAAGTCGACAAAAAGTAAAAAAAAGAACGAAAATACGCGATAAAAAATACAATTTTAAAAAAAGGGCACAATAAGAAAAGACGAAAAAGAAAGAACGACATAAAAGCTATAAAAAAATTCAATAAAAACAAGATGACAAAAAAAGGAACAAAACGAACGTGACAAAAAAACCGAGAAATAAGTGAAAAAGAGACCAAAAAAGCGATAAAAAAAATAATAAAAACGAAGACAATAAAACAAGACGACAAAAAAGCGGTATAAAAGCACACAAAAAAACGATAAGAAAAGGGAATAAAAAAAATGTTACAAATAGAAATCTAACACAAAAGTGAAAAAGGGGGGACAAAAAGGGGAAAAACGAAACAAAAAGCGATAAAGAATTCGCTACATAAACAGAAGTCAGTAAAAGAAGAGTAGAAAAAAGGGGAACACAAAAGCTATAAAAAAGGCAACAAAAAAGAGAATAAAAGGAGACAAGAAAAAGCAAGAAAAAGTGAAAAAAGGAGGACAAAAAAGGGGGAAAGACGAGAAAAAAAAACGATAAAGAATTCGCTACAAAAAGAAGTCAATAAAAAAAGACTAAAAAAAGGGAACATGTAAGCTATAAAAAAGGCAAAAAAAAGAGAACAAAAAGGAGACAAAAAGAGGAAAGAAAAAGTGAAAAAAAGTGGAAAAAACGAGACCAAAAAGCGATAAAGAATTCGCTACATAAAGAAGAAGACGACAAAAAAGTGC
Source organism: Zophobas atratus (assembly GCA_022388445.1). Classification (NCBI taxonomy): domain Eukaryota; kingdom Metazoa; phylum Arthropoda; class Insecta; order Coleoptera; family Tenebrionidae; genus Zophobas; species Zophobas atratus. The sequence goes on from CM039450.1 coordinate 7,502,923, forward strand.
CAAAGCGATAAAAGAAGGCGATAAAAAAGAAAACAAAACATAAAAACAAAACTTCAAAAAAGTCGACAAAAAAGTGCAAAAATGGAGGACAAAATACTCATAAGAAGTACAATTTAAGAAAAAGGGTACAATAAGAAAAGACTAAAAAAAGAACGATGTAAAAGCTACAAAAAAATCAATAAAAACAATATAACAAAAAAAATAATAAAAAGAAAGGGATAAAAAGTTGAGGAAAAAATAAGCTAAAAGCGAAGACAATAAAAAAGACGATAAAAAACGATATAAAAGACACAAAAAAAGGACGAAAAAAAAGAGAACAACAAAAAAGATACCAAAAAAAGACGTTACAAAAAGAAATCTAACACAAAAGTGAAAAAAGGAGGACAAAAAGGGACCAAAATATCGCTAAAAAAGCGGTAAAAAAATAAGGTACAAGAAGAAGTCAATAAAAAAATACTAGAAAAAAGGGGGACATAAAGGGCAATTCTGAATCAAACCTGTTAAATTTAAAGGGTGCTAAAATTGCAAATTTCCATAGTAACGAGTTAAATTTGTAAATCTGATTGGCTGTTTATTTTTTAACAACCTTTAAATTTTAACATGCTTGATTCAGAATTGGCCCTATTGAAGCTATAAAAAAGGCGACAAAAAAGTGAACAAATAGGAGACAAAAAGAATTCGCTTCAAAAAGAAGAAGACAATAAAAAGACGACAAAAAATGAGCAAAAAAGGGACCAGAGCTACCAACAAAAGACGATAAAAAAGAAAACAAAACATTAAAACAAAACGTCAAAAAAAGTTGAAAAAAAAAATGTGAAAAAAAGGAGGATAAAAAGGAACCAAAATACGCGACAAAAAATACAATTTAAGAAAAAAATCACAATAAAAAAATGATGTACAAGAAAAATAAGTCATAAAAAAAGTTTAGAAGAAAGGGGGACAAAAGCTATAAAAGGCGACAAAAAAGAGACAAAAAAAGAGGCAAAAAAAATTGAAATCGAGACCAAAACGCGATAAAAAATTCGCTACAAAAGAAGAAGACAACAAAAAGGGACCAGAGGTACCAAAACGAAGGCGTAAAAAAAGAGCACAAAACATCAAAACGAAACTTCAAAAAAAAAGCCGACAAAAAAGTGAAAAAAAGGAGGACAAAAAAAGGAATGGAAATACGCGATAAAAATACAAAAAAAAGGGCACAATAAGAAAAAACGAAAGAAAGAACGACATAAAAGCTGCAAAAATACAATAAAAGCAAGATGACAAAAAAGGAACAAAAAGAAAGGGACAAAAAACTGAGAAACAAGTGAAAAAGAGATGAAAAAAGCGATAAACAAATAAGATAAAAACGAAGACAATAAAACAAGGCGACAAAAAGTCACAAAAAGGACGATAAAAAAGATGTTACAAAAAGAAATCTAACACAAAAGTGAAAAAGGGGGGACAAAAAACGAGACCAAAAAGCGATAAAGGATTCGCTAAAAAAAAGAAGAAGACGACAAAAAGGGGCAAAAAAGGAACCAGAGTTACCAAAAAGAAGGCGATAAAAAAAAGAAAAACAGAACTTCAAAAAAGTCGATTAAAAATGTGAAAAAAAAGGACAAAAAAGGAATCAAAACACGCGATAAAAAATACAATTTAACAAAAAGGGCACATTAAGAAAAGACGAAAAAAAAGAACGACATAAAGACGACAAAAAAATGTAATAAAAACAAGATAACAAAAAAAAACAAAAAGAAAGGGACAAGAACTACAAAAAAGGCTATAAATAACGACAATAAAGGAACCAAAAGGTGACATGAAGGTGATAAAAAGAAGGGAACAAAAATGTGCTAAAAAAGACGTAACAAAAAAACTAACACAAAAGTGAAAAAAAGGAGGACATAAAAGTTACGAAAAGACAACATAAAGGCAACAAAAAAGCTAACAAAAAATGAAAAAAGGGAACAAAAAACGAGGTTAAAAAGTTATAAAGAATTTGCCACAAAAAGAAAAAGACATTGAAAAAGGTATAAAAAAGGCGTTTAAAAAAGAGACCAAAAAACGGACTTTAAAAAACGCAGTTAAAAATCGAACAAAAATACGCTACTAAAGAGAAAACGTCAAAAACGGTACAAAAAGGCGAAAAAAAAAGAGAACAAAAAAGGGGTCAAAAAACGAAAGTAAGCTGGAGGTGTTCACGCATTAGTTGCGTGCAGTGTTGCCAATTCTGCTTTTATAAAATTACGTTTTTCTCGTAATCTGCACCATAAAGATTTCTTTATTATTTTTTTGGGACTCCCGAAATGAACGTAAATAACGTACTGAAGAGTTAATTCTCTATTTTTCAGACACCCGGTATACCATTTGTACATACAGTATGGTAAGGTTTTATTTTGTCCGCGTTTGTAATCTCGTTAAGTTATTCCAAAAAATGCTTAAAAGTTCACACTAACCAAGTTATATATCATTTTTCATCAGTCTATCAATGTTGCGTCCTGCTCGAAATTGCGTTTTAGGCTCGTTGGGTGCTTTATCATCTAGTAATGAGTTCTTAATTATTTAGAAAAGTTATAACAAGCACTGACGCTACATAATTAAAAATTTTGTACGTACATGCAATTAAAACAGTTCTATGAAGCGGAACCTTTGATGTTTTGCCATTTGTATAAAAAGTGATTCCTTTGAAACCAAGTCTGTCTAAATTAGCAGCGATATTTGATTTTAAAATTACAGAAGTTGTGGTGTGTTAGTTGACTCTAGACGTAACTTTGCTGATTGGCGGTTGACTCGTTGGAGCTTGGTTTTACTAAGTTTGATTAACTCTGCGTTCCTTCATTTCACACTCGCCTGAATTTATCGAAATCGCAGCCAATACTTTAGTTCTAAGTAACAACTACTGTTTGAAATTATTTCCAGTTGCCGCCTTTTGTTTGATTTAAAAGCTTTGTACCTGCACGTGTTTAAAGTTCCACTCATTTAGAGCTAACTGCACTTCAACATGCACAGGACGTTCTATTGTGACACATTTCCGCACCAAATATCCACGAATGTAAAATCCTGGAAATAATATCCCACGCATTTTTCCCGCTTTGATCTGCTAGGTTAGAATTAACGCTCTGTCGGATTTTCCGCAAGGTTTGCGTTCTAGTGCATAAAACGTCGAATATCAACTGCATCCATTTCGGAAAAGTGGAAATTCGTGGAAAATGTGAAACACAATAAATTGTGCTTTTGAATTTTGTTTAATGTTTTAATTTGAGCGAATACTAAAAGTGACGCGCTAAAATTGCTTTTTTGTGCTGTTGTTTCCAGGAAAAGTACGTTCAGGACTCGTTAGACCAATTAGGGCTTCGCTGTCAAACGACATACGTGTTTGCTCTTTGTACTCTGAAATTGAGTTTTGCGATTTTTTTATAGGAGAGGGCAGTTTTAATAAGAGAACTTCAAAGAGCGCGACATTGTAATTAATATGGACATGTTTCAATTAAAATTTTTAATTAACACAGTCGTATAGCAGACGGAAAAAATTAATTAACACGTAACTGTGAAGTTAAAGTTTAATTGAACCAGTTAGACTGCTGTCAACAAGATAGAGCTACAGCTCGTCCTGTATAGGCAACATTAGAAATTCAATAATTAACACCTGTTAAACACAATTGCTTGAGCTTTCGCAACCCTAACACAGTGTCATGACATTTGAAACAGGATTTTTTTTGTCAAAATTTAGTTAACATTTAACTTACCTGGGAGCAACAGGCACTCGATTCAAACACTCAACAAGCACTGCCGCGATTTTCAGCGATGGGTTAACTCGGTCAAAGTTGAGAGCGACGAACTTGACCTATTTGAAGGCGAACAGCGACTGTTGCAGGGCTTTGCGCTTGTGCATTTTAGGTGGAAGGACGAGATGTGAGGGTAGGAAGGATTTGGTGGTGAATAATTAATATCGATTGCGGAAAATCGGAGAAAATGGTAAACGCTGAAACTTCGGATTGTGAAAATTAAAAATCCGCTTCTGAACTTAAAGACTTTACGTCTTAAGTTACCTCTGTATGCAGAAGAAGTTGGACTTTGGGCAGGGATTAGTCGAGGCGGTATACCAGGGCTACTGTTTTTGAAGGTGGTTAGTTTATCTACTTCTATAAATTAATTTTATCTTATATAGAACAACCACGTAACCTAATAATGACCAAATTTAATGTGGCTTCTATCCTATATTACATTTCCAATCCACGTTTTGGTATTAAATTACTCCATAGCACTTGTATGTTCATCAAGTTTGTTATTTCGTGTAATTGGGTGGAAACCGCTGGACAATAAAGGATCGTTGTTATTATAGAGAGCCCTTGTGCCACATGTTGTTGATCTATGCATTGTACAATTTCGCATTGTTATATAACTTGTAACTCGAACTCACAAACAATTTTAACGAGTTCCAGGAAACCTGATTTCAGTTGTTGTTGATGCAGGCAAGTCCTATAAGTTCCGGCCTGCAGGAAAAGTGCTTATTTCCTTAATTAAATTTTAGAAAATTAATACCGAAATTGCAGCTTTTATTAACAAATGGTGGATGCGCCGGGATAGCAAAAACAAACAAAATTTAAAAGCAGCGACCGGTCTGAAAATTCAGTTTATTACATTTTAACGAAGTTGTCTTACAAGAGTAGTGCTTTTTTATTGCAAATTTCCTTTCTAGAAGCGTAGTTCCGCCGAACTACAAAACTTCGTAAATCAATAAAGCTCGCTCGAGTAGGAATATAAAATTACGGTCTAATGTACCAGATAGTTGAGTTAATTATTGTTTCCGGGCTAAATGCACCCGACAGTAAATTCGATTTAACTGAAACCACTTATGATTTTCGTGTATACGCAATTCACGTTCACTTCATTTCACAGGAACATTTTAAGTGGAATTGTTGAAAGTTTGGTAGTGATGAAGGACGGCATTATTGTGCAACATTGTTGTGAACTTAAAGTGGAAATGATGCCAGTGGGTAATAATAATAATAATAATAATAATTTATTAATGCATATAAACGTACAAGTTTTTTGCATAAGTCACATATACATATACATACTACACAGAATAAACAATAAAAGAGAAATGACAAATTAATTGACATACTCTTTTGACATACACATTTTCGGGGATGCTACATAAACTTTTCTTTAATAAAATCGTCAAAACAATAATACGCCTTTCCTAATAAGTATTCCTTCACAATTTTACTGAAGTGGACATCGATGCTATTTTGTACATGTGTGGGTAATATATTAAAAAATTTTGGACCGAGGTATTCAATACCGTTGCTGGATTTTTGTAGTCTTAGTTTCTTGGGGTAAAGATGTAATTTATTACGTGTTTCATAGTTATGGATGTCATTATGCGTCAAATATTTGCTTCGATTAGATTTAACATAGATCAAGCTAAGGTAGATGTACAATGAAGGTAGAGTCAGTATCCGGAGTGATATGAAGCAGTTTCTACAGTCAGCTCTGTATGGTAATCCTCCCAAAATTCTAACAGCACGTCGCTGGAGCGAGAATGCTCGGTGTCTTGCACTAGAATGACCCCATAATAACAATCCATAACTAAGATGTGCCTGGACAAAACAGAAATATGCGATTCTTAAGGTATCTAGAGGAACCTCATTGTATAATGATCTTAAAAGAAAATTACTTTTGCATAGTTTGGCAGCAAGTACCTCACCATGACTAATCCAGTTAAGGTTAGAATCAACATGTATTCCCAAGAATTTTGCAGATGGTGAGTAACCATCCGGCGGTTGAACTTTTTTAAGTGTAAATAATAAGTTAACGCATTTGTTTTTATTTAGAGTTAATCTGTTACTGACAAACCATTTATTAGCCCTTGACTGTGTCTCATCATGTTTTACTGTTGTATCATTCAAATCTTGACCGAGTGTGACAATAGTAGTATCGTCCGCAAATAATACAGATTGGCTCTGCAAGTAGTCAGGGAATTCGTTTATACAGGGTGTCTCAGAAATAAGTACATTAATTTTAATCAGTTATAGAGCTCATTGAACTCAAAAACTTTTTTTAGTAGAGTTTTGTCAAGAACTTTTTAATTATCAAGTTAAAAATTGTTAAAGTTATACCCCAATTAAGGTTACCCGCCCATGGATCCTCAGTCACCCATGGACACTAATAATTATTAAAATTAATAATTTATGGTCAAAAACAGTTACTAGGATACGTATTTTCCTAATCTTGTCAATGTGACAAACATTTAGAGAGAAATTGAAAATCCTGCTCCCTAATGGCGTACGGAATTTCATCGGCCCAAATGTGGGTTGAACACCTTCCCTCGTGTAACCGACCTCATCAGTTGATGGTATAAGAGATACAAAATTTGCTTGTTCGTTTATTTTTCTATTAACCCACTCACAAAAGTTTTGCCTACGTGGTAAGTCTGTTAGTTTCAATAACTGAACTTTCTGGTCCTGAAAGGGGTACATTTGTTCTCTGAGTATCCTCCAAATACTACTCTCCGATACATCACACTAGACAGTGATACGTGCTAGTGCCCGGTCGAGCTTCGACACTCTTCAAAACAGCATCTTCAGTATTAGCAATTCTATTACTACGTAACTTACCCCGATTCTGAGGTGCCGGTTTAAAAGATCCGTACTCTCGAAAATACAGCAACGTTCTTAAAACTGCGCACATTTGGCAGACGATTTGGGAGGTTTTCTGAAAAAATTCGTTGGGCGCGAGTGCCGTTTCCCGGAGCTTCACCGTACGTTAAAACGATATCGGTGCATTCCAGATTTGAAAACAAAGCCATTTCAACACATTTCGTCTATAAATTAGAAATTTGTGCCAAACAAACTTTAAAGAGACAACGTTTAATAAAAACATTGACATAAAAATGATTGTCAGTGTCAAAACGGTTGCTACGGTACCTTCTTCATTGTTGTAGTGTTGCTATTATTTAAGTTATTATTTAAGGTGAACATAGACGGCTCGTGAATATATGGGTGGGAAAATTCAAAATTCGACTTGAGTTTTCGAAAAAATGCTAGATAAAAAAGTTGTTCCGTTTCACGAGTTCTGTTACTGGTTAAAATTAATGTACTTATTTCTGAGACACCCTGTATATATTAAAAAAAGCAACGGTCCTAGTACGGAGCCTTGCGGGACTCCCTAGTTATAGGACGACTACTGGATACACCAGAGTTGGTCTTAACCACTTGATAACGGTTTCCTAGAAAAGAAGATATTAATTTGCAACTAGTTGGTTCTAAATTATACATGTATAATTTTTGTAACAGCGTCTCATGAGGGACACAGTCAAATGCCTTTGATAAATCCAAGAAAGAGGCAATACCAAGTTCCCCCTTTTCTAAACACAGTCCCATGGTTTCTACTAGTGACAGTGCCGCATCTGTAGTAGATAATCCTTTCCGAAATCCATACTGTTTGGAAGATAAAAGATGGTTACTTTCTAGAAATTGTGACAATTGGTTAAAGATTATTTTTTCGAGAATTTTTGAAAAAACCGGGAGTAAAGCTATTGGGCGATAGTTACTAGGTTCATGAATATCACCATTTTTATGTATTGGGACTATGATAGCTGTTTTTAGGCACTCTGGAAATGTAGATGTTGTTATGCATATGTTAATTAACTTGGTTAATGGTGATATTAGTTTGTCTTTGACAGATTTTATTAAATTTACACTAAATTCAAAAATATCAAATGAGTTACTTGGCTTCAGTCCATTTATGATTTCTCTTACATAGGTACTGGATACTTCAGTAAAAGTGAAGTACTTAGGATTTGTACTTTTTACGGAAATACATTGAGACATTAACTGCATAGGGTTTTCATAACTAGGCGGAAGTTCGGTGGCTAACCTAGATGCTACACTGCTAAAATACTCATTTAATACATCACAAGGAATATCACAGATATTGTTTTTTGTTTTATGACTAGATAGTTTATTGCGCGAATTATTAATAATATTCCACATAGCTTTGTGTTTATTACTTGAAGATGCAATTACTTTTTTATTTGTTGCAATTTTTTTAAATCTAATTTGTTGTCGGTAATACTGCCTAAAAGAGTTCCTTGCTGTCCTAGAATGGTTCGACTGTAACATTTTGTCTAATTCACATAAATGATTTAATTTATCTCTCATTACCTTCAAATCATAATCAAACCAGTTTATTTTATTTATATTAGAAGTTTTATTTTTATTTACTCGTCTTACCTTTTCAGGTAAAGCAAGATCCATCTGATTCTTTATAAGATTAATAAACAAATTAAATTTGTTATTCACATCGCTAAGTGGATTATTAATAAATGTCCAATCTAAATTTGAGAGTAAGTCAAAAAACTTATTCTTTCCTAACTACGTTATTGGCCTATATTTTTCAGTAACCGTTTTGTCTCTAACACCTTTATGGATCTTAATTTCTAGTTGTATGCCACAATGATCTGACATTAGTTCAACTGGGCTAACTGTGGTGAAATTAGCATTGATATTCGAAAATACATTGTCTAAACAGTTGTTATTTCTAGTAGGGAAAAATACTAATGGTGTTAGTTCGTAACAGGCCATGAAATCACAGAGTCGTTCAGCTTTTGTTTCTTTGGTGTTAAATTTAACATTAAAATCACCTACTATTAATACATTGTTTTTCGTTATGTTAATACGACTGAACAAGACACTTAGTGTATGGAAGAAGACTTCTAAATCGCCATTAGGTGGGCGATAAATGTTAATTACATAAATGTCATGGTCTTTTAGATATACCCCGCTTATCTCCACATGCTTTTCAACTGATAATTCCTTACATATCTCAAGAGTTCTGTATTCGAGGTTGCTGTCTTGCAAAATCATCGAGCCCCCATAACTGCATGACTTCATGGATGGTTTTCTTGAAAAATAACTTGTGGTAGAGAAGCTACCAATTTGTAGGTTCGTCGCTTCAGTGTCGTTTAGCCAATGTTCAGTCACAGCCAGTAAAGAGAAGTTTTGATCTACGAGGAATGCCTCCAGCTCTAAAAATTTTGTTTTAATTGACTGTATGTTAATGACTAGTATATTTAGAAGGTGATACTCATTATTTAGGTTGATGGCTTTGTAGTTGGTCTTAGGTGAAAAAACCTATTTAATTTTGTTCCGGATGGCCAAATTGCCGGATTCATCACAGCTTCCCTGTTCTCAAAATTGACCGTCAGTTGGAATGAAGAATATTCGCTAGGGTATCTAGAATTTAACTTCTGAACTGTCACTTCTGGTGCTATCGGTTTGAGGTGATTGGTCACTTCTTCTGTATCTGTGTTTGGCATCAATCTGTATATATGTATGTAGGCCATTTTTGGTACACCTTTCAAAACACTAGGTGATGAACTAGAGCCTACAATGGGTTGTGGTTTGTTGTTCCTTTTCTTTTTTTCTGTTTTCCATTCGTACTTATCATCACCGTTCCTTTTTTCGTTGGTCTTCTCCGGATCATTATTCTCCATTTCTAGTTCCTTATCGACAATCGTCGTTGTTATGTTTTCGCGGAGACTACTTTGTCTGTCCAATTTCGACATTTCGTTGTTTACCTTTTTTTTGGGTACTTGATGCTTCTTCGTGTTAATGTCGGTATTTTGGTTGGATTCTTCTTCTGACCTTGCTGTCTTACAAGGTTGTCGTACATCTCTTAATATATCGAGTTGTTGATTTAACAATAATATCTCGGTTCGCAGGGATGCGATTAATGCATCTTTGTCGTGGATTATGTATTTGAATAATAGAGGATTCACTTCCTCCCATTTGATCTGTTCGTCCTGATGTAGCTCTGATCTGTCAGCAAACATGGTTTCATCACTAGTCACTGCACTGTTGTTTTTTTCGCAGCAAATTACACTTTTTCCGTCTACGATGACGACGTTTTTTGTTAGTTTTGCACAACTATAGTGGAATCGTTGGGAACACGTTTTGCATTTAACAGCATTTACTACTTTGATTTTACATTTGCCACACAGCGCGATACCCGCGTGCACATCACTGTCCGCCATGTTGTTGTGTATGTTGTTTATTAAAATTCTGGAACGAATTGGATCGGAATGATTGGAAACATGTAAATTTTCGATAAAAACAGGCTGTTTTAAGGCTGCATCTTTGTTTGAGAGCGAATAGAAACTATCCTGTTTCAGTTGCTTGATTTTTAAAATTTTCAATTTTTGGAATTTTTAAATTTTGGATTTTTCAGTTTTTTGTTGTTTCGATTTCTCAGTCTTTCGATTTTTTGCTTTGTCGTTTTTACATTTTCTGATTTTTCAATTTTCCGGAATTAGTTTTTGAGTTTTTTCGATATTTCGATTTTTCAGTTTTAGATTTAACGGTTTTCTTTCGATTTTTTGTCTTCTCGTTTTTTAGATTTTCCGGTTTTGCAATTTTTCGGAATTAATTTTTCAGTTGTGAATTTTCTCATTTTCCGATTTTTAGCCACTTCTATTTCTCAATTTTTTGTCTTTCTGATTTCTCAATTTTTTTTTTAAATTTTCAATGTTTACAATTTGGGATTTTTCAATTTTGGGATTTTTCAATATGTACCTACATAATTCGGTTTTTAAATTTTTAGATTTTTCGATTTTGTCTTTTTGACTTTTTACTTATTCGATTTTTCAAAATTTTGCGACTTTTTAAATCTTACATTTTTCTATTTTTCATATTTAAATTTTTATGGTTTCTAAAATTTTGGGGTTTTCAATTTCTCAATTTCTCTATTAATCCGTTTAATTTTTTTATTTTTTCAATTTCGGGATTTTTCGAGTTTTCGATTTTTAAATTTTTAGGTTTTTCGACTTTTCGTGTTTTTGATTTTGCAAAATATTGCTACTTTTTAAATGTTACGTCTTTTGATTGCTGGATTTATTAAATTTTCAATTTTTCGAATTTTTTAATTTTAGATTTTTCACTTTTTGTTGTTTCGATTTTTCAATCTTTCGATTTTTCAGTTTTTCGGAATTAATGTATCAGTTTTTCGGAATTTCACTCTTCGGTTTATCGGTTTATTTAAGTTAAAAATTTTCAATTTTGAACTTTCCCATGTTTGGATTTCGTGATTTTTCAATTTTTCGATTTTGATTTATCGATTTATCTGTTAATAGATTTTTGTAATTTTTCGACTTTTCGATTTATTGTCTTTCCAATTTCTCGATTTCCTAATTTTTCGATTTTCAAATTTTCAATGTTTAAATTTTGGAATTTTTCAATATGTACCTACATAATTCGGTTTTTTAAATTTTTAGATTTTTCAACTTTCTGTCTTTTTGACTTTTTACTTATTCAGTTTTTCAAAATTTTGCGACTTTTTAAATCTTACATTTTTCGATTTTTCAATTTTTCGTGTTTAAATTTTTCAATTTTGAATTTTCCAATTTTTTGATCTATAACTATTTCGATATCTCAATTTTTGGATATTTTGACTTCTCGACTTGACTTTTGATGTTTCGATTTCGCGTTTTTCATTTTTCGATGCATATTTAAATTTTTGGGATTTCTACATTTTTGGGGTTTTCGATTTCCCAATTTCTCTATTAGTCGATTATTTAATTTTCCGATTTTTCGATTTCTCAATTTTTCGATTTCTCTGTTTAAGTTTTGGAATTTTTCAAGTTTTCGATTTTAAATTTTTAGGTTTTTCGACTTTTCGTGTTTTTGATTTTTTACTTATTCGATTTTTCAAAATATTGCGACTTTTTAAATGTTACATGTTTTGATTGCTGGATTTATTAAATTTTCAATTTTTCGAATTTTTATATTTTAGATTTTTCACTTTTTGTTCTTTCGATTTCTCGATCTTTCGAACTTTTGCCTTTCGATTTTTCAGTTTTTCGGAATTAATGTTTCAGTTTTTTCGAAATTTCACTCTTTAGTCTATCGGTTTCTTTAAGTTAAAATTTTTCAATTTTGAACTTTCCAATTCTTCGATTTTTAGCCACTTCCAGTTCTCAGTTTTTCCATTTTTCGACTTTTCGACTTTTGATGTTTCGATTTCGTGATTTTTCAATTTTTCGATTTTGATTTCCCGATTTCTCTATTAATAGATTTTTGTAATTTTTCGACTTTTCGATTTTTCGTCTTTCCAATTTTTCGATCTTCAAATTTTCAATGTTTAACTTTTGGGATTTTTCAATATGTAAATCGATTTTTAAATTTTTAGATTTTTTCCTTTCTGTTTTATAATTTTTTCGTTATTCGATTTTTCAAAATATTGCGACTTTTTAAATCTTACATATTTCAATTTTTCAGTTTTGATTTTTACATTTCAGTTTTGATTGTTCGATTTTTAAAATTTTCAATTTTTCGACTTTTTAATGTTAAATTTTTCACTTTTTGTTGTTTCGATTTTTCGTCTTTCCAATTTCTCGATTTCTCAATTTTTCGATTTTCAAATTTTCAATGTTTAAATTTTGGGATTTTTCAATATGTAAATCGATTAAATTTTTAATTTTTCGCATTTTTTTTTTGATTTTTTTAATTATTAGATTTTTCAAAATATTACGACTTTTTAAATATTACTTTTTTCAATTTTTTGATTTTTAGATTTGTTGATGTTTTGATCGCTCGATTTTTAAAATTTTAAATTTTTTGACTTTTTAACTTTAGATTTTTCACTTTTTGTTGTTTCGATTTCTCAATCTATCGATTTTTCTTCTCGTTTTAGATTTTTCGAAACTTCACTTTTTGTTTACCGTTTTTTTATTAAAATCTGTCAATTTTGAATTTTTCCATTTTCCATTTTTAGCCACTTTCAATTCTTAATTTTTCCGTTTTTCGACTTTTCGATCTGTTGATGTTTCGATTTCGCCATTTTTCAATTTTTCGATTTCGATTTCCCGATTTCTGTTTTTCGATAATTCATCATTTCAATTTTGCAATTTTTGGTGTTTCTAAATTTTGGATTTTTCGATTTTTCAATTCATCGATTTTTCGATTTTCAAATTTTCATGTTCAAATTTTGGAATTTTTGGGTTTTGGGATTTTTCTATATTAATTCGATGTTTAAATTTTTAGATTGTTCAACTTTCTGTTTCTTTGCTTTTTACTTATTCGACTTTTAAAAAATTTAACGATTTTTAAAATTTTACATTTTTCGATTTTTCGATTCGTAGAGTTTGATTTCTCGATTTCGTAAATTTTCAATTTTTCGAATTTTTAAATTTTCACTTTTTGAACTTTCGATTTTTCAATCTTTCGATCTTTTGCCTTTTCGTTTTAAGATTTTTCAATTTTTCAGTTTTTCTGAATTAATGTTTCTGTTTTTCGAAATTTCACTGTTTGGTTTATCGGTTTCTTTGAGTTAAAATTTTAAATTTTGAATTTTCACGTTTTTCGATTTTTAGCCACTTCCAGTTCTCAGTTTTTCCATTTTTCGACTTTTCGATTTCTCGATTTCTCAGTTTTTCGATAATTCATTCTTTTTCCATTTTTGACGATTTTAAATTTTTGTATTTTTCGATTTCTCTATTTCTTTATTAATAGATTTTTGTAATTTTTCGACTTTTTGATTTTTCGTCTTTCCAATTTCTCGATTTCTCAATTTTTCGATTGTCAAATTTTCAATGTTTAAATTTTGGGATTTTTCAATATGTAAATCGATTTTTAAATTTTTAGATTTTTCAAAATATTGCGACTTTTTTCAATTTTTTGATTTTTAGATTTGTTGATGTTTTGATTGCTCGATTTTTAAAATTTTCAATTTTTCGACTTTTTAATTTTAGAGTTTTCATTTTTTGTTGTTTTGATTTCTCAATCTTTCGATTTTTTGCCTTCTCGTTTTAGATTTTTCAAAGCTTCACGTTTTGGTTTAACGGTTTTTTTATAAAATTTTTTTAATTTTGAATTGTCTCATTTTTCCATTTTTAGCCACTTCCGTTTCTCAGTTTTTCCATTTTCCGACTTCTCGACCTTTTGATGTTTCAATTTCGCGATTTTGCAATTTTTCGATTTCGATTTCTCGATTTCTCATTTTTTCGATAATTCATCTTGTTGATTTTTCAATTTTGTAATTTTTGGTATTACTGAATTTTTGGATTTTTCGATTTCTCAATTTCTCGATTAATGGATTTTTTTAATTTCTCGACTTTTCGATTTTTCGTCTTTCCGATTTACAAATATTCAAGGTTTAAATTTTCGGAATTTTCAACATAATTCGACTTTCAAATTTTTAGATTTTTTGACTTTCTGTTTCTTTTTTGCTTTTTTACTTATTCGATTTTTCAATTGTTTTATTTTTCGATTTCTGGATTTTGTAAATTTTCAATTTTTGGAATTTTTAAATGTTCGATTTTTCACTTTTTTATTGTTTCGAATTTAATTTTGGTTTATCGTTTTTTTTTAAGTTAAAATTTTTCAATTTTGAATTTTCCCATTTTTCGACTTCTTGATCTTTTGATGTTTCGATTTCGCGTTTTTTTAATTTTTCGTCTTTCCGATTTCTGAATTTCTCAAAATTTCGATTTTAAAATTTGAATGTTTAAATTTTGGAATTTTTGAATTTTGGGATTTTTCAATATGTAATTCGATTTTTAAATTTTTATATTTTTCAACTTTCTGTTTTTTTCGCTTTTTACTTATTCGACTTTTCAAAATTTTGCGATTTTTTAAATCTTACATGTTTTGAGTTTTCGATTCGTTGATGTTTTGATTTCTCGATTTCGTAAATTTTCGAATTTTGGAATTTTTAATATTAGATTTTTCAGTTGTTCGTTGTGATTAATCATTTTTCCGATTTTTGCCTTCTCATTTTTAGATTTTTCAGTTTTTCGGAATTAATTTTTCAGTTTTTCGGTATTTCGATTTTCAATTTTTCGATTTATCGAGTTTTTTAAGTTTAAATTTTTCAATTTTGAAATTTTCCATTTTTCGATCTTTGGCTATTTCGATATCACAATTTTTCGATTTTTCGATTTCGATTTCTCGATTTCTCAGTTTTTCGATAATTTATTTTTCCGAATTTTCCATTTTCCATGTTTCTAAGTTTTTAGATTATTCGATTTCTCTATTTCTCTATTAATAGATTTTTGTAATTTTTCGACTTTTCGATTTTTCGTCTCTCCAATTTCTCGATTTCTCAATTTTTTCGATTTTCAAATTCTCAGTGTTTAAATTTTGGGATTTTTCAATATGTAAATCGATTTTTAAATTTTTACATTTTTCACTTTGTTTTTTGATTTTTTAGTTATTAGATTTTTTAAAATATTGCGACTTTTAAATCTTACTTTTTTCAATTTTTTGATTTTTAGATTTGTTGATGTTTTGATTGCTCGATTTTTTAAATTTTCAATTTTTCGACTTTTTAATTTTAGATTTTTCACTTTTTGTTGTTTCGATTTCTCAATCTTTCGATTTTTTGTCTTCTCGTTTTAGATTTTTCGAAACTTCACTTTTTGGTTTAACGGTTGTTTTAGTAAAATTTTTCAATTTTGAATTTTTCCATTTTTCAATTTTTAGCGACTTCCATTTTTTCCATTTTTCGACTTCTCAATCTGTTGATGTTTCGATTTCGCGATTTTTCAATTTTTCGATTTCGATTTCCCGATTTCTCAGTTTTTCGATAATTCATCATTTCAATTTTACAATTTTTGGTGTTTCTAAATTTTGGATTTTTCGATTTTTCTATTCATCAATTTTTCGTTACAAATTTTCAATGTTCAAAGTTTGGAATTTTTGGATTTTGGGATTTTTACTTCCCGAGCGTAAGCAAAGGAAGTATTGTAATCGAGTCCGTCGGCCGACTCTCTACTTTTACGTTTTCTCGATCTTTCATGACCCCTAGAAGACGAAGAAATAGGTCTCCCATTTCCGTCTGTCTGTCCGTCTGTCCGTCCGTCTGTCCGTCTGTCCGTCTGTTGTCCCGGATTTTTATTAGACAGATAATCTCCGAAAGTACTCGACCGATTGTTGTGAAATTTTGTACTTATATTAAGAATATCATGTAGATGGTAAAACGCTAACCAAAATTTGTCTAATCATCCCCACCACTAATGCGATGACGTCACTTCAAAATTGTACATAGTAAATGGGTTTTCAATTGTATAAAATAACATAGTCCTACAAATGTAGTTTACAACTCTGAATCGACTTTTCACCCGAAACGTCCAGATTTTTGGAAAAAAAATCAAAATTATAAAACAACATTTTGAAATTTAATTTTTAATCTGCTAACCAGAATGCTTTGAAATGTTGCAGATGTTTGTTTTAAGGCTATAAAGAGCATGATAAATCTTTAGTCAAAAAATATTTGCTTATCCCCTCCAAAAACTTGATGACGTCAGCTCAAAAGTTTGTGGAATAAATCATATCTAAAATGTACAAAATATGATGAGTCTGTACTTGTGATCTATCACTCCAATCATATTTTTTGGATTTGCATATACAGGGTGAGTCAAAAAAATTAATGAATGCGTAAATATATTTTATTGATTTAATCAGGAACTACAAAACCGAATGCTCTGAAATCTTGCAGATGTTTTAAGGTCATAAAGAGCATAATAAATGTTTAGTCAAAATATATTTGCTTATCCCCTCCAAAAACTTGATGACGTCAGCTCGAAAGTTTGCCGAATAAATCATATCTAAAATGTACAAAATATGATGAGCCTGTACTTGTCATTTATCACTCCATTCATATTTTTTTGGATTTGCATATACAGAGTGACTCAAAAAAATTAATGAATGCGTAAATATATTTTATTGATTTAATCAGGAACTACAAAACGGAATGCTCTGACATCTTGCAGATGTTTTAAGGTTATAAAGAGCATAATAAATTTTTAGTCAAAATATATTTGCTTATCCCCTCCAAAAACTTGATGACGTCAGCTCGAAAATTTGTCGAATAAATCATATCTAAAATGTACAAAATATGATCAGTCTGTACTTGTGATCTATCACTCCATTCATATTTTTTGGATTTGCATATACAGGGTGATTCAAGAAAATAAATGAAAGCGTAAATTTATTTTACTGATTTACTCAGGAACTACAAAACCGAATGCTTCGAAATCTTGAAGATATTTTAAAATTATCATAAGCATGGTAAATTTTTGATCAAAACGTATTTGGTCGTCCCCCCTAAAAAATTTATGATGTCACCACAAAATTTAGCTGAAAAAATCCTATCTAAAATGTACAAAATATGGTGAGTCTCTTCTTGTGATTTATCATTCCATTCAAATTTTTTCAATTTGCATATACAGGGTGACTCAAAAAAATTAATGAATGCGTAAATTTATTTTATTGATTTAATCAGGAACTACAAAACCGAATGCTTTGAAATCTTGCAGATGTTTTAAGCTTATAAAGAGCATAATAAATTTTTAGTCAAAATATATTTGGTTATCGTCTACAAAAAACTGATGACGTCAGCTCAAAAGTTTGCCGAATAAATCGTATCTAAAATGTACAAAATATGATGAGTCTGTACTTGTGATTTATCATTCCAATCATATTTTTGGATTTGCATATGCAGGGTGACTCAAAAAAATTAATGAAGGCGTGAATTTATTTTATCGATTTAATCAGGAATTAGAAAACCGAATGCTTTGAAATCTTGGGAATATTTTAAAGTTATTCTAAGCATGGTAAACTTTTGTTCAAAATGTATTTGTTCATCCCTCTTAAAAAAATTGATGACGTCACCCTTAAATTTTGCTGAATAAATCCTATCTAAAATGCAAAAAATATGATGAGTTTGTACTTGTGATTTATCATTCCATTCATATTTTTTAGATTTTCTTAAGAGGTGGTTCAAAAAATTAATGAAGTCAATTTATTTTATTGATTAAATTAAAGGCAACACTTATTATTAGTATTACACCCCAACCAACCCAATTTGGTAGACACAAAATTTGTTAAAGGAAAAACTCGGTTGAAACATAAGGGTAGCACGCTTATTTACATCGACTTTAACATTACAGACCTGCATTTGTTTTATGCGCTCACTTGGTTCCGCGAATGTGAAATAGACATGTTTATAATCAACCAATTGTGAATTTCACCGTCAAGAATTAAAATAAAACCCAATGTTTTATATAATAAGCGGAAGTCGAAGCAATAAAACCGATGGTCGTTTTGTTTACAGTTTCTCTGTTTGACTCTCACGTATGCTGTTACGCCTGTCATCTTAAATTAAGAATGTTTTTACATACACGATTTTCAGTTGCCTCTGATACGTATACGTGAGTAAATTGTTTCGTTATTTTATTGATTATTACAAATCAATATTCAAAACGACCCAATTCATTTTCCCGAAAATTTGAGAATATAATAATTTTATTCTTAGTATTACACTACATCTATCCCAACTGATATACGTGTCCTTGCAAAAATGTTGATGACGTCATCGCAATTTTTTTTTAAATTCCCACTACAAAAATGTAATGAGAAAAAAAACACAATAGGCATGCAGTCGTCAAGTTTCCGACAGCGAGGGAAGTACTGTCTAAACTCTTTAGACCAATTTTTCTATATTAATTCGATGTTTAAATTTTTAGATTTTTCAACTTTCTGTTTCTTTGCTTTTTACTTATTCGACTTTTAAAAAAATTTACGATTTTTAAATCTTACATTTTTCGATTTTTGGATTCGTCGATGTTTGATTTCTCGATTTCGTAAATTTTCAATTTTTCGAATTTTTAAATTTTAAATTTTCCACTTTTTGTTTTTTCGATTTTTCAATCTTTCGATCTTTTGCCTCTTCGTTTTAAGATTTTTCGATTTTTCAGTTTTTTTGAATTAATGTTTCAGTTTTTCGAAATTTCACTCTTTGGTTTATCGGTTTTTTAAGTTAAAATTTTTCAATTTTGAATTTTCCCAGTTTTGAATTTTTAGCCACTTCCATTTCTCAATTTTTCCATGTTTCGACTTCTCGACCTTTTGATATTTCGATTTCGCGATTTTTCAATTTTTCGATTTCGATTTCTCGATTTCTCAGTTTTTCGATAATTTATTTTTCCGATTTTTCCATTTTTGACGTTTCTAAATTTTGGATTTTTCGATTTCTCTATATCTCTATTAATGGATTTTTGTAATTTTTCGACTTTTCGATTTTTCGTCTTTCCAATTTCTCGATTTTTAATTTTTCGATTTTCAAATTTTCAATGTTTAAATTTTGGGATTTTTCAATATGTAAATCGATTTTTAAATTTTTAGATTTTTTCTCTCTATTTTATGATTCTTTAGTTATTCGAATTTTCAAAATATTGCGACTTTTTAAATTTTACGTCTTTCAATTTTTCAGTTTTGATTTTTAGATTTGTTGATGTTTTGATTGCTCGATTTTTAAAATTTCCAATTTTTCGACTTTTTAATTTTAGATTTTTCACTTTTTGTTGTTTCGATTTCTGTCTTTCTATTTTTTGCCTTCTCGTTTTGGATTTTCCGATTTTTCAATTTTTCGAAATTAATTTGTAAATTTTTCGAATCTTTTTTTTTGGTTTAACGGTTTTTTCATAAAAATTTCTCAGTTTTTCGATAATTCATCTTGTTGATTTTTGAATTTTGCAATTTTTGGTGTTTCTTAATTTTTGTATTTTTCAATTTATCAATTTCTCGATTAATGGATTTTTTTAATTTCTCGACTTTTCGATTTTTCGTCTTTCGGATTTTCAAATTTTCAATGTTTAAATTTTCGGTTTTTACAATATGTACATAATGCGATTTTTAAATTTTTAGATTTTTCGACTTTGTTTCTTTTTTGATTTTTTACTTATTCGATTTTTCAAAATTTTGCGATTTTTTAAATTGTACTTTATTCGATTTTTAAATTTTAGATTTTTCACTTTTTTGTGGTTTCGATTTTTTTTTTTTGAAGTTAAAATTTTGCAATTTTGAATTTTCCCATTTTTCGATTTTTAGCCACTTCCATTTCTCAATTTTTCCATTTTTCGACTTCTTGATCTTTTGATGTTTCGATTTCGCGTTTTTTCAATTTTTTGTCTTTCCGATTTCTGAGTTTCCCAAAATTTATTTTGGAATTTTTAAATTTTTGAAATTGAAAAATCGAAAAATCTAAAAACAAGAGGACTATTATCAACTATTAAATATTTTATTGTTATGTATCTCTTGGAAATAAGTACTTTTAATTAGATTTCAGTTTCTCTTAGAACATAAACCTTTGTTAAGACTCTATACACCAGTCGAGTTTGAAACGAGACGAAATCTCATTTTATAAATTGTTCTGCACTTTTCAGATTATACCCGGATGACTTCACACATTTATTAAATTTCAAAACGCTCCACCAGATTTCTTCGAGTGCTTTTAGGTTCGATCCAAGAATGTTGCAATCTTGGGAGCTAATCAACGTTAAGTTTAAATTAATATTGCTAGATATTGTTCGGAATTTGCTGCCTCTGCTTTTTTAAAAATAGTTCCATAGAAATAGTCACGTTTTTATTATTTGTGTCGCAGCAGGTATTTGTGTTCTAGATTCCGAAGTAGAAAAGAATTCCTTCATACGAAAAATATATCCAGTGTAACACCTTGTCTAGATTCGATACATTTCAATTTCTCCATACGAACAAACGATCAAAATTGGAAGACACGTTTTTAACCTAAAACATTTGCATTGTTCAAACAAATCCAAAACGTGTGTATTAGACGATTTCGTAGAAGTTATCGGAAAAATAACACGGAAATCCGCGTCAATAAACCAGAAATGAAATCTGAAGCTGCTTGAAATTGAAGTAAACAATTTTATTTCTTGTTGCGGTGGCGAGAATCTCCGTTTGACAGTTTGTAACTAGTCAGGTCCATTGTCAAAACGGAGCGGAAATGCACGGCCAGCTTCGATAAACTGTGAACTTCTTTGGTGCCTCTTTTTATACAAAAACCAATATCCGCTTGTGTTATTAACTGAAGGAAATTGTTTTCTTAGCGCAGTCTTGGTTATTTCCGCATACAGACAATCTACTTGATGTTTTGTTTGACGTTTAAAGATCTTAAAAAATAATTGACGTGTACTGTAATTTTATTCCGGAAAATTCGCTTTATCTGGAAAGCTCGTTATTACGCACTCAGGTAAAACGTCAAATCGATATTGAAATTCAAGTGCAACAGAGCGAAAATGTGAATTGCAGCAAACAGATAATTCCGACGAGCAAAGCTTTATTTCCAATAAAAGGAATAATGGAATTTTCTGAATTTCCAGCGCATTCCAATTAAATCGATATGAAGCGGATTGTGGATTGAACTTGATTTAAATTCTGAAATCAGTTCTAGATTTAAAAGTTTCATTTTTTTTTAATTAATTCCATGGCTGCCTAGACGACGTTTTTTCTTTGTGACAATATCGTGACGTGGAGAAGTTTTCAGTTCCCGTTTGAATTTATTACGGAGTGAAAACCCGATCGATAGGTGGATTGGGGTGGCGAAAGCAGGGAAAGGGAACGAGCAACTGGTTGAAAAGCCAACTCAGACTGTGTTAGGAAAGGTCATTAAAACTTCGCCCCAACTTTGTTATATATATTGTAAAAGGTCGATTTAAATTTACATTTGCTTGAAGATAACTATTCTAGTAATTTTCAAATAATCGTCAATTTTGCGTTCAATATGTGAATGCAAGAATTACGGAAATGGAGAAAGTGATTTTTATTTAATCTCTATAAAAATCGTTTCACCACCGCCTTAACTCACTGCACTTGTAATTTAAAATAATAATAAAAAATTTCTTGTTGTTGGTAATGTTGCTTTTTTAAAAACCGTATTCACGCTCTGTCACACGCACAAGTTAGTTAATCTTCAACTTTAGTGCGCGTCACAACGCGAATAAAATTTTTTGTCTTATTTTTGTAACTATCTCTAGGAAATATTAACTAAACGTAATTTTACAGACGATTAAATTACATTTAATACATTTAACCTAAGCTACATATGTTGGCTTAAAGTTGCTGGCCACGCCTTCTTCCCCCACTCCACACACGACTGAAGCAGTACGACCAGCATCAGCGTTAAACACTCTGTCGGAAAATATTTCAACAAACTCTAAAACATCTAGAAATTTACAAGTTTGGATACAATTTTAGAACCTAAAAGTTAGTCCAGGATTCGAAACAATTTTTGAAATAAACTTTTATCTTTATCTGTCGAGTAAATGTACCAATTATGGACACTAGAGATATTTACCTACACGGGTAGCTGGATGGTCGATTTACCCAGTGATCCCTAAAAAAATAGTCCCAAGTTTTTCTGCCTTGGAAGTCTGGATCTCATAGAGATTACTGAAACTAAAATTCTCCCACGGTAACAACTTTTCGACATTTTCAAAAATTCTTACCTCCCAACGAGAGAAATGATTTCCTGAGAACGATTTACAGCCAGTTTTCCAAGACTATCCACGTGGTCCAAAAAAACCACTCCTTCTGACTCCTAATTCGAAATTACGCTAGTTTTCGCACTAGTTAATCTACATTTACAATTAATGCTATATTTACAAGTCTTTCGATGTATCGCCTGAAGTGGCCGACTTTGTTAAATTAAAGTCCCAGCCACTAAGTTCGTTGTTGTCAGAAGGTGTGAAAATCCAATGCAGTACCAACATTTAAACACCAAGTTAATTTGGTACTATAAGTAAAGATTACAAAAAATGGCCCTACTACATTTTTTCAACTTATTATTTATTAGTGTATGTTTATTTTTTGCCTTCGCCACAAAATGGAGCACTTGACCTTCAAATATTAATACTGCATTGAAAAAATCCAAGTTCGGTTGCAGAAGCGGGGGTTCGCCACAATTTACACTTTTCCTGAAAAACTTTTTTGTTAAGGCTTCAATTCTAAATTACGATCGACAGATAAAGATTGAATCAGTATTAATTGAACAACGTTGGCATCTTCTGGAGCAAAGGTGAATTTGCATCAAGCACTGTATATACTGACCTTGAACCCATTTTAAGCTAATTTAGTATTTTTTGGGAGATGTTTTCAGGGAGGTCAGACATAAAATTGGCCCACAACTGAAATTTAGCTTTTTTTTTTTTTATTAATATTGCGAGGGATCCTGCAGCGTAGTCAACAGGTTAAACCACCTGTTGAAGCGGGAGACGGCCCTGTATCGAGCGGTTTGCGGCGCTTTAAATAAAGCGACAAATCGCTTGATGCTTCAGCAAGTGATATATTTTTTTTTATTTCATGTTTGTTTTTTCCACATTTTTTTTCTTGTTGCTTGTTGTCCATGGATAACCAAATTTAAAAAATTCAGGGATATGTACAAGGAAAAATGTTGTAGAAATTCTGTAAAAAATATTGTTGAATTCGATCGTAAAATATTGTTAGTTTCACTTCAATATTGGAATATTTTCTGTGACTACTTTTCGTCCTCCACGCTACTAATAGTGTTGCATGCAACCTAACCTCACTTGTTCGTATAATAAAATTAACCCTTCCTCTGTCAAAAAAAAAATAAACGCCAACTTGAGATTTTTTCAATTTTCAATCAATTCAATCATTTTACAAGCAGGAAAATGTTATATAGTCATCTAAAAAAATCTTTTTTCCTAATAATGTATATAAAATTAAAAAAATCTATTAATAATGCTCAAGTTTATATAGTTTATTCATAGATAAATGTCAAACTTAAAAATTAGAGGTTATGTGTCTTTTGAAGTATAACAATAAGTCATGCGCATGCGTGTGACCCAATTCCATTTGAAAAAAATAAAAAATAATGACCTGAAAATTTTGATGTCAAAATCGCAAATGTACTGCGCAATAGGGTAAACATTTGTACTAAAACTTGCTAAAGAAGTAAGAAAATTTTGTTATTAATTAACAACTTGCTGACTTTTCAAAATGAATATTTGTGTGTATTTATAAAAAATAAAAGCTAAACGGTATCGACAACTTTTCTTTAACCCTCGTACCAGGTAACAAGTAACAGATAACAATATAAAAATTAATAACACTAATACCAGGTGACTATTAAATTTGAATTTGACATCAAGTATGCCATCATAAAATTTTGAATGTGTTGCCAACCTGGCAAAAAATCACAAACATTATTAGCACTGAGTAGTTAAGTCCTTCGGTCAATAAAAACAACCAAACGAATTTAATTATTTTGAATCAAGAATAAGATATGTATAGTTTGACGTTTTTTTTTGTATTGTCAGCAGCAACTGGAGCAAGAAATTTAAAAATAATTTCAACACCAAACATCAATAAAACGGCCAAAGTCGTCTTATTTGTACTCACGCTGCGTTCGAGTTGCTGCACCGAATGCATCCGATGCACTGAAAACGCACCCCTGAAACCGCCGCCTGAAAGCTGAAAGCTCCAACGGACCTGCGTTGTCGGGAGTGGGAGGAGTCTGCGACATTATATTATTTTTCCAGCTTTCTTGTTTTACAGCCATTTTTAATGTCGCACTAAAATTAGGCAACAGTTAGTTGATTTTAAATAAAAAGAAAAACTGGAAACTTTTTCGATAATAATTTACATATTTCCACTTTCCAACACTTCGGTATTTTAATATATGCTGATTTTATGTTTATTTTAGTATAAAAAAAAGTTGAGAGTGACAAATCTGACATTTGGAGTAATATTACGACTATTGACAATAGATGGAGCTGATACTTAAATTTCCTTTGGTAACTAACTTGAAGTGACGTAAAATATCTGCCAAGCATTTTCAAATTTTCGTTGAAAATGAAAAAGCTCTATTTGTATTAGTCGTTAAAAGCAGACTTCAAAGGGCTTATTTTCAAACCGGAAACACCGAAAGGGATTTAACGTCGCAATGTTTCCACGCTTAATACATGTTACATTCGCAAATGCCCTTTACTGATTGCTCTTTGCTAAAGGGCGTTGAATTCAGCCCTTTACACAGCATTTGCAGTTCACGTTTTTGACGTGAGTTCCACCAAAGCGCAGTACGAAACAAGTAAACACTGACTTCGTTTGATCAATTTTGGAATATGTTGTACCCGCTGATCCGTAAATTTCCGCGTTAGTCAAATTTGGACCAAAATGACGTAGTTTACGAAAGTCTGCACAATAAGGACGAATTTCAACCATGAAGATATGTAATTAATTTAAAATAGTAGTTGTGGTTTATGAACGCGTTCATATTTTTTAAAATTACGTATACAGGGTGACTTAGAGCTTTTTAGATCGGATGGACAGTTTTACACTTAACATAGACAGAACAAAAACATTTCTTGTTTTTAGATACTCACGCTGCCGCCGAGCTTGCAGAGAAATGCATCCGATGCATCCAAAGCTTGCATATGCACTGACGCCCACAGACTGACGCCTGAAAGCTGAAAGCTCAAGCGTGCATAACAACCTGCGTGGAAACCAGTAGGAGGAGCCTTTTTAGTTCCTCCTTTTAAATATGTCTTCCTAGTTCTGTATCACGTACTTAAGGGTGTTAAATTTAACAATATAGTGTTATAAAGTTACTATAGAAAAATGAATTTTTAATTATTATTTTATCGCTTTTGGATGAACAAAGTTGTCTGTAGACTGTAAATGTTTAACATTTAGGTTAGTTGAATTATAAAGATTGTAGAAAAATATTTACATGTTGCATTTTATCACATGGGGTGTAAATAGCCACTTTTTTCACTATTTTAGGTAAATAACATTTTTTTCAGAAATTTGACTCTAGAAAGAAGTGTGAAAAATCGGTACAACAAAGCAATTATTTATTTATGTAGTTTTTATTTTCCATAAACATCAATTCACAAAATATAGTGATTTTGGTTACATATATTTTACGTGTTAGAATACATTCATAAGATATTTAAAGTTAACTCCTAACATAGGCAACTCTTCATACAAGTGTAAAGAAGGTTGCCTACACAACAGGTAAATATGTATATTAATTGTACATCACATAAAATTTCGAATTTTGATTTTCATTAAGCGTATAATCGGAATTATCCACTACTACTAACACACCGATTGAGTTAGCTATAACACACATACAAAATAACCACAAATTTTGTCAACATACGTACTGAATTTACAAAACTGGTTGTTATTTTGTAAACTAACTCAGTTTAAGCTTGAACAAACATCAGAGTGCTCTAGCAGCAACTTCAGACGGAATAGTTCTGTAACGACTTAGCTAAGCAAAAAAACCATCACACATATTTTTAGATAGCCGTTACAAAAATATCACCAACAGAAGTTTTTTCGTGTAGACCCTGTATAAATATAAACTTTTAAAAATTTGATAAAATTTAAATATCTGGCGCCCACTTGCTGAAAACTGTACAGCCTTTGATAGTTTCCAGAAAGTGAACGCAGTTAATACAACATTGTTACAAAATATGGTATATTTAACACGATATATATGTGAATTTATTAAACATTAATCAGAATATATAATATATGATTATTGATTAAACACTCAGAAAATATATGCAGGGAATTTGACGTCTGCATGGTGACAACGCCTTACGAAGTGTAAAGATGGTTGCCTACATCCGTACAATCGTAGTATCGATTATAGCGAATATTTTTATAAAATATAGTCTTGTATATAGATGTATTGTTCTTATGGTCATAGTGCTAGTCTGTATCAACCTCAGAAACCGACTCGTGTGACAGTTCGATAGAAATGATGATATAAAATGTTATTTTCAGATAGTGTGTAAAACTGGTTGCCTATACAATGTAAAAATGCAAAGTTGGAAATTCAGCTCTCGAATGTCGCATAATTAACAGAAATACGCATTTTTTACATTAAATTTTATTATTAATGTGAACGAACTTATATAATCTTAAATTTTTACACATTTTCGTTTTAGAATTTCATGGATTATTTTATTCGAGTTGTAAATAATACGTTTTATATTAAACATAGATGTAACATCACATTAACCCTACTTGGAATAATGGAACATTGGTAACCTTTCGCTGTATCAGAATTCTATTCCGCAATTTGAATGACACAAAAGGGCTCATTGATTATGCGAAACCAATCGTGAGATAGAATTCTTGAATAGCCGGGAGTTACGGGTACTGCTTGGAAGTGGAAGGCATCTCCTCGTTGAAACTCGAGGAAGACTCCTCTTGTATTGCCAGCGGGGGTACCTATAACGAAAAGCGTCCATTAGCAGCCGCACCAGTCCAACTCAGTCAAAACAAGCTCCTTGAAAAGCGTGACTCAAGCAAACTGCTAACCCTAACTACAATAAGTGTAAAGTGGATTGTCAAACTCGTCACTTACGATGGCAATCCAAGACGACTCCTTCTGTAAAAGAACACCACTTTGAGACCTGTTCAGTCTAAATCGTCGGAATCTAGCAACTTTTACCTGTTTGTCTTCTTCCAGCGTGGGTAGGAGGTCATCCGTTGAGTGAGGACTCGGGGTGGGTGCGACGCGTCCGCTGGAATTAGCTGAAGAAGTCATCCTTGCCAGTCGCCTCTGCATCTCCCGTTCTTCCTTCTGCTCCCGTTCGCGCTCGTATCTTCTAGTGCTGTAGCTCTTCAAAGAGTTGAGACTGTGGACTGAGGTTAAGCTGGGGCGGCGGGATCCTTTACAAATCGTACAAAGTTTCAATGGGTTATCGTTTCCCCAGTCGTGGTACTAAATTACCATGCAATATCTAGGTGCAAAATCTATATCTACAAACAAGTTTGACTACTAGCCGTCTAAACTCTTCTGAGTCTATCCTAAAAGAAAAGCATAGTTTGAAATGATACATACATGCAAGTGAGAGTGTGCGTGCTTGTGTGTGTTCTTTGTGTCGGTTTCTCACAATATCTGTCGTGATCTCATTAAGAGATGCAGTAAAACTGGAAAGCCGGTTAACCGCTGCCATCTTGCGTTCTCCATGCTAGAATGTGGATGGAATGAAGAAATGAGAGATGGTGAAAGGTGTGATCGGAAGCGTCGTGTCAATGTTGATTGTAGGTACAATAGAGTCACAATTACTGGTCACGAAGAGTTCAGTTGGCTTTGTTGCTCTATTGTCACCCCTCGAGACATAGTGTAAACTTGGAAAATTCGTTTCTTTTTGTGTTTGGAAGGTGTGGAAGTTGTATCATCTGTGTACTAACCATATCACAGTACTACTCTAGTACACAACAAACAACCCGGCACACTGACTGTACCGATGCTAGGGGGGTTTACGTCAGGGGTTGCGGAAGGGCAAGAGAGTAGCAAGATGGCGGCGGTGCGGGCCGCACCTGCTCGGGAGGCGGAAATTCCGCGGCACCCTTGGGCACTACTGGCCCGCCGAGACGGCAGCGACGCTATTGTCCTGCGACTCGACGTCCGCGACGTCAAGCTCCGGTCGTAGATAGGCATCGGTAAGGATCCTGCAGAGTACAAAGTCACAACTTTTAGTAAGTCGGGTGTGGGGATATACGAACTACAAATAACGCCATATTAAGTCAAAAAGCTGGCGCCCGACTTAACATGGAATTATCATTTTTGGGAGAAATAGTTGACACAACTTAGTTCCACTTGTACAGCTCTACGTATTACACAACGGAAATATTCAAGACACCTGTCCCTTTTTCTGTTTGTGAATATCTCCTATTTAGTTTAACACCTAGAAATGGCTACACCAAATAGAACACAACTGGTGAAGAAACCACAAAGCAGAAACCGTTCTAACGATAAAAGAGCGCCTGTGGTGTCTTTACCGTCCACGAATTCGACACAATAAGACACGTCAGTCAGTCAAAACACTGATTTGCCTTACCGTGCCTCAAACATAGAACATTTAAGACAACAAGTTATCAAAAGTCGCACGGGCCTTACCTGGGTCGCTCGAAAACAAAATAGGAGGTGCCAAATTAGCATTACCAAAGCGGTGACGTCTAGTACCATACAAATTTTGATTAAATAGGCGCAGCACGAAGCACAGAAGCCCAGACAAGAGCGCAATCCCTGACAGAACTCCGGCGAACGTCGCAAAGTCATTGGTCGTCATTAAATCGAGATCTGCGACCCAAAACCAATATTGGATTTTTACAAAAAATTCAGTTACCCTCTGCACAGAACACCCTCTTAGACGGTTTCTGCACCGACACCAGATGGTAGCCGCCTTCGCATTGGCAGACGGCGTTGTGGTCGACTTGGACGCAAGCTGAATGTTGGTCACTATGCTTGCAAGTTTCTCTGTAATAGCACTGATCACCAAGTCTTTTTGCTACGGGGGTTGGATTAATAACAAAGATGGTTTAAGTACCGTGGTGGCTTACGTTTTGCACAACCTGTATAAGGATCAAGCTTAACGGGGTAGCTTTTCTCGCACTCGCAAAGACCAGAATCAGGGTTGCATTGAACATGGAGAAGTTTGGGGCTGCAGGAGTCGACGCAGGCCGCCCCCAAGAACATCCCTTGTTCTAGTGGAAGAGCTAAATTACCTTCGGGGATTAGCTATTCAGTTGTGAAAAGATTAATAAAATTGTGTACCGAAAGCACTCACAGCATAGTGGCGATATCCACCAGGATTTCTAACAATAAATCGATACTTACCTGTTGTGATTCTAAACTGTGAGCTAAATATTGATTTGATCGATTAATTTCCGTTATAACCTAAAACCAGACAAAAGTATGAACTTTTCCAATTGGGTGAAGTTGCAGTTGACACTAATCAAAAGCGAGAAACTCCATTAAAATTAATCAACGCAAATTGGTAGAATTTCAGTGACATAAAGGGGTAATCTGAGATGAGCGTTGCAAGTGATTGGAGGACGTTGAACTCTGCGTAAAGCTCATCCTGACCTAGTACACACAGCAAAAAGAGTTACGTAACTGAGCTCTGTTTACGTGAAGATGTCTATCGACCCCAAAATCTATATCATATTTGTGAAAATGAAATCAATATCGAAGACAATTTGGAAAAGTCAACGACAATATCAAAATAACTTGACCGCAAGAATTAGAATTCCATATATAGCAAAAAATTACCTGTTGCGTTGACGCCGTTTTCCTCATCATTTTTGATAAGTGCTTGTCTCATCTCCTCGTCGTCATCGTCGTCGGTGCTTTGACTGTTCCTGGGGGGTGCCAAGCGCTGTCCAAGGGGAACGAAAGGGGAGTAGAACAGTAGCATTATAATCAACGCAAACACTCTCATTTCTGGAGGTCAGCAGTATCCTCCGGATCCCCTCTGGTACGAAGCATCGTACCTACAACACCGGAGAAATTCGCACCGACATAACCAAATCTTCATCGGATCAATATATGCGGGAGGTTTGAGCAAATTCGGCTCTGTGGACGATGGGTCGGGGTTGTTGAAGGTGGGGACTGGACTGCAGGCACCAGGGATGGGCACTTACCAGAGTTCTAATGCATTTGGGCACTTTTGAGCTGACCGAATTGTTTCGAGGCTCAAACACCACTGAGTTCAGGCGGAGGGTGATTCCAGACTGCCAAATAATGAGGGGTTAGGACGCAGACTCCGGCTGGCGGCGGGATGTCTGGAGGGGGTGGCACAGGGCCGGACTACGAAGGGATGGATGCACCGATGAAAGGGGAAGATTCGAACTGTGCGGGCGAAATATCGATTGCGTTTTATAAATTCTTCTAGGGAAAGCGCGACGTTTCGCGCGTATTGGAGTGTCTTCAGGGACTGGATTACTGCATACTTTAATTTTTTCTTAGTAAAAATTAAACAACGTGCGATAATAAACAGCATTTATTAAAAAATATCACATTTAATGGCCAGACAAGAGTTCCAGTTTCGGCTTCAGTTCCATGGGTAGAGTGGCGGTCAGTGGTAGAGAGTCGGTGATGAAAACTGGGTTTCGTATTAAATTCTCTGCAAGATTTTCACTAAAACAACCGAAATCATCTTCACTGTAATCTTACCATAAATAGGATAATCTGCATCGTCAATTCTTCGTCGTTTTTTCTTCAAAATTATCACCACCACAATAATGGCTACTAAAATCGTAACTATCACACCTAGAGCTGCAGGTATTAACACTTTCAGTGGAGTGTTGATGATGGTCCTTCAACAAAAAAATTAATCCTAAGATATAAAAATAACCTACACTAACCTGATCACGGGAATGTCGCTGAAAATACCCCCACAATCCTCAGCAACACAATTTTCCACACAAGTTGTGTTGTCAGTACAAAGTGAAAGAACAGACTTCAGAACACACCTACTATTCATAGCTTCATAGTCTCGAGGACAGTCACGATAAAGACACAGAGCGCGACAAATCGGAACACATTTGTCTTCAAAGTCTGTTCCATATCCATCGTTACACTTACAAGTGTTGGGTTTGACACAGTAACCATTTAAACAAGTGTTATTACAAACAGGATTACACTTAAATTTATCGTTAACATCTGGCACATACCCCTTATTACAAGTACAAGTGTTTGGTGAGCTACATTCAGCATTTACACACTCTTTGCTGCATACAGGATTACAACGATATGTGTTTGTGTTATCTTTGGCGAAAGCAGGAGAACATGAACATGTTTCAGGGGCAGAACACTTGCTGTTAATGCACGGTTTGCTACAAATGGGGTTGCAAATGTTCTTGTTTAAAGAATCTATGCTGAAGCCAGAATTGCAGGAACATGTTTCCGGTAATGTGCACTTGCCGTTTATGCAAGGGTTGGTACACACAGGATTACATAAATATTTATCTTTGGAATCTTTAGTAAAATTAGAGTTACAAGAACACATTTCTGGAGCTGTGCACTCACCGTTCACACAAGCTTTCGAACATATTGGTTTACATAAATATTTATTTTGAGAAACTTTGGTGAAACCAGAGTCACAAGAACATATTTCTGGTGCGGTACATTTGCTATTTATACAAGCTTTACTACATACAGGATTGCACAAATATTTGTTGTTCAGATCTTTCGCGAAACCCCGATTACAAGAACATGTATCTGGGGCGATGCACATACTGTTTACACACATTCTTGTACATATTGGATTACATAAAAATCTATTTTTAAAATCTTTGTAAAATCTTGAATTACAAGAACACGTTTCTGGTGCTGTGCAGTTACTGTTTATACAGGGTTTAGAACACACAGGATTGCAAATATATTTATTTGCAGGATCTTTTGCAAAACCGCTGTTACAAGAACATGTTTCTGGTGCTGAGCATTTACTGTTCACGCATGTTCTACTACAGACAGGATTACATAGATATTTATTTTGCGTATCTTTAGAAAATCCCGAATTACAAGAACACATTTCTGGTGATGTGCATTTACCGTTTACACAGGGTTTAGAACATACTGGATTACAAAGATACTTGTTTGTTGGATCTTTCACAAAGCCGCCGTTACAAGAACATGTTTCTGGTGCTGAACATTTACTATTTACACATGTTCTACTACAGACAGGATTACACAGATATTTATTTTTCGGATCTTTTGAAAATCCGCCATTACAAGAACATGTTTCTGGAGCTGTGCATTTACTGTTTACACAAGGTTTAGAACACACAGGATTGCAAAGATATTTATTTCGTGCATCTTTCGCAAAACCATTGTTACAAGAACATGTCTCCGGTGATGAACATTTACTGTTTACACAGGGTTTAGAGCATACAGGATTACAAAGATATTTATTTCTCGGATCTTTCACAAAGCCGCCGTTGCAAGAACATGTTTCTGGTGCTGAACATCTACTATTTACACATGTTCTTGTACAAGCGGGATTACATAGATATTTATTTTGCGGATCTTTAGAAAATCCTGAATTACAAGAACATGTTTCTGGTGCTGAACATTTACTATTTACACATGTTCTACTACAAACAGGATTACATAGATATTTATTTTGTAGATCTTTAGAAAATCCAGTGTTACAAGAACACATTTCTGGTGCTGTGCATTTACCATTTACACAGGGTTTAGAACACACTGGATTACAAAGATACTTATTTGTCGTATCTTTCACAAAGCCGCCGTTACAAGAACATGTTTCTGGTGCTGAACATCTACTATTTACACATGATCTACTACAGACAGGATTACATAGATATTCATTTCGCGGATCTTTCGCAAAACCATTATTACAAGAACATGTTTCTGGTGCTGAACATTTACTATTTGCACATGTTCTACTACAAACAGGATTACATAGATATTTATTTTGTAGATCTTTAGAAAATCCAGTGTTACAAGAACACATTTCTGGTGCTGTGCATTTACTATTTACACAAGTTTTAGTACAAACGGGATTACACACGTACTTATTTTTGGGATCCTTCGAAAATCCTGCATTACAAGAACATGTTTCTGGAGCCGTGCATTTACTGTTCATACAAAGTTTTGAACATACAGGATTGCAAAGATATTTATTCGCCGCATCTTGCGCAAAACCACTGTTACAAGAACATGTTTCTGGTGCTGAACATTTGCTATTCACACAAGTTTTGGCACAAACGGGATTGCACAGGTACTTATTTTTCAGGTCTTTTAAAAATCCTGCATTGCAAGAACATGTTTCTGGCGCTGTACATTTACTATTCATGCAAGGTTTAGAACATACAGGATTGCAGATATATTTATTTTTCGAATCTTTAGAAAAACCACTATTGCAAGCACATATTTCTGGTGCTGAACATCTACTATTTACACACGTTTTAGTACAAACAGGACTGCAAAGATATTTATTTTTCGAATCTTTGGAAAATCCAGTATTACAAGAACACGTTTCTGGTGACGTACATTTGCTGTTTACACAAGGTTTAGAACATACAGGATTGCAAACATATTTATTCGCAACATCTTTTGCAAAACCACTGTTACAAGAACATGTTTCTGGTGCTGAACATTTACTATTTACACAGGTTTTAGTACAAACAGGATTGCACAGATATTTATTTTTCGAATCTTTGGAATATCCAGTATTGCAAGAACACGTTTCTGGTAACGTACATTTACTATTTACACAGGGTTTAGAACATACAGGATTGCAAACATATTTATTTTTGGGATCCTTTGAAAATCCAGCATTACAAGAACATGTTTCTGGTGCTGAACATTTACTATTTACACAAGTTTTAGTACAAACAGGATTACATAGATATTTATTTTTGGGTTCCTTCGAAAATCCTGCATGACAAGAACATGTTTCTGGTGCTGAACATTTACTATTTACACAAGTTTTAGTACAAACAGGATTACATAGATATTTATTTTTGGGATCCTTCGAAAATCCAGCATTACAAGAACATGTTTCTGGTGCTGAACATTTACTATTTACACAAGTTTTAGTACAAACAGGATTACATAGATATTTATTTTTGGGATCCTTTGAAAATCCTGCATTACAAGAACATGTTTCTGGTGCTGAACATTTACTATTTACACAAGTTTTAGTACAAACAGGATTGCAGAAATATTTATTTTTCGAATCTTTGGAAAAGCCGTTATTACAAGAACACGTTTCTGGTGACGTACATTTACTATTTACGCAGGCTTTAGAACATACAGGGTTGCAAACATATTTATTTTTGGGATCCTTTGAAAATCCTGCATTACAAGAACATGTTTCTGGTGCTGAACATTTACTATTTACACAAGTTTTAGTACAAACAGGATTGCAGAAATATTTATTTTTCGAATCTTTGGAAAATCCGTTATTACAAGAACACGTTTCTGGTGACGTACATTTACTATTTACACAGGCTTTAGAACATACAGGATTGCAAACATATTTATTTTTGGGATCCTTTGAAAATCCTGCATTACAAGAACATGTTTCTGGTGCTGAACACTTACTATTTACACAAGTTTTAGAACAAACAGGATTGCAAAGATATTTATTTTTTAAATCTTTTGAAAATCCCGAAGTACAAGAACACGTTTCTGGCGCTGTGCATTTGCTATTAACACAAGCTTTAATACAAACTGGGTTACACGAATATTTATTTTTCGGGTCTTTAGCGAAACCAGTGTTACAAGAACACGTTTCTGGTGCCGAACATTTACTATTTGAGCAAGTTTTACTACATACGGGATTACACACATATTTATTTTTCGAATCCTTAGAAAAACCAGCATTGCAGGAACATATTTCTGGAGCTGTGCATTTACCATTGACACACGATTTGCTACAAACCGGATTGCACAAATACTTATTTCTAGAATCTTTGGCAAAACCGGAATTACAAGAACATGTTTCTGGTCCCGAACATTTACTATTGACACATGTTTTACTACAAACTGGGTTGCACAAGTTCTTGTTTCTCGCATCTTTGACATAACCTGCGTTACATGAACATGTTTCTGGTGCCGTACACTTCGCATTAACACAACCTTTACCACAAACCGGATTACAATTGTACTTGTTTTGAGGGTTTTTCGCGAAACCAGAATTGCAAGAACATGTTTCTGGTGCTGTACATTTACTGTTAACGCAAGGTTTACTACACTTGGGGTTACACACTAAGCGGTTTCTGGGATCTGGAACGTAACCAGGGTTACAAGAACACTTATTGGCGCCCGCACATTTTCCATTAGTGCAGGGTTTACTACAAACCGGGTTACACTGGTACGGATTTTTACTATCACGAACAAACCCGACGTTACAAGAACACTTTTCTATACCCACACAGTTACCATTGATGCAGTTTTTCGAACACATTTTTCTACAAAGGTACTTGTTTTTTGGATCTAGAACAAGCCCTGCGTTACAACGACAAGTCTCGGGTTGCACACAGATGCCATTCTCACAGCGTTTACTACATCTAGGGTTACACTGGTACTTGTTTTTGGGATCTTTGTCGTGACGAGCAAGACAAGAACATGTTTCAGGAGCCGTACACGTGCTGCGAACACAGGGTTTGCTACATTTAGGGACACACTTGTGTTTGATTCGAGGGTCTTTAGTGAAGCCGGGGTTACAGGTACAGGTTCCTGGTGCAGTACACTTACTGTTGACGCATAATGGGGAGCAAATGGGTTCGCAAAGGTACTTATCTTTCAAATTTCTTCTGAAGCTATTGTTGTTACAGGTGCAGGTTTCTGGTGATGTACACCGACCGTTGATGCACGGTTTGGAACATTTGGGGATACACAGGTACTTGTTTTTGGGGTCTTTGGTATATCCGGGGTTGCACGAGCAAGTTTCGGGGGCTGTACATTTTCCGTTGAAGCATTTTTTTGAACAGTGGGGAATGCAGTGGTTTTTGCTTAGTTTCACGAAGCCTTTGCAACATTCGTTGGTTACAACGTCCTCAGTGTATGACTAGAGAACTAATTAAAAGACGATTTATATTTTTTTTGTGAAACTTACTTCGACTCGATATTTGGTGAGACGTCTAACGGGACACCATGGCAAAGGACGTGGTCCACAAGGTACTCGAATTGTAATGAAGTATGGCACATTTCGGGTTTTTTTTACTCTGGCGAGACTTTGCGGGTGAAATGAATAAATATTAAACGTTTTACTTACTTTATCTTTTTCGGGCAAATGCCATTTTTTTGTTGTTGGGTAAAATTTGTGCACAACGTAACCACAATCAAAAATATAATTAGAACGTTCATGTTTGTTTTGCGATAAATCGCTTATGAAGGTTGCTGAAAGCTAAATTATGTCTTATATGTGGTGGAGTTATCAGCGGATGCGAAGATAGTTGGGATGCACCATATCGAAATCGAAAAATGTAAAAACCATTTGATTTTGGGAAAGAGGGGTGAGTCACTTTTCGTTTCAACAAAAATTCCATTTGCGTCTGAGGAATGTACAAAGTGCCAAAGGGCTGATTGTAACTGGCCACGAAAATGAAACTAAAATTAAAAACAAAAAAGATTGGCGGAATAATGATTACTAAATTGGTACTAATTTCTACCCTACCTGGGTCTCCCATCACCTCTCGACTAGAGCTAGAATTGAAACTTTTGGCATCCAAATTTTTGGTTTAAATTCAAAATTGTAGGACATTTAACAGTTTAACTTTGAAATTCCAAAATCAAATGCTTTGAAACCTTGCGAATATAACAATTTTTTAATTTCTCAATTTTTAGAATTTTCAATTTTTCGACCTTTCGATTTCTCGATTTTTCCACTTTCGATTTCTGAATTTTTAGATGTTTCCGTTTTCGAAAAAGAGAAAAAAACGTTTCGAATCTTCAATTTTTC
This sequence comes from Zophobas atratus, assembly GCA_022388445.1. NCBI lineage: Eukaryota > Metazoa > Arthropoda > Insecta > Coleoptera > Tenebrionidae > Zophobas > Zophobas atratus. Next base: position 7,539,971 of record CM039450.1, read on the forward strand.
GATTTCTCGTTTAATTGCTTTAATTATTATTATTTCTTAAGTAAAAATGAAACAAAGTGAAATAAATAGCATTTATTAAAAAATATCACATCTATTTTCCAGGCAAGAGTTCCAGTTTCGGGTTCAGTTCCATGGGTAGAGTGGCGGTCAATGGTAGAGTGTCGGTGACGAAAACTGGGTTTCGTATTAAATTCTCTGCAAGATTTTCACTAAAATAACTTAAATCATCTCCCCTCTAATTTTACCATCAATAGGATATTCTGAATCGTCAATTCTTCGTCGTTTTTTCTTCAAAATTATCATCACCACAATAATGGCTACTAAAATTGTAACTATCACACCTAGAGCTGCAGGTATTAACACCTTCAGTGGAGTATTGATGATGGTCCTTAAACAAAAAAATTAATCCTAAGATATAAAAATAACCTACACTAACCTGATCACGGGAATGTCGCTGAAAATACCCCCACAATCCTCAGCAACAGAATTTTCCACACAAGTTGTATTGTCAGTACAAAGTGAAAGAACAGACTTCAGAACACACCTATTATTCATAGCTTCATAGTCTCGAGGACAGTCACGATAAAGACAGAGAGCGCGACAAATCGGAACACATTTGTCTGCAGAGTCTGTTCCAAACCCATCGTTACACTTACAAGTGTTGGGTTTGAAACAGTAACCATTTAAACAAGTGTTATTACAAACAGGATTACACTTAAATTTATCGTTAACGTCTGGCACATACCCCTCATTACAAGTACAAATGTTTGGTGAGGTACATTCCGCATTAACACAAACTTTGCTACATACAGGGTTACAAAGATATTTGTTCGTGTTATCTTTGGCGAAACCAGGCTAACATGAACATGTTTCAGGGGCGGAACACTTGCTGTTAATGCACGGTTTGCTACAAATGGGGTTGCAAATGTGCTTGTTTAAAGAATCTGTACTGAAGCCAGAATTGCAGGAACATGTTTCGGGTAATGTGCACTTGCTGTTTATACAAGGGTGAGTACACACAGGGTTACATGAATAACTATCTTTGGAATCTTTGCTAAAATTGGATTTACAAGAACAGGTTTCTGGAGCTGTGCATTTACCGTTTATACAAACTTTCGAACATATCGGATTACATAAATATTGATTTTGCGAATCTTTAGAAAATCCAGAATAACAAGAACATGTTTCTGGTGCTGTGCATTTACTGTTTACACAGGGTTTAGAACATACTGGATTACAAAGGTACTTATTTGTTGGATCATTCACAAAGCCGCTATTACAAGAACATGTTTCTGGTGCTGAACATTTACTGTTTATACATGATTTAGAGCATATAGGATTGCACGTATATTTATTTTTCGGATCTTTTGAGTGACCCGTGTTACAAGAACATGTTTCTGGTGCTGAGCATATACTATTTACACAAGTCTTAGTACAAACAGGATTACACAGATATTTATTTTCGGGATCCTTCGAAAATCCTTCATTACAAGAACATGTTTCTGGAGCCGTGCATTTACTGTTCATACAAGGTTTAGAACATACAGGATTGCAAAGATATTTATTCGCCGCATCTTTCGCAAAACCACTGTTACAAGAACATGTTTCTGGTGCTGAGCATATACTATTTACACAAGTTTTAGTACAAACAGGATTACACAGATACTTATTTTTGGGATCTTTCGAAAATCCTGCATTACAAGAACATGTTTCTGGAGCCGTACATTTACTGTTCGTACAAGAATTAGAACATACAGGATTGCAAAGATATTTATTCGCCGCATCTTTCGCAAAACCACTGTTACAAGAACATGTCTCCGGTGCTGAACATTTACTATTTACACAAGTTCTAGTACAAACAGGATTACACAGATAATTATTTTTGGGATCTTTCGAAAATCCTGCATTACAAGAACATGTTTCAGGAGCCGTGCATTTACTGTTGATGCAAATTTTAGAACACACAGGATTGCAAATATATTTATCAGCCGAGTCTTTCGCAAAACGGCTATTACAAGAACATGTTTCTGGTGCTGAACATTTACTATTTACACAAGTTTTAGTACAAACAGGATTACACAGATAATTATTTTCGGAATCCTTCGAAAATCCTGTATTACAGGAACATGTTTCTGGAGCCGTGCATTTACTGTTCATGCAAATTTTAGAACACACAGGATTGCAAATATATTTATCAGCCGAGTCTTTTGCAAAACCGCTATTACAAGAACATGTTTCTGGTGCTGAACATTTACTATTTACGCAAATTTTAGTACAAACAGGATTACACAGATAATTACTTTCGGAATCCTTCGAAAATCCTGTGTTACAAGAACATGTTTCTGGAGCCGTGCATTTACTGTTCCTGCAAATTTTAGAACACACAGGATTGCAAATATATTTATCAGCAGAGTCTTTTGCAAAACCGCTATTACAAGAACATGTTTCTGGTGCTGAACATTTACTATTTACACAAGTTTTAGTACAAACAGGATTACACAGATAATTATTTTCGGAATCCTTCGAAAATCCTGTATTACAAGAACATGTTTCTGGAGCCGTGCATTTACTGTTCATGCAAGATTTAGAACATACAGGATTACAACTATATTTATTCGTCGCATCTTTTGCAAAACCACTATTACAAGAACATGTTTCTGGTGCTGAGCATATATTATTTACACAAGTCTTAGTACAAACAGGATTACACAGATAATTATTTTTGGGATCTTTCGAAAATCCTGCATTACAAGAACATGTTTCTGGAGCCGTACATTTACTGTTCGTACAAGAATTAGAACATACAGGATTGCAAAGATATTTATTCGCCGCATCTTTCGCAAAACCACTGTTACAAGAACATGTCTCCGGTGCTGAACATTTACTATTTACACAAGTTCTAGTACAAACAGGATTACACAGATAATTATTTTTGGGATCTTTCGAAAATCCTGCATTACAAGAACATGTTTCAGGAGCCGTGCATTTACTATTCGTGCAAATTTTAGAACACACAGGATTGCAAATATATTTATCTGCCGAGTCTTTCGCAAAACCGCTATTACAAGAACATGTTTCTGGTGCTGAACATTTACTATTTACACAAGTTTTAGTACAAACAGGATTACACAGATAATTATTTTCGGAATCCTTCGAAAATCCTGTATTACAAGAACATGTTTCTGGAGCCGTGCATTTACTGTTCATGCAAATTTTAGAACACACAGGATTGCAAATATATTTATCAGCCGAGTCTTTTGCAAAACCGCTATTACAAGAACATGTTTCTGGTGCTGAACATTCACTATTTACTCAAATTTTAGTACAAACAGGATTACACAGATAATTACTTTCGGAATCCTTCGAAAATCCTGTGTTACAAGAACATGTTTCTGGAGCCGTGCATTTACTGTTCATGCAAATTTTAGAACACACAGGATTGCAAATATATTTATCAGCAGAGTCTTTTGCAAAACCGCTATTACAAGAACATGTTTCTGGTGCTGAACATTTACTATTTACGCAAATTTTAGTACAAACAGGATTACACAGATAATTACTTTCGGAATCCTTCGAAAATCCTGTGTTACAAGAACATGTTTCTGGAGCCGTGCATTTACTGTTCATGCAAGGTTTAGAACATACAGGATTACAACTATATTTATTCGTTGCATCTTTTGCAAAACCACTATTACAAGAACATGTTTCTGGTGCTGAGCATATACTATTTACACAAGTCTTAGTACAAACAGGATTACACAGATACTTATTTTCGGGGTCTTTCGAAAATCCTGCATTACAAGAACATGTTTCTGGAGCCGTGCATTTACTGTTCATACAAGGTTTAGAACATACAGGATTGCAAAGATATTTATTCGCCGCATCTTTCGCAAAACCACTGTTACAAGAACATGTTTCTGGTGCTGAGCATATACTATTTACACAAGTTTTAGTACAAACAGGTTTACACAGATACTTATTTTCGGGGTCTTTCGAAAATCCTGCATTACAAGAACATGTTTCTGGAGCCGTGCATTTACTGTTCATGCAAGATTTAGAGCATACAGGATTACAAATATATTTATTCGTCGCTTCTTTCGCAAAACCACTGTGACAAGAACATGTTTCTGGTGCCGAACATTTACTATTTACACAAGTTTTAGAACATACAGGATTACAAAGATATTTATTCCCTGCGTCTTTCGCAAAACCACTATTACAAGAACATGTTTCTGGTGCTGAGCATTTACCGTTCACACAAGTTTTAGTACAAACTGGATTGCACAAATACTTATTTCTAGAATCTTTCGCGAAACCAGAATTACAAGAACACGTTTCTGGTGCAGTACATTTACTGTTGACGCATAATGGGGAGCAAATGGGCTCGCAAAAGTACTTATCTTTCAAATTTCTTCTAAAGTTTGTGTTGCAGGTGCAGGTTTCTGGTGAAGTACACCGGCCGTTGATGCACGGTTTGGAACATTTGGGGATACACAGGTACTTGTTTTTGACGTCTTTGATATATCCGGCGTTGCAAGAGCAAGTTTCGGGGCTGTACATTCTCCGTTGACACATTTTTTTGAACAGTGGGGGATGCAGTGGTTTTTGCTTTGTTTCACGTATCCTGTGCAACATTCGTTGATTACGACGTCCTCAGTGTATGTCTAGAGAGGTAGTTAAGTGACGATTTATTATTTTTTTTTTTAGTAAAACTTACTATGACCCAATATTGGGGTCCACCATCACACCATGGGGCACATTCCGTCATTTGGGTTTTTTGTACTCTGAGGAAACCTTGCGAGTGAAATAAATAAATATTAAACAGTTTACTTACTCAATCTTTTTTGGACAAATGCCATTTTTTTGTTGCTGGCTAAAATTTGCGCACAACGTAACCACAATCAAAAATATAATTAGAACGTTCATGTTCGTTTTGCGATGAATTGCTTACGAAGGTTGCTGGAAGCTAAGTTATGTCTTATATGTGGTGCAGTTATCAGCGGATGCAAAGTTATCGAATTCGAAAACTGTAAAAACCATTTAATTGTGACGAAAGAGAGGTGGGTTAATTTCAGTTTCAACAAAAATTCCATTTGCGAAAATTAAAAACAAAAATAGATTGGGGAATAATGATTACTCACTAGGTACTAATTTCTACCCTTCCTGCGTCACCCATCACCTCCCGTCTACAGCCTCAATTGAGTGACGTGGAAGAAAGTTATGTCTAGGTTCGGGTGGTTTCCCGTTTCCGTTTGTCTGTCATCTGGGTCAATTTTTATTAGATAGATAAGCTCCGAAATTTGAATACATTTACTGTTATTTAAAAATCCTAAATTGTATGACATGTTTTGTTCAAATTTTACAAAACGTTTTAAGGTTATTAGAAACATGGTAAATCGTTGATCAAGATCTATTCATGCCATCTCCAGGAATTGTTGATGCTATTTTGTAGTTTTTTGAATAAATGTTATTTATATGTTAAAAAGTAACAGGCTTGAAATTGTGATTTATGAATCCGTGTTGAATTTTTATCCTAGACGTCGAGATTTTTGGGAAAAAATTCAAAATTGTAATGATAATAATTTTTTCAACTTTTGGTTTTTCAGTTTTCTCGTTTAATTAATTTTTTGATTTTCTCATTGCTCGATTTCCCGACTTTTCAGTGTTTTAGTTTTTCAATTGTTCAATTTTCAGGTTTTTGATTTTTCAAATTTTCAACTTCAATTTTTTTTACTTTTCGATTTTCCAAGTTTTTATTCTTCCAGTTCTCAATTTTTCGATCTCTAAGTTTTTGGATTTTTCAATTCTTCGATTTTAAAGTTTTCAATTTTTGACGTTCCTAAATTTTCGACTTTTCCAATTCTCGATTTTTCACTTTTTCGATTATTCAATTTTTCGATCTGTCAGCTTTTGGATTTTTCAATTTTACGGTTCATTTCTTTTTATTCCATTTTTCAATGTTTTTATGTTTCACTTTTGGGTTTTTTTCATTCTTCATTTCTTCAGTTTTCTTCAACTTCTCAATTCTTCAACTTTTAAATTTTTTGGTTACTCAATTTTTCGACATTTCAGTGTTGGGATTTTTCAGTTTTTTGATTCTTCATTTTCTCAGTTCTTCAGAATTTCAAATTTTCGATTTCTCGATTTTCTTTTCGTTCAGTTTTACGATTTTTCAATTTTTTGATTGTTTATTTTTTGGATTATTAAGTTTTTCGATTTTAAAGTTTTCAATTTTTGACGTTTCTAAATTTTCGATTTTTTGATTTCTAATTTTTCTCTTTCAGTTTTTTCAATTCTTCTTTCGGCTTTTTTCCCGATTTTTCAATTTTTCGCTTTTCAGGTTTTTGATTTTTTAATGTTCAGATTTTTCAACTTGTCGATTTTTCACTTTTTCGAGTTTGAGTTTTTTTTTCAATTTTTCCCTTTACAAATTTTTCGATTTTCCAATTTTTCGATATTTCATTTTTGGGTTTCTCCAGTTTTTTTATTTTTCATGTTTTAGATTCTTCAATACCTCAGTTTTACAATTTTTGCGTTTCTCGTTCAATTTTTCTATTAGGTACCCAATGTTTCGATTCTTCAATTTCTCAGTTCTTCAAAATTTCAAATTTTGTATTTCTCGATTACTTCATTTTTGATTTCTCAATTTTCCTTTGTTTCAGTTTTATGATTTTTTGATTTTTCGATTCTTCAATCTTTCAATTTTTCAATTTTTCAATTTTTGACGTAAAATTTTCAATTTTTTGAATTCTCAACTTCTAGCTTAATAAATATTTGATTTTCCCATTTCTCGAAATTGATTTTTCACTGTTTCTATTTTTCAGTTTTTCAATTACTCATTTACTCGATTTTTTATTTTTTTAAGTTTTTAAATTTGTGACATTTATAAATACTCAATTTTTCGATTTCTCAATTTCTCGTTTAATTAATTTTTTGATTTTCTCATTGCTCGATTTCCCGACTTTTGAATGTTTTAGTTTTTCAATTGTTCAATTTTCAGGTTTTTGATGTTTCAAATTTTCAACTACAATTTTTGACTTGTCGATTTCCCAAGTTCTTCCAGTTCTCAATTTTTCGATCTCTGAGTTTTTGGATTTTTCAATTCTTCGATTTTAAAGTTTTCAATTTTTGACGTTCCTAAATTTTCGATTTCTTGTTTAATTAGTTTTTGATTTTTCAATTTTTCGACTTTTCCAATTCTCGAATTTTCACTTTTTCGATTATTCAATTTTTCGATTTGCCAGCTCTTGGATTTTTCAATTTTACGGTTCATTACTTTTTATTCCATTTATCAATGTTTTGATGTTTTATTTTTGGGTTTTTTCAGTTTTTTTATTCTTCATTTTTTCAATTTTCTTCAACTTCTCAATTTTTCAACTTTTCAATTTTTTGATTACTCAATTTTTCGAAATTTCAGTGTTAGGGTTTTTCAGGTTTTTGATTCTTCATTTTCTCAATTCTTCAGAATTTGAAATTTTCGATTTCTCGATTTTCTTTTCGTTGAGTTTTACGATTTTTCAATTTTTTTATTGTTTATTTTCTGGATTAAGTTTTTCGATTTTAAAGTTTTCAATTTTTGAAGTTTCTAAATTTTCGATGTTTTGATTTTTAATTTCTCGTTTAATTGATTTTTTGATTTTCCCATTTGTCGATTTCTCCGCTTTTCAATGTCTCCGCTTCCAGTTTTTTCAATTCTTCTTTCGGCATTTTTTTCTCGATTTTTCAATTTTTACAAATTTTTCGATTTTCCAATTTTTCGATATTTCATTTTTGGGTTTCTCCAGTTTTTTTATTTTTCATGTTTTAGATTCTTTAATAGCTCAGTTTTACAATTTTTGGGTTTCTCGTTCAAATTTTCAATTAGGTACTCAATGTTTCGATTCTTCAATTTCTCAGTTCCCCAAAATTTCAAATTTTGTATTTCTCGATTTCTTCATTTTCGATTTCTCAATTTTCCTTTGTTTCAGTTTTATGATTTTTTGACTTTTCGATTTCCCAAGTTTTTATTCTTCCAGTTCTCAATTTTTCGATCTCTAAGTTTTTGCATTTTTCAATTCTTCGGCTTTTAATTTTTTTTTGACGTTCCTAAATTTTCGAGTTCTTGTTTAATTAGTTTTTGATTTTTCAATTTTTCGACTTTTCCAATTCTCGATTTTTCACTTTTTCGATTATTCAATTTTTCGATCTGCCAGCTTTTGGATTTTTCAATTTTACGGTTCATTACTTTTTATTCCATTTTCAATGTTTTGATGTTTCACTTTTGGGTTTTTTCAGTTTTTTTATCCTTCATTTTTTCAATTTTCTTCAACTTCTCAATTTTTCAACTTTTCAATTTTTTGATTACCTGCTCAATGTTTCGATATTTCAGTGTTAGGAGTTTTCAGTTTTTTGATTCTTCATTTTCTCAATTCTTCAGAATTTCAAAGTTTGGATTTCTCGATTTTCTTTTCGTTCAGTTTTACGATTTTTCAATTTTTTATTGTTTATTTTTTGGATCATTACGTTTTTCAATTTTAAAGTTTTCAATTTTTGACGTTTCTAAATTTTCGATTTTTTGATTTCTAATTTCTCTGTTTCAGTTTATTCAATTCTTCTTTCGGCTTTTTTTCTTGATTTTTCAATTTTTCACTTTACAAATTTTTCGATTCTCCAATTTTTCGATATTTCATTTTGGGTTTCTCCAGTTTTTTTTATTTTTCATGTTTTAGATTATTTAATACATCAGTTTTACAATTCTTGGGTTTCTCGTTCAATTTTTCATTGGTACTCAATGTTTCGATTCTTCAATTTCTCAGTTCTCCAAAATTTTAATTTTGTATTTCTCGATTTCTTCATTTTCGATTTTTCAATTTCCCTTTGTTTAATTTTTGATTTTTATTTTTTTTGATTCTCCATTTTTAGATTTTTTCATTTTCATTTTTTGAGTTCAAATTTTCAATTTTTTTGAATTCTAAAGTTTCTATTTTAATTCAATTTTGATTTTCTACATTTCTCGATTATTGATTTTAAGTTTGTTTCTGATTTGATTCCATTGCATTTCTTTCAATGTTCGCTTCATTTTTTCGATTTTTTTCATTTTTTTAAGTTTTTCAATTTTTACTCAATTCTTCAATTTTTCGATTTTCATTTTGTTTCTCAGTTTTTATTATTCATGTTTGATTCTTCATTGCTCAGTTTCAATTTTTGTTCTCGTTCAATTTTTAGAACTCAATTTTCGATTTTCAATTTCTCAGTTCAAATTTTCAATTTGTTTTTGATTCTTCATATTTTCAATTCTTTTCAATTTTTGACTTTTCGATTTCCCAAGTTTTTATTCTTTCAGTTCTCAATTTTTCGATCTCTAAGTTTTTGCATTTTTCAATTCTTCGTTTTAAATTTTTTTTTGACGTTCCAATTTCTCGATTTCATTCGACTTTTTCGATTGTATCAATTTTTCGATCTGCCACTTTTGGATTTTTCAATTTTACGGTTCATCACTTTTTATTCCATTTTCAATGTTTTGATGTTTCACTTTTGGGTTTTTTTCAGTTTTTTTATTCTTCATTTTTTCAATTTTCTTCAACTTCTCAATTTTTCAACTTTTCAATTTTTTGGTTACTCAATTTTTCGAATTTCAGTGTTGGATTTTTCAGTTTTTTGATTCTTCATTTTCTCATTCTTCAGAATTTCAAATTTCGATTTCTCGATTTTCTTTTCGTTCAGTTTTACGATTTTTCAATTTTTTGATTGTTTATTTTTTGGATTATTAAGTTTTTCGATTTTAAAGTTTTCAATTTTTGACATTTCTAAATTTTCGATTTTTTGATTTCTAATTTTCTCTTTCAGTTTTTTCAATTCTTCTTTCGGCTTTTTCCCGATTTTCAATTTTCGCTTTTTGTTTTGATTTTTTATGTTCAATTTTTCACTTGTCGATTTTCACTTTCGTTGAGTTTTTTAATTTTTCGATTTCAATTTCTCTTACTAATTTTCGATTTCAAATTTCGATATTTCATTTTTGGGTTTCTCCAGTTTTTTTATTTTTCATGTTTTAGATTCATTTAATTACATCAGTTTTACAATTTTGGGTTTCTCGTTCAATTTTTCAGTTAATACTCAATGTTTCGATTCTTCAATTTCTCAGTTCTGCAAAAATTTTAATTTTGTATTTCTCAATTTCTTCATTTTCGATTTCTCAATTTTCCTTTGTTTAATTTTATGATTTTTGATTTTTGATTTTCATTTTTTTTCATTTTTCAATTTTTGACGTTGCTAAATTTTCTATTTTTTGAGTTCTCAATTTCTAGTTTAATTAATATTTGATTTTCCCATTTCTCGAAATATTGACTTTTCAGTGTTTCTATTTTTCAGTTTTTCAATTACTCATTTACTCGATTTTTCAATTTTTTAAGTTTCATGATTCTGATATTGCAATTTTTCAATTTTTCAATTCGATTTTTCTAGATGTTTATGTATCGATTTCTCAATGTTTCAATATTTCGATTTGTAGGTTTTTTGATTTTTCGATTTTTGGATTTTCCAATTTTTCGATGTTTTGATCTTTAAATTTTTCGATTTCCCAATTTTTCGAAAATTAAGTAATTTCTGAATTTATCGTTTTTTTTAATTTTTCAATTTTTCACTTTACAAATTTTTCAATTTTTCGATTTTTCATTTTTGGGTTTCTCCAGTTTTTTTATTTTTCATGTTTTAGATTCTTTAATTCCTCAGTTTTACAATTTTTGGGTTTCTCGTTCAATTTTTCAGGTAAATACTCAATGTTTCGATTCCTCAATTTCTCAGTTCTGCAAAAATTTAAAATTTTGTATTTCTCGATTTCTTCATTTTCGATTTCTCAATTTTCCTTTGTTTTAGTTTTATGATTTTTTGATTTTTCGATTTTTCAGTTTTTCAATTTTTGACGTTGCTAAATTTTCTATTTTTTGAGTTCTCAATTTCCAGTTTAATTAATATTTGATTTTCCCATTTCTCGAAATATTGACTTTTCAGTGTTTCTATTTTTCAGTTTTTCAATTACTCATTTACTCGATTTTTCAATTTTTTAAGTTTCATGATTCTGATATTGCAATTTTTCAATTTTTCAATTCGATTTTTCTAGATTTTTATATATCGATTTCTCAATGTTTTAATATTTCGATTTGTAGGTTTTTTGATTTTTCGATTTTTGGATTTTCCAATTCTTCGAAAATTAAGTAATTTCTCAATTTCTGTTTTTTTTTGTTTTTTCAGTTTTCTCGGTTGTTCAATTTGGTGATTTCTGAAATTTTTGCTTTGTCGAATTTTCAATTCTTGAGTTATTGGATTTTTCAATTTTTCGAGTTTCAGGTTTTTGATTTTGCTTTTTTCGATTTTTCGACTTCTCGAATTCTCGATTTTTCAATTTTTCGATGTTTCAGTTTTGGGATTTCTCGATTTTTGACGTTTTGATTGCAGTTTTTCGAATTTAGATTTTTCAATCTTTTCATTCTTCAGGTTTTCTATCCATCAGATTTCCGATTTTTAAATTTTTCGATTTTTCGCGAAATTTCAACTTTTCGATTTACGATTAATCAATCGATTTTTCGATTTCTCGATTTCTCGATTTTTCAGTGTATTAATTTTACAGTTTTCCGATTTTCCAATTTTTTTGATTTCTCAGGTTTTTGATTCTTCAATTTTTCGATTTTTTATTTTTTTTTTTTAATTTTTACTATTCTACTTTTCAATGTCTCAATTTTTCAACGTAGTTTTGGTATTTTTCAATATTTCGATTTTTTCAATTTTAGATTTTTCGATTTTTCAATATTTTAATTTTTCAATTATTTAAATTTTAGATTATTTGATTTCTCGATTTTCTTTCGTTTTTTCCACTTTGTCAATTTTTCCAATTTTTAATTTTAGATTTTTCAATTTTTTGATGTTTCGATTTATTGAGTTTTCGATTTTTCGGTTTTTAATTTTTTATTTGATTTCTCGGTTTATCTCTATAAACCGAGAAATCAAATAAAAAATTTACAGATTTTTCGAATTTTTAAATTTTAGATCTTTTAGTTTTTTGTTGTTTTATTTTTCATTTTGTTGAAATTTCGATGTTTCGATTTTTTCGTTGTTTAATTTATCGATTATTCGATCTTTCAATGTTTCGATTTATCGATTTTTTTTGTTTAAAATTGTTCAATTTTTCAATTTTTCCGCTTCCCGACTTTTCGATTTCTCGATCTTGTGGTTTCCATGTTTCACTATTTGAATTTTCCGATTTCTCGGCTTTTAGATTTTTCTATGTTTCAGTTTTTCGATCTTTCAATTTTTCAATTTTTGCGATTTTTTAAATTTTGGAAATACGATTCCTTGATTTCTCGGTTTTTCGATTCTTCGTCTTTTCGATTTTTTTAAGTTTTCGATGTCTTGACTCTCGGTTATTTGATTTAAAAAATTTTCCAGCTTTTGGACTTTTAGATGTCTCGATTTTCCAAGTTTTCTATTTTGGAATCTTTTCAATTTCAAATCAAAAATCTCAATAACGGTACTCCAGTGTTTTATTGTTAGTAAGTATTACACCGCTCGTGTCGGAATTGACATAGGTGCCCTTCCTGAAATAATGTCAGAAATCTCGCTAGAAACACAACCTTCGACCAATTTCTGCTTTCAACATATGCAATCTATGCACAATTTTGCGCATATTTTCAGTATAAGCGAATTATGAACTTTCAAGCTCGATTGAAACTCGCTAGAGTGGTGCTCCGTAGAAAATTACTCTCCATTGCACCGGTAAAATCAATTTATTATTGTCCATACTGCAAAGCTCGATATCATAATCAACTTTTTCCAGGAAGCGAGCGTTGGCGCCGATAATTAAATCTGGAACGTTCTTATATGCAGCATATATGATTCATTTATAGATTTAAACAAGTCCGGCTCGGAATTTTCGAACACACATGGCCATTGGAACCCGAACGAGTGGAAACTTGAGCTTTTAAATTATTAGTGCATAAATTAATTTGTACTGGACATAAAACAAAAGACGAATTTGATGCGTGTCCACCGATGCACGACGGATAAATGCAGGTGTTTTCTATTGAAAGGAATTCCAGAAGCGTGAATTTTGGTGGCATTGTTAAAGCGTAATACTGAAACCCTGAAAACCTGTCTAACAGTGTGGAATGGGCTAGGTTTACAATCAATAAACTGTGCTTCTACAACTACTATATTTTTTGGTACAACACACATTTAGAAAAAGGTTCATTCCATGAACCACACCACTTCTTCCTACTTAGTTCTCGATCTGCTCAGGAATCAGCTCAAAGTGCATCAGCGGCGACCTCTTCAGCCTCCTCACGCACCTATTGCTCCCCTTCGCCTCCTTAACGAACCCAGGATTACAAATACAGAAGTTGGGGGCGTACAAGAACCATTTTCGCATCCTCCGGGACAATGAGCGACGCATCGGTTGCTCTGAGGGTTCGTCGGGTCCACGACGTACCCTTTCTTACAAGTGCAGGTATTGGGGGCAGTGCACTCCGCGTTGAGACAAGGGTCCCGGCAATGGGGCTCGCAAATTGTACCTGTTTTATCCAGGGTCCATCCAGATTCGCAACTACAGACACCCGGACCTGTGCAACGCCCGTTCTTGCATCCACGTGGACACTCAGCCACGCAGGAGTTTTGTACCATTTTGAACCCAGGCTTGCAGGAGCATTTGTTGGGGCCGATGCACGTGCCGCCGCCACAGCCGCCTTCGCAGTGGTATTCGCATTTGTTGGTGTTGCGGCTTAGGGAGAAGCTGGAACAAAATAGTACAAAGTCACTATCATGGTGGCACAAAATCAATAACTTAAGGGGGGTGTCTGCTTCAATTTTAGCATTTTACTAAAGTCCATTCTGTCATTTCCAAATTTTACAAGAGTACATTTTTTTTTTCAATTTTATAAAATAACATACTCCACTTGTGGTTTATGATTGGGCCTTGAGTTTTTACCATAGGCATCATTTGGAGGAAAAATCAAAATTGTATAATAGCATTTTACAATTTAAGTTTGAAATTGTAAAATCGAATGCTTTGAAAGCATACAGACGTTTTAAATCGTTAATCAAAATTCGTGTTCTAGACATCGAGATTTCTGAAAAAAATCAAAATTTTATAACAATTTTTTATTTTTTTTTTCGATTTCTCAGGTTACTGTTTCTTCAATTTTTCGATTTTTTAAATTTTAGATGTTTCTAGTTTTCGATTTTTCGATGTCTCAATTTTTCAATGTTTCAGTTTTGGAATTTTTCAATTTTTTGATTTATTGATTTAACAGTTTTTCGATATATCTTTCTGTTTTGGTAGTTTTCAATATTTCGATTTTTTCAATTTTAGATTTTTAGATGTTTCAATCCTTTGATTTTTCGATATAGTAATTTTTCGAATGTTCAAGTTTTAGATTTTTCGATTTCTCGATTTTCGAGTTTCCATTTGTCAAGTTTTCCAATATTTTGATTTTAGATTTTTCAATTTCTTGTTGTTTAGATTTTTCAATTTGGAGATTTTTAAAATTTTTGATTTTCGACTTTAGATTTTTTAATCTTTTCATACTTCAGGTGTTCTATCCATCAAATTTCCTATTTTAAAATTTTTCGATTTTTCGCGAAATTTCAACTTTTCGTTTCTCGATTAATCAATTTTTCGATTTCTCGAGTTCTCGACTTTTCAATGTTCGATTTCTAGACTTCTCGATTTCTCGATTTGTCAGTTTTTTAATTTTACAGTTTTCCGATTTTCCAATTTTTTTGATTTCTCAGGTTTTTGATTCTTAAATTTTTCGATTTTTTAAATTTTCTAAAAATTTTTATTATTCGACTTTTCAATGTCTCAATTTTTCAATTTGTTGATTTTTCGATTTATTGAGCTTTCGAATTTTCGACTACTTGGTTTAGATCTTTCAATTTGGAGATTCTTTTAAATTTTTGATTTTTAAATTTTTGAATTTTTCGGTTTTTAAATTTTTCAATTGTTTAGTTTTTCGATTTCTGGATTTACTGAGATTTCGATGTTTCGAATTTTCGATGGTTCAATTTCCCGATTTTTTCATTTTTCAATTTTTGGATTTTTCGATTTATCGATTTTTTAAATTTAAAATTTTTCAATTTCTTAATTATGTAATTATTTTTAGATTTTGCACTAGATTTCGATTTTTGATTTTTCGATTCATAGATTTTTGGATTTTCCCATTTCTCGAGTTCTCGACTTTTCGATGTCTCAATGCTTCGATTTTTCAATTTTTCAATATTTTAATTTTTTGACTTTTAAATTTTAGATTTTTCGAATTCTAGATTTTCCAGTTCTTTCATTTTTTCCATTTTGTCAATTTTTCCAATTTCTTAATTTTCGATTTTTCAATTTGTTGATTTTTCGATTTATTGAGCTTTCGATTTTTCGACCACTTCGTTTAGATCTTCCAATTTGGAGATTCTTTAAATTTTTGAATTTTTCGGTTTTTAAAGTTTCCAATTGTTCGGTTTTTCGATTTCTGAATTTATTGAGATTTCGATGTTTCGAATTTTCGATGGTTCATTTTCCCGATTTTTTCATTTTTCAATTTTTGGATTTTTGGATTTATCGATTTTTTTAAATTTAAAATTTTTCAATTTCTTAGTTATGTAATTATTTTTAGATTTTGCACTAGATTTCGATTTTTCAATTATTCGATTTTTCGATTCATAGATTTTTGGATTTTCCCATTTCTCGAGTTCTCGACTTTTCGATATCTCAATGCTTCGATTTTTCAATTTTTCAATATTTTAATTTTTTGATTTTTAAATTTTAGATTTTTCGAATTCTAGATTTTTCAGTTCTTTCGTTTTCATTTTGTCAATTTTTCCAATTTCTTAATTTTAGATTTTTCAATTTGTTGATTTTTCGATTTATTGAGCTTTCGATTTTTCGACTACTTCGTTTAGATCTTTCGATTTGGAGATTCTTTAAATTTTTGATTTTTAAATTTTTGAATTTTTCGGTTTTTAAATTTTCCAATTGTTCAGTTTTTCGATTTCTGGATTTATTGAAATTTCGATGTTTCGGCTTTTTGATAGTTCAATTTTCCGATTTTTTCATTTTTCAATTTTTGGATTTTTCGATTTATCGATTTTTTTAATTTGAAATTTTTCAGTTTCTTAATTATGTAATAATTTTTAGATTTTACATTTTTTAAAATTTTATAAAATAACATACTCCTGCACTTGTGGTTTATGAATGCGTCTTGAGTTTTTACCCTAGACATCATTTGGAAGAAAAATCAAAATTGTGTAACAACATTTTACATCGTTAATCAAAATTCGTGTTCTAGACATCGAGATTTCTGAAAAAAATCAAAATTTTATAACAATTTTTAATAACTTTTTTTCGATTTCTCAGGTTCCTGTTTCTTCAGTTTTTCGATTTTTTAAATTTTAGATGTTTCTACTTTTCGATTTTTCGATGTCTTAGTTTTTCAATGTTTCAGTTTTGGAATTTTTCACTTTTTTGATTTATCGATTTAACAGTTTTTCGCTTTAGTAGTTTTCAATATTTCGATTTTTTCAATTTTAGATTCTTCGATTTTTAGATGTTTCAATCCTTTGATTTTTCGATATAGTAATTTTTCGAATGTTCAAATTTTAGATTTTTCGATTTCTCCGATTTTCCAGTTTCCATTTGTCAAGTTTTCCAATATTTTGATTTTAGATTTTTCAATTTCTTGTTGTTTAGATTTTTCAACTTGGATATTTTTTAAAATTTTTGATTTTCGACTTTGGATTTTTCAATTTTTTCTAATTCAGGTGTTCTATCCATCAAATGTCTTATTTTTAAATTTTTCGATTTTTCGCGAAATTTCAACTTTTCCATTCACGATTAATCAATTTTTCGATTTCTCGAGTTCTCGACTTTTCAATGTCCGATTTCTGAACCTCTCGATTTTTCCGATTTTCCAATTTTTTTGATTTCTCAGGTTTTTGATTCTTCAATTTTTCGATTTTTTAAATATTCTAAAAATTTTTACTATTCGACTTTTCAGTGTCTCAATTTTTCGACGTAGTTTTGGTATTTTGCAATATTTTGATTTTTTCAATTTTAGATTTTTCGATTTTTTCAATTTTAGATTTTTCGATTTTAAATGTTTCGATTTTTCAATATTTTAATTTTTCGATTGTTTAAATTTTAGATTATTCGATTTCTCGATTTTCCAGTTCTTCCATTTTTCCACTTTGTCAATTTTTCCAATTGTTAATTTTAGGTTTTTCAATTTGTTGATGTTTCGAATTACTGAGTTTTCGATTTTTTTTTTGGTTCAGATCTTTCGATTTGGAGGTTCTTTAAATTTTTGATTTTTTGAGTTTTCAGTTTTTCGGTTTTTAAATTTTTATTTGATTTCTCGATTTATAGAGATTTCGATGTTTCTACTTTTCGATGGTTCAGTTTCAAGATTTTTATGTTTTTCAATTTTCGGATTTTTCGATTTTATCTATTTTTGAAATGTAAGATTTTTCAATTTCTTAATTACGTAATAATTTTTAGATTTTGCACTAGATTTCGATTTTTCAATTTTTCGATTTTTCGATTCATAGATTATTTGAGTTCCATATTTTTAATTTTTGAATTTTTCGATTTTCCAATTTTTTTTTATTTTTCAGGTTCTTCATTCTTCAATTTTTCGACTTTTTAATTTTAGATTTTTCAGTTTTTCGATGTTTCGATTTATCTATCTTTCGATTTTTCGACT
This sequence comes from Zophobas atratus, assembly GCA_022388445.1. Taxonomy (NCBI): domain Eukaryota; kingdom Metazoa; phylum Arthropoda; class Insecta; order Coleoptera; family Tenebrionidae; genus Zophobas; species Zophobas atratus. The sequence goes on from CM039450.1 coordinate 7,557,685, forward strand.
ACTTGGTTTAGATTTTACAATTTGGAGGTTTTTCAAATTTTCGAATTTGCGGGTTTTCAATTTGTCGTTTTTAAAACTTTTCCATTTTTCATTTTTTTCGATTTTTCAATTTTTCTATTTCTAGATTTATTCAGATTACGATATTTCGATTATTCGATGGTTCGATTTCCCGATTTTACTATATTTTTTTCCAATTTTTTTCAATTTCTCAATTATGTAATAATTCTTCGATTTTGCATTATTTGAATTTGTCAGTTTTTCAATTTTTCGATTTCTCGATTTTTGTGTTTCGATTTCTCAATGTTTCTTCGATTTTTCGATTTGTCATTTTTTTGATTTTTCGATTTTTGGATTTTCCATTTTTTTTTATTTCTCAGGTTTTTTATTATTCGGTTTTTCGACATGTATTTCAGTTTTGGTATTTTTCAATTTTTCGATTTTTTTCAATTATAGTTTTTTTCGATATTTTGAATTTCGATGTTTCAATCCTTCGATTTTTCAATTTTTCTATATTTTAATTTTTACATTGATTTTTAGATGTTTTGATTTCTCTTTCCAGTTCTTCCATTTTTCCACCTGCCAATCAAATTTTTTTATTTTAGATTTTTCAATTTTTTGATATTTCGATTTCTTGATCTTTCGATTTTTCGACTACTTCGTTCAGATTTTTCAATTTGGAGATTTAAAAAAAAATATTTTTCGAGTTTAATTTAATTTTTCGATTTTGAAATATTTCGATTTTTCAATTTTTCGATTCATCGATTTGTCGAAATTTCGATGTTTCGATTTTTCCATGGTTCAATTTCCCGATTTTACTATTTTTCAGTTTTCCGATTTCTCGATTTTTATGTTTCGATTTCTCAATATTTCAATTTTTCGATTTTTGAATTTTGCAATTTTTTCGATCTTTTGATCTTTGAATTTTTCAACTTTCCAATTTTTCGAAAATTGAGTAATTTTTCGATTTTTAGACTGTTCGATTTCTCTAGATTAATCAATTTTTCGATTTCTTAATTTTTAGACTTTTCGATTCATCGATTTTTTGATTTTTCCATTTCTCAAATTCTTAGCTTTTTTTTTTAATTTTTCAATTTTTCGATTTTAAAATTTTTTTGTTTCAATTTTTTTATTTTTCGACTACTTGATTTAGATTTTTCTTTGAAAAATTATAAATTATTTTTGTTATTTTTGCTTTCTGACAACCAAAAAACCGAAAAAAACGAGAAGTTGAGAAATTACTGAATTTTCGAAAAATTGGGAAATCGAAAAATTCAAAGATCGAAAAATCAAAAAACCGACAAATCGCAAAATTGAAACATTGAGAAACATTAAAATCGGGAAGTCGAAAAATTCGAAAATTGAAAAATTAAAAATCGGGAAATTGAACCATCGAAAAACTAAACAATTGAAAAATTTGTAAGGTGAAAAATTAAAAACTCAAAAAATCTAATATTTTAAAAATCCTCAAATTGAAAAATCTTAAGCAAGTGGTCCAAAAATCAAAAGATTAAGAAATCGAAACATCAAAGAATTGAAAGATCTACTAAAATTAAAAAATTGGAAAATTTGACAAATGGAAAAATGAAAGAACTGGAAAATCGGGAGATCGAAAAATCTAAAATTTTTTAAACAATCGAAAAATTGATAAATCCAAAGATTGAAACAGCAAAAAAATCGAAAAACAGAAATTTTGAAAAATACCAAAATAAACATGGAAAAAATGTTAAACAGATAAATAAAAAAATGGAAAACTTCCAAAACTGAAACATTGAAAAATCGAAAAGTAAAAACATCTAAAATTTAAAAAATCGAAAAATTGAAGAATCAAAAACTCGAGAAATTGAAAAATATTGGAAAATCGAAAAATTCAAAAATTGAACTTTTGAAAAATCGAGAAGTCGAGAAATCATACATCGAAAAGTCAAGAACTCGAGAAATGGAAAAATAAAAAATCGATGGATCGAAATGTCTCAAAATTGAGAAATCCAAAAATCGAAAAATCAAAAAACCGACAAATCAAAAAATCGAAATATTGAGAACTGAAACATAAAAATCGAGAAATCGAAACAAAAAATTGAGAAATTGAAATAGTGCAAAATCGAAAAATTATTACATAATTTAGAAATTGAAAAATTTTTAATTTAAAAATCGATAAATCGAAAACTCCGAAAATTGAAAAATAGAAAAATCGAAAAACTGAAAAACTGAAATAGTGCAAAATAGAAAAAATTAAATTTAAAAAAATCGATTAATCGAAAAATCGGAAAATGGAAATTTACTATTTTTCAGTTTCCCGATGTTTCGATTTATCGATTTGTTAAATTAAATTTTCAATTTTTAAACTACGTAATAATTTTTCGAAACATTTCAAAAGCGAAAAATTGAAAACTCGAAAAATCAAGAATTTTAAAAATCCACAAATTGAGAATTTGAAAGCAAGTGGTCATAAAATCGAAAGATCAAGAAATCGAATATCAAAAAATTGAAACATTTAAAATTAAAAAAGGCAAACTATGGAAAAATTAAAACATGAAAAAACTGAAAAAGCGAAGGATTGAAACATCAAAAATTCAAAAAATCGAAAAAACTAAAATTGAAAAAAATCGAAACATTCAAAAATAATAAAACTGAAATACATATCGAAAAACTGTAAAATCGATAAATCAAAAGACTGAAAAATTCCAAAACTGTAACATTGAAAAATTGAGACATTGAAAAATCGAAAGGTAAAAACATCTGAAATTTAAAATATCAAAAAATTGAACAATCAAAAACCTGAGAAATAAAAAAAATGGAAAATTCAAAAATCGGAAAATCAAAAAACTGACAAATCGAAAAATTGAAACATTGAGAAATGGGAACATCGAAGCGGAATTAATTTAATTTTTTTTTTAATAAACACAGTTTAAATTTTATAAAATAAGATACTCCTATACCTGTGGGTCGTGAATCCGTCTTGATTTTTACTCTAGGCAGCTTTGCTCGACTGCGTTTCTGAGACGAGGAAAATTCTTTCTAAATAACTCTAGACCAAACATTTTTTAAATTTATATGATTTTAATAACTTTAAAGTAGAAAGTATGAAGTTTATACGACTTTCAGATTTAAAACTTTTTAGAAATCCTAAACAATATGAAAAGTGTTTTAAAATTCTTCGAAACCAATATCAAAAAAATAAAGATTCTGAAATTTTCAAAATTCAGAAGGTATAAATTGCAGGTGATTCAAGAGAAAAATTTCTTTCTCTGAAAGACCTTGCAAATTTTGTGAAAAAACTTAATTATTACTTATTTAAATTGGAATTTTAAATTCGATTATACTATGCAGATTAGTGCTTTGAATCGTACTTAAATATTAGAATCGAAAATACGAAGTGTCAAATTATTAATAACAATTTTCTTCGTACAATAGAGAATTCTTTTCACGATTATGCAACCAGTAATACACCACTCTTACCCCGTTCGACACCGACAAGACTCGGCTCCCACGCATTCGCCTCCAGGTCCGCACCCGCCCGTACACACTGGAGTACAGAACTTCCCGTCTGGACTGGACTGGAAGCCTGCATTACAGGAACAAATCCCACCGGTGGTACAGACGCCGTTCAGGCACCCAATGGGACACGTCGGGATGCAATTCCCGAGGACGTCTTTGACGTAGCCACGTCTGCAGCTGCACACGTTGGGTGCCGTGCAATTACCATTGGGACACCCGTTGTCACACACTGGCTCGCACTCGAAATGGGTGTGGGGCTTGCGGGCCCATCCTGAGCAACAAATGTCGATTTTGCTGAAGCCGGGTCTGGTCTAAAAAAATATAGTATCGTAAGGATATTTTTTATTTTATACAAAAAATATATTGCTTACCCCGTTTCCTTCTGGTCGCACCCCTGAGGCGCGATCTTCGGGACTAATCAGGTCAATGGTTCTAGAAAACACATCATATTTTAATTTAGCTCGGCATTGAAGCAGCAGCTACTTAATATGTATATGATGACCACACAAGGTCAAATCATGGGAACTACAACCACATAATATGTATAAATAACAGCAATCCGTTTTAAGTTAGGTAAATCGAATTAAATAAAACATATTTACAAAAAAACTACGCTTTTATAAAAGTCGCTACATGGCACTAAGACAGAATTAAAACAAATGAAGCAAGTTCAGTACTAAAGTGACTTAAAATCGTACTTACGGGACTTCTAGGGTGCATACTCCTGCTCTGGATGCGTTTACACCCTTGAGGCTTGGGTAAAGTCCTTTATTTGGAGCAACGGTATTGGCAGATGTTGAAACAAACAAAATTGCAGCGATAAGCAACAACCGAAACGCTCTGTTTGGCAACATTGTTGGATCTTGACTGGTGACTAAGAGTTTAGAATGAAATCGTGAAAGTTATAGCATCAACGGATGTTTGATAGTCTTTATCTGACACTGTTTCTGGGTACAATTATCTCAACAATTAGGCAAAATGTTTTACAGTTTAGTATATTTAAAAATATTGGAACGAAAGTTTTTTTTAATAATCGTTCATCGAAGTGGCCGTTGCTTGGAATTATTTTTTCCGCAGAAATGTTTCGTAATGACTAATGAATTACAGTCCAGGCACGGATATCGCCTACGTCGTTTTAAAATAACTGAAATATTAAAGGAGTCGAGTTGGGTCCTTGTATGTACAGTGCTATATTTAGAGCTTTTTCAGGACAATGGATTATAAAAAGAGGACAAAAAAACGACAAATTTGGGACAAAAATACGACAATATGGAGGTTAAAAACGGCCAAAAATTTGGTCTAAAATTATTTAGACAGAATTTCCCTCAATTTTGAAATGCAGTCAAGCAAAGCTGCCTAGAGTAAAAATCAAGGCGGATACATAACCCACAAGTATAGGGGTTAAATTTTATAAAATTTTAACTGTGTTTACTAAAAAAAAATTGAGGGGACGGCATCAAATCGTTGGTGGGAGTGATTAAACCAATTTTGGTTAGCGTTTTACCATTTACACAGTATCCCTAATACACATAAAATTTGAGCAACAGATGGCAAACAACAAACAGACAAACTTACACTCGAGGAGTCATGAAATGTCGAGAAAACATGAAAGTAGCCAGTTACCCTATTAAACTACCTCCTTAGCTTACGTTCGAAGTGCAATCCAATAAATTCCCTTTCTTTGAAAAATAATAAATTATTTTTTTTTATTTTCGTTTTCTCTATAATGTAAAAGTCTAAGTCTGAAAAATTGAAACACCCAGAAATCGAAAAATTGAAAAATCGAAAAAATTGGAAACTCGAAAAATCAATACTTTTAAAAATGATTAAATTGAAAAATCTAAAACCGAAAAGTTGAAAAATCGAAACATCAAAAATTGTAAAATTGGAAAAATTGAAAAATTCCGAAACACTGAAAAATTGAGAAATAGAAAATTTTAAATATCGAACAACTGAAGAATAAAAAATCTGAGAAATCGAAAAGAAAAATTGGAAAATCGATAAACTGGATAAGAAGAAATCCAGAATTGGGAAAATTAAAAAAATTGATTAATTGAAAAGTCTAAAAATTGAACGATCAAAAATCTGTTTAATCGAGGGAATCGAAAATTTAGGAACGCCAAATATTGAAAAATTGAACAATTTTAAAATTCGGAAATCTGAAGAATCGAAAAATTGAAAAATTCCAAAATTGAAACTTTAAAAAATCGAAAATAGAAGATTTAAAAAATCCAACAATTGAAGAATCAAAAACGTGAGAAATCGAAAAGAAAAATAGGAAAATCGATAAGTTGAAGAACTGAAAAACCGAAAAATCGAGAAATCGAGAAATGGGAAAATCAATAGATCGATTAATAGAAAAGTCTAAAAATCAATAAATAAAATTGATAAATTGAAACTGAACCATCGAAAAATCGCAACATAGAAATCTTGACAAATCGAAAAATTGAAAAATTGAAAACTCGAAAAATCAAAAATTTTAAAAAATGCAAAATAGAAAAATCAAAAACCGAGAAGTCGAAAACAGAAGATCGAGAAATCGAACATTAAAAAATTGCGAAAATTGACAAAAAAAAATGAGAATTTAAAAAATCGAACAATTGAAGAATCAAAAACCTGAGAAATGGAAAAGAAAAATAGGAAAATCGATAAATTGAATAACTGAAGAACAGAAAAACCGAAAAATGGAGAAATCGAGAAACTGAGAAATGGGAAAATCAAAAAATCGATTAATGGAAAAGTCTAAAAATCGATAAATCGAAAAATTGACTAATCGAGTAAACGAGAAATCGAAAAGTCGAAAATTTAGGAACGCCAATTTTTAAAAATTTTTTAAAAATTCGAAAATCTGAAGAATCGAAAACTGAAGAACGAAAAAATTGAAAATCGCAAAATTGAAAAATCTAAAATTTAAATATTATAAAAAATTGATAAACAGAACAATCGAGGTACTGAAAAATCGACAAATCGAAAAATTTTAAATTTAAAAAATCGAAAAATTGGAGAATAGAATCATTGAAACATCAAAAAACCATAACATCTATGAACTTTTAATCGATAAATCGAAAAATTGAAGAATTCCAAAACTGAAACATTGCAAAATTGAGAATCCTAAAAATTGAAAAGTGGAGAAATCGAACAATAATAATTGAAAAATTAAAAGCTTGAGAAATCGAAAAGAGAAATAGGAGAATTGATAAATTGTAGAATTGTAGAACTGAAAAACCGAGAAGTCGAGAAATTAGATGTTTTTAAAAATCGAGAAATCGAGAAATGAAAAAATCAACAAATTAGTAAGTCAAAAAGTCTAAAAATCGAGAAATCGAAAAATTGAAAAATCGAGAAATCGAACAATCTAAAATTTAAAAAATCGAAAAATTGAAGAATTCCAAAACTGAGAAATCTAAAAAATCGAAAAGTTAAAAAATCGAGCAATTGAATAATTAAATACCTCAGAAATAGAAAAGAATAACAGGAAAATCGATAAATTAAAGAATTGAAGAACTGAAAAATCGAGCAATTGAACATTGAAAAATCGAAAGATTGAGAAATGGGAAAAACAAAAAATCGCTTAATCGAAAAGTCTAAAAATCAAGAAATCTTAAAACTCATTAATCTAGTAATCGTAAAACCGAAAAACCGAAAATTTTGGACCAAAAACTGAAAAATTGAAAAATTAAAAAATTCGAAAATATGAAGAATCGAAAAGTAAAGAATGAAAACATTAGAAATTGCAAAATGGAAAAATCTGAAATTTAAAAATTGCATAAAATTGACAAATAGAACAAATAGAGAAATCGAAATATTTTAAAAAATTTGAATTGAAACATTCCAAAACAAACATTGAAAAACTGAGAAATTTAAAACTTGAAAATTGAAAAAATTAAACAGTTGAAGTATCAAATACCTGAAAAATCGAAATATAAAAACCAGGAAAATCGATAAACTTAAGAATGAAGAAGGGAAAAACCGAAAAGTGAGAAGTCGAGAAATTGAACATGGAAAAATCGGGAAATCGAGAAATGGGAAAGTCAAAAAATCGATTAAACCAAAAATCTAAAAACCAAGAAATGGAAAAATTGGTAATCGAGGAATCGAGAAATCGAAAAGTCGAAAATTTAGGAACGTCAAAAATTGAAGAATCGAAAAATTTCAAAATTCGGAAATCTGAAGAATGAAAAAAATTGAAAAATCGCAAAATTGAAAATTCTAAAATTTAAATATTGTAAAAAAATGACAAATAGAACAGTCGAGGTACTCAAAATCGAGCAATCGACAAATCAAAAATTTAAAAATCGAAAAATTGAAGAATTGATTGAAACATCAAAAATTGGAAAAATCGAAAAATTTTTATTCGAAAAATCGAAAACTGGAAAATTTAAAAAATCGAAAAATAATTGAAGAATCAAAAACCTGAGAAGTCGAAAGGAAAAATAGGAAAATTAATAAAATGAAGAATTGAAGAACTGAAATCTGAGAAATTGAGAAGTCGAAAATGAACAACGAAAAAATTAAAAAACCGCAAAACTGAAAAATCTATAATTTAAAAATTGCAAAAAATTGATAAATGTAAAATCAAGGTACTAAAAAATCGAGAGATAGAAAAATTTAAGCTTTAAAAAATCGAAAAATTGAAGAATCGATTGATTGAAACATCTAAAAATCGAAAATTTGGAAAATTCCGAAACTGAAACATTGAAAAACTAAGAAATCTAAAAATTGAGAAGGGAAAAATCGAACAATCGAAGAATCAAAAACCTGAGAAATCGAAAAGAAAAATATGATAATGGATAAATTGAAAAACTGAAAAACCGAAAAATCCAGAAGTCCAAAAATCGGGAAATCGAGAAATGGGAAAATCGAAAAATCGGGAAATTGGTTAGTCAAAAAATCGAGAAATACAAAGTCTAAAATTTAGAAACGCCAAAAATTGAAAATTTTAAAAATTCGGAAATCTGAGGAATCGAAAACTGAAGAATGAAAAAATTGCAAAATCGCAAAACTGAAGAATCTAAATTTTAAATATTGTAAAAAATTGACAAATAGAACAGTCGAAAAAATGAAAAATTCCAGAACTGAAACACCGAAAAACTGGGAAATCCTGTGAAATTGAAAAGAAGAATAGGAAAATTTATAAATTGAAAAACCGAGAAATCAGAACTCGAAAAATTGAACATCGAAAAAAATCGAGAAATGGGAAAATAAAAAAATCAATTAATCAAAAAGTCTAAAAATCCAGAAATCGAAAAATTGATTAATGGATTAATCGAGAAATCGAAGAGTCAAAACTTTAGGAACGCCAAAAATTGAAAAATTGAAAAATTTCAAAATTCGGAAATCTGAAGAATGAAAAAAACTGAAAAATCGCAAAATTGAAAAAATTAAAAATTCCAGAACTGAAACACTGTAAAACTGGGAAATCCTGTGTAATTGAAAAGAAGAATAGGACAATTTATAAATTAAAAAAGTGAAGAACTGAAAAACCGAGAAATCAGAATTCGAAAAATTGAACATCGAAAAAAAATCGAGAAATGGGGAAATAAAAAAATCAATTAATCGAAAAGTCTAAAAATCGAGAAATCGAAAAATTGATTAATGGATTAATCGAGAAGTCGAAAAGTCAAAACTTTAGTAACTCCAAATATTGAAAAATTGAAAATTTTCAAAATTCGGAAATCTGAAGAATGAAAAAAATTGAAAAATCGCAAAATTGAAAAATCTAAAATTTAAATATTGTAAAAAAAATTGACAAATAGAACAGTCGAGGTACTAAAAAATCGAGCAAACGACAAATCTAAAATTTAAAATTCGAAAAATTTTTAATCGAAAAATCGAAAAATTGAAAAGTGGAAAAATGGAAAATTTAAAAAATCGAAAAATAATTGAAGAATGAAAAACCTGAGAAATCGAAAAGAAAAATAAGCAGATCGATAAATTTAAGAATTAAAGAACTGAAAAACCGAGAAATCGAGAAATCGAAAAATTGGAAACTCGAAAAATCAATAATAATTTTACAAATCATTAAGTTGAAAAATCTAAAACCGAAAAGTCGAGAAATCAAAAATTAAAAAATCTAAAATTTAAAATGTAGTTGCAGAAAATGACATAGAAAAATCGATGTACTAAAAAATCAAGAAATCAACAAATCTAGAATTTAAAAATTTGAAAAATTGAAGAATTGGAGGATTGAAACATCAAAAAATTGAAAAGTTGAAAAATTTTAAATCAACAAATTGAAAAATCTTCGAACAGAAACATTGGAAAATTGAGAAATTGAAACATCGAAAAGTGGAAAAATCAAAAATTTAAAAAATCGAAGAACTGAAGAATCAAAAACCTGAAAAATCGAAAAGAAAAATAGGAAAGTCAATAAATTGAAAAATTGAAGAACTGAACAACCCAGAAATCGAATAGTCGAGAAATTGAACATCAAAAATGGAAAAATTTAAAAATACCAAAACTGAAACATTGAAAAACCGGAAATTCTAAAAATCGAACTGAAGAATTAAAAACCTAAGAAATCGAAAAGGAAAACAGGAAAATCGATAAATTGGAGAACTGAAAATCTGAAAAACTGAAAAATCGAGAAATCTAGAAATTGATTAATCGAGAAACCGAAAAGTAGAAAATTTAGGAACTTCAAAAAGACGAAAAATCGCAAAACTGAAAAATCTAATATTTAAATATTGGAAAAAAATGACAAATAGAAAAATCGAAAAATTTATTAACCGAGTAATCGAGAAATCGAAAAGTCGAAAATTTAGGAACGCCAAAAATTAAAACATTTAAAAATTTAAAAATTCGGAAATCTGAAGAATCGAAAAATTGCAAAAATGAAACACTGAAAAATTGAGAAATCCAAAAATTGAAAAGTGGAAAAATCGAAAATTTAAAAAATCGAGCAATTGGAGAATCGAAAACCTGAGAAATCGAAAAAAAATAGGAAAATCAATAAGTTGAAGAATTGAAGAACGAAAAAACCGAGAAATCTAGAAAACGAGAAATGGGAAAATCAAAAAATCTGGGGAATCAAAAAACTGGAAAATTTAAAAATTTAAAAATTCGGAAATCAGAAGAATCGAAAAACCGAGAAATGAAAAAATTGAAAAATTGAGAAACTTAAAAATATCGATGTCTAGAACACTCATAAATTCAGGACTATGTTACTTTTTAAAATTTAAGTAACATTTATTCGAGAAAATTGTAAGATGACATCAATTCCTCTATGGTGCAAAATTTCAAAGTATTCGATTTTGTAATTTCAAAATTAAATTGTAAAATGGCTTTATACAATTTTGATTTTATTTCAAAAATCTAGATTCTTAGGGGTAAAACTCAACACGGATTCATAAAGCACAAGTGGAAGAGTACGTCATTTTATAAAATTTAAATAGCATTTACTATTACAAACTTTGGAGATGACGTCATTCAATTGTTGGTGATAATATAATAAAAATTGAGGAGAGCTCGGTCGCCTTGATCAGAGGATAGAATGAGGTCCTTGTACGCTACTACATATTAAACATTTTTCAGAACAACAAATCACAAAATAAAATAAATCACTACCGGGCACTCTAAAACGCAAACACACTTGACCAAAATATCGCAACAACCCGATTAATTAATTAACTCGGCTACATCCCAACCCTCTCGAAACAGTTTCGCTGCAGTGAAGCACCGCCACGGGGCTAATTTGTGCCCCTCTCTGAACTGGCGCACCTCTCGACCTTTGCAAGCTCAAATTACACGATAAAATTCCTGTGTTGTAAAAGGCTTCATTACGAATTAATTACATGAAATGCACCTGAACTTGAACCACTCCGAAAGGATACAGTTTGATGCATCACGAGATCAATTTCAAGTTCATTACTAGTGCTGTAATTAAATTGGCCGGCGGAAACTAATCAATGCAACCGGGACCTGGAATAAGCAAGTTATCGTTTAAACGGATTCTGGGAGCGCTTAATTAAAAGTCAAAATTAAAGTTGCTCGAATGGTATGATTATGATGAGGCGGAGCACCATCTTGTGGCTGAATTTTAGTCGGTCCAGTAATAAAATAAAGCGCCTGCGGCTCTCTAGAGTAGAGTAGATCAGCATAGGCTGGTAATTAACGTCAGTGGAATACCTGGCTAATCAATGACCATCGAGTCCACTGATGAACAAGTTAATTACATGTACTTCTACTGGATGCGATTTCGTGTAACAGCGAAAACATATTTGAGGTAATTACGGTCCAGGCACTGTTTTAATTGTGTGGGTGCTTTTAAAATTGATTAGCGACTGATTACGTTCCGAAAACTCTACAATAATTAATGTATTTGATTAAACGCACAAAAATATTTTTTAGATAAACAAAGCGTGTTTTATTATTATGCAACAAAAGCATTATCTCCAAGGAGTTATCGGAATTTTAAAAATAAACGGAAACGCGAAATAAATAACAGATAAACCGTGTACCGGATAATAGTTAATCAAATTGTGCAGTCTTCCAAAAGCAGTTCAAACGTGCACCATATACGAAAAAAAAGAAAAAAGAGAAAAGTTTCATTTTGTTTTATTAAAAATACGTAGACATTTGCGTTGTACAAAGTTATATTCTTACACAGTAATAAATATCCTTACGAAATTACCACATTAAAAATAAAATTCAACAGGAACACAAACCCAGCCATTCACACTTGATTCAAATCTACAAAAAAAACTACAACTTATACACGTATTCGTGAACACCTAACCAATAAACACGTCATTATCGATCAACCCTCGTTTAAAATCTCGTTTTCCCGCACGTGTTCATATACAAAGACGACGATTTGTACGACGGGGGCGGCTGTGATATGGGTATAGGAGCAACGCCGGAAGGAATCTCGTCATACACAGGTTCCGAATGCACACTGTGGCTCAAATCGAGGTCGGGTTCAGGCATTGAGGCGGCTCGATAACTTCCTGTTGAAGGGGGATGGTCGTAGAGAAAATCTGGCACAAAAAACATTTAAAGTTTAATTATTTAATTCATTAATGTGATTACCTTTGCTGTTGGGGTGTCCGGGAAAATTCATGCTACAGACGACGTGGGTTTCGAAGCGACCTTCACCTGAAGGGTTGGTTTCGACGGGGTTGACAAATATTGGGTTTTCGAAGATGGGAGGATCTGCAACCAAATATACACAGCGTTGATTGGCTTATTGGAAGTGCATTAGTGTTTTCGAATTATGTATGCAACCAAATATACACAGCGCTAATTAGCTCACCTAACCCTAGTTACATTGTAACAACTCTAATAAATTTTTAATTTCTACCATTAATAATAATAACAATTTTTGACGTTATTAAAAGAATCGTTGTGTGTTATATATGTTATATTTTACTACATGCTTGTATAAAATAAATTAGTGAAGAAAATTTTGCAAAAAAAGTGTTTGACCCCGACGTGATTTGAACACGCAACCTTCTGATCTGGAGTCAGACGCGCTACCGTTGCGCCACGGAGTCAGTTGTTATGCAAGTCGACCTACTTTGTATTTACGGAACCGTTTTGTTTATCGATTGATGTTAAAATCCTTGTGATAACATCGAATTGCTGAAACTTATCACTAACACCTTCGAAGTGGCACCACTCGAATTAGAAACTGAATATTGATATGGACAAATAGAAAAAAAATCGTGCGTTGTTATTGGCTGGTCTAGAAAATTTCGGAAACTTTTTGAACTGCGGTAGGCTATGACTCATGTTGTGCACGAATTTGTCATTTGAGACGGCTTTATTGGAAAATTTAAAAATAAATTTCTGTAGCGCAAAAAAATTGAAAAACTGAAAAGAAAAAAATTTTAAAAATGGGAAACTTGTGCAATCGAAAAAACTGAATTCTCGAAGAATGAGGAAATCGAAAATCTTAAAAATCGAGACAGAAAAGTTGTAAAATCGAAAAATCGGGCCATTGGAAAACCCGGAAATTCGAGACACTGAAAACTCGCGAAATCGAGAAATCGAAGAATTGAAAACAGGAAAATTGAAAATGTATTGAAAAATCAAAAAATTGAAAAATCTAAAACCAAGAAGTCGAAAAATTGAAACATCAGAAAATTGAAAAATGTAAAGCCTAAAAAATCGAAAAATTAAAATGTCCAAAAATTGAAAAATCGATGTCGAGAAATCCAAAATTCGAAGAATCGAAATATCACACACTGAAAAAATCAAAAATCGCGAAACGAAACATCAAAAAATCGTAAAACTCAAAAATTGAAAAATGGAAAAATGTAAAATCCAAGGAATCGAAAACTTGAAAAATCGAAAAATTAAAAATTTTAAAAATCAAGACATTGAAACACTAAAAAATATAATTCCGAAAAGTAGAAAAATCGAAAATCGAGCAATGGAAACATCAAAAAATCCAAAACCAGAAATTAAAAAATTTCTAAAATTGAAGTGTTAAGAACTTGGAATCAAAAATTTGAAAAATCGGGAAATCGAGAAGTCGAAAAAGGTTTTTTTTTGAATTGTGAAAAAAAAAAGTAGAATTATGTACATAAAAAATAAAAAATTCGTATGATCAAGAAATTGAAACACCGAAAAATGGAAAAATCTAAAATCGAGCAATGGAAACACAAAAAAATCGAAAAATTCAAGATTTAAAAAATCAAAAAATTAAAATATCGACAAATTGAAAAAACCAGAAATTGAAGAATTTCTAAAATTTAAAAATGGAAAACTTGTGAAATCGAAAAAACTGAATTCTCGAAGAATGAGGAAATCGAAAATCTTAAAAATCGAGGCAGAAAAGTTGTAAAATCGAAAAATCGGTCCATTGGAAAACGCGGAAATTGAACAATGGGAAAATCGAGACACTGAGAACTCGCTAAATCGAGAAATCGAAGAATTGAAAACAGTAAAATTGAAATATGTATTGAAAAATCAAATACTTTAAAATCAAAAGAATTGAAAAATCTGAAAGCAAGAAGTCGAAAAATTGGAACATCAGAAAATTGAAAAATGTAAAGCCTAAAAAATCGAAAAACTAAAATGTCCAAAAATTGAAAAATAGATGTCGAGAAATCCAAAATTCGAAGAATCGAAATATTAATACCCTGAAAAAATTAAAAATCGGGAAATCGAAACATTAAAAAATCGTAAAATCCAAAAACTGAAAAATGGAAAAATAAAAAATCTAAGGAATCGAAAACTTGAAAAATCGAAAAATTAAAAATTTTAAAAATCAAGAAATTGAAACACTGCAAAATATATTTCCGAAAAGTAGAAAAATCGAAAATCGAGCAATGGAAACATCGAAAAATTCAAAACCAGAAATTAAAAAATTCCTAAAATTGAAGTGTTAAAAACTTGGAATCAAAAATTTGAAAAATCGGGAAATCGAGAAGTCGAAAAAGGTTTTTTTTTAAATTGTGAAAAAAAAAGTAGAATTATGTACATAAAAAATAAAAAATTCGTATAATCAAGAAATTGAAACACCGAAAATGGAAAAATCGAAAATCGAGCAATGGAAACATAAAAAAATCGAAAAATTTAAGATTTAAAAAATCAAAAAATTAAAATATACCAGAAATTGAAGAATTTCTAAAATTAAAATGTTGAAAAATGGAGAAACCAAAAATTTGAAAAATCGGGGAATCGGGAAATCGAAAAATCGAAAACCACAATGTTTTTTAAAATTGTAAAATCGGAAAATTGAAAAATTAAGAACTGCAAAAGTTGAGAAATCCAAAAACCGAAAAATCGAAATCCGAAACTTGAAAAATCTGAAATCGAGCAATCGAAACATCAAAAACTCGAAACAAATCAAAAAATTATAAATGTCGACAAACTGATAAAACTAGAAATTGAAAAATTCCCAAGATTGAAATATTGAAAAATTGAGAAATCGAAAATTTGAAAAATAGAGAAAAGGAAAATTTCAGAAATCGAGAAATGGAAAATTTCAGAAATTAAGAAATCAAAAATTTCAGAAATCGAGAAATCGAAAATTTGAAAAATCGAAAAATCGAGAAGCCGAAAAACTGAAAAAACAAAAATGGAGAAATTGAAAAATCCCCAAACTCAATTCTCGAAAAATTAAGACACCGAAAAATTGAAAAATCAAAACATGGAAAAATTAGGGACTCAAGAAATCCAAATGTCTAAAAGTCGAAAAATTGAAACATCGAGAAATCAAGACATGAAAAGATCGAAAAATCGAGAAACTGAAACTGCCCAAAACTTTAAAAATTAATAAATAAAAAAAGTAAAATTAAAAAAAAATCCAAAAATTGAAAAATCGAAAAATCAAAAAATTGAAAAAACCGAAAAATCGAATTCCGAAAAGTAGAAAAATCGAATAAGTGAATAAATCGAGAAATCAAAACGTTTTAAAAATCGAAAAAACTGGAAAGTAATAAATTTTACAAATGGAAAAATTGAAAAACAAAAAAATTTAAAACTCGAAAGTGCAAAAAAACGAAAAAAAATGGAAATAATCAAGAAATTGACACACCAAAAAAAACAAAAATTCAAGACTTAAAAAATCAAAAAATTAAAATATCGACAAATTGAAAAAAACAGAAATTAAAAAATAACATTGAAATATTGAAAAATCGAGAAATGGAAAATTTCAGAAATCCAGAAATCGAAAATTTCAGAAATCGAGAAATCGAAAATTTCAGAAACCAAGAAATCGAAAATTTGAAAAAATCGAGAAATCGAAAAATCGAAAAGCCGAAAAACTGAAAAAACAAAAATAGAGAAATTGGAAAATCCCCAAACTGCATTCTCGAAAAATTAAGACACCGAAAAATTGAAAAATCAAAACATGGAAAAATTAGGGAATCAAAAAATCCAAATGTCTAAAAATCGAGAAATCGAGACATAAAAACATCGAAAAATCGAGAAACTGAAACTGCCCAAAATCTAAAAATTAATAAATAAAAAAGTAAAATTAAAAAAATCCGTAAATTGAAAAATTGAAAAATCAAAAAATTGAAAAACCGAAAAATCGAATTCCGAAATGTCTAAAATTGGAAAAAACTGAATAAATCGAGAAATCAAAACCTTTTAAAAATCGAAAAACTGAAAAGTAATAAATTTTACAAATGGAAAAATAGAAAAATAAAAAAATTTCAAACCCGAAAGTTTAAAAAAACGAAAAATTGGAAAATTGAAATGTCGAGAAATTGAACATCAAAAATCGAAAAATCAAAAATTTTTTTATCGAAAAACTGAAAAATACCAAAACTGAAACATTGAAAAACCGAGAATTCTAAAAACCGAACTGAAGAATCAAAAACCTAAGAAATCGAAAAGGAAAATAGGAAAGTCGATAAATTGAAGAATTGAAGATCTGAAAAACCGAAAAATCGAGTACTCGAGAAATTGATTAATCGAGAAATCGAAAAGTCGACTATTTAGGAACTTCAAAAAAATTAACAAAATTAAAAATTTAAAAATTCGTAAATCTGAAGAATCGAAAATCTGAAGAATTTAAAAAATCGAAAAATTGAAGAATCGAATGATTCAAATATCAAAAATCAAAAAATCGAAACATTTTGAAACAAAAAATCGAAAAATTGAAAAATTTCAAAAATGAAACATTGAAAAATTGAGAAATCCAAAAATTAAAAAGTGTAAAAATCGAGCAATTGGAGAATCGAAAACCTGAGAAATCAAAAAAAAAAAGAAGAAATCGATAAGTTGCAGAATTGAAGAACGAAAAAACCGAGAAATCGAGAAAACGAGAAATGGGAAAATGAAAAAATCGAAAAATTGATTAATTGAGTACTCGAGAAATCGCAAAGTCGAAAATTTGGGGAATCAAAAAACTGGAAAATTTAAAAATTTAAAAATTCGGAAATCAGAAGAATCGAAAAACCGAGAAATGAAAAAATTGAAAATCGATCAATGGAAACATTAAAAAATCGAAAAATTCAAGATTTAAAAATCAAAAAATTAAAATATCGATAAATTGATAAAACTAGAAATTGAAAAATTCCCAAGATTGAAATATTGAAAAATCGAGAAATCGAAAATTTGAAAAATCGAGAAATGGAAAATTTCAGAAATCGAGAAATAGAAAATTTGAAAAATCGAGAAATCGAAAAATCGAAAAGCCGAAAAACTGAAAAAACAAAAATAGAGAAATTGAAAAATCCCCAAACTGCATTCTCGAAAAATTAAGACACCGAATAATTGAAAAATCAAAACATGGAAAAATTAGGGAATCAAAAAATCCAAATGTCTAAAAATCGAGAAATCGAGACATGAAAACATCGAAAAATCGAGAAACTGAAACTGCCCAAAATCTAAAAATTAATAAACAAAAAAGTAAAATAAAAAAAAATCCGTAAATTGAAAAATCGAAAAATCAAAAAATTGAAAAAACCAAAAAATCGAATTCCGAAATGTCTAAAATTGGAAAAATTGCATAAATCGAGAAATCAAAACGTTCTAAAAATCGAAAAACTGAATAGTAATATATTTAACAAATGGAAAAATTGAAAAAAAATAAATAAAAACTCGAAAGTTCAAAAATACGAAAAATTGGAAAATTTCCAAAATTGAAATGTCAAAAAATAGAGAAATCAAAAATTTGAAAAATCGAAATATTGAAACATTAGAAATTTTAAAAATTTCGGTAAATGGAAACATCAAAAAATGGAAAAATGTAAAATTTAAGAAATCGAAAAATTGAAAAACCGAAAAATCAGAAAAAAAACAGGAAATTGTGAAATCGAAAAATCCCGAAACTAAATTCTCGAAAAATGAGGAAATCGAAAAAATCAAAGATCAACGGAAAACCCGGAAATTGAACAACTGAAAAATCGAAAAATCGAAAACTCGATAAATCGAGAAATCGAGAAATTGAAACAGATAAACAAACAAAAAAAAAATACAAAATTGAAATACTGACAAATCAAATATTTTAAAAATCAAAGAAATTGAAAAATCTAAAACCAAGAAGTCGAAAAATTAAAAGATGTAAATTCTAAAAAATCGAAACATTAAAATGTCCAAAAATTGAAAATTCGATGTTAAGAAATCCACAATTCGAAGAATCGAAATATTGACAAAATTAAAAATCGGGAAATCGAAACATCAAAAAATCGTAAAATCTAAAAATTGCAAAATGGAAAAATGGAAAATTTAAGAAATCGAAAATGAAAAATCGAAAAATCACAAAATAGAGAATTTGAAAAATCCCCAAACTGAACTGAAATATTGAGAAATCGAAAAATGGAACAATTGAAAAATTAAAAATTTTAAAAATCAAGAAATTGATACACTGAAAAATATAATTCCGAAAAGTAGAAAAATCAAGAATCGGGGAATGGAAACATCAAAAAATCCAAAACCAGAAATTGAAAAATTCCTAAAATTGAAATATTGAAAACTTGGGGAATCAAAAATTTTAAATATAGGGAAATCGAGAAGTCGAAAAATGTTTTTTTAAATTGTAAAATCGGAAAATTGGAACATTAAGAACTGCAAAATCGAGCAATCAAAACATCAAAAAAGATTGAATTTTAAAAATCAAACAATTAAAATATCGAAAAATTGATAAAACTAGAAATTGAAAAATTCCCAAGATTGAAATATTGATAAATTGGGAAATCGAAAATTTGAAAAACAGAGAAATCGAAAAATCGGGAAAATGAGCAATTGAAAAATCGAAAATCGAAATGTTGACAAATCGAGCAAACGCTAATTGACAAATTGAAAAAGACTGAAAAATCGAAAAATCAAAAAATCGATAAACCGAAAAATCGGATTCCGAGAAGTAGAAAAATCGAAAATCGAGCAATCGAAATATCAAAAAATGGAAAAATTGAATATTTAAAAAATCAAAAATTTAAAATATCGACAAATTGTAAAAATGTGTCGATTTTTTTTTAAATTGTCAAATCGGAAAATTGAAAAATTGAGAAATATGAAATTTAAAAAATCCACAGTTTGAAAAATCGAAAATCAGAATCCGAAATCAGTCATTAATTTTTTTTAAACACCCCGTATAAACAAATCTAAAAAATGTTAGTGCAGTGATAAATCACAAGTATTGACTCAACATTTTTTGCACTTTTAAGATAGGATTTATTCAGCAAAATTTTGAGATGACAAGATTTCAAAGCATTTGGTTTTGCAGATTCAAAATTAAATTAACAGACGGACAGACGGACAGACAGACAGACAGACAGAGAAAATGTAAATGTAGAGAGTCGGCCGACGGAAATTAAAGAAAGCAACATTGAGTCGGGCGGCTTGGAATACTGGCCTGGCGCCATGGTAACGCTGCATCGCCGCCCCCGACCTGAGTGACACCCGCTTTACATCGAATGTTCTCGAATTTTGACGGACAGTTATCGATTATAGCGTTGACATTTATGAGTAGGCCGAAGTTAGCCACTTCCAAAACCAACAGTTTCTCAGCCACAACACAATTCGTACCAGGAAGTTAATGGAAAGTGTTATTTATGAATCTATGGACTACATTGTTATTATGTAGGTAAAGGTGAAGCGGTAAAAGGAACATAATCCTACCCACCAAAGCACTGATATCTCAAACCACGATTCACGACTTAGTTTTACATAATTATCCCGTCATGTTTACATAAATACATATAAATTTAAACTCAAGCAGACCAGATCAGAGTAGCGTCACCTACCTGGCAGCGGCGTGTGAAAAATACTATGCGTGTACACCGCCACCGTCGACACCCCCTTGCCCCTCTCCCCGTCCTTGGCCTTCCGGCTCCTCTTGAAGTGGTTCGCCGCCACAATCACCGCCGCCACGATGATGATCCCCGCGGAGATGGCCGTCGCCGCACTGGCGCTGTTGACCAGATCGTTCTTGTTAATCTCGGGATTTCCCCCGTTTCCGCCACTAACCTCGGTACTTTTCACTTTCGTTCGCGATTTCGTGATCTGCACCGGTTCAGTGGTCTCGGCGAGACTATCGCGACCCACCGAAACGTAATTGTTGATTGGCATCTCGTCAATTTCTCGCCTTTGTGCGTCTTCAAAGATGGGAAACGCCGCTTCCGTCGGCGGAGGTGTCGAAAGTAGGGCGGCCTGGGGGACCTCGAGCTTCCCGTTGTTGGTGAAGCTGATGGGCGGCGAAGAGGGCGAGGGGGAGGAAAGGGGCGGCGAGGGGGAGGTTGGGAGGCAGCGGCCGGTGGCCGGGTGGCAGGGCTCGCACGAGCAGCGGAGCTGGCAAAGAGAGCCGTAGTAGCCGGCGGGGCAGGGGGACTGGCATCTGGAATGGAAAAGATATACAGCGAGCGAAGCGAGCAATTTTTTATTTTTCGGAAAAAACCGTCAAGAATATTTTATTTTGTTGCATGTTTTTAGACGTGAATTTCGTTAACGTTGTTAATTTTCCATTGTATGACATGAAGCTTTTCCGAGGGTGTAACGATTGCGGCCTCGTGGCTCGGTGGTTTGAGCCTGTGACGGGTAATCCTGGAGGAAATCATATAGGAGTTTCTCTCCTGGGGCCAGGTACGTCTTTTTTTTCAAAATTTTGGCGGAAATTAAAAAATGAGTTAACACGTCAATTGAAAAAATTCTCTATTAGAAGAAAATGAACGTTTTTCGAGGAAAAATACTTACCGAAAATCAAAATATTGATTAATTAAAGACGTAAAGTTGCTTTACTTACTCATCTCCTATCCATCCTGGGAGACAGAGACAACTTCCTGTAAAACGATCACACCCACCACCATTGCAATTACATTTAAACTTGCAACCTTCTCCCCATTCGAACTCTTCGCAGTCTGAAAATAGCAAACTGTGTAGTTCAGAACACACAATCTACATGCAAGCGATTAACTAAAGTATCTACACAAAAAGCATTTTTTTAGACCTACTATTATCTCTAAATGGAAAGTTTAGAGAAGGCACGCAATTAAAATGGATCATAAAATTTATACTTATTTACTCGTAGTGTTAGAGTTAATAATTACCTTCAACATATGCAGTTCATAAAGAATTTCCAAGTCTGTTAGCCTATTGTCTATTTATTATGTTTTATCACTACAATTTCTTTGAATGTTACACTTGACATTTAAAAAAAAATCACAGGATGCACTAGGTCATATATTATTAAGCGTGTTGAAATTGTTTATTCTTAAGATTACATCATTCCAACAGTTGTTAAAAAGATTACATGTGTTTCAAGTCCATAATTAGAATTTCAGAGAACGAGAGCTACATTTTTCTCAAAATTATTAAGTGCATTAGGTTACTAACGCAGGCAAAATTTTACGTGAACAAAAATTTGTTTGACCTCCATTTTTGCTGAATATCTTTTAAAAATCTGTAAATAGTTGCATTTTTTAGAAATGGAAAGAATCTCAGGAGGCCCCTCTATTTTTTTTAAAGAAGTCTCAACTATCTTTTTTTTTTGAAAAATGTAAAACAATCTCTGGGACACTTTCTTTTTTTTAAGGAAACGAAACAATTTCTGAGGAACCTTCTGTCTTGTTTTAAGAATGTGAAATAACCTAGAGTCCTTTTTTTAGAAATGTGAACCCTGACGGCCGGCTTTGGTGTCTTTATTTTAGGAATGTTAAAGAATCTCAAGAGCACCCTCTGATATTTCATAAGACAAAACTGATTTCTTCAGCAATTCCTACCGTTTTTCCAAAATCGCCAATTGAAATATAGCAATTTTTACGGTTCCGTCAAAATAGCTCGGTATAAAAATTTTGAAGAAAATACAATCATTTTAAGAATTTACTTTGTGGTTTTTATATATTCAGAACAGGTCAGATCACATTAGGTCAAGTCAGGTCAGGTGCACGAAATAAGAAATAAATTTTATAGCAAAAAGTATAACAAAAAAAGTTGAGATTGGCGTTTTTTTTACATCTTTTTTCTACTCACACTCAACAGAAGAACATAATTAACCCCGCCCACCCACCCTGTCTCAATTCAGTGATTAATTTTATCTGATCTGATTGAAATGAATTATCTTATACTGAAAAGAAATAAATAAAATTAGTCGTTAGAATGAGAAAGACTGATTTTGGCAAATCACATACCTTCCAAGCAAATAGAGGGTGGGTGGGCGGGGCTAATATTTGATAAGATAATACTGATTTTGACACTTTTGCCATTTGCGACCAATTTTCAACTATTTTCGAAATAATTGAAGTCATTTTCTTGTAGACTTCGAAATCCAGAGGTACATTTCTTCGGAAATTTCTACTGTTTTTCCAAAATCGCCAATTGAAATATAGCATTTTTTACAGTTCCGTCAAAATAGCTCGGTATAAAAATTTTGTAGATAAAAAAGTTAATAATCATTCAATATTTTTTTTAAATACAATTATTTAAAGAACAGAATAGTTAAACATATTATCAGTTTCTTGTTGGGAAAAGGAGGCTTCGTATATTAAGACGAAATGGACCAAATATAAGCCCCGCCCACCCACCCCTTCTAAATTGTGATGAATACTTTATTCATCGTGCCCCGAAGGGTGAAGTTTAGTCTCAAATTCCTCATTTCTCTACAAGAAATTACCGTATGAAATATGTTTTTAAAAAGGTAGAATTTTTTAGAGAAATATTGATTTTACTGACTAGGAATGAAACAATCATCAAAATTGAGATTGGGGCGGGTGGGTGGGGCTTATTTTTTTTTAAATATATAGAGTTTTCTTTCAATAACGGGATAATTAAACATATTATCAGTTTCTTATTGGGAAAAGAAGACTTCGTATATTAAGAAAAAATGGACTAAATGTAAGCCCCGCCCACCCATCCCTTCTGAATTCTTATGAATATTTTATTCATTGTTACCTGAAGGGCGGAGTTTAGCTGCAAAATCCTCATTTCTCTACAAGAAATTACCATATGAAATATGTTTTTAAAAGGTAGAATTTTTTAGAGAAATATTGATGTTACAATTAAACTCCGCCCTTCGATCTGATTAGGAATGAAAAACTCATTACAGTTGAGATCAGGGCGGGTGGGTGGGGCCTAACTTTTGTTTTCTTTTTTAATATATAGAATTTTCTCTCAACAGCAGGATAGTTAAACATATTGTCAGTTTCTTGTTGGGAAAAAAAGACTTCAAATATCTAGCAAAAATGGACAAAATATAAGCCCCACCCACCCACCCCTTCTCTATTGTGATGAATGCTTTATTCATCGTGAGCTGAAGGGCGGAATTTAGTTGCAAAATCCTCATTTCTTTACCAGAAATTACCATATGAAATATGTTCTCAAAAGAGTAGAATTTTCTAGAGAAATAATAGGTTACAATTAAACTCCGTCCCTCGTCTGATTAGGAATGAAAAACACATCATAATTGAGATTGGGGTGGGTGGGTGGGGCTTAATTTTTGCTTTTCTTAATATAGAGAATTTTCTCTCAACAACAGGATAGTTAAATATTTTGTCAGTTGCTTGTAGGGAAAAGAAGACTTTATATATTAAGCAAAAATGGACAAAATATGGCTTTTAGATATTCACAGAACTGATTAAAATTTGTTTATTTGAGACAATAGAAAAGTCAGAACAAGTCAGGTCACGTTAAGCCAAATCAGATCAGGTGCATGAAATAAGAAATAAATTTGATAGCAAATCGTATAACAAAAAAAAGTTAGGATTGACGCATCATTCACATCCTTTTTCGACTCCCACTCAACAGAAGAACATAATTAGCTCCGCCCACCCACCCTGTCTTCTTTTCACTGATCGATTTTATTCGATTTGAATGAAATGAATGATCTTATACTGAAAAGAAATAAAATTAGTCGTTAGAATGAGAAGAGGGGAGGGGGGGCTAGTACTTGCTAAGATAAGACTGATTTTGGCAAATCACATACCTTCCAAGAAAATAGAGGGTGGTTGAGCGGGGCTAATATTTGATAAGATAAAATTGATTTTGGCATTTTTGACATTTTGTACAATTTTTCAACTATGAAGTCATTTTCGCGTTCATTTCTTCGGAAATTCCCACCGTTTTTCCAAAATCAGCAATTGGAATTTAGCAATTTTTACAGTTCCGTCAAAATACTCGTAGCTCGGTATGAAAATTTTGTAGATAAAAAAGGAAATAATCATTCATTTTTGTTTCACAAAATACAATTAAATATTTTAAGAATTTACTTTGTGGCTTTTATATGTATATTCACAGAAATGTTTAAAATTTGTTTATTTGGGACACTAGAAAAGTCAGAACAGGTCAGATCACATTAGGTCAAGTCAGGTCAGGTGCATGAAATAAGATATAAATTTTAGATTTTTACATAGTATAACAAAAAAAGTTGCGATTGGCGCTTTTTTTTACTTTTTTACATCTTTTTTCTACTCACACTCAACAGAAGAACAAAATTAACCCCGCCCACCCACTTTGTCTCAATTCAGTGATTAATTTATCTGATCTGATTGAAATGGATTATCTTATACTGAAAAGAAACAAATAAAATTAGTCGTTAGAATGAGAAAGACTGATTTTGGCAAATCACATACCTTCCAAGCAAACAGAGGGTGGGTGGGCGGGGCTAATATTTGATAAGATAAAACAGATTTTGGCACTTTTGCCATTTTCGACCAATTTTCAACAATTTTCGAAATAGTTGAAGTCATTTTCTTGTAGACTTCGAAATCCAGAAGTCGTTTTCGGGTACATTTCTTTGGAAATTTATACTGTTTTTCCAAAATCGCCAATTGAAATATAGCAATTTTTATAGTTCCGTCAAAAAAGCTCGTCATGAAAATTTTGTAGATAAAAAAGTTAATAATCATTCATTTTTGTATCAAAAAATACAATTATTTAAAGAATGTACTTCGTGGCTTTTATATCTTCACAGAACTGTTTAAAATTAGTTTATTTGAGACAATAGAAAAGTCAGAACAAGTCAGGTCACGTTAAGCCAAATCAGGTCAGGTGCATGAAATAAGAAATAAATTTTATAGCAAATACAGTATAACAAAAAAAGTTGCGATTGGCGTTTTTTTACATCTTTTTTCTACTCACACTCAACAGAAGAACATAATTAACCCCGCCCACCCACCCCGTCTCAATTCAGTGATTAATTTTATCTGATCTGATTGAAATGAATTATGTTATACTGAAAAGAAATACATACAATTAGTCGTTCGAATGCGAAAGACTGATTTTGGCAAATCACATACCTTCCAAGCAAATAGAGGGTGGGTGGGCGGGGCTAATATTTGATAAGATAAAACTGATTTTGGCACTTTTGATATTTTCGACCAATTTTCAACTATGTGCGAAAATTAGTTGAAGTCATTTTCTTGTAGACTTCGAAATCCAGAAGTCGTTTTCGGGTACATTTCTTCGGAAATTTCTACTGTTTTTCCAAAATCGCCAATCGAAATATAGCAATTTTTACAGTTCCGTCAAAATAGCTCGATATAAAAATTTTGTAGATAAAAAAGTTAATAATCATTCATTTTTGTTTCAAAAAATTCAATTATTTAAAGAACAGAATAGTTAAACATATTGTCAGTTTCTTGTTGGGAAAAGGAGGCTTCGTATATTAAGACGAAATGGACCAAATATAATCCCCGCCCACCCACCCCTTCTCTATTGTGATGAATACTTTATTCCTCGTGCGCCGAACGGTGAAGTTTAGTCGCAAAATCCTCATTTCTCTACAAGAAATTACCATATGAAATATGTTTTTAAAAAGGTAGAATTTTTTAAAGAAATATTGATTTTTCAATTAAACTCCGCCCTTCGGTCTGACTAGGAATGAAACAGTCATCAAAATTGAGATTGGGGCGGGTGGGTGGGGCTTATTTTTTTAAATATATAGAGTTTTCTTTCAATAACAGGATAATTAAACATATTGTCAGTTTCTTATTGGGAAAAGAAGACTTCGTATATTAAGAAAAAATGGACTAAATGTAAGCCCCGCCCACCCACCCCTTCTCAATTCTGATGAATATTTTATTCATTTTTACCTGAAGGACGGAGTTTAGCTGCAAAATCCTCATTTCTCTACAAGAAATTACCATATGAAATATGTTTTTAAAAAGGTAGAATTTTTTAGAGAAATACTGATGTTACAATTAAACTCCGCCGTTCGATCTCATTAGGAATAAAAAACTCATTACAATTGAGATCATCGCGGGTGGGTGGGGCCTAACTTTTGTTTTCTTTTTTACTATATATAGAATTTTCTCTCAACAGCAGGATATTTAGTTAAACATATTGTCAGTTTCTTGTTGGGAAAAGAAGACTTCAAATATTAAGCAAAAATGGAAAAAATATAAGAGCCGCCCACCCACCCCTTCTCTATTGTGATGAATGCTTTATTCATCGTGAGCTGAAGGGCGGAGTTTAGTTGCAAAATCTTCATTTCTTTACAAGAAATTACCATATGAAATATGTTCTCAAAAGAGTAGAATTTTCTAGAGAAATAATAGGTTACAATTAAACTCCGGCGCTCGTCTGATTAGGAATGAAAAACACATCATAATTGAGATTGGGGTGGGTGGGTGGGGCTTAATTTTTGCTTTTTTTAATATAGAGAATTTTCTCTCAACAACAGGATAGTTAAAAATATTGTCAGTTTCTTGTTGGAAAAAGAAGACTTTATATATTAAGCAAAAATGTACAAAATATGGCTTTTGTATATTCACAGAACTGTTTAAAATTTGTTTATTTGAGACAATAGAAAAGTCAGAACAAGTCAGGTTACGTTAAGCCAAATCGGCTCAGGTGCATGAAATAAGGAATAAATTTTATAGGAAATAGTATAACAAAAAAAAGTTAGGATTGACGTATCATTCACATCCTTTTCTACTCCCACTCAACAGAAGACCAAAATTAGCCCCGCCCACCCACCCTGTCTCATTTTCACTGATCGATTTTATCCGATTTGAACGAAATGAATGATCTCATACTGAAAAGAAATAAAATTAGTCGTTAGAATAAGAAGGGGGGGGGGGGGGGCTAGTACTTGCTAAGATAAGACTGATTTTGGCAAATCACATACCTTCCAAGAAAATAGAGGGTGGGTGGGCGGGGCTAATATTTGATAAGATAAAATCAAGTCAGGTCAGGTGCATGAAATAAGATATAAATTTTATAGCACATAGTATAACAAAAAAAGTTGCGATTGGCACTTTTTTTTACTTTTTTACATCATTTTTCTACTCACACTCAACAGAAGAACATAATTAACCCCGGCTACCCACCCTGTCTCAATTCAATGATTAATTTTATCTGATTGAAATTAATTATCTTATACTGAAAAGAAATAAATAAAATTAGTCGTTAGAATGAAAAAGACTGACTTTGGCAAATCACGTACCTTCCAAGCAAATAGAGGGTGGGTGGGCGGGGCTAATAGTTGATAAGATCACGTTAAGCCAAATCAGGTCAGGTGCATGAAACAAGAAATAAATTGTATAGCAAATAGTATAACAAAAAAAAGTTACGATTGACGCATCATTCACATCCTGGTCAATTGAAATATAGCAATTTTTACAGTTCCGTCAAAATAACTCGGTATACAAACTTTGTAGATAAAGAAGGAAATAATTATTAATTTTTGTTTCACAAAATACAGTTATTTTAAGAATGTACTGAGTGACTGACTGACTTAGTGACTGAATGACTTATTGACTGAGTGACAGACCAACTGACTGGAGCATTGATTGACTGACTGAATGACTGACTAACTGAGTGAGTGAACAAGTGGGTGGCTGACTCATTGACTGAGTTAATGATTGAGGGACTGAGTGATCGAGTGACCGACTGACTGACTGACCCACGGACTGAATGAATGAGTGGCTGCCTAACTGGCTGTCTGACTTACTAACTGACTGCTTGACTGATTGACTGATTGACTAACTGACTGTCTGACTGACTGACGGACTGTCTGAGTGATTGAGAGACTGATTAATTTTTCACATTCTGGCATTTGTAGATTAAAAAAATTCGTTGAAAAATTTTA
The DNA here is from genome assembly GCA_022388445.1 of Zophobas atratus. NCBI lineage: Eukaryota > Metazoa > Arthropoda > Insecta > Coleoptera > Tenebrionidae > Zophobas > Zophobas atratus. The sequence continues at coordinate 7,586,102 of CM039450.1, forward strand.
GAAACGTTACTTTTAAAGCGTTTTCTTGTGTTTTCTAGCGTTACATGACCCCTAGAGTATAAAAAAATAGGTTTCCCATTTCCGTCTGTCTGTCTGTCTATCTGCCGTCTGTCCAGATTTTATTAGACACATAGTCTCGTCGGGGGACCTGGGTGCCTTTTTTGGAATGTAAGAATTTCAGGATCTCCCTCTGCCTTTTTTAAAGAATGTGAAACAATCTCGGATACCATTTTGGTCTTTTTTTTAAGAAAATGAAAAAATCTTGTAGGCGCCTTCTGTCTTTTTGTTTAAGAATGAGAAACAATTTCTGAGGCTCCCGTACCGTTATTAAGAGAATGTGAAACAATCTCGAGAGCCGGTAGTGACATTGATAGAATTATTCATGATTTAACCTGACCTGACCCTCTTGAGTGGGTCATGTTTTTTTTTCGTTTTGTTGGCTGCTATGACTGACTGACGTGTTTTTTTTGCTATTATATTTGACATGTATTTTTCGTGCATGCTACTTAGTTTGACACTTTTCAGGCATCAGAAAAATAGGTTTTCAGTTCCAAGGATAACTCAATTACAAATTATTATTGCTCGCTAAATCAGGAAACGGTGTACAAAACCACCGTCTCTGCCTACCACAAAAACCTAATTTACCAAGGCCACCTGACCCAGTTACTCCAGTCAAAATCCCACTCACAATACCCACCAACATTACACATCTCCCCCTTGTATCCCGGAAAACAGGAACACTCCCCAGCTAGACAAGTCCCCTTGGAGCACCCCGGACAATCCGGTAGGCACAAGCCTGTAGTGATGTCCTCCATGTACCCGGAACAGCACTTGTCAATGACATCGGTGACTTCTTTTTCCTGAAATGCAAATAACTTCGTTACGAGGCGTCAGCCGAGTAAACGGCGCAAATCGGAATTAAGGTGATTAGGGGACAATTTACGGCATTTTCACTGTTGAAGCGATACGGCTAGCGGATAAAAATCATACATATTAATGAATTGCGAAATTGTGTGATTGGGTGTTTGGCAGTGTCGTAATTATTTAAAACATGTTCGGGCTTATTTATGCCGGTTTTTTTATGGAAATGGCAATAGCTTAACAATGATTAAGAAACTGGTGGAAAATCGAAAAAGGCAAAGTCGGCCAATTATTTGTTCTCTTGATGGTGGTTTAAAATTAGTGTTTATTTTAAAATCTGTGCTAAAGCAATTAGTTGTTTTTTAGAAAAATTTGTTCCATGGTAAATACGTAATGTTATATAAAAACCAAAACAAAATAAAGAACCTGCTTTTACGTGACTCTTCGTGACACGATCGAATGTTGGACCGGAGAAAGCCTGAAGCTAGATAGAAACTTGTTCGAGATGTTAGAATTTCCTCTTTGTCGCGTAAAATTTAGATAATATTTTTTTTTCTTCAGAATTTAATGTTGATTATATAATTTGAAGCGCAATGTTGTGTGTTAAATGACAATTTTCTCTCCTCGGATGTCAACTTAAGGCCGGATATGTCGAGTCAGGTCAGGATTTGTCGGACTCGAAAGATAGAGAGGGAAAAATAGGAAAATGGGGCGTGGTGGAGACGTGGCCAGAGCAGAATTAGGGGCGGAGTCAAGGTGAAGTGGATGGTCCTTAAGAAAATGGGTATGGCTTAATGAATGAAATGTAAAAAAAATTAAAAATTAATATCTAAACAGGAAAGATAACAGTAAACGAGTATAATATTTAAAGAAAAACAAGGACGAGTGAGAAAGAATGAACAAAAGGACTCTAGACTTTCTAAAAAATGTAGTCAAAAGTATGGAAACCTCCATATAATATAATAAAAGAATAGATAATAATTTCTCGATAAAAAATTAATTAAATTCACGCACTACTTGTCCGTATCCCCGTTACAAAATTCACCTGTTCAACTAATTAATTGTTTTTTCCAGCGGGCGTGGCAGCTAATACCACATCACCCATATTTCAACCGTACGACATAATAAAGATATTAATTTTCGAAAGCTACAACCATAAGGAAGATATCGAATATCCGGCAAAGAAGCAAGGATTTTTGCATATTCATTTCAAGCGACACTCCTTTCAATAATATTCATTGACGTAAACTATCCTGGCGGATTTCTGATACAATGGCGTACTGACATTCGCTTTCGCGGAACAATACACATTTTTTCTTTCATTTGAATTAATTCTAATTTTTGCTTACTTTGATAGTTTGTAGGTCTGCCTCACCTATTTTATTATAATATCGATTGTAGCAAGCGTCAAGGTTTCGTTAAAAAATTCAGTTACGTTGAGAGATTGCGGAGTTTTCTTGCGTCCAGTGGGAATAATAATGATGACAATCAGCGATAGTAATAGTAATATAATAATAAAATAAGGCTGCTAAATCTGTTACGCATTACACGCATACCAAATAAACCAATCCTCAATGTACACACACGGCGGATTAAATTGGCCAATAAAGTACCTCCGCGCTGACATGATTTAAAATAATTTGGTTAAGTAGATGTAAGTTATTGCATAACGCGATGGATGGCCGTTAACACACGTATTAGGTACATTAATAACGTTTCGGTCTAGTAATCTCATTCGTACAAACCAAAGAGTGAAAGCACGATTATATCCGGCGATAAAAGATTTGTTTAAAGACGCTGGTAATTTACGAAATGGGGTTGTAAAGTTGACGGGGTTTATTAGATTAGGTGTTGAGGAGCAAATTAAGAGTCATGGGGGGCGATAATTACTTAAAGGAATAATTTATGACATCCGAAGTAGGTAAGAAGTGGAGCGACGACACATTCTAGAAGTAGAAAAAGGGGGAAAATTAGTAGACGCTTTTAATTTCCAAGCGATAACTAAGAGAACTCATCTCCTTCAACACATTAATTTTAACTTAAAAAGTCACACCTGCAAGCTCCTTCACCTATAGATTAACAATTTTTTAATCTATTTTTTCATTGATTGAAGAAATTACGCAACTGAGTTCGGAATTTTAGTTATGATCCCCTCAGGAAAGTAGATGACCTTATCTGAAAAATATCAAAGTATATCTTCTTTAAATTTTTTAAATGTTTACGCAACAGATTAATTTATTTTGACCATGATCACAATGTACGTGTCAAAACTGATATATTTATCCCTATTGAGACTCTGGTGTTAAACTCGATAAATTTAACTTATCCCACTCGTAAGGAAAGCACCTGCATTACCGTACTGAAGCCGTAATGCTAGATTACCGCATTCATTTTTCAACACAGATACAAATCTTTTGTTGCGCGTGACTACACAACTTGGCTAACGCCTCGTTGTAAGTAAACTTCACAATCGTGGGTAATAAAGCCTTTATACCACTTATGTCGTAAATAACGATTATCTATGACAGTGGAATAAATTTAACTTACCCCGCTCACTTGACTTAGACAACGATTACAGCACCGCACAACCAAATAGAACTAAACGCAAAACAAACCATATTTTTCTAATGTAAAGCTTAAAATATAAAAATGTGTATATAAAACACTTTTTTCTTAGTATTATACAGGTGTCCTAAAATTATTTTCAGTTATACAAGCTGTAACACCCAGTATATTTTCAAGGAGTTATAGTCGTTATTAAAAACGAACAAATAAAACCTGTAATACAGATTTCTAATCCGTAATTTTGTAAAAATTCGCCATATTTAAATATTTTTAACTCCGCCATATTTAAACATGGAGGTGTGAAATTTCGTACGACTTTTAAGTTTAAATTATACAAAATAGAACGCTTTTTCTACTTGTTTGTACAGGGTGAAAAGGTTTGAAAATTGTCAGTTTTGTTCCCATTTCTAAATGAGACACCCTATATTTTCAAGTTTATTTCTCCAGTAATTACTTACGTTTATCTAGAAGTGAGCTTTCTTTTGATGCCAAATTTTTTGAGTTACATATTTTAGAATTTTTATTAAGCTAAATCCCAGGAAGCTTTGAGTTTGAAATTGTTATGAAATACAGAGTGTGTCAATTAAAAAATGTGAGAAAACTGACAAATACCTCGTAGAGATAAATGTAAATCTACTCTATAACTATAAAATGTTGCGCAAAGTGCTGGAATTTTTTGCTAAAATCTAACACCAATTTTCAGTTGATTCAACCCATCTTAACCATTTTTTTGAAAATTTTTTGAAAATTTTGAATTCACTTTTCGTGTTTATTGGCACAGATGTCGTGACGGCTCTTTCAGGTATGTAACTGGCGGAAGATTTTCAACAATTTGACATAAATTTTCAGTGGATTGAACCCATTTTAACCATTTTTTGGAAAATTTTTGAAAAATTTGAATTTACTTTTCGTGTTTAACCAGATATCGTGACAGCGTTTCCAGATTTATAACTAGTGGAAAATAATCTAAAATTTGACACCAATTTTGAGTCGATTGAACCCATTTTAACCATTTTTTTTTTTTGGAAAATTTTTGAAAATTTTGAAGTCAATTTTCATGATATCGTGTCGGCGTTTAGAGGTTTGCATCTGGTGGAAGATAATATACAATTTGACACCAATTTTCAATTGATTGAACAAATTTAAACCACTTTTTGGAAAATTTTTGAAAAATTTTCATTCAATTTTCGTGTTTATTGGAACAGATATCGTGACGGAGATTTCAGATTTGTGACTGTCGAAAGATCATCTACAATTTGACACCAATTTTCAGTCGATTGAACCTAGTTCAACCATTTTTTGAAATTTTTTGGAAATTTTGAATTCACTTTTCGTGTTTATTGGACCAAATGTCGTGGGGGCGATTTCGGATTTGTAACTGGCGGAAGCTTATTTACAATTCAGTGGATTGAATCCTTTTCAACTATTTTTTTGGAAAATTTTTAAAAATTTTGAATTCAGCTTTCGTGTTTATTGGAACAGACATCGTGACGGCGATTTCGGATTTGTAACTGGCGGAAGATTATTTACAATTCAAACTCCAATTTCCAGTCGATTTAACCCATTTTAATAATTTTTTTGGAAAATTTTTGGAAATTTGTAATTTGGTTTCCGTGTTTGTTGGACCAGATATCGTGAAGGCGATTTCAGATTTGTCACTGATGGAAGATCATCTACAATTTAACTTCAATTTTTACTCAATCAAACCCATTTCAACTATTTTTTTGGAAAATTTTTCAAAATTTTGAATTCACTTTTCATGTTTATTGGAACGGATGTCGTGACGACGATTTCAGATTTGTAACTGGTGGAAGATTATCTACAATTTAACGCCAATTTTCAGTCGATTGAACCAATTTTAACAATTTTTTTTGGAAAATTTCAATTCACTTTTTTTGTTTATTGGATCAGATATCGTGACCGCGATTTCAAATTTGTAATTTGTGGAAAATTATATACAGTTTGACACCAATTCTCAGTCGATTAAACCCATTTTGACTATTTTTTTGGAAAATTTGTGAAAATTTTAAATGAACTTTTCGTGTTTATTGGAATAGAAATCGTGAGGGCGATTTAAGATATGTAACTGGGGGAAGATGACTTACAATTCGACTCCAATTTCCAGATGATTGAACCCATTTTAACCAGTTTTTTGGAAAATTTTTGGAAATTTTGAATTCACTTTTTGTTTATTGGGACAGATCTTGTAGCGGCGATTTCAGATTTGTAGATGGCTGAAGATTATCTACAATTTGACAGGAGTTTTCAGTCCACTGTACCAATTAAACCATTTTTTTGGAAACTTTTTTAAAACCTTGAATTCACTTTTCGTGTATATTGAATCAGACATCGTGTCGGCGTTTTTAGATTTATAACTGGCGGAAGTTCACCTACAATTTGTCACAAATTTTCAGTCGATTGAACCCATTTTAACCATTTTTTTTAAATTTTTTGGAAATTTTGAATTCACTTTTCGTGTTTATTGGATCAGCGATGTCAGATTTGTAACTGGCGGAAGATCATCTACAATTTGAGACCAATATTATCAGTCAATTGAACCACTTTTTTTGGAAAATTTTTGAAAATATTGACTTCACTTTTCATGTTTATTGGAACCGATGTCGTGACGACGATTTGAGATTTGTAACTGGTGGAAGATTATCTACAATTTAACACCAATTTTCAGTCGATTGAACCAATTTTTAACAATTTTTTTGGAAAATTTCAATTCACTTTTTTCGTTTATTGGATCAGATATTGTGTCGGCGATTTCAAATTTGTAACTAATGGAAAATCATCTACAATTTAACAACAATTTTTACTCAATTAAACCCATTTCAACAATTTTTTTGGAAAATTTTGAATTCAGCTTTCGGAAGATCGCATACAATTTGACACCAATTTTCAGTCACTTGAACCAATTTGAACCACTTTTTTGGAAAATTTTGGAAAATTTTGAATGAACTTGTCGTGTTTATTGGAATAGACGTCGTGACGGCAATTTCAGATATGTAACTGGCGGAAGATCATTTACAATTCGACTCCAATTTCCAGTCGATTGAACCCATTTTAACCATTTTTTTGGAAAATTTTTGCAAATTTTGAAACCATTTTTTTGTTTATTGGAACAAATCTTGTGGCGTCGTGTTCAGATTTGTAACTGGGGAAGATTGTCTACAATTTGACACCAAATTTCAATCGGTTGAACCAATTTGAACCATTTTTTTGGAAAATTTTAGAAAATTTTGAATCCTATTTCGTGTTTATTGAAATAGATATCGTGACAGCGCTTTTAAATTTGTAACTGGAGGAAGTGCATATACAGTTTGACACCAATTCTCAGTCGATTGAACCCATTTTAACTATTTTTTTGGAAAATTTTTAAAAATCGTGAACTCTTTTCGTGTTTATTGAAACAGACATAGTGACGGCGATTGCATATTTGTAACTGGCGGAAGATTATTTACAATTTGACATCAATTTCCAACCGATTGACTTCATTTTAGCCATTTTTTTGTAAATTTTTTGTAAATTTTGAATTTACTTTTCATATTTATCGGTACAGATACAGCGATAACGATTTCAGATTTGTAACCTGCGGAAGATTATCTACAATTTAACACCAATTCTCCGTCGATTGACCCTATTTTAACCAATTTTTGGAAAATTTTTGGAAATTTTGAGTTCACTTTTCGTGTTTATTGGACCAGACATCATGACGGGGTTTTCAGTTTTGTAACTGGTGGAAGATAATCTACAATTTGATACTGATTTTCGGTCAATTTAACCAATTTTAACTATTTTTTCGGAAAATTTTTGAAAATTTTGAATTCATTTTTCGTGTTTATTGAAACTGACATCGTGACGGCGATTTCAGATTTGTAACTGGCGGAAGATCGCATACAATTTGACACCAATTATTAGTCGATTGAACCACTTTTTTGGGAAATTTTTGGAAATTTTGAATTCACTTTTCGTGTTTATTGATACAGACATCGTGACGCCGATTTCATATTTGTAATTGGCGGAAGATTATCTAAAGTTTTACGCGAATTTTCAGTCCTTTGAACCAATTTTAAACCCTTTTTTGGAACATTTTTGAAAATTTTGAGTTCACTTTTCGTGTTTATTAGACCAGACATCGTGACGGCGTTTTCAGATTTGTAACTGGTGGAAGATAATCTACAATTTGACACTGATTTTCGGTCAATTTAACCAATTTTAACTATTTTTTTAGGAAAATTTTTAAAAATTTTGAATTCACTTTTCGTATTTATTGAAACTTACATCGTGACGGCGATTTCAGATTTGTAACTGGCGGAAGATCGCATACAATTTGACACTAATTATTAGTCCATTGAACCAATTAGAACCACTTTTCTGGAAAATTTTTGTAATTTTGGAATTCACTTTTTTTGTTTATTCGATCAGATATCGTGACGGCGATTTGAGATTTGTAACTGGCGGAAGAACACATACAATTTGACACCAATTTTCAGTCCATCGATCCAATTTGAACCACTTTTTTTGGAAAATTTTGAACTCACTTTTCATGTTTATTGGAACAGATGTCGTACGGGGATTTCGGATTTGTGACTGGCGGAAGATTATTTACAATTCGAACTCCAATTTCCAGTCGATTTAACCCATTTTAATCATTTTTTTGGAAAATTTTTGGAAATTTCGAATTTGGTTTTCGTGTTTGTTGGACCAGATATCGTGAAGGCGATTTCAGATTTGTCATTGATGAAAGATTATCTACAATTTAACACCAATTTTTACTCCATCAAACCCATTTCAACTATTGTTTTTGGAAAATGTTTGAAAATTTTGAATTCAGCTCTTGTGTTTATTGGAACACACATCGTGATGGCGATTTCAGATTTGTAACTGGCGGAAGATCGCATACAATTTGACACCAATTTTCAGTCGATTGAACCGATTCGAACCACTTTTTGGAAAATTTTGAATTCACTTTTCATGTTTATTGGAACAGATGTCGTGACGGCGATTTCGGACTTCTAACTGGCGGAAGATTATCAACAATTTGGCACCAATTTTCAGTGAATTGAACCCATTTTAACCCTTTTTTGGAAATTTTTTGAAAAATGTGAATTTACTTTGCGTGTTTTAACTGAATATCGTGCCAGCATTTTCAGATTTATAACTAGTGGAAAATAATCTAAAATTTGACACCAATTTTGAGTCGATTGAACCCGTTTTAACCATTTGTTTTTTGGAAAATTTTTGGAAATTTTGAAGTCAATTTTCATGATATCGTGTCGGGGTTTGGGGTTTGTATCTGGTGGAAGATAAGATACAATTTGACACCAACTTTTAATCGATTGAACCTAGTTCAACCATTTTTTGAAATTTTTTGTAAATTTTGAGTTCACTTTTCGTGTTTACCTGTGTAACGTACGTGTGGACCTGATGTCGTGACGGCAATTTCGGATTTATAACTGACGGAAGATTATCTAATTCGACTCCAATTTCCAGTTGATTGAACCCATTTTAATAATTTTTTTCGAAATTTTGAATTTACTTTTCGCGTTTGTTGCACCAGATATCGTGACGGTGATTTCGAATTTGTAATTGCCGGAAGGTTATCAACAATTTGACACCAATTTGCAGTCGATTTTATCCACCTTAGTTATTTTTTTGGAAAATTTTTGGAAATTTTGAAATCAGTTTTTGTCTTTATTGAAACAGATATCGTGACGGCGATTTCAGATTTGTAACTAGTGGAAAATATTCTAAAATTTGACACCAATTTTGAGTCGATGGAACCCATTTTAACTATTTTTTTTTTTGGAAAATGTTTGGAAATTTTGAAGTCAATTTTCATGATATCGTGCCGGCGTTTTGAGGTGTGTATCTGGTGAAAGATAATATACAATTTGACACCAATTTTCAATTGATTTAACAAATTTAAACCACTTTTTTGGAAAATTTTTGAAAATTTTTCATTCAATTTTCGTCTTTATTGGAACAAATATCGTGACGACGATTTCAGGTTTGTGACTGTCGAAAGATCATCAACAATTTGACTCCAATTTTCAGTCGATTGATCCTAGTACAACCATTTTTTGAAATCTTTTGGAAATTTTGAATTCATTTTTCGTGTTTATTGGACCAGATGTCGTGACCGCGATTTCGGATTTGTAACTGGCGGAAGATTATATACAATTTGACACCAATTTACAGTGGATTGAGCCAATTTCAACTATTGTTTTGAAAATTTTTGGAAAACTTGAATTCACCTTTCGTGTTTATTGGACCAGATATCGTGAGGGCGATTTCATATTTGTAATTAATGGAAGGTTATCTAGAATTTAACACAAATTTTTACTCGATTTAACCCATTTCAACCATTTTTTTGGAAAATCTTTGAAAACTTTGAATTCAGCTTTCGGGTTTATTGGAACAGACATCGTGATGACGATTTGAGATTTGTAGCTGGCGGAAGATCGCATACAATTTGACACCAATTTTCAGTCAACTGAACCAATTAGAACCATTTTTTTGGAAAATTTTGAATTAACTTTTCGTGTTTATTGGAACAGATGTCGTGACGGCGATTTCGAATTTGTGATTGGCAGAAGATTATCTACAATTCGACTCCAATTTCCAGTCGATTGAACTCATTTTATTAATTTTTTTGGAAAATTTTTGGAAATTTTGAATTTACTTTGTTTGTGTTTGTTGGACAAGATATCGTGACGGCGATTTTAGATTTGTCACTGATGGAAGATCATCTACAACTTAACACAAATTTTTACTCGATCAAACCCATTTCAACCATTTTTTTTGGAAAATTTTTGAAAATTTTGAATTCAGCTTTCGTGTTTATTTGAACAGATATCGTGACGGCGATTTCAGATTTGTAACTAGCGGAAGATCACATACAATTTGACACCAATTTTCAGTCGATTGAACCAATTTGAACAATTTTTCTGGAAATTTTGAATTCCTTTTTCGTGTTTATTGAAACAGACATCGTGACGGCGATTTCGAATTTGTAATTGGTGGAAGATTATCTATAATATGACACCGATTTTCGGTCGATTTAACTAATTTGAACCACTTTTTTGGAAAATTTTTGAAATAAATTTAAACCTAGTCAGTGTCTATAAAATATGGTATGGCAAAGTGGTAAAATTTTTGTGCTCAATTCGAACCTCCATTTTTAAAAATGGGGGGGGCTATGAATTTTGAAGTACACTATTTTTTTCCATCGAAATCCAATAATTTGAAAGCTGTTGAAGTATATAGGGTGTTACATTTAAAAAATTTCGATCTCATTTAAATTAATACATGCAGTTTTCTTTTTTAAACGTAGCACCCTGTATATTTTTATGGATTTATATTCCTGATAAAAAAGGACCTAATGATTATAATCAATAGATTTGAAAAAAATGACCCCATTTAAAACAATTCAACTCCGCCAGATTTGTAAATGGATTTGAAATTTTGTACAAAAGTTTTAAGATAACTTGCCTTCACAAACTCATAGAAAATTTAATAGGACTTCGACTTGTTTATACAGGGTGATTAAGTTTGAAAGTTGTCAGTTTTCTTATGTTTTTCAAGTGTATTTTTATTTTTCTCTATTAATTACATGTCTACAAACAAACTTTCTTTTAATTCCAGATTTGTTGAATTCTCTTAGCATTAAGCCAAACGCCATGTTTGAAAATGTTATGAAATAAGGAGTGTCCCAATTAAAAAATCTTCTTGTCGATATCAGCGAGTGAAATGTGTTTATTTACAATTTTCCACAGAAAAAAGTATCACATATATTATTGTTGACCTACTCTAAGTCGGAAATCGTTTAACAAAGCACTCTTGCGTGACATTAAAATTTAAAAGACGAGTAGGTGTTTCTGCGGAAGGTTAGGAGAAAGTAATAGGTGAATTTGCAGCCTTGAACAATAGAAAGACATTCATTCGATCATTAAAAAAATAATCACGAACTTACAACGCACTTGTTCGCACTTACCACAATTCGACTATCGTTAATCACCTTCGTAGTATAAAACGAACACCTCGGAGGAACATTCATGCACCATTTGTAGTGCCTCACTGTGGAATTCCTCAGGAAAGACTCCGTCACGTTGACGATAAACCTGAAAAAAAAACGCCTAAAGACAAACAAAGACACAACTTAACCGAAACAATTGAGGATATTCAATTTGAGCTAATTAGATTCAACGAGATGGTGCCCCCCGGCTGTACACCATTGTAAATTTCTTAAAATCGCGTGCAACTTTTCCTGTTGTCCAGCTGGCTTTGCTTTCCGGAAGCATAACCGACTCACTTTCCTCGATAATCCTGTTATAATTCTAGAAACATCGACAGCGAGTGTCTTTTCACTTTTGTTGGAATGTTGCGGTGCTCATAAACAACCTTAAAATCTAGAAAAAGTGCTGCGCTGAACTTTGTCCTAAATTAGAACGTGAGGTGGTTTTGGCGAGTCAAGGATTCGATTACAATTTTTTTTTTTTTGAAGGTGGGTTATGTAAGACGGATGTCCGTTCATAAACGGTGTGTAAATCGCTGATGGGCGATCTGATGGAGATTTGGTGATTGCGCCCACTCAATGTCACAGGTGGTCACTTTCTTTCATTATGTTTATAAATTTATTATACGTTTTAATTAAAAATTGTGTGGTTTGAGGGTTTTTCTAGAGGTTTGGGCGAAGCTGTGAAATATGATTTTTTTTTCTTGGAAGATTTACTGGTTTATTAGGAGTGAAAGTCGATGCTGGTGCATTAAATATGAAATGATTTTTCAAATTTCTTTTGGAATTAATGCAACGTGTCTTATGTAATTGTTTGGAATTTTTACAGGTAGTTCACTGGTGTTTTTAAATTGTGTTACATAAATGTAATTTCTAATTAAATTGAAGATGATTTTCTCTATTTCCAATTGGAATTTTAACAGAAAATTTTTATGTTAAAACACCATAAATGCATACCTAAATGTCAAATGTTGACTATGGAGGCTATTAATAGTCGCCATTTCGCAAATATCGATCGATCAGTAAACAGAGACGTCGGCAATTATGCAAATGAACTTACGTACCAAAGGAAAAAAATACAGTTTGTTATTAAATTGTAAAATTCTTTCAAAAACAAAACTAAAAGTTCGATCACAATTCTTTCAAACTATATTAAAAACAAAACACAAGGAAATTCTAAGATTCTTTCACATTGTTGAACGTTAGTTCACAGTCTTCAAAAAAGCTCCTATAGAACCCAAAGATTTCTTAACCACGGTTGTCAAGATTTTTTCATTTTTTTTTTTTATAAAACGCAATGGACCCCGAAGATTCTTTCACATTATTAAAAAAAGACATCAGTTAGCCTTAAGATTCTTTCAAACTATTTCAAAAACTAAGGCACATTAGATTCTTTTAAACTCTTTCAAAAATAAAACAGACGGGACCTCGAAGATTCTTTCAAATTCTTTTTAAAAACGCCACTGAAGAACACTAAGATCTTTTCAAATTCTTTCAAAAACAAAATGCAAGTGAGTCTTTCACATATTAAAAAAGACACTAGGTGGATTTAAAATTCTTTCAAATTTTTTCAATAACCAAACACTAGAGTTGCCAATGTTTTTTCAAATTCTTTCAAAACTAAAACGCAGTGAACGTCGAAGATTCTTTCACAGTATTAAAAAATACATCAATGAGCCTTAAAATTCTTTCAAACTATTTTAAAACTAAAGCACACTATATTCTTTTAAACTCTTCCAAAAACAGTAGATCAGGTGTTTCCCAAGAATTTTCCGAATTCTTTCAAAATTAAAGCACACCGGCTCCCAAGATTCTTTCACAGTCTTTAAAAAAGCCACTAGAGGATCCTAAGATACTTTCAATTTCTTTCAAAAACAAAATACAAGGGAGTCTTGAAAAAAACATTAGGTGGATTTAGAATTTTTTCAAACTTTTTCAAAAACAAAACAGCAGAGTTGCCGAGCTTTTGGCAAATTCTCTCAAAAATAAAACACAATTGAGTCTGAAGATTCTTTTCAAAATACAAGGGATTCCTAAAATTCTTCCACGTATTTAAAAAAAACACTAAGGCCCACTAAATTCTTACAAAAAATTAGGTGTTCCTTGAGAATTTCCAAATTCTTTGAAAAATAAAATACACGAGATTTCGAAGTTTCTTTCAAACTTTAGAAAACCCTAGGATTCTTAAAAAAAAGGAAATTTTTCACATATTAAAAAAGGCACTAGGACGATGTAAAATTCCCTCAAACTTTTTCAAAAACAAAACACCAGACTTGCCCAGGTTTATTTCAAATTCTTTTAAAATAAATACAGAATATTCTTTCATATTCTTAAAAAATGAGATCCTTTCAAACTATCTGCAAAAACCAGACTCAAAGGACTCCTTAGAAGATTTCTTCCCATAGTTTAAAAAATAGACACTAAAGAACGCTAAGATTCTTTTAAACTCTTTCAAAAACGGAACATCAGGTGTTTCCCGAAAATTTTCCCAATTCTTTCAAAAATAAAACACACCTACACCCAAGATTCTTTCATAGTCTTTTTAAAAAAGCCGCTAGAGAACCCTAAGATACTTTCAATTTTTTTCGAAAACAGAATACAAGGGAGTCTTCCACGTATGAACAAAAGACACTAGGTGGACTTAGAATTCTTTCAAACTTTTTCAAAAAAAAAAAACACATCAGGGTTGCCGAACTTTTTTCAAATTCTTTCAAAAATAAAACGCAGTGGACCCTGAAGATTCTTTCCAAAAGACAAGGGATTCCTAAAATTATTCCACCTATTTAAAAAAGATAAATAAGGCCCACTAAATTCTTAGAAAAAAATCAGGTGTTTCCCGGACTTTTTTTTCCAATTCTTTCAAAACTAAAACACCCGAAACCCCGAAGATTTTTTCAGTCTTTACAAAAAAAAAACTCTAGAAAATCCTAGTATTCTTAAAAGTTTTTCATGTATTAAAAAAAATTGTTCGACAGAACTTCCCTCGCCCCTGAAAATTATCGTTTTTTTAAGCGATTTTCCAGCTTATTTTACTTGAATTTTTTCTTCATTTTTTTTTGTTCCTTCATTTTTTCGGAATTTTATTTTTTTTCAATTTTTCATTAGGTCAGTTTTTCAAATTGCAATTTTTCAATTTTTCGTTTTTTTTTTTCTTTAATTTTACAATATCTCTTAAAGTTTTCAGTTTTCTGTTTCCAGTTTTCCGATTTTCCAAATTTTGAACGCTTAAATCTTTAGATTTTGCTGTTTTTCGATTTGAAATGTCACGAGTTTTCAATTTTCAATTTCTAGATTTTTCAGTTTTTCATTTCTTCACGTTTTCCAGAAAAAAATTATTGAATAATAGATGGACTTTATGTTTTTTATTATAAAGGGATTTTCTTTGGACCAAAAAATTGTTGATAGAAAACTACGTGTATAAAGAAAAAAAGAACAAATACTAAGCCCCACCCACCCGCCCCAATCTCAATTGTGATGAGTTTCGTATGACAATTTTTTGTAGAGAAACGAGGATTTTGCAACTAAACTCCGCCCTCGAGCTCACACAATGAATAACACATTCATCACAATTGTGAAGGGGTGGGTGTGCGGGACTTATATTTTGTCCATTTTTTTCTTAATATACGAAGTCTTCTGTTCCCAAGAAGAAACTGAAAACATATTTAACTATCCTGTTGTTGGAAGAAAACTATATATCAAAAAAAAAAATTAAGCCCCACCCACCCGCCCCAATCTCAATTGTGATGAGTTTCATATGACAATTTTTTTGTAGAGAAACGAGGATTTTGCAACTAAACGCCGCCCTTGAGCTCACACAATGAATAAAACATTCATCACAATTGAGAAGGGGTGGGTGGGCGGGGCATATATTTTGTCTATTTTTTCTTAATATACGAAGTCTTCTTTTCCCAACAAGAAACTGAAAACATGTTGAACTGTCTTGTTCTTCAAAGAAAACTTTCTGTAGATAAAAAAAACAAAGATTAAGCCCCACCCACCCACCCCAAACTCAATTGTGATGAGTTTCATATGGCAATTTCTTGTAGAGAAACGAGGATTTTGCAACTAAACTCCGCCCTTGAGCTCACGATGAATAAATATTCATCACAATTGAGAAGGGGTGGGTGGGCGGGGCCTATATTTTGTCCATTTTTTTCTTAATATACGAAGTTTTCTGTTCCCAAGAAGAAACTGAAAACATGTTTAACTATCCTGTTGTTGAAAAAAAACTATATATAAAAAAAAACAAACGATTAAGCCCCCCCCACCCCCCCCCCCCCAAATTAATTGTGATGAGTTTCATATGACAATTTGATTTTGCAACTAAACTCCGCCCTTGAGCTCACACAATGAATAAAACATTCATCACAATTGAGAAGGGGTGGGTGGGCGGGGTTTATATTTTGTCCATTTTTTTCTTAATATACGAAGTCTTCTGTTCCCAAGAAGAAACTGAAAACATGTTTAACTATCCTGTTATTGAAAGAAAACTATATATCAAAAAATAAAGATTAAACCCCACCCACCCGCCCCAATCTCAATTGTGATGAGTTTCATATGGCAATTTTTTGTAGAGAAACGAGGATTTTGCAACTAAACTCCGCCCTTGAGCTCATACAAGGAATAAAACATTCATCACAATCGAGAAGGGGTCGGTGGGCGGGGTTATATTTTGTCCATTTTTTCTTAATACACGAAGTCTTCTTTGCCCAACAAGAAACTGAAAACATGTTTAAGTATCCTGTTGTTGAAAGAAAACTCTATGTATATCAAAAAGAACAAAGATTTAGCCCCACCCACCTCCCCAATCTCAATTGTGATGAGTTTGATATGGTAATTTCTTGTAGAGAAACGAGGATTTTGCAACTAAACTCCGCCCTTGAGATCACACGATGAATAAAACATTCATCACAATTGAGAAGGGGTGGGTGGGCGGGGCTTATATTTTATCCATTTCTTTCTTAATATACGAAGTCTTCTGTTTCCAAGAAGAAACTGACAACAAGTTTAACTATCCTGTTGTTGAAAGAAATCTATATATCAAAAAACAAACATTTAGCCCCACTCACCCACCCCAATCTCAATTGTGATGAGTTTCATATGGTAATTTCTTGTCGAGAAATGAAGATTTTGCAACTAAACTCCGCCCTTGAGCTCACACGATGAATAAAATATTCATCACAATCGAGAAGGGGTGGGTGGGCGGGGTTATATTTTGTCCATTTTTTCTTATACACGAGGTCTTCTTTTCCCAACAAGAAACTGAAAACAGGTTTAAGTATCCTGTTGTTGAAAGAAAACTCTATGTATATAAAAAAGAACAAAGATTTAGCCCCACCCACCCCCCCAATCTCAATTGTGATGAGTTTGATATGGTAATTTCTTGTAGAGAAACGAGGATTTTGCAACTAAACTCCGCCCTTGAGGTCACACGATGAATAAAACATTCATCACAATTGAGAAGGGGTGGGTGGGCGGGGCTTATATTTTATCCATTTCTTTCTTAATATACGAAGTCTTCTGTTTCCAAGAAGAAACTGACAACAAGTTTAACTATCCTGTTGTTGAAAGAAATCTATATATCAAAAAAACAAACATTTAGCCCCACTCACCCACCCCAATCTCAATTGTGATGAGTTTCATATGGTAATTTCTTGTCGAGAAATGAAGATTTTGCAACTAAACTCGCCCTTGAGCTCACACGATGAATAAAATATTCATCACGATTGAGAAGGGGTGGGTGGGCGGGGCCTATATTTTGCCCATTTTTTTCTTAATATACGAAGTCTTCTTTTCTCAACAAGAAACTGAAAACATGTTTAAGTATCCTGTTGTTGAAAGAAAATTCTATATATATAAAAAAGGACAAAGATTTTTCAGAAACAAAACACCACTATTGCGTAGGTTTTTTTCAAATTCTTTTAAAATAAATATACAATAGACTCGAAGATTGTTTCGGATTCTTTAAAGAAATAAGATCCTTTCAAACTATTTCCAAAACAAAACACACAGGACTCCTTTGAAGATTCTTCCACATAGTTTAACAAATAGACACTGAAATTTAAAAATAAAATGTCAAATTTCCACGAGAATGTTTCCAATTATTTCAAAAATAAAACACAAATTACAAATATCTGCAATCAATAACTAAATCTGACACGGGAATTGATCTACTCTGCAATAGATTTAACAATAAATTTCCTGAATACTACTCTGATCACAGAGGTTATTTGAGCATAAATTTTATTACCACTGTATGTTTATTTAGAAGCGGCCATAACAGAAAATAGAACAAATACGAAATTAAAAATAAACTAAAAAATATTAGATATAAAAACCAAAAAATTAGCAAATTCAAATTACTGGAAAGCATGTTGAAACGACAATAAAATGACAATCTAAAATTAAGTAAGTAGAATAAATTATGAATGCAGTAACCTATGCAACAAAAAAAGGTAAAAGCAATTTTTCGACTGATTAAAAAAGATGCTTAAATTAAGACTGGGCGGAGATCTACAAATCGAAAAAAATCAAGCTGAATAATTATCGTTAGACCATCAGATTGAATTATATAAAAGAAAAAAAGAAAAAAGAATACCCGCCGCAGGGAAACAAACAGAAAGTCAACAACTTTGCATTATAAAGAACACGACAAGTAGCACAAAGAAAAAAACAACAAAGTTAAAACAGCACAACGGGACGCAGAAAAAGATCGTCAAAATTGGAGATTCACCAAAATTACGTAACAAACCATGTTAACACGGGAAAACACAAGGAAAAATCCTGAAAACCCCCAAGCAACGTAACGGGAAAAAGCAAATAAATCCGTCAGCCTTGAACACCAAATTACATGCAGTTGCCACTTTTTGACAGCCAAAATAACTTATACAACGTTGCAAAACATCTATAATTGAAACGAGGTTAACGTGTTAGTCGCCAAACATAATTTTTCTATAGTGTATCGCCCAACTAGTTACAAAACAAACTCTTTCACCAAATACATACGAGCAAACAGATAGTACTTTTACTTTCGTTACAAATGCTACTTCAGAAGTCTGACACATATTCCGTAATGGGAACATTAAATACTTGTTCCGCTTTTCCGCTTCTGATATTTCGATGCGTATACATCTGGACTGTATTATTATTACATTTCCAATGTTAGACGTGACGACGAAAACACAAATATTATGGCTTAATTGCGGTCTTCTTCTCAACAGTGGGTTTAGTAATGCGTAAAAATAATCACTGGTTCGGAATTTGGACTTGAACTTGTAACGATTTCAAATAGCAGTGGAACATATTTTTCAGATATTGATGATGCACCTGAAACGCGTCCTGAAGTAAACATGTTTTTAATTTTCGTCTTCCTGGAACGCTTTTGTTGCATGGAATCTCTACAATTTCCATTTCAGTATTCAGTATTGAGTTCAAGATGCAACTAACTGAAGCAAAAGTGACTGCGATATGTAGAAAAATATGTCTATTGTGTGTACAGAACTCCTAAGCAATGCATTCCGCCTCTATTCCTGTTAAAATTTGATTTTTACTTCCCAAGCGTAAGCGTCTGTGTGTCTGTCTGTCCGTCTGTCTGTCTGTCTGTCTGCCGTCACCAGTTTTTATTACACAGACAATCTCCGAAAGTACTGGGCCGATTGCCGTCAAATTTTGGATTTATATTAGGAATATCATGTACATGGTAAATGTGATGACATCACTTCAAAATTGTACATAGTAAATGCGTTTTAAATTCTATAAAATAGCATGTAGTTTTTGGAAAAAAAAAATTATAAAATGTAAGAGAAGAGAAAAATTCTAAACAAAAAGCACATTTTTTTTTTTTTGATGTGTGTGAGGGCGTTACATTATTTCTTTACCAGTTATCCACATGATCAAACGTCAGATTTTAATATAACATAAATTATAAACTCACTTTTAAGTCGTCAGTGTTGGTAGCTGATTAATTACATTTATAGCCTGGTCAGGAGGGCTGGTGTCGAGGTGAATCGGTCATTACAACAATTATGCACCCTGTAAAATGCAATTGGGGATGTGAGCCATCGATTCCTAAAGTCGATGTGGCTAATTTGCTAATTGGGTGATACTCTTTAATAGCGAGTCCGTGTCATTTTGATTTATCATCAGTCAATAAGTTTGGTACTACTTTATCATGAATATGACTGCTTTAATTAACAATTATTTCATCAATGAGCTCTGTCCAAGAGGTTGGAGTCACAACGGTCGAAATTGTCCGGTACGGAGTGTGCAATGAGTACTAAGGGAAAAACTGAAGACGCACGAAGTACTCGCTCTCGCTACCGACAACAGGGCACAGTACTGAGTCGTGCAATGGGCGAAGGGAAATGAAGGCGCACGACGCCCCGCTCCAGTTACTGTCCCAGGACTAGTACCAAAGAGTGCAAGGACACCAAGGGAAAAACTGAAGGCGCGCGAGGTGCCCACTTCGATAACTAGTCCTTTGACCACAAGGCATCAGGATTGATGCCCGCACCGTATCTGCCTACAACAGACACATCCGCCACAACGGATTTTATTCTGGCGCCTGCGACAACAGGCGCGTCCCGCACCAACGGGCATCCGCAACAACGGATAATAGGTCCCGCTACAACGGGCGTCCGCGACAACGGACAAAGGTATCACAGGAGGGCGGACAGTCTAATTAAATTAGCTCGACATGTCAAGGCTCATTTCATCACTTTTACTATTGCAATATTTCTTAAGATTCTATTAACATTATTTGACAACTGACTCGGTACCACTTATCAATAATCATGTCAAATGCAACAATAACAAGGAACGGACTCACCAAATCACAGTAGATAATCCAATTAGCTTTTACAACAATTAACAATGCAGATTACACCTGAGTGCAATCTCACTCACATCACCCCTAAGACCGATAACTCAGTGATACACTCACCTCAACACTTTTTGATCAACCGCAACACGTAATATTGAAATCGTCTTAACCGGTACGCGTCCGTTTTAAAACTGAAATCTTTATCCAGGCCTTTTTAGTTACACCCTCTCGAAAGAAACACAGTCAACCAATCAACCCCAATCAGGTCTATTTTTTTGGGTCACACATGTGGTTTCTGTTTTCGCCTGTGACTGCGATAATCTCAGATTTGTCTCGCTCAAGTGTTAAGTCGCCGGACCACCTGCACTCCTGCATCGCAGGCCATTAGTAGGCGTGTGAAAGGGCATAGGCCATTCCCCAGTTTCTGGGAAATATATATTTTTACGAGCCCCAAATTAGCATGAAACTCTTAACTGCATGCTTTTACACCCCAAATATAAAAAAATATGAAGAGAAACACATGTTAAGTACAAACCTATCTTACAAAAACAACATCTTAGTTTAACTGAGTTATCTGACATCCGAATTCTCCATAAATAATTGACGTTGTTCGTGCATCGTCGGTCCTAACACTACTAATTATTATTACTTCGACAAATGTAATATAAAATTCGCTTGAAAGCGTCACAATTCTGCGAATATTAATTCACCGCTTCTCCCTGGTTTTGGTGAATCGATTAACTCTTGAATGCAGTTTCCGTGGTGACGGATGGACCTCGCGTTGCAGCAAATAACTCGCTGTATTTCACGATACAAAGCGATTATTGCATTCGCATCGCTGGAGCTAATAAATGAAAATATTTCGAGCCAATTAGATGTGAACAAGTGTCGACAATAAGCTGCGCTTGCTGTGTGTAATAAATGCCACTCAATAGATTCGTGTTTTCAACAATTTAAAAAAAATGTGACGCAGTAGAGCTAATCGTTATCAACAAAATTTACAAAAAGGACGGAAGTAAATTTAGTGCTCTCTGGACGAAAGAGAAATTCCGCAAATTACTATAATGGTGGTTGAGTACTGTGCTTAAAATTATTAATTAGCACGTTTAGATGTTAAAGTGTTAAGTGCAATTATTTATTTTGGTTTTCTTTGAGAAAGGATATTTTAAAATTTTAGGAGATTAAACACAATGAAAATTTTTTTTTAACCAGCTGAGCTAATAATACAAGAGAATGTTATTTTATAAAATTCGAATACGATTTACCACGCAAAATTTTGAGGTGATGTTATTGAATTGTTGGTGGGGAGATTAGACAAATTTTGATTAAGGTTTAACAAATAGAAATACGAAGATCTGATAAATAGAAAAATTAAAGTATCGAAAAATCGAAAAATGGAAAAATTGAGACATCGAAGTAGCCCAAAATATAAAAATCGAATAGTATAAACTGAAAAATTTGTAAGTTAAAATAAAACAAAATCGAATTAAATTGAGAAATCGAAACGCTGAAAAACTGAAAAAACGAAAAATTTAAAAACCGGAAAATTGGAAAATCGAAAAATCAAATATTTTAGGAAGCAGAAAATTTTGAAGAATCAAAAATTTTAAAGACTGAAAGACTGAAAAATTGAGATAATGAAAAATTGAAAAATCCATAATATGCCAAAACCAAAATTGAAATGTTGAGAAATTGGGAAATGTAAAATTTAAAAAATCCGAAAACTGGAAAATCAAACTGAAAACTCAAAAATTTTAAAAATCTAATAATTGAAAAATAGAAAAATCTAGAAATCTAGAAATTCGAAACGTTTAAAAACCGAAAAATTGAATAAAATCGAAAAGTCAAATATAGTAAAAATCAGAAAACTGAAAATCCGAAAAATCTAAGAGCTACTCGAAAAATCGAAAGATCGAGAACTCGAAATATCAAAATATAAAAAATCGAAAAAATTGAAATAAAATTGAAGAATCGCAAAATTGGAAAATCACGCAAAAATTGGAAACATTGATTAAATTTAAAAACTGAAAAATTTTAAAAATCCAAAAATAGAAAAATCGAAGACCTGAAAAATATAAAAATCGAGAAATCAAGCAATAAAATCTAAATTTTAAAAAATTGAAAAATTGATTAATCAGAAAATCGAAAAATGGAGAAATCGAAATAACTCTACATCGAAAAATCTAAAAGTTAAAAAACCGGAAAATTCAAGTTACAATAAAAAAAATTGAACAACCAAAATATCGAAACAAGGAAATCTCGATAACTGAGAAATCAACAAGTTGAAAAACTGAAAATTCGAAAAGTTAAAAAAAAAAATTGAAAAATCTAAAAATCAAGTACATATTGTGATAACCAGAAAATTGAAAATCCGAAAAATCTAAAATCTAGGAGTCGAAAAATCGAAAGTTCGAGAAATTGAAACATTAAAAACTGAAAAATTAAGAAATCATCGAAAAATCTAAAATTTTAAAAATTGAAAAATTAGAATATCGAAAAATTGAAAAAATCGATAAACCGTAACATCAAAAAATGGGAACAACGATTAAATTTAAAAATCGAAAAATTCAAAATCGAAAAAGTAAAATATCGGAAAATCCAAAAATCGAAAAGTCGAAAAATCGAAGATCCGAAATATTGAAAAACCATAAAACTGAGATATCGAAAAACTGAAGAATGGGAAGATTGAGAAATTAAAAAATCGAAACATTGAACAACTGAAACATTGAAATCTCGACAAAGTGAGAATGGGAAAACTGAAAAACTCAAAATTAAAAAAATAAAAAAAAAAACAAAGAATTTAAAAATCAAATATTATAAAAATCAGAGAATTGAAAGACCGAAAAATCTAAAGATCGAGAAATCGAAACATTACAAAACTGAAAAACCTAAAATTTAAAAATTCGAAAAAATTGAAGGATAGAAATACTGCAGAACTGAAAAATTCGAAATGGAAAAATCTAAGATTTTAAAAATTAACAAACTAAAATATCGCAAAACCGAAAAAGTCGGAAAAGTAAAAAGTCGGAAGATCCAAAAATCGAAAAGTCGAAAAATCGAAGAACCGAAATATTGAAAAATAATAAACTGAGATATCTAAAAATTTAAAAATTGAAAAAAAAATTTAAGAACCAAAAAATCGAAAAATCGAGAAATCAAAAAATCAAAAAATGAAAAATCTGAAGAATTGAAAAATTGAAAAGTCCCATTACTAAAATATCGAAAAATTGAGTGGTGGTAAACTGGAAATCGAGAAATTAAAAACTGAAAATTCGAAAAATGTAATAACCGAAAAATTAGGAAATCGAAAAATTAAATATTTTACGAAGCAGAAAATTAAAAAATCCAAAAAAATGAAGAATCAAAAATTTAAAAAACTGAAAAATTGAAAGATTGAAGTAATGAAAAATTGAAAAATCCATAATATGCCAATACCAAAATTGAAACGTTGAAAAATTGGGAAATGTTGAATTTAAAAAATCGGAAAATTGGAAAATCAAACTGAAAACTCAAAAATTTTAAAAATCCAATAATAGAAATATCGAAGACCTGAAATATAGAAAAATCTAGAAAACGAGAAATTGAGGAATCGGAAAACCAAAACATCGAAATCTCGATAAATTGAGAAACCGAAAGATTTGAAAATCTGAAAATTTAAAACGTTTAAAAACCGAGAAATTAAATAAAATCGAAAAATCAAATAGGTATTGTGAAAAAAAGCAAATTGAAAATCCGAAAAATCTAAGACCTAGTCGAAAAATTCAAAGATCGAGAAATCGAAATACCAAAAAACTGAAAAATCTAAAATTTAAAAATCTGAAAATTTGAAAAATAGAAATATTGAAAATCAAAAAAGCAGAAACCGAAAATCTAAAATTTTAAAAATTGAAAAATCAAAATATAAAAAATCGAAAAAATTGAAACAAAATTGAAGAATCGCAAAATTGGAAAATCACGCAAAAAATGGAAACACTGATTAAAAGTAAAAACTGAAAAATTTTAAAAATCCAATAATAATCGAAAAATAGAAAACTCGAAGACCTGAAAAATATAAAAATCGAGAAATAGAGCAATCCAAAAATCTAAATTTTAAAAAATTGAAAAATTGATTAATCAGAAAATCGAAAAATGGAGAAATCGAAATAGCTCTACATCGAAAAATCGAAAAGTTAAAAAAAAAAATTGAAAAATCTAAAAATCTAAAAATCAAGTACATATTATGATAGGAGTCGAAAAATCGAAAGTTCGAGAAATTGAAACATTAAAAACTGAAAAATTAAGAAAGCATCGAAAAATTGAAAAAATCGAGAAATCGTAACATCAAAAAATTGGAACAACGATTAAATTAAAAAATCGAAACAGTAAAATATCGGAAAATCCAAAAATCGGAAAGTCGAAAAATCGAAGAACCGAAATATTGAAAAATTAAAAAATCGAAACATCAAGAAATTCAACAACCGAAACATCGAAATCTCAACAAATTGAGTATGGAAAAACTGAAAATTAGATAAATAAAAAAAATGAAGAATTTAAAAATCAAATATTATAAAAATCAGAGAATTTAAAAACCGAAAAATCTAAAACCTGGGAGTTTAAAAATCTAAAGATCGGGAAATCGAAACATTACAAAACTGAAAAACCTAAAATTTAAAAATTCGAAAAAATTGAAGAATCGAAATATTGAAGAACTGAAAAAGCGGAAAATCCAAAAATCGAAAAGTCGAAAAATCGAAGAACCGAAATATTGAAAAATAATAAAGCTGAGATATCTAAAAATTTAAAAATTGAAAAAAAAATTGAAGAACCAATAAATCGAAAAATCAAAAAATCAAAAATTTGAAAAATAAAAAATTTGAAAAATCCCAACACTAAAATATCGAAGAATTGAGTGGTGGAAAAATTGGAAATCGAGAAATTAAAAAACTGAAAATTCGAAAAACTCAATAATATCGTAAAATTAAGAAATCGCTAATTGAAACATCGAGAAATTAAAAAATCGAAAAACTGAAAATTATATATCCCTAATTTTGATTTTTCTTAAAAAATCTAGACTCCTAGGATAAAAAACTCGACACGGATTTATAGACCACGGATAAAAGAGGCCCTTAGTTTATAAAATTTAAATAACATTTACTATATTGTAAAATCGTCATGGTTGGTGGGGATGAGCAGACAAATTTTGGGTAGCATTTTAGCATTTACATGATATTCCTAACATACATACAAAATTTGACAACAATCGGTCCGGTAGTTTCGGAAATTACCTGTCTAATAAAAATCCGGGCAGACGGAAAACAGACAGACAGACGGAGACGGGGGACCTATTTTTTCGTACTCTAGAGGATATGATATGTCGAGAAAACATGAAAGTAGCCAACTGCTGATGGACTCCATTACAGTATTTCCTTAGCTTAGGCTCGGGAAATAAAAAGTTGTGGAGAAAAAAAATTGAAGTAGGTGTTGTCGAAATTTGGAATCTTTTATTGAGTTTAATTAATTATTATATTTTGAAAAAATTATTGAACGTTCTTTGGATAGAACTTGAACTTAAAACTTAGCATTTATGATATTATTGATGTCATTGATAAACAACCGAAATAGCAGTGGATCCAGATAAAACCCTGTGGTGTCTTTTGATGCGATTTTATCATATGATCGAAAAAAAAGACCTGTGGTGGACTATGAAACTACTTATTTTTACAATTATGGTCATAATGGTATTAAATTGATTTTACACAGCTTTCTGATTGGACCTGACCTAACTTGACCTGACATCGCATGACTAAAAAATTACTTTTATCAGCGCTATAAACTTGCGCGGTGTACAGGGCCGTAACTTATCCTATTCCCCCGGGCCAATTTCCCGGATTATTTACCTGTGCTCCTCCTGACACACGTGCTCCCCCCTCGGCCTCCCCAAGCCGTGCCTGCAGCCAGAGCCACCAGAATTACATTCCACATTCCTGCACCTCCTGATCAACCTGCAACAAAGCCCAGACCAGGAAATCACAATCCATTAATTTTTTTCCTTCACGAAAAACTGGTCGACCGAATTTCGGTTCCTTTCCAAACAAACGTTTTTTAATCCGCATTTACATAATACGACACGTTAGACCGTCGCCACAAAGCACACAGTGAAAAATCGTCACCTAATTAAATAAATTAATCGAACAATCGGCGAAAATTTCGCATTACTTAACCAGAGGCCCAGACACGTAATTAATTTTTTCGGGCCGTTTCCAAATCTATAACGAGTGCTTTAGCATTGGCCTACATCCGCACAAATCCAATTTTTCATTAATGCGGCGATTGCAAAATGCAAGAATGTAATATTGTCATGCCGTTTCGGATGAAAGGTTAAACGAGGAATTTCGTAATTCCGTCAAAACATCCGATCGGTCAATTAATTTCGAGCCGAATCTGCATTTCTACATCTCTAATTTATGTTTTTCGTGGTTTCGCTTCGCTGGAATTTAAAGCAGTGTGAATTGTTCGACGAGTAAGTGAACTTTCGACGACATTGCAAAATTTACAGGGTTAATGTCAGGTTTGAAGGAAAGTTTATGCATGGACGGATTTGCGGTTGTTTACGGTAGAAAAATCCGCGGGATAAATAACGGGTTTGAACTCGTCGGCGATGCTAAATTGGAGTGTGTTAATTATGAATGACACAAATGTCGAAATGTCGAACAGTTTTTAATTGGGTTGGGAGTGTTTGGAGAGGTACGTGGAGGAAGAGTTTTAATTTTTAATAAAACTTTGTTTTTAAATTTAAAACTCACTGCAACAAGCTTGGTTTAATGTCAGTGGAAATGTCAAAGTCACAACATAAAATTTAACGATTAAGGAAAAATTAAGGTTTGAGTAACTACATGTATCACAAGGTTCATGTTACTGAGTTATGACTATGAGTAACTAAATGAAAAATTGTCCGTTAAAGAAAAAAAATTCAAATGTGAAGTAACATGACGAAGGAAAATTATACAAAAGGTAAAGAATCAACGGAGAGAGAAGAAATGAAACAGTTTTTGTGAGAAAATTTGAATCCTAAATAACATAAAAGTTATTGATTTCTATTTCATTTTTGAAAATATTTAAATTTAAGAAATTAATGAAAAGGAAAACACAAACGAAAACAAAATATAAAAAACTGATCATTAAAATAACAGACAATATAGTAAGGGAAGTTTAAGTAAAATAAGGATAAATTTTTATCGAAGAAATGGGTGAAATAAATTCATTTAATACAAATAGACTGCTGACTAAGATAAGATCAACTCAAGTCAAGTCAAGTCGAGTCAATTTAGGTCAAGTGTAGTCAGGTCAAATCAAGTCAGGGTCAAGTGAAGCCAAATCGAGTCAGGTCACGTCTAGTCAGGTCAAATAAAGTTAAGTGAAGTTAAATTGAGTCAAGTCAAGTCAAATTATCATTTTACATTTTGTCTTTTTGTTTGAGTATGTGTAGATTTTTTTTCGCAACATGAAACTTAAAAAATGTTTAAAATGGAAAGCTTGTAAGGAAATATCGACTTTGCAATTATGGGGCGGAACCTAATTGCCAAATCGATATTTCTTGATACAAATTTTCCATTTTAAGCATGTGTTTCATGTTGTAAAAATAAGTCTACACACATTCAAACAAAAAGACAAAATGTAAACCCGCCCACCCACCCTATCTCAATTGTAGTGATTTTTTTTATTATTAGAAACTTAAAACACGTTTAAAGTGGTAAATTTTTGTAAGGAAATATGGATTTTGCAATTAGGCTCCGCCCCTAGGCCTTCCAACGAATGAAAACTTCATTACTATTTAGATAAGGACAGGTATGGGTGGGGCCTAATGTTTGGCTTTAATTTTTCCTTAATATATGTACATAGTATTTTTTTAATAACACGATACTGAAAAACACGTCTTACATGGTAGTTTCTTGTGGAGAAATAAGAATTTTGCAATCAAGCTTCGCCCTCTTGGCTCACGACGAATAAAAAAAATCATCAGAAATGAGACAGGGTGGGTGGGCGGGGCTTATATTTTGTCTTGTTTCTTAATATACGTAGCCGCCTTTTCAGAACAAGAAACTTAAAACATGTTTAAAATGGCAAATTCTTTTAGACAAATACAGATCTTGCAATTAAGCTCCGCCCCTCGATCTGACAACGAATGAAAAATTCATCACAATTGAGAATTGACATCGGGGCGGGTATGGGTGGGGCCTAATCTTTGGTTTTATTTTTTTTTTTTAATATACATAGTATTCTTTGAACAATCCGATTTTCTAAAACATGTTTTTCATTTTTTGCAGGGAAAATAAAGATTTTGCAGTTAAAATCGTCACAATTGTGATAGGGTGGGTGGGAGGGGCTACATTTCTTAGTATGTGTAGACTTATTTCGACAATAACAAACTTAAAACATGTCTAAAATGGTAAATTACATTGAACATTAAAGTCTCAACGGCAATTTGGCAACGGGGTGTATGAATGTCAGGTGAAGCCAAGTGGGATCAAGTCAAGTCAAGTCAAGTGAAGTCAAGTCGAGTGAAGTTAAGTGAGGTCAAGTCAAGTTAGGATACGTTAGGTCACGTTAAGTCAGTTCAAGTCAAGTTGAATGAAATACAAAACATATTTATAAAACTGGTGATTAAAACAAAGGACCAAGTATACTGAGCGCTAAAGTAAAATAAGGATAATAATTTGAATGATTAGAAAAGCACTGAAAACATGTAAACCTTTGGTTTAGCTCAGGTTAGGTCAGATCAAGTGAAGTAAACTTAAGTCAAGTCAGGCCAAATTAAGTCAGCTTAAGTCAAGTAAAGCCAAGTCGAAATTCAGGTCACGTCCAGTCAGATCAAGTCAAGTCAAATTGAGTGAAGTCAGGTCAAGTCAAATTAGGTCAGGTCAAGTGAAGTCAGGTCGAAGTTTGTATTGTTCCATATCCGTCTATATTTTTTAACTCCTTCCATAGCCGTGTAAAAGCATCTATTTCCTTAGATTTGGGTCTATATGCTTGTATTTCGTTATGTATCCTTCTAAATGTTTCTATATCAGTCCATATCCGTCTAGATGTATTTATATTTATCTATCTAGTTCTATGTGATTCTATAGTCGTCTATTTACTATTACATCATTCCACATCCGACTATATCCATCTATATTTCTCCGATGTCGGTCTATATCTTTCTACATCTTATATATCTTCTTGGCGTCTAAAGCCATGTTTCCTTATACTTATTCTATATTCTTCAATTTCGATTTGTATTTTTCCAAATCCTTCAATATCCGTTCATATCCGACTACATTCATCTATATCTGTCTATATACGTCTATACTTTTCTATATCCTTCTAATTTGGTCTATATACGTCTATACTTTTCTATATCCTTCTAATTTGGTCTATATCCACCAATGTTCTTTTATATCCGTCTATATCTTCCGATATCCATCTATATGCGTGAACATCCTTCTATGTCCATCTATATCCTTCTGTATCAGTCCGAAGAGAGGTTTATTTTATCTGAAATTTTCTTAGGATTCCGAATCTCTTTCTATATCATTCTATATCCCTCCACATCCTTCCATGTCCGTTTTATATCCTATGTCCGTTTCTATTCTTCCATAGCCGTCTAAAGCCATCTATATTCTCACATTTGGGTCTGTAAGCTTCTATTTCTTTCTGTATCCTTCCTTATCCTTCCATATGTATTTATATCTGTCGGTATCGGTCTATATCATTCTATAGGCGTCTATTTAATATTATATCCTTCTATATCCGACTATATCCATCTACATTTCTCCGATATCTGTTCATATCTTTTTACATCCGTCTATATTCTTCCAAATCTTTCCATACCCGGCTAAAGCCATCTATGTTCCTATATTTCATTCTACATACTTCAATTTCGATTTGTTCCTTCAAAATCATTCAATATCCGTTCATATCCGACTACATTCATCTATATTTGTCTATATACGGCTATATTTTCTATATCCTTCTAATTCGGTCTATATCTTCCAGTATTCTTCTATATCCGTTTATATGTTCCGATATCCGTCTATGTCCGTCTACATTGTTCTATATCAGCCGAAGAGACGTTTATTTTATCGGAAATTTTCTTAAGATCCCGAATCTCTGCTTCACTGTCCTTCTATATCCGTTTGCATATCTGTCTATATATTTTTATCTTCTCCCATAGCCGCCTATATCGTTAGATTTCAATCTGTATGCTTCTATTTCATTTTGCGTTCTTCCAAATCCTTTTACATCTGTTCATATCCTTCCATATGCATCTATATCTGTCTATATTGCTCGATATGATTCTATAGCCCTCTCTATACTATTATATTCATCTATATTTGTCCGATGTCCGACTTTATTTTTCTACATTGGTCTATATGCTTCTAGATCTTTCCATACACGTCTAAAGCCATCTGAGTTCTTATATTTCGTTCTGAATAGTTCTATTTCGATTTCTATCCTAACAAATCCTTCAATATCCGTTTATGTCCGACTATGTTCGTCTATATCTGTCTATATTACGTCTATACTTTTCTTACTTTTCTGTATCCTTCTAATTCGCTCTATATCCCCCAACATTCTTCTATATCCGGCTACATCTGTCTATATCATCCTATATCCTTCTATATCAGCCGACGAGACGTTTATTTTATCGGATATTTTCAGATCACGAATTTCTGCTTCTATATCCTTCTGTATTCGTTTGAATTCTTCCATATCTGTCTATATATTTTTATCTCCTTCCATAGTCATCTAAAGCCATCTATATTCTTAGATTTGGGTCTAAATGCTTCTATTTCGTTCCGTATTCTTTCAAATCCTTCTATATTCGTCCATATCCTTCCATATGCATCTATATCTGTCTATATTGTTCGATATCATTCTATAGCCTTCTATTTACTCTATTTATTATTATTTCTCCGATGACCGACTATATTTTTCTACATCTGTCTATATGCTTCTATATCTTTGCATAGACGTCTAAAGCCATATGTGTCCATATATTTCGTTCTATATACTTATATTTCGATTTGTTTCCTTCCAAATCCTTTTATGTCAGTCCGAAGAGACGTTTTTTTTCATCGTAAATTTTCAGAGGATCAGGAATTTCTGCTTCTGTATTCTTCTATATCCTTCTACATCCTTCTATGTCCATTTGTGTTCTTCCAAATCTGTCTAAAATTTTTATCCCCTCCGAAAACCGTCTAAACCTATCTATATCTTCACATTTGGGTCTATATGCTAGAATTACGTGTGTCTGCTTCTACATCCTTCTATATCTGTTTACATCTGTCTATGTCCATCTATATCCTTCTATATTCGTTTGTATTTTTCCTTATCCGTCTATATATTTTTATCTCCCCCCATAGCCGTCTATATCATTAGATTTCAATCTGTATGCTTCTATTTCATTTTGCGTTCTTCCAAATCCTTCTCTACATCTGTTCATATCCTTCCATATGCAACTATATCTGTCTATATTGTTCGATATGATTCTATAGCCCTCCATTTACTATTATACCCATCCATATCCGGATATATCTTTCTATATTTCTCCGATGTCCGACTTTATTTTTCTACATCAGTCTATATGCTTCTAGATCTTTCCATACACGTCTAAAGCCATCCGAGTCCTTATATTTCGTTCTGAATAGTTCAATTTCGATTTCTATCCGTTTATGTCCGACAATGTTCGTCTATATCTGTTTATATACGCGTATACTTTTCTTAATTTTCTATATCCTTCTAATTCGCTCTATATCCCCCAATATTCTTCTATATCCGGCTACATCCGTTTATATCATCCTATATCTTTCTATATCAGCCGAAGAGACGTTTATTTTATGGGATATTTTCAGATCACGAATTTCTGCTTCTATATCCTTCTGTATATATATTTTTATCTTCTTCCATAGTCATCCAAAGCCATCTATATCCGTAGATTTGGGTCTAAATGCTTCTATTTCGTTTCGTATTCTTCCAAATTCTTCTATATTCGTCCATATCCTTTCATATGCATCTATATCTGTCTATATTGTTCGATATCATTCTATAGCCCTCTATTTACTATTGTATCCATCCATATCTGACTATATACGCTTATATTTCTCCGGTGTCCGACTATATTTTTCTACATCTGTCTATATGCTTCTATATCTTTCCATAGACGTTTAATGTGTCCTTATATTTCGTTCTACATAGGAATACTTCCATTTGTATCCTTCCAAATCCTTCAACATCAATTTATATCTTCCGATATCCGTCTAGATCCATCTACATCCTCATATATCCATCTAAATCCTTCCATGTCAGCCCGAAGAGACGTTTTTTTTATCGTAAATTTTCATAGGATTAGGAATTTCTGTTTCTATATTCTTCTATATCCTTCTACATCCTTCTATGTCCGTTTTGTGTGCTTCCAAATCTGTCTATAATTTTTATCCCCTCCGAAAACCGTCTAAACCCATCTATATTTTCACATTTGGATCTATATGCTAGAATTACGTATGTCTGCTTCTACATCCTTCTATATCTGTTTACATCTGTCTATGTCCATCTATATCCTTCTATATTCGTTTGTATTTTTCCTTATCCGGCTATATATTTTTATCTTTTTCCATAGCCGTCTAAAGCCATCTGTATACTTACATTGGAGTCTATATACTTCTATGTCGTCCTATATTATTCTATAGCCGTCTATTTACTATTTTATCCTTCCATATCCAACTAGGTCCATATATATTTTTCTATATCCGTCGATATACATCTGTATCCTATATTTCGGCCTCTATGCTTCAATGTCGATCTATATTCTCCCAAATCTTTCTATTTCCTTCTATATTTAATATCCAAAAGCAAATATTTGTTTTATAAATTATTAAAAAAAAAAAACAAAAAAAAAATATGTATGAATCATATATACAGCCTGTTATTGAAAGGTACGTACAAAATAAAATCGGCAATTGGTCTCGAAGTATGGGTGCTAAAAGTTAAAAAAAAATGAGGTAAAAGTGTTCTCCTTTTAGAGATAAAAATTATTCAAATTTATGTCCAAATTCGTTGTACGCCTCTGATAAAAAGATCATCTTTCGTTTCTATAGCAACATTTAGTCTTCACAATAGTTTTATTGTTACAGTTGCTAGGATTTACTAAAATAAATTAATTTTACCTATTTATCCTTCAGCAGCGTCTAAAAAGGTTGGATAAGGGTTAATTTTCCCCTTATAATTTTGATAACACAAAATAAGTTTTTCCGACTTCTTAGACTTCGCGAAGAACTGTCCATTTTGTTGTACGTACCTTTCAATGACACCCTGTATAGAAAAATAAAAAATTTAGTAAAAAATGTAGAACATGAACAACAACAAAATTTAGCGAATTGATAGAGGAAATCAATCAAATTGAGAAAGATCAAGTTTTTATTTCAATAAATATAATAGGAAAATGATATGTCTTAGAGGTAAAAGACAAAATCCATGTGTAAAAAAAAGGTATTAACCTGATCCGACCTGACCTGATTTGCCTTGATTTGAAGAAAATCCATACATTAAAAGAATAAAAAATAAATAAATCAAGAAATGACCATGAGAAAAAAAATAAGGTATGTAAATTGTTTGAAAAGAAATAGTAGATGAAATTGTCCAATAAGCAAAACTTACATTTTTTAGGGAATTAGGGTAATATTTCTTGAGATATGACAACAAAACGTTAAGCTTAATAAAAAATCATCATACAATAAAAGTGAAAAGTAAAATAAGACACAAAAGAACCAAAAAAAACACAGAAAAATTTATAATCAAGCTTGAAAAAGTTGGAAACACTTTGAAAATGTACATATTAATTAAATTAAAAACAAGCAGTGATTATCGTAACGAGGAAGCAAAAACAATCAAAGAAAAACGAAAAACGGAGAAAGATAAAAACAGAACAGACAAAACAAAAAACATGTGAGTAAACAAAATCAGTAGCCCCCAGTAGGAAGTACAAACTAAGTGCTTTTTCGCAGTTTCTTAATATGAATAACTAATTCAATTAAAAACCTGTATCGTGTTTACGTTACTTACAAGTATCTCATTTTTACACTGTTATGCAAGAAATTTTATCACCTTTACCGAAATTACGTTATTTTGAATAAATTAAATCTACATGTTTACTGTTACAAATCAAACCCAATTACCAGTGCGACTTCCATCAAACCCAATTTTCGAAGTGTAGGTGGCGCTAAACACAACTAATTCCGTATTTCCGCCGTTTGAACCACGAATTCTTTATCACAATGTCACTGACTTTGCCTTAATTAAACATTTTGTTTTCTTTGTAGTGAGTGAGTGTTCTTGGTTCTTAATGTCACAACCGTTATTATTATCACTCTTAAACCTTGATCCTTATTCCAACACCCATTACGGCAAATTTGGAAAGTTTCATTATTTTTCGCAGAGGTCAATGAAAATTACCTAATTCGGCAAATCCGATCACGATTATGCAGGTAAAAGTTCAAGGACCGAGTCGCAATATTGTCGTTGAAAATTTCGGAAATCGGTGCGTTTTCCGGGTGTACACACCTTCTAACACTGGTAGCCAAAGCGTGATTCCATTAACCACGATCACATATCTTCAGCAGCACCACATCACTTCCACTCGAGCAACTGTACAATGGTTAATCTTCGCTCTAACTTTGTTATCATGTGTGTATTCAATTCGTTTAACAGCGGAAGACTCATATGGTTTTAATATTGCGTGATTTACATCTCGTGTGGACGAGATGGATCGAAAACACTTGCCCCAATTGACGACAAATTGCCCCTTTTTTTGTTAGTCACACTTTGTAATAATTACAAGTTGGTGAATTTGGCGAAAATGTTTGACATCTGGTGATCTAATACGTGACATTTTTGAGCGGTGTTTAAGCTGCCAGTTGCATAAGATGTAACAAGATTCCAAAGATGTCTTGAGTAGCAACGTTTTTTTTAGTCGGTATTTCGTCCAGGAATATGAGCTCATAATAAGGTCGTTATGTGGCGAAAATAAGCGACGAACTTTGATTAGACCGCCTGTTGTGCTGCAATTTGAGTGTTGCTCCCGGATTAATAACGTTCCTGTCTTGAAATAATTTCAGATGTGCTTATTTGAAGCTGCAGCGTTGCGTAAAGCCAGTTCTAGCAATCGATATTCTCTTGTGGCACTCCATTAATAACCCACGGTTTGTGCAAGAGACCCTCAAACCCGTACAGATTTGCTCAATTCTCCAATAATTTACAAACATTGGGCAATTTATGCTAAACTAAATCTGTTTCCGTCTGACGGATTTCCCACGTCACATGTGTAGTAGAGTTTACGCACTAAAAATTTACGTTACAAAATTTCTTCGAGAAGGTTAAATTCCTTAACATTACGGATTCTTGTCACAACTCTTCCGGTTCAAGAGAATGATGATGTTATTGTTACGACTTACCTAATCCCCCTAATTAAATTCGAATTAACATTCGTTTCGTCAGAAATGGGATTACAGGTCGGAATGAAAGGGACAAAACAAGAATAAATTTATTTTAAAGTGGTCCAATGACGGGAAGCCAAGTCCTCGACTAATAAACATCGCAAATTTGAAGTGAGTGAGTCACGATTGTCCTACTCGGACGGAATAAGAAAGTACATATTTTTTCGCACTTGACTTCTTTCTCTATTACTCAATCAACCCGTTGACAGATCGTCGAAAAATCGTCATTTTGTGTCACAAATTAATTCACAAATTATTCAAACAAGCCTCTTTTGCTTGTAGAACACAAATACCAAGAGCTAAAAGTTGTTCGAACACGATTGCACACGTGCATTTGCATAAGTTTCGACCTTACAAAGGATGACCACTTTTATAATAGCACCACTTTTGGGTTTTAATGGTTTGTGGCAGTCTTAATTTCAGTCAAGTTCGATGGATAAAAAAATAAAAACAAAATATTACGTGCTAACCTACACAACGGGTTTTGTTTTGGTCGGGGCTGTTGCAATGGGGTTTTTGAGGCCAATTTCGGCAATTTCATGAGAGAACGAACGGTTTTGTTCATTGTTTCAGGAAAAGCAATTATGGTGGGAACTGCAATATTTTATCGAATGTGAATTTTTAAGGAGTAAGAGCTGACGTCAAGGCTTTCTGCAGTTTGAGCAGGAAAGAGATTTATATCATACATTTGTAAAAAATCAAGAAACTGATTTCTTATTTATTTTGTATTATTTTTTAAAAAAGAAAACAACAACGTTTATACAGCAACCACTAAAACAATTTTGTAGTTTGGAGCTAAATTTTAGACGCATATTTTAACAAATTGTGTTAATGTTTTTAGAAAAATAACCCTAGACAAACTGAATAAGCTTTTAGTCAATACATATATATTATATATTTTTTAAGGATTTTTTCGGTTTTCGGCAAAGTTTAAATTATATTTTGAAGTTCCCGTTGCAGTCCCATTTTAGATATTTTTTAAGTTTCTTGTTGTCGAAATAACTGTACACATATTAAGAAAAAAGGCAAAATGTAGCCCCGCCCACCCGCCCTATCCCAATTGTGATTATTTTTTTTATTCGTCGAGAGCCAAGAAGGCGGAGCTTAACTGCATATTTCTCTACGAGAAATTAAAAACATGTTTTTGAGTATCGTGTTGTTCAAAGATAACTAAGTATACTAAGAAAAAACAAGCCAAAAATTAAGCCCCACCCACATCCATCCCAAACTCAATTGTGATGAATTTTCCATTCGTTGTCAGATAATTACAAGATCCATATTTGTCTACAAGAATTTACCATTATAAACATGTTTTAATTTTCATGTTCTGAAAAGACGACTACGTATATTAAAAAAAAAGCAAAATATAAGCCCCTCCCACCCACCCTATCTCAATTGTCATGATTTTTTGATTCGTCGAAAGGCAAAGGAGCAAAAGTTAATTGCAAAATCCTTATTCTTTCTCCACAAGAAATTACCATGTAAAGAATACTATCTACATATATTAAGAAAAAATTATAGCCAAAGATTAAGCCCCACCCATACCTGCCCTGATCAAAATAGGAAGTTTTCATTCGTTGGCAGACCTAGGGGCGGAGCCTAATTGCAAAATCCATAGCTCCTTACAAAAATTTATCATTTTAAACGTGTTTTCAGTTTCTAAGAATAAAAAACTCATTATAATCGAGAGGGGATGGGGGGGCGGGATTTATATTTTCCCTTTTTTCTTTATATACGTAGTATTCTTTAAACAGCACGATAGTCAAAAACTTGTTTTTAATTTCCTGTAAAGAAATAAGTATTTTGCAGTTAAGCGCCGCCCCCTTGATTCACGGCGAATAAAAAAAATCATCACAATTGCGATAGGGCGGGTGGGCGGGGTTACATTTTGTCTTTGTGTGTTAGTATATGTAGATTTTTTTCACAACATGAAATTTAACACATGTTTAAAATGGAAAATTTGTATAAAGAAATATCGATTTTGCAATTAGACTCCACCTCATAATTGTAAAATCCATATTTCTTTCCAAAAATGTATCATTTTAAGCATGTTGTAATCCTTGTTGTGAAAAGATGCCTATGCATATTAAGAAAAAAAAACGCCAAAATATAAGCCCCGCCCACCCACCCTATCTCAATTCGGATTATTTTTTCTTTAATCGTCGAGAACCAAAGTAGCGGAATTTAATAGCAAAATCCTTATTATTTCTCTATAAGAAATTACCATGTACGACATATTTTTGAGTATAGTGTTATTCAAAGAATACTATGAACATATATTAAGAAAAAAATAAAACCAAAGATTAAGCCCCACCTGCCATGGTCTAAATAGTGCTGAAATTTTCATTCGTTGTCAGACCTAGGGGCGGAGCCTAGTTGCAAAATCCATATTTGCTTACAAAAAATTATTATTTTAAACGTATTTAAGTTTCTAAGAATTAAAAAAAAATCATCACACTTGAGATGGGGTGGGTAGGTGGGGTTTATATTTTGCCTTTTTTCTTAATATACATAGCATTCCTTGAACAATCTGATATTCAAAAACATGTTTTTAATGTCTCAAAAAGAAATAAGTGTTTTGCAGTTAAGCTTGGTTAACGGCGAATAAAAAAAATCATCACAATTGAGACAGGGCGGGTGGGCGGGGTTACATTTTGTCTTTTTGTATTAGTGTATGTGGTTTTTTTTCACAATATGAAATTTAACACAAGTTTAAAATGGAAAATTTGTATAAAGAAATATTGAGTTTGCAATTAGACTCCGCCTCATAATTTTAAAATCCATATTTCTTTGCAAAAATGTATCATTTTAAGCATGTACTAATTCTTGGTGTGAAAAGATGCCTATGTATATTAAGAAGAAAAAAACGCCAAAATATAAGCCCCTCCCACCCACCCTGTCTCAATTCGGATGATTTTTTCTTTAATCGTCGAGAACCAAAGTAGCGGAATTTAATCGCAAAATCCTTATTATTTCTCTACAAGAAATTACTATGTAAGACATATTTTCGAGTATAGTGTTATTCAAAGAATACTATGAACATATATTAAGAAAAAAATAAAACCAAAGATTAAGCCCCACCTATACCTGCTATGGTCTAAATAGTGCTGAAATTTTCATTCGTTGTCAGATCTAGAGGCGGAGCCTAGTTGCAAAATCCATATTTCCTTAAAAAAATTTACTATTTTAAACGTGTTTTAAGTTTCTATGAATAAAAAAAATCATCACAATCGAGAGGGGGTGGGGGGTGGGCGGGGTTTATATTTTGCCTTTTTTTTCTTAATATAGACAGTATTGTTTGAACAACACGATACTCAAAAACATGCTTTTAATCTTTCAAAAAGAAATAAGTGTTTTGCAGTTAAGCTCCGGCAGTTAAAATATAAGCCCCGCCCACCCTATCTCAATTGTCATGATTTTTTTAATCATCGAGAGGCAAAGGACCAAGATTTAATTGCAAAATTCTTATTATTTCTCCACAAGAAATTACCATGTAAAGAATACTATGTACATATATTAAGAAAAAATTAAAACCCAAGATTAAGCCCCACCCATACCTGCCCTGATCAAAATAAGAAGTTTTCATTCGTTGGCAGATCTAGAGGCGGAGCCTAATTGCAAAATCCATAGCTCCTTACAAAAAATTATCATTTTAAACGTGTTTTAAGTTTCTAAGAATAAAAAAATCATCACAATCGAAGGGGGTTGGGTGGGCGGGATTTATATTTTGCTTTTTTTTCTTAAGATACGTAATATTCTTTGAATGGCACGATAGTCAAAAACATGTTTTTAATTTCTTGTAAAGAAATAAGTATTTTGCAGTTAAGCACCGTCCCTTTGGTTCATTGCGAATAAAAAAAATCATCACAATTGCGATAGGGCGGGTGGGCGGGGTTACATTTTGTCTTTGTGTATTAGTATATGTAGATTTTTTTCACGACATGAAATTTAACACATGTTTAGAATGGAAAATTTGTATAAAGAAATATCGATTTTGCGATTAGGCTCCGCCCCATAATTGCAAAATCCATATTTCCTTGCATAAATGTACCATGTTCTAAGTTTCTTGTTGTGAAAAGAAGCCAAAATATAAGCCCCACCCACCCGCCCTTTTTCAATTCTGATGATTTTTTTTTAATCGTAGAGAGACAAAGGAGCAGAATTTTATCGAAAAATGCTTATTATTTCTTTTCAAGGAATTACCATGTAAGATATGTTTTTGAGTATCGTGTTATTCAAAGAATACTATGTATATTAAGAAAAAATTAAAGCCAAAGATTAAGCCCCACTCATACCTGGCATGAAGGTTTCATTCGTTGGCAGACTTAGGGGCGGAGCCTAATTGCAAAATCCATATTTCCTTACAAAATTTACTATTTTAAACGTGTTTTAAGTTTTTAAGAATTAAAAAAAAATCATCACACTTGAGATGGGATGGGTAGATGGGTTTTATATTTTACCTTTTTTTCTTAATATACGTAGTATTCCTTGAACAACCTGATATTCGAAAACATGTCTTAAAAAGAAATAAATGTTTTGCAGTTAAGCAAAATATATTTTATATTTTGGCTTTTTTTACTTAATTTACTTTTTTCTTTTTATTACAAAATAATTAAAACATGCTTAAAATGGTAAATTTATGTAGAGAAATATCGATTTTGAAATTAAGCTCCTCCCCTAATCTAACTAACGAATAAAAAATTCATCACAATTGAAATCGGGGTGGGTACAGGTGAGGTTTACTCTTTGGCGCTCTTTTTTACTTAATACTTATAGTTTTCTTTAAACAACACGATTATTTGAAAAGATATTTTAGATGGTAATTTCTTATGTAAAAATAAGGATTTTGCAATTAAGCTCCGCCCCGGCTCACGACTATTTAAAAATAAGCATCACAATTGAGATAGGGTGGGTGGGCGGTGCTTATATTTTGCTTCTGTTTTTCTTAATATACGTTCTTCTTTTCATTAGAAAATACTTAAAACGTGTTTAAAATGGCAAATTTTTGCAGAGAAACATCGGTTTTGAAATTAAGCTTCTTCCCTCACTCTGATAACCAATCAAAAATTCATCACAATTGAAATCGGGGCGGGTATAGGTGAGGCTCAATCTTTGGCTTTCTTTTTTACTTAACACATAGTTTTTTTTAAACAACACGATTATTTGAAAACACATGTTTCAGATGGCAATTTCTCGTAGAAAAATAAAAATTTTGCAGTTAAGCTCCGTCTCCTCGGTTGACGGCGAATAAAAAAAAATCATCACAATTGAGATAGGGTGGGTGGGCGGGGCTTTACCTTTTTTTATACCTACGTTCTGCTTTTCATTACAAAATACTTAAAACATGTTTAAAATGGTCAATTTTTGTATAAAAATATCGGTTTTGAAATTAAGCTCCTACCCCCCTTCTGATAACGAATGGAAAATTCATCACAACTGAAATAGGGGCAGCTATAGGTGAGGTTTAATCTTTGGCTTTTATTTTCTTTTAATAATGTGAAACCTTCTCGGGGGCGCCAAATGTCTTTTTAAGAATGTTAAACCTTTTCGGGGGTCCCAACTGTCTTTTTTTAAAGTTGTAAAACCTTCTCAGGGGCTCCAAATGTTTTTTTTTAATGTGAAATCTACTCAGGGGTTCCAACTGTCTTTTTAAAAATGTAAAACCTTTTCGGGGGCTCTAAATGTCTTTTTTTTGTGAAACGTTCTCGGGGGTCCCAACTGTGTTTTTTTAATGTAAAACCTTGTCGGGGGCGCCAAATGTTTTTTAAGAACGTGAAATCTTCTCGGGGGTCCCAACTGACTTTTTTTAAGAATGTTAATTAAACTTCAGAGATCCCAATTGTCTTTTTTTAAGATGTAAAACCTTCTGAGGGGCTCCCAATATCTTCTTTTTAATGTGAAACCTTCTCGAGGGTCGAAACTGACTTTTTTTAAGAATGTTAAACCTTCTGGGGGGTCTCAACTGACTTTTTTTAGCAATATTAATTAAACCTTCTCGAGGGTCCCAACTGACTTTTTTTAACAATATTAATTAAACCTTCTCGGGAGTCCCAACTGACTTTTTTTAAGAATGTTAATTAAACCTCAGTGGTCCCAATTGTCTTTTTTCAAAAATGTAAAACCTTCTGAGGGGCTCCCAATATCTTTTTTTTAATATTAAACCTTCTCGGGGTCCCAACTGGCATTTTTTAACAATGTTAATTAAACCTTCTCGGGGGCCCCAACTGACTTTTTTTAAGAATTTTAAACCTTCTCGGGGGTCCCAACTGACTTTTTTTAAGAATAGTAAACCTTCTCGAGGGTCCCAACTGACTTTTTTTAAGAATATTAAACCTTCTCGAGGGTCCCAACTGACTCTTTTTTAACAATGTTAATTAAACCTTCTCGGGGGCCGCAACTGACTTTTTTAAAGAATTTTAAACCTTCTCGGGGATG
Organism: Zophobas atratus; assembly: GCA_022388445.1. Lineage (NCBI taxonomy): Eukaryota > Metazoa > Arthropoda > Insecta > Coleoptera > Tenebrionidae > Zophobas > Zophobas atratus. Next base: position 7,628,316 of record CM039450.1, read on the forward strand.
CCAACTGACTTTTTTTAACAATGTTAATTAAACCTTCTCGGGGGTCCCAACTGACTTTTTTTAAGAATTTTAAACCGTCTCGGGGGTCCCAACTGACTTTTTTTAACAATGTTAATTAAACCTTCTCGGGGGCCGCAACTGACTTTTTTAAAGAATTTTAAACCTTCTCGGGGATCCAACTGACTTTTTTTAAAAATGTTAATTAAACCTTCTCAGGGGTCCCAACTGACTTTTTTTAACAATGTTAATTAAACCTTCTCGGGGGTTCCAACTGACTTTTTTAAAAATGTTAATTAAACCTTCTCGGGGGTCCCAACTGACTTTTTTTAACAATGTTAATTAAACCTGCTCGGGGGTTCCAAATGATTTTTTTAAAGAATTTTAAAACCTTCTCAGGGGCCCTAAATGTCTTTTTTTTTAATGTGAAACCTTCCCGGAGGTCCCAACTGTCTTTTTTAAAAATGTAAAACCTTCTGGAGGTTTCCAATTGTCTTTTTTAAAAATGTAAAACCTTCTTGGGGGCGCTAAATGTCTTTTTTATGTGAAACCTTCTCTTGGTTGATGGCGAATAAAAAAAATCATCACAATTGATATAGGGCGGGTGGGCGGGGTTACATTTTGCCCTTTAGTTTTAATATATGTAGACCTCTTTTCACGACATCAACGTTAAAACATGTTTAAAATGGAAAATTTGTATAAGGAAATATCGATTTTGCAATTAGACTCCGCCTCAAAATTGTAACATCCATATTTCTTAGCAAAAATGTATCATTTTAAGCTTTCTTGTTGTGAAAAGATGCCTATGCATATTAAGAAAAAAAAAAACGCCAAAATATAAGCCCCGCCCACCCACCCTATCTCAATTCGGATGATATTTTCTTTAATCGTCGAGAACCAAAGTAGCGGAATTTAATCGCAAAATCCTTATTATTTCTCTACAAGAAATTACCATGTAAGACATATTTTTGACTATAGTGTTATTCAAAGAATACTATGAACATATATTAAGAAAAAAATAAAACCAAAGATTAAGCCCCACCTGCCATGGTCCAAATAGTGGTGAAAATTTCATTCGTTGGCAGATCTAGGGGCGGAGCCTAGTTGCAAAATCCATAACAAAAATTTATTATTTTAAACGTGTTTTCAGTTTCTAAGAATTAAAAAAAAGATCATTACACTTGAGATGGGGTGGGTGGGTGGGGTTTATATTTTTCCTGTTTTTCTTAATGCACATAGAATTTTTTGAACAACACGATGCTCAAAAACATGTTTTTAATTTCTTGTAAAGAAATAAGTATTTTGCAGTTAAGCTCCGCCCTCTTGGTTTACAGCGAATAAAAAAATCATCACAATTGAGATAGGGCGGGTGGGCGGGGTTACATTTTGCCTTTGGTTTTAATATATGTAGACCTCTTTTCACGACATCAACGTTAAAACATGTTTAAAATGGAAAATTTGTATAAGGAAATATCGATTTTGCAATTAGACTCAGCCTCATAATTGTAAAATCCATATTTTTTAGCAAAAATGTATCATTTTAAGCTTTCTTTTTGTGAAAAGATGCCTATGCATATTAAGAAAAAAAAAAACGACAAAATATAAGCCCCCCCCCCCACCCATCCTATCTGAATTCGGATGATTTTTTCTTTAATCGTCTAGAACCAAAGTAGCGGAAATTAATCGCAAAATCCTTATTATTTCTCTACAAGAAATTACCATGTAAGACATATTTTTGAGTATAGTGTTATTCAAAGAATACTAGGAACATATATTAAGAAAAAAATAAATCCAAGATTAAGCCCCACCTGCCATGGTCTAAATAGTGCTGAAATTTTCATTCGTTGTCAGACCTAGGGGCGGAGCCTAATTGTAAAATCCATATTTCCTTACAAAAATTTATTATTATGAACGTGTTTCAAGTTTCTAAGAATAAAAAAAAATCATCACAATTGAGATAGGGTGGGTGGGCGGGGTTATATTTTGTCTTTTTGTGTTAGTATATGTAGATTTTTTTCACAACATGAAATTTAACACATGTTTAAAATGGAGAATTTGTATAAGAAAATATCGATTTTACAATTAGACTCCGCCTCATAATTGTAAAATCCATATTTCTTTGCAAAAATGTATCATTTTAAGCATGTTCTAATTCTTGTTGTGAAAAGATGCCTATGTATATTAAGAAAAAAAAAAACGCCAAAATATAAGCCCCGCCCACCCACCCTATCTCAATTCGGATGATTTTTTTTTAATCGTCGGGAGCCAAAGTAGCGGAATTCAATCGCAAAATTCTTATTATTTCTCTACCAGAAATTACCATGTAAGACATATTTTTAAGTATCGTGTTATTCAAAGGATACTATGAACATATATTAAGAACAAATTAAAACCAAAGATTAAGCCCCACCTATACCTGCCGTGGTCTAAATAGTGCTGAAATTTTCATTCGTTGGCAGATCTAGGGGCGGAGCCTAATTGCAAAATCCATAACAAAAATGTATTATTTTAAACGTGTTTTCAGTTTCTAAGAATTAAAAAAAAGATCATCACACTTGAGATGGGGTGGGTGGGTGGGGTTTATATTTTGCCTGTTTTTCTTAATGCACATAGAATTTTTTGAACAACACGATGCTCAAAAACATGTTTTTAATTTCTTGTAAAGAAATATGTATTTTGCAGTTAAGCTCCGGCCGTCAAAATATAAGCCCCGCCCACCCGCCCTGTCTCTATTCTGACGAACTTTTTTTATTTGTCGTAAGCCGAGGGGCGGAGCTTAATTAAAAAATCCTTATTTTTGTACGAGAAATAACCATGTGAAATATGTTCTTAAGTAAAACTAAAGGTATTAATTAAAACAGGAAACCAAAATTTTTCATTCTTCACATATTAAGAAAAAAAGTTGAATTAAATTTTAGGCTCCTATTTTGGCGATTTATGTCTATATTTTTAGAAAAATAACTCTAGACACGCAGAGTTCGGTTCTTCCTCTTCCAGAATCATTAAACACGCATGAAACACAACATAAAATAGAGCAGCATTTCGTTTTTCCGTATTCACTGTAAGCTTTTAGTCAAAATATATTTTTTGACATTTTCGAGGTTTGGAAAGTTTAAAATACAGATTGCTGAAGACTTTGAAAAATGGACCTCTATAGTGTACGTAAAAATCTTATTTCTTTATTTTTTTAGTTATTAAATAGCACAACAATTTTATTAATCACTAAAACAATTTAGTACTTTGGACCTAAATTTTTTTTTCGACTGGCACGATTTTAGCCACACTATGAATTATGTTATATTTCGATTTCAAAATTGTATCATCTACATACAACACGCTCGTTCTATAATTAACGGCAAGTTCAATATCATTGTCATACAATAAAAATAAAACCGAGCCTAGCTCACACCCTTGCGAAACACCACATTTAGTTTCCATATATGGCGACTTACGTACTGTCGGTTATTACAGCTCACTAGATGTACATAAGGCATGAGTAAATTAATAGCGTACAGGTGTGAGATTGAAGTTTTGGTAGCGATTGCTAAACACAAGGTCTTATGATGCATGCTAAAGCAATTAATTAGGACCGAATTAATAATTAAATGAAACTTGATTTATGATTTATCAGATTATGTAGTTTATTTCAGCACTTTCGTTTATTTTTAAATGTGAAACATAACGTTGCTGCATTCTCAGGATTTCAGCGTGATAAATGGGTTAATGCATTAATTTTTCAAATTTCAAAGCAATCGGTTTGGTAGTTTCGGGGATTTGTTGCATTTTGCTTTCTACGACGTGTAGAATGTCAGGAAGAAAGAAATGAAGTAGCATTTAAAAGGCGGCAATAATTATAGGAACAAAGCAATTAAATTTAAATAAATTTAACGTATGAATATGAATTATTCCAACGAGTTTTTTGTAGCAAACTTGAACCAAAATGAAGTTGCTGTCAATGCTATCAGCATTATCATCGCGCAAAAGTAGATTGCATTAACACAATAACTGGTACACGAATGTTTAGTCCACAAATGTGGTGATATCAAAGGATAACAGGATTTATTCTGATAACCAAAATTAAAGATCTAGGACGTACTCGTATCTCGGAACGAATAAATTTCTAAAAGCTGTCACTAACTAGAGTAAAAAATATTTAAATATCAGTTGTTGATATTATGATATTAAGTGTGTTATTTATAGGTATTTTTCCCGTTTGGAAAAGTTCTCGCCGCCACTGCTCAGTAATCGAGTCCCGTCATTGTTTCATGAAGTCATTATCCCCAATAAGTAACGTGAGAGAGTACCAACCAGTGACGTCACTCTTAGGCAACGACGCCTCCGATGGCGTATCCACCAGCTGCTGTCCCACAAATCCGCCAAAAGTGAAATGAACTAGATCTTTGCATTGAAAATTTCAAGTTTATTTTCTGAAAGAAAGCGCTCTAATTGCGCAATTCCGCGAAACTTGCTCTTGCTTTAATTTCATCTCGAAATTATAGATTCTGGAGCACAAGCGCCCATCAGCTGGCATACGTAATTCAACATAAATATTTAATGTACGGTCCTGTTGTCACGTACGGGTGGTACTTTCTTCACCATTTAATTACCTAATTAAGCGACTCTGCTGCACTTCCTACTTTTTGCTATTGATCCACGTTGCGCAAAAATGTGCAAAAATTGACGAGTTTAGACCGATTACAACAGGAGCGAGATGGAAACCGTCCATCGTTTAACAAACTTGATATTTAGATCTTGTGCAAGGCCTTATGCAATTAAAGCGAAGGAGCGATTTTCAATTACATATTTTATTTCGGTTTAAGTGCACTGAAATTTTCGTAATCGCGCAAAAAGTGATCAGATATTAAATTACTAGTACGGAGTGTTATGTAGGAATTGCATGTGTTTGCGTCAAGTAGGTGTCTTACAACCGCCCGAGTCTGTGTTTTCGCTAAAAAGGTATTTAGTGCGGACAGGCGTTACCGGAATATTTTATAATACGCCTTTTTTTTGGTGTTGTTTGACATTTCATATTAAATTAAACACACTCCTTAAAGAACTCGTAGCATTGATTTGAGGTGTTTTATTTTTTCAAGACCACCACAACATAACTCGTTTTTTAAATAAATTCGTTGTTTTTATTTTAATTTTTGGCGTGAATATTTATTATGCTTTATTTTTGCTTCCTGAGTCGATTTTACGGCTAATTGTTCTCCATGTACTTAAAAAAAAAAAATTTAATAAACTTCTTTAACGTATTGCAGCTTCCTACATCTTTTTTTTTTACTTTAATGTTGTTAAATTTTCTTTTGCTATAATTTCAAAGTTCCTTTAAAAATTTCTTCTTGAAGTGGTTACTGGAAATCTTTCTAATCATTTTAAATAAATTTTATGTTTTCTTGACGTTTCAAAATTTGCAAAATACGAAAATTTACGTTTTCCATGCATGTTCTGTCATTGTCTTGATTTTATTAGACAATCTTCGGAATCTCAGAATCGATTATTTGAAATTTTTAATTATTTACCACCTCTAAAAGTCACCTTTTATGTTAAAAAGCAGCAAATTATTGAACTACCAAAGTTTATAGAGTATTTAAAATTCTATAAAAACTCTTTGTCTATTTATTTATTTATTTGTTTATTTATTTTATTTTGAAGTTTTGTTTATTTTTTACATTGTATCTGACAAAAACGGTGTGCACATTTGTTGATTATTGTGGCAGAAAAAGGATGCCCCGCCCACCCACCCTGAACTCCGCCTTAATGATCTTCATGAAACGAGAGAGGCGGAGCTTAATTACAAATGAAGATTTTTTATAAAAATGCTTAAACATATTTTGAACACATTTTAAGTACCTGTTGATTGGAAATTGATGTTTTTAAGGAAAGAAAATATATGCCCGCTTATTGATTACCGTGGCAAAAAAAGATACCCCGCCCACCCACCCTAAACTCCACCTTAATTACCCTTTTTATTCCTCATGAGCTCCGGTCGAGCGAAATTTATGTGCAAATAAAATACTTTTGTAGAAGAAATTGCCCTTGAAAAGAGACTATTTTAAGAAAAAACATTAAACGAATAAGCCACGCCTATTCACCTCCTCTAACCTAAATGAGTTTGTTTATTCATCGTGAAAGAGAGGCGGAGCTTAATTTCAAATGAAGCTTTTTTGTAGAAATGCTTGTACATATTTTGAACACGTTTTTAAGTATCTGTTCACTGAAAAGTGATGTTTTTAAACAAAGAAAATATATCCTAGCTTTGATTACTGTAGTAAGAAAAAATGCCCCACCCATCCGCTCTAAACTCCGCCTTAATGATTATTTTTGTTCCTCATGAGCTCCGGTGGAGCGAAACTTAAATGTGAATAAAATATTTTTGTAGAAGAAATTGCCCTTGAAAAGAGACTATTCTGAGAAAAAACGTTAAACGAACAAGCCCAGCCCACTCACTTCCACTAACCTAAATGAGTTTGCATATTCTTCGTGAAACGAGAGGTGGAGCTTAATTTTAAATCAGGATTTTTTTGTAGAAATGTTTATACAACTTTTGAATACGTTTTTAAGTATCTGTTCATTGAAAAATGATGATTTTAAGGAAAGAAAATATATGCCAGTTTATTGATTTCCGTGGTAGGAAGAAGATGCCCCGCCCACTCGACCTGAACTCCGCCTTAATTATGTTTTTTATTCCTCATGGGTTCGGGGCGAACGAAGCTTATACGCAAATGAAATATTTCCATAGAAAAAATATACCTTTAAAACTTATTTTAAACAATTCATTATTCAAAACAGCCTATTCTGAGAAAACTATTTAACGAAAAAGCCCCGCCCATTCAGCTCTTTTAGCTTGAATGAGTTTGGTTATTAAACGAGAGGCGGGGCTTAATTTCAACTGAGGATTTTTTTGTGGAAATGTCTATATTTTAAACACGTTTTAAGGACCTATGTTCATTGGAAAGTGATGATTAATAGAAAAAAGGGTGTGCCTCTTTAATGATTACCGTGGTAAAAAAAGATACCCCGCCCACCCACCCTAAACTCCTCCTTAATGATCATTTTAATCCGCATGAGTTCTGAACGAGCGAAATTTAGATGCAAATAAAATAAATTTGTAGAAGAAAAGAGACTATTCTGAGAAAAACATTAAACGAATAAGCCCCGCCCACTCACCTTTTTTGGCCTGAATGAGTTTGCTTATTTATCACTAAACGAGAGGCGGAGCTTAAATTCAAATGAGGATTTCTTTGTGGAATATTATTCTATATTTTATAATCCTATATTCATGAATAAAGGAAAAAAGGGTGTACCCGTTTATTGATTACCGGGGTAGAAAAAAGATGCCCCAAACTCCTCCTTAATGATCCTTTTTATTCCTCATATGAAATATTTCTGTAGAAGAAATTGCCTTTGAAAACAGACTATTTTCAAGCCCAAATGAGTTTGTTTATTCATTGTGATGCAAGAGGCGGAGCTTTATTTCGAATTTAATTTTTGTAAAAATACTTATATTTTGAACACGTTTTAAATACCACCTGTTTAATGAAAATTGATAATTTTAAGGAACAAAAATGGTGTGCCCGTTTGTTGATGGCCATAGTAAAAAAAAAATACTCCGCCCACCCACCCTAAACTCCGCCTTAATAATCTTCTTTATTCCTCATGAGCTCCGGTCGAGCGAAACTTATGTGCAAATAAAATACTTTTGTAGAAGAAATTGCCCTTGAAAAGAGACTATTCTGAGAAAAAACATTAAACGAATAAGCCCCGCCTACTCACCTCCTCTAACCTAAATGAGTTTGTTTATTCATCGTGAAAGAGAGGCGGAGCTTAATTTCAAATGAAACTTTTTTGTTGAAATGCTTATACATATTTTGAACAGGTTTTTAAGTATCTGTTCACTGAAAAGTGATGTTTTTAAACAAAGAAAATATATCCTAGCTTTGATTACTGTAGTAAGAAAAAATTCCCCACCCATCCGCTCTAAACTCCGCCTTAATGATTATTTTTGCTCCTCATGAGCTCTGGTCGAGTGAAACTTAGACGCAAATAAAATATTTTTGTAGAAGAAATTGCCCTTGAAAAGAGACTATTCTGAGGAAAAAACATTAAACGAATAAGCCCCGCCCATTTACCTCCTCTAACCTAAATGAGTTTGTTTATTCATCGTGAAAGAGAGGCGGAGCTTAATTTCAAATGAGGCTTTTTTGTAGAAATGCTTATACATATTTTGAATACGTTTTTAAGTACCTGTTCATTGCAAATTGATGTTTTTAAGGAAAGAAAATATATGCCCGTTTATTGATTACCGTGGTAGGAAAAGATGACCCGCCACCCACCCTAAACTCCGCCTTAGTGATCCTTTTTATTCCCCATGAGCTCCGGTCGAGCGAAATTTAGATGCAAATAAAATATTTTTGTGGAAGAAATTGCCCTTGAAAAGAGACTATTCTGAGAAAAAACATTAAACGAATAAGCCCCTCCCATTCACCTCCTCTAACCTAAATTAGTTTTTTTTATTCTTCCTGAAACGAAAGGCGAAGCTTAATTTCAAATGAGAATTTTTTATAAAAATGCTTAAACATATTTTGTTCATTGAAAATTGATATTTTTAAGGAAAGAAAATATATGCCCGCCTATTGATTACCGTGGTAGGAAAAAGATGCCCCGCCCACCCGCGCCGAACTCCTCCTTAATGATCTTTTTATTACTAACGAGTTCGGGGTGAACGAAGCTTAGTCTCAAATGAAATATTTCCATAGAAAAAATTACCTTTAAAACTTATTTTAAACAATTCATTATTCAAAACAGCCTATTATGAGAAAACTATTTAAGTAAAAAGCCCCGCCCACTCAGCTCTTTTAGGCTAAACGGGTTTGCTTATTTATCATTAAACGAGAGGCGGGGCTTAATTTCAAATGAGGATTTCTTTGTAAAAATATCTATATTTTAAACACATTTTAAAGACCTGTCTTCATTGGAAAGTGATGATTAATAGAAAACAAGGTGTGCCCCTTTATTGATTACCTTGGTAAAAAAAGATACCCCGCCCACCAACCCTAAACTCCGCCTTAGTGATCCTTTTTATGAGCTCCGGTCAAGCGAAATTTAGATGCAAATAAAATATTTTTGTAGAGGAAATTGCCCTTGAAAAGAGACTATTCTGAGAAAAAACATTAAAATAAGCCCCTCCCATTCACCTCCTCTAACCTAAATGAGTTTGTTTATTCTTCCTGAAACGAGAGGCGGAGCTTAATTTCAAATGAGGATTTTTTTATAAAAATGCTTAAACGTATTTTGAACACATTTTAAGGACCTGTTCATTGAAAATTGATGTTTTTAAGGAAAGAAAATATATGCCCGATTATTGATTACCGTGGTAGGAAAAAGATGCCCCGCCCACCCGGCCCGAACTTCGCCTTAATGATCTTTTTATTCCTCACGTGTTCGGGGCAAATGAAGCTTAGTCGCCCCGAACTCCGCTTATTTCATTAAATATTTCCATAGAAAAAATTACCTTTAAAACTTATTTTAAACAATTCATTGTTCAAACAGCCCATTATGAGAAAACTATTTAACGAAAAAGTCCCGCCCACTCAGCTCTTTTAGGCTAAACGAGTTTGCTTATTTATTATTAAACGAGAGGCGGGGCTTAATTTCAAATGAGGATTTCTTTGTAAAAATATCTACATTTTAAAGACCTGTCTTCATTGGAAAGTGATGATTAATAGAAAACAAGGTGTGCCCCTTTATTGATTACCTTGGTAAAAAAAGATACCCCGCCCACCCACCCTAAACTTCGCCTTAACGATTCTTTTTATTCCTCATGAACTCCGGTCGAGTGAAAGTTGGATGCAAAAAAAAATATTCTTGCAGAAAAAATTGCCCTTGAAAAGAGACTATTCTGAGAAAAAACATTAAGCGAATAAGCTTTTAAAAGTCATTATTCATTATTGAAAACCGACAATTTTGAGCAAAACATTAAACGAATAAGCCCTGCCCACTCACCTCTTTTAATCTAGATGAACTTGTTTATTAATCGTGAAACGAAAGGCGGAGCTTAATTTCAGATGAGGATGTTTTTTTAAAAAAAGATGTGCCCGTTTATTGATTAGCGTGACAGAAAAACGCTGCCCCACCCACCCGACCCAAACTCCGCCTTAATGATTGTTTGTATTCCTGATGAGCTCAGAACGAGCAGAGCTTAGATACAAATAAATTGTTTCTGTAGAAAAAAATGCCTCTGAAATTGATTTTAAATAAGTAATTCTTTGCTGAAAACAGACAATTCCGCAAAAACATTAAATGAGTAAGCTCCGCCCACTCACCTCTTCTACCCTACATGAGTTTGTCTATTCATCGTGAAATCAGAGGCGGAGCTTAATTTCAAATGAGGATTTTTTGTGGAAATATATTTATTTTGAACACGTTTTAAGTACTTGTTAATTGAATGAGTATTGTTTATTGAAATTTGATGTTTTTAAAGAAAAAAAAAAAAAAATATGTGTCCGTTTATTGATTACCGTGGTAGAAAAACGGTGCCCCGCCCACCCGATCCAAACTCCGCCTTAATGATTCTTTTTATTCCTTGTGAGCTCAGGACGAGAGAAGCTTAGATACAATTCTGAGAAAAATATTAAACGAATAAAACGGAAAAAAAACCTCATTTACTGACCTCTTTTAATCTAGACGAACTTGTTTATTCATTGTGAAACAAGAGGAGGAGTTTAATTTCAAATGCAGATTTTTTTTGGAAATATATTAATTTATTTTGAACGCGTTTGAAGTACCTGTTCATTAAAATCTGATAATTTTAAAGAAAAAAAAGGTGTGCCCGTTTATTGATTACCGTGGAAGAAAAACGATGCCCCGCCCACCCAAGCCAAACTCCACCTCAATGATACTTTTGATTCGTGATGAGTTCAGGACGAGCGAAGCTTAAACACAAATACTTATTAATTGTTTCTGTAGAAAAAAATGCGTTTGAAACTTATTTTAAAAAATTCCTTTCTGAAAACAGAATATTCTGGAAAAACATTAAGTGAATAAGCCCCGCCCACTCACCTCTTTTGCCCTATATGAGTTTGTCTATTCATCATGCCACTAAAGGCGGAGCTTAATTTCAAATGAGGGTTTTTGTAGCAATGTCTATGTTTTAAACACGGTTTGAGATCTGTTCATTGAAAAATGAAGATGTTAAAAAAGAAATAAATATGCCCCGCCCACTCGCCCTAAACTCCGCCTTAATGATCCTCATGAGCTCCACTCGAGCGAAACTTAGATGCAAATAAAATATTTTTGTAGAAGAAATTGCCCTTGAAAAGAGACTATTCTGAGGAAAAAAAATTAAATGAATAAGCCCCGCCCACTCACCTTCTCTAACCTAAATGAGTTTGTTTATTCATCGTGAAAGAGAGGCGGGGCTTAATTTCAAATGAGGTTTTTTTGTAGAAATGCTTATACATATTTTGAATACGATTTTAAGTACCTGTTCATTGAAAATTGATGTTTTTAAGGAAAGAAAATATATGCCCGTTTATTGATTACCGTGGTAGGAAAAGATGACCCGCTCACCCACCCTAAACTCCGCCTTAGTGATCCTTTTTATTCCCCATGAACTCCGGTCGAGCGAAATTTAGATGCAAATAAAATATTTTTGTAGAAAAAATTGCCCTTGAAAAGAGACTATTCTAAAAGAAAACATTAAAAGCCCCGCCCATTCAGCTTTTTTAGTCTACAGGAGTTTGCTCGTTAAGGCGGGGCTTAGTTTCAAATGAGGATTTCTTTGTGGAAATATCTATCATTCTATATGTTGGACAGGTTTTTAGAATTACCGTGATAGAAAAAAGATGCCCAGCCCACCCGACTCAAACTCCGCCGTAATGATCCTTTTGTATATCTTATTAAAAACAAAATAATACAAATTCAGATAATCAAAAATTTCCATTGATTACGGTGGTAGAAAACATATGCCCCACCCACCAGACTCAAACTCCTCCTTAATGATTCTTTTAATTGAGGTCATCGCGAGCGCAAATAAATATTTTTGTTGAAGAAATTGCTTTTAAAACTCATTATTCATTATTGAAAACAGACAATTTTGAGCAAAACATTAAACGAATAAGCCCCGCCCACTCACCTCTTTTAATTTAGATGAACTTGTTTATTCATCGTGAAACGAGAGGCGGAGCTTAATTTCCAATAAGGATGTTTTTTTAAAAAAAGGTGTGCCCGTTTATTGATTAACGTGACGGAAAAACACTGCCCCACCCACGCGACCCAAACTCCGCCTTAATGACTGTTTTTATTCCTGATGAGCTCAGGACGAGCAGAGCTTAGATACAAATAAATTGTTTCTGTAGAAAAAAATGCCTTTGAAATTTATTATAAATAAGTAATTCTTTGCTGAAAACAGACAATTCCGCAAAAACATTAAATGAGTAAGCTCCGCCCCCTCACCTCTTCTCCCCTACATGAGTTTGTCTATTCATCGTGAAACCAGAGGCGGAGCTTAATTTCAAATGAGGATTTTTTGTGGAAATATATTTATTTTGAACACGTTTTAAGTACCTGTTAATTGAATGAGTATTGTTTATTGAAATTTGATGTTTTTAAAGAAAAAAAAAAAAAAAAAATATGTGTCCGTTTATTGATTACCGTTGTAGAAAATATATGCCCCGCCCACTCGACCCAAACTCCACCTTAATGATTGTTTTAATTCCTCATGAGGTCATCCAGCGCGAGCGCAAATGAAATATTTTTGCTTTTAAAACTCATTAGTCATTATTGAAAACAGACAATTTTGAGCAAAACATTAAACTAATAAGCCCCGCCCTCTTTTAATCTAGATGAACTTGTTTATTCATCGTGAAACGAGAGGCGGAGCGTAATTTCAAATGAAGATGTTTTTTTAAAAAAAGGTGTGCCCGTTTATTGATTAGCGTGACAGAAAAACGCTGTCCCACCCACCTGACCCAAGCTCCGCCTTAATTATTGTTTTTATTCCTGATGAGCTCTGGACAAGCAGAGCTTAGATACAAATAAATTGTTTCTGTAGAAAAAAAATCCTTTGAAATTTATTTTAAACAAGTAATTCTTTGCGGAAAACAGACAATTCCGCAAAAACATTAAGTGAGTAAGCTCCGCCCACTCACCTCTTTTACCCTATATGAGTTTGTCTATTCATCGTGCAACTAAAGGTGTAGTTTAATTTCAAATGAGGGTTTTTGTAGCATTGTCAATGTTTTAAACATGATTTAAGCATCTGCTTATTGAAAAATGAAGATGTTAAAAAAGAAATAAATATGCTCCGCCCACTCGCCCTAAACTCCGCCTTAATGATTATTTTTATTCCTCATGAGCTCAAATCCTAAGTACATCTAGGTGAACTTGGTTTTTTAAAATAAAACTACAAAATCAGATAATCCAAAAATTTCCACTCATCAATTCTTTCACCTTTTTCATAAACATAATTTGTATCTCAAAATACAAAATGTGTGTCACCATTCTGCTACCTCATTGTGTGTCCATAATGTCCCATCAGTTCCAATTAACAACTTACCTGCTGTCCTCACGTTATCTCTACCCCCACAGTGCTGTAATAACCCCTCATTGTTCCAAATTTACGTGCTTTAATGTGGTTTTCCACATAAATCTAGTTCAAAGCTGCCAAACAATGACTACCTGCGTAATTATTTTGTAACACTCTGCCACCCCTCTACCTACATGAAACTGTCAGCAAACAACGCAATTAATTTCACCCCCACACAGAGAAATCAAACCCAGCTCCTTATTAAAAACACTTTATTTAAAAATTATATACAATTCACCTACACTTAAATCATATAAAACAATCTACAACATCCACGGTTAAAAAATAAAAGTATCACGTTCCGATTTCCTCAAGTAAAATTTCTTGTAAAAAGACATATAATTGCTGTGAGCGTCAACGCGAAAGCAGGCTTGAGTGCAAATCCTGCATTATAAAATCCACCGTACACTTGCAAGCCTGCTGTCTCTATACTTTGTTTACAGTAGTCGCCGTCGTACAACCATCCCACGAATTCCTGGGTTCTCAAGTTCTCGTTGCGCAACCAGTCTTCCAAGGGCCTGAAGTACTCCCTCATGGCACTCCCGTCCAGGCGGGTTTCACCAGTCGCCTGGTACAACACTTCCTTCCACGGAAGGGACGAGCCCTTCTCCATTAATTGTCTGAAAAAAGAAAACTTTTTGAAAAAAAAGATATTGTGGTTTAGTTTTTTTCGCGCGTCAATCCACTGACCTCCTCGGACTCGTTGCGAAACGTCCTTGACAAAATTTCGTTACAGATCATAACGCGAACTCATCGAAAACAAACAATGCAACGCTTAACCTATAATTTTTCGACAAGCGTTTTTCTTGTTCTGTAATAATTAACGACTGCCTAATTTATTGCATAAAGCGTACTTTACCGAAAACGTGCCATTACCGAATTCCTGTCTTACACAATTCCCTTTCCAAATGAGGTGATTTGTCGATAACCCAATTATTCTAATTAATTTGTTGCAGTTGCCTTGAGTTAGATGCAGAGACAATGATTGTAGAGTACAAGTTTAAATCAGGAAACGAAAATTTGTATGTTAATTTGCCGACTTGGCTAAAAACTAACGTGCAGGAGACTTAATTGCTTCCTGATTTGGGAAAATGTCAACGAAATAAGCGACGTACCTAGAGCTTCCTCTAGGTTAAGTGGGTTATTTTATTAGATTTTTGTGCGAATGAAGTTATTTACATTTGCGTCTTCGGTTTTGAATTAACTTTTGCGCTGAAGTTTATTTCATTTCCATTCAGAGGTGCAGAAATGGCTGGAACAGGGTTTGCACTTTTTGCAGCAATTTTCCAAGGCGAGGACTAAAAATAGGCGGAAAATTCATTCAGCGTTCGTTCATTAAGAAAAACGCGGGTTTCGAAATCGTTATCTTAAAAATCTAAACACTGAACGGGTAATTTTGCAATATGTAAATCAGGGTTTTGAATTTATTGCAACAAATATAATGAGTTGCTAATTAAATTGGTTGAATTTATTTTATTCTGCAGTCATGTGACGACCGTGACAAAAAACAAAAATACAAATATTGATCTGACGCAACATGAAAATAAAAATTTTGTATAATGTCAAATATCAAATCATGTGCTCAAAAAATAAAGCAAAAGTTGTTTTTGAATTTGAGTGTTCTGGTAACGGACGGCTAGAGAAGCAGAAGCTGACAGAAAGAATATATAGAAGAATTTCGTCTTCAACCCAAGGTTAGAACTGATCAGAGAGGGTCATTAGAAGTCTATCTCGAAATCTGAACTTATACAACACCTTTGATTTCTTTGTAGAGCTAGAATTGAAGGAAAAATCTAGAGTTTAATAGAACTCTAGAAAGGTTAGAAAAATTTATAGAAGAATTCTACTCGAAAAAGAATACAAGAAAGTAGAAAAACTTCAGTTCGACCTTAAATTATATACTTTAAAATTGAGAGGCACAAAAATTTGTTTCTTCCTTATCGGTTCATGATGGAAGAAAGAAGTTAAAAAACACGAATTTAACAACATTCTCCAAGAAACCAAAAAAAAGACATTCTAGAACACCTTTGAGAGCAACAATATAATGAAGAATTTGGTCTTCAGTGTAGAACTAAAGTTGAAAGAAGACGATTCTAGAAGATTTTCGTCCGGAAATGTGACGTTATGAAAGAATTTTGACTTCTTCTAGATTCAACGGACTCTAGAGGCACTCCACAGATTCCAGATATTTTGAAAATGGTAAAGATGTTAATACATATTCCTAAAAACCTGTGAAATCTTAAACATTCTAGGGATCCTCTAGATATTAAAAATGCCAGAGATGCTGAAAGTTTATAAGTTTTAAAAATTCTAGAAACTCTATAGATTCTAAAGATAACAAGGATTCGAAAATTTAACAGATTCTATATATAAGAAGATTAAAAAAAAATTAAATGTCCTGAAGGTACTAGAGATCCGAGAAATTCTATACAGCTTAAAGATCCTAAAAATTCTAGAAATTCCAAAGATTCTATAACACCTCTGAGCGCTCTGAGGACTCTGAGTACTCGGAGCATTGTAAAGACTCTGAAGTCTCTAAAGGCTTTAAAAACTCTAAACACTCTAAATATTTCAAAGACTCCAAACATTCTTTAAAGACTCTAAAAACTCTAGAGACCCCAAAGACTCCAAAGACTCCAAAGACTCCAGAGACTTCAGACACTCCAGAAACTCCAAAGGCTCGAAAGACTCGAAAGACTAAAAAGATTCTAAAGATTCCAAAGATTCCAAGGATTCCAAAGATGCCAATGGTAGCGAAGACTCCAGAGACTCCAGAGAATTTAGAGACTCCAGAAATTCTAGAGACTCCAGACACTCCAGAGGCCCCAGAGGCTCGAAAGACTCGAAAGACTCGAAAGACTCGAAAGACTCCAAGGACTCTAAGGACTCCAAAAACTTCAAAGACTCCAAACACTGTAAACACTTCAAAGACTCCAAAGATTCCAAAAATTCCAAACATTCTAAGGATTCCAAAGATTCCAATGATATCGAAGACTCCAGAGACTCCAGACACTCCAGAGATTCCAGAGATTCCAGAGACTCTAGAGACTCCAAACACTCCAGAAGCTCCAGAGGATCCAGAGGCTCCAAAGACTGCAAAGACTCCAACGACTCCAGAGACTTCAGACACTCCAGAGACTCCAGAGGCTCGAAAGACTCGAAAGACTAAAAATATTCTAAAGATTCCAAAGATTCCAAGGATTCCAAAGATGCCAATGATACCGAAGACTCCAGAGACTCCAGAGACTTTAGAGACTCTAGAAACTCTAGAGACTCCAGACACTCCAGAGGCCCCAGAGGCTCGAAAGACTCGAAAGACTCCAAGGACTCTAAGGACTCCAAAAACTCCAAAAACTCCAAACACTGCAAACACTTCAAAGACTCCAAAGATTCCAAAAATTCCAAACATTCTAAGGATTCCAAAGGTTCCAATGATACCGAAGACTCCAGAGACTCCAGACACTCCAGAGACTCCAGACATTCCAGAGACTCTAGAGACTCCAAACACTCCAGAAGCTCCAGAGGATCCAGAGGCTCCAAAGACTGCAAAGACTCCAACGACTCCAGAGACTTTAGAGACTCCAAAATCTCTAGAGACTCCAAACACTCCAAAGGCTTGAAAGACTCGGAAGACTAAAAAGAGTCCAAAGATTCCAAAGACTCCAAAGACTCTAAACACTGCAAATACTTCAAAGATTCAAAAGATTTCAAAAATTCCAATGATACTGAAGATTCCAGAGACTCCAGACACTCCAGAGACTTCAGAGAATCCAGAGGCTCCAAAGGCTCCAGAGGCCCAAAAGTCTCAAAAGACTCGAAACACTAAAACACTCCAAAGACTCTAAGGTCTCAAAGGACTCCAAAGATTCCAAAGAATCCAAACATTCCAAAGACTCCAAAGATTCCAATGATACCGAAGATTCCAGAAGCTCGAAAGACTCAAAAATCTAAAAAGACTCCAAAAACTCCAAGGACTCCAAGGACTCCAAGGACTTTAAGGACTCTAAAGACTCCAGAGACTCCAAACACCCCAAAGACTTCAAACACTACAAAGACTTCAAACACTCCAAAGACTTCAAAGATTCCAAGGATTCCAAGGATTCCAAAGATTCCAATGATACCGAAGGCTCCAGAGAGTCCAGATACTCCAAAGACTCCAGAGACTCCAGAGACTCCAGAAACTCCAGGGACTCCAGATGCTCCAGAGGCTCGAAATATTCGAAAGACTAACAAGACTCCAAGGACTTCAAGGATTTTAAGGACTCTAAAGATTACAAAGACTCCAAAGACTCCAAATATTCCAAAGATTCCAAAGAGACTTTAGAGACTCCAGAAACTCTAGAGACTCCAGACACTCCAGAGGCTCGAAAGACTCGAAAGACTCGAAAGACTCCAAGGACTCTAAGGATTCCACAAACTCCAAAGACTCCAAACACTGCAAACACTCCAAAGACTCCAAATATTCCAAAAATTCCAAAGATTCCAAAGATTCCAAGGATTCCAAAGATGCCAATGATACCGAAGACTCCAGAGACTCCAGAGACTTTAGATACTCCAAAAACTCTAGAGACTCCAAACACTCCAGAAGCTCAGAGGATCCAGAGACTCCAAAGGCTTGCTTAAAAAGTCCAAGATTCCAAGACTCCAAAGACTCTAAACACTGCAAATACTTCAAAGATTCAAAAGATTTCAAAAATTCCAATGATACTGAAGACTCCAGAGATTCCAGACACTCCAAAGACTCCAGAGACCCAGAGACTCCAGAAACTCCAGGGACTCCAGATGCTCCAGAGGCTCGAAATATTCGAAAGACTAACAAGACGCCAAGGACTTCAAGGATTTTAAGGACTCTAAAGACTACAAAGACTCCAAAGACTCCAAAGATTTCAAAGATTCCAAAGATTCCAAAGATTCCAAAGGTTCCAATGATACCGAAGACCCCAGAGGCTCGAAAGACTCAAAGACTAAAAAGACTCAAAAGACTAAAAACACTCAAAGACTCCAAAGACTCCAAGGACTTCAAGGACTCCAAGGACTTTAAAGACTCTAAAGAGTTCAAACACTCCAAAGACTTCAAACACTTCAAAGACTCAAAACATTGCAAACACTCTAAAGATGCCAAAGACTCCAAAGATTCCAAAGATTCCAATGATACCAAAGACTCCAGAGACTCCAGACACTCCAGAGGCTCCATAGGCTCGATAGACTCGAAAGACTAAAAAGACTCCAAAGAGTCCAAATACTCCAAAGACTACAAGGATTCCAAGGATTCCAAGAACTCTAAGGACTCCAAGGACTTCAAAGATTCCAAAGACTCTAAACACTCCAAATACTCCAAATACTCCAGAGATTCCAATGATACCGAAGACTCTAGAGACTTCAGACACTCCAGAGACTCGAGGGACTCCAGAGTCTCCAGAGACTCCAGAGACTCTAGAGGTTACAGAGTCTCCAGAGGCTCGAAAGACTCGAAAGACTAAAAATACTCCAAAGATTCCAAGGACGCCAAAGACTCCAAGGACTTCAAGCCTCTTAGGACTTCAAGGACTACAAGGACTCCTAAGACTCAAAAGACTCCAAAGAGTCCAAATATTTCAAAAATTCCAAAGATTCCAATGATACCGAAGATACCTAATATTCCGAAGATTCTGAAGATTTTAAAGACTCCAAAGACTCCCACGATTCTAGGGAGTCTAAAACCTCTAAAATTTCTAAAAACTCTAAAACCAGGTTTACAAAAACGCAATTAAATATTTGATTGCGATTAATTTTTAACACGCCGTTAAAGTACCACGTGACCAACTCTAAGCCAATCAGACTAAACGCCTCGTTAAATGCGTGATTAATTTAATCTCAGTTAAAATATCTTCAAGCTGGCTCTCAGGCTCTAAAAACTTGAAGAATTTTAAATAAATAAAAGTTCCAAAATTTCTAAAGATTTCAAATATTCGAAAAATTCTAGAAGTTCAAGACGGATTCCATAGTTTCCAAAGATTTTTAACTTTATAAAAAATTCTTAAAGTTCCGTAAAGTTTTAAAAACTCTAGAGATCCTTTAGGTACTACAAATTCTAGAGACACTGGGAATTTAAAAACTCTAAAGATTATAGAAATTCAATGAATTCTAAATATTACAAAAATTTTAAAGATTCAAAATGTTTCACACGCTCTGAAAATTCCAAACTTCCTAGTAACTCCAGAGAGAACCTACGGATCCTGGAGATTCTAGTAATTCTGAATATTTTAGAATTTCTAGTGATCCTAAAATGTCCAAATTTCCAAAAACGCTAAAGGTTCTAAAATTTCTAAAGATCCTAAGACCTTCAGGAGTATGTAAAGATTCTAAAGACTCCAAAGATTTCACAACTCTTTTTTTGTTGGTTTTCCCGTGGAAAAAGTAAAAAATTGGAGGAGATTCTAGAAGGATCAGAAGAATGTCTAGAAGGATTCTATTCGAAATAGACAAGCATTGAAAAAATTCCGACTTCAGTGAAATATAAAATTTTCAACTTGAATTCGATATGATTTTATAATACTTCTAGTCCTAAATAAGAAGAGCGAAAAATTTTGACTTCCTTTCCAACTAAAATTAAAGAAAGGAAAACATGAATTTAGGTTTGTTAAAAAACCCAGGAAAGAAGACAATCTAGCGAAGGATTTCAATATTCATTTCTTTATGGAATTAGAACTGAACGAAAAAGTAAAAAATTAACAAGGATTCTAGAAGAATTGGAAGAATTTCTAGAAGAATTCTATTCGAAATATACACGGAAAGAAGAATTATGACTCAACTGTGAGATAAAATCGTTTACCTCGAATTTGATATAAATTTTGAACAATTCTAGAAAATCACGAAGCAAAAAGTTTAGAAAAAATCAGTTGAAGGACATTTTAGAAAAATCTAGATAAGAAATCTTCGTCCGGTTTTTGACACGCTTCAGTAAATTGAAAAAAACGGCTGAATCACGTTTAAAATCATGTAAGGCATTAATTCGGTGCATCGTGCTTTAATATTTCATGTTTTTATAGTCGGGAGAATGGAGAAAGTAAACAGCAAATTACTCCAAGAAAAACTGCAACATTTCCAAACATTTACATTGCACATTGCACATTCTACTGGAAACCACCAAAAAAAAAAACAAATTGCTCCACATCCGCCTACAAAAAACCCGTTCAAAGCCTTGTCTAAATTCGCCCAGATTCCTCCACGTCCTGTTGCAGAGGTCAGAATAGGGTGTTAAAAAAAGCACTAAATAACTTTCTAATAGGAACTCGATATTTTCATGCAAGTGGAGAAAAATGGGGAAACCTTGAGGCCCGTTGACAATAAGTTACATTCGAAACCGCTGGAATAAGAAGAAGTGGTGAGAGGTCTACTTGCAAGGTCTCACAGAATTGGGTGCAGAGTCAAGAGGATTGAGGAATTAAGCGTCTACTTAATGCACCGAGGCTTGACGAATAATCTGATCGGATTAAACAAGTTAATTAATTATAACTGCACGCTGCAAACCGTCTGGGTTAAAAGCGACAGACACCAGTTCGCCTTAAGACAAATCTGCCCGTGAGACCATTGTTTACCAGTCGATGATTGTTCCCAATAATTGGTTGTCGATTTTTTGGATGTCAGATACATCCATGCTAACTTAGCGAGCTTTATTATATTATCTGTGCAAGAAGGTGGAACAAAAAGTGGTTGTTTGAACTTGATGCTGCACTGAAAGGTCTTTACACTCATCCTTTCACTAATAGCAAAGAATTTTATTAATTTAATTAGGATTAGAAAAGCGTAAAAAGTTTTGTTAGGAAAAAGAGGATATTTCAAAGTAAGAAAGAATTTCTAATAGCGGTAATCATGTTGAGTATTTGCACATTTCAGAAACTTTATATTGTCTGGTTTCGGTAACGATGATTCTTAAAGTGCTCTTGTTTATGGTCAATAAAAATGAGAAATTTCTTTAAGTGGATGTTTAATTTATATTAAGTTTCCAGTGGATGTAATTTATTAATATTTAAGTTCATTAAAAAAATTATAAAACGAAATAAAATTCAACAAGTTGTATTATTTTTTCTTTGAACTTTTCGTCAGTTTGTGTAGCTCTAATTTGTTTTTTTTTTTATTTTAACCGATTCTAAATTTCAGTTTTGTGTGTTACGTGCCATGTGTGATTTTTGATTTTTTTGTGTCGTATTCATCAAAATGTACCTCATTTTTAAAAATTAAGAAATTTTACAACTTTTTTTTGTTGTTTTATTTTATATGATTTTGAATTTTTTTATTTCCAATTCTTGGATCTTGAAACTTCACTTTTACTTCTTAATTTATTCGTAAACTCCTTTTTTGAGCTTGGAAACTTGCATTGTCCATTACAATAAAATTATATCAGAGCACGGTTAAGTAAAGCTTAACATTTAGCTCACAGCTTCAATTAGCAATAGAAGAAAATTGTTGTCCGAAAATGTGACGTTACGAAATAATTTTGACTTCTTCTAGATTCAACAGGGTCTATAGGGACTCCACAGATTCCAGATATTTTGAAAATTGTAAAGATGTTAACACATATTCCTAAAAACTTGTGAAATCTTAAACATTCTAGGGATCCTCTAGATATTAAAATGCCAGAGATGCTGAGAATCCTAGAGATGCTGAGAGTTTATAAGTTCTAAAAATTCTAGAAACTCTATAGATTCTGAAGATAACAAGGATTCGAAAAGTTTAAAAGATTCTATATATAAGAAAGATTAAAAAAGCTTAAAGATCCTAAAAATTCTAGAAATTCCAAAGGTTCTATAACACCTCTGAGCGCTCTGAGGACTCTGAGGACTCTGAGTACTCGGAGCATTGTAAAGACTCTGAAGTTTCTAAAGACTTTAAAAACTCTGAAGACTCTAAAGACTTCAAAGATTTCAAAGATTCTTTGAAGACTCTAAAGACTTTAAAGACTCTAGACACTCCAAAGATTCGAAAGATTGCAAAGACTGCAAAGACTCCAATGACTCCAGAGACTTCAGACACTTCAGAGACTCCAGAGGCTCGAAAGACTCGAAAGACTAAAAAGATTCCAAAGATTCCAAAGATTCCAAGGATTCCAAAGACGCCAATGACACCGAAGACTCCAGAGACTCCAGAAACTCTAGAGACTCCAGACACTCCAGAGGCCCCAGAGGCTCGAAAGACTCGAAAGACTCGAAAAACTCCAGGGACTCCAACGACTCTAAGGACTTCAAAAACTCCAAAGACTCCAAACACTGCAAACACTCCAAAGCAGTGGCGGCTCGTCAGATGAGGCAAGTGAGGCGGCGCCTCACAGCATATATCTTAAGAACAGATTGACTTAATTTATATTTAAAAAAGAGTTTTCAATGCATTTTTAGTTACAAAAAATATGTTGAAATGGGAAATATGTACATAATTTTTTTTTACGCTTCCTGCTGACATTTTCCGTTGAATACCGTACGATTTATGCCCCGAGTTCTTTAACTGAAGCGGCCAGAATGTCGGTTCACTTGAACCAGCGAAGCCCAATCACAGACACGGATTTCCATGGCTCAGCTCCTATACTCCTATACATGCGTTCGCTCGGCACTGAGGCGATATCTTCGGTGCTTCTCGACCAATTTCGGCGTACTCTTTAAACCATTTTTCCATTTATTTTACAGAACGGTAGGGTTGCGGGGTGCGTGGGTAATTAGCATGAACGTGAATAAAATCCCACGTGTTGGTGTTTCGTGTTATTGTCTCTTTCATAGGTACAGGTGAGTGAAAAATGAATCCCGAGTACGATATCGTCATGTTGCTTCTTGAAACGCCGTTTTCACGGCGAACCGAGCTAGAACGTCGGCAAATTTTGCTAAATATCGAGCAGTCAAAACCGTTAATTTATTTAACTTCCATTGATAAGCCACAGAATCGTCAGTACTCCAAGTCTTTTAAATCAACTTGGTACCTACGAAACATATATAAATGGCTCTGCCGTAATATTTACACAACATCCCGGGATATAACGATTTAAAGAATTTCATCCGAAGTGCAAAGTTACATGAAAGTTCCAAAGTACACATTAAAAATTTCATGGGCTTAAAACGTTTAGAAAAGAACGCAACAAATATTCCCGAATCCCTCCAAGAAACTGCAACTTTCAACAAAATTTTGATTTGTAAAAACATTGTTGATTCAATGTGTTATGGGTGTTATTGTTATTATTATTACTATTAGGACCTACCACTGACCGGGGAATGACCGGTATTCAGGCAAGACTTCTATCATTACTAACTAGTAAGACCAAGTAATATTACTATTATTGTCAAACTTCTATCATCGCCTCACCACATCAGACAGTCACGAGCCGCCACTGCTCCAAAGACTCCAAAGATTCCAAAAATTCCAAACATTCTAAGGATTCCAAAGGTTCCAATGATACCGAAGACTCCAGAGACTCCAGACACTCCAGAGATTCCAGAGACTCTAGAGACTCCAGACACTCCAGAAGCTCCAGAGAATCCAGAAGCTCCAGAGGTTCTAGAGGCTCCAGAGGCTCGTAAGACTCGGAAGACTAAAAAGAGGCCAAAGATTCCAAAGACTCCAAAGGTTCTAAACACTGCAAGTACTTCAAAAATTCAAAAGATTTCAAAAATTCTATGATACTAAAGACTCCAGAGACTCCAGACACTTGAGACACTCCCGGAGACTCCAGAGAATCCAGAGGATCCAAAGCCTCCAGAGGCCCAAAAGTCTTGAAAGACTCGAAACACTAAAAACACTCCAAAGACTCCAAAGGCTCAAAAAACTCCCCAAAGACTCCAAAGACTCCAAGGAATCCAAGGACTCCAACAACTCTAAAGATTCTAAGGTCTCTAAGGACTCGAAAGACTCCAAAGAGTCCAAACACTCAGAAGACTCCAAAGATTCTAAAGATTCCAAAGATTCCAATGATACCGAAGATTCCAGAGGCTCGAAAGACTCAAAAAACCTAAAAAGACTCCAAAGATTCCAAAGACTCCAAGGACTCCAAGGACTCCAAGGACTTTAAGGACTCTAAAGACTTCAAACACTCCAAAGACTCTAAAGATTCCAAGGATTCCAAAGATTCCAATTATGCCGAAAACAACAGAGACTCCCGACACTCCAGAGATCCCAGAGACTCCAGAAACTCCAGGGACTCTTCCAAGGACTTCACCACGGATTTTAAGGACTCTAAAGACTACAAAGACTCTAAAGACTCCAAATATTGCAAAAATTCCAAAGACTCCAAAGGTTCCAATGATACCGAAGACTCCAGAGACTCCAGACACTCCAGAGACTCCAGAGATTCCAGAAACTCTAGAGACTCCAGACACTCCAGAGGCTCCAGAGCATCCAGAAGCTCCAGAGGTTCCAGAGGCTCGAAAGACTCGAAAGACTAAAAAGAGTCCAAAGATTCCAAAGACTCCAAAAACTCCAAAGACTCCAAACACTGCAAACACTCCAAAGATTCAAAAGATTTCAAAGATTCCAATGCTACTGAAGACTCTAGAGACTCCAGACACTCCAGAGACTCCAGAGAATCCAGAGGTTCCAAAGGCTCCAGAGGCCCAAAAGTCTCGAAAGACTCGAAACACTACAAACACTCCAAGGACTCCAACGACATTAAAGACTCTGAGGTCTCTAAGAACTCCAAAGACTCCAAAGAATCCAAACACTGCAAACACTCCAAAGACTCTAAAAAATTCCAAAGACTCCAAAGACTCCAAAGACTCTAAGAACTTCAAGGACTCCAAGGACTCCAACAACTCCAAGGACTTTAAGGACTCTAAAGACTCTAAAGACTTCAAAGACTCCAAACATTCTTTAAAGACCCTAAGGACTCCAAAGACTGTAAAGACTCCAAAGGCTCCAGAGACTTCAGACACTCCAGAGACTCCAGAAGCTCGAAAGACTCGAAAGACTAAAAAGATTCCAAAGATTCCAAAGATTCCAAAGATTTCAATGACACCGAAGACTCCAGACACTCCAGAGGCTCCAGAGGCTCGAAAGACTCGAAAGACTCCAAGGAGTCCAAGGACTCTAAGGACTCCAAAACTCCAAAGACTCCAAACACTGCAAACACTTCAAAGACTCCAAAGATTCCAAAGATTCTAAGGATTCCAAAGGTTCCAATGATACCGAAGACTCCGGAGACTCCAGACACTCCAGAGACTCGAGAGATTCCAGAAACTCTAGAGACTCCAGACACTCCAGAGGCTCCAGAGCATCCAGAAGCTCCAGAGGTTCCACAGGCTCGAAAGATTCAAAAGACTAAAAAGACTCCAACGACTTCAAGGATTTTAAGGACTCTAAAGACTACAAAGACTCCAAAGACTCCAAAGATTCCAAAGATTTCAAAGATTCCAATGCTACTGAAGACTCCAGAGACTCCAGAGAATCCAGAGGTTTCAAAGGCTCCAGAGGCCCAAAGGTCTCGAAAGACTCGAAACACCAAAAACACTCTAAGGACTCCAAGGAATCCAAGGACTCCAACGACATTAAAGGCTCTGAGGTTTCTAAGAACTCCAAAGACTCCAAAGAATCCAAACACTGCAAACACTCCAAAGACTCCAAAATTTCCAAAGAATCCAAAGCCTCTAAGAACTTCAAGGACTCCAAGGACTCCAAGAACTCCAAGGATTTTAAGGACTCTAAAGACTCCAAAAACTCCAAAGACCCCAAAGACTTCAAACACTCCGAAGACTTCAAACACCCCAAAGACTCCAAAGATTCCAAGGATTCCAAAGATTCCATTGATACCGAAGACTCCAGAGACCCCAGACGCTCCAAAGACTCCAGAGACCCCAGAGATTCCAGAAACTCCAGGAACTCCAGATGCTCCAGAGGCTCGAAAGATTCAAAAGACTAAAAAGACTCCAACGAGTTCAAGGATTTTAAGGACTCTAAAGACTACAAACACTCCAAAGACTCCAAACATTCCAAAGATTTCAATGATACCGAAGACCCCAGAGTCTCGAAAAACTCAAAAGATTAAAAAGACTCCAAAGACTCCAAAGACTCCAAAGACTCCAAGGACTTCAAGGGCTTTAAGGACTCTAAAGACTCCAAAGACTTCAAACGCTTCAAAGAGTCCAAACACTGCAAACACTCCAAAGACGCCAAAGACTCCAAAGGTTGCAATGATACCGAAGACTCCAGAGACTCCAGACACTCCAGAGACTCCAGAGATTCCAGAAACTCTAGAGACTCCAGACACTCCAGAGGCTCCAGAGCATCCAGAAGCTCCAGAGGTTCCAGAGGCTCGAAAGATTCAAAAGACTAAAAAGACTCCAACGACTTCAAGGATTTTAAGGACTCTAAAGACTACAAAGACTCCAAAGACTCCAAAGATTCCAAAGATTTCAATGATACCGAAGACCCCAGAGTCTCGAAAAACTCAAAAGATTAAAAAGACTCCAAAGACTTCAAAGACTCCAAGAACTTCAAGGGCTTTAAGGACTCTAAAGACTACAAAGACTCCAAAGACTCCAAAGATTCCAAAGATTTCAATAATTCCGAAGACCCCATAGTCTCGAAAAACTCAAAAGATTAAAAGGACTCCAAAGACTCCAAAAACTCCAAAGACTCCAAACACTGCAAACACTCCAAGGATTCAAAAGATTTCAAAGATTCCAATGCTACTGAAGACTCCAGAGACTCCAGACACTCCAGAGACTCCAGAGAATCCAGAAGTTCCAAAGGCTCCAGAGGCCCAAAAGTCTCGAAAGTCTCGAAACACTAAAAACACTCTAAGGACTCCAAGGAATCCAAGGACTCCAACGACATTAAAGACTCTGAGGTCTCTAAGAACTCCAAAGACTCCAAAGAATCCAAACACTGCAAACACTCCAAAGACTCCAAAAATTCCAAAGACTCCAAAGACTCCAAAGACTCCAAAGATCCCAAAGACTTCAAACACTCCGAAGACTTCAAACATCCCAAAGACTCCAAAGATTCCAAACATTCCATTGATACCGAAGACTCCAGAGTCTTCAGACGCTCCAAAGACTCCAGAGACCCCAGAGATTCCAGAAACTCCAGGGACTCCAGATGCTCCAGAGGCTCGAAAGATTCAAAAGACTAAAAAGACTCCAAGGACTTCAAGGATTTGAAGGACTCTAAAGACTACAAAGACTCCAAAGACTCCAAAGATTCCAATGATACCGAAGACCCCAGAGTCTCGAAAAACTCAAAAAATTAAAAAGACTCCAAAGACTCCAAAGACTCCAAGGACTCCAAGGACTTCAAGGGCTTTAAGGACTCTAAAGACTCCAAAGACTTCAAACGCTCCAAAGACGCCAAAGACTCCAAAGATTCCAATGATACCGAATACACCAGAGACTCCAGATAAAAATGAGAAATTTCTTTAAGTGGATGTTTAATTTATATTAAGTTTCCAGTCAATGTAATTTGTTAATATTTAAGTTCATTAAAAGAATTATAGAACTTAATAAAATTTAACAAGTTGTATTATTTTTTCTTTGAATTTTTCGTCAGTTTGTGTACCTCTAATTTGTTTTTTTTTTATTTTAACCGATTCCAAATTTCAGTTTTGTGTTGTTACGTGCCATGTGTTTTTTTTAATTTTTTTGTGTCCTATTCATCAAAATGTACCTCATTTTTAAAAATTAAGAAGTTTTATAACTTTTTCTTTAAATATTTTCGTGGGTTTTTAGTTCCTATTATTTGTTGTTTTATTTTATATGATTTTGGATTTTTTGATTTTTTTGGTTCTTGGATCTTGAAACTTCAATTTTACTTCTTAATTTATTCGTAAATTCCTTTTCTGAGCTTGGAAACTTGCATTGTCCATTACAATAAAATTATACTGTGTGATAGATTGTGACATATATATTTTTTTCTAAAACATGCAGCGATGTTTAACTTTCTTATAACTCTTTTTTTCGCTGTAAACCATATTCGTTTAAAACACACGATTGAAAAACAAAGAAAACATAAATAAAAAGTAAGGGCCCAACTTTTAATAATAGCTCTTTCACTTTTACGTAAACTTCAGGTTATCGTGCCTTACGAAAACAGAGCACGGTTAAGTAAAGCTTAACATTTAGCTCACAGCTTCAATTAGCAAATCCACAAAATCGGAGTATTTAAAATAAATATCATTAACCCAAAATAAAACGCTCTAGAAAGTACCAACACATGCTTATTTTGAAAATCCATCCAGATTAAGTAATAAAACAAAATTACGTTATAACGCTCAATTTACATAATCGCGACGGCGACGACTCAATTCCGAACTTGACACTCACGTGATCGCATCTTCCAATCAGCGCTCGCGCATTTCCCGCCAATTATACGATTCTAACCTTGCTTGTAGAGTCACGAGCTTTCACGCGAGATTGATAGCAGACGTTTCCTCACGGGTTACCGCAGTTGAGCAACAATTACAACATACTTTCCGTTGTTGGAAGGTCTTCCGGTCAACGGGATTCTTCCACGAAAGTGGCTGCGACCAGTTTACTGGAAAAATTACGGCGGCGTGCCAGAGGGTGATTTTTTTCGCTCGCACTTTCGCTTAAAAGAAGTATGTTACGACGGAGATTCTTATGAATGCGAGCTATTTGGGTTACCGTAATAGGAAAGTTTGAATTTTAAATTAGGTTGCTAACCCGCACAGCGCTATTCTATTTATAGGAAACAGGTAGATGCGGCGAGCTGCAACACGTGCAGGTTCCTTGTTCGCGGTATTGATGTTTTGTGAGTCGCGGGCGGAGCGACACGTTTCACGCTGCTTTATTGAGGGCGATCGACATGCAATTTGAGCTGGCGGCGGTTGGAAATGACGGGATGGTGAAGAGGGGAATCGCTACTGGAACAGTGTTACAGATTTTGCCACTTTAAAGGGAATTTTTTACTAAAGTAGACAGATTTGGTAATTTTTTACGAATGATTGTTGTAAGACTTACTTTTTTTGGAAAGCTAGTCCGTTCAGATTTAATTTAAAAAAATGACAAGTTATAACAATAACATTTTCAGTAAATTAGTTCTTGATTTGATCAATAAAATATATTAGCTCATTCATTAATTTTTTTAGGTCAATCACCTTATTTGCATAATTATAAAAACTATGAAATAATTTTTCTAATTAAGAAAATGCGTTCAAATTGACCTACTGAGATTCAAATAACTGAGATTTATTTGCCCCTATTTATTTTTACTTCTCAAGCGTAACCTAAGAAAGTATTGTAATTGGGTCCATCGGGCGATTGGCTTCTTTCATATTTATTGACGTTTCGTGGCCCCTAGAGTTTCCGTTTGCCTGTCTGTCTGCAGTCTGTACGGGTCCTATTAGATAGACATTTTTAAAAACTACCAGACCTATTGTTGTAAAATTTTGTATGTATGTTCTAGGAATCTCATATTTAAATGTTAAAAAGTGACATAGTAATGAACTTGTGGTTTATGAATCCGTGTTGAATTTTTCTCATAGACATCGAGATTTTTGGAAAAAAAAAATTATAGATGTATAACACTTTTTCGATTTGTCAGTATTTTGAATTTTCGATTTTTCAGTTTTAGGATTTTTCAGTTTTTTATTCGTCAATTTTTGGAATCAATTTCTCGATTCTTCGAATTTTCGATTTCTCGGTTTTTTCATTTTTGATTTCCCAAATTTCCGGTTTAACGATTTTTTCAAATTTTTAATTTTTGACGTTTCCAAATTTTCGATTTTTCAATTTTTAAATTAATTGCTTTTTGGCTCTTATTCTTCGGTTTCAGGGCTTCCCGATTTCTCGATGTTTGATTTTCATTTTTTCAATTCTTCAATTTTTCGAGTGTTCAGGTTTTTGATTTTTTAATTTTTCGATTTTTCAATATCTCGATTTTCCAATTTTTCTTCGATTTTTCAATATTTCAGTTTCGGAATTTTTCAATTTTTTTAATTTTCCACTTTTTGATTTTTTGATTTCTTTATTTTTGCTTTTCGATTTTTTAATTTTGATTCTTCATTTTGTCATGTTTCTATTTCTCAACCTTTCGATTCTTCGACTGTTCAAATCCTAGATTTTTCAATTTTTCGATTTATCGATTTTTTTTAATTCAAAACTTTTCAACATTTCAATTTTTAAGGTTTCGATTTTGAGATTATTATTATTAATTATTGTTATTGACCTATTTCGATTTCTCCATTTTTCAATATATTGACTTCCCAACTTTTCGATTTCTCGATGTTTCGTTTCTCGATATTCCAGTTTTTCAATTTTTTGGATGTTTCGATTTTTCGACCTTTCGGTTTTCAGTTTTTGGATTTTCTAATTTTTTGTCATTTTAGTTTTGGAAGTTTTCATTTTCTCGATTTTTAATTTTTTTAATTCAATTTTCCGATTTTTCAATTTTTGGATTTTTATTTTAATATTTTGGATTTTTTAATTTTTCGGTTTTTAAATTTATAGATTTCACAAGTTATCGAGATTTCGGTGTTTCAAGTTCTTGATTTTTCGTTTTTGCACTGTTTTGATTTATTGAGTTTTTAATTTTTTCAATTTTTAACTTTCCGATTTTCCGATTTTGGGCTTCTTCAATTTCTCAATTTTTATATTTTTGAATTCTCGATTTTTTGATTTTTCGTTTCTTGATGTTTCAATTTTTCGATGTTTTGATTCTTCGTCTTTTCGGTTATTTGATTTTTCGACTTTTCGATTTTCCAATTTTTCGATGTTCCCATTTTTCAATTTTTCGATTCCCCAATGTTTTCTCATTTCGGTTTTGGATTTTTCAATTTCTTTTCAGTTTCAATCTCGATTTTTCAGTTTGCGATTTTTTAAATTTTGAATTTTTCGATTTTTCAACTTTTCGGCATTTTGTTTTTCAAATTCTTCGACTTTTGAATTTTAGATTTTTCAAATTTTCAATTTTTGATGCTAGGATCGCTTCAGCTTTCGATTTTTTAACGTTTTGAATTTGGATTGATTGATTTGGATTTAATAGTTTTTCAGTTTTTTGACTTTTAAAATTTTTGATTTTTCGACCTATTCAATTTTTCGATTTTTCAATTTTTCAATTTATCCTCATCATTTTTAATTTTACATTATTCTATTTATAAGATATTTCGACTTTTCGATTTTTCGATTTTCCAATTTTTCGTAATTTCAGTTTCGGCATTTCTCATTTTTTCGTTTTTTCAGTTTTTTAATTCCTCAGTTTTTCTTTTCTTCAATTTTTGGATTTTTTTAATTTTGAATTTTTCGATTTTTCGGTTTTCAATTTTTCGACTTGCCGGCTTTTCGATATTTTCAATTTTCGATTTTAAAATTTTTCAATTTCCAAATTTTAAATTTTTCAATTTTTCAATATTTCAAATTTTTCATTTTTCGTTCCTTCAGTTTTTCGAATTATAAAATTTTGATTTTTCGATTTTTCAATTATTGGATTTTAAAATTTTTCTCTTTTTCGATTTATCGAGATGTCGATAAATTTTTCGATTGTTCAATATCCTGATTTTTTGATTTTTCAGTTTTTTGATTTATGGAGTTTTTTAATTTTTTCAATTTCGTGGATTTTTTATTTTTATTTTCGATTTTCCAATTTTTCGATGTTCCGATTTTTCAAATTTTAATTTCCCAATATTTCGTCATTTCAGTTTTGAATTTTTCCAATTTCTCGATTTTTAGTTGTTCGATTATTCAGTTTTCCGATTTTTCAAGTTTTTCGAATTTTTAAATTTAAAATTTTTCGATTTCTCCGTTTTTTTGATTTTTCGAGTTTTTGGCTTTTTGATATTTCAATTTTTCGATTTTAAAATTCTTCAATTTCTAAACTTTGGATTTTTCAATTTTTCAATGTTTCAATTCCTTCGTTCCGATTCTTCAATTGTTCGAATTTCGAAATTTTAGATTTTTCAGTTTTTCGACTTTTCGATTTTAGATTTTTCGGTTTTTGAATTTTCAGATTTTAAAAATTTTTGATTTTTCGATTTCTCGTTCATTGATATTTCATTTCTCGATTTTCAGTTTTTCAATTTTTTTGATGTTTTGATTTTTCGGTTTTTCAATTTTCCAATTTTGTTGTCGGTTCAGTTTTATAATTTTTCATTTTCCTGTTTTTTTCAGTTTTATTTTTTTAATTTTACGGTTTCAACTTTTGAATTAGTAAATGTTGAATTTTTCAATTTCTTGCTTTTCGTTTTTTCGACTTTTAGCTTTTCGATATTTCAATTTTACGATTTTAAAATTTTTCAATTTCTATATTTGAGATTTTTTTTTTCATGTTTCGATTCTTCAATTTTTCGAATTTTGAAAATTTATATTTTTCAGATTTCGACTTCTCGACTTTAGATTTTTCGGTTTTTCAATTTTCAGATTCTTTTTGTGACTTTTAGATTTTTCAATTATTCGATTTGTAAATTTTCGATGTTTCAATTTTTCGATTATTCAATTTCTCGATATCTCGATATTTCGTTTCTCCCATATTTCAGTTTTTCAATTTTTTTGTTTCAATTTTTCGGTTTTTTCGATTTTCCAATTTTTCAATTTCCCAATATTTCGTCATTTCAGTTTTGGATTTTTCCAATTTCTCGATTTTTAGTTGTTCGATTATTCAGTTTTCCGATTTTACAAGTTTTTCGAATTTTTAAATTTAACATTTTTCGATTTCTCCGTTTTTTGATTTTTCAAGCTATTGGCTTTTCAATATTTCAATTTTTTAAATGTTTAAATTTTTCGGTTTTTTCGATTTTCTATTTTTAAATTGAAAATTTTTGAATTTCTATATTTGAGATTTTTCTTTTTTTTTTATTTTTTTCATGTTTCGATTCTTCAATTTTTCGAATTTTGAAAATTTATATTTTTCAGATTTCGACTTTTCGATTTTAGATTTTTCGGTTTTTCAATTTTCAGATTTTTTTTTGATTTTTCGATTTTTCAATTATTCGATTTGTAAATTTTTGATGTTTCAATTTTTCGATTGTTCAATTTTTCGATATCTCGATATTTCGTTTTCTCCATATTCCAGTCTTTCAATTTTTTTTAATGTTTCAATTTTTAGGTTTTTCGATTTTCCAATTTTTCGTTATTTTTCATTTTGGCGTTTTTTTAGTTTTCTAATTCTTCAATTTTCCCGTTTTTTCAATTTTTAGATTTTTCGGTTTCTTGGATTTCGATTTTTCGACTTTTCCGCTTTTCAATATTTAAATTTTTTGATTTTAAAATTTTTCAATTTCTAAATTTTAGATTTTTCAAATTTTCAATATTTCAATTTTTTTCATGTTTCAGTTTTACGAATTTTAAAATTTTAAATTTTTCCGAATTTTTAAGTATGCGACTTTTTGAACTTGGATTAATCGGTTTTCCAATTTTTTGACTTTTCGACTTATTAAATTTTTCGATTTTTCGATTTCTCGATATTTCGTTTCTCAATATTTAAGTTTTTAAATTTTTTGGATATTTAGATTTTTCGGTTTTTCGATTTTTCGATTTTCCAGTTTTTCGTCATTTCAGTTTTGGATGTTTTTTTAACTCAATTTTCCGATTTTTCAATTTTTGAATTTTTTGAATTTTGATTTTTTCAATTTCTCGGTTTTCGATTTTTGGATTTTTCAATTATTCGATTTTTAGATTTTTCGATTTTTCAATTTATCGAGATGCCGATGTTCCAATTTTTCAATTGTTCAATTTTTTAGTTTTTCGATTTTTTCATTTTTTTTATTTATGGAGTTTTTTTATTTTATCAATTTTTTCATTTTTTAACTTTTCGTTTTTTCGACTTTTGGCTTTTCCATATTTCAATTTTTCGATTTTAAAATTTTTCAATTTCTATATTTGAGATTTTTAATTTTTTTCATATTTTTTCATGTTTCGATTCTTCAATTTTTCGAATTTTGAAAATTTATATTTTTCAGATTTCGACTTCTCGATTTTAGATTTTTCGGTTTTTCAATTTTCAGATTTTTTTTTTGTGATTTTTTCGATTTTTCAATTACATATTCGATTTGTAAATTTTCGATGTTTCAATTTTTCGATTGTTCAATTTCTCGATATTTCGATATTTCGTTTCTCCATGTTTCAGTTTTTCAATTTTCCAATTTTTCGTTAATTTTCATTTTGTCGTTTTTTTAGTTTTCTAATTCTTCAATTTTCCCGTTTTTCAATTTTTAGATTTTTCGGTTCGTGGATTTCGATTTTTCGACTTTTCCGCTTTTCGATATTTCAATTTTTTGATTTTTAAATTTTTCAATTTCTAAATTTTAGATTTTTAAATTTTCAATATTTCAATTTTTTCATGTTTCACTTTTACGAATTTTAAAATTTTAGATTATTCCGAATTTTTAAGTATTTGACTTTTTGAACTTGGATTTATCGGTTTTTCAATTTTTTGACTTTTAAAATTTTTGATTTTTCGACCTATTAAATTTTTCGATTTTTCGGTTTCTCGACTTTACGATTTCTCGATATTTCGTTTTCTCAATATTTAAGTTGTTAAATTTTTTGGATATGTAGATTTTTCGATTTTTCGATTTTCCAGTTTTTCGTCATTTCCGTTTTGGATTTTTTTAACTCAATTTTCCGATTTTTCAATTTATGAATTTTTTTAATTTTCAAATTTTCATTTTTTGATGTTTCGATTTTTCATTTTTTCCAATTTTCGAATGGCATTTTTCCCGCGTGATCCGCAATGACTGAGTCTGTTGGCAGTACTTAAAAAAAATGTGAGCATTTCTAGCGTTTATGTTGGCACAACGGAAATAATTGTGTAGCAGATACGTCAATCGTGACATGTAATAAATTGAGGTTATATTGTGGATACATTATTTGCAAGTTAAAAATGTCAACAATCTGTGAACCTTGACAGCTGACAACCGGAAAATACAGAAAACATCACGATACCAATTTCAGCTAAAAATCCAGGATTGCCAACAGACTCACTCATCGAAAATCTTCTCAGGATAACGAATTCGTCATTAATCTCTTTAAATAACCGAGGAAAATTCGAATTTATTCTCCCCTCTTTATTTTTAGGAATTGTTATTTTTACGATATGTCAAAAATTTAGTAAAAAGAGAAAAACCCTAACGTGTTTCTTACTAAGTTTATAATAAAAAAATAAATTTATTCAAGTATTGCATACATTTTTATTTTATCACTCCCAACATATGAAATATTCAAATAGACAAACATTACTTTCTTTCACCTAAAATATACAAGTAAATCTCACAACTGAGGCTCGATTTTACAGTATCAGCTGTCAAGAATGTGAATGTGAAGAAAATTCCCGTACATTAATTTAAGTTCAACTCTGATTTAGTTCGATCGTCGGCTTTATTTATTTAATTTCTGCTAGAATTATTCTTAGGCAACCTTAATTTAAACCTTCGTTAGTATAATAACACTGTTTTATGCTAGACAGATTTTCCATCACACAATTACACTTGTACATATTTATGTACTAGTTTTGCTGACTTTTACAAATGAAGTATGATAATCTTTATTATTGCATAACTAGGATATTGGTAAGGAATCTGAAGCCTGAAATATTTTTATTTGTTTTCGAAAAATTATCGAATTACTTAATTAAATGGATTTCATCGTCGTAGATGAAAACTAAGATGAGACTTCCTTTTCCTATCACGCCTGATCTTGTTTATTTGAAAAGTTCAATTTTGTCTGATATCCGATATTTGCAATATACTTCAAACTACATTTCAAAGGTATCAAACTATTTCGCACAGTAAAATTTTTCATTTTCCACTCGAGTGCGATCAATGTCGACTACGTCTGAAATTATTTCGCAGAAAGCACGATTTCATATTTGCGAAAAATTTGCTTTATATGTTTTTTTGGAATTGAAGTTGTAGCTACTTTATTTTTTTTATTTTTTTTGTAATAAGTGCGGAACTATTATAAATTGTGTAAGTTTTACGACCGTAATTTACGCTCCATTTTAATTTTATATAAATATGTGGAAAGACCGTGCGATATTTTCTAGGACGAGCCTTAACAACGTTTAAAATGAAGCAACTCCTCATCAAAATTACGCTGTCGTAACCGTCAAGGTTTCCCGAAAATTTCCAATTCCAATAAAAAATCCTGAGAACATTTCGCAACCCCCGTTCCCAACCACCTGTCTACTTACGTCAAGATCCTTCCTGCCTCCTTGCTCCTGTAAATGTCGCACTTGTGCAGCGGCCTGGACAAATCCCCGGAATCATACTGGCCCGCTGCCCTACACAACGCCCTGTAGATCTGGAACTGCAGCAGCGTGCTCACGAAGTACCTGAAACGCAACGCGAAAACGCAACGTTAGACTCGAAACAACCACTAACTAGTACGTTACGTAAAGGACATCCTTCTGCGCGCTATTGAAAATCGACTTTCTCGCGGAGGGAGAAGTGGATGGTGGTGAAGCGCCCAGCGAAAGTCGCGCAGAGATATAAAAGTGACTGAAGGACCCCAAACCGCACAGTTCAGTTCTTGAACTAGTTGAACTCACATGTGGAAGATGAGAGCTTTGGTGAGGAGTGAAGTGAAGTGAAGTGAAGGACTATGTGACTGATTTTTTTTTATTTTCAGTTCGTTATATCGATCTTAGTCCTTGCTGCAGTGGCCGCGAGGGCCGAGGCAGAGGAGAAGACCGATAAAGCCGTCGATAAGAAACAAACGAAAAGAGGATTATTGGGTCTGGGGTACGGATATGGGAGTGACATCGACCATGGGTACCTAGTTGGGGGTGGACACGCCGTGGGATTGGCGGCGCCAGCTCTTGGCTACGGGTTTGGACCCATCGACTTGGGACACAGCACCGCGATTGAGAAAACCATCACGCTTATCAAAGGAGTACCAGTGCCGTACCCAGTCGAGAGACACATCGCGGTTCCAGTCGAAAAACATATTCCGTATCCGGTAAAAGTACCAGTACCACAACCCTACCCGGTGGAGAAGCACGTACCTTACCCCGTCAAAGTACCAGTTAAGGTGCCCGTTCCGGTACCACAACCCTACCCCGTTGAGAAAATCGTGCACGTCCCCGTCAAAGTCCCAGTTGACAGACCTTACCCCGTCAAAGTCTTAGTACCACAGCCGTACCCAGTCGAAAAACACATCCACGTTCCGGTGAAAGTACCAGTACCACAACCCTACCCAGTCATTAAGAACGTCCCCTACCCCGTGAAAGTCCCAGTGCACGTTCCTCAACCCTACCCCGTCGTTAAAGAGGTTCATGTACCCGTGAAAGTCCCAGTCGATAGACCAGTACCAGTTCACGTTCCACAACCCTACCCCGTCCACATCGAAAAGCAAGTACCCTACCCAGTCGAAAAACTCGTACCTTACCCAGTTAAAGTACCAGTCGACAGACCTGTAGCGGTACCAGTCCCC
The DNA here is from genome assembly GCA_022388445.1 of Zophobas atratus. Taxonomy (NCBI): domain Eukaryota; kingdom Metazoa; phylum Arthropoda; class Insecta; order Coleoptera; family Tenebrionidae; genus Zophobas; species Zophobas atratus. Next base: position 7,666,230 of record CM039450.1, read on the forward strand.
AAACCATACCCAGTCGAAGTTAAAGTTCCAGTACCACAACCCTACCCAGTCGAAAGACACATTGCAGTACCAGTTGAGAAACCCGTACCTTACCCCGTGAAAATCGCCGTGGACAGACCCGTCCCCTACCCCGTGATCAAACCAGTGGCGTACGCCGTGGAAAAACCGGTCGCAGTACCCATCAAAGTACCAGTGGGAATCCCCGTCCACGACCACTACCACCACCACATCGACCACTACTAAGTCCCATAGATATTATCGTTAACTATAAATCCCGTTTATTTTTATAACTTGTTTGCGTTATTTATGCCAAATTAGTTACCTAGTGTTCTATGTAACTTATGTTTCTTAATAAATAATTTAATTACCCTCTGACTTTATCTCCCAACAATGCATAATATCGCTATTGCGTGCGGGATTTCCTGTCCACACAATACCATTTTGTAACTCAAAAATTTCTCTTTGACGCAACTCAAGAAAATTTATGCTCATTATCGGTAATTAAGTCGAACTGGATCGGTGAAAAAGTGCACGGAAAAGTGACTTCAATAGCAGGTCAAGATGAAAACTTTCGGTTTCGTTCGATCGATGGAATTGTTACGTGCGAAGACATAATGAGTGTTTCCGGACGGATTGAGTGTCACTGGAGAGTTTCTATTTCAATTAATGTGATTACTGCTAACAAAAGCTGTACAAATATGTTTAATGTTGGCAATCGTTAAGCGAGAACTTTGAGCGTTAAAATTAGCAAGACTAATTCGGAAACAAATTTGACTTTATTTTTCAAAAAATCAAACGGACAGGAAATTACGTACACTAAATTCTGACAAGTACATTAAATTAGACGTTAAGATACGCAGTCAAGTAATATCAAAACCTGTGCATGTATAGAAAGTGAAGTGGTTATGTACATAACAAAACCTTTAAGTCGATTCAAGTTGATTGTTTCTCTTAATGACTTAAACAGGTGTAACTATAACGGCTTAGCTGGATGATAATTGCCATCATTGTTGAAAAAGAGTACACATTGATGATTATTTTTTACAGTGCTATAAGTATTTTCACATTCTCTGCAAGCTACTCAGATCTGCACTATTCTGAGCGATGAATATTTTTTACTTCGATTTGCCACGGAATGTACTGTGTTCGTAGAACCGGAAGAATATCTTCCAGTTAAAAAAATCACACTAGGGTCCGCTGAGATTCTTTGACATTTAAAAAGAAAATCACATTTGGGGCCCCCGAGATTCTTAGGCATTTAAAAAATCACACTTGGGACCCCCAAGATTCTTATGCATTTAAAAAAAAAGTCGGATTCGGGACCCTCGTGATTCTTTGACATCAAAAAAAAAAAATCACACTAGGGGTTCCGAGATTCTTTGCCTTTTAAAAAATGTCACACTAGGAGCCCCTGAGATTTTTTTGACATTTAAAAAGAAAATTGCACTTGGGGCCCATGAGATTCTTTGGCATTTAAAGAAAAAATACGTGAGTTCCCCAAGATTCTTGCGCATTTAAAAAAATCACACTTCGGACCCCCGAGATTATTTAGCATTTTAAAAAATTTTACACTCGGGGCAACCGAGATTCTTTGCCATTTAAAAAATGTCACTCTAGGATCCCCCGAGATTCTTTGACATTTAAAAAGAAAATCACACTTGGAGCTCCCGAGATTGTTAGGCATTTAAAAAATCACACTTGGGACCCCCAAGATTATCAGGCATTTAAAAAAAAGTCGGATTCTTGACCCTCGTGATTCTTTGACATAAAAAAAAATCACACTAGGGGTCCCGAGATTCTTTGCCTTTTAAAAAATGTTACACTAGGAGCCCCTGAGATTTTTTGAGATTTAAAAAGAAAATTACACTTGGGGCCCATGAGATTCTTTGGCATTTAAAGAAAAAATACGTGAGTTTCCCGAGATTCTTGCGCATTTAAAAAAAATCACACTACGGACCCCCGAGATTATTTAGCATTTTAAAAAAATTTCCACTCGGGGCAACCAAGGTTCTTTGCCATTTAAAAAATGTCACACTAGAAGCCCCCGCAATTCTTTGACATTTAAAAAAATCACACTTGGGGCCCCCGAGATCCTTTGACATTTAAAAAATGTCACTCTAGGATCCCCTGAGATTCTTTGACATTTCAAAAGAAAATCAAATTTGGGGCCCCCGAGATTCTTAGGCATTTAAAAAATCACACTTGGGACCCCCAAGATTCTTATGCATTTAAAAAAGTCGGATTCGGGACCCTCGTGATTCTGTGACATAAAAAAAATCACACTAAGGGTCCCGAGATTCTTTGCCTTTTAAAATATGTTACACTAGGAGCTCCTGAGATTTTTTGAGATTTAAAAAGAAAATTACACTTGGGGCCCATGAGATTCTTTGGCATTTAAAGAAAAAATACGTGAGTTTCCCGAGATTCTTGCGCATTTAAAAAAAATCACACTACGGACCCCCGAGATTATTTAGCATTTTAAAAAAATTTCCACTCGGGGCAACCAAGGTTCTTTGCCATTTAAAAAATGTCACACTAGAAGCCCCCGCAATTCTTTGACATTTAAAAAATCACACTTGGTGGCCCCCGAGATCCTTTGACATTTAAAAAATGTCACACTAGAAGCCCCCGAAATTCTTTGACATTTAAAAAGAAAATCACACTTGGGGCCCCCGAGATTCTTAGGCATTTAAAAAATCACACTTGGAACCCCCAAGATTCTTATGCATTTAAAAAAAAGTCGGATTCGGGACCCTCGTGATTCTTTGACATAAAAAAATCATACTAGGGGTCCAGAGGTTCTTTGCCTTTTAAAAAATGTCACACTAGGAGCTCCTGCGATTCTTTGACTTTTAAAAAGAAAATTACACTTGGGCCCCATGAGATTCTTTGGCATTTATAGAAAAAACACGTGAGTTCCCCGAGATTCTTGAGCATTTAAAAAAAATCACACTTGGGGCCCCCGAGATCCTTTGCCATTTAAAAAATGTCACTCTAGGATCCCCTGAGATTCTTTGACATTTAAAAAGAAAATCAAACTTGGGGCCCCCGAGATTCTTAGGCATTTAGAAAATCACACTTGGGACCCCCAAGATTCTTATGCATTTAAAAAAAAGTCGGATTCGGGACCCTCGTGATTCTTTGACATCAAAAAAAATCACACTAGGGGTCCCAAGATTCTTTGCCTTTTAAAAAATGTCACACTAGGAGCCCCTGAGATTGTTTGACATTTAAAATGAAAATTACACTTGGGGCCCATGAGATTCTTTGACATTTAAAAAATGTCACACTAGAAGCCCCCGAAATTCTTTGACATTTAAAAAGAAAATCACACTTGGGGCCCCCGAGATTCTTAGGCATTTAAAAAATCACACTTGGAACCCCCAAGATTCTTATGCATTTAAAAAAAAGTCGGATTCGGGACCCTCGTGATTCTTTGACATAAAAAAATCATACTAGGGGTCCAGAGGTTCTTTGCCTTTTAAAAAATGTCACACTAGGAGCTCCTGCGATTCTTTGACTTTTAAAAAGAAAATTACACTTGGGCCCCATGAGATTCTTTGGCATTTATAGAAAAAACACGTGAGTTCCCCGAGATTCTTGAGCATTTAAAAAAAATCACACTTGGGGCCCCCGAGATCCTTTGCCATTTAAAAAATGTCACTCTAGGATCCCCTGAGATTCTTTGACATTTAAAAAGAAAATCAAACTTGGGGCCCCCGAGATTCTTAGGCATTTAGAAAATCACACTTGGGACCCCCAAGATTCTTATGCATTTAAAAAAAAGTCGGATTCGGGACCCTCGTGATTCTTTGACATCAAAAAAAATCACACTAGGGGTCCCAAGATTCTTTGCCTTTTAAAAAATGTCACACTAGGAGCCCCTGAGATTGTTTGACATTTAAAATGAAAATTACACTTGGGGCCCATGAGATTCTTTGGCATTTAAAGAAAAAATACGTGAGTTCCCCGAGATTCTTGAGCATTTAAAAAAATCACACTTCGGACCCCCGAGATTCTTTAGCATTTTAAAAACTTTTACACTCGGGCAACCGAGATTCTTTGCCATTTAAAAAATTTCACACTAGAAGCCCCCGAAATTCTTTGACATTTAAAAAATCACACTTGGGGCCCCCGAGATCTTTTGACATTTAAAAAATGTCACTCTAGGATCCCCTGAGATTTTTGGACATTTAAAAAGAAAATCACACTTGAGGCCCCTGACATTCTTTGCCATTTAAAAAATGTCACATTCGGAGCTCCCAAGATTTTTTGATATTTAAAAAAAAATCACACTTGGGACCCCCTGAGATTTTTTGACATTTAAATAAGAAATACTAGAGTTCTCCGAGATTCCTCGGCATTTAAAAAAAATCACACTTGGAACCTCCGAGATTCTTAGGCATTTAAAAAATAAGTCGGATTCGGAACCCCCGGATTCTTTGGCAGTAAAAAAACCACACTAGGGTCCGCGAGATTCTTTGGCATTTAAAAAAAATTGCACTTTGCATTTAAATGAAAATCACACTTGAGGCCCCTGATATTTTTTGGGATTTAAAAAAACACTAAATTTTCCCGAGATTCTTGAACATTTAAAAAAAATCACACTTCGGACCCTCGAGATACTTTGGCATTTAAAAACTGTTTGCACTCGGGGCCACCAGATTCTTTGCCATTTAAACAATGTCAAACTAACAACCCCCAAAATTATTTGACATTTAAAACAAATCACAATTGAGGCCCCCAAGATTCTTTGCCATTTAAAAAGAAAATCACAGTTGGGGCCTATGAGATACTTTGAGATTTAAATAAAAAACACTAGCGTACCCCGAGATTCTTGGGCATTTAAAAAATCACACTTGGGACCCCGAGATTCTTAGGCACTTAAAAAAAATTCGGATTCGGAACCCCTGAGATTTTTTGGCATTTAAAAAGAAATGCACTGCCCTCCTCTCTCGAGATTCTTTGGCATTTAAAACTATCACACTTGGGACCCTCGAGATTCTTGGACATTAAAAAAAACTCGGATTTGGCACCCCCGAGATTCTTTGGAATTAAAAATAATCTCACTGGGGTCCCCGAGATTCTCGTTTGACATTTAAAAAGAAATCACACTTGGGGCCCCCGAGATTCTTTGCCATTTAAAAAATGTCACATTAGGAGCTCCCAAGATTTTTTGACATTTAAAAAAATCATACTTGGGACGCCTGAAATTGTTCGACATTTAAATAAAAAATACTAGAGTTCCCCGAGATTCTTAGGCATTTAAAAAATAAGTCGGATTCGAGCCCCCGGGAGAAAATCACACTTGAGACCCCTGAGATTCTTTGGGATTTAAAAAAAAAACACTAAATTTCCCCGAGATTCTTGGGCATTTAAAAAATCACACTTGGGACCCCCGAGATTATCAGCCATTTAAAAAAAAACGGATTCGTGACCCTCGAGATTCTTTGATTTTAAAAAAATTACGCTAGTGTCCCCCGAGCTTTTTTGACATTTAAAAAAATCACACTTGGGACCCCTGAAATTTTTCGACATTTAAATAAAAAATACTCGAGTTCCATGAGATTCTTAGGTATTTAAAAAATAAGTCGGATTCGAGACCCCCGGAGAAAATCACACTTGAGGCCCCTGAGAGTCTTTGGGATTTAAAAAAAACACTAAATTTCCCCGAGATTCTTGGGCATTTAAAAAAATCACACTTGGGACCCCCGAGATTATCAGACATTTAAAAAAAAACGGATTCGCGACCCCCGAGATTCTTTGATATTAAAAAAATTACGCTAGCGTCCCCCGAGATTCTTTGACATTTAAAAAAATCTTGCACTCGGGGTCCCCAAGATTCTTTGCCGTTTAAAAAATGTTACACTAGGAGCCCCTGAGATTCTTTGACATTTAAAAAGAAAATCACACTTGGAGGCCCGAGATTATGTGGCATTAAAAAAATACCCGACAGATCCCCGAGAATCTTGGGCATTTAAAAAAAATCACACTTCGAACCCCCGAGATTCTTTGGCATTTAAAAGAATTTTGCACACGGGAACCTCGAGGCATTAAAAAAAATCACCCTTGAGGCCCCCTAGATTTTTTGCCAATTAAAAAATTCACACTAGGGACCCCCGAAATTCTTTGATATTTAAAAAATTCACACTTGAGGCCCCGAGATTATTTGCCATTTAAAAAGAAAATCACACTTGGGGTCACTGAGATTCTTAGGCACTTAAAAAAAATTCGGATTCTGGACCCCTGAGATTTTTTGGCATTTAAAAAGAAATGCACTGCCGTCCTCTCTCGAGATTCTTTGACATTTAAAAAAATCACACTTGCGTTCGCCGAGATTATTTGACGTTTAAAAAAATTCACACTTGGGGCCCCCGAGCTTCTTTGGTATTTAAATAAACACACAAGGGTTCCCGAGATTCTTGGCCATTTAAAAACACCCACTTGAGATTCATAACATTCTCTGGCATTTAACAAAAAAATCACACTAGGAGCCTCCTAGATTTTTTAAATTTAAAAAAATCGCACTAGAGCTTCCAAGATTCTTTGACATTTAAAAAAAAATTGCACTTTGCATTTCCAAGAAAACCACACTTGGAGCGCTGAGATTTTTTGGCATTTAAAAAAAACACTAGAGTTCCCCGAGATTCTTGGGCAATAAAAAAATCACACTTGGGACCCTCGAGATTTTTAGGCATTTAAAAAGAAAATCACACTTGGGGCCTATGACATTCTTTGAAATTTAAATAAAAAACACTAGCGTTCCTCGAGATTTTTGGGGATTTAAAAAAATCACACTTGGGACCCCCGAGATTCTTAGGCACTTAAAAAAAACGGATTCGGGACCCCTGAGATTTTTTGGCATTTAAAAAGAAATGCACTCCCCTTCTCTCTCGAGATTCTTTGGCATTAAAAAAAATCATACTTGCGTTCCCAGAGATTCTTTGACGTTTAAAAAAATTCACACTTGAGGCTCCCGAGCTTCTTTGGTATTTAAATAAACACACAAGTGTTCCCGAGATTCTTGGCCATTTAAAAAAAACACACTTAAGGCTCATAACATTCTTTGGTGTTTAACAAAAAATCACACTAGGAGCTTTCTAGATTTTTTAAAATTTAAAAAAATCGCACTAGGGCTTCCCAGATTCTTTGACATGACATTTAAAAAAAATTGCACTTTGCATTTCAAAGAAAACCACTCTTGAGGCGCTGAGATTTTTTTTGGCATTTAAAAAAAAACACTAGAGTTTCCCGAGGGTCTTGTGCATTAAAAAATCACACTTGGGACCCTCGACATTCTTCGGCATTTAAAAAAAAAACTTGGATTTGGCACCCCGAGATTCTTTGGAATTAAAAATAATCACATTAGAGTCCCCGAGATTCTTGTTTGACATTTAAAAAGAAAATCACACTTGGGACCCCTGAGATTCTCTGGCATTCAAAAAGAAAAGTCGAATTCGGAACCCCCCAGATTCTTTGGCATTAAAAAATCACAAAAAACACTCGGGGTTCCTGAGACTTGCTGGCGAAAAAAAATTACACTAGGGTCCCCCGAAATTCTTTGACATTAAAAAAAAATGTATTCATTTAAAAAAAATATATTCGAGACCCTTGAAATTTTTTGACAATTAAAAAAATCACACTAAATCTATTCGGGATTCTTTGGCATTTAAAAAAAAATCATACTAGCCCCGAGATTCTTTGACATTAAAAAAAAATCATAAAAAAATACACTCGGGGTGCCTGAGATTTGTTGGCGAAAAAAAAATCACACTAGGGTCCCTCGAAATTCTTTAGCATTTAAAAAAAATTGCATTCGAGACCCTTGAAATTTTTTGACAATTAAAAAAATTACACTAAATCTATTCGGGATTCTTTGGCATTTAAAAAAAATTATACTAGCCCCGAGATTCTCTGACATTTAAAAAATGCACTGCCAGCACACTTGCGTCCCCCGAGATTCTTTGACGTTTAAAAAAATTCACACTTGGGGCTCCCGAGCTTCTTTGGCATTTAAATAAACACACTAGGGTTCCCCGAGATTCTTGGGCATTCAAAAAAACACACTAGGAGCCTTTTAGATTATTCACAATTTTAAAAAATCACACTCGGGGCTCCCTAGATTTTTTTGGAATTAAAAAAATTCATACTAGGGCCCCTCGAGATTATTTGACATAAAAAAAAAATTGATCTGAATTTTTTGATGAAGTATTTAAAGTACAATATAGGTTGATTATAAAGTAATCTATATAAAGTTCCATTTTCTCAAAAAGTGGAGTTACGATTGACGTTTGTTACACAATGAAGCGGCAAATTTCAAATCCAACTTAATCTTGATTTTTTATGATCATTGTGTGTAACTTTTACTTCAACTTATTAGAAGCTTAAACTAAATCACCTTGAGTGATTTTTGGAAATAATTGTTTGGGTTTTTGGCCAGCTTTCTCTGCTGATAATTTTTATCAAAACACACATAGAGAGAGCTCGAGAATTATTTTTATAACAAAATTTTCAGGAAAATGGGGTGATCAATAAAGTAGAACGGCACATTCAATTTTTTTTCAGTCTTCCTATAACTGTGATTACTGATTATAAAAACGATGAGTGCAATTCCATTAATAAACCACAATTTTGAGATTACGTCATCAATTTTTGAGAGGGAGTAAACGGATAAATTTTGATTAACGATAAAAAAACGTTTTTAACGGTGCCGTAAACAGATATAAATCAAATTTTCGGTATCAGAAGGGATGCAATTAGTAAACACGGGTGTAAATAAGGTTGCCTACATTAAGATCAAATTTAAGTATGTAATTATTAAATCTGATCGATTTTAATTTGACTATTGGTTCTAGTTTTATTTGTATTTAGTTTAACGTTCTAATTTTATTATTATTTTTATTATAGCACGATAACTTTGATTTTGTGTCCACTTTTACTTCTCTATTATTTTTTTAAATATTTTGATATAACACTACAATACTTATTAATCTAATAATTAGAGAACGTGGTTCAAAAGATACACATTCATTTCCTCCAGAAATTTGATGACGTCATCTCACGGAATGACGGTCTATTTTTTGACGAAAAAATATCGTTTCATTAAAAAAAAAGTCCAAGCAATGAATGTTATTTAACAGGAGGCAAATAAAGTAAGTTATTGATTGAAGAAAAGTCTTTTTTTTCTGAAACAGTACAATTTAAAACGATTCCAGTACAAGGACACATGCAAGCAGCAAACATCTGTTACTCCCCGTAAATGTCATCTTCATTTATTATGTTTAATAGTTAATTATTTTTTAAAGGTGAATAGCTATGTTGACATTTATTGAGAATAATACTTGCACTTGTATTTTAATTGTATTTTATTTGTGTATTAGGTTACATTTTATTTTGTATGATAATTCTCAATTCGTCTCATCCGCCTTTAATTGCTCATACAACAAGCGAGTTTCTTAAAATTATATTTTCAAAATTATGTGTATAGTGTACTGTCTAATAAATAATAAATAATATAAAAGTGAATATAATTCATATGGCGCCATCTGTTGACGAGAAGCCCAAGCTACTAAAAATTATATGGATTTCTGCTATTTATAATAAAAACTGTAATCCATAAAACGATATTGTTCACTTAAGTGACCGTGACCTGTGTATTGATTATGCAAACACGTGACCCATACTACTCAGCCAATCAAACGCAGCAACACCAAATAAGAAAATACGCATTTTGTTAATTATATCGTCATCAGAACGATCATTATTGTGAAAATAATCCCAAATAAGAGAAATTCGAAAAGAAATCGTCATTAATTTCGCTCTATAATTAATCCCACTAACAATTCAGCATGAAACTATGTTAAAACCGAACATATTAAAAGTTTAATGACTTTACTTAAAATACCACAACTAATTAACGAAATTGAGAATCGCCTTAAAACCCAGCCGTTGATCTTTGTTGCATATTTATGTAAATTGCCCTCGAATCAATCTTGCGTTTTTTTAACATTAGACACAACACATCAAAAAATCATACAATTAAAAATTGAAACATTTATGTATGCATAAAACATCAAACGCGAGAACAACAACCAGCACTAATTAGATTTATAACAGTATTGCATTTCAATGAGTTAAAAGTCGTGAAGCGAACAGGTTGAGCGTAAATGATTGCAAAAATTTAAATACGAATGAAGAGCCTTCCAATTCTTCCAAGTGAAAACGTAATAACGAGTTCATCTAAACACATAAATAACTGTTTATTTTATTTATAGGCGCACCTAGAGGCTAGAAAAACATGCCTGAAATTTTTAAATGAAAGTGGACCGCAACTACTCAAAAATCGCACTTACGGACTGAAGAAAAGTAAAAGCAGGCGAAAAAAACGGCTAATGAGTTGGGCACGACGAAGATTCAAATTGTTAATATGGGTTTCTGCGATAGCATCTTGCAGATCGAAGGTATAATTAGGATTTTGGAAGAGATCGTCGTTAAAAAGCAAATATTGTTTTTGTGGCTGAGAGATCGTGAGGTTTAGTGGCTCGAAATTGGTCTGAATATGCTAAATTTGGTAAAATTATCTTGATAAAACCAAAAAAACTGGGCTAAAAGTGAATAATAAAAAGCTAATAGGACCGACCACTGGAACAAACCGATAGACACGTCATCAATTTTTTGGGGGTGATACACGATTAAAAATTTCAAGCCATTAATGGATATATCATGTTAAGAAATGTATGTTTGTCGATACAAACATAGAAACAAGTGACCCAAATATCCTTGTTTGTACGAGTGGAATGACACCAGCTCAAAAAAAATCCCTTGAAAGTAAATGTAGCATACATAATATTACGAATAAATTATTGATTAGTTCCCACAGATTAAAAATTTAAAGTCGTACCGTAGATCACTTTGGTACTATTATTGTATTACTTGTGACAAGTTACACCTGACGCGATAATCATATTTTCAAAAATTACTTTAATAATTCTGTCACATAATAATGACAGTGGAAGGGCATTTGAAAGTGTATCTATAAATGGTCACTGACCCAGTGTGAACTATTAGTTCGTTGTCAACTTGTTGCAATATCAGTACCATGAAAGTACTTGTAAGTGCCAGTGATAGTGAAGTGCCCTTTGGATAAGTACTAACAGTAAGTGACATTTTTGTTGCAGTTGTTCCTCCTGGTGACAATTTTAGCCACCAGTGCCGACAAAAAGCACGAAAAACGCCACCTATGGCACAGCGAAGAGCTCCTCGGAGGAGAACTCAAACTAGACGAAGGCTTCGGAGAAATCGAAGGAAAATGGGAATCAGACTCATGGGACTTAAAACACCCTGAGAAAATCATCACCGTTGAGAAAAAAGTGGAAGTACCTTACCCCGTCGAAAAACAAGTGTTAGTCCCCGTGGAAAAACCAGTCCCAGTGCCTGTGAAAATCCCCGTCCCTCACCCCTACCCCGTCTTAAAAAAAGTCTTCTACGCGGTGAAAGAACTCATCAAAGTTCCAGTACCCATCCACAAACCCGTCCCAGTGGAACGCATCGTCAAAGTCCCAGTCAAAGTACCAGTGGACCAACCCTACCCCGTCAAAGTCTACGAACCCAGACCCTACCCAGTAATCAAAGAAGTGCACGTCCCGTACGAAATCAAAGTGCCGCAGCCGTACCCCGTGGAGAAAGAAGTACCGGTCCCCGTCAAAGTACCAGTTCACGTTATCAAGCCATACCCGGTGGAAAAAATCGTCAGGGTACCAGTTAAGGTGCCAGTGGACCGACCCGTGCCGTACGAAGTCATCAAACCCTATCCCGTTAAAGTGGAAAAGAAAGTACACGTGCCGTACCCTGTGGAGAAGCCGTACCCTGTGAAGGTGTACGTGGAACGACCGGTACCATACACTGTGGAGAAAAAGGTACCGTATCCGGTCAAAGTGGAAGTGCCGCAGCTGTACCCCGTGGAAAAAATCGTGAAAGTGCCTGTGGTTAAAGAAGTACCGTATCCGGTGGAGGTTAAGGTGGAAAGGCCGGTACCGTATGAGGTGATCAAGCATGTACCTTACACTGTTGAGAAGAAGATACCAATACCGGTGAAGGAGGAGGTGAAAGTGCCGATTAAACACAGGAAGAAGTGCGAAGAAGAAGAAGAAGAAGAAGAGAGAAGTGGAGAAGAGGAAAAGAAGTTGGACTTTCCCAGGTGGAAGGAGGAAGAAGATATTATAGGGAAATGGTGATTTTATGATTTTTTGTTGTATTGTTTACTTTTTGTAGCGTAGTTGTATATAATTATTAATGTTATTGTGTATTGTTTTCTTTCAATAAATGTGTTGTACAAAGAATTTTTGTGTTTTTTTGAAAAACAAAATAAAAAACAATCATCGGTTTGTGTAAATGTGTATGAAAACATAAGCAAACAATGTAATAATAAAAAACTGCAATTTTTTGAAAAATAACATAAATAAGTAAAATATAACTTAATGTTGAAAAAAAAATCAAAAATAAAAATTGACAACAAGAAAAAATCGAATTACCCAGATTAAAAGTGTAAAAACGCATAAAGTGCAGGATACCTATACAACTCAGTAGTACAAATAGGAAAGAAAAAGGTAAAATAACCCAGAAAAACTAACAAGAAAAGCAAAACAACATAAATGTGTACGGTTGACATTATTTCGAAATTCTAAGCCATTAAATAGAGGTCACTTTAAAGAAAAGAAAACAAAAAAATGAAAAATAAGACAAATAATTCGGAAATAAACAACAGAGAGAAAGGATTAGAAGGAATAAAAAAATGATACAATGAATATAAAAATACAAAAAAAGTATATAAAAATATCTCAAATTAACATTGAAAAAAAAATCAGAAATAAAAATTGAATACCAAAAAAGTTGACGTTTTTTCAAGGACACGTATATCAACAAATTACCTACCCCTAAGGAAAGTATTTCTTAAAATAAGATTGATTTTGGTAAATGGCTTACCCTCTAAGGAAAAAAGGGTGGGTGGGTGGGGCTAAAACTTTTTAATATAAGACTGATTGTAATAAACGACATACCTTCGAAGAAAACAGAGGGCGGGTGGGCGGGCGGGGCTAGTACTTGTTAAGAAAAGATTGATTTGGTAAATGACATATCCTCTAAGAAAAAAAAGGGTGGGTGGGTGGGGCCAAAACTTGCTAAGATAAGACTGACTGTAATAAGCGACATACCTTCTAAGAAAATAAAGGGCGGGTGGGCGTTAGTAGCTTTTGTTAAGAAAAGATTGATTTTTGTAATAACCTCTAAGAAAAAAGGGTGGGTGGGTGGGCGAGGCTAAAACTTGCTAAGATAAGACTGATTACATGGGAATAAAAATACAACAAAAGTATATGAAAAATATCTCAACTTCATATTGAAAAAAAAAAATAAATAAAAAATAAAAATCGAATACCAAAAAATTGACGTTTAAAGTTGAATTGCATTAGAAATTTAAGATGCAGAACTGCAAGATATATAATTCATTAGTAAAACTAGGGAACATAATGGAAAAACAACGAGCAGAAAATAACAAGAAAAGCAAAACTATATAAATATAAATAGTTGAAATTCCAAGTCATCAAACAGAGGTCATTTTAAAGAAAAGAAAAGAAAAGAAAAAAAAAAGACAAATAATTGAGAAACAAAGAATAGATAGTACGGAATCTTGTGATGACGTCATCAACATTTTTGTAAGGACATGTATATCAACAAATTACCTATTTCCTAAGAAAATAGAGGGCGGGTGGGTGGGGCTAGTATTTCTTAAAATAAGATTGATTTTGGTAAATGGCTTACCCTCTAAGGAAAAAAATGGAAAAAAAGGGTGGGTGGGGCTAAAACTTGCTAAGATAAGACTAATTGTAATAAACGACATACCTTCTAAGAAAATAGAGGGCGGGTGGGCGGGCGGGGCTATTACTTGTTAAGAAAAGATTGATTTGGTAAATGACTTATCCTTTGAGAAAAAAAGGGTGGGTGGGTGGGGCCAAAACTTGCTAGGATAAGACTGAACAATATTAAGAGTAGTCACTGGAATGGAGTTGGAGTGGGCTTAATTTAGCCCCGCCCAACTCCTTTTTCCATTTCACTGACTTATTTCATTTAGTGTAAAATGGAAATTGAATATTGACATTTTTTTTATATTTCTGTTTTTTATAAATTTATATTTTGTAATACCTGTAATATTTACGTAATGTAAGAGAAGAAAAAATAAACAAAATTACATGGGAATAAAAATACAACAAAAGTATGTGAAAAATATCTCAACTTCATATTGAAAAAAAACGTTCAAAGTACAATTACATTAAAAATTTAAGTGGCAGAAAGTGAAAGATACAATATTCAGTAGTAAAACTAGGCAAGATAAAGGAAAGACAATGCACAGAAAATAACAAGAAAAGCAAAGGTCATTTTAAAGAAAAGAAAACAAAAAATGAGAAGTACGACAAATAATTCGGAAATAAACAACAGAGAAAAAGGATTAGAAAGAATAAAAAATCATACAATGGCTATAAAAATACAAAAGATATTTAAAAATTTCTCAACTTAATATTGAAAAAAAAATCAAAAATAAAAACTGAATACCAAAAAAAGTTGACGTTTAAAGTTGAATGACATTAAAAATTTAAGAATGCAGAAGTACAAGATATATAATTCAATAGTAAAACTAGAGAAGATAAAGGAAAAACAACGAGCAGAAAATAACAACAAAAGCAAAACAACATAAATATAAATAGTCGAAATTCCAAGTCATTAAACAGATGTCACTTTAAAGAAAAGAAAAGGAAAAAAGAAAAATAAGACAAATAATTGAGAAATAAAGAATAGATAGTACGGAATTTTGTGATGACGTCATCAACATTTTTGTAAGGACACGTATATCAACAAATTACCTACCCCCTAAGAAAATAGAGGGCGGGTGGGCGGGGCTAGTAATTATTAAAATAAGATTGATTTTGGTAAATGACTGAACAATATTAAGAGTAATCACTGAAATGAAAAGGGGGTGGGTGGGCGGGGCTATTGCCCGCTTATAAAAGATTCTGTTAAAAAAAAGTTAAACTTAGCCCCGCCCACCCACCCATTCCCTCATTTTTTTTCTTCAGAAATGCGAAATAAATGTTATAGCAAATAAGTAGTATACAAAAAACACTTTTTTTAACAAGCCTACGTTTTATTAGTTCCCATTCCCAAGTCACAAAAGAACATGTAAGTCAATCCGCCCACCCACCCCGTCTCCAAAACTTTATAAGATAAGACTGATTGTAATAAACGACATACCTTCCAAGAGAATAGAGGGCGGGTGGGCGGGACTAGTATTTGTTAAGAAAAGATTGATTTTGGTAAATGACATATCCTCTAAGAAAAAAAAAAAAGGATGGGTGGGTGGGTGGAGCTAAAACTTGCTAAGATACGACTGAACAATATTAAAAGAGTAGTCACTGGAATGGAGCTGGAGTGCGTAGGCGGGGCTATTTGCTCATAAAACTACAAAAAGGCTTAATTTAGCCGCGCCCAACTCCTTTTTTCATTCCACTGACTTATTTTATTTAGTGGAATATTGATAATTTTTTTAGATATTTCGGTTTTTTTATAAATTTATATTTTGTAATACATGTAATATTTACGTAATATAAGAGAAGAAAGAATAAACAAAATTACATGGGAATAAAAATACAACAAAAGTATATGAAAAATATCTCAACTGCATAAGTATTGAAAAAAAAAAGATAAAAAATAAAAATTAAATACCAAAAAAGTTGACTTTTAAAGTTGAATTACATTAGAAATTTAAGATACAGAAAGTGAAAGATATACTATTCATTAGTAAAACTAGGCAAGATAAAGGATAAACAACGCACAGAAAATAACAAGAAAAGCAAAATAACATAAATATAAACAAGTGACATTAATTCGGAATTCCAAGTCACTTTAAAGAAAAGAAAACGAAAAAAGATAAATAAGACAAATAATTGAGAAATAAACAATAGACAGAAAGGATTAGTCACAAATTAAATAAAAAGAACAATCAAAACAAAACAGCGGCAGAGTTAAATAATAGACTGAAAAAAGAAAGCAAGAAAGATCAGAGGAAAATAGAACAAAAGAACGAAAAATCTAATAATTTAGAAAAAGTTCTAGAAACTAAGCGATAATACAGAATCATTTTCTTTTGTGTTTTGCACAAAAGAACATAAGAAGAACATTTTTTAGAAAGTTGAAAATTGATACATGTTTTTTTATATTTATGAAAAAAAGAATAAAGAAAATCTTAGAAGATATAATAAAAATACATACAACAAACATATATAAAAAATATCTCAACTTAATATTGTAAAATAAATAGTAATAAAAATTGGCATAAAAAAATGACATTTAGAATTGAGTTAAAATTAAAAATGTAGAAAGTGTAAGATATACAACTAAAAAAGGATGAACAAAAAATCAAGAATTAAGGATTAAAAAAATGTAACTCCAATAAACTGTGGAGAATATAAAAATATAAATAAAACATTTGGCAAATATAAGTATCCAAAATTAAAAATGACCAAGATTGTTTAATAAAAACAGAAGAATTTTGTGTTATTTATTAAAAAAAAAGATGTTCATTTTTGTCACAAATTTTTAATTTTTTTCAGAGAATATTTGTAGAGATAGAGTGACAAAAATAAAATAATATTAAAAACACCTAAAACGAAAAGTTTGAAGTGCACTAAAAACCAAATAAATGAACTACCTATATTAGAAAAAAAATTGAAATCAAATTTGTGACACAAAAATAAAGACTGGATAAAATAAAGTCAGTTAAAAGAAACATAAAAATCCAAAATTTGCACAGTTTTTTTGTGTTCTGTTTAAAAGAAGACAAAAGCAAATATACAAAAATCGTTTCTTCAAAGTCTTTCAATTTTTCTTTTTATATGCATAATATTTTAAATGTGTAACGAAAATATTATCTTTTAATGTAAAAAAGTGCTGCGCAAATACTTACAGAAAAGGAAAAATAGAGATAACAGACGTCAATAAAAAATAAACACTAAGTTTAAGGTACAGAGTACGAGTACAAAGCAAAAAGACAAATGCCAAACTAAATTCGAAACAAAAATTTAGGGAAACAAATTAATGAAATAAAAATCAATAGAAAACCAAAGCAATATAATTTAAATATAAAATTACACATTATTCAGAATCAGTTAATGGAGAAATAAACATTAATGTGCTATTTGCCAGATGTAGTAAATTACAATATTACAAATCTCAATAACAAAGTTGACTTTCTTCGACAGCCAGCAACAGAAAGCCGACATCCAGTCGATAACATTGACATAACAGCGCTCACAATTTATTCCAAGTTTATATCATCTAGTGAAAAATTAAGTCACCGTTTTAATTTTCGACTTGTCGCTTACAATAGAAAGTGCAATTTTCTCTCAGCCGCTGCCTTATCAGTAAAAAAAAAACACATCAACCGAAGGCTTCAGGCTTATCAAATTACTCTTGTTGAGAAAATGAGCAAGCAAGAGAAAAAGAAAGCGCAATACAAGTGCAATTAGTCGCGTTACTCCAACTCAATAAAAAATTCCAACAAATAATAAAGTAATTTGTCGCTGTTTATATTATTCATGTAGAAAAAAAATGTGGCACATGTGTAGCGAACGCCTTGTGCACACACTAGGAACGATTTTCTTAGAGTGACATAAGAAAGTGCGGCTTATTTGAGTAATTAGTCAGTGGTTGCGAGATTATGTAAAGAATAATTAGTAATTAAGTTTCCGCGTTCTGCCGAATTTTTCGCAAAATAATTAAAACGTGAAGAATGGAAGAATTCGTACCTCGTGGTACGCTTGTTTTCGGAGCATATAGTGTCAGTACTGTATCGCTAATTTACATAATTACAACAAAAAATTTTAAATAAATTACTTCTTTAAAAATTCAGTTCCGGTTTTATATAATGACCTTTCATTTATGCGGGCGTTCCGCCATTCGGATCAAAATTCGAGCGAATTGGCGCCGTTGCGTTTTTTTTAGGCGAAAATCAAAATCACAATATTCATGAAAACCCGTGCATCAAACTTTCTATAAACGTCGAATTCAAATCAAGTCTTAGTTTTTTATGGACGATCCCTAATTATTTTCTTCCATCTATTCGAATTCATCGATGAATTATTTATGACGCTAAAACTGGTAGACAGTAACCAAATCTTAATTGCGACCCTCCATCCGCTTCAATTTCTCTCCGATTTCCACGAATTGGCGATTTTCCGGTCACCTAATGCAGTACCGTGGTTATCGGTACTCCTCGGTACTGATCCAGGTCACCGTTACAATAGACTTTGTCAAAAATCTGCGACTTTGAAGGTCACCGAGCTCCTCCGATCCCATTAGTTAATGATGTGCTCGTACTTTCGAGGAAGGAGGGTGTTTTGTGTGTGTGTCGGACCCCCTTACAGCGAAAGTGTGGAAGCTCCTATAAAAGTACAATCCGCCTCTGCCGGATAGCACAGTCGGACTCAAAAACTAAACGTGCGGCAATGAAGTTCCTGGTAAGTGATAGTGAAGTGAAACTCGCCATATGGACGATGCAGTGAACTCATATTGTCATTTCAGGGTTATTCAGCGCTTTGCGCGCTTCTGGTCTTGGCAAGCGCTGAAGGCAACAGCGAAGGCAAAGCCGTCGAGTCCGGGAAGAAGGATAAGCGCGGTCTCCATCTGGGATACGGTGGCGGCGGCGGCGGCGGCGGCGGCGGCGGATACGAAGGACACGGACACGAACACCACGTCAAGACCGTCACTGTGGTGAAAAACGTGCCTCAACCCTACCCCGTCGTGAAAGAAGTACCAGTTCCCGTGGAGAAAAAAGTACCCTATCCGATCACGGTGCACGTGCCACAACCCTACCCCGTCGAGAAGAAGGTGGCAGTACCCGTCAAAGTACCCGTCAAGGTCCCCGTACCCATCCACAAACCCTACCCCGTGGAGAAACCTGTGCACTACCCTGTCAAAGTCCACGTGGATAAACCCTACCCCGTCAAAGTACTAGTACCTCAACCCTATCCAGTTGAGAAGACCATCCACGTACCGTACAAAGTCCACGTCCCACAACCCTACCCCGTGGAAAAGGAAATCCCTTACCCCGTCAAAATACCAGTGCACGTACCCAAACCGTACCCAGTGGAGAAGATCGTACCCTACCCAGTCGAAGTAAAAGTAGACAGGCCGTACCCAGTTCACATCCCGCAACCATACCCCGTGCACATCATCAAGAAAATCCCGTACCCAGTACACAAGCCGGTACCCTATCCAGTCAAAATACCAGTGGATAGACACATCCCTTACCCCGTCGAGAAGCCAGAGCCCGTCCCAGTAAAAGTACCAGTACCTGTGCCTTACCCCGTAGAGAAGAACATTCCAGTACCAGTGGAAAAACCAGTACCTTATCCGGTGAAAATCCCCATTTTCAACCCCGTGCCGTTCGTGGTCCACAAGAAAGTACCAGTGGAGGTCACTAAACCCGTGCCTGTGCCAGTCAAAGTACCAGTGGCCGTACCCGTGCATGAAGAACACGGGCACGACTTTGGGGGACAGAGCGGAGGACAAGATTTCGGTGGCCAGATCGGCGGAGGTGGTCATGATTTCGGTGGCCAGATCGGCGGAGGTGGTCATGATTTCGGTGGCCAAATCGGCGGAGGTGGTCATGATTTCGGTGGCCAATCCGGAGGAGGACACGATTTCGGTGGCCAAATCGGAGGAGGACACGATTTCGGCGGCCAAGGTTCAGGTGGACATGATTTAGGGGGCGGACAGGGGTTAGGAGGCGGTCATGATTTCGGTGGCCAAATTCAACTAGGAGGCCATGAATTAAGCGGAGGCGGCCATGGTGGTTATTAGTTAGTATCTCTTTTGTACTTTTTTACTCTTATCAGTATTACCTGTTTGCTTTTATGTGATGTTTGTTATTAAAACAGATTTTCTATTACTGAGTCGTTTTCGTGCTTACCTTAAGTAGGGGATGTTGGCTGGAATGTGGTACTTGGCGCCGGGGTCAAAGTCCCTCTCTGACCGCAGAACCGGGGGTTTGATCCCCATGTATTGCTCGCTGAAAGCAGAAATTTAGTGCGCGAATGTCGATTTTTGAGTAGTACCTCAGGCGCCACCAGTGGCAGTTGTACTGATCCTTCCCTATGTTCCCTTTGAAGACGTCGTACCTCCACTTATCCACGACGTACGCGAAGGGCAAGAAGACGACCTTGTCGAGTGCTATGGAGTAAAGGAAGTTGATGTCGACGGCTGAGTCTTCAACGGAATTTTGGACCAAACCCAAACTTTGTAGGTGTTTGGGGGTACCGACCGAAAGACCGATAGCTTCACCGATGGCTTCGTGAAACGCTGGAATAAATTCCATGTAATTATTGCTCTCAAGCGTTTCGCCTTAATTAAACGTATTAAGAAAGTTACGCACGGTCTATATGCGCACTTTCACTGAATTTATTTGCTTTGATGAGATGGTACCGTTGAGTTTGCAGGAACCCGCATGAGTGACAGGAATGCAAATTGTTGAGTACTTTTCACAACTCTTGATTTTATAGTGGATCTGGTACTACCAATTAAACCTGACTTCAAAACAAATCCAAACTGAGCCAGTACTCGCCGTGGTACCAATTATAGCAATTAATAGCTTTTACGCTAAATTGGAGTGATTACGGTTTTTTTGCCCGTTTTCGTGAAACTAGCTCAAACAAAGCCCGATATTTCAGATGAAAGGTACTAATTTGCGTCGTAATGGACACACGCCGAGATAACGAAGAAAAGTAGAAACAACAAAAAAGATTTTATTATAATTATATCGTTTTCACTTTGATTAATAGACTAATGTTGCGTGCCAGATTTTTCTCCAGAGATGAGTCCAGTTGTCGCACGATTTCTAAACTCCCGAATAGAACAATTCCTTCGACCATTTTCTCCTTCCGGCATGGTTACCTTTCGAGACTCGGGCGGTTGCTACCAAAACGGGCGAAACCTGCTCAAGTGTGTGAAAATCTGAATCGGAGCCTGTTTGAGGTGACTGACCACCTAATTAAATTCAAATTCGTCCATGCAACGCAGTGAAACTTCGACACCCATCAAAACAAACAAAAAATGGTCAGCTACCGGTTGCACTTTTATTCAAAACACCAAAGCTATAAAACGCACTTTCATCGTGGTTTCTAAACCCAATGGACGCTCACCTGGGTTGGCGCCGTCCCGGAAGACCTTGGGCTGGTTCTTGTACAGCATGAAGTAGTGGATGTGGGCCATCTCGTGGTGGGCCGTGATGAGGTCCTTCATGTTGATGTTAGTGCACATTTTGATCCTGAAATGGGTTTAATGGGTTTGGTATCACACTGAAGGGGTTAGTGGTAGTACCTGAAGTCCCTGCGGTTGCAAAAGTCCCAGGCGGAGGGCTGGCAGAGGACGACCCTGTCGACGGGTTCCTCCAGGACCGAGGTTTGCCAGAATTCGAGAGGCATGGCACTCATGTTCATAGACACGAAAAAGTCCTCGGCTAGCCTGAACACGTCCAGAGAGGTGTAACCCTGTAACATTTAAAAAGAAGACCTATTTTTTCACGCTCTAGGAGCTACAAAACGTCGAGAAATTACGTATACATATTACGTATTATAAAATGGGTTTTTTTCCTAAACTGTTTACATGTTGTTGTTGTTGTTGACAAAATAAGCAATCTTCCATTTCCCGCCAACCCATCACCAGCCTTCACTTTCAAATTCCATATCGACTGCTGTTATATTTTTCAGTGCACACCAATTAAGCGGCTCAAAAGTGCGAGTTTTACTGCCGCTTTCACTTTTTATTTTTGTGTGCGTAGCTTCCGATTCTATGAAGATGATTGCTGGTACGGATGTGTACCGAACGTGACAAACGAGTGACGTAAGGATTGCGCAACACTCACTTGTTTCAGCATTTCTGGGCTGACGTCGAGGAAGTGCTGGCCAGGGTAGGGCTGGCTTATGTCGAAGATGTTGACCCAGGATTGGGCCCACATGTTGCCGAGGACGTGGGCCGGGAGGGGCGCCTGTCTGTTGAGTTTTTCGGGGCCGTAGTAGTCGCGGAGGCGGCGTCTGACGTAGGCATGGAGGAGCTCGTACAGGGGCTTGACGTCCTCCCAGGCGTCCTCGAGGTCGAGGTTGAGGGTGGCGGACTCGAAGGGGAAGCTCCAGTAGTCGGAGGTGTCCGAGAAGTCTGGTGGGGTAAATGTGATGAGAAGGTTGAAGAGGGTTTTGGAAGGGCGGATTTGCGTCAGGGAGTTTTATGTATGTTTATGATTGTAGCAGTGTCAGTCGTAGATTTAGAACAGAAATTTATGAACTTTGATTGTATGTACTTGGAATGAAATAATGAGGTGTCAGGTCAACATGCAGAAGTCAATAAAGACGACTGTAGACCTTGATAGGAAGTCTATTATCGCTTATTACATGCACAAGAAAAAATATACATAGTTTTCCTTGAGCGCATTTTACATTATTATGATAAACTAGAAAAAGTTGTCTAATTAGTTAACAATTTTTTTATTTAACTACATACTTTTTTAGAGCTTGTCGAGTTTGCGTGAACTCTGAATTCTATAAATTTTGTTAAAATTTTATGTCTAAATTATTTTTTTAGATATTTTTATGTTGAAGAAAGGCTTATTTTCGTTAAGGATAATAAATAATTCAATTAATGATGTAAAATTTCAACCTTAATTTTTTTAGTTATTGAAAATGAAAATCTTTAAAATTACTTTTTTTTTTTTCAAAGTTTCGACTATTAGATGATGACCCGTATTTAAATCTCTTTATCCATCTATCTATAATCTATATGTATATAAATATTTGTTGCTGGGTTGTTCACAAATAAAGTTTCAAAATTTAAAGACCGGTCCTGTACTAAGTTAGCACCCTCACAGACAATAATTCTTATTAATATTATTAACATTATTATTGCATACAATCATTTCATAAAATTAAATAAAATTTGAGGTAACTGATTTATTGTAAGTTTCAACTCATCGAAATTTTCATAAATTGACAAATCGAAAATTCGAAAATTGTACCGAAAATCAAAAAATTTTAAAACCCAAACACGGAAAAATCAAAATTTTAAAATTTAAGAATTGAAAAATCAAGAAAATTGAAAAAAAAAATGAAAAACAGAAAATACAAAATCGAAAACTCAAAAAATGTAAAAGATGAAAATTCGAAAATTCCAAAAATTGAGAATTATAAAAGTCGTAAAATCAAATATCGCAAAAATCGAACAATTGAAAAAACAAAAAGTCGAAAAACCGAAAAATTGAAAATCCAACAAATCGAAAAATCGAAAAATCAAATATGGAAAAATTTAAAAGCGAAAAATCAAAAAACAAAAAATCGAAAATCCGAAAAATCGAAAGATCGAGAAATCGAGAATCGAAAAACCGAAAAAACTAAAAATGAAACAATTGAAAAATTGAAAAATCAAACAATCGAAAAATTAACAAATCAAAAAAATGAAAAATTGGCCATTTGAAAAATTGAATATCTAAATTCGAGAAATCTAGAATCGAAAAATAAAAAGTAAAAATTGAATAAATTAATCGACAAATAAAAAAATCAAAAATAGAAAAATTTTGAAACACAAACATTGAAAATTCAAAATTTAAAAATCTAAAAACTGAAAGATCAAGAAAACTGAAAAACTGAAAAGCCGAAAAAGTCAAAAATCGAAAAATCGCGAAATGAATAACATTGAAAAATCGACAAATCAAATATGGAAAAATTAGAAAACGAAAAATCAAAAAATAAAAAATCGAGAAATCGAAAAACGAAAAAATCGAAAAACTTTAAATTGAAAAATCGAAAAGTGAACATTCAAAAAAATGAAAAATTGAGACATCGAAAATCAAACAATCGAAAAAATAAATAACGAAACATCGAACTTTTCGAAAAATTAAAAATTGGAAAAAACTAAAGATCCAGAAATTGAGAATTCAAAAACCAAAAAATCCAAAAATGAAACAATCAAAAAATCTACATAATAAAAATTCGAAAAATCGAGGAATCGAGAATTCGAGAAAACGATAATCGAACAATCAAAAAATTGAAAAATTGAACAATCGAAAAATCGACAACTCGAAAAAACGAAAAATCGGAATGTTGAAACATCGAATGTTGAAAATTTAGATTTCACGATTTACAATATCCGATTTTCTAACTCAATGTCTCGATTTTTCGATTTTTGGAATTTCTACGTTTTCGAAAAACTAAAAAGTAAGAATTCGAAATAGAAATGACTAATCGAAAAATCGAAAAATTTAAAACTGAAAATCAGAATTAAAAATCTAAGAACTGCAAAATCAAGGAAATTGGAAGAAACTGAAAAACTGAAAGTCAAAAATTGAGAAATCGAAAAATGAAAACAACTGAAAGATCGAAGATTCGCAAAACCGAAAAATGGAACATTCGAAAACGTAAAAATTCGGAAAATCGTAAGATGGAGAAATTGAGAACTGGAAAATCGAAAAAAACCAAAAATGAAACAATTGAAAAGGCAAAAAATTCGAAAAATTAAAAAATCAAGGAATAGAGAATTCAAGAGCTAAAGAAATAGAGAAAGCGAAAATCGAAAAACTGGAAAATCGAACAATCAAAAACCGACAAATCAAAAAAGAAACGAAAAATTGGGAATTCGAAAAATGAAAGGACAAATCGAAAAACTGAAAAATGTTAAACCTGAAAATCAGAATTTAAAAATCTAAAAATTGAAAATTCAAAGAAATTGAAAAAAAAACCTGAAAAACCGAAAAAGTCAAAAATCGAGAATTCCAAAAGTGAAAAAATAGAAAAATCGAAAAATTAAAAAAGTGAAAATTCGTAAAATAAAAAATCCAAAAAACGAAAATTCGAGAAATCAAATATCGAAAAATTTCGAAAAATCGAATGTTGAAAATCCAGATTCCTCATTTTTCAATATTCGATTTTTCGAATTCTCAATTTCTGAATCTTTCGATTTTTCGAATTTTTACATTTTGGAATTCGAAACATAAATGGACAAATCGAAAAATTGAATTATTTCAAAACTGAAAAATTAGAATTTAAAAATCTAAAAATTGAAAGAAAGCCCGAAAAACCGAAAAAGTCAAAAATCGATAATTCGAAAACTGAAAAAATAGAAAAATCGAAAAATGGAAAATTTAAAAAGTAAAAATTCGGAAAATAGAAAATCCAAAAATTGAAAATTCGAAAAATTAAATATCAAAAAATTTGTTGAAATTCAGAATGCTGAATTGAAAAATTTTGAAACTGAAAAATCAGAATTTAAAAATTTAAAAGAATTGAAAATCAAAGAAATTGAAAAATTTTGAAACTGAAAAATCAGAATTTAAAAATTTAAAAGAATTGAAAATCAAAGAAATTGAAAAAAAAAATGAAAAACCGAAGTCAAAAATCGAAAAATTAAAAAATGGAAAAAGTGAATATTTGAAAGTCCAAGAAATCGAAAAATCGAGAAATCAAATTTAATATCGAATAATTAAAAAGCGAAAAATCGAACAATCGAAAAGACGATACACCAAAAATGCGAAAATTAAAAAATTCAAAAAGTCAAGGTTCAAAAAATGAAAGAATTGAGATATAGATAGAAATCGAACAATGGAAGATCGAAAAATCGAAAAAAAGAAAAAATCGAAAATCCGTAAAATTGTAAAATCGAAATGTGAAAATGCAAAAGTCCAGAAAATCGAGAAATTGAAAAATCAAACAATCGAAAAAGCAAACAAACGAAATGATGAAACATTCAAAGTTCGAATAATCGAAATTTTCGAAAAATTAAAAATTCGAATAATCGAAAGTTCCAGAAATTGTAAATCCAAAAATAAAAATTGAAAACTGAAAAAATCCAAAAATTGAGTAATCAAAATATCAAAAAGTCGATATACGAGAATTCGAGAAATCAAGGAATCCGGAAAACGAGAATCGAACAATCAAAAAATAAAAAAAACGAAAACCGACAACTCGAAAAAATGAATAATTGAAAATTGGAAAATCGAGAAATCGCGAAATCGAAAATTTAAAAGGTACAAATGCGGAAAATAAAAAAATTGAAAAATTGAGCAATCGACAAATCAAAAAATTAAGAATTTGAAAAATCAGAAAGACGAAAATTTATAAACTGAGAAATCTAGAAATTCAGAAATCGAAGATTCGCAAATTGAGAATTCAAAATCCGAAAAATTCAAATATCCAAAATGAAACAATCGAAAAATCGAAATTGTAATAATCTGAAAAATTGAAAAATCTAGAAATCAAAAAATCGAACAATCGAAATATTGAGAATTACAAAAATCGAGAATTCGAGAAATCTAGAAATCGACAAATCGAAAAGACGAAAAATTGAGAATTCGAAAAATCAAGAAATCAAATATCGAATAATTAAAAAGCGAAAAATCGCACAATCGAAAAGACGTTACACCAAAAATGCGAAAATTGAAAAATTCAAAAAGTCAAGGTTCAAAAAATGAAAAAATTGAAATATAGATAGAAATCGAACAATGGAAGATCGAGAAATCGAAAAATCGAAAAAAGAAAAAATCGAAAATCCGTAAAATTGTAAAATCGAAATGTGAAAATGCAAAAGTCCAGAAAATCGAGAAATTGAAAAATCAAACAATCGAAAAAGCAAACAAACGAAATGACGAAACATTCAAAGTTCGAATAATCGAAATTATCGAAAAATTAAAAATTCGAATAATCCAAAGTTCCAGAAATTGTAAATACAAAAATTAAAAATTGAAAACTGAAAAAATCCAAAAATTGAATAATCAAAAAGTCGAGAATTCGAGAAATCAAGCAATCGAAAAAACGAGAATCGAATATTCAAAAAGTAAAAAAAACGAAAACTGACAACTCGAAAAAACGAAAAATTGAAAATTGGAAAATCGAAATATCGAAAATTTAAAAAGTACAAATGCGGAAAATAAAAAAATTGAAAAATTGAGAAATCGACAAATCAAAAATCGAAAAATTGAGAATTTGAAAAATCGGACAGACGAAAATTTATAAACAATCGAAAAATCGGAAATGTAAAAATAAAAAAAATCAGAAAATCGAGAATTCGAGAAATCAAGAAATCGTAAAATCGAAAATCGAAAAATCCAGAGATTGAAAAATCGAAAAATTGGGAATTAGAAAAATCAAAAAATGAAATATCTAAAAATAAAATAATAAAAAAACAAAAATAAAAATACAAAAAATCCAGAACTCTAGAATTCGACACATCAAGAAATTGTTAAATCGACAAATCGAAAAACGAAAAAACTAAAATTCGAGAATTCGTAAACTCAAAAATCGAGAAATCCAGATTTCGAAAAGGTAAAATCCAGAAATCTAAAATCCGCAAATAGAAAATCCGAAAAATTCAAATATCCAAAATGAAACAATCGAAAAATCGAAATTGTAATAATCTGAAAAATTGAAAAATCTAGAAATCAAAAATCAAACAATCGAAATATTGAGAATTACAAAAATCGAGAATTCGAGAAATCTAGAAATCGACAAATCGAAAAAACGAAAAATTGAGAAGTCGAAAATCGACAAATCAGGAAGTCGAGAAATCGAAAAATCGAAAGTTCCAAAATCCAAAAATCGAAAAATCGAACAAAAAAAAAATAAAATCGACAAATTCGAAAGTTTACAAATCGACAAATCGAAAATTAAGGATTCAAAAAATTGAAAAAACTAAAAACTGGAAAAGAAAAAAGGAAAAATCGGAGAAGCCAAAAATTAATGAATCTAATAATCGAAAAATCGAAGAAGTGCAAAGAGGTAAAATTGAAGTACTTATCTTAATGAAAAATTAAGAATCGAAAAACTAAAATACCAAAAAATTTAAATTCGAACCATGTGTAAAAAACGATAAATTCAAAAATTGACAAATCGAAAAATCGAAAAACTGAAAAATTAAATTGTCGAAATCTAAAAATTATAATATCACAAAAAGTTCAAGGGGAAAACTGAAAAAACTTAAAAAATCAGTAATAAAAAATCGGTGAAACGAAACAAAAATTGAAAATCGTGAAAATCAAAAAAGGAAATAAACCGCCAAATCGATTTGGAATTAAAAACTCGGGAAAATTCCAAAATAATCATTTTTCTCAAATTTTCGACCAGGCGTTGTTTTAATATTAAACACTTAGCTCGTGCTACAGTACATTGAATTATTTATTAATTTTATTAATTGAAATGAAATAAATGCGTCAGGTGAAAGTATAGACAGCTATAAAGACGACTGTAAACCTTATTAAAATTTTATCTCCTTGTAAACACAGACCACATGTGTGATACGTGCAATAAATAATATCAATAGAAAAGGGATTGATTTTGTTTGATTTATTTTTCTAATTTCTTGTATTTGTGTTTGACGTTAGCAAAGTGTGAATAACAGACTCATTATAAAAACGTCAAAATCATTCACAGAGAACTTTCCTCGTTTCACGAGTACAACAAATACTTATGCATATCAGAACGCATAGTTATATATTTTTTGAAATAAATGGCTTAACAACCTGTATACCCAAATTTATTTCTAAATTTCCCCGAAGTAACAGCTTTGTTGTTATGTTTCCAACCCACACAAATTTTCAGCGCCTTTCGACGTTTTCGGGTTCGTTCCGGGCATTTATCATCGCATCCAATTAGTACTGAAAGTGAAACTCGTTTTGTTGTAGCAATCACTAATGATCGATAAAATTGTCTCGTTTGAAGAGCGAGCACAATAAGATTTCTTTATTAGTCGTAGATCTTGCAATAGCGCAATTATTAATAATGTAACCCGACAGGAAATCACAATGAAAGTTAAGTTCATTATACTAGTTTCAGGCGAGTTGCATATGTTTGCCTTTACATAATTTTATCTGTAGCGCCAGTTGCGGCCAGGACAATCATTTTCCAGCAATGAATGAAGCCATTACGCAACCGCAGCCATAAATTACTCGATCGTAGAAAAATCGAGCACTTTCACAAAAACTAATCCACGACTTACTGTTCAACTTGGCTGCCTCGTTCGACAAACTAATCATTTGTTCGAACGTGTCTTTGATATTCTGCCCCGTGTTCCTCCTCCACTCCGTCCAGGTGTACTGGAGTTCGTCCCAGTTCCGGCTATAGGCCATGATGTTGGTCAGGTCCGGCTGCAGGCGCAGCCCGCACCGGAAGG
The DNA here is from genome assembly GCA_022388445.1 of Zophobas atratus. Lineage (NCBI taxonomy): Eukaryota > Metazoa > Arthropoda > Insecta > Coleoptera > Tenebrionidae > Zophobas > Zophobas atratus. Next base: position 7,695,474 of record CM039450.1, read on the forward strand.
GCTCCTTGAGGGCGCAAATTGAAGCGCTGTTGTACACAGCCAGCATGTCGTTGATCAATCTGTTATACTAAAACAAAAAAAAAAAATTACGCAAGGCTCCACACCTATTGTTATTTCCTGTAAAAATCAGTGACATTAGCATAATCTTCACGAACACGCCACTTCTCTCATTAACCGTTCCCTCAAGCGCTGAACGCCTTTTTGTGATTTTAACGACACTTCTTGTGTAAATTAAAAAGAAATTAAGATTTTTTGCCATTGCGCAATGCAGGAGTTTTCCCTAGATCTGCGTTGTGTTTATGTATTTCGTTCTTTGGAGCCAATGGTGAGAGTAATTAATGTAATTTGCTTTGAACGTGTCCGAAAGTGAATGTGATCGTAAACACATCGAATAATGGTAAAGTGAAGTGTCTGAAGAAATGAGATGATGTGGGTGCAGGAGGATGTAACGCGTGAACGGTTATTATTTTTTGTAGAGCGGTATATGAAGTGTGGAAATGTCCGTTCTCAATTTAGAGAATGTAAAAGGTTTTGGTTCCGAAAAGTGTACATCGTATATGTTATTATTGTTATTGTTATTATTATTGTAATAAAGATGTAATGTACGTGTGCTAGAATGCCAAAATAAACATTTCAACAACATGACAGGCACGTATTTAATTAATTCTGTTTGTATTTGGTGTTGGATTTGTTGGTGTTTGATGTAGACAGTTTTCTATACTAGAGTGTTTATTGGGTTGCCTATCCAACATAAATTAGTAGGTGCTTTTATCGTACTGAACTGAAGTTAGTGGTGTTAGATTTTGATTTTTCTATACAAATATAGCTACAAGATAATGAGGTGATTAATTTGACAAAGAATCGTAATCAAAGAACGTACAAAAGTGACCTTTACAAGTTGAGAAAAAATAATCCTTATATAGCTCACTGACGTACAGTTTAATTTTACACACAAAACATCATTTTACACACACATCAGTTTTATTTATTTAATTTAAATGTTTGCTCTAATAAATAAACAATATACTTTTAGTCACGTGATCTTTTTTCAATAGTTTTTAATTAAACAAAACTGGGTACTCTTCGTTTCGTGTACATTATTATTATTATTATAGATTTTAGATGTTTTGTAAATTTCAAAATTGGGACACTATCTTGATTGAACATTCGACAAACTAAAGTGTCAAAAATGGGACAACTGAATAAAAACACTGGAAAATCGAATGACTCTAAATCGAAGAGCTTGAAAATAGAAAAATTGAAAAAAAAATGAATTAGAATGACATAAATAGAAAATTGAAAAATTTCTGATAACTAACAAGCGAAAAATGGAGTAATTGTAATAAAAAATAGACATAAGTAGAAAAAACGAGAAATCGAAAAATCGAAAAATCGAAAAAATAAAAAAAATGACCAAATGACAACTGGAAAAGCGAAAAAATCAAAAATACAAAAATTGTAAAAACGTTGAAGAAATGAAAAATTAAAGAGTCCAAAAAAACCGAACGACTGTAAATCGAAAAGCTTGAAAATGGAAAAATTGAAAAAAAGAGAATTAGACTAACATAAATAGAAAATTGACAACTCGGGGTATTGAAAGAAACGAGGAATTTAAAAATTGCCAAATCGAAAATCCCAAAATTGAATATCGAAAAATCAAATTTTGAAAATCTAAAATTTGAAAAACCAATATAACTGAAACTCGAAACGGAAACTTGAAGAATCTAGTGACTGGAAATTGGAAAAATTGAAAAACAAAAAATTAATAAACGAAAAACTGAAATATTTAAATTTGACAAATTGAAAAATCGATGAAAAATCGAATAACTAACAAGCGAAAAATGGAATAATTGAATAAAAAAAAATTGAAAAGCCAAGCCGAAAAATTGTAAACAAAAAAGTTTAAATATGAAAAAGAAATTGAAAGAATACGGAAAATCTAGAAAATCTGAATTTGAAAATCTAAAAATTGAAAAATCAAAATAACTGAAAAAAATGAAAACTCAAAAAGCGAAAAAATTTAAAATACAAAAATTGGCGAAATGAAAAGTTGAAAAATCTAAAAATGAAAAATCTGGAAATTGTAAGAACGCAAAGCCGAAGACACGAAAAATTAAACAATGAAACTGAAAAAATAGGAATAAAATAATGAAAAATCGTAAAAATTGAAAAATTGAGCAATTAAAAATCAACTAACTGAAAAATCGAAAATTGAAAAATCCCAAAATTGAACAATCGAAAAAATGAACAACTTTAAAAATCGGAAAAGTGAAAAATTTAAGAATCGAAGATCGAAAAATGGGAGCTGTAATTACAAAACGAAAAATTGAGAATCTAAAAATGGAAAAAAAAAACGAAAAAAACTAAAAATTTAAAAGTGAAAACTCGAAAAGTGGAACATTTTCAGAAGCAAAACCTAAAAAATTTAAAATATTTAATAATTCAAAAGTTAAAAAAATGAAAAATGAAAAAATCCTTGAAAATTGAAGAAACGAAAACTTGTAAAATTGTTAAATTAAAAATTGGTAACTAAAAAATCGAGGGGATTTTGGTGTTCTTAGGATTTGAGGATTATAGCCTTCTTAGTTTGAGTATTATGGTGTTTTGAGTATTTGAGTATTATGATGTTCTGAGCATTTGAGAATTATGGTGTTCTGAGGGTTAAGGATTTTGATGTTCTGAGGATTTGACGATTATGATGTTCTGAGGATTTGAGGATTTTAGTGATCTTAGGATTTGAGGATTATGCTGTTCTGAGGATCTGAGGATTAAGATGTTCTGGGGATTTGAGGATAATGGCGTTCTAAGGATTTGAGGATTTTGGTGTTCTGAAAATTTGAGAATGATGGTGTTCTGAGAATTTGAAGATTATGATGTTCTGAGGATTTGACTATCATGCTCTTTTGAGGATTTGAGGAGTATGGTGTTCTGAGGATTTAAGTTTTTTGCTGATGTTAAGATTTAGGACTTTTGGTAGTCATGAATATCTCAGGATTATGGTGCTGTGAGGATTTGACGATTTTGGTGTTCTAAATATTTGAGTGTTCTGAATATTATGATGTTTTGAGGATTTGGGAATTAGAGTTTTCTGACAGTTTGAGGATTATGGGGATCTGAAAATTTGACTATTATGGGGTTCTGAGGATATGAGGATTATGGTGTTCTGAAGATTTGAGAATTATGGTGTTCCGAGGATTTGAATATTATGATGTTTTGAGGATTTGGGAATTATAGTGTTCTGACGGTTTGAGGATTATGGGGTTCTGAAGATTTGACTATTATGGTGTTCTGAGGATATGAGGATTATGGTGTTCTGAAAATTTGAGAATTATGGTGTCCTCAAGATTTGAGGATTATAGTGTTCTGAGGATTTGAAGGTTACTGTGTTCTGAGGATTTGAGGATTATGCTGTTCTGAATATTTGAGGATTTTTGGTGTTCTAAAGATCTGAGGATTATGGTGTTCTGAGAATTTGAAGATTAAGGTGTTCTGAATATTTGAAGATTACGGTGCTCTGAGGATTAGGATTTTCGTGTTCTGGAAATTTGAGAATTATGGTGTTCTAAGGATTTGAGAAATGAAAAATCGAAAAAGTAAAAAATTAAAAATCGAGAAAATGAAAAATGACGAATCTATAAATTGTAATAATCGGAAAATTCAAAAATCGGCATATCGAAAAACCAAAAATCCAATATGGAATAGTGAAAAACTTTAAAATAGAAAACGTAGAAACTAAAATTTGAAAATGTAAAAATTGAAAAATTAAACAAATTGAAAAAACGAAAAACTGAAAAACCAAAAAAACAAAATTGAAAAATCGTAGAAGGGAGAATTTGAAGAATCGAAGAATTGCAAAATCAAAAAATTTGAAAAACGTAGAACCGTAAAATTAAAATATCAGAAAAATTTAACACAAAACTGGAAAACCTGAAAGTCAATAATAAAAAAACAGGAGAAACGACAAATGAAATATGTAATTACAAAAAGAAAAATCGAAAAATCGGAAAGTTTAAAATCCAGAAAGCAAGAAATTCGCAAAAATTGAAAAACTCAAAATTATAATTTGAAAAACTGGAGGAATAAAAAACTGAAAGAAAATTGAGAAAACTCGAAAAATTGGTAAATTGAGAAAATTCGAAATATTATTTTTACAATTTTTCGGTAAAATGAAAAATCGAAAAATAACAAATCGACAAACCGAAGAAATGAAAAGTTGAAAAATTGAAAAATCAAAAATCGAAAAACTAGAAAATCGGAAACTGGAATAATTGAAAAATCGGAAATGTCAAACAATTAAAAATTTGATAAAAAAAGGGACTGAAAAATCGAAAAATCGCTAAATTGCAAAATCGTAAAACTGTAGAAACGAAAAATGAAAATATCGAAAATGCTTTTACTACGAAAAAAATATTCATCATTTTGTCATTCCCGTAACATATGGAATTACCCAAAAAATATTGAATAAAAAAAATAGCAAATAATATAAAAACGGAAGACTGGAAACCGAAAAGATTAAAAATAGAAACACCGAAAAAAAAGAAAATTGGAATAACTGATAAATAGGAAAATAAAAAATCGGAAGAATTGAAAAAACGAACAACTGAAAAATCGAAAATTGAAAAATCCAAAAAATGACTAATCGAAAAAATGAAAAACTTTAAAAAATCGGAGAAGTGAAAAATTTAAGTATCGAGAATTGGAAACTGTGATCTGGAATTACAAAATGAAAAACTGAAAAATTGAGAAATTAAAAATGGAAAAAATTCGAAAAAAACTAAAAATTTAAAAGTGAAAACTTGAAAAATTAGAAGTGGCAGATTCTAAGAAACAAAAATTAAAAGACTTGAAATATTAAAAAAATTCAAAAGTTGGAAAAATGAAAAATAAAAAATCCTAATTTGAAAAGTCGCGGAATCTAAAACTTGTAAAATTGATTTGAAGATTATGATGTTCTAAGGATTTGAGGATTATAGTGTTCTGAGGACTTAAGAATTATCGTGTTTTGAGGATTTGAGGAATAAAAATCGCAAAAGTTAAAAATTATAAATTGAGAAAATGAAAATCTGAAAAATCTATAAACTGAAAAAATCGGGAAATTCAAAAATCGGCATATCGAAAAATCAAAAATCGAATATGGAATAGTGAAAAATTTTAAAATAGAGAAACGTAAAACTGAAAAAGCCAAAACACAAAAATTGAAAAATCGTAGAAGGGAGAATTTGAAGAATCTAAGAATTGCAAAATCAAAAAAATTTAAAAACGTAGAACCGAAGAAATGAAATTTCAAAACTGAGTAAAATTAAAATATCAGAAAAATTTAACACAAAACTGAAAAACCTAAAAATCAATAATAAAAAAACAGGAGAAACGAAAAATGGAATATGTAATTACAAAACGAAAAATCGAAAAATCGGAAAGTTTAAAATCCAGAAAGCAAGAAATTCGCAAAAATTGAAAAACTGAAAATTGTAATTTGAAAAACTGGAGGAACAAAAAACTGAAAGAAAATTGAGAAAACTCCACAAACTGAAGCAACGAAAACTTGAAAAATTGAAAAATCAAAAATCGAAAAACTAGAAAATCAGAAACTGGAATAATTGAAAAATCGGAAAAGTCAAAAAATTAAAAATTTTGACAATTGATAAAAAAACGGAAGACTGAAAAATCGAAAAATCGCGAAGTTGCAAAATCGTAAAACTGAAGAAACGACAAATGAAAATATCGAAAATGCTTTTAATACGAAAAAAATATTCATCATTTTGTCATTCCCGTAACATATGGAATTACCCAAAAAATATTGAATCAAAAAAAATAGAAAAATAAATAAAAACGGAAGACTGGAAACCGAAAAGGTTAAAAATAGAAACACCGAAAAAAAGGAAAATTGGAATAACTGATAAATAGGAAAATAAAAAATCGGAAGAATTGAAAAAACGAACAACTGAAAAATCGAGAAATTGAAAGTATGAGGAAATCCAAAAATTGACAAATCAAGAAATTAAAAGAATCGAGAAATTCATAAATCGACAACTCCAAAAATCGAAAAATAAAAAAAATGAAAACTGAAAAAGCGAAAAAATCAAAAATAGAAAATTTTGAGAAATGAAAAATTGAAGAATTTAATACATGAAAAATCGGAAAATTGTAAAAACAAAAAATTGAAGAAATGGAAAATTAAAAATTGAAAAATTGGAAAATTAAAGAGTTAAAAATGAGATAGCTGAATAAAAACACTGGGAAACCGAACGACTGTAAATCGAAAAGCTTTAAAATGGAAAAACTGAAGAAAAGTGAATTAGAATAACATAAATAGAAGAGAATAGAAGAAAATCGGGGTATTGAAAGAAACGAGAAATTCAAAAATCGCCAAATCGAAAAAACCCAAATAATAATCGAAAAACTGAAATATTCAAATTTGACAAATCGAAAAATTGAATAACGAACAAGCGAAAAATGGAATAATTGAATAAAAAAAAATTGAAAGAAAATCCGAAAGATTGCAAACCAAACAGCTTAAACATGGAAAAATAAAAGAGAAATCGAAAAATTGAAAATCAAGAAATTGGAAGAATCAAGAAAAATCTGAATTTGAAAACCAAAAAATGAAAAAAAAAAAAAATTGAAAAAACGAAAACTGAAAAAGCAAATAAACAAAAACACAAAAGTCGAAGAAATAAAAAATTGAAGAATCTAATAAATAAAAAATCGGAAAATTGTGAAAACATGAAATTGAAGAAATTAAACATTGAAAAACTGAAAAAATAGGAATAAAATATGTAGTGAAAAATCGGAAAAATTACAAAATTGAGTAATTCAAAGATCAACAAATCTAAAAACAGAAAAAATCAAAAGTCGAGAAAACTGAAGACGCTGGAAATCTAACAATTTAAAAATCGAAAACTAAAAAATTCGAACTTTGAAAAATCTAGAATCAACTAACTGAAAAATTGAAAATTGAAAAATCCAAAAAATGACTAATCGGAAAATTGGAAAACTTTTAAAAATCGGAGAAGTGAAAAATTTAAGTATTGAGAATTGAAAACTGTGGTCTGGAATTACAAAATGAAAAATTGAAAAGTTGGGAAATTAAAAATGGAAAAAATCGAAAAAGACTAAACATTTAAAAGTGAAAACTTGAAAAATTGCAAGTGGCAGATTCCAAGAAACAAAAATTAAAAGACTTAAAATATTTGAAAAATTCAAAACTTGAAAAAATGAAAAATAAAAAATCCTAATTTGAAAAGTCGCGGAATCTAAAAATTGTAAAATTGATTTGAGGATTATGATGTTCTAAGGATTTGAGGATTATAGTGTTCTGAGGACTTAAGAATTATCGTGTTTTGAGGATTTGAGGAATAAAAATCGCAAAAGTTAAAAATTATAAATTGAGAAAATGAAAATCTGAAAAATCTATAAACTGAAAAAATCGGGAAATTCAAAAATCGGCATATCGAAAAATCAAAAATCGAATATGGAACAGTGAAAAATTTTAAAATAGAAAAACGTAAAACTGAAAAAGCCAAAAAACAAAAATTGAAAAATGGTAGAAGGGAGAATTTGAAGAATCTAAGAATTGCAAAATCAAAAAAATTGAAAAACGTAGAACCGAAGAAATGAAATTTCAAAACTGAGTAAAATTAAAATATCAGAAAAATTTAACACAAAACTGAAAAACCTAAAAATCAATAATAAAAAAACAGGAGAAACGAAAAATGGAATATGTAATTACAAAACGAAAAATCGAAAAATCGGATAGTATAAAATCCAGAAAGCAAAAAATCAGCAAAAATTGAAAAACTGAAAATTATAATTTGAAAAACTGGAGGAACAAAAAACTGAAAGAAAATTGAAAAAACTCCACAAACTGAAGCAACGAAAACTTGAAAAATTGAAAAATCAAAAATCGAAAAAATAGAAAATCAGAAACTGGAATAATTTAAAAATCGGGAAAGCCAAAAAATTAAAAATTTCGACAATTGATAAAAAAAACGGAAGACTCAAAAAACGAAAATCGCTAAATTGCAAAATCGTAAAAATGAGAATATGAAAATGCTTTTACTACGAAAAAAATATTCATCATTTTGTCATTCCCGTAACATATGGAATTACCCAAAAAATAGAAAAAAAATAAAAACGGAAGATTGGAAACCGAAAAGACAAAAAATAGAAAAAAAAAACGAAAAAAGAAAATTTGAATAACTAATAAATAGAAAAATAAAAAATCGAAAGAATTGAAAAAACAAAAAACTGAAAAATCGAGAAATTGAAAGTATGGGGAAATCCAAAAATTGAAAATTAAAAAATCGTAAAAAAGAGAATTAAAATCTCAATCAAAAGTGAAAAAATTAGACAAGCGAAAATCTGAAAAATCGAAAAATTTAAAATCGGCCAATCAAGACACGGAAGAAAATCTCAGACTCGCAAGTCGAAAAATTGAACGAACAAAAAATTTTGAGACTAAAAAAGTAAAGAATTCATAAGTTGAAAATTTGAAGAAAAAAATATTCAGATACTGAAAAATTGTAAAATCGAAAAATTACAAAAAATGAAGAAATCAAATTTACAAATCGAATATTTGAAAAAACGAAAACTTGAAAAATGAAAAAATTAAAAGTAAAAAAAATCTACAGCATTTCAGAAACATTTTCAACAATTTTGACTTTTTTTCCAAAAATGTGCATGTCTAGAGTGAAAACTCAACACGGATTCATACACCACAAGTGCTTATTTTATACAATTAAAAACAAATTTTGGTTTTAGTATTTTTATACTTACACGATCCAGCTGATCCGGCGAAAGCGCAGCAGGACCAACTATGGACAAATATCGAATCTGCCTTGCAACAACAGAATTTGGCACATTGAGACTCCCAACCTTGTTTAACAGCTCCCAAACTCCATGTTGGAAGTCGGAATATTCCTGCTGAGCTGTGAGCTGCAAGCAAAATTCGACATTAGTAATTCTGACACAATACCACCTGTTTAGGAAAAAGAGGGTTAATGAGGTACTTCGTACACACACACAAATAAGACAATAAAAAGGTACCTTGAACACTTAATTATCCGCGTCTTCTTATTATTATTAATCATAAAAAATAATTTCTTGGGAAATAGGTGTAACTTGGGTGTGGAAGCAATGACTGAATTTGTCTCATCCAAGAAATGCTAAAGAATCTCAATTACGTAATCTCTGTTATTGATTAATTCTAGATAAATAATAAACCATGACTGGAATGATTCGATAAATGATCTGATCTAGTGATACATTTAGCAGCTGACGAAACCATTAATAAAAACGTCTCTTCGACTCCAGTCACGACTTAATCTACAAATTAGGGAGTGTCTACCCATTGTTAATTAACCTTGATTTTCGAAGCGTTTTCTCCATCCTCAAGTACTCGATTTTTTCCCATTTCCGAGAAGCTTCCACTTATGAAATAACGGTTTAATTGCGATTATTAATTTATTCGCGTGCAACCTTGCTTCAGTAAGGATGACTTGGTGCAGGAAATGCATCATTCCAATGGAATCACGCGAAAATTGATCGTCCTTTTGTAGTACCGCTCGTACCGAACTCCATAGAAAGTTTTCCACAACGCTTTGAGTACCCATTTCGGAAGCTTTTACTTTAATAACCGTTTTGACGACAAAGCTCTGTAATCATCGACAATTTCCCATCATTCCCAGCCCCTGGTCCAAATTATGGGAAAAACGACGTTTAATAACAAACTTGGCCCGTATTGCACGAACAATACGAATGCCAATGTTACAATTAAGGAAGCTATTACGAAACGCTCACAATATCCGAAGATAGTAAAAGTGGAACTGTGATAATGTAAACAGGGTCATCGTTCGGTTTGGTGTTTTATCACCACAGTCTACTTTCAGTCGGATTCCCTTGTCCATTTTTATTCGAATTTCACCACGTTTAGGCAATTGATACGAAAATACAGCGAAACACACTCCATTGTGCAAGAATTAATGGAAGTACTACGCAAGTACTTTGGCATGGTGGTACCGGTGCGGTCGAGACTGTCGTCACCGAAGGTACCACTTTTCCACTCCAGGACGCTCGAACTACTCAAACTCTCATTGCAGTACCACGGTACTGCACCAAAGCGTGCCACTTCCGACCCTTTTCTTTATCACGACGCACGATTATCGCTCGTTCTGGGTATGCCTAAGCACAATAAACGCGTCGCTGAAGGTGCTTTCCATAACCAAGTCTGGGAATTCTTCATGGTCGCTCCCAACGTTTCGCAACACCCATCACACATTGTTTAATCCAGGCTCAACCTGAACACACATGATCTGTCATTGCATAAGTGCAATTAGCACGGTCGAACGGTTTCGACATTCTAAGGGACGTCAGGTGTGATGGGTAATGTCAATGTCAACGTGCTATATTAGACCGTTTGGTCAGTAAACAAAAGTCCGTTTATGATTATGGCTGTGATATAACGCGATAAGATCTGATAGGCGTTGTTTTCGACTGGTCAAATTAAATCAAATGGTTTGTTTTTGTGGAACTTGATTGCTTCAATGTCAGGGTCGGGTTTTGGTGAAGTAGGTCACGAAAAAGGTGTTAGGTGTAATTTATGTTTGTGTGGTCAAAGTGCGCAGCGAATTTTTTTTGTTTTTTGGAAATTTTTAAAATTATCACAACTGTGATCAATATTAAAAAAAAAAACGAAACAAAAAACAAGAGATCCAAATAGATAGAGTTTTTTTTTATTATTGTATAATAGAACACGTCTAAATTAGTTTCAGGCTTTTATTCTAGGAATTAATATCGATGCAAATTAGGTATTATAACTATTTTTTACGGAAGTCTTTGTTCTTGATAATCGAGTGGATTCAAGTCTGGAGATATTGCTGGCCGCGTCGCATTGTTGTGTTACCAACAATAACATTTTTTCAGTTAAAGTCAACGTCTGTAGTAAAAGAATCATTTCTTTAATGGAATAATGACGAAATAATAAAATAAAATTTTATTAACAATGTACTCAGCAGTATACGGCGCAGTTAGACTCCAAGATTAGAAACAACGGCGGCGCAGTTTGGAACTAGTCTTTCAGGTGAAGGTTAAGGCTAAAGCTAAATTATGAACAAAAATTGTACTGTTATTTTAAACTTAAATAAAAAATATAAAAAAAAACTCTCTGGTTTTATTTTTTAAAGTAATTTAGCTTCATAGGAATGTCTATAAATTTATTATTACTTGAAGAAACCTGTTGATGGTCAATTAGTAAACATTTTATGAAAAATGTATTTAAATAAAGCATAATCAGAATGCGAGCGCAGCGAGCAAGTTCAGGTTGTATTAAAAATGATTCATTGGTGTTCCGGAGAAGCTAAATTGATAATAAAATATCTACTTTTATTTAAAAATTCGCCAACCTGAGCGTGCTCGCTGTGCTCGCATTTCACTGGTTTATTTTTTAAAGTCATTTAATTTTAAGGGGTATCTATAAATTTATGTTTATGTTTTTTAAGTTGATGGTTGATTCGTAACATTTTTTGAACAATTTACAAAAAACAAGCGCAGTTAGAATGCGAGCGCATCGAGCACGCTCAGTTAATATTAAAAACGATTTATTGACGTTCCCGAGAAGCTAAATTCTTGAGAAAATTTTATTGTTATTTAAAAATTTAGTTTAATAAACATTTGTAACAATTTATCGGTTTTTGATGTTTCCATTTCTGGATTTTTAAAATTGTAGGTTATTCGATTTCTCGATTTCTATTTTTCGATTTTTCAGTTTAGTGGATTGAAAACAATTTTTAAATTTTAAATTTTTCAGCTATTTATTACTTCGATTTTTGGACTAGTTTTTCAATTTTTCCATATTTTGAAATTTTTATTTTAAAATTTTTCAATTTGTCGGTTTTTAATTTTTTCAACTTTTCTTTTTGTCGACTTACCGAGATTTAGATGTTTCGATTTGTTGACTATTAAATTTTTCGATTTTTTGATTTTTCAATTTTTGGAAATATCGATTTTTTTTTAATTTAAAATCTTTCCATTATTCAATTTTTCACCTTCTCAATGTTTAATTTCTCAATTTTTAAAATATCCGAGATTCCTGTCTTTGGATTTCTCGATTTTTCGTTATCCCAGTTTTAATATTTTTTAATTTTTTTAATCTCCAATTTTTCTATTTTTAAATTTCTTGATTTTTCAGTTTTTCCTTTACTTAATTTTTCGATATTTAAGTGTTAGGATTTTCCAATTTTGATTCTTCAATTGCTACATTCTTAAAAATTGCAAATTTTTGGATTTCTCGATTTTTCCATTATTCGATTTCTCGTTTTTTCGATGTTTCAGTTTTACGATTTTTCAATTTTTCGAATCTTTTATCAATTTTTTCGGTTTCAAAATTTCTAGGTTTTTCAATTTTTCAATTTCTGACGTTTCTAAATCTACAATTTTTCGATTTTTAGTTTCCCGTGTAACTGATTTTTTGATTTTCCTATGTACCGATTTCTTGACTTTTCAATGTTTCGATTTTTCAGTTTTCAGGTTCTAGATTTTTCAATTTTTCGACTTGTCGATTCCTCGTTTTTTAACTTTCAGTTTTTCAATTTAGTTATCTCAGTTTGCTATTTTTCAGTTTTTCAATCTTCAATTTTTCGATTTCTCAATTTCTTGATATTTCAGTTTTTCGATTTCTCGATTTTCAGTATTTCGTTTACTTAATTTTTTTCAGTGTTAGAATTTTCCAATTTCGATTCTTCAATCGCTAGATTCTTCAAAATTACAAATTTTTGGATTTCTCGATTTTTTCAATTTGCTATTTTTCGATTTCTCAATTTCTTGATATTTCAGTTTTTCGATTTCTCGATTTTCAGTATTTCGTTTACTTAATTTTTTTCAGTGTTAGAATTTTCCAAATTTGATTCTTCAATCGCTAGATTCTTCAAAATTTCAAATTTTTGGATTTCTCGATTTTATCAATTTTCGATTTTTCGATTTTTCGATTTTTCGATGTTTCAGTTTTACGATTCTTCAATTTTTGGACCTTTCTCAAATTTTTCGGTTTTAAAATTTTTAGGTTTTCCAATTTTCAGGTTTTTGATTTTTTATCCATTTTTCAATTTTTCGATGTTTCACTTTTGGAATTTTTCAATATTTAAATCTCCCAAATTTTTCAATTTTTAATTTTCAAATATTTTAATTTCTCGATTTTAAAATTTTGGCGATGTTTCAGTGTTTTAGTTGTTAACATTTTCGATTTTGAATTTTTCGGTTTCTCAATTTTTAGATTTTTATTTTTTGATTGAAAACAATTTTTCGAATTTTTTAATTTTTTGCTGTTTCGATTTTTCGATTGCCGGTTTTAGATTTCTCGATTTTTCAATTTGTATTTCTGAAATTTTCCATTTTTTAATATTTCGGTTTTTTGATTTTTCAATTTTTCGATTTTCGATTTTTCATATTTTTGATTTTACGATTTTTGATATTTCGGTTTTTGATATTTCGCTCATTTGATTTTTAAAATTTCTCGACTTTCCGATTTTTAAGTTTCTTCATGTTTGGATTGCTCAAATTTTGGATTTCGCGAGTATTCGATTTCGATTTTTCGGTTTTTAAAATTTTTTAGTTTTTCGATTTTCCGAAAGTCAGTCTCGCAAAATAGATAATGTAAAGAAAAATATTTAAAAAAATCAAGAAATTTTGGAAAAAATAGTAAAAAAATGTACACTGAAAAAAAACTAGAAAAAATCATTAATATTAAAAATGATTTATTGACGTTCCCGAGAAGCTAAATTGTTGAGAAAATTTTATTGTTATTTAAAAATTTAGTTTAATAAAAATTTGTAATAATTTATCGGTTTTTGATGTTTCCATTTCTGGATTTAATTTTTTCGATTTCTCCATTTTCAGTTTTTCCTTTACTTAATTTTTCGATATTTAAGTGTTAGGGTGATCCAATTTCGATTCTTAAAAATTTCAAATTTTTGGATTTCTCGAGTTTTTCATTATTCGATTTGTCGTGTTTTCGATGTTTCAGTTTTACGATTTTTCAATTTTTCGAATCTTTTATCAATTTTTCGGTTTTAAAATTTCTAGGTTTTTCAATTTGTCAATTTTTGATGTTTCTAAATCTACATTTTTTCGATTTTTAGTTTCCCGTTTAACTGATTTTTTGATTTTCCTATTTATACGATTTCTCGACTTTTCAATGTTTCGATTTTTCAGTTTTCAGGTTTTAAATTTTTCAATTTTTCTCTATTTTTCGACTTGTCGATTCCTCGTTTTTTAACTTTCAGTTTTTCAATTTAGTTATTTCAGTTTGCTATTTTTCAGTTTTTTAATCTTCAATTTTTCGATTTCTCAATTTCTTGATATTTCAGTTTTTCGATTTCTCGATTTTCGGTATTTCGTTTACTTAATTTTTTTCAGTGTTAGAATTTTCCAATTTCGATTCTTCAATCGCTAGATTCTTCAACATTTCAAATTTTTGGATTTCTCGATTTTTTCAATTTTCGATTTTTCGATGTTTCAGTTTTACGATTCTTCAATTTTTGGACCTTCCTCAAATTTTTCGGTTTTAAAATTTTTAGGTTTTCCAATTTTCAGGTTTTTGATTTTTCAATTTTTGATTTTTCAATTTTTGATTTCGATTGTCAGACTTTTCTCGACTTTTTAATTTTTTGAGTTCTCAATTTTTCGATTTTTCAGTTTTGGAATTTTTCAATATTTAAATCTCCCAAATGTTTCGATTTTGAATTTTTAAATATTTTAATTTCTCGAGTTTTCATGTTTCGATTTCTCGATTTTAAAATTTTGTCGATGTTTTAGTGTTTTAGTTGTTAACATTTTAGATTTTGAATTTTTCGGTTTCTCAATTTTTACATTTTTTTATTTTTGATTGAAAACAATTTTTCGAATTTTTTAATTTTTTGCTGTTTCGTTTTTTCGATTGTCGGTTTTAGATTCCTCGATTTTTCAATTTGTATTTCTGAAATTTTCCATTTTTTAATATTTCGGTTTTTTTGATTTTTCAATTTTTCGATTTTCGATTTTTCATATTTTTGATTTTACGATTTTAGATATTTCGGTTTTTGATATCTCGGTTATTTGATTTTTAAAATTTCTCGACTTTCCGATTTTTAGGTTTCTTCATGTTTGGATAGCTCAAATTTTGGATTTTGCGAGAATTCGATTTCGATTTTTCAGTTTTTAAAATTGTTGATTTTTCGATTTTCCGAAAGTCAGTCTCGCAAAATAGATAATGTAAAGACAAATATTAAAAAAAATGAAGAAATTTTGGAAAAAATAGTAAAAAAGTGTACACTGAAAAAAAAATAGGAAAAATCATTCTTGAAAAAAAATTACTATTAAGCTTCACAAGGGTGTCTATAAATTTATTATTACGTGAAGAAAAATTTAGTTTAATAAATATTTGTGATCATTAATGTCTGTGGGACTCAAATAACTTGAACGTGCTCGCTGCGCTCGTATTTTGTAGTAATTTAGCCTCACAAGAATATCTAGAAATTTATTATTGAAATTGATTGACAAATATTTTTAGGGATTAAATTGTTTATAAAAAGAACAATCACAATGGGAGCACAAACATTTTTTTGTTATTTAAAAATTGAAAAAAAATGTGGTCAATAATGTCTATGGGATTTAACTAACCTGAACGTGTTCGCTGTGCTCGTATTCTGGTAGATTATTTTTTTTAATCATAAATTTATTATTGAAGTAAAACCAGAAGAGCCCAGTTGACGGTTGATCAACAAACATTTTTTGAAAAAATATTTGAAAAATTAATTATTAATCACTATGTTATGACTCATGAAGAAGATACTGTTGCCATAACTATGTCGTCACTGACATTTTTTAAGTGATAAAACTGTTTGTTTACTGCATTAAAAAATTAAGAAAACAATTAATAGATTTCTATATAATTTTAAAATTTTCCTAACGAATAAAGTTGCCTTGTAAACTTTGTTTTCGTGGTAAATTTAAATATCATATATATTTTTAAAAGATACATAAAATGATTGCCTTGGCTTTGCATTTAACTAAAAGAATTTTGTACGTAAATTTCATTTTTTTTAATGAAGAAAAAATGGAATTTGGATTAACTCCGACAAAAATGCTATTGTTAATTGTAATTCCTTCACAGGATTCTGAAAAAGTGCACTGAAACCCAAATAATGGTTATTTAATTAAAAATATCACGCTAACATAAAAATAATAACAAAACTAACATTGTTGAAAGTCAGGGTCGCATTTATCGAAATATTTGAGGTTCTAGTAAAAGTGACGCCGAAAGTAAATTTTAAAATATTTACTTAATTTATAGAGTCAGTTTCATTAAAGTGACGGTGTGAAAATTTCGTATTCTAATAAGAAGTAAGAGATTGAACATTATTTCTTGCAATTATCTTAATAAGGCAATGCAGAGGACATTAGCATACAATCGACTTTTTTGCTAGAAAATAACCGTGTTTAGAAACATTATTCATAAATCACACCGAGTGAGATTTAAATATATTTTTTTCATTCTTTAAAGAAAGATTAATCAAAATTGTCATTCAGAAGTGCGAAGACTAATTTTGTTTGACGCTTTTAGTACAAGTTTATCCACATTCCAGCTCATTCCTTGAACAAACAGTTTTTTATGACGACATGTCATGGTTGTTATTAGAGCATTTTTTGTCGCATCATACACTTTTAATTAATAACCCACATTATAAAAATTTCCATTAATTGCTCCAACACAACCTAGAAAACCTAATCGTGCAAACACGACCTTCCACCTCGACCCGTTTAAATCACCCTTAGAAAACCCATTTCCAACGAAATTTCCTTTCAACAACTCACTTTACATAACATCGACAAACTGAAAGTAAAACCCAAACAATAGCTTGAGAACATGTCGCTCTATTTTATTATTTTCCCAAGCCCACTTCCTGCAAGATAACCAATTTCACTCACCGCCTCCAGCTGGGTCCCCTGGTTGACGTTAGTTTCGAAGTTCCACTGGGCCGCCACATTGCGGGTGCACTGTTGGGACCCTTGGGCGTCCAGGGCTTGCAGCAGCTCCCGGACGTCCCCCTGGAAGTTCTGGTTCACGTTGGGCCGGTCCTCGTTGATGTTGAACCTGTTGTTGCTGTCGAAGCGGGTGTCGAAGCGGTTGTCGAATTTGGCGTCCTGGCGCGTCGGGTCCAGGACCTGCGGGTTGTAGTCCTGCTGGGGGTTGTACTGCTGCTGGGGGTTGATCTGGGGGCGGACGTCGCGCACGAGGGCGACCAACACGATCGTGAAGAACTTGCGGGTGTTGCTAATGTCGCACATTTTTGTTGCTGGTTGTTACAGGTGCATATTTAAACTGACAATGGTTGCGTATCTTCAGGAATACACGTGAGGTTGTGGGTGGGAGGGAGGGGCAACCTTGGGGATTGGGTTGGGGAGGGTGGGTATTGATGAGTACGGTGTTAAGTGAGTCATTTTGATAATGGCGTGGTCAGGTTATTATAATTTTTTTAATTACTCGCGACAGAATATTTTTTGTTTGAAGCTTAATTTTATTTATTTTTGATATTCAATTTATATATTGAGTTGAAAATTTTAATGTAGAAGATTCGACAGGTTTTTTCGTCTTGTAAAACCGACATGAATTACTCATGTTTCTAAATGAAATATGAAAAAGAATGTGTAATTAAAAAACTCGAAACAAGAGAGAAGAGAAAGTTAAACGTTTTTGCAGTTTTTAATGAAATGAAAAAAATCAGTCTAAAATTTAGACGGTAATTTCTTCGTCTTCAGAAGACTGAGCTGATGCGTGCCTGGTTAGGTCAGGTCAGATTTCTTTGAGAAAATTTTATCAAACTACTGGACCGATTGTTGTCAAATTTTATACATACATATGTTAGGAATGTCATGTAGATGATAGAACGTTAACTAAAATTTGTCTACTCATCCCCACCAACAATGGAATGACGTCATCTTCAAATTTTACAACAGTAAGTGTTAGTAAATTTTATAAAATAATGTACTGCTCCATTTATGGTTTATGAATCCGTGTTGAGTTTGTACCTTAGGCATTCAGATTTTTGGAAAAAAAAATCAAAATTCTGTAGCAATATTTAACAATTTAAATTTAAAATTGCAATATTATAACCATGGATAACAACGAATTGTTGATTGTCATCTTACAGTTTTGTGGAATAAATGTTATTTAAATGTGAAAAAGTAACCTAGTCTTGAACTTGTGGTTTATGAATCCGTGTTGAATTTTTAACACGGACATCGAGATTTTTGGAAAAAATGTCAAAATTTTATATATAATACTTTTTTGATTTCTCATTTTTTCGAATGTTTGATTTTTGTTTTTTTTGTTTCTCGTTTTGTCAACTTTAGATTTCTCAATTTTTTGATATTTCAGTGTTCAACTGCTCGATTTTTCAAAATTTCAATTTTTTGGATTTCTCAATTTTCCGCTGTCTCAGTTTTACGATTTTTCAACTTTTTAATTTTTCGATTTTAAAACTTTTCGATTTTTCAGTTTATCGTTTGATTGATTTTTTTATTTTCCATTCCTTGATTTTTCGACTTCTCGATGTTTCGATTTTTCAGTTTTTTATTCTTCGATTTTCGATTAAAAAGTTTTCGATTTCTCGATTTCTTCATTTTTTAATTTTTCGAAGTTTAAGTTTTACAATTGTTCAAATTTTCGACTCTTTTCTTGATTTTCCATTTGTCCGAATTTTAGATTTTTCAGTTCTTCCATTGAAAACATTTTTTCGAATTTTTAAGTTATCAATTTTTCAGTTTTTGATATTTCGTTGTCTAGATGTCTCGATTTTTCAACTTATTGGTTTTAGATTTTTCAGTTTTTAAATTTTTCGATCTTTTAGAGGTTCGATTTTCCAATTTTGCTGTTTCATGATTTCTCATTTAACTGATTTTTTGACTTTCCCATTTCCCGATTTCTCGATTTTTGAATTTTCGTTTCGATTTTTCAGTTTTCCAATTTTTCAATTTTCAGGTTTTCGATTTTTCAATTTTCCGTTTTTCAACTTTTCCAATCCTCGCTTTTTCAGTTTTTCATTTCTCAATTATTCATGTTTCAGTTTTTGAATTTTCCAATTGTTGAATTTTCCAATTTTTCGAATTCTTCAATTTTTTTTCCATTCGATTTGGGGTGTTTTAATATCTTGATTCTTCAATTTTTCGATTTTCTCGATTATTTATTTTTTGGATTTTTCAATTTTTGGTTTTTAAATCTTGGATATTTCAATTTTTAGATTTTTTCATTTTCCCATTTCCCGATTTCCCGACTTTTGCACTTTCGTTTCAATTTTTCAGTTTTTAAATTTTCAATTTCCAGGTTTTGATTTTTCAATTTTTCCGTTTTTCGACTTCGATTTTTCGACTTTTCAATCCTTCGATCTTTCAGTTTTTAATTTCTCAGTTTTTTCCAATTTTTGAATTTTTCGGTTTTTGGATTTCTGGATTTTTCAACTTTCTCAATTTTTCGTTATTTCAGTTTTTCGATTTCTCGATTTGCAGTTTTTCGTTTACTAAATTTTTCGATATTTCAGTGTTGGGGTTTTCCAATTTCGATTCTTCAAAATTTCAAATTTTCAATTTTTCAATTTTGCGATTTTAAAATTTTAGGTTTCTCTATTTTTGACATTTTTAAATTTGCAATGTTTCAATTTTTCGTTTAATTGATTTTTTTATTTTCCCATTTATCGATTTCTCACCGTTTCAATGTTTCGATTTTCAGTTTTTTAATTCTCCGAACTTTCAGATTTTTGATTTTTCGACTTTTCTCGGTTTTACATATTTCGATGTTTCAGTTTTTGGACTTGATTGTTAAATTTTTCGATTTTTCGATTTTTCCATTTTTCGAATTATCGATTTTTTAAAATTCAAATCTTTACATTTTTCAATTTTTAACTTCGAATTGGGGTGTTTTAAAAATTTGATTCTTCAATTTTTCGATTTTCTGACTTTTCGATTTTTCGATTTCTCGATTATTTATTTTTTGGATTTTTCAATATTTTGTTTTTTAAATCTTAGATTTTTCAATTTTTAGATTTTTTCATTTTCCCATTTCTCGATTTACCGACTTTTGCACTTTCGTTTCGTTTTTTCAGTTTTTCAATTTTTAATTTTCAGGTTTTTGGTTTTCATTTTTCCTTTTCTCGACTTGGATTTTTGGACTTTTCGATTCCTCGATCTTTCAGTTTTTGATTTCTCAGTTCTTCCAATTTTTGAATTTTTCGTTTTCGGTTTTCTGGATTTTTCAACTTTCGATTTCTCAATTTTTCGTTATTTCAGTTTTTCTTTTTCTCGATTTTCAGTTTTTCGTTTACTTAATTTTTAGATATTTCAGTGTTAACTAGGGTTTTCCAAATTCGATTCTTTAAAATTTCAAATTTTCGATTTTTCAATTTTTCGATTTTAAAATTTTAGGTTTTTCTATTTTTGACGTTTTTGAATTTCAATTTTTCAGTTTCTCGTTTAATTAATTTTTTGATTTTCCCATTTATCGATTTCTCGCCTTTTCAACGTTTCGATTTTGAGTTTTTTAATTCTCCGAACTTTCAGATTTTTGATTTTTCAATTTTTCGATTTTGATTTTTCGACTTTTCTCGGTTTTAAATATTTCGATGTTTCAGTTTTTGGACTTTTTGATTGTTAAATTTTTCGATTTTTCGATTTTTCAATTTTTCGAATCATCGATTTTTTTAAATTAAAATCTTTACATTTTTCAATTTTTAACTTGTCAATATTTCGATTTCTCAATTTTTCGTTTTATCCACTTCTCGACTTTTCGAAGTTTTCCATTGTTTCGATTTTTCAATTTATCGATTTCTCGATTTCCCGTTAAATTAATGTTTTGATTTTCCCAATTCTCGATTTCTCAACTTCCAATGTTTCGATTTTTCAGTTTTTCAATTTTTCAATTTTTCCATTTTTTGACTTTGATTTTTCGATTTTTCGGTTCCTCGCCTTCTCAATGTTTAATTTCTCAATTTTTCAAATATCCGAGTTTTCGGCTTTTGGATTTCTCGATTTTTCAATTTTCGATTTCTCAATTTTCGTTATCCCAGTTTTACTATTTTTTAATTTTTTTAATCTCCAATTTTTTCGATTTTTAAATTTCTCGATTTTTCGGTTTTTCGATTTCTCGATTTTCAGTTTTTCCTTTACTTAATTTTTCGATATTTAAGTGTTACAATTTTTCAATTTCGTTTCTTCAATTGCTAGATCCTTAAAAATTTCAAATTTTTGGATTTCTCGATTTTTCCATTTTTCAATTTCTCGATTTTTCGATGTTTCAGTTTTAACGATTTTTCAATTTTTCGAATCTTTTATCAATTTTTCGGTTCTAAAATTTCTAGATTTTTCAATTTTTCAATTTTTGACGTTTCTAAATCTTCATTTTTTCGATTTTTAGTTTCCCGTTTAACTGATTTTTTGATTTTCCTATTTATCGATTTCTCGACTTTTCAATGTTTCGATTTTTCAGTTTTCAGGTTTTAGATTTTTTAAATTTTTCGACTTGTCGATTCCTCGTTTTTTAACTTTCAATTTTTCAATTTTTAGTTATCTCAATTTTGCTACTTTTCGATTTTTATTTTTTCCTTTACTTAATTTTTCGATATTTAAGTCTTAGCATTTTCCAATTTCGATTCTTTTCTTCAATCGCTAGATTCTTCAAAATTTTCAAATTTTTTGATTTCTCGATTTTTTCATTTTTCGATTTCTCGATTTTTCGATGTTTCAGTTTTACGATTCTTCAATTTTTGGATTCTTCTCGGATTTTTCAGTTTTAAAATTTTTAGGTTTTCCAATTTTCAAGTTTTTGATTTTTCAATTTTTCGATTTCGATTATCCGACTTTTCTAGATTTTTTAATTTTTTGATTTCTCAATTTTTCGATGTTTCAGTTTTGGAATTTTTCAATACCTCGATCCCCCAATTTTTCGATTTTAAAATTTTAGGTTTTTCTATTTTTGACGTTTTTAAATTTGAATTTTCAGTTTCTCGTTTGATTAATTTTTTGATTTTCCCATTTATCGATTTCTCGCCTTTTCAATGTTTCGATTTCAGTTTTGTAATTCTCCGAACTTCCAGATTTTTGATTTTTCAATTTTTCGATTTAGATTTTTTGACTTTCCTAGGTTTTAAATATTTCGATGTTTTAGTTTTTGGACTTTTTGTTTGTTAAGTTTTTTCGATTTTTCGATTTTTCAATTTTTCGAGTTATCGATTTTTTTTAATTAAAATCTTATTAACTTGTCAATATTTCGATTTCCCAATTTTTCGTTTTATACACTTCTCGACTTTTCGAAGTTTTCCATTGTTCCAATTTTTCAATTTATCGATTTCTCGATTTCCCGGTTAATTGATCTTTTGGTTTTTCCATTTCTCGATTTCTCAACTTTCAATGTTTCGATTTTTCAGTTTTTCAATTTTTCGATTTTTCCATTTTTCGACTTTGATTTTTCGATTTTTCGATTCCTCGCCTTCTCAATGTTTAATTTCTCGATTTCTCGATTTTTCAACTTTCGATTTCTCAATTTTTCGTTGTCCTAGTTTTAATATTTTTTAATTTTTTTAATCTCCAATTTTTCGATTTTTAAATTTCTCGATTTTTCAGTTTTTCGATTTCTCGATTTTCCTTTACTTAATTTTTCGATATTTAAGTGTTAGGATTTTCCAATTTCGCTTTTTCAATTGCTACCTTCTTAAAAATTTCAAATTTTGGATTTCTCGATTTCTTCATTTTTCTATTTCTCAATTTTCCGATGTTCTTGTTTTACGATTTTTCAATTTTTCGAATCTTTTATCAATTTTTCGGTTTTGAAATTACTACGTTTTTCAATTTTTCAATTTTTGACGTTTCTAAATCTTCATTTTTTCGATTTTTAGTTTCCCGTTTCATTGATTTTTTGATTTTCCATTTATCGATGTCTCGACTTTTTAATGTCTCGATTTTTCAGTTTTCAGGTTTTTGATTTTTCAATTTTCCGATTTTTCGACTTTTCGAATCAACGTTTTTTAACTTTCAATTTTTCAATTTTTAGTTATCTCAGTTTTGCTATTTTTCAGTTTTTTAATCTTCAATTTTTCGTTTTCCTTGATTTTCAGTATTTCGTTTACTTATTTTTTTTCAGTGTTAGACTTTTCCAATTTCGATTCTTCAATCGCTAGATTCTTCAAAATTTCAAATTTTTGGATTTTTCGATTTTTTCATTTTTCGATTTCTCGATTTTTCGATGTTCCAGTTTTACGATTCTTCAATTTTTGGGCCTTTCTCCAATTTTTCGATTTTAAAATTTTTAGGTTTTCCAATTTTCAGGTTTTTGATTTTTCAATTTTTGATTTCAATTGTCCGACTTTTCTGGTTTTTTTAATTTTTGGATTTCTCAATTTTTCGATATTTTAGTTTTTGAACTTCAAAATTCGATTCTTTAATTTTAATCCGTTTTTCAATTTTTCGATGTTTCACTTTTGGAATTTTTCAATATCTAAATCGCCCAAATTTTTCGATTTTTCAAATTTTCCATTTTTAATTTTCAGATATTTTAATTTCTCGAGTTTTGAATTTCTCGATTTCTCAATTTTTAGATTTTTTATTTTTGATTGAAAACAATTTTTCGAATTTTTAAATTTTTTGGTGTTTCGATTTTTCAATTGTTGGTTTTAGATTTCTCGATTTTTCAATTTGTATTTCTGAAATTTTCCATTTTTTAATTTTTCGGTTTTTTTATTTTTCAATTTTTCGATTTCCGATTTTTCATAATTTTGATTTTACGATTTTTGATATTTCGGTTTTTGACAACTCGGTTATTTGACTTTTAAAATTTCCCGACTTTTCGATTTTTAGGTTTCTTCATGTTTGGATTGGTCGAATTTTGGATTCTGCGACCATTCGATTTCGATTTTTCGGTTTTTAAAATTTTTGATTTTTGATTTTTCAGTTTTTTGATTTTCTGAAAGTCAGTAGTACTCTCAAAGTCTCCCAAAATGGATAATGTAAAGATACAAATTTAAAAAAAATCAAAAAATGTTGGAAAAAAAATAGTAGAAAAATATGTACTAAAAAAAAATGTAGAAAAAATCATTCTTGAAACAAAAATTACTATTAAACTATTAAACAACTAAAAATTAAGTTCGTATATTGCTTAAGTAATTGTACACCAGTATTACTCCGACTTTCTTAATAAAAAGTTGTTTTAGCGAAAAAACTAGTAAAATTTTTAAGACATAAATTAAATTTTAATTCTAGCTCGGAATTATTTGTACTGACTTTACTTGGAGTTCTACAGACCACGGTACGCCATAAAAATGATCAGTATTTCAAGCAGGTAGCGAATGAAACAAACAGTCAACCATTATTTGATTTTTGACCTTTGTTTCCTAACACAGCTATTTAAATGGTCGCATTAGTCATTTGCATGACGTGATTAAATCAACATTTAATTATTGCTAATTATGTGACAGATTAATGCGTTATTTTTATCCAAGTGCAACTTTAATCCGAGCTAAAAATATAAAACTGGTTTATGTGTTGAGGTTGTTTGAAAACGTTAATTTGTTGCTAAACCATTAAAAAAAATAATTTAATAAATAGAGGGTCGTTTATAACTTTATAATATAACGATGAATATTCGACAAGCCATTGTTTGGTAATTAATTCGTGAATTTTGACTATTTGAGTAATTAAAGTGGCCTTAAACATAAAGGTAAAGTGTTTACGTTACATTTAAAAAAATAAAATTTTAATTTCGTGTTTGGGTGGGAAACGGCATCACTCACTTCCACAAGATGTTTATTTTACCATCATAATCATCAGTAATAACACGCTTTAAAATAAGAAACCTCAATTTAATGAATCATAACATTTTCCCCGAGTTCTCACATGAATAAGACACATAAAATTATCTCAAATTATCGTAATACTTCTAAAAGAAAAAAATATTTATTAACACATAAAGAAAACGTGTTACAGTAGCCATTATTAACGACAAACAGTCGGAAATTTGTACTTTTTTGAGAGAAAAAATCAAGGCTCTCCTAATAACTGCGGAAGCGGAGTAGATGAAATTGTTATTACAATTGTTATTACGGATAAATCGCAGAATTAAGCTAATTTTTCTTTTCGTCATTCATTCAAGGATAATTATAAATAAGACGACAAAGTGTGTGAATGTTTTCTTAGGGTCAGTACCTCAATCGATCCATTGTTTTCCTGCACGAAGGGACAATGGCTTCTCTTAACCTGTCTTCAAGTACAAATTGCAAAATTTTTGCTATTCATCAAGTTAATTCCACGTATGTGAGTCTAGTGCGTGGATACTATAATTATTTATGTTTGTATATGCTGGAAATGGTAGGAGCTGAAGGCTGGGACAATTAGCCGCTAGACAAAGAGCTCTTTGCTCGAAATTACAAATTTTGGCCGAGATTTTGTAAAAAAAAATCGGGAAGGTTATTTATTGAATTTGCGAACTGTTTTTTGTGATAATCTGTGTTTTTTGACGAGTTTCAACGGTAAAATTTACTATAAAGTTGTACTTATATTTTGTTAAATGCGTTTAAATCCGGCAATTTACCCTAAGTTGTTTGAAACAAATTTTTAGTTCTCAGCATATCTAGTCGACTGAGAAATTGTACCAGTAGATGTAATTTAAATTTTATATCCTCCGTTTACGTGTTGAATTTTACTTTAGACGTCAAGTTTTTTGGAAAAAAACCAACATTTTCCAATTTCTATTTCTCGATTTTTCAACTTTAGATGTCTCAATTTTTCAATATCTCAAGTTTGGGCTTTCTCAATTTTCCTTTGTTTCAATGATACGATTTCTCGATTTTTGTCCTCTTCAATTTTACGATTTTTAAATATTTCGACTTTTCAATTTTTCAAATTTTAACGTTTCTAAATTTTTCCGATTTGTGAAGTAATATTTTTTTTTATTTTCCAATTTCTCGTTTTCCCAAAGTTTCGATTTTTTTCAATTCTTCAATTTTTCAATTTTTCAGGTTGTTGATTTTTCAATTTTTCGATTTTTTTAAGCTTACGATTTCTGGACTTTGTTTCTTTACTTTTTCGATTTCTTAATTTCCCAGTTTTTTGATTTCTCAATTTTTTTTTGGGTATTTATTTCAATTTTTGGATTTTTCAGGACTTTTTGATTGTTGGACTAGTGAATTTTTCGATTTCTCGAGTTTTCAGTTCTTCTTTATTTCAATTTTCAGTTTTTGGACTTTTAAATTGTTTGATTCTTCAATTTATTTCCATTTTTCAATTTTTCAGTTTTGGCGTTTTTCAATATTTCGATCCTCCAGATTTTTCAAATTTTCGATGTCACGATTTTTCAATTTTTCGATGTTTTAATAAAATTGTCAGTTTTTAAAATTTTAGATTTTTCGATTTCTGTTTTTTCGATTTTTTAGTTCTGTGATTGGAAGCAATTTTTCGAATTTCTCAATTTTTTATGTTTTAGTTTTTGGATTTTCCAGTTTTTCGATTCTTCAATTTTCTTCCATTTTTCGAATTTTCGATTTTTCGGCTTTTACATTTCTCCATTTTTCAAATTTCTATTTCTGAATAATTATTCATTATATTTGTTTTGCTATTTTTTAGTTTATTTAATCTTCAATTTTTGGATTTTTCAATTTCTCGATATTTCAGTTTTTCGATTTCTTAATTTTCAGTTTTTCGTTAACTTCATTTTTCGATATTTCATTGTTAGGATTTTCCATTTTCGATTATTCAATTGCTCAATTCTTCAAAATTTAAAAATATTTGATTTCTTAATTTCTTTATTTTTCGATGTGTCAGGTTCGGGACTTTTAAATTTTTCGATATTTCAGTTTTGGAATTTTGCAAAACGTCGATCCCCAAATTTTCCAATTTTTCAACTTTTCTATTTATAAATTTTAGTTTTTTTCGATTTTTGATGTTTCGATTTCTTAATTGATAACAATTTTCCGAATTTTTAAATTTTAGATTTTTCAATTTTTTGTTGCTTCGATTTTTTTAATCTGGGTTTTTAATTGTTCGGTTTTCGATTTTTTGAATTTCTTTTTTCTTGGTTTTTTCGACTTTTTCGGATTGTCGATATTTTAATTTTTGGATTTCTCAATGTTTCAGTTTTTGGATTTTCCAATTTTTTTTGATCCTTCAATTTTTCTTCCATTTTTCGATTTTTCGATATTTCAGTTTTGGGATTATTCAGTATTTCGATTCTTGAATTTTTCGATTTTTTTGCTTTTTCGAATTCTCGATTTCTCGATTTTCCGATTTTTTTTGTTCTTCGGTTGAAAATAATTTTTCGAATTTATAAATTTTAGATTTTTCAGTTTTTTGTTGCTTTGTTTTCTCGATGTACCGATTTTTAAATTTTTCTTTTTTTCAATGTTTCATTTTTTGGCGGTTCTGAATTTTCAATTTCGTTGATTTCTCAGTTTCTTGTTTAATTGGTTTTTGATTTTCCATTTCTCGATTTTCATGTTTCAGTTTTTGGATTTTCCAATTTTTCGATTCTTTAATTTTTCTTCTCATTTTTTCATTTTTCGTTATTCCAGTTTTGGGAGTTTTCATTATTTCGATTCTTCAATTCTTCAATTTTTTGCCTTTTCGATTTCCCGATATTCCGATTTTTTAATTAAAAAAATTTTTCGAATTTTTCAGTTTTTTGATATTTCGGTTTCTCGATGTTTCGATTTTAAAATTTTTCAATTTTTCGTTTTTGACGATTTTAAATTTTCAATTTTTTGTCAGTTTCTCGTATAATTCATTTTTTTGACTTTTAATTTCTCGATTTTTCGACTTTTCAACCTTTCAATTTTTCAGTTTTCCCGTTCTTTGGTTTTCAGTTTTTCGATTTTCAAGATTTTTTTCAATTTTTCGACTTTTTCGAATTGTTGACTTTTATTTTTCGATTTCTCATTTTTTCGTCGTTTAGTTTTTGTATTTTCCATTTTTTTTTATTCTTTAATTTTTTTTTCGATTTTTCGATATTTCAGTTTTAGGATTTTTCAGTATTTTGATTTTTCAGTTTTTCGAATTTTTATCTTTTTGAATTTTTCAATTTCTCTTATTCTCGATTTCTCGATTAATTGGCATTTTGATTTACCCATTTCTCGATTTCTCGATTTTTCAATGTTTCGATTTTTCAGTTTTTCAATTTTTCGATTGAGGTTTTTGATTTTTCAATTTTTCTGTTTTTTGATTTCGACTTTGCGACTTTTCCGAATTTTTAAAATTTAGATTTTTCAATTTTTTGTTGCTTCGATTTTTGAATCTTGGTTTTTAATTTTTCGGTTTTCGATTTTTTGAATTTCTTTTTTTTCCCATTTCTCGACTTTCCAAAGTTTCGGTTTTTTACTTCTTCAATTCTTCAATTTTTCGATTTTTCAGGTTTTTGATTTTTCAGTTTTTCGATTTTTTAAGCTTACGATTTTTCGACTTTGCTATTATTTCAGTTTTTTGATTTCTCAATTTTTGGATATTTATTTCAGTTTAGGGATTTTTCAATATTTCGATTTGTCGACTTTTCGATTTTTTGCTTTTTGTATTCACAATTTTTCGACTGTTTGTACTTCGATTTCTCAATTTTTCAACTTTATGGATGTTGTAATTTTTCAATTTTTAAAATTCTAAGTTTCCGGATTTCTCGAATGTTCAGATCTTCATTTCAATTTTTCAACTTTTCCATTTTTAAATTTTAGATTTTTTAATTTTTCGATTTTTGTTGTTTCGATTTCTCGATTTTTTGATTTTTCAGTTTTTCAGTCTTCCTATTTTTCAATGTTTCAAATTTTGACGTTGCTAAATTTTCAGTTTTCCGATTTCCGATTTCCCAATTAATCTATTTTTGATTTTCCCACTTCTCCACTTCTCCAAGTTTCGATTCTTCAGTTCCTCAATTCTTTGAATTTTCGACTTTACTTTTTCAGTTTTTCGATGTCTCAATTTTCCAATTATTTAATTTCTCAATTTTTGGATATTTCTTTTAGTTTTTGGATTTTTCAATATTTCGAATTTTTGAATGTTCGATTTTTCTACTTCTGGATTTTTCGATTTTTTATTTTTTGGATTTTCAGTTTTTCGTTTTTTAAACTTTAGATTTTTCAATTTTTCAACTGTTTTATATTTCAATTTCCCAATTTTTCAACTTTTCGATATTTTAATTTTTCTATTTTTAAAATTCTAGATTTTTCGATTTCTCGAACTTTCAGGTCTATATTTTAATTTTTCAATTTTCCGAATTTTTAAATTTTCGATTGTCAATTTATGAGATCTCGATTTATCGAGATTCGTATGTTTCGATATTTTTATTTTTCAATCTCTCGAAAAATTGAAAAATAGAAGCAAAATTGAGGAATCGAAACACTGAAAGATCAGAAAATTGAACTAAATATTCAAAAATTGGGAAATTAAAAAACTGAAAAATTGAGAAATCGAAAAGTCAAAAACCAAGAAATCCAAGAAATCCAGGAAATCAGAAAAATCGAAATGATCCAAAAAAGCAAGAAATCCATAAAATCCAAAAAATCTGCAAAATCCAAAAAATCCCTGAAATCGAAAAAATCTAAGAAATGCAAGAAACCCAAGAAAATCAAGCAGAGAAAAACGGAGCGAAAAAGAAAGAACTCAAAAAATACAAAATCCAAAAAATCCAAAAGAACCGAAAGACCCAAAAAATTTAAGAGATCCAGAAGTTCCAGAAAATCCATGAAATTCAAGAAAACCACGAATTCCAAGAGATCCAGGAAATCAAAGTAATCTAAAAAATCCAAAAAAACAGAAATTCATCCAGAAAATCAAAAAATCACAAACATAAAAAGTTGAAAAATTGAAAAATCAGAAACCTGAAGAATCGAAACTTTGAGAAATCGAGAAATGGGAAAATAAAAAAAGATCAATTGAAAAAATCGGAAAACTGTAAATTCAGAAAGGTCAAAATTTTAATAATTAAAACATTTTGAAAAATTTAAAACATTGAAAAATTACAATATCGAAAAAATGAAAATTGGAGAAATTCAAACATCAAAAAATCAAAAAACTAAAAATTCGAAAATCTAAAATTTAAAAATCGAGAAATCTAAACTCGAAAATTTAAAAAATTGGAAAATAAATAACCACCAAAATTGCTAAACTGAAGGACAGTAGGTATCAGACTGTTGAAAAATAAAATGTTGAAGTTTCCAGAAAAAATAAAACTTTGTCATTATGTTTATTCACGCTTAAGTACTTATTTTATATATATATTTTTAAAATATTTAAAACATGTTTTATTGGCCAGCAATAATAAGAATACAGGCATAATATATGTTCAAAAATATGCTAATCTAACTATAAATGGTACTAACTCAACGATAACCAACACTTTTATTACATTATTATCGCTAGTGATAACTTGCTATCTACTCAAATTTATTAAAAGTGGTATAGTTTCCACATTTCAGGTATTCGTGTTTGTGGGTACTACAACTATGGACTCTGTTGCAGGAAAAGTAGTCCTCATTACAGGGGGAGCTGGCGGAATCGGGTTAGCCGTGGTCAAAAAACTTCTCCAAAGTGGTACCAAGGGTATATCAATAGTTGATATTTCTGACGAATCAGGACGGCGAGCCCTCGAAGAAATCGTAGCCACTTTTGGAGAAAATAAAGCCATTTTTATTAGAACCGACGTTACAAAGAAAACGGAACTAGAAGGTACTTGGTACTACTTACTATTCATTTTTTTATTTGTGGGTACTAGGGGCTTCAACAATGCTGGAATTTCGGGGGAGATCGAGTGGCAACAAACACTGGCAGTGAACTTGGTGAGTACCACCAAAAGAGTCGTACCGTACTAGTAGTTGATTATAGGTGGCTGTGGTTGAAGGTACGTATCTTGCACTGCAGACGTATCTCCCGAAGTACAAATCCGGAGAAGAAGGTCTTATAGTCAATATGGCGTCTGTCTGCGGATTTCAGTCGTTTCAAATATCACCCATTTATTGTACTGCGAAGCATGGTCTGATAGGTTTAGGGAAAGCTCTAGGTGGGGAAGAATTTTACAAGAAGTATAAGGTTCGTGTTTTGACGATGTGCCCAGGGATGGTACGCACCCCACTGTCTGAAAAAACAGAAGGACTTTTCTTTCCAGACTTACTACAAAAAGAGATTAGCATTTTGGGTACTATAATACAGGCGTGAGTAACCGTGATAGTAGTACTGAAGCAGTACTCGAGAATGATTAATTAATTAATTATAGACCAGAACGTGTAGCAGAAGGCCTGATTGAAGTAATCAAGAAAGGCAAAACCGGGTCTTTGTGGGTTATATAAGACGACCAACCCGCATACGAAGTTGTAGTACCTCACTATAGAACCATGAAAGTGTAGATAATTTAAATAAAAATACTACAATATTAGTTTTTATGTAATCAATTTTAAAACTCTATTTATAACTTATCACACACAAGATTAAACTATCATTTCTGCAAGGTCTTCGCTAACGACACGATGGACTTCATTGCTGGAAAAGTAGTACTTGTTACTGGGGGAGCTGGAGGGATTGGACTTGCCATGGTTAAAAATCTTCTACAACATGGCGCCAAGGTAACTCAGTAATAAGGTATAACCAAATTTAATTCATTTTAGGGTGTTGCAATAGTAGACATTTGTGACGACGCAGGAAACAAAGCTGTTGACATTTTTGGCCACAATAAAGTGACTTTTATAAAAGCAGACATCACGAAGACTCCAGAATTGGAAGGTAACACGCTTGCTCAGATTAAAAATTTGTAATATAATGAGTACCTAGGGGTTTTCGAAACCACCATTAAAACCTACAACCAACTCGATATTGTGATTAACAATGCGGGAAAAATGGACGAAACTGACTGGAAAAGCACTATATCACTGAATTTGGTGAGTAGTACCTTGCAATTGTAACTCGTACTAAATTTTTCAATTTAGGTCGCTCTTATCGAAGGAACTTATCTCGCTATGCAGAAGTACCTTCCAAAGTACAAATCTGGAGAAGAAGGCGTTATCATCAACACGGCTTCAACTTGCGGTTTCCATGTATTACAAATAGCTCCGGTTTATTGTGCTACAAAACATGGATTGATTGGTTTGGGGAAAGCTCTTGGTGGGGACGAATTTTACAAAAGATATAAAGTACGCGTTGTTACGATTTGTCCGGGGTTGGTAGACACCCCATTGGCGCACCGATCAGGAGGATATTTGTTTCCAGAACTAATAGAGAAGGAAATTTACTCCGTTTGCTCGATAGCGCAGTCGTAAGTAAGAATAGTACTTTGTAGTACCAAAGGTGTGAATGTGTTTGCAGACCGGAACGAATAGGAGAAGGACTGATTGAAGCTATCAACAAGGGCAAAAATGGGTCTATATGGGTTATTGAAGAGGATGTACCGGCATATGAAGTTGTGGTACCACATCACAGAGACATGAAAGCTTAAACAACGAATGTATTTAGTGTTCACTCAAATACGAAACAAACAATAAAGTCGTACACTTGTGATTTTTTTTATACCAACATTGAAAAATATAGACTCGATAGTGCGTTTTATAGTGTATGCAAAACTGTTGTTGTTTAATATGTGGGCTGTCTGTAATGCACCCATAACCGGTTGTATTGAAAAAAAATATAGAAGGTACTAGTCACAGCACGCAGCGTAATACAAAAAAAGAAGGTTTCACCTTGTTAAACAAAGACAGTTGGGAGCCCTGAGAAGACTTAATAATCTAAAAAGAGGGACTTAAGGCCCCTGAGAAGGTTTCGCCTTTTTTAAAAAAAGGACAGTTGGTACCCCCGAGAAGGTTTCACTTTCTTAAAAAAATACATTTGGGGTCCCCGAAAAGGTTTTACATTTTAGAAAAGACAGTTGGGAATCCTAAGAAGGTTTCACACTAAAAGAAAATGCATTTGGGGCCCTCGAGAAGGTTATCATTTTTAAAAAGGATGGTTGGAACCCCCGAGGAGGTTTCACATTTTAGATAAGACAGTTGGGACCCCTGAGAAGGTTTCATATTGTTAAAAAAAGACAGTTGGCGCCCCCGAGAAGGTTTTTACATTTTTAAAAAAGACCTAGCCTACCTGCTAAAATAAGACCGATTTTGGCAAATGACATACCTTCCAAGAAAAGAGAGGGTGGGTGGGCGGGGCTAGTATCTGCTAAGATGGGTACCAAAAAGTCTCCCGAATATTATTTAAAAAAAAACTACCGATTAAACCAGTAAGAAACTAATTAATCGAAAAATTCAAAAAATTAAAAATTTGGAAATCGAATAATTGAAAAATGAAATGAAAACTAGGAAAATTACAAAGTAAAAATCCAAAAACAGTAAAAAACAATAATAAAAATATCTGAAAAGTGTCAAAAGTAAAAATTGCATAATAACTAAAAAATCTAAAACTTCGAAAAATTAAAAATCCAGAAATTGACGAAACGAGAAATTTAAAAATCATAAAAGTAAAAATTGAAACATTTAAAACTAAAAATTACAAAAATTGCAAAATTATTGAAAAATCTAAAAAATTGAACAATAAAAATTAAAAATTAACAAGTTAAAAATCCAAAAATTGCAAAATGGCAAAACTGAAAAATTTAAAAACGAAAATTAGAAAAATACCGTTTCGGTAAATTGAAAAATTGGAATCAAAAACTTTTACATTTAAAACTGAAAACTTGAAAAATTGCCAAATAAAACCCAAGAACTTAAAAATGAAAGAATCGGTTAACAAAAAATTGTAAAATAAAAAATCGGAAAATTAGATAAGCGTGGTTTTGGCAAATGAGATAGCCTTTAAGGAAAGAGAGGGCGGGTGGGCGGGGCTAGTACTTGCTAATATACGAGTGATTTTGGCAAATGACATACCTTCCAAAAAGAGAGGGGGTGGGTGGGCGGGGCTAATACCCGCTAAGATAAGAGTGATTTTGGCAAATGAGATAGCCTCTAAGGAAAGAGAGGGGGGGTGGGCGGGCTAGTGTCTGCTAAGATAAGATTGGTTTTATCAAACGATGTATCCTCTAAGAAATTGAATTAAATTATTATAAGAAAAGACACTAGAGGCGCCAAAGCACTTTCAAATTTTTCCAAATAGGTATACCTAGAACCTCAAGATTGTTTTATCTTAAATTAAAAAGAAAGTCCCAAAATTAACTCAAAAAATTTCCAAAATAGAACACAGAGTTCCCTAAAGTTGTTTTAAATAATTTTCAAAAAAATTTCCAAAATAATAACCATGGGTACCAAAAAGTCTCCCGAATAATATTAAAAAAAAAGCAATGACTTTGTAAAAATGACGAAACGCGATTATGATGAACACGTCTGACAGTAAAAGTTCTTACGTATATTAATTTTTACAAAATGTCCGACGTAATTCTAACCTCAAATTCACTATTTGATATTTTAAGCAAATATTCTGTTGTTGAAAGAAAACCATATTAAAAAATAAATCCAAAGATTAAGTAGAGTGGCTTTCAACACGAAAGGGTACAGCTGGTGGGAGTGCGCAGAACATTGCTTTGGTTTGGCCTTACAAATATCGTGAAAGCAGTGGCAGCGGCGACGAATATTTCGATTTTGAAATATTAAAATATTATTGTGGTTAATAAAAATATCACTTTCCTATTTTATTAGCGTTGATATTATAGAAAATGAATTTAAACAATTTTTAGTGCTGTATGAGTTGAATAAAAAAGTAAGTAAAAGAAGTAAAAAGGTAATTTTTAATGAGCACTAATAACTGTTAAATTACGGTTCAGTCGAAGCTTTAGTTATAAACGACAATTATGCTAGAATATGAACTGTGATTATTACTTCGAGGTTAAAGACAGAAAACGTTAAGCTTTATTATAATCCGACTTTACGGTATCGACAAATTGTGCCAGAAAATTAAAAACCATATAATTATAGTCATAGGTTGCTAATTCTAAGAGTTTTATCTCCGCTTTTATTTAAAGATTTAACTATTGATTTAAGACTAGTCGACTATAAAATAGTGTATGACAATGGTTTATAATGAGGGGTTCGTGAATTTTTTTACTCATGCTATAATCCCTCACATTATAAACTCGTTTAATAATTAAAAATACCAAATTTTGTGTGATGGATTATAATAATTTATTGTTAAGTAAGTCTATTTTTTTATCAAACAAATTAATTTATTTTTATTAAATGATTGTCTGTATTCTTTTGTAGAAATTGCTTTTTTTAATTGTTTTTGAAAGAAGTATAACTCAGCCGAGCCTCCCTTCCCAATGCATCGAGTTACGCCACTGCCAGCCCGACTACAAGTCGCGCAACTTAAGCACCGCCCCTGTACTCTTTCGTGGTGAAATTACTTCTAACACCCACCCGCCTTGGTCAAACGGAGGGGCGGAGCTTAATTGCAAAATCCATTTCTCTGTAAAAGTTACCATTTTGAACGTGTTTTAAGTTTCTTGTTACGAAAAGACTACACGTATTTTAAAAAAGGCTAAATAAAAGCCCCGCCCACCCGCCCTATCGCAATTGTGATGATTTTTTTTTTTCACATTCTTAAAAAAAACGTTTGGCGCCCCCGAGAAGGTTATCATTTTTAAAAAAGTTGGTTGGGACCTCCGAGAAGGTTTCACATTGTTAAAAAAAGACATTTGGCACCCCCGAGAAGGTCAGGTCAGGTCAGGTCAGGTCAGGTCAATTCATTTTAAAAAAAGACAGTTGGGACCCCCGAGAAGGTTTCACATTAAAAGGAAAGATAGTTGGGACCCCCGAGAAGGTTTCACATTAAAAGAAAAGACATTTGGAGCCCTTGAGAAGGTTATCATTTTTAAAAAAGTTGGTTGGGATCCCCGAGAAGCTTTCACATTCTTTAAAAAAAGACGGGTGGCACCCCCGAGAAGGTTTTTACATTTTTAAAAAAGACAGTTGGGACCCCCGAGAAGGTTTCAGAATAAAACGAAAGACAGTTGGGGCTCTCGAGAAGGTTTCACATTAAAAGAAAAGACATTTAGAGCCCTTGAGAAGGTTATCATTTTTAAAAAAGATGGTTGGGATACCCGAAAAGACATTTGGAGCCCTTGAGAACGTTATCATTTTTAAAAAAGATGGTTGGGATCCCCGAGAAGGTTTCAAATTCTTAAAAAAAAAAAAACATTTGGCGCCCCCGAGAAGGTTTTACATTTTAGATAAGATAGTTGGGACCCCCGAGAAGGTTTCACATTTTTAAATAAAGACGTTTGGCACCCCCGAGAAGGTTTTTACATTTTTAAAAAAGACAGTTGGGACC
The DNA here is from genome assembly GCA_022388445.1 of Zophobas atratus. Taxonomy (NCBI): domain Eukaryota; kingdom Metazoa; phylum Arthropoda; class Insecta; order Coleoptera; family Tenebrionidae; genus Zophobas; species Zophobas atratus. The sequence continues at coordinate 7,731,753 of CM039450.1, forward strand.
CCCGAGAAGGTTTCACATTAAAAGAAAAGACATTTGGAGCCCTTGAGAAGGTTATCATTTTTAAAAAAGTTGGTTGGAATCCCCGAGAAGGTTACACATTCTTAAAAAAAAACCGTTTGGCGCCCCCGAGAAGGTTTTACATTTTAGATAAGATAGTTATGACCCCGAGAAGGTTTCACATTGTTAAAAAAAGACAGTTGGCACCCCCGAGAAGGTTTTTACATTTTTAAAAAACACAGTTCGGACCCCTGAGAAGGTTTCACATTAAAAGGAAAGATAGTTGGGGTCCCCGAGAAAGTTTCATATTAAAGAAAAGACATTTGAAGCCCTTGAGAAGGTTATCAAAAGTTATCATTTTTAAAAAAGATGGTTGGAGCCCCCGAGAAGGTTTCACATTCTTAAAAAAAACATTTGGCGCCCCCGAGTAGGTTTTACATTTTAGATAAGACAGTTGGGACCCCCGAGAAGGTTTCACATTGTTAAAAAAAGACAGTTGGCACCCCCGAGAAGGTTTTTACATTTTTAAAAAAGACAGTTGGGACCCCCGAGAAGGTTTCACATTAAAAGAAAAGACATTTGGAGCCCTTGAGAAGGTTATCATTTTTAAAAAAGATGCTTGGAATCCCCGAGAAGGTTTCACATTCTTAAAAAAAACATTTGGCGCCCCAGAGAAGGTTTCACATTAAAAGAAAAGACATTTGGAGCCCTTGAGAAGGTTATCATTTTAAAAAAAGTTGGTTGTGATCCCCGAGACGATTTCACATTCTTTAAAAAAAACATTTGGCGCCCCCGAGAAGGTTTCACATTAAAAGAAAAGATATTTGGAGCTCTTGAGAAGGTTATCATTAGAGAGCGGATTTTATGAAATTTGCATATCCGTTATTTTTTGCATATAAGTCTTGATATTTAATATGTGAACGAATCATGCTAATTAAAACTGAATACAGCTATAAAAAAATTGCATATTTGCATATATTTGCCTTCTGCTGCATATTTCACGTAACGGGTGCATATTTTGCATTTTTATAAATTTTTGTGCTAATTTGAAAAAAAAATTGTCATTCTATCGGCATTTATCTAGAAAAACGAAATTTCATGAATCATATTTCAAATATTGTCCTGAGCTTCAAATAACTAGTAAAGGTTTGGGTTTTATGGTAGTTTCTAGAAACCACCGGGTGTTAAGCCATTCTTCCAGGTAAATTCGGGCTCCAATTACTTTTGGAAATACCGTTCATTCCCAATATTTTTGTTCGTTACTTAAGCGTATTAATGATATGTTTTATGGTGTTCGAAGGGACGTTACCCTATTATTTTTCATCGTGAGTTTGCATTGAAAGCATTTAAAGCGATATAGGTGTGTCAATATGTCGACCATAACTCTAATTAATTTATGGATTAAACCTTTTCCTGAACTTATTCTTCAAGAAGGAACTGTTTTGTCGCGCCTGCTCTAAACCAGTAAGCATTTTTATACATCTGTGGACGTAGTACGCACTTTTTCTACTTACAAAAGCATATTTTAGAATCACCGGAAAAACTTTTTGTTAGAATATTTCGAAAAATATTTAAAAATAAACTGTTACCAAAATAGTAATTAAATAGTCGATTACTACTATTTTTCAATTTGTTCTGTTTATATTTATTTTTTAGTATAACAACATTATCTTTAAAAAGGTGATTTGTGTTAGTGAGAAATAATTAAACACTTTGCAATGTGATTTATGTATTTTTTATAATAAAACTTACGCTCGGGAAACCTGTTTTTGTAATTTGTAAATAAATTTTGTTCGGTTATTACGATATTTTTTTAATTTTTGGAGCATATGCAACTGCATATCTCTGCATATATTAAGAAAGTTACTGCATATTTGCATAAATTTGATGCATATCATATGATCATATTTTCCAAAATTTTGCTGCATATTTTCCGCTCTATAGTTATCATTTTTAAAAAAGATGGTTGGGATCCCGAGAAGGTTTCACATATTTAAAAAAAAAAACATTTGGCGCCCCTGAGAAGGATTTAGATTTTTGATAAGACAGTTGGAACCCCTGAGAAGGTTTGACATTATTAAAAAAAGACAGTTGGCGCCCCGAGAAGGTTTTTACATTTTTAAAAAAGACAGTTGGAACCCCCGAGAAGGTTGCACATTAAAAGGAAAGACAGTTGGAACCCCCGAGAAGGTTTCACATTAAAAGAAAGGACATTTGGAGCCCTTGAGAAGGTTATCATTCTTAAAAAAGTTGGTTGGGATCCCCGAGAAGGTTTCACACTTTTAAAAAAAGACACTTGGCACCCCGAGAAGGTTTTTACATTTTTAAAAAAGACAGTTGGGACCCCCGAGAAGGTTTCACATTAAAAGCAAAGACAGTTGGGGCCCCCGAGAAGGTTTCACATTAAAAGAAAAGACATTTAGAGCCCTTGAGAAGGTTATCATTTTTAAAAAAGATGGTTGGGACCCCCGAGAAGGTTTCACATTCTTTAAAAAAAAACATTTGGCGCCCCCGAGAAGGTTTTACATTTTAGATAAGACAGTTGGGACCCGCGAGAAGGTTTCACATTAAAAGAAAAGACATTTGGAGCCCTTGAGAATATTATCATTTTTAAAAAAGGTGGTTGGGAACCCCGAAAATACATTTGGAGCCCGTGAGAAGGTTATCAGTTTTAAAAAAGATGGTTGGGATCCCCGAGAAGGTTTCACATTCTTAAAAAAAAAACATTTGGCGTCCCCGAGAAGGTTTTACATTTTAGATAAGACAGTTAGGACCCCCGAAAAGGTTTCACATTGTTAAAAAAAAGACAGTTGGCACCCCTAAGAAGGTTTTTACATTTTTAAAGAAGACAATTGGGACCCCCGAGAAGGTTTCACATTAAAAGGAAAGACATTTGGAGCCCTTGAGAAGGTTATCACTTTTAAAAAGTTAGTTGGGATCCCCGAGAAGGTTTCACATTGTTAGAAAAAGACAGTTGGGACTCCCGAGAAGGTTTTTACATTTTTAAAAATGACAGTTAGGACCCCCGAGAAGGTTTCACATTCTTTAAAAAAAACATTTAGAACTCCCGAGAAGGTTTTACATTTTTAGAAAAGACAGTTGGGAACCCCAAGAAAGTTTTACATTCTTAAAAAAAAACATTTGGCGCCCCCGAGAAGGTTTTACATTAAAAGAAAAGATATTTAGGGCTCTCGAGAAGGTCTTAGATTTTAAAAAAAGACAGTTGGGACCCTCGAGAAGGTTTCACATTCTTAAAACAAGACATTTGGTGCCCCTGAATAGGTTTTACATTTTAGAAAAGACTGTTGGGGCCTTCGAGAAGGTTTTACATTTTTAAAAACGACATTTGGGGTCCTCGAGAAGGTTTTACATTAAAAAAAAAATGGTCAAAGCAGACAGAACTTCCCTCGCATATCCGGCAGTTTTGCGTTGAATTTTTACTTTACAGAATTTTGTGATGACCTCATCAACGTTTTTAAAGGACACGTATATCAACTTGGTTTGGAACAGTATTGTATTCCCATAATTTTTTTATGAAAATGGCTTGAGCCGTTCCTGATTTAATGAATAAAATAAATTGATACATTCATTAATTTTTTTGAGTCACCTGTATAAGCAAATCTAAAAATATGAATGCAATGATAACTCACAAGAAAAAACTTTGATATTCTGCAAATTAGCAATTTAACTCGTTATTATGGAAATTTGCTATTTAACATCTGTAAATTTAAAAAAAGGATTAATAGGGGCAAAATCACTCTTATCTTACCAAGCACTAGCCCCGCCCACCCGCCCTCTCTTTTCTCAGAGAATGTCATTTGCCAAAATAAGACTTACGTTACCAAGTACTAGCCCCGCCCACCCGTCCTTTATTTTCTCAGAGGGTAGTACTTGCTAAGATAAGTCTTATTTTGGCAAATAACTTATCCTTTGAGAAAACAGGGGCGGGTGGGCGTTACTAGTACTTGCTCAGATAAGACTGATTTAGACGAACACAGACGGACAGACAGACGGACAGACGGACAGACGAAGAGACAGCCGGAGACCTATTTCAAAGTGGGATTTGTTGAAGGGGTCATGGAAATCCTGTCGTAAAAACTTTCGACCAATTTTCTCAACTAATTTAAAAATGTATTAATAGTGTATTCGTAATTCTATTATAAATGACCCCATATCAAGAAAGCACTCGCCATAAACCTTTAAGCTTTGAAAGACAATCAATCACACCTGTCCTCTATTTCGAAAAGTATAATCTAATACTATAAATTTTGTTCATTTTCAGCATATAAATATTTTAGTTTCCAACAAGAGTGTCATTTCCAGACAAACCATGACCGTTATTGCTGGAAAAGTGGCCCTTGTTACTGGAGGAGCTGGCGGAATTGGTCTAGCAATGGTTAAAAAGCTTGTTCAACATGGTGCGAAGGTAAAAATCAACCATTGAGTAGGAAAAAATGGGGTCTCTGGTTTTTTTTAGGGTGTGGCAATAGTAGACATTTCTGAGGAAGCAGGATTCAGAGCTATAAACGAAATTGTTAAAATTTTTGGCGAGAATAAAGCTACTTTTATGAAAGCCGACGTTACTAAGAAAACAGAACTTGAAGCAGTTTTTGAAACCACCATAAAAACCTATAACCAACTGGACATTGTCATTAACAATGCTGGAAAAGTGGACGAATTCGACTGGAAAAGTACCGTAGAACTGAATTTGGTGAGTCAACTTTGCTAAAAAACTAGCACTAAAGATTTGAAATTCAGGTTGCTGTTATCGAAGGTACTTATCTCGCTATGAAAAAGTACCTTCCAAAGTACAAATCTGGAGAAGAAGGCCTTATCGTCAACACGGCTTCAACTTGCGGTTTCCATACGTTCCAAGTAGCTCCGATTTATTGGACTACGAAACATGGATTGATTGGTTTAGGGAAAGCTTTGGGTGGTGAAGAATTTTACAAAAAATATCAAGTACGTGTCATCACGATTTGCCCAGGGTTAGTAAGCACACCGTTGTCTGAACGACCAGATGGTTTTTTATTCCCGGAACTGAAAGATCTAGAATTTAGTACCGTAAGCTTAGTAGTGCAGGAGTAAGTAAGCTTGGTACTTGGTGGTACCGGAATTGTAAACGTGCTTTTAGCCCGGAACGCATAGGAGAAGGGCTGATTGAAGCTATCAAGAAGGGCAAAAGTGGATCGTTGTGGATTATTGAAGAAGATAAACCCGCGTACGAAGTTGCGGTACCTCACTACAAAACCATGAAAGTTTAACTATCTAGTGTAGAAAAATATATGTAGTAGAGCAAAAAACCAAGTTTTTTTATCAAATGTTCAATTATCATAACTTACAATACAGAAAAACTTGTTGACGTAAAGAACGCAGGTCTGAGCTATCAGTTAATGCACTTTATTATCACTTACGAGTTTCATATCTTAAGAAAAAAAATTATAAAAACGAACTCATAAACAAGTTAGTCGTCTAAGAACACTAATGTCGAGACAAGAAATGGATTCTGTTGTTCGAAAAGTGGCTATCATTACTGGGGGCGCCGGAGGCATTGGTCTAGCTATGGTTAAACACCTTCTTCAAAATGGAGCAAATAAAATAGCCAAAATAGTACGAACATGTTCTAGAATTCTTTCAGGGTGTAGCAATCGTAGATTCTTCTGAAGACGCCGAAAGCAGAATCGTCGACGAAATCGCAACCGTTTTTGGCAAAGACAAAGTTGTATTTATTAAGGCAGATGTCACAGTTAAGGAAGAACTAGAAGGTAAAATTTTCTATTAGTGCATGATACGACGAAGTTCAATAATTTTTTAGGAGCTTTTGACAAAACTATAGAAATTTATCAACAACTGGATATCGTCATCAACAACGCTGGAATAGTGGATGAAGTTAACTGGAACAGAGTAGTGGCCGTAAATCTGGTAAGTTTGCTGGTCACCAAAACAAGTCTAAAGTCGCATTCGTAGTGCGCCGTAATGGAAGGATCTTATTTGGCCATGCAAAACTACTTTCCAAAGTATAAATCTGGAGAGGAAGGTGTCAGTGTCAACACAGCTTCCATCTGCGCCTTTCGAACAATGTCAATCGCTCCTAGTTACTGTACAACTAAGCACGGGTTAATCGGGTTTGCAAAAGCTGTGGGTGACGAAGAATTTTACAAAAATTATAAAGTTCGCGTTTTGACGATTTGTCCAGGGTTGGTGGACACTCCGATTATCAAAAACCAGAAAGTGCTTTGGTCTCCAGAATTACACGAAAAGCAATTGGGATATTTAAGTTCTGTTTTGCAGTCGTAAGTATGCGTTAGTGTTCGAAGTCAAAGTTGGATTGTTAAACTTTTGTAGACCAGACCGTGTGGGAGAAGCACTCATTGAAATTATTAAGAAGGGTAAAAATGGGTCTTTTTGGGTCGTTGAAGAGGATGAACCTGCGTATGAGGTTGTAGTACCGTGTTACAGAACCATGAAAGTTTGATCATTAATCCATTCAGTGGTTCTTAAATGAGAAATAAAAACTAGCAAATACTTGAGTTTTATTCACTGTTGGCCTTTTATGGGTTATCGAAGAAGATAAACCTGGTCATGACTGTGCAACTCAAAAAGTAGATAATTCTAGGTGAATGTTTGTCTCAAAATCATAACAATCGTGAGTGTTCTCTAACCTCAAAAATTGTTTAAAAAGTGTTATCAAATGCGATAACTTTTTGTTCAAACAGTTGTAAATATTTAGTTTTCAAGATCAAATTAAGTACCATTTATTCATCACTCTCACTGGAAAAACAATGGACTTTATTGCTGGAAAAGTGGCCCTTGTTACTGGAGGGGCCGGAGGGATCGGTCTTGCTATAGTTAAAAGTCTTCTTCAACATGGCGCTAAGGTAAGGTACTCACCAAAAGTACCTAAGTTAATTTTTGATTTCAGGGAATAGGGATTGTAGATATTTCTGACGAAGCAGGACGCAAATCTATGGAAATAGTTGGCAAGAATAAAGTTACTTTTATAAAAGCAGATGTTACAAAGAAAGCAGAACTAGAAGGTACCACCTTTATTTAAGTATATATATTTCTAAACTGGTTGTTATGTATGTTAGGTGCTTTTGAAACTACCATACAGGCGTACAAGCAACTAGATATTGTAATTAACAATGCCGGAGTGGTCGACGAACATGGCTGGAAAAACGCAATAGACCTGAATTTGGTACGACATTTCGTTACAAAAATTGTCACTAAATATTTAAATTTAACTAGGTTGCTGTTGTCGAAGGGACTTATCTCGGAATGCAGAAGTACCTTCCAAAGTACCGAGCGGGCGAAGAAGGTCTTATAATTAACACAGCTTCGGTTTGTGGTTTCCAGGCTTTCCAAATCGCACCTGTATATTGTGCAACCAAACACGCCTTAATAGGTTTAGGAAAAGCCCTAGGTGGAGACGAATTTTACAAAAGGTATAAAGTACGCGTTATTACGATTTGCCCAGGCTTGGTAAGAACGGCGATGTCTCAAGATTCAAGCGGATTTTTATTCCCAGAGGTGAAAGATGAGGAGTTTGGTTCCGTGTGGTCGATAGCACAGGAGTAAGTACGCTTGTTACTATATAGTACTGATTTACAAACCTGATTGTAGCCCAAAACGCATAGGTGAAGGACTGATTGAAGCCATCAAGAAGGGCAAAAACGGGTCGTTGTGGGTTATTGAAGAGGATGAACCAGCACATGAAGTGGTAGTACCGGAACACAGAACCATGAAAGTTTAAATATCTAACGTACTGAGATTTTTTTTTTTAAACAAAATATAATGTAAAGGATTAGAGGGGTTTTTCTTTAGTGTTAAATAAGTGATAAACACAAATTGTTTTTGTGGGTTATCGAAAACATGATAGTACCGTCTATTTTAAAAGATTATTTTTACCAATCTTATCAAATGCGATAACTTCTTGTTCATAAATTATTCTTAAATATTAGTTTCCACGTTCAAATTATCACTTATTGGTCAGAACAGGATGGACTTTATCGCTGGAAAAGTAGTACTTATTACTGGAGGAGCAGGGTCAATCGGTCTTGCCATCATTAAAAACCTTCTTAACCATGGCGCAAAAGTCGGTAAATTACCAACCAAATATCGACACTTTTAATTTTTTATTTTAGGGCATAGCAATAGTAGACATTTCTGAAGAAGCAGGACGCAAAGCTGTCAACGAGATTGGAAAAATTTTTGACGAGAAAAGAATTACTTTCATAAAAACAGACATTACAAATAAAACAGAACTGGAAGGTAGTACTTTTTATTTATATTGACTTTGTGTAACTAAGTACTTCAGGAGCCTTCGAAACGACTATAAACGCATACAAGCAGTTGGATGTTGTGATTAACAATGCTGGAATATTGGACGAAATTGAATGGAAAAACACAATAGCAGTGAATTTGGTGAGTACTTTCTTGATAAAATTAAACACTAAATGTTTGAGTTTAGGTAGCTGTTATCGAAGGCACTTATCTCGCTATGCAGAAGTACCTTCCGAAGTACAAATCCGGAGAAGAAGGTCTTATAATCAACACAGCTTCAATTTGTGGTCTTCATTCTTTCCAAATAAATCCTGTTTACTGCGCAACAAAACATGGCTTGATTGGGTTAGGGAAAGCTCTTGGTGGTGACGAATTTTACAAAAAATATAAAGTACGCGTTCTTACAATTTGTCCAGGTTTAATGAATACCCCTATTTCTGGACGACCAGATGGTTTTTTATTTCCAGAAGTGTTGGAGAAGGAAGTTGGTGCCGTGTGTTTGGTGGCACAGGCGTAAGTATACGTAGTACCGCAAGTACTGACTCTGTAAACTCATTTGTAGTCCAGAACGCGTGAGCGAGGGATTAATTGAAGCCATCAAAAAGGGTAAAAATGGCTCTTTGTGGGTTATTGAAAATAACGAACCTGTGTATGAAGTTGTGATACCTCAGCACAAAACCATGAAAGTTTAAAGGATCAAACTAAGCAACCAACAATACACCAACTATAGAAATACTCTTTTTTGTAATTTTTTCTCAGTTTATACAGTAGACGAGGCATAAATTATTCTAATTTGTACTTCATTACCATTTGTATGAATCCATAGTTTGAAAGGTCTTAAGGTCCCACCGGTAGAATTTTTATCAATAAAACAATAGAAGCGAATTGTGTTTTTGTAAAGGTGGGTGTTTGGTAGGAGTTATGGATTGTATAGCGGGAAAAGTGGCCCTTATTACTGGAGGGGCTGGAGGGATTGGGCTTGCCATAATTAAAAACCTCCTTCAACATAACGCAAAGGTAAACCCTTTCAAAATAATTTTTTTTTTTTATTTTTTCAACAGGGTGTGTCAATGGTGGATATTTCTGAACAAGCAGGACATCGAGCGGTGGCTGAAATAGTTAACCGTTTTGGTGAGACCAAAATTACTTTCATAAAAGCTGACGTCACAAAGATTCTAGAACTAGAAGAGGCTTTTGAAACGACTATAAAAAAGTACCAGCAGCTGGATATTGTGGTTAATAATACCGGACAGGTCGATGAGTTTGACAGGAAAGGGACGGTCGAAGTGAATTTGGTGAGTACTTGGTGGATAAAAATCCGCACTAAGCAGTACTTTCGTTTAGATTGCTGTTATTGAAGGGACTTATCTGGCTATGCAGAAGTACCTACCAAAATACAAGTCGGGAGAAGAAGGTCTTGTAATCAATGTGGCTTCTGTGGGTGGCTTGCACACCTTCCAAGTAACTCCTATTTACTGTACTACTAAACACGGATTGATACCCAGGCAACATGATGTCGTCTTTTTCACGTGAATAAATGGTCATCAATTACGTCATAGTGACCAAAGACTTCACGTGATATTGACGTACCAATGACGGTCAAATGTCTCGTCCAGATGACGTCATTTTCTAACGAACTATTGACGTGATGTACTGACGTCTTAGAGTCGTCATTTTGTGACGAACTATTGACGTGATGCACTGACGTCTTAGAGACGGCATTTATTGTCCATTTTAAGACGTTTTTTATATTTTGATTTTTAGAAAAAAATATGCAATAAATAAAACGCTGATATAATTTTATATTTTTATATTTTTTATCTTAAATAAAATATTGTAATTCGTTATAATCACCAGGTAAACCCCAAAACAAAATATATATTAATTAAAGTTAAAACAAATTAGTGTAAAAAATTAAATTTACTTCAATTCTGTGTGTACAACCAACAATGAACTTCAATAAACAAATAAAAAAATATATGTCAATTAAACAAACCACTCCTAAGAACATAAACAAATCTACATACAGATAATTACGAGTATAATTGGTATAAACAAAAAAAAAGGATAATATATAATATACAATCAAAATTAAACGTTGCAATAAAATATGCTATTTAAAGAAAAATCAGTTTTAAAAACACAAAGATATCTATTTAGTTACAAAGAATATTAAAAGAAAACTATAATAAATTATAAATCAGTCTTAAAAACACAAACAAATCTATTTATAAAAAATATTTAAAAAAAAATAGAATAAATGGAAAAGATAATTGAATCGCATTGTTATAGTTACTTGATTTGAAAATGCACTGTAAAACTTTCTAATTCACGACGACTTGACTGTCCCCAACACACAAAAAAGTACCGTTAAGAATTAATTCTGTTTTAACAATCATATTAATAACCAAAGTTTTTTAAGTTTGCTTCAATTTATTGCACTGAAAAAAAAAACCGTTAGAGTACATGGATTAATGGAAATGCAATAATTTTTTCGTCTATGGGCAACAGCAAGCATTTGGCTATTATTAAATTTAAAGGATTACAGCTTAAAGCAGAAGACAAATTCTGCGTTTTAAAAATGCTAAATTTACTTGAATTTAACGGATAATCGTAAAATGGTTGCATTGACAAAAACGCATACCCTATCAGGAAAATTTCGTTGTCAATAATTTTTTACAATGAAGCGAAATGTGCCATGTATAGTAAGTTACCAAAAAGTATCGTGGTGTTACAGGCATCTACCTGTATATAATATCCAATGTTATATGTTATATATGTATATATGAATTCATTGTATTTTTTTAACTTACAAAGAAATCTGCTTGTTCTAATAGGCAAAAATAATCTTGTAATTCGTCAAAATTTGTTTAGGTGTGGTCTTGGCGGCATAACTTCTATTTTTGTTTTCTTTTTCAATTGTCAGATTTGATGACGTTTTCATGTTAGAGATTTTTTCGCTCGTTTCCTTTAGCATTTCTTTCGTTTCGCACATGTGTTTTGTATTTGTTTCAAATCTAGAATAAAATTATGTTCATTAGCATTAGTTCATAAAAATTTGCAGTAACATACCTTTGCAATATTTTATGGCGCCTCATTTTCAAAAACAATCACCGTAAGTTCTTCATAATTAGTGGGAGTATCTTCAGTGATTAATGGTGGTTTTTCCAGCTTATCTGAAAAAACTGCTTTTGTTATCTACGTACAGTTATCAAAAATAACAGAAACACGTAAAAATTAAAATGATTACTTTATTAGATTTTAACTTACCTAGTGTAAATAAGTACAACCCGACTCTGAATGGCAGAAATTTTCACAAAACTGTGTTAAAAATGAAGTGAGTAACGGATACACAAGAAAGCTTCGGTGGTTGAGACCCAACTGGAAATATTGGAATGAGTCACTGTGAAGTGCAATAAACATAAATACCGAAAAAAGGGAAAGTCCGAATGCACGCCTCAAACATCTGATGTATTGTATAGTAAATACGGAAGTTAAGCATTATTTTTTCATGCGATGAAATAAATTTAATAAAACTAAATATTAAATCACTCTCTAATTTTTTTGGTAACCATCATCACTTTATAAACGTCTTTATAAAATCAAAATTCGACGAAGGAATTCTTCAAAATCTTGTCCCGTTGTAGGAACAACAGACAAAGAATTTCCTAGGGTCCTTTCACTATTATACGGTCAACCCCGGATGTTCTATTTATAATTTGCCAAGCAGGTACTTACAAAATAACATTTCCAGAGTAAACAAATTTTCAGAAATTAATTATTTTATTAGAAATTATTAGAATGAAAAAACTTGTGTTTGGTGTATTTCTAATAAAGCCGTTGTATTTTTTGCTCTAAATATAATTAAGCATTATGAAGGCCACTTTTTAAAGAATACGACCACCCACATCTAATTGATCATATAATCTATAAAAAATGACGAAAAAAAGACGGCCTTTTGACGTCATTAATTGACGTCAGAAGTAAGTCATAAAAATCTCGTCATTATCACGTGATTTTTTGGGCGAATGACGTCGCCGACGAGTTATGACCAAAAATTGACGTGAATTAGACGACAGTCTGCTGCTTGGGTAGGTTTAGGGAGAAGTCTAGGTGGAAGCGAGTTTTACAAAACATATAAAGTACGTATTGTTACAGTGTGTCCAGGTTTGGTACGTACTCCAATGTCTGACGGATCAGGCAGATTTGTTTTTCCAGAACTGAAAGCCCAGGAATTTAGTGGTGCGAATTTAATCGTACAGGAGTAACTATGAGTAGTACTTTTAGTTCCATAACGACTGTGACTATGATTTTTAGACCAGAACGCATAGGCCAGGAAATGATTGAAGTTATTAATAAAGGAAAAAATGGATCCTTGTGGGTTATTGAAAACAATGTACCCGCATATGAAGTTGTAGTACCGCACTACAGAACCATGAAAAAATAATTCATGTATTAGAAACAATTACCAGCAATAAATTTTTATTTTTATCAAGTGTCAATTATCTATAATAAATTAACGCTCACAGCGCAGCTGTGCGTCACCAGTTTTACCTTCTTATCAGTTATAATTATCATATCGTAACAAAAAATTTACATAACACAAGCTGGTAGTGAGACACGAACATGGATTCTGTTGTTGGAAAGGTGGTTCTCATTACTGGTGGTGCCGGAGACATTGGTCTAGCTATGGTTAAACAACTTCTACAGAATGGAGCAAAAGTAAACACCCAAAATAGTACCAACGAGTTTTAGAATACCTTTCAGGGTGCAGCAATCGTCGATATTTCTGAAGAAACCAGAATCGTCGACGAAATCGCAGACGTTTTTGGTAAAGACAAAGTTGCGTTTATTAAGGCAGACATCACAGTCAAGGAAGAACTAGAAGCAGCTTTTGACAAAACCATAGAAATTTATCAACAACTGGATATCGTTATTAACAATGCTGGAATCGTGGACGAAGTTAACTGGAGGAGAACCGTGGCAGTAAATCTGGTAAGTATTCTGGTCACCAAAACAAGTCTAAAGTTGATTTGTAGAGCGCCGTAATGGAAGGGTCCTATTTGGCCATGCAGAACTACCTCCCAAAGTACAAATCTGGAGAGGAAGGTGTCATAGTCAATACAGCTTCCATCTGCGCATTTCAAGCAGTGGCAGTTGCTCCTACTTACTGTACCACCAAACACGGGTTAATCGGTTTGGGGAAAGCTTTGGGTGACGACGAATTTTACAAAAATTATAAAGTTCGCGTGTTGACAATTTGTCCAGGGTTAGTGGACACTCAGATATTAAAAAATCCGGTACTGCTTTGGTCTCCAGAGTTGCAACAAAAGCAAGTTGGGGGGTTGAATTCGGTTATGCAGTCGTAAGTATGCTTCAATTATTGAAACTAAAAGTTGTATTATAACAATTTTATAGACCAGACCGTGTGGGAGAAGCACTCATTGACATTATTAAGAGGGGCAAAAATGGGTCGTTTTGGGTTAGTGAAGAGGGTGAACGTGCCTACGAGATTGTAGTACCTCATTATAGAACCATGAAGGTGTAAATATTTTAGATTTGAATTGTTTCGAATAAAGCTATAGTCACGGTTTCTTATCTTTTACTAAATTAATCAGCTAAGGTGTAAAACTAGAAATTACCATTTACCATGCGTCACTAATGTACATTATTACAATAAAGCAACATACCAAACTGCCAACTAGTACCGGTTCAGAAACCATGAATGTTGAAGGTAAGGTAGTACTTATCACTGGTGGAACCAACGGTATTGGTTTAGCCGTTGCTAAAATCCTTCTCAAACACAAAGCAAAAGTTAGTGAACACTCCTCTGTCTAACAATAGTTCAAGGAAAACTTCCAGGGAGTATCACTAGTCGACGTAGACGAAAACACCACTTCACTTGACTCCCTTTCGTCACAATATGGTAATAAAGTACTCTTTATCAAAGCGGATGTCACCATACACCAAGAACTCGAAGCCGCTTTCGAAAAAACCGCCACCTTTTTCAAACACCTGGACATCGTGATTAACAACGCCGGAATATCAAATGAGCAAGACTGGGAAACGATGCTCAACGTCAATCTAGTGAGTGACTAACCCCTAGTCACTTTTATTTTCTTTTTGTAGACCGCAGTTATCCGTGGAAGCTACCTAGCACTAAGGAAATATCTTCCCGAATACAAATCCGGTGAAGAAGGTACCATCGTGAACACCGCTTCTATTCTAGGTTTGCAGCCTACCCAGGTTGCTCCGGTGTACTGTGTGTGCAAACACGGTATAGTCAGTTTGGGTCGAGCTCTCGCTGGAGACGAATTTTACAAAAAGTACAAAGTTCGCGTTGTCACCATGTGCCCAGGGTTAACTCTAAGCGGGTTACATAGTGCTCCAGTGGCTGTGAGGTCAGTTTTTCCGCACAAAATTTCCGAAGAAATGAGAAAAATGGGGGTGAAGATGCAACAGTGGGTTGGAAAAAAGTGTCAATCAGGGTGTATATTGTGGGTTTTAGGTTTGAAGCGATAGCTGAAGGGTTCCTCAAGGTTATTAAAGAGGGAGAAAATGGGTCAGTTTGGGTTGCGGAGAATGGAGAACCGGCGTATGAGGTTGTCATTCCAGAGAAAAAGGACTTGAGGAAGAGAACTTTTCAATAAAAGTACTTACCACGTGTACTAATCTCTATTACTTACTAACTACGCTATAAGTTTCTATTTATTTATTTATTAAATTTGCCTTATCAATGCCGAAATTGAGAATCCAGTCCGCATGATCTGATCAAAAACACTGTTAGCTATGATCGAGGAGAATTTTACTCACCTGAAGGAACATACTTCTGTCCACGTTGAACAGTCCAGCGCCTGTTAGTCGAAGAGGTCTTTGGGCTTTCATTAACATGAACATAATGTGTCTTGGTATTTTCGAACCAGTTGCGTTGTACCAATCCACGTCATACACAACGTCTGTCAGACCTTCAGCCTGAAAACTCTCGTCAACAAGAGTTACAAAAGTCACTCACTTACTTTAATTTCTAAATTACTGGCAGCTAGAAATGTGAACGAACTTTGCATTATAATTCCCACTATGTAGATGACAGCCAAAGCAAACTGCCTCCCAGTTTGTGCCCTGAAACTCACTATCACCACAGAAAAACTCATCTATCTTTCGTACTCATTTGCGACAAAAATCTCGATGCAAAGACCTTCTATGGACAACAAAAACTGAAGAAGGAAAAATTACGAGAAAACTTTTTTCATTTTGGCGTGTTCCCTACAACTGGAGTTGTACCACGAACTAAAAACAAGTCTACGTACTTCAACAAAAACGAGTGATAAAAGGCACCCGTTTTCAACTTCTGGAAACAAGTGTCTTGGTGGTCACTACTTCCGTTTTTTCCAATTTCAACTGAAAGCAGAAGCTTCTTCAGAAGAGTGAACTGGATTTCCATTTCACCACACATAAGCAAAAAGGTACCATCTATGATAATCGCCACTGGGATACTTTCAGATATGCAGACGATCTGAAATACGTACATCAACGTTGTTGATAAAGTCGTGTTTCCGGGAATCCAAGCCGCTTGTGGCAGAGCCACGTTTTTAGCAAACACTGGAGTGAGAAAAAAGTACGTCAACATGACTACACTTATGCCACTCAAGCTTTTGATGATGAAATTACGAATGGACATTTCGTGGTTGAAACGAGTTTTCAACTCCTCTCCGAAGGTGTCATACTTCCAAAAAAAGGGCCTGTCGGTGATGATTTCTTCCAATAGTTTGGCATGCTTGAGAATTGCGAGCTTTCTTCCAAAAACCTGAAACCGTGTGTCTGATTCTACTAAAAAAGTAGTCGAGCTTACGTGGCCGTGCGTGGACAAAGATTCAAAGGTTGCAGCGATTTCAAAAATATTGTGGTGCATGTAACGTAGGTTGTAGATTGTGAATAAGCACAAGACACTCATTACTGGCGTTAGAAAAAATTTGTAAATACGAGTGTGGAAAGTTTTGTGTGAGGGGAGGTAGCCGCTTAGTCTGAAGGCGGTTTTGACGTAGCTGAGGTGGTCGGTGTTAGTGGACATTTCCAACTGAAACTTCCGCGCGGTTGTGTCTTTTATTACAAGTTCTAGTGAGCGAAAAAATGCATCCATAATTAAATTAAATTAAATTATTAATTAGGAGGGGAGCAAGCCAGCAGCTGTCGATGTGAACATTCCAACTGGTGGGTGAATATTTCATAGGAGGAAGTCCAAGAAGTGCTTGAAAGTTGTTAATGGATGTTAGTATTATTTGTCTTAATGAATATTTATCTGATGAATAATGACAAACACTTTTTCCAATTTCGGTAAATAAATGTATAAAAGTTTGAATGTATGCAACCAATTATTCAGATGCACGGAATCAATACGTTTAGAAAAGTTTGTAATTCTCAACTAATACGAAGTTAAAAAGTAGATTATTGACGATTACCAATTCACTGTGAATACTTAATAACCTCCAAGACGCCAGAAGTTTAATCGATAAAGGAACTTGATTTTAATAACCAAGGAATATTTGGAAAATGTTCTCCATTTACTAAATCGTGACATAAGACATAATTATTCAAAAAACTAACAAGCAATCAATCACAATGTTCCTTTATTTATCTAATTTATTCATGTTCTGGTAGATTTTCACTCTTGTTTCTCCTCTGGTTTTTTCGTGCACACTGAAAACCACACTTCAGTACTAAATTTTCAAAATTGGTACTACTACCTTTGTCGGATTTCTCCCACCCGATAAATGCGCCGTTTTTCTTATTCTCGGTCTCGAGCCACTTGTGCAGAGGTTTGAAGTACTCCAACAAGGCACTCGCGTCCATGGTCCTTTGCCCAGTTAGAACTTCAATCGCATCGGGCCAAGGTTTCGACGAACCCATTTGTAGCATTTGTCTACAAACAGTACTTACAATTGAACCTTTACTCAGTACGACATTACTTAAGTGCGTTTCCTGCGTCCGTGTTCTGGTAAATGTCACACTCGTGTAAGGGCTTGGACGAATCGTTGGGATCGTACTGTCCGGCTTTCTCACAAACCGCCCTATGGAACTGGAACTGGATGACGAAACTCACGAAATACCGAATGTAGGGAACGCTAGCGATGATGTGGTACTTGGCGGCGGGATCAAAGTCCTCTTCGCTTCGGTTCACCGGTGGTTCCACGCCTTGGTACTTCTCCCTGAGTTCCCACCACTTACAGTTGTAGTTGTCTGGGGTGATTTTTCCTTCAAACACGTCCCACCGCCACAAGTCCATTAAGTACCCAAAGGGCAAGAAGACGATTTTGTCTAAACCGATCTGGAATAAGTTGTTCAAAATGTTCTCCGGGTCGTCCTTTTCTGATTTCAGAAGCCCGATTTTTCGAAGATGTTTGCGCGATTCAACCGACAGCGAAATTAAGTCGCCTACGGCTTCGTGGAAACCTGGGAACAAAAGTAGAGAGAATTTTGACAAGTTGGGAGTAGTACCGCTGTTGGCGCCTCGTCTGAAAGTGACTGGTTGGTTCTTGTATTGGATGAAGTACTCCACGTGACCCATTTCGTGGTGCGCTGTAATAAAGTGCTCCAGAGTGATTTCGGTACACTGTTTGATCCTGAAGTCCTTTCGGTCGTAGAAGTCCCAAGCTGACGCATGACACACAATCTGTCTATCTGTAGGTTTCTTCAAAATGGAACGCTCCCAGAAGCTTTCAGGCATTTCAGTCAAATTTATAGACTTGAAAAAGTCTTCAGACGTGCGGAAAATTTGCTCGACGGTGTAGTTCTACAAAGACATAACGTACTAGGTACCACTGGATTCTATGTACAAACCTGCTTCCTTAGTTCTTCGGTCAAATCATCGTCTTTCTTATCGGGGTACGGTAAAGTCAGCTCTGCTACGTTTCGCCATTTCTGCGCCCACATGTTCCCTAAAACAACCAAATAATTTTTGTCCCGTACTAATCCCACTAGTACCTAGAAGGTGTACCGGAATCGGTCCCTTTTCCGACACCACATCCCCATACTTCTCCCTCAGCTTGTACCTCACGTAGGCATGAATCTGCAAATACAGCGGCTTCAACTGCTCCCAAAGCGACTCAATCTGTTGCCTGAACTGCGGATCTTCGTATCCGTCCAACCAGCTCTCAGTATTGTCCGTAAAATTATTCAAACGAGCTGCCTCATTTGACAGATCCACGTATTCTTCAAACAAGCGCTTGCAATGTGGTCCAACTGCATTCCTCCACTCCACCCAAACGTGTTTGAGCTCTTCGTCGTCTCGAGAGTTGGCAAGGATTTGGGTGAGTTCAGGTTCTAGCGCTAGGTCGCACTGGGACGAGTTATCGTAGGCGCAGATCTTGGCTGTAGAGTAGATTTTTTGCATCTCGCTGGTGATTTTATTAAGGCGGTTGAGTTTGTCTTCAGGGAGGGCGTCCGAGCCGAGTTTTGAGTACTTTTTGAATTGGCGCTTGAGGTCGGGGTCGGAGAAGGTGTTCCAGTTGAATTTGATCACTTCGAGCCATTCTTGTTTGCGTTCTTTGGCGATTTCGGCGCTCACTTCTAGCTGGAATGGGGTTTTGGAAAAGAAGACAACAAATATGAGGGTCGTACCTGGTTTTGGAGGTTTGCGTCGGTGATGTTTGACGCGTACGCCCAATGTGCTAGGGTTTGTTTGTTGTTGTGTTCTTCGTTCTTCTTGTTTAAGAGTTGAAGAAAATCTCGGGCTCTTATTTCTTCGGCTTCGATTTCGGGGTCGGTACTGCTTGCATGGTGGAGATAGAATAGCACCAAGAAGAGAAATGTGCGTATGGTGACCATTCTAAAACGCAGAAAAAATGGAAGTTCTAATTTAACAGACCTTGGATCTAAATTTGACACATTTATTAGTGTCTAGCGCTGATTTAATTTTGAACGTTTAAGCAGAAACCTTCAGTACTTTATTATGTTTGTCTTCGAATGATTCATTTTCTCTAGATTTCATTAACCTTGTAAACAAGCAGCAGAATTTTTAACAACACTTATATTATAAGTTGAATAAAATGTGAGTAAAGTTGCTTACGCAACAAATTGTAAGAAAATATGACCACGATGATAGTACTTACGTTACGATTATGGCAAATATGCGAGCACGTGAACAAAAAGTGCGAGAAAATATTTAGCGTAACCCGTGCGAAAATCGGCTATTATTACACACAAAACAAAATTTTTTGAAAAACTTACTTCAGGTCCACGGTCTTGGCACTCCACCGACTATGAATCACGCTTTATAGTTATCTTGTGTTTTATATTATAACAACACCTAGTGCTCAGCAACCGTCAAGACCGGTTAGGATGGCCAACGACCGCTACTCAACAACAAACTAATCACATTTCACTCTTTGCACAACTATTAGCAAACTTGAGAAAAATGTAACCCCCAACTTAGCAAAAAATCCAGTTCGTGTTGACACTTTCATAACAGACATTCGTGTCATGAGTTTATCACCAGTGAAATTGTTTTGAGGCCAAGACGAAGGACGTGAATTGAGAAAGATAAAATGTCTAAGTGGTACCAACCTGAATGTACTACTGCAGATTTGTATGTGCTCGGAATTTGGAAAATTTGACAGATTAGTGTGTAAATTGGAAACAAATTCAATTTAGAATCACCTTGAAAAGGTGCCAATTAATCTGGCTGCAGTGGTACCAGCCAATAACAGTGTCGGGTTTCTTGTTTTTGTCGCGTCGTTCTGCAACAGCTCGAAATATTCCAGAATGGCAGTGGCATTTGTGGTTCTTTGACCGGTGACAAGTTTGATAGTACCGAGTCAAGGTCTCGACGCACCCATTCGGGGCATCTTTCTAGAAAAAACGGTCCATTTTTTGCCTTCGAATGTAAAGTACTAACGAAAGAGGGGTACTTGGATTTGGTACTTTCTCGTAGCTTCAGGGGTGGTGTCTTTGATGTCATCTTAAGTACTTTTAGGAGGCCACTTTTGGGTAAATGTTTGCGTGGTAGTACTGACACTGCTAGTGAATTGTGTGTAGGTATGTTACAGAAAAACTGTATGCAACTTATGCAATTTATATCAATACTGATAGTATTTATTAAAAGTTGAAATTAAAGTGCAACCAAGCGTCTAATAACTTGCTGAAAAAACAAACAATTTCACAAGTGTAACTTTTGTGGAATTTTGATCTGGTACTTTCCGTTGCAATTTTTCTACAAAGTATGAAGAAATCGAAGGTGGCAAACCATTTGGAGGTCAAAAATGTCAAGTGCCCCAAAATTTGTACTATTGTAACACTACATAAGAAAAAATAATACACACAATAATACCAAAATGCACGAGTAGATCAGACTAATAAAGCAGAAGTTATGCAGGGGACTACATTGAGTCCATATTTGTTCATCTTCATTGTAGATGACAGCAAAAATCTATAAGCAGAAAGCCAGAAAAACTTATTTTGGATACCATAATTTTGAAGAAAAAAAAAATATAAATAAAAAAAACTGTCAACGAATCCCAAGATAACAATACATATTGGAGATCCTCAAGTTAACGGATGGGTTAAGAAAAAGACTGCAAGCTGAAAAACCTAAGGCTAATAAAAAAAGTAAAAAATGTGGAAATAAGGATCAAATCATGAACTTTTACCACATTTTCAAGAAAACTTGATAACTATAGCGTAATTTTTTTAACGAAACCTGAACGTGCTCGCTGCGCTCGCCTTCTAAACGTTCTTTTTCCAAGGTTAGTCTCAGTACAGCCTGCCGATTCTGGAGTTCTAGAGGTCAAAATCAACAAGAAAATGTATTTAGATAAGTTTCGAAAATGGTGAAAAATAGTTCGAAATTTGAAGATGTATCGAAAAATTTCACTTTTCAAAAATTGTCTAAAAAATCTCAAAAAATTCAACGATGTAGGCCCCGACGTACTGATTCCAAAAATACACCAAAAATCAAAAAGTTCCGTTTTAATATCAAATTTTCCAAAATTCCAAAAATTTCGATATTTCAGCGGCCGATTCTGGGAAAAGTGTTGGAAGTATCAAAGAAACGAGGTCGGAAGTGGGTTCTAGAGCTCGAAATCTACAAGAAAATGTGTTTAGTTAAGTTCTGAAAATGGTCAAAAATTTGAAGGGTATTGGAAAAATTTCACTTTTAAAAAAGTCGTCAAAAAATTCTCAAAAAATTCAGGGATGTAGATGTCGACGTGCTGACTCCAAAAATATGACGTTTGTATCTTCACCACGCAACACTTTCAAAATGTTCTGTTTTAAAATCAGATTTTCAAAAAATTCCAAAAATTTTGATATTTCAAAGGCGGATTCTCGAAAAGTTGTTAGACCTATGAAAGAAACGAGCCTGATTTTGGTACTTTTGACATTTTCGCCCATTTTTTAACTATATATTTTCGAAAAGGGCGGGTCGGCGGGGCTAGTACTTGCTAAGATGAGTCTGACTTTGGCAAAATGGGTTACCCTCTTAGAAAATAGAAGACATGTGGTGGGGAGATTGGTATTTGAAAAAGTAAGATTGACTTTGGCACATTTGACATTTACGCCCATTTTTCAATTATTTTCGAAAATTATCCAGAGTCTGGTCAGGTACATGAAATAAGAACTCAATTTTATAACAGAAAGTATATAATAAAAAAATTTACGACTAGCGCTTCTTTTATTTTTTTCACATCCTGGATTCTATTAGTTTCCACTCCCACTCGACAGAAGAACATAATTAGCCCCACCCACCCACCCTGTCTCCTTTTCAGTGATTGATTTTATCCGATCTGAATGAGATTAATGATCTTATACTGAACAGAAATCAAATTAGTCGTTAGAATGAGAAAAGGGCGGGTGGGCGGGGCTAGTAAGATACGACTGATTTTGGCAAATGACAAACCTTCCAAGAAAATAGAGGGCGAGTGGGCGGGGCTAGTACTTGCTAAGATAAGACTGATTTTGGCAAATGACATACCTTCCAAGAAAATAAAGGGCGGGTGGGTGGGGCTTGTACTTGCTAAGCTGAGACTGATTTTGGCACTTTTGACATTTTCGCCTATTTTTCAACTATTTTCAAAAATTATCCAAAGTCTGGTCAGGTAGAGGAAATAAAAAATTAATTTTATAGCAAATAATAATCTATAACAAAAGAATTTACGATTAGCGCTTTTTTTATTTTTTTCACATCCAAGATTCTATTAGTTTCCACTCCCACTCGACAGAAGAACATAATTAGCCCCGCCCACCCACCCTGTCTTCTTTTCAGTGATTTATTTTATCCGATTTGAATGAAATTAATGATCTTATACTGAACAGAAATAAAATTAGTCGTCAGAATGAGAAAAGGGCGGGTGGGCGGGGCTAGTACTTGCTAAGATAAGACTGAGTTTGGCAAATGACATACCTTCCAAGAAAATAAGGGGCGGGTGGGTGGGGCTTGCAGTTGCTAAGATGAGAATGATTTTGGCACATTTGACATTTTCGCTAATTTTTCAACTATTTTCAAAAATTATCCAAAGTCTGGTCAGGTACAGGAAATAAAAAATAAATTTTATAGCAAATAATAATCTATAACAAAAGAATTTACGATTAGCGCTTTTTTAATTTTTTTCTCGTCCTAGATTCTATTATTTTCCACTCCCACTCGACAGAAGAACATAATTAGCCCCGCCCACCCACCCTGTCTCCTTTTTAGTGACTGATTTTATCCGGTCTGAATGAAATCAATGATCTTATACTGAACAGAAATAAAATTAGTCGTCAGGATGAGAAGAGGGCGGGTGGGCGGGGCTAATACTTGCTAAGACAAGACTGATTTTGGCAAATGACATAGCTTCCAAAAAAATAGGGGCGGGTGGGCGGGGCTAGTACTTGCTAAGATGAGACTGATTTTGGCACTTTTGTAATTTTCGCGCATTTTTCAACTATTTTCAAAGATTATCCAAAGTCTGGTCAGGTAGAGGAAATAAAAAATAAATTTTATAGCAAATAATAATCTATAACAAAAGAATTTACGACTAGCGTTTTTTTTATTTTTTTCACATCCTAGATTCTATTAGTTTCCACTCCCACTCGACAGAAGAACATAATTAGCCCCGGCCACCCACCCTGTCTCCTTTTTAGTGACTGATTTTATCCGGTCTGAATGAAATCAATGATCTTATATTGAACAGAAACAAAATTAGTCGTCAGAATGAGAAGAGGGCGGGTGGGCAGGGCTAATACTTGCCAAGACAAGACTAATTTTGGCAAATGACATAGCTTCCAAGAAAATAGGGGTGGGTGGGCGGGGCTAGTACTTGCTAAGATGAGACTGATTTTGGCACTTTTGACATTTTCGCTCATTTTTCAACTATTTTCAAAAATTATCCGAAGTCTGGTCAGGTAAAGGAAATAAAAAATAAATTTTATAGCAAATAATAATCTATAACAAAAGAATTTACGATTAGCGCTTTTTTAAATTTTTTCTCATCCTAGATTCTATTAGTTTCCACTCCCTCTCGACAGAAGAACATAATTAGCCCCGCCCACCCACCCTGTCTATTTTTCAGTGATTTATTTTATCAGATCCGAATGAAATTAATGATCTTAAAAGAGAATTAGTAAAGTTGTTTCGGTTCAATTATAATAATAATGTTATATTTTTTAGCTTCTCAGGAACACTGACGAAAATTTTTAATATCATTGGTATGTACAATGTGTTGGATGAAGTGTTTACATATTTTTCTTTCGTGACTTATTTGTAATGCTAATGTAATACATTTGAATCATAAACAACTATCATTTATATCAAAAAGAAAAAAAATAATACAAATTTTATGCGGTCGAAATTAGAGCCATCTACCATAACGTGCCAATACTAAATAATTGATGACAGATGTAGTTCAATGTCGAGATCTATCTCACTTGGTGGTTGTCTGGAATAACTTCACATATTTCAGGTTTATTTAGGCAACATTCGACAATGGTGGTAAATGCAAAAATTTCTAGGTTAAGTAATGATTTTAATTCACATAACTTCATCGAATTATCGCAGAAAAAAGTCAAATTATTGTATCTAAATGTCTACATTTAAATTTACCGCCTCCATACGAAGCTGGAGCAACTACGGAAACGCCCGACTCAGCACGAGCATCAATAATTTGCAGTAATCTTGATTTGATTTAATTATTCGCACTAATGTCGCCTAAATTTTGTGTACAATTCATATAAACCTAAAATTATTCTAGAAAAGGTGTCAGTAAAGTTAATCGTGACATGACGTTTCAGCGCCCTCTTACAACCGGTAGCTCAACCTCTCCCTGTCACCCACCTTCCTGTAACTCCCATTTCCATCTCCCCAACCACCCATCATCCTCCAAACCGCCGCAAACAGCCCAGATGTTTTGTCGCTGCATTAGTCAAAACACAAATGGAGCTCGCGTGGAGGGAGTGTTCGGACGTCTCATCCTAACCTCTCCGTTCGAAGTTTCGATCGTCGTTGTCGCATCATCAAGAATCGGTGCGTTCGAGCGGCGTCAGTGAAGCAGTGTTTTCCGAGAGTTCCCGCCGCGAAAAGCGAAAGTTACAATGGTTACGAGTTTGTAAGTGTTACGATGAATTCAAGGGCGCAGTTACAACCGTTCCTCAACAACTCCCTGGCCATCCGACAGGAGATCCAGCGCTTCGAGAGTGTGCATCCTTCCATCTATGCCATCTACGATCTGATCGACCTCATCCCAGATGGGTTGGTGGCCCAGCAGATTCGGGACCATGTCGTGTGCATTGAAGGTGAGTTGGTGTTAGAATGGGGCTTCTACCTGGAAACAGGTATCGGTGTTTGGAGGAAGACGCACTAGGTGTTGTAACGGTAAACGCATACTTGTTGCGGAGTGCCAGACCGAAAGAAGCCACAAAAGAACGCGGTTTGTGTGGTCATTGTGGAGGCTAAACTGGAACAAGAGGATAGTTGGGTTATGAGGTGTCTTATTACAGTGGAATTAGATCGAGCGAACGGTGTGTCGGTCTAAGAGTGATTTTACTGTAATCACTACCACCACGAACTGTGGTAACTATTTTCTAAATTTGTTCATTTATACCAAACACTTGTATATTTATTATACAAAACAAAAAATCTGACAAAGAAACATTCTAAAACAAGAAATCGATGAATTGATCTAATTGTGAGTATTTAGTTGACTAAATTGTGAAATGAGTGGTAGAATTTTTTAGTAGGAATTCGCCCCCCAGCGCCCCCGCGGTTTCACAGCTCATGGGTTTGATTGGTCTTTTGTTAACAAAAAATTACGTCTTATTGTTGACGTAATGGCAACGATGAGTTAAACTACCAATTCAAGAACTTGTAGGATAATGAATGATAAGAATACAAATTCGTTATAATTGGTGACTCAAAACTAGTTACAAAGTTTATAAAGTTACTAAAACCTAATTATTTAATAATGACGTAATCGATTTTTTGGTGTGCATAAAAAGTATGCACAAAATGAAATGTCGATTTTATAACGTTACCGTTTTGCCGCTATTTTACGGTAATTAAGTAAACATTATTTGGAAATAGTGGAAATAATTGCTCTAACAAGTTCCAAATCAATTAAGATTTTCCTAATGGGATTTTTGCACTATGTCATCAACTTTTTCGTGGGGATGAATATGTCAGGTTTGATACGTACAGGGTGAACCAGCTAAAAGGGGACACCTCGAATAACGTTTTTATTTATATTAGTCTCAAAATGCTTTAAGAAAATATTGTTTTACAAAAGAAATGAATATTGCACTTCGCAGAGTATTTTTTCTTAATTTTTGCAGATAAATAAAAAAATTCACTCACCCTGTACAGTATAATGTTAATAAGAATATCATTGATTCACTCATTAATGTTTTTAAATATCCTGTATAAATAAATAAAAATGAGGTTACTTTTACTTCCATAGATGGCTCTGTTGGCGGTTGTTGTCTGATCATCCCCACCAACCTCTTTGGCTGTCACAAATGTTTCTACATCCATGTCAGGATTATCTAAAAAATATTTAAACCATAATCGCAATCGGGACCAGCATACGTACATTTTTTTACGACATATTTTTTTTACGAATACTTTGTCTAAGACGAGCTTGTTGCATAGACGAACAATATTTTTTTGTTATTAAACCAGGACCGTTTTAACCACAATATATTTACTTATCCCCTCTAAAAAATTCATGACGTCACCTCAAAATTTTGCTGAGTAAATCCTATCTAATATGTACAAAATATGATGAGTCTCTTCTTGTAATTTATCATCCCATTCATATTTTCTGGATTCGGATATATAGGGTTACTAAAAAAATTTAATGAATGCGCAAATTTATTTTATTAATTTAATCAGGAACTGCAAAACCGAATGGTTTGAAATTTTGGAAATGTTTTAAATTTATCATAAGCATGGTAAATTTTTGATCAAAATATATTTGCTCATCCCTCCTAAAAAATGGATGACGCCACCCCAAAAGTTTGCCGAATAATCCTATTTAAAATGTACAAAATATGATGAGTCTCTTGTTGTAATTTATCATTCCATTCATATTTTTTGGATTCGGATATACAGGGTGACTCAAAAAATTTAATGAATGAGCAAATTTATTTTATTGATTTAATCAGGAACTACAAAACCGAATACTTTCAATTCTAATGTGAAAAAAAAACATAATAGGCATGCAGTCGTCACGTTTCCGATAGCGAGGGAAGTACTGTCTAAACTCTTTGGACCGATTTTTTTGATTTTCCCATTTCTCAATTTTTCAATGTTTCAGTTTGGGATATTTTCACTGTTTCGATTCTTTAATTTTCCTTCCATTTTTAGGTTTTTCAATACTTCAGCTTTGGAATTTTGCAATATTTCGTTTCTTCAATTTTTCAAATTTTTGATATTGTGTTTTCTCGGTTTTTAAATTTTTCGATATTTTAATTTTTCAGTTTTTAAAGTTTTAGGTTTTTAGATTTCTCACTATCTCGACTTTTCGATTTTTCAGTTCCATGATTTTTCAATTTGTCGAATTTTAGATTTTTTGTTTTCTTTGATGTTTTGAGTTCTCGATCATTCGATTTTCTGAGTTTTCAGGCTTAGATTTTTTTTGTTGTTCAATTCTTGGATTTTTTAAATTTGTGTTTTTTAAATTTTCCTATTTAGCAACTTACTGGGATTTCAATGTTTCGATTTTTTGATTGTTCAATTTCTCGATTTTTTGAATGTTTAGTTTTTGATACGATTTTTTTTTCAAAAATTTTCAGTTTTTCAATTTATTAACTTTACGATACCTCAGTTTTGCTCGATTTCGATTTCTCAATTTTTCGATGTTTCAGTTTTACGGTTTTTAAATTTTTTTATTTTTCAGTTTTCAATTTTTGACGTTTCAAAATTTTTCGATTTCTCAATTTTTCGATTAACTGATTATTTGATTTTCCCATTTCTCTATTTCTCGATTTTTCAATTCTTCCTTTAATTGTGATTTTTCAATTTTTCGATTTCTGAATTTTTCGATGTTTCAGTTTTGGATTTTTTCACTTTTCCGATTCTTCAATTTTCCTTCCATTTTTAGTTTTTCAGTATTTTAGTTCTGCGATTTTGCAATGTTTCGGTTCTTCAATTTTTCCATTTTTTGATGTTTCGATTTCTCGGTTTTTAAATTTTTCGATATTTTAATTTTTCAGTTTTTAAAGTTTTAGGTTTTTAGATTTCTCACTATCTCGACTTTTCGATTTTTCAGTTCCATGATTTTTCAATTTGTCGAATTTTTAAATTTTAGATTTTTTGTTTTATTTCATGTTTTGAGTTCTCGATCATTCGATTTTCTGAGTTTTCAAGCTTAGATTTTTTTTGTTGCTCAATTCTTGGATTTTTAAAATATGTATTTGTTTTTTAAGTTTTCCTACTTATCAACTTACTGGGATTTCAATGTTTTGATTTTTTGATTGTTCAATTTCTCGATTTTTTGAATGTTTAGTTTTTGATACGATTTTTTTTTCAAAAATTTTCAGTTTTTCAATTTATTAACTTTACGATACCTCAGTTTTGCTCGATTTCGATTTCTCAATTTTTCGACATATGTATGTATTACTGTTGGGATATTTCAATTTATCGATTCTTCGATTTCTCGATTCTTCATATTTTCGGTTTGTCGAATTTCTTCATTTTTTCGATTTCTCAATTTTCCGATGTTTCAGTTTTACGATTTTTAATTTTTTTTATTTTTCAGTTTTCAATTTTTGACGTTTCTAAATTTTTGGTTTTCTCAATTTTTCGATTAAGTGATTTTTTTATTTTCCCATTTCTCTGTTTCTCGATTTTTCAATTCTTCCTTCAATTGTGATTTTTCAATTTTTCGATTTCTGAATTTTTCAATGTTTCAGTTTTGGATTTTTTCACTTTTCCGATTCTTCAATTTTCTTTCGATATTTCAGTTTTTCAAGATTTCAGTGTTGAATTTTTTCACTTTTTCTTTTTTTCAATTTTCTTTCCATTTTTCAGTTTTTCAGTATTTCAGTTCTGCGATTTTAGCACTTTTGACATTTTCGCCCATTTTTCAACTGTTTTCGAAAAGGGCGGGTGGGCGCGGCTAGTACCTGCTGAGATAAGACTGATTTTGGCAAATGACATACCTTCTAAGAAAATAAAGGGCGGGTGGGTGGGGCTAGTTCTTGCTAAGATGAGTCTGACTTTGGCAAAATGGCATACCTTCCAAGAAAATAGAGGGCGGGTGGGTGGGGCTAGTACTTGCTAAGATAAGACTGATTTTGGCAAATGACATACCTTCCAAGAAAATAAAGGGCGGGTGGGTGGGGCTTGTACTTGCTAAGATGAGACTGATTTTGGCACTTTTGACATGTTCGCTCATTTTTCAACTATTTACAAAAATTATCCGAAGTCCGGTCAGGTAGAGGAAATAAAAAATAAATTTTATAGCAAATAATAATCTATAACAAAATAATTTACGATTAGTGCTTTTTTTATTTTTTTCACATCCTAGATTCTATTATTTTCCACTCCCACTCGATAGAAGAACATAATTAGCCCCGCCCACCCACCCTGTCTCCTTTTCGGTGACTGATTTTATTCGGTCTGAATGAAGTTAATGATCTTATACTGAAGAGAAATAAAATTAGTCCTCAGAATGGGAAGAAGGCGGGTGGGCGGGGCTAATACTTGCTAAGACAAGACTGATTTTGGCAAATGACATGGCTTCCAAGAAAATAGGGGCGGGTGGGCGGGGCTAGTATTTGCTAAGATAAGACTGATTTTGGCAAATGACATACCTTCCAAGAAAATAAAGGGCGGGTGGGTGGGGCTTGTACTTGCTAAGATGAGACTGATTTTGTCACTTTTGACATTTTCGCTCATTTTTCAACTATTTACAAAAATTATCCAAAGTCTGGTCAGGTAGAGGAAATAAAAAATAAATTTTATAGCAAATAATAATCTATAACAAAAGAATTTACGATTAGCGCTTTTTTTTTTTTCTCATCCTAGATTCTATTAATTTCCACTCCCACTCGACAGAAGAACATAATTAGCCCCACCCACCCACCCTGTCTCCTTTTCAGTGACTGATTTTATCCGGTCTGAATGAAATCAATGGTCTTATACTAAACAGAAATAAAATTAGTCGTCAGAATGAGAAGAGGACGGGTGGGCGGGGCTAATACTTGCTAAGACAAGACTGATTTTGGCAAATGACATAGCTTCCAAGAAAAGAGAGGGCGGGTGGGCGGGGCTAGTACTTGCTAAGATAAGACTGATTTTGGCAAATGACGTAGCTTCCAAGAAAATAAAGGACTTTTGACATTTTCGCTCATTTTTCAACTATTTACAAAAATTATCCAAAGTCTGGTCAGGTAGAGGAAATAAAAAATAAATTTTATAGCAAGTAATAATCTATAACAAAAGAATTTACGATTAGCGCTTTTTTTATTTTTCCTATTTATCAATTTACTGGGATTTCAATGTTTTGATTTTTTGATTGTTCAATTTCTCGATTTTTTGAATGTTTAGTTTTTGATACGATTTTTTTTTTCAAAAATTTTAAGTTTTTCATTTTATTAACTTTACGATACCTCAGTTTTGCTCGATTTCGATTTCTCAATTTTTCGACATATGTATTACTGTTGGGATTTTTCAATTTATCGATTCTTCGATTTCTCGATTCTTCATATTTTCGGTTTGTCGAATTTCTTCATTTTTCGATTTCTCAATTTTCCGATTAACTGATTTTTTGATTTTCCCATTTCTCTATTTCTCGATTTTTCAATTCTTTCTTCATTTGTGATTTTCCAACTTTTCGATTTCTGAATTTTTCAATGTTTCAGTTTTGGATTTTTTCACTTTTTCGATTTTTCAATTTTCTTTCCATTTTTCAGTGTTTCAAGATTTCAGTTTTGAATTTTTTCACTTTTTCGATTTTTCAATTTTCCTTCCATTTTAGATGTTTCGATTTCTCGGTTTTTTAATTTTTTAATTTTTAAGTTTTAGATTTTCCGTTAATTTTTTTGTTTTCCTTGATGTTTTGATTTGTCGATTATTCGATTTTTCAAGTTCTCGGTTTAGATTTTTTTGGTTTTCCAATTCTTCGATTTTTAAATTGTTTAATTTTTAGATTGTTCATTTTCTCGCTTTTTAGATTTTTCAATTTTTCGGTTGACAGATTTTTTTTTCATTTAAAATGTTTCAATTGTTCAATTATTAACTTTTCGATTTTTCAATTTTGGTCTAATTTGATTTCTTAATTTTTTGATTTTTTGACTGTTGATGTTTTGATTTCTCGATCTTTCAGTTTTTGATCATTCCGATGTTTCGATTTTTCGACTTTTTGGCTTTTCGAGTGTTCAATTTTTTGACTTTTGAATTTTAGATTTTTGTTTTTTTTTTTATTTTTTTGGTGTTTCGATTTCCCAATTCTTCAATTTTTCGATATTTTAATTTTTCAATTTTTCGAATTTTTAAATGTTTGATTTTTCTTTTCTTTTATTTCTCAGTTTTTGGATTTTTTAAATTTTACATTTTTCGATTTTACTATTTTTTGATGCTTGGATTTGTCAATTTTTCAAGTTTTCAATACTCAATTTTTTAGGATTTGAATATTGAGAACTTTTCAATTTCTGAATTTTCAATTTTCAGATATTTTAATTGTTTGATTTTTTAATGTTTCGATTTTTGGGTTTATTGATTTTTCGATTTTTAAAGCTTTAGATTTTTCAATTTGCCCCTTTTGCGGGAGTATTATTTGTTGTGCTGCACTTGACGGGCGAGGGGTATATTTGGAATAATTTATTAAGGTGCCTTGGCATCAAGACCGCCAAAGCCACAAATTTCCAAACGTTTTTACTTTGTTATTTTAATAGATGAAAAAAATATGGCAACTGTTTCCGATACAGTTTTTTACCCACTACCCCGCTATTCTTATATTTTTGAAAAAACAGTTTTCGTTATTTAAAAAAATGAAAAAAACGTTTAAAACTTAAAACGAAATATTATCGCTAATGTTGACTGTTTTAAAAATTTCAAAAAACCATTAAATAGAATATATTTTACACTAGCCCGCTATTATTTTCGTTTCCGTTCAATTCATCAATTTTTTGTGTAAATTATAAATTAAAAAAAGTAAATTATGCAACCATAAATACAATTTTAACCAATCTCACAAAGACGGAGACAAGTTGCTATTCCGACACGGGACTTCCAAGAACGGATTAGCAGGGGTAGCTTATTGAGCTGATAAGACCGGCAGGTACGGATACATCGTATATAAATAACCTCATTGCAAAATGGTTTTCATTTCTTACTTGCCAAGTGAAGAGAGTGTTTCATTTTAAAAATAATGGGTGTACACAGTAAAAAATCAAAAACTGTTGGTGTCAGAAGAAAAAGCAGAAAACAGATGATGAAACATGTCCATGCTAGAAGGAGGTAAGCTCTTTTTATACTTATAATAAATTAATAGTTGTTAAGACTCGGTTTGTAGAAAGCGAATTAAAGTTAATTCGCGATTAACTTTTAATAAAGATCCGTTGCTAGGCAACGTGCATGTTTTAGCCAATTACGGGTTCACATTCTACATTTTAATCCTCGGTTAAATTAATCGACGATATTTATTAGTTCGCTTTGTATAAACCGGCCTACTTAAATGATTTAGATTTATTTGATCATAGATCTGTTAATGAAAAAATGTAGTTCTACACTGATATTGATATTGATATCAATACATTGATATCTTTAATGTTCAATATAAATCATTTCTAATTACGGTTCTTTTAATTTAATGTAAGAAGTATATATCACCAGGTACTGAACTGCAGGTAGTTCGGATAAACGTATTATTAGTAAACAGACCTATCATGAGGATTAGTTTGTCCTAATAGCAATGAACAATAGGCGCAACCCTTAGTACCTGGAAAGCTTCTTACAGAGATTATAGCTTCTGTTATTATTCATTTCTATTACTTTAAAGTTAGTTTAACTGCTCAAGCGCTTAGTTTTACTGCACCAGCAGAAAGCTGCAATAATTCAATAAACCGTCACAAAAGAAACATTTATTTGTAAATTGTTACAAATTAATATTTGGTGTTTTTTTATAGAGCAGCCGAAATCACCAATCAAGATGAATATTTGGAAAATGAACTAGCTCAGGAAAGTAATGAGGAATTTCCGGCATTGGAAGTGGAGAAAGATATTTCTTTTCCAAAAGAAAACATAATAATTGAAGGGCGACGAATGGTGGATATACAACATTTGTGGAAATCTCTACAATCGCTGAAACATGTCGGTTTTGGTTGCGACTTCTACGACATCGAAATTGTTGGAGAAAAACGTCAAGGTCTAGCAAGCACGTTTTTTACCAAATGTCGTGTGTGCAATTTCACTAGTAACTTCACTACCAATGATGAAAGTGACAAAGAAATAGACATAAATAAGAGTGTTATAGTAGGTGCATATGCCTCTGGAATAGGTTTTTCACAATTGTGTGATTTATTTGGGGCCATGAATTTTCCGAAAATGTCACATCACACATATAAGAAATTTGAAGAGAAAATTCAGGATGTTACGAGAATAGTAGCGGAACAAAATTTTTTAGAAGCTGGAAAAGAAGAAGCAAAATTAGCTGTCGAAGCTGGAGACGCTGATGACGACGGACTTCCTATTATTACAGTAATTGTAGATGGTGCTTGGTGCAAAAGATCATACAAGTCAAATTACAACGCTCTGTCTGGAGTTGCTTGTATTATAGGGGCTCGTACGAAAAAAATTTTATATGTCGGCGTAAAAAATAAATACTGTTTTACATGTGACAGAACCAAGTCACGTCTATCAGCTCCAAACCATCGATGTTTTAAGAATTGGTCTGGTACAGCAACATCTATGGAGTCAGAAATCATTTTAGAAGGATTCCAATGTTCCCTTGCAACACATGGAATAAAATATGGTAGAATTATTGGCGACGGGGACAGCAGTGTCTACAAAAAGATTCGTGATAGTAAACCATATGGACCACATTTTTTTATTGAAAAAATCGAATGCAGGAACCATATCCTAAGAAATTACTGTAACAAGCTGCGTGAACTATTTAAGTCTGCAAAGATTGACATGAAACTTCGTCTTTTTTTGCAAAGTAGTATACTACGACTGCGTACTGCCATTGTTTCTGCGCTTCGGTATAGAAAAAATGAAAATGGACCATCATATACACAAATTGAAAATTTAAGGAGTGACATAATAAATGGCCCAAAACATGTCATGGGACATCATGACGGTTGTAAAGATAAATACTTCTGCAACGGCCAAAAACCAGGAGAAGTCGATTTATACGAACAATTTAGAAAATGTGGAGTTTTTGAGGAATTTAATAAAGCTCTTGCTCGTGTTGCCAATAATGCAAGTAGTTTACTTCACGATGTTGACAACAATTTAGCCGAAAATTTTAACAGCATAGTTAATAAATTTGTTGGAGGAAAGCGCATAAATTTTTCACTTTCAGGAAGCTATGAAACCCGGTGTTATGCAGCTGCACTAGAGTTTAATAAAAAATCATTTATTTCATCTGTTGAGAGATATTTCAATAAGTCTGGAAAACTTGGAAAATATACGTCAAGTCATTGTGACAAAAAAATCGTTACAATTCCTAGAAGGCCAAGAACCAAAAATAAAACATTCCACTCTGAGGATAATGATTACGGAAGTAATGCTTACGAGACATTTGAAGACAAAAGTACCGAGGAATTGGAATTATTGAAGCAAGGATTTTTGGAAGGACTGGACAAAAGCGATTTAGACTTTGTAGAGGAAAATACACGAGGACAACGACTAAATCCGTTATGGATGAAGGAAAGATCAGTTCGTCTGACTGCAAGCTACTTTGGACAAGTGTGCAAAATGAGACCTACAACTTCTACTGCCAATTTAGTGAAAAACATTTTGTATGCCAGACCTTCAAATACTGCTCCGATTTTACATGGAATTATTAACGAAGAAAAAGCTATTGCTGCGTTTGAGAAAAAATGCTCTCTAAAAGTTGAACCCTGCGGTTTATTTATAGATCAAAATGAAAGATTTTTGGCTTCTTCACCAGATGGAATTATTGGGAACGACGGAATAATGGAAGTGAAATGCCCTTATTCAGCCCGCGACTACAGTGTAAAACAGGCTGTTAGCAAAAAAATTATTTCTTACTGCACAATTGATAAATTTAACAAAATAAAATTAAAAACAAATCACAGGTATTATTTCCAAGTACAAGGTCAGTTGCACATAACTGGACGAAATATATGCTATTTTGTAATATATACGAATAAAGATGTGCACTGGCAAATAATAAAAAGAAATGATACTTTTTGGCAAAATTTTATGGCGGTGCCGTTACAACGATTTTATATGTCAGCACTGCTTCCTGAAATTTTAGACTCGCGAAAAAGAAGAAATTTGCCGCTGCGAGCAATTAAATCCTCGGATTTATAAAAAAGTGTGCGAAGTAAAATTGTATATAGTCTAAATATGTATATTTTTTTAATTTGCCTAATTTTTAAATAAAATGTTAATGTGTGTTTCAATAGATTCCTTTAGCCCGATTTGAGTATGTATAAGTATATTTATTGAAAATCAAAGAATTGCAGTAATTTGGTATGCGAAATTCGGCACAGACAAATTTCTGAGAAGCCTTATCTCAAATCTACTTACAAACCCTCCCACTGAACATAATCCGTAATCCGCAAGCGAAAAGATGCAGGTAAAAGCATAAAGTATAGAGGGTTGCAGTATCCATAGTACAAATTAGTAACACTCGAGTGCATTTCTGATCTGACTGCCAAGGCACCTTAACATCTTATCTTAACAAGTAATAGTGTCGTTGAATAGAGTAATAAGTAGTAACAACATCAAACCAATTTTTTTGTTAAAGACGTCAGCTTTCTTTGTTGAATGAACAAACAAGTTTTAGGGATTAATTTTCTGTAATCTCTAAATCAATGTAATTACCGTACCAGAATCAAGAAGTTTATCATGTAATCTCTAAAGTAGTCTGCAGGCTGGTTTATAAAGGAATTAAATATTTAATTCCAATTAAATCTCAGTGCGCGTTTAATCTCTGAATCTAAAAATTCGGTTGGTCGAATTTGTTCACGTAATGGATTAATTGCGTGATTAAATTAACGTTACTAAGTGCTTCTCTAAACCGTAAAATACGTAAAATTTTAAATAGGGACCCGAGTGGTTTCAAACGAATTGACTTAAAATTTAACGAACTATTATTTGTTGACATTTGGAGATTCGTTTCCACGGGTGACCGTCCGAGGGCGCCACTTGTAACATCGCATTAGTAGCGTCAACATGTATACAATTTGCTTCCATATAGGAGTGATGAGTAACAAAAACCTAAACAAACAATGAGAAGCAACTGGTAATAATTCATTTAACCGCAAAATGCGCGTCAGAGCGATGTTGTGAATAACAAACGTTTAACAAACACACCGGCGACTCCGAATTCGGTCCACCACAATTATAAAAAAAAAACTACGAAAAAAAAACGGCGCCATGTACATATGTTAAAACTCGCAAAGCAACCAAATTGCTCGTAATCAATACTTTGCAGGATTTTCGCTGATCCTAAACTGAAATAGCCGCTCGTATGTGCACAGATTTAGCGAATTGTTGTCATATGTTGAGTACTCAATTTCGAATTGTTTTAAGCTGACGACTATCCAGAGCTTCGTCAGTGTTTCAAATAACAAAGCCCGACTATCCAGTTTCAGTGCACGCGTTATTGAAAGTACACATGTAGCAGGTAATTCGCGATAATGTGACCGAAGTCGCTTTGTGTTAGTGATGGGAGAATACTAGCAACCCGGTTTTATAAAGGGAAGCCGTGCGGTGTCGGCATTGAAGTTTTACAAGGCATGGTATTGATGCCGTGACGGAAATTGTCACAAAGCATTGTTTGCGGTAGAGTGTGGAAAGGCGTGTTAATAAGAAATGATGGGATAATTTTTGACGCATGCTGACGAAACGAAAGCTCACACGACCCCGAAAAGCTCGATCGAAGGTGTTGAAAGAATTCTACTATTAAGCACGTACAGATGCATTATTTGTCTTAAAAGAAAATGTAATTGATTTTGTCTTAATTAAGCTACAATGGAACAATTGAATATAGGCGGGCGCAACGTTACTGTATTTTCGTTCTTGATTTTATTGTAAGTTCTACAGTTTATTAAAATTCAGCCTTTCATATTCAAATGGGGTAAGTTTTTACGTCTTGAACACATATTTAGAAAAGTTTACAACGCCTTCGTTTTGTCGACCCACCTTAAGTGACAGCTGGTGCGGGAAAAATCGAACTATATGAATATTGAACGTTGTACCATGCATGGACCGACAGGATGCCGACAACGTAAGTGGGAATGTCTACAGAAAGCTAAAATTTAAGCTGTTTTTAGTACAAGTTTTAAAAATTGTTCAAGGTTTTTTTGACAGAACTTCCCTCGCCCCGCAAATTCCCAGGGGACGCGATGAAATATATTTGAAACTAAAGGAGAAAAATGAAACATCGAAATATCGATGAATCGACAAATTGAGAAATCAAAAAATCCAAACATTTGAAAGTCAAAAAATTGAATAATCGAAAAATCACAAATTTTAAAAGCCGAAAAATTAAGAAACCGAAAAATCGAAATCCGAAACATTGATCGAGCAATTGAGATGTTGAAAAATTAAGAAATCTCAAAATTAAAAAATCGGGAAATTGAACAACTGAGAAGTCAAAAAATCGCAACTGAAAAGTCGAAATACCGATAAATCGAGAAATTGAGAAATCAAAAACTTTAAAAATCGAAAAATCAAAACATTTAAAAATCAAACAATGGAATAATCGAAAAATTGAAAAATCGCAAAATTGAAATGTTCAAAAATTAAAAAATCTAAAAATCGAAAACTCGAAAAAGTTTTCAAAATCGAAAACCTAGATGTCAAGAAATCGAACAAAAGATCATGACAAAAATTTGGTAAATGTCAAATTTAAAAAATCGTAAAATTAAAATATCAATGAACTGAAAAATGAAACAATTTAAAATGGAAATATCGAAGAACTGAAAAATTGAAATGTTGAAAAATTAAGAAATCTCAAAAGCGAAAAGTCGAAAAATTTAAAAAATCGAAAACCGAGGCCAAAAAATCGTGAAATAAAAAAAATGGTAAATGTAAAATTAAAAAATCCTAAAACTGAAAAATCAAAAATTTAAAAATAGAAATACATATATAAGAACTGAAAATTAATAAACTGAAGAATCGAAAAGTTGAAAAATCGAAAATTAAAAAATCGGAAAATTGAACAACTGAAAAGTCAAAAAATCGCAAAACCTAAAAGTCGAAATACCCATAAATGGAGAAATTGAGAAATCAAAAACTTTAAAAATCGAAAAATCAAAACATTTAAAAATCAAACAATGGAATCATCGAAAAATTGGAAAATTCGCAAAATTGAAATGTTCAAAAATTAAAAAATCTAAAAATCGAAAAATTGAAAAAGTTTTAAAAATCGAAAACCGAGATTTCAAAAATCGAACAAAAAGTCATTACAAAAAAATTGGTAAATGTCAAATTTAAAAAATCAATGAACTGAAAAATGAAACAATTTAAAATGGAAATATCGAAGAACTGAAAAATTGAAATGTTGAAAAATTAAGAAATCTCAAAAGCGAAAAGTCGAAAAATTTAAAAAATCGAAAACCGAGGCCAAAAAATCGTGAAATAAAAAAAATGGTAAATGTAAAACTAAAAAAAATCCTAAAACTGAAAAATCAAAAATTTAAAAATAGAAATACATATATAAGAACTGAAAATTAATAAATTGAAAAATCCAAAAGTTGAAAAATCGAAAATTAAAAAATCGGGAAATTGAACAACTGAAAAGTCAAAAAATCGCAAAACCGAAAAGTCGAAATACCGATAAATCGAGAAATTGAGAAATCAAAAATTTTAAAAATCGAAAAATTAAACAATGGAATTCGAAAAATTGAAAAATTTGCAAAATTGAAATGTTCAAAAATTAAAAAATCTAAAAATCGAAAACTCGAAAAATTTTAAAAATCGAAAACCGAGATGTCAAGAAATCGAACAAAAAGTCATGACAAAAAAATTGGTAAATGTCAAATGTAAAAAATCAATAAACTGAAAAATGAAACAATTTAAAATGGAAATATCGAAGAACTGAAAAATCAAAAAATTGAAAAATTAAAATATCGAAACATTGAAGAAACGAAAAGATGAAGAATTAAGAAATCGCAATATCGAAAAATCGAAAATTTAAAAACCTAGAAATTAAAGAAAGTAAAAAAATCGAAGAACCGAGAAATTGAAAAATTCAGAATTAAAAAAAATCGAAAAATTGAAAAATCAGAAAATTGAAGAATCGAAAAACTGAAAAATTAAGAATGTGAAAACTTGCACAACTGAAATGACCAACAATTGAAAAATTGAAAAAACAACATCGAAAATTTAGAAAACCGAAAAGACAAAAAACCAAGAAATCAAAAAATCGATAAACTGAAACATCAAAACATCAAAAATTCAAAAAATCTAAAAATCTCAAAATTGAAAAATCGTAAAGTTAAAAATTGAAAAATTTAAGATAAAAAAAAACAAAATCGATAAGTCGAGAAAATGAAAAATCGATAAGCCGAAAGATAAAAAAATCGAAAAACTGTGAAATCTAAATATCCAAAATAAAAAAAATCGAAAAATTGAAAACGTGAAATGACCAAAAACACTGAACAATTGAAAACCCGAAAAGTCAAAAAAGCAAGATTAAATTGATACATCAAAAGATCGAGAAATTGAAAAGTCAAAAAATCAAAAATTGAGGAATTGAAAAAGTCCAAAATTGAAAAATCATAAAGTTAAAAACTCAAAAAATCGAAAAATTTAAGTTAAAAAAGAAAATTGATTGGTCGAGAAATTAAAAAATCGAAAAATTGAGAAACTGAGAAATTCCAAAATTGAAATGACTAAAAATTGAGAAATCGAAAACTTGAAAAATCGGAACATCGAAAAATTGGAAAACCAAGAAATGAAAAAATTGATGAACTGATACATCAAAAGATCGAGAAATCGAAAAAGGTCAAAATTGAAAAATCGTAAAGTTAAAAATTGAAAAAATTGAAAAATTAAAAAAAAAAAAAAAGAAAATCGTAAGTCAAAACATTGAAAAATTGCAAAACCGAGAAATTAAATAAACGAAACATCGAAATATCGATAAACTGAAAAATTGAAGAATCGAAAAAATTAAAGATCCCAAATCTGAAAGGTCTGTAAATTAAGATATCGAAAAATTTTAAATTTGAGAAATCAAATAGTCGAAAAATGGAAAAATTGAAAAATCAAAAAATTGAGGAATTGAAAAACCGAAAAATCGAGAAATTGAAAAGTCGAAAACTAAAATCTATTAAGCGAGAAGTTGAAAATTGAAAAACTAAAAAATCGTAAAACTGAACATCGGAAGATTGAGCAATCGAAAAATGAAAAAATCGGGTAATCCAAAATTTGAGGAGTTGAAACACTGAAATCGAGAAATGGAAAATTTGGAAAATTAAATCTGAAAAACAGAAACTTTGGAAAATTGAGAAATCGAAAATGAAAAAATCGAGAAATCCAAAATTTGGAGAATCGAAAAATTAAAAAATTGAAAAGCCGAAAAATTGGAAAAAAACTGAATTATTGCTAAATTAAGAAATGAAAAATGAATTTAAAAAATCGTAAAGTTAAAAAATCGAAAATCTAAAAATCGAAAAGTTGAAAAATCGAGGTCGAATTATAAACAAATCAAAAACCTGAAAAATCGAGGAATCGAAAAGCCGAAAAAACAAAAAATCAATTAATCGAGAAATAAAAAAAATACAATTTATTAACGTCAAAAATTTGAAAATTGAAAAGTCGACACTGACAAAATCAAGAAAACGAAAATTGGTGAATCGAGAAATTAAAGAATCGAAAAGTTGAAAAATCCCAACATAAAACCGAAAAGTCGAAAAATAAAGGAATCAAAATATTAAAAATTAATATTTTTCCTTTTTTTATTAATACACGTAGTCATCGTTTCACAACAAGAAAGTTAAAACATATTCAAAGTGGTAAGTTTTGTAGGGAAATATGGGTTGTGCAATTACGCTCCGCCCCCTAGTCTGACAACAAATGAAAACTTTATCACAATTGAGGTCAAGGCAGGTATGGGTGGGGCTTAATCTCGCCCACTTGGTTTACGGCGAATAAAAAAAACGCCACAATTGAAATAGGGCGGGTGGGCGGGCTTACATTTTGTCTTTTGTTTTAATGGGTGTAGACTTATTTTCACAACATGAACCATGTTTTAAGTTTCTTCTTGTGAAAAAATGGCTATGTACCGATATTAAGAAAAAAACAAGCCAAAAATTACGCCCCACTCATATCCATCACAAACTCAACTGTGATGAATTTTTCATTCGTTGTTAGACCGAGGGGTGGAGTCTAATTGCAAAATTGATACTTAAAACATAAGTTTTTGATATGAAAAAATACTACGTATATTAAGAAAAAAGGCAAAACATTAGTAAAGCTTTTGCAATTCTTACGACGAATGAAAAAATCATCACGATTAAGACAGGGTGGGTGGGCGGGGCTTATATTTTGCATTTTTTCTTAATATACGTAATCTTCTCGTCACTTTCTTAAAGTTGAATATTATATAGGAATATTTTTGCAGTTTCTACAACCTTCGTTTATGTTCAACTTCTTCCTAGTACTGTTTTGAGCAAACATTTATTACACACCGTTTAAAATTTTTTTTTTTTCGATAGATAAAATCCTTTATTGCTTTGTACACAGATGTTTTGCTTGTATTATCTTGTTTGCCGTTTGAAGTGTTAATTGATGTGATTAGTCCTAATTCCGTATCTTCTTTTCAATACAACATCTGGACTTGCAGTAACTTAAACTGTTATTTATTTTGTTTGATCACAGTTGAAAGCCTACTTTTCAGTTTGTTTTCAAATTGACCTTCACATCGAGTCGAATTTTGAATTAAATTGAGGAGGATTTTTACCAGGGGGTGGTTACAGCAACCCTTTTTGACGAAATACATCTCTTGACTCACTCAAGCGTCAATTAAGCTCCTTTTCCACTCAGAAAACGCAAAAGCGCCACCCACCTCCACCCTTTTATGTAAACGAAGTGGCAACTTTGTCCCTCCAGAAGACAGCCCCTCATAAACCATGCAGTAATAAAAATTCGTTCTGCCCGCCATAAAAATGTAGCAGTAAACCGTTTTTATTGCAAAGGAAAGTTAAAAACACAACAAAAATTTTATTGCTTTGTATGCATCGGAACAGCGAAACGTAAACACCGCTGTGGGGTCGACGAGACGGATAGATAGTCTGGATATTTGGGATCATCAACCAGACTTTCACTATAAAGACCATCCAATCTACCGATGGCTATTTAAACCTTAAAGCTTAATCGAATCGGTCGATTGGCGAGTGAACGTCTGTTCTGTCTCCCCGGAAGGTAAACCAAACTGAAAGTTCGATCAAGAATCCAATCTCCAACTTGTTCGAGGTTTTCATCAAGCAAGAAAATTCGTGCGGTGGTGTTCATTATTTTACGGTCAACAACTTAGTAGAGAAAATTTACAGATTGACCTTTCTTGTGCCGCATCCCACCGCTGCGGGTGCTTCTCATCCGTATAAATTGTAAAAATGCCAATATGAATATCACACCTAAATCGCGTCCCACGTGGAGTTTGTGAACCCACGCGTTCTGGACAGATTTAGGGGATTAAAGTATAATTAAGCCGAAAACGCGAGTCCGAACGGGTTTCCTTTTCTAATAACAAGTCGCAAATTTTCTAGTCTCCATTTATGGACACACCGAAAATGGAGTCAAGAGGGGACTCGATGTCGGCTGCTTCGTCCGACGTATATATACTCGCTTTTCTCGAACAAATTTGCATTGCTTGTTGAATGGAGGATAAGTGGGTGATTATCGGAGTTCGCTTACGCAACGAGACTGTGCTAAGTGGTACGAATGCATTAATTAGTATGTAGGTATATATAGTTGCGACGGATGTTGTAATTGCGACGACGACGAAAATGCCCCAAGTTACAAAAACGAAGCACTGTCACGCGATTGAATACTTCGTCGAAAAATCCGGCTCACACCCATCATTTTTATTTCCAACGCATAGCGGTGACGTCCTTTGAATAATCTCAAGTTCGTTTCTGTTTACGAACGGACGATGTGCGAATACCACGTTGGATAATGGTGTCGTGGTAATGTATTATTAGCTACTGCAATTCGGCATTTGGTTGTTACCCAACAGGAAATTCCTCTTGAATTACGGGTAATTTACCTCCGCTGAAGACAATGCTCGTTGTTCAGAATGCACCTGTCAGATCGGATGGAAGTGCAGCTTGTTTGTTCTACGATGAAAGGCGATTTTTCCAGTGTTCGATTTGTTATTGACTGGGTTTAGTGCAAATAAAACTTTTTTCCCTAGCATAAGCTAAGGAAGTATTGTAATCGAATCCAGTCAACCGCTGGCTATTTTCGTGTTTTCTCGACGTTTCAGGACACGTCCGTCTGTCTGTCTATCTATCTGTCGTCTGTCTGCGTTTTAACTTTAAATTAAATATTTTAAAAATCAGAAAAATTGAAAAACCGAAAAATCGATGTCGAGAAATCCAAAATTGGAAGGATCGTAATATCGCTATATTGAAAAAATTAAAAATCGGGAAATCAGAACATCAAAAAATCGTAAAAACTGAAAAGTGGAAAAATGTAAACTTAAAGAAATCGAAAAACTGAAAAGTGGAAAAATAAAATAAACAAGAAATAGAAAGAAATAGAAAATTTGAAAAATCCCCAAACTGAATTCTGAAAAAAATTGGGAAATCATCGAAATGTTGAAAAATCGAAACATCCAGACATGAAAAGTTCGAGAAGTCGAGGGATCGAAAAATTGAGAATTTGAAATAACCCAAAAAATTGGTCTAAAGAGTTTAGACAGTACTTCCCTCGCTGTCGGAAACTTGACGACTGCATGCCTATTATGTTTTTTTTTTCTCATTACATTTTTGTAGTGGGAATTAAAAAAAAAATTGTGATGTCGTCATCAACATTTTTGCAAGGACACGTATATCAGTTGGGATAGATGTAGTGTAATACTAAGAATAAAATTATTGTGTTCCCAAATTTTCGGGAAAATGAATTGGGTCGTTTTGAATATTGATTTCTTATAATCAATAAAATAACGAAACAATTTACTCACGTATACGGCGCCGGTGTGTAATATCTAGAGAGCGGATTTCTGTCGGGCTAGGCAAGGCCAAACTCGGTACGGCTCGCACGGGATGCGAATTCATTGCCGTTGCGGACTGCACTTCGTTTATTTGAGATTAGAATAACGTTGTTTCGTTGCACTCTGCTGTTAATTCCCGTTCTCATTTACTTAGCCGTTTGATTAAAAAATCGTTAATTATATTTATGGAATCCAGCACGTCCCCCCCTATAATCGTGACGTAGCCCGACAGAAATCCGCTGTCTAGTAATATGAGGGGCAACTGAATATCGTTTATGTATAAACATTCTTAATTTAAGATGACAAGCGTAACAGCATACGTGAGAGCCAAACAGAGAAACTGTAAACAAAACGACCATCGGTTTTATTGCTTCGACTTCCGCTTATTATATAAAACATTGCGTTTTATTTTAATTCTTGACGGTGAAATTCACAATTGGTTGATTATAAACATGTCTATTTCGCATTCGCGGAACCAAGTGACCGCATAAAACAAATGCAGGTCTGTAATTTTAAAGTCGATGTAAATAAGCGTGCTACCCTTATGTTTCAACCGAGTTTTTCCTTTAACAAATTTTGTGTCTACCAAATTGGGTTGGTTGGGGTGTAGTACTAATAATAAGTGTTGGCTTTAATTTAATCAATAAAATAAATTGACTTCATTAATTTTTTTGAACCACCTCTTAAGA
Organism: Zophobas atratus; assembly: GCA_022388445.1. Taxonomy (NCBI): domain Eukaryota; kingdom Metazoa; phylum Arthropoda; class Insecta; order Coleoptera; family Tenebrionidae; genus Zophobas; species Zophobas atratus. Next base: position 7,776,544 of record CM039450.1, read on the forward strand.
AAATCTAAAAAATATGAATGGAATGATAAATCACAAGTACAAACTCATCATATTTTTTGCATTTTAGATAGGATTTATTCAGTAAAATTTAAGGATGACGTCATCAATTTTTTTAGGAGGGATGAACAAATACATTTTGAACAAAAGTTTACCATGCTTATAATAACTTTAAAATATTCCCAAGATTTCAAAGCATTCGGTTTTGTAATTCCTGATTAAATGGATAAAATAAATTCACGCCTTCATTAATTTTTTTGAGTCACCCTGCATATGCAAATCCAAAAATATGAATGGAATGATAAATCACAAGTACAGACTCATCATATTTTGTACATTTTAGATACGATTTATTCGGCAAACTTTTGAGCTGACGTCACCAGTTTTTTGTAGAAGATAACCAAATATATTTTGACTAAAAATTTATTATGCTCTTTATAACCTTACAACATCTGCAAGATTTCAAAGCATTCGGTTTTGTAGTTCCTGATTAAATCAATAAAATAAATTTACGCATTCATTAATTTTTTTGAGTCACCCTGTATATGCAAATCGAAAAAATTTGAATGGAATGATAAATCACAAGAAGAGACTCACCATATTTTGTACATTTTAGATAGCATTTATTCAGCAAAATTTTGTGGTGACATCATGAATTTTTTAGGGGGTACGACCAAATACGTTTTGATCAAAAATTTACCATGCTTATGATAATTTTAAAATATCTTCAAGATTTCGAAGCATTCGGTTTTGTAGTTCCTGAGTAAATCAGTAAAATAAATTTACGCTTTCATTTATTTTCTTGAATCACCCTGTATATGCAAATCCAAAAAATATGAATGGAGTGATAGATCACAAGTACAGACTGATCATATTTTGTACATTTTAGATATGATTTATTCGGCAAATTTTCGAGCTGACGTCATCAAGTTTTTGGAGGGGATAAGCAAATATATTTTGACTAAACATTTATTATGCTCTTTATAACCTTAAAGCATCTGCAAGATGTCAGAGCATTCCGTTTTGTAGTTCCTGATTAAATCAATAAAATATATTTACGCATTCATTAATTTTTTTGAGTCACTCTGTATATGCAAATCCAAAAAATATGAATGGAGTGATAAATGACAAGTACAGGCTCATCATATTTTGTACATTTTAGATATGATTTATTCGGCAAACTTTCGAGCTGACGTCATCAAGTTTTTGGAGGGGATAAGCAAATATATTTTGACTAAACATTTATTATGCTCTTTATGACCTTAAAACATCTGGAAGATTTCAGAGCATTCGGTTTTGTAGTTCCTGATTAAATCAATAAAATATATTTACGCATTCATTAATTTTTTTGAGTCACCCTGTATATGCAAATCCAAAAATATGAATGGAGTGATAGATCACAAGTACAGACTCATCATATTTTGTACATTTTAGATATGATTTATTCCACAAACTTTTGAGCTGACGTCATCAAGTTTTTGGAGGGGATAAGCAAATATTTTTTGACTAAAGATTTATGATGCTCTTTATAGCCTTAAAACATCTGCAACATTTCAAAGCATTCTGGTTAGCAGATTAAAAATTAAATTTCAAAATGTTGTTTTATAATTTTGATTTTTTTTCCAAAAATCTGGACGTTTCGGGTGAAAAGTCGATTCAGAGTTGTAAACTACATGTGTAGGACTATGTTATTTTATACAATTGAAAACCCATTTACTATGTACAATTTTGAAGTGACGTCATCGCTTTAGTGGTGGGGATGATTCGACAAATTTTGGTTAGCGTTTTACCATCTACATGATATTCTTAATATAAGTACAAAATTTCACAACAATCGGTCGAGTACTTTCGGAGATTATCTGTCTAATAAAAATCCGGGACAACAGACGGACAGACGGACAGACGGACGGACAGACGGACAGACGGACAGACGGACGGACAGACGGACAGACGGACAGACAGACGGAAATGGGAGACCTATTTCTTCGTCTTCTAGGGGTCATGAAAGATCGAGAAAACGTAAAAGTAGAGAGTCGGCCGACCGACTCGATTACAATACTTCCTTTGCTTACGCTCGGGAAGTAAAAATTTAAAATTCAATAAATCAAAAATTTGGGAAATTGAGCGTTGAAACATTTAAAAACCCAAAAATTGAAAAATCTAAAACGAAGTGGTCGAAAAATTGAAATATGGAAAAATTGAAACATCAGAAAACTGAAACATCGAATAATCAATAAATAAAAAATCGGGAAATTGACCATTGAAAAATCGGAACATGGAAATCTCGATAAATCGAGAAATCGGTACTCAAAAACTTGAACAATATTGAAATATTTAAAATCCCAAAAATTGAAAAATCGGAAAATCAAAAATTTTAAAAATCAAAAAATTGAAAAATTCCCAAAGTTGAAATGTTAAAAAATAGAGAAATCGAAAATTTGAAAAATCGAAATATTGAAATATCAAAAAAATTTAAAATCGGGGTAAATCGAGACATCAAAAAATCGAAAAATGTAAAATTTAAGAAACCGAAAACTGAACAATAAAATAAATTGAATTCTCGAAAAATTAGGAAATCGAAAAAATCAAATGTCGAGACAGAAAAATTGTAAAATCGAGAAATCGAGAACTTGGAGTGGCCCAAAATTGAAAAATTAACACAATATTAAAAAAATATTTATTCGTCGTAAGAATTGCAGAAACTTTACTGATGTTTCCTTTTTTTTTTTCTTAATATGCGTAGTTATTTTTTCATATCAAAACTTATGTTTTAAGTATCGATTTTGCAATTAGACTCCGCCCCTCAGTCTAACAACGAATGAAAAATTCATCACAGTTGAGTTTGTGATGGATATGGGTGGAACTTCATTTTTGGCTTGTTTTTTTCTTAATGTAGGTACATAGCCATTTTTTCACAACAAGAAACTTAAGACATGGTTAAAATAGTACTTTTTGCAAGGAAACATGGATTTTTCAATTATGGAGCTAAACCTAATTGCAAAATCGATATTTAAACATATTCTAAGGTTCATGTTGTGAAAAGAAGTCCACACCCATTAGAACGAAAGACAAAGTGTAAGCCCGCCCACCCGCCCTATCTCAATTGTAGTGTTTTTTTATTCGCCGTGAACCAGGGGGGCGGAGCTTAATTGCAAAATACTTATTTCTTTACAAGAAATTAAATACATATTTTTGAGTATCGTCCTGTTCTAAGAATACCAAATATATTAAGAAAAAAAGGCAAAATATTAACCCCACCCACCCACCCCATCTCAATTGTAATGACTTTTTTTATTTCGAGAAACTTAAAACACGTTTAAAATGGTAAATTTTTGTAGGGAAATACGGATTTTGCACTTGCGTTTCGCCCCTCGGGTCTGGCAACGAATGAAAAATTCATTACGAGATTAAGCCCCACCCATACCTGCCTTGACCTCAATTGTGATAAAGTTTTCATTTGTTGTCAGACTAAGGGGCGGAGCGTAATTGCAAAATCCATATTTCCCTACAAAACTTATCACTTTGAATATGTTTTCATTTTCTTGTTGTGAAACGTAGATACGTATATTAATAAAAAAAGGAAAAGTATGGCCCGCCCACCCACCCTATCTCAATCGAGATGATTTTTTTTACTTATCGTAAGCCGTGGGACGGGCGGAGCTTAATTGCAAGAATTGTAGAGGAATTTTGCAATTCAGCTCCTCCCTCTTGGCTCACGACGAATAAAAAAAATCATCACAATTGGGATAGGGCGGGTGGGCGAGGCTTATATTTTTGCCCGTTTTGCCTAAATATACGTAGTCGTCTTTTCACAATAAAGACTTAAAACATGTTTAAAATGGTAAATTAGGAAAACGTGGATTTTGCAGTTATGTTTCGCCCCTCGGTCTGGACCTTGAAAAATTGTAAAATCGAAAAATCGGGATATTGGGGTAGCCCAAAATTGAAGAATTAATACAACATTGAAAAAATTAAAATTTTAAAGTAAAAACAAAATCGAAAAACTGGGAAATTGAACAATCGAAAAATCAAACATTGAAATCTCGTTAAACTGGAAAATTACAAAAATTAAAATTTAAGTATTTTAAAAATCAAAAAAATTGAAAAATCTAAAACCAAGAAGTCGAAAAATCGAAAAACCAACAATTGAAAGATCAAACAATCGAAAAATCGATGTCGAGAAATCCAAAATTCGAAGAATTGAAATATTGTTATATTGAAAAAATTAAAAATCGGGAAACCGGAACATCAAAAAATCGTAAAAACTGAAAAGTGGAAAAATAAAATAAACAAGAAATAGAAAGAAATAGAAAACTTGAAAAATCCGCAAACTGAATTCTGAAAAAATTGGGAAATCGAAAAGTTGAAAAATAGAAACATTCCGACATGAAAAGTTCGAGAAGTCGAGGGATCGAAAAATTGAGAATTTGAAATAACCCAAAATCGAAAAATTAACAATTAAAAAATTTAAAACTCAATAAAATCAATAAATCAGAAATTTAGGAAATTGAGCATTGAAACACTTAAAAACCCAAAAATTGAAAAATCGAAAAATCAAAAAATTAAGAAAATGGAAAAATCTAAAACCAAGTAGTCGAAAAATTGAAAGATGGAAAAATTGAAACATTATGAAATTGATACATCGAAATTTCAATAAATCAAAAATCGGGAAATTGACCATTGAAAAAAAAATTAAAAATCAAAAAATTGAAAAATTCCCGAAGTTGAAATGTTGAAAAATAGAGAAATCGAAAATTTGAAACATCGAAATATTGAACTATCAAAAAAATTTCAAATTGGGGTAAATCGAGACATCAAAAAATCGAAAAATGTAAAATTTAAGAAATCGAGAACTGAACAATAAAAAAAACTGAATTCTCGAAAAATTAGGAAATCGAAAATGTAAAATCGAGAAATCGAGAATTTGGAGTGGCTCAAAATTGAAAAATTAACACGGTGTTCAAAAAATTTAAATTTTAAAGTTAAAAAAATCGATAAATCGAAAAATCCGAAAACTCGAAAACCGGCAATTAAACAGTCAAAAAATCGAAACATTGAAATCTCGAGAAATCGAAACATTGGAAAATAGATAAACATGAAAATTGAAAAAAAAAAAATTGAACTATTGAAAATCAAACATATTTTAAAAATCAATAAAATTGAAACATCAGGAAACTGATAAAATCTGAAATCTAAAAATCCAAAAATTAAAGTATTGAAAAATTGAAAAATCGAAATATTTGGCGATGAAAAGTTCGAGAAATCGGTAATTGAAAAATTGAAAAAGACTGAAAAATTCAAACATTTAAAAACCTAAAAATTGAAAAATCAAAATTTTAAAAGTAAAAAAAATTAAAAAACGAAAAATCAAACTCCGAAAAATAGAAAAATGAAAAAATTGAAAAATTAAAAAACCGAAAATTTTAAATAGGTATCGACAAATTGAAAAAACCGGAAATTGAAAAATTCCTAAAATAAAATATTAAATAATTGAGAAATCAAAAATTTGAAAAATCGAGCAATCGAAACATCAAAAAATCGTAAAATTTAAAATTAAAAAAAAAAAGTTAAAACACTGACAAATTGAAAAAATCAGAAATTGAAAAACTCCCAAAACTGAAATAGTGAAAAATTAAGAAATCGAAAAATCGAAAAGCCGATTTTTTTCTTAAATTGTAAAATCGGAAAATTGGAATTGGAAAAATCGAGCAATCGTATCATCATTTGACTCAGTTAATGTAGTTATAAATCTCACCATATTTTACACATTAAGATTGGATTTATTCAGCAATATTTTGAGCTGACGTCATCAGTTTTTTGGAAGGGTCAAGCAAATATATTTTGATTGAAAATTTATTATGTTTATCATAACTTTAAGACATCTGCAAGATTTCAAAACATTCGATTTTGCAAAAAAATGTTTCAAAATTAAGTTCAGTAATCTGGACGTTATTTTATACAAATTAAGACTCATTTACTAAGTACAATTTTGAAGTGACGTCATCACATTATTGGTGGGGACTAATATAAATACAAAATTTAATAAAAATCGGGACGGCAGTCGAGTAAACGTAAAAGTAAAAACTCCACATTTTTGTACAAAATAATTATTATTCACTGATAAGCTGTCGTTATCAGTAAGCAGCAATTTTACATTCACCTGTCTATGAAAACACTCGACCCTATCCTCGAACAAAAACGTATTTTAATTATCATGACGTAAAAAGTGAATTATACCCAGATCCTGCAACTCCATGCAACACACACCATTTCCGACGAAAGTAAGTAAAAGTCAACACTCGCAGATTATAAACTAAGATAACATAAAAATTCACTTTAGTGCAATCTCACGAACCGGAGAAATCAGCGATTTCTTTCACGTTTGCAAAATGTGTACACAATATTAATGTTTACTCAAAAAATCAGCGAACTCCCGTATCGCATTCATCACCGCATGTACAATTAAGCCCGCTTGTATTTCGTACAAAAGCAAAGTTATTTAATTTCGCCTTTTCTAAATACCCTGCCGTATTCGTTCATAAAAATGAATGCCGGCGCCGCGACGCTCTCAATTATCTTTATTACGGCGACCCGTAGTGAATTATTATGACTGGAGGGTGTATGGGATATAACTTTTAAGGGCGTGCATCGCGATATAACAGACAAACAAACGTTTAGGGAACGAGTTGAAAAGTCGCTGTGAAATCGTTTTTAACACCAAGAGTATGGATTCTGCAGAGGTGTCAGCCTTGACCTTAGTGAAATGTAGAGACACGATAATGATAAACAGGAAAACCACGCTGTCGACATTAAAAAAACATAATTATGACAATCACGATATGTAAAAGCTGTAATGCGTTTAAAACGTGTTGGTTACGTCATTAGCGACCAGTGTAAATATACAAGAAATATATAAATAAGTGCGGCGATAAACGCCGCACTTGTTTGTTTGCCGAATTATCTGCGATATATTTAATCCTATTTGTAAACTTACAAGACCGACAGATCGTTATACACAGTTTATTTAAAGATATCACTCAGTAGTAATAAAAAATGCGGACAGACGACAGACAGACAGACAGACAAACAGCTGTGCTAGATGCTCGGAAAGACAGAGGTGGCTTCGAAATTCCCTTTGCGACTTGAATCATTGATATTAAACGTCTGATCTTCGAACCATCCGACCATCCATTATCTCCCACGGTTACAATAAGAAACACCTTCTGGTAACGACTGAAATAAATTTAATTGAAACGCTGTTCGAAAAAAAGACAAAAAAGACGACTAAATAACTATGTAAAAGGAAAGGTGACAAAAACCCACAAAAACATCCAAAAAAGAACCAAAAACAGTGACAAAAAGACCGTTAATTAACAAGACAAAAAAGTTGACAAAACACAAAGAAGAAGAAGAAATACACAAAAAATGCAATAAAAACAGCGTAAAAAAAGGTGACAAGAAAAAACGACCTAAAAAAATCATAAACCAAAGCGAAAATAAAAGACCAAAAAGCGACAAAAACGATCGAATTTTTTCGATGTTTAAAGAAGTCTACAAAAAACATGAAAAAAGATGATAAAGATATCAAAATATAAGAGGACAAAAATCCACAAAAGAATGCGATAAAAAAAGACAAGGAAAAATGACAAAAACCCACAAAGAAAGCGACGAAAAAGTTCGATGGAAAAACGACGAAAAAATAAAGGCGACATAAAGAAGTTCCTAAAATAAAACAAAAAAAAGGGCGACAAAAAAGAGATCAAGAAGCTACCAAAAAATGACAAGAAAGCGAAAAAAGGCAGAGAGAAGGTTATAAAAAGACCAGAAAAATACAACAGAAACAAAAAAAAAAGGAAGAAATTAAAAAAGAACCAAAAAATGACAAAAAAGACGACTAAATAACTAGGTAAAAGGAAAGGTGACAAAAACCCACAGGGAAAAGCCTATAAAAACACCACAAAAACATCAAAAAAAGTACCAAAAACAGTGACAAAAAGACCGTTAATTAACAAGACCAAAAAGTTGACAAAACACAAAGGAGAAGAAGAAATTCCCAAAAAATGCAATAAAAACAGCGTAAAAAAAGGTGACAAGGAAAAACGCCCTCAAAAAAAATTATAAGCCAAAGCGAAAATAAAAGACCAAAAAAGCGACAAAAAAGATCGAATTTTTTCGATGTTTAAAGAAGTCTACAAAAAACATGAAAAAAGACGATGAAGATATCAAAATATAAAGAGGACAAAAATCCACAAAAGAATGCGATAAAAAAAGACAAGGACAAATGACAAAAACCCACAAAGAAAGCGACGAAAAAGTTCGATGGAAAAACATAATGAAAAAATAAAGGCGACATAAAGCAGTTGATAAAATAAAACAAAAAAGGATTATAAAAGAGATCAAGAAGCCACCAAAAATGACAAGAAATCGAAAAAAGGCAGAGAGAAGGTTATAAAAAGACCAGAAAAATATAACAGAAACAAAAAAAGAGGAAGAAATTACAGAAAGAACCAAAAAAGGACAAAAAAGACGACTAAATAACTATGTAAAAGGAAAGGTGACAAAAACCCACAGGGAAAAGGCTATAAAAACACCACAAAAACATCCAAAAAAGAACCAAAAACAGTGACAAAAAGACCGTTAATTAACAAGACAAAAAGTTGACAAAATACAAAGGAGAAGAAGAAATACACAAAAAATGCAATAAAAACAGCGTTAAAAAAGGTGACAAGAAAAAAACGACCTAAAAAAAAATCATAAACCAAAGCGAAAATAAAAGACCAAAAAAGCGACAAAAAAGATCGAATTTTTTCGATGTTTAAAGAAGTCTACAAAAAACATGAAAAAAGATGATAAAGATATCAAAATATAAGAGGACAAAAATCCACAAAAGAATGCTATAAAAAAAGACAAGGAAAAATGGCAAAAACCCACAAAGAAAGCGACGAAAAAGTTCGATGGAAAAACATGACGAAAAAATAAAGACGACATAAAGAAGTTCATAAAATAAAACAAAAAAAGGGTTATAAATGAGATCAAGAAGCCACCAAAAATGACAAGAAATTGAAAAAAGGCAGAGAGAAGGTTATAAAAAGAGCAGAAAAATATAACAGAAACAAAAAAAGAGGAAGAAATTACAAAAAGAACCAAAAAAGGACAAAAAAGACGACTAAATAACTATGTAAAAGGAAAGGTGACAAAAACCCACAGGGAAAAGGCTAAAAAACACCACAAAAACATCCAAAAAAGAACCAAAAACAGTGACAAAAAGACCGTTAATTAACAAGATTTTGTCTTGTTGACAAAATACAAAGGAGAAGAAGAAATACACAAAAAATGCATTAAAAACAGCGTAAAAAAAGGTGACAAGAAAAAACGACCTAAAAAAAAATCATAAACCAAAGCGAAAATAAAAGACCAAAAAAGCGACAAAAAAGATCGAATTTTTTCGATGTTTAAAGAAGTCTACAAAAAACATGAAAAAAGATGATAAAGATATCAAAATATAAGAGGACAAAATTTTACAAAAGAATGCGAGAAAAAAAGACAAGGAAAAATGACAAAGTTCGTAAAATGAAACAAAAAAAGGATTATAAAAGAGATCAAGAAGCCACCAAAAATGACAAGAAATCGAAAAAAAAAGGCAGAGAGAAGGTTATAAAAAGACCAGAAAAATATAACAAACAAAAAAAGAGGAAGAAATTACAAAAAGAACCAAAAAAGGACAAAAAAGACGACTAAATAACTATGTAAAAGGAAAGGTGACAAAAACCCACACGGAAAAGGCTATAAAAACACCACAAAAACATCCAAAAAAGAACCAAAAACAGTGACAAAAAGACCGTTAATTAACAAGACAAAAAAGTTGACAAAATACAAAGGAGAAGAAGAAATACACAAAAAAATGCAGTAAAAACAGCGTAAAAAAAGGTGACAAGAAAAAAACGACCTAAAAAAAATCATAAACCAAAGCGAAAATAAAGCGACAAAAAAGATCGAATTTTTTCGATGTTTAAAGAAGTCTACAAAAAACATGAAAAAAGATGATAAAGATATCAAAATATAAGAGGACAAAAATCCACAAAAGAATGCGATAAAAAAAAGACAAGGAAAAATTACAAAAACGCACAAAGAAAGCGACGAAAAAGTTCGATGGAAAAACATGACGAAAAAATAAAGGCGACATAAAGAAGTTCATAAAATAAAACAAAAAAGGACGACAAAGAGCTCAAGAAGCCACCAAAAAATTACAAGAAAGCGAAAAAAGGCAGAGAGAAGCTTATAAAAAGACCAGAAAATATAACATAAACAAAAAAAAGGGGGAGAAATTAAAAAAGAACCAAAAAATGGCAAAAAAGACGACTAAATAACTAGATAAAAGGAAAGGTGACAAAAACCCACAGGGAAAGGCTATAAAAACACCACAAAAACTTCGAAAAAAGAACCAAAAACAGTGACAAAAGACTACCAAACAAGGGATCAAAAATATGACAAAATATATGTAGGACAAAAAATCCATAAAAGAAGGCGACAAGGAAAGATCACAAAAATACAGAGAGAAAGAGGCTAAAAAGACAACAGTCAATAAAAAACGGACCCAGAAAAATGAAAAATACAGAAAAAAGGCTATAAAACACCACAAAAAAATGATAAAGACAACATAAAAAAATATAATAAAAAAAAAAAACGACAAAAAAGACACCTAAATAATGACATCAAAAAGACGATAAAACATATAGGAGAAAAAAATTAACAAAACAATAGTATAAAAAAAGCGACAAGAAAAGATGACAAAAACCCACAAAGAAAGCGACGAAAAGGAGCGACGGAAAAACCTGACGCAAAAGTCGAAAAAATAAAGCCGACATAAAGAAGTTCATAAAATAAAGCAAAAAAAAACGACATAGAAGGGACCCAAAAATGACAAGAAAACGAAAAAAGGCAGAAAGAAGGCTATAAGAAGATCACAAAAATATAACAAACAAAAAAGCGGGAAACGATTAAAAAAGAACCAAACAAGAGGAACAAAAAAGACGACGCAATAACCACATAAAAAGAAAGGTGACAAAAACCCACAGAGAAAGGCTATAAAAAGACCACAAAAACATCCAAAAAAGGACCAAACACAGCGACAAACACAAAAGAAGGCGATAGGGAAAGATGACAAAGCACACAGAGAGAAAGGAGATAAAAAATGCGACAGAAAAACGTCATAAAATGAAGCGAAAAAAGGGCTGTAAGGGACACAAAAAAAGACCAAAAAAGCGACCTAGAAAAATGACAAAAAAGGCTATAGAACACAACAAAAAAAGTGAGACAATATTACACATTTTTTTATTATTACTGAGTGATATCTTTAAATACACTGTGTATTTAAAGATATCACTCAGTAATAATAAAAAATCCGGACAGACGACAGACAGACGGACAGACAGACAAACAGCTGCGCTAGATGCTCGGAAAGACAAGAGGTGGCTTCGAAATTCCCTTTGCGACTTGAATCATTGATATTAAACGTCTGATCTTCGAACCATCCGACCATCCATTATCTCCCACGGTTACAATAAGAAACACCTTCTGGTAACGACTGAAATAAATTTAATTGAAACGCTGTTCGATCCACAATGGAGCAGCATACCTCTATATCAATACGAAACAATAATTAACGATCAATAGCGCTGCTCGGAATGGAAGGCCTGTTTCGAATTAGTACTTGATTAAAGCAAGTGCAATTGCGATTTCCTTTCTTTAACGAGTGTTTAATCTTAACGAACGTTAGAATCCCTGTCGCACTAAAGCACAACGGAAATGGTTTGGAGGATGAGACATAATTAGTCCAATCAAGCTCTAAAACCTGTAAAATAAATCCGAGAATTAGAAGCCGGAAAGTCGCAGAGCTTGTTGATGAAAAGCACAAACTGATGGTCAAGGACACACTTTGAAACTTCAAAAGTATACCTTCTTCAGCGCAGCCCTTTCTAATCCGGCGAAGAAAAATCCTCCCGGTAAATGTTATCGCAAATGTTATTCGAAAGGCGCAGCAACACTTACATAATTCAGCACTCGAAAACGTTCTTTCGCCACCTGTTGTCTGCTTTTGATGGATCAACATTTGCATTAACAAATTGAATAGTGCACGAATTTCGTTATCTGGCTGTTCCATTTTCGTTATCTAGCGTGGCCATTATCGGAAGTGAACGCAAGAATATAAGGGTTTTAGAGTGTGAATAGGTCCCTATCTCTTTTCAGTTTGCATAAGAAATGAGCTTTGAAGGTGCGTGTGTGAAATTCATGCACACGTTCTCATAATCGCTTTCGCTATCAAGGAATAATGGAAGGTGTGAGGAGGAATAGGAGATTAGCGGGTCGACTGGGTTTTTACGCTTTGCGGGATTTAAGCTTCTGAGTGATGGCGATTTGAAAAATTTGTATTCGGAGTTTTTGTTCGACTTGAAATGACACAATTGCCTCGGAGATCTTTTCTTCTGTGCAGCGAACTCGTCAGACAGTAATCACCTGCTACTGCATAACAGGTAAGCTCATGACTTGTCGCCATTATGATAATAAAAGACCCGCATTGCTCGTAGAGTATAATACAAGATGCTCGGTTTAGGCCTCGAGGGCCACGTTTCCTATTCCACATGAAGTTATTAACGTCGGAAAGGGGGCGCTTCGATGCCGGTGAGATATTGCAAGAGGGATGCAATTCAAGAGGCTTTTTTGTTAAAGACGTTTCATTCAAAATTAACGCGATCATAGGGTTCTTTAAGCCTCCGGGAAATGAGAAAATAAAAATGACTAAAGGCGAAATTTAAGAAGTGGCGGTTCCTGCTTTAAAATATAAAAGACGTATTTTAATGAAACACCCTGTGTATTTTTCAGGTGCGAAGGTTTTGTAAGCAACAGCTTTGAAGCTATTTGTATTGTTCTCCGAGGGGGATTTCATGACGTAATTTTTTTCGTTTTCTGGTCGTTTTTTGAATTTTTGGGTCACGTTTTTTGTGTCGCTTCTTTTCGCTTTGTGGGCTTTTGCGTCTTTTCCTTGTCACTTTTGTATATATTTTTTTGTCCACTTATATATTTTTTCACCTTTTTTTTGTCTTGTTATTTAGTCGTCTTTTTTATTCTTTTTTTGTCACTTTTTTCGGGTCTTTTTATATCTTTTTTCTGTCGTTTTCTGTTTCTTGTGTCGCCTTTTTCCGCCGCTTTTTTATCTTTTTTTGTGTTCTATATGTTTTATCCTATTTTTTGATCGTCTTTTTTGTGACTCTTTTTGGTAATTTTTGTAGATTTTTTTATACTCTCTTTTTCACTTTTTTTGTTGTGTTCTATAGCCTTTTTTGTCATTTTTCTAGGTCGCTTTTGTGGTCTCTTTTTTGTGCCCCTTTCAGCCCTTTTTGGCTTTATTTTATGACCTTTTTGTCGCGTTTTCTATCGACTTTTGCATGACGTTTTTCTGTGGCTTTTTTAGCTCCTTTCTCTCTATGTGCTTTTGTCATCTTTCCCTATCGCCTTCTTTTATGTTTGTCGCTGTTTTTGGTTCTTTTTTGGATGTTTTTGTGGTCTTTTTATGGCCTTTCTCTGTGGGTTTTTGTCACCTTTCCTTTTATATGGTTATTTAGTCGTCTTTTTTGTTAATCTTTTTTGGTTCTTTTTTAATCGTTTTTATAGCCTTCTTTCTGCCTTTTTTCGTTTTCTTGTCATTTTTTTGCTTTATTTTAAGAACTTTATGTCGTCTTGATTTTTTCGACTTTTACGTCAGGTTTTTTCGTGGCTGTCTTTGTCGCCTTTTTCTCCTATATATTTTATCATCTTTTTTATGTCATCATTTAGGTGTCTTTTTTGTTGTTTTTTTTCATGTTGCCTTTCTTACTTTTTTGTGGTGTTTTATAGCCTTTTTTCTGTATTTGTCATTTTTCTGGGTCGCTTTTTTGATTTATTTTTTTGCGCCCCTTTTAGCCCTTTTTTTGCTTCATTTTATGACTTTCTTTTTAAGTCTGGTTTTTTTATCGACTGTCGCCTTTTTACCCTCTTTCTCTGTGTGTTTTTGTCATCTTTCCTTATCGCCTTCTTTTAAGGATTATTGTCCTACATATATTTGTTCATATTTTTGATCCCTTGTTTGGTGGTCTTTTTTGTCGCTGTTTTTGGTTCTTTTTTGGATGTTTTTTGGTGTTTTTATAGCCTTTTCCTGTGGGTTTTTGTCACCTTTCCTTTTACATAGTTATTTAGTCGTCTTTTTTGTCCTTTTTTGGTTCTTTTTTTAATTTCTTCCCCTTTTTTGTTTGCTATATTTTTCTGGTCTTTTTATAACTTTCTCTCTGCCTTTTTTCGCTTTCTTGTCATTTTTTGGTAGCTTCTTGATCTCTTCTTTGTCGTCCTTTTTTTGTTTTATTTTATGAACTTCTTTATGCCGCCTTTATTTTTTCATCATGTTTTTCCATCGAACTTTTCGTCGCTTTCTTTGTGGGTGTTTGTCATTTTTCCTTGTCTTTTTTTATCGCATTCTTTTGTGGATTTTTGTCCCCTTATATTTTGATATCTTCATCGTCTTTTTTCATGTTTTTTGTAGACTTCTTTAAACATCGAAAAAATTCGATCTTTTTTGTCGCTTTTTTGGTCTTTTATTTTTGCTTTGGTTTATGATTTTTTTTAGGTCGTTTTTTCTTGTCACCTTTTTTTTTACGCTGTTTTTGTTGCATTTTTTGTGTATTTCTTCTTCTCCTTCGTATTTTGTCAACTTTTTGGTCTTGTTAATTAACGGTCTTTTTGTCACCGTTTTTTGGTACTTTTTTGGATGTTTTTGTGGTGTTTTTATAGTCTTTTCCCTGTGTGTTTTTGTCACCTTTCCTTTTACCTAGTTATTTAGTCGTCTTTTTTGTCATTTTTTGGTTCTTTTTGTAAGTTCTTCCTCTTTTTTGTTTCTGTTATGTTTTTCTGGTCTTTTTATAACTTTCTCTCTGCCTTTTTTCGCTTTCTTGTCATTTTTTGGTACCTTCTTGATCTCTTCTTTGTCGTCCTTTTTTTGTTTATTTTATGAACTTCTTTATGCCGCCTTTATTTTTTCATCATGTTTTTCCATCGAACTTTTCGTCGCTTTCTTTGTGGGTGTTTGTCATTTTTCCTTGTCTTTTTATATCGAATTCTTTTGTGGATTTTTGTCCCCTTATATTTTGATATCTTCATCGTCTTTTTTCATGTTTTTTGTAGACTTCTTTAAACATCGAAAAAATTCGATCTTTTTTGTCGCTTTTTTGGTCTTTTATTTTTGCTTTGGTTTATGATTTTTTTTAGATCGTTTTTTCTTGTCACCTTTTTTTTTACGCTGTTTTTGTTGCATTTTTTGTGTATTTCTTCTTCTCCTTCGTATTTTGTCAACTTTTTGGTCTTGTTAATTAACGGTCTTTTTGTCACTGTTTTTGGTACATTTTTGGATGTTTTTGTGGTGTTTTTATAGTCTTTTCCTTGTGTGTTTTTGTCACCTTTCCTTTTACCCAGTTATTTGTCGTCTTTTTTGTCATTTTTTGGTTCTTTTTTTAATTTCTTCCTTTTTTTTGTTTCTGTTGTATTTTTCTGGTCTTTTTATAACCTTCTCTCTGCCTTTTTTCGCTTTCTTGTCATTTTTTGGTAGCTTCTTGATCTCTTTTTTGTCGCCCTTTTTTTTTGTTTAATTTTAGGAACTTCTTTATGTCGCCTTTATTTTTTCGTCGTTTTTCCATCGAACTTTTTCGTCGCTTTCTTTGTGGGTTTTTGTCAATTTTCCTTGTCTTTTTTTTATCGCATTCTTTTGTGGATTTTTGTCCTCTTATATTTTGATATCTTTATCATCTTTTTTCATGTTTTTTGTACACTTTTTTAGCCTTTTTTCGATCTTCGCTTTGGTTTATGATTTTTTTAGGTCGTTTTCTCTGCAGATTTTTGTCATCTTTTTTACGCTGTTTTTATTGCATTTTTTGTGTATTTCTTCTTCTCCTTTGTATTTTGTCAACTTTTTGTCTTGTTAATTAATGGTCTTTTTGTCGCTCCTTTTGGTTCTTTTTTTTGGATTTATTGTCGTCTTTTTATCGTTTTCGATGATCGTATTTTAAAGCCTTATTTCTGTCATTTTTTCGCATTGATTGTGCGATTTTTCAGCCTTTTTTGCTTAATTATGAAATTTTTTTTCTTGGTTTTATAATTTTTTATTTCCAATTTTTGTCGCCTTTTGTAGTACGTTTTTTGTCGCTTTTGTCGTGATTTTTAGTCGCCTTTTTTTGTGACGTCGTTTTCTGCCTTTTTTATTGCGTTTTTTCGTTTTTTGTCCTTTTTTGTCACTTTCTCTTTGCCGTTTTTTCTCGTAGCCTCTTTTTGTTGTCTTTCTTCATTGTCTTTTTTAGCCTTGTTTTCGCCTGTTATGATCTTTTTAGTAGCGTTTTTTCGTCGACTTTTGTCTCGTTTTTTTGTTGCTTTTTCTTTGTTTTTTCCATTTCTTTTTTATCATTCTTTTATCGCTGCCTTTTTTGTCGCCCATTTTTGAGGAGTATTTACCCATTTTTTATTGCCGTTTTTGTCGTCATTTTTTAATACGGAAAATCTAAATGTCTAAAAATACACTATTTGATAAAAAAAGGCCTTGGTAGACCATGAAAATTATTTTTAAAATAATAGTGTCTCCGTGTTCCTTGTTTGTTTTGACAGTTCCCGTCAAATGATTATGATCAAAGTATTATTTTTGTTCTTTTTTTCGTTCTTTATACTCTATAGTAAATTAAAAAAAAAATGTACATTTGTATTGTGTGTAAATACTATACTATCGTGGTAAAAAATTAAATAATACCGATTTACTATGTAAAATTTCGAAGTGACGTAATCAAATTAGACAAATTTTGGTTAGCGTTTTACCATATACACGATATTTTTAACATACACCTACAAATTAAGTTTTGTAAACGCCACTGTTTTGAGTTTCAAGCAATAATCCTAATTCGACTACCTGGTCATTCTATAACACGATCTTTTTTCGTGGTTGGCGAAATTTTCTCACGAACTGCTTAAAATTCTCGTCCGAAGAACTAGAACGATTGACACCGGGCTACCGCTCGTAGAAAGCAACTTAGAAAAAAACAACGCAAACAAAGCAATTGAAGATCCCGCCAACCATCCGCCTCAAAATATGCGGCATTTTTTTCGCAAAACCGGTACGAAGCGGTCGCACTCACAATTTCCTGCCTATTAATTTGCATATCTCGAATTTCGCAAATCTCATTATGACAGCGGAATTTAAGCGAAACGCTCGAGAAACGAGGGACTATCAAATATGTGTTAATTAAATTCATCGAAAGTTGGATTTCACACGTCACGTCCGGAAAACACCGGACAGTTTGCGTTCATTATCGCATTGAAAAACTGACCACCGCTGCAATATCCAAACAAAGCTTTGGCATTGGTGTTCGCGAAATTACCGCTAAACATACGCCAACAGCATTGTTAGTTCCATAAACTGCTGGACGGCTCGCGGCCGGGTATAATTGATGGTTGTTTGCCTTTCGTTTTAGTAAATTTTGACTTGAGCGGATTACCGAACCGTGAAGGCTCCTCCCAATTTCCCATTAACGCCGTCGTGGAAAATTAGTGAACGCTTTGTTAAAGTCGGCGATTGTGTCTTCTCGTGACACTGATTAGCCGATAAGTCAGAGGAGGTTTCTGCGATCGATGGGGTTAGTGGAGGTAAGTTTACAGAGGGTGCCGCTGCAGGAGGGTCAATTTGACTGTAAAATCCTGTTAGATAGTTTATGGAGGCAGCTTTGATTCGGGCGGAAGTGCTGCTGGCGTGTAAACTGCACCCTTTCGGAGCAAGGTTCATTTCACTAGAAATGATCGCTGTGGCGGTTTTACTACCCTTTAATTTGCCAAAGGGTTGACGCACCTAGTGCATCGTGGGTGAAGGACCGACGTGGGCGGGGTCACACACGATACGGTCTATACGGAAAAGAGCGAAAAATAAACTCGGAATAGACTAGAAGGATTGTCTTTTCTTGTTCTGGTACTGAGTATCAGAATTTGCCAGTTTCAGCTTTTACTTTTAAAAGCGTCGAATTGGTCACAAAACGCAGTGATATTTCTTTTGATACTTTTTTCTCTCCCTTCGTTGAAATTGTGCGTCGATTGTTCGCCGCTCTTTTTACTAAATTTAGCTACGATTAATGGAAGGGTGGTTGGAAAAAAGGTAAATTTACAAACATGACCTTCACGCTTTATGGTTTGAAGGTTGTAGGGTCTTTTATCCCTAGATAAGGGGTATGAATGGGAGCAAAAAGGTCGATGCGCCCATGTTCCTTGAACTATGAGATTCGTTGGAAGATCCACATGTCTTCTTTTTCTTTGTTGAAAAGATGCAACAACACCGAGCTTTCCGTTCCTATTAGTTGGAACACAGAGCTTGAAGGCGGTTTTAGAGTATACTTAGTTAGGCAATAGTTGTTTTTCCATAGTTGCCTATTTTTGCATTTTGTTCTAAAATTTGAATTTTCTGTACCCCTAAGCACATGTCTTTCGATTTTTGATTTCTCTGGGCAACTGAAAAAAACTTTCGATTTTTTAATTTTACAATTTTGGCAAAAAAAAATTGTAATGTTAAAACTTGAAAAATCAAAAGATTGGAATTAAAAACTGCAAATGAAATATTCAAAAGTTGAACAATCTAAAAACTAAAAAAAATTAAAACTGGAATTTCGAATTCGATTTTATAAGATGATTTTTTTTTCAATTTTTCGATATTTCAGTTTTTGATTTTCTGGTTTCTCATTTATTCGATTTTTCAATTTGTCATTTTTTGATTTTTAATTTTTTTATTTTTAGCAAGTGCTAACCCCGCCCACCCACCCTTTATTTTCTTAGAAGATTGAGTCATCTGATAAAATCAGTCTTATTTTGACAAGTACTAGCCCCGCCCACCCACCTTTATTTTCTTAGGGAATATGTCATTTCCATAAATCAATCTCATACTTGCCAAGATAAGATTGATTTTGGCAGATGACCTATTCTTCTAAAATGAAGGGTGGGAGGGCGGGGTAGTACCTTTTCTTAGATGAATCTTATTTTGGCAAATACCAGCTTGGCCCACCCGCCTTTTATTTTCTGAGAGGGTAGGTTATTTGGCAAGTGCTAACCCCACCCACCCAACCTTTATTTTCTTAAAAGAATAAGTCATCTGCCAAAATCAATCTTATCTTGCCAAGAACTAGCCCCCCGCCCACCCACCCTTTATTTTCTTGGAAGAGTGAGTCATCTGCTAAAATCAGTCTTATTTGGACAAATACTAGCCCCGCCCACCCACCCTTATTTTCTTAGAGAATGTCATTTGCAAAAATCAGTCTCATACTTGCCAAGATAAGATTGATTTTGGCAGATGACCTATTCTTCTAAGAAAATAAAGGGTGGGTGGGCGGGGTAGTACCTTTTCTTAGAAGAGTAGGTCGTTTGTCAAAATGAGTCTTATTTTGGCAAATACTGGCCTGACCCACCCGCCTTTTATTTTCTTAAGAGAGTAGATCATTTGTCAGAATCAGTCTTATTAAGTGAGTACTACTAGATTTTTCAATTTTCGAATTTTTCAATTTTTCGCGTTTTAAATTATCAATTTTTTGATCTATCTTTCGATTTTTGATCTCCCTGGGCAACTGAAAAAACTTACGATTTTTGAATTTTACAATTTTGGCAGTTTTCCGATTTCTCAATTATTTGATTTTTAAAAATATCGAGAAAGTAGATGTTTATTTTTTTAAATGTTCGATTTTTGATTTTTTGTCACCGAGTTTCTGGAAGAGAGTAAAAAGCAATTTTGATCAGCGATTGCCATGTTTACCGTAACTTTAAAATATCTGAAAATTGTGTTTCTAATTTTCAATTTTTGGATTTTTCGATTATTCAAAATTTCGTTCTAATAAATTTGTTATTTAGTTGAAAAATCGAAAAATGACATTGTGAAAAGGAACAATTTTAACTTGAGAACTTGAGAACTTGAAAAATTAAAAATTACAAAATTAAAAAATTGTAAAATTTAAACTTGAAAAGTCAAAAGATTGGATTTAAAAACCGCAGAATTGTCAAACAAATTATCAAATGAAATATTCAAAAGTTGAAAAATGTAAAAACTAAAAAAAATAGAAACTGGAATTCCGAATTCGATTTGTTTTTTTTTTCAGTTTTTTCGATATTTCAGTTTTTGATTTTCCGATTATACAGTTGTGCAATTTTCCGATTTCTCATTTATTCGATTTTTCAATTGGTCATTTTTTGATTTTTAATTTTTCTATTTTTAGCAAGTGCTAACCCCACCCACCCAGCCTGTATTTTCTTAAAAGAATAAGTCATCTGCCAAAATCAATCTTGTATTGCCAAGTACTAGCCCCGCCCACCCACCCTTATTTTTTAGAGAATATGTCATTTCCAAAAATCAGTCTCATATTGCCAAGATAAGATTGATTTTGGCAGATGACCTATTCTTCTAAGAAAATAAAGTGTGGGTGGGCGGGTAGTACCTTTTCTTATGAGAGTAGATCGTTTGTCAAAATGAGTCTTATTTTGGCAAATACAAGCCTGGCCCACCCGCCTTTTATTTTCTTAGAGGGTAGGTTATTTGGCAAGTGCTAATCCCACCCACCCGCCCTTTGTTTTCTTCTGAGAGTAGATCATTTGCCAAAATCAGTCTTATCGTAGTCAGTACTACTAAAATTTTCAATTTTCGAATTTTTCAATTTTTCGCGTTTTAAATTATCAATTTTTTGATCTGTCTTTCGATTTTTGATTTCTCTGAAAAAACTTTCGATTTTTTAATTTTACAATTTTCGTAGTTTTCCGATTTCTCAATTATTTGATTTTTAGAGATATCGAGAAAGTATGTTTATTTTTTTAAATTTTCGATTTTTGATTTTTTGTCACCGAGTTTTTTGAAGAGAGTAAAAAGCAATTTTGATAAGCGATTGCCATGTTTACCGTAACTTTAAAACTTCTGAAAATTTTGTTTCTAATTTTCAATTTTTGGATTTTTCGATTTTTCAAAATTTCGGTTCGAATAAATTTGTTATTTAGTTAAAAAATCGAAAATTGACAAATCGTGAAAAGGAAAAATTTTAGCTTGAGAACTTGAAAAATTAAAAATCAAAAAATTAAAAAATTGTAAAGTTTAAACTTGAACAATTAAAAGATTGGAACTAAAAACTGCAAAATTGTCAAACAAATTATCAAATGAAATATTCAAAAGTTAAAAAATGTAAAAACTAAAAAAAAAATGGAAACTGGAATTCCGAATTCGATTTGTTTTTTTTTTACTTTTTCGATATTTCAGTTTTTGATTTTCCGATTATACAGTTGTACAATTTTCCGGTTTCTCATTTATTCGATGTTACAATTGGTCATTTTTTGATTTTTAATTTTTTATTTTTAGCAAGTGCTAACTCCACCCACCCAGCCTTTATTTTCTTAAAAGAATTAGTCATCTGCTAAAATCAATCTTATCTTGGCAAGTACTAGCCCCCCGCCCACCCACCCTTTATTTTCTTAGAAGAGTGAGTCATCTGCTAAATTCAGTCTTATTTTAACAAGTACTAGACCCGCCCACCCACCCTTATTTCCTTAGAGAATGTCATTTGCAAAAATCACTCTCATACTTGCCAAGATAAGATTGATTTTGGCAGATGACCTATTCTTCTAAGAAAATAAAGGGTGGTGGGCGGGGTAGTACCTTTTCTTAGAAGAGTAGGTCGTTTGTCAAAATGAGTCTTGTCGTAGCGAGTACTACTAGATTTTTCAATTTTCGAATTTTTCAATTTTTCGCGTTTTAAATTATCAATTTTTTGATCTGTCTTTCGATTTTTGATTTCTCTCGGCAACTGAAAAAACTTTCGATTTTTTAATTTTACAATTTTGGCAGTTTTCCGATTTCTCAATTATTTGATTTTTAAAAATATCGAGAAAGTAGATGTTTATTTTTTAAATTTTCGATTTTTGATTTTTTGTCACCGAGTTTCTGGAAGAGAGTAAAAAGCAATTTTGATGAGCGATTGCCATGTATACCGTAACTTTAAAATATCAGAAAATTTTGTTGCTAATTTTAAATTTTTGGATTTTTCGATTATTCAAAATTTCGGTTCGAATAAATTTGTTATTTAGTTGAAAAATCGAAAAATGACATTGTGAAAAGGAAAAATTTTAACTTGAGAACTTGAAAAATTAAAAATCAAAAAATTAAAAAATTGTAATTTTATAACTTGAAAACTCGAAAGATTGGATTTAAAAATTGCAAAATTGTCAAGCAGATTATCAAATGAAATATTCAAAAGTTGAAACATCTAAAAACTAAAAAAATTAAAACTGGAATTTCGAATTCGATTTTATAAGATTTGTTTTTTTTTTAATTTTTCGATATTTCAGTTTTTGATTTTCCGATTATGCAGTTGTACAATTTTCCGATTTCTCATTTATTCGGTTTTTCAATTTGTCATTTTTTATTTTTTATTTTTTTTATTTTTAGAACTATTTTCAACCTCTGATTTTTCAGTTCTGCAATTTTACAATCGTACAATTTTGATTTGATTTCCAATTATAATACATATTTCGTTTTTTCGATTTTTGTAAAATCTAAAATTTAAAAAAACGAAAAATTGAATACTGAAAAACTGAAAAACCCAAAAATTGAAAAAACGGAAACGAAAACTTGCAAATCGAAAAACTGAAGACATCAAAAAATTGCAAAATCGAAAAGGTGGAAAATCGAGAAACTGAAACTCGAAGTACTGAAGAAATGAAAAATTGAAGCATGGAAAAACTAAAAATCGAGAAACTTAATATTTTTAAAAAATCAATAAATGTAAAAATTGGAAAGACGAAAAAACGAATCGAATTAACAAATTGGAAAACCTAAAATTTGAAAGAACGAAAAATTGAAAAATTAAATATCGCGAAATTCAAAAATTAAAAATCTAAAAATTGACAAATCGAATAAATGAATAAGTTTTAAAATAAAAAAAAAATTAAATAGTAAAATTCAATCGGTGAAGAATTTAAAAAATTATAATAATTATTCTTACATATTAAAATGAAATTTTATTCCATTTTTGAATTTCTCGACTTCCCAATTTTTCAGTTTTTCGTTTCCTGAAAAGGTGCTACCCCGCCCACCCACCCTTTATTTTCTTAGAAGAGTGAGTCATCTGCTAAAATCAGTCTTATTTTGATAGGTACTAGCCCCGCCCACCCACCCTTATTTTCTTAGGGAATATGTCATTTGCAAAACTCAGTCTCATACTTGATAAGATAAGATTGATTATGGCAGATGACATTCTTCTAAGACAATAAAGGGTGGGTGGGCGGGTTAGTACCTTTTCTTAGAAGAGTAGGTCATTTGTCAAAATGGGTTTTATTTTGGCAAATACTAGCCTGGCCCACCCGTCTTTTATTTTCTTAGAGGGTAGTTTATTTGGCAAGTACTACCATAGTGTAAATTTCATTTTTGAAAAAGTTGTCTAAAAATTCTGAAAAAATTCAGAGAAGTATATGTATATATCCCGACGTGCTGATTCCAAAAATATAGCAAAATTTCAGTGGACGATTCTGGAAAAGCGGTGACTTCTGCGGCCCAAAATCTACATGTAAGTATTTAGTTAAATTTCAAAAATCGTCGACAATGGGCTCGAAATTTGCATATGGATAGTAATAGGAATGCACAATGGGAAATTTCATTTTTGAAAAGTCATCTAAAAAGTCTGAATAAATTCAGGGATATAGATTCCAAAAATATAGTATGCTTATGGTCACGGAGGAATATTTTTTCGAATGTATCGATTATCCATTGTTGTATGAGCTGTGTGACGGCACAATAATACGTAGTAGTAAACGTGGAAAGATAAGCTCCTCCGTATTCTAGTGGTAAGGGCACCCACCCGGCAAGCAGTAAACGTGCGGTTCGATTCCCACCGTAGAAGCAACATTTTTCTTCGCTTACCCACAGCTACAATTTCCAATTTTCTTAAAAGTGAACCTAAAATAATAGTTACATAATATTGACGTTTTTCTTTGATTTAATTAACCTCCTAAATAGCGTAAAAGTTGTGTAATTTAATATAATAATATACTTTATTTCCGCGGGATGTGGTAAAGCGTTTTTATCAAAATATTATTCGCAAGTTTGGAATTTGCCACCTAAAAACCAACGGACATCGTTAAAACCACAGCAAACCGTGGCCTCAATCATTTCCACAAAAAGCTGCTAATCCCACTATTATGTACTGTTTTGCACTAAAAGAACAATTTTAAGAAATGCCAAAGCATTATTAGAACATTTTAAAGCCTCGTAGTGGAATGTGGACGATGATTTCGCTCGAGCGTGAAGAATGTTGTCACATGTCACTTAATGACTCAAGACTGGATCGAAATTTTTAGATCAATGCAACCTCTAAAAGGTCAAATTTGGGTCACTTAGACTTAAGTCAAAGAACGAAACAATCAACGTTTATCGAAGCAGTAAATGGCAAACCAGGACCTCCTGGTTGACACGAACCTTTAAAAGTAGCATGAGCGCTTCATGCAAAGTCGTTAATGCCAAGGTAAATCTGTCACTGCATATGGTGCATTCCATTTGCATCTCTAATAATCCATGCACTTGTGATCTAAATTGTCTGCCCGGTTTCATAACCCAGGACATAAATCATTCACTCCGATGTCTAACCTTTCACTATAATTTTCCCGGTTTGATCGAACTCGACGAATTTCGTTATGCACCGCTTACACAACCGACAAAAACGCTTCCATTATTAACTATAACATAATTAACAGAATTTCCCTGTTGTGGTCGGCGGAAACCACTAAATAAACAAACGCGCTCACCTATAACTTCCTGGTAATTAGTTTAGTGTCGTTTTATTCATTTTGTGTAAAGTGGAACGCTTGATTCTTATTATGCATTTGGTTGCAAATGCAGATCCTTGCATAATGAAACTAACACCTTGTCGTTGCGGTACTCCGCGATTAACACATCAATGTTAAATATTAAGTAATGTAT
This sequence comes from Zophobas atratus, assembly GCA_022388445.1. NCBI lineage: Eukaryota > Metazoa > Arthropoda > Insecta > Coleoptera > Tenebrionidae > Zophobas > Zophobas atratus. Next base: position 7,801,574 of record CM039450.1, read on the forward strand.
ACTGTTAGATCCTCAGCAGCGTCAAGACTGTTGACATGTTCTGTCTATTTATTTAAATTGTTGTGTGTTTGGATAGGAGAAGAACATGTGGGATGCGTGTTTTTGACAATGCGACCGGTGTAGTTTAGCATTGTGGATTCTATAAATAAATAAATGTCAAGCCATATGCCGGACGAAAATAAATCTGTCCCTACACGTAATAGAGTAATTTTTGCTCTCCCAATCAATACAGTTTTGTGATTGTCAAACTGGAAAAAATGGTTTGAATTTTTTAGTGACCGTTTTTGACCCCTGACCTTTATCAACTATTAGATAATTCAAGCACCTCCGCTAAATTAAACAATACCGCATCATTATGCAAGTAGTCGCTCCGGATTAGCCGTTTCGGTGTAAACTCCACAACACTCGTCCTTTTTATGACGTTTTATCTAGCGAGATAATTAAATGAGAGCGAACGCGAGCGATAATAGCGCTCCGGAGCAGTGTTGACTTTACGTAATCAAGTCCTATCGCATTTTTCGTCGATTCCGTTAACGCGTCAGCAGCTTCCTTGGTGTTTTTTGGGTTGTGTCTTCACGCTGCCACGCATTGGGGTCTATTTCTTCCACTAAGTATCCCAAAGCGTCTGAATTTCCTAATCTTATCGAGCCGGGGGTTAGCGTCACAAGACATCCTTCATTCCGTCGAATACGCTTTGTAATCAACTTCCGATGTCAGGCGTATTTCCTGTGCGGACTTCAGCTTCCAGCAGGACGCTAACACTGTATTCGTAATTTCCGCTGCGTTATCTAGACGTTACTGTCTACCGCATTCGGGTTCGAAGAAGCGCAAATATGGAGAGGAATTGGACACGTCGGAATGCAAAAGAGGTTGAGTCAGAGCTGGGTCGCGACGTGCTAACGTGCTAAATTAGCTAGTATCGACGGTGTTGGCGTTCCTGTTCATTGATTGATGCTCACAATAACCTCCCTTCATAGTAAGATACGGCGTGATTGAGGATTATGGCATGTATAGACAGAACGGAGCGTGATAGGAGCTGTGATAATGGTTCTGGCGTCACGAACGTATCGTTTCATTATGTCGATATATGTACGTAACGTAAGATCATATACAAGTTTTTTTTAAACGAATCATGTTGTTTATGGAAAGAATTTTCCGGTTCTTTGAAATAATAAATACGGTTGCGAAAGACTTTATTCCTAAACGAGTCGTACAAAATTTTATCCCAAAAGAAATGATATGACGTTTCAATAACGATACAAAGCGGGTTTCCTTTGTGTAGGATCAAAGCAGCGCCACCAGAATTGGATGAGAATTTAGTAAGAGTTTCAAGTGTAGGTCAATCGGTAACCTCTTGAGGAATCAACATAGCGGAGGAAGAGTTATGAGTGATGTTAACGTAACAATGGAGAACGGTTTACATAAGGTGTTCACATGGGCTTCAAGGAAACTACACAATTAGAAAAATTAATTAAAAAGTGAAATTTGCTCCTAAAAATTTAGAATACGGCGGTTTTGTTGCTTTAATAGAGATATATATGTAAATGATTGTTGGTCAACAATGCTCGAACACGATGAGGGGACTCGCTAGAGGCGATAAAACAATTTTTTCCTTTTTTCTATGATTAAATGATTTAACATAGATTGTATTATCCATCAAATTGCAGCTTTTTCTTGTTCTAAGCCCCTGAAAATAGTTCAGTCAACCAAAAAAGTCAGAGAAATGTTATAAAAGAAGAAAGGTTGACTCATTCATTTTTTTTAGTCACCTCGTCTAAGTAATTATAAATGATGTGAAATAGTTTTTAGAATTTCAAATTTTTTAGTGTGTCAATTTTTAACTTTTCGTTCTTGGGCTGTTTCCATTTCTCAATTTTTAAGATTTTTTGTCTTCTCGACTTTTCGATTTTTCGATGTTTCGTTTCTCGATATTCCAGCTTTTCCATTTTATTGGATGTTTCGATTTTTCGGTTTTTCCATTTTTCGCTCTTTCAGGTTTTCAATTTTTCGGATTTTTTATTTTTTGATTTCTAAAATTTCCGGTTTACCGATTTTTTCAATTTTTGACGTTTTTTAATTATCAGTTGTTCAATTTTTCAATTTTTGACTTTTTAGGATCTTAATTTTTTTCAATTTGTCGATTCTTAAGTTTTACATTTTTCAATTTTCCGATTTTACGATTTCAAAAAAAATCGGCTTTTCGAGTTTTCGATTTCTCAATTTCCCGATTTTTCAAGTTTTCGATTTCTAAATTTTTCAACTTTTCAGTTTTGGGAGTTTTTCAATTTGTCAATATTTTAATTTTTCGATTTTTTTAAATTTAAATTTTACGATGTTTTGATGTTTCGATTGCTCGATTTTCCAAATTTTTGATTTCTCAATATTTCAACATTTTAATTTTAGGAATTTTTCAACTTCTAGTTTTATCAGTTTGTCGATATTTTAATAATTTGATTTTTTAAATTTAAAATTTTTTCTACTTTTCGGAATTCGATTTTTCGGTTTTTTAATTTTTTGATTTTTAAAGTTTTTTATTTTTTGATTTTTCAATTTTTTGGTTTTTAAATGTTTCAATTTGTCAGTCTTTTTCAATTTTTCAATTATCCATGTCTGATTTATCGACATTTCGATGTTTCGATTTTTCAACTGCTCAATTTTCGGATTTTTCGATTTTTAAATTTAAATTTTTTTAGTTATGAATTTTTCGATTTTAGGTTATTTCAAATTCTCGATTTTTCGTCTCCTTGATCTTTTCATGTCCCGATTTCTGGATGTTTAAATTTTTCGACTTCTAGGGTTTGCGATTTTTAAATTCTCTAATTTCTGGGTGTTTCGATTTTTCAATTTTTCGGTTTCCCAATTTTTTGAGAATTCAGTTGGGGGATTTTTCAAGATTTCTATTTCTGTTTTTTTTTATTTTTTATAGCCTAAATTTTTCGAATTTTTGATATTTCGATTGATGGAGTTTCGATTGTTTTAATTCTCGGAATTGGATTTTTCGGTTTTTCAATTTTTTGAGTTTTAAAATTTTGGATTTTTCGATATTTCAGTTCTTGGGTTTTTAAATATTTAAATTTTTCAGTTTTTTTCAATTTTTCCATAACCGATTTCTTGATTTACCTAGATTTCTATGTCCCGATTTCTCGACTTTCCAATTTTTTTATTTTTCGATTTTTTAAAATCTCGATTTGTCGATTTTTCAAAATTTCAATTTCCCAATATTTGAACATTTCGATTTTAGTAATTTTTCAATTTATGTTTTTTTCTGATATTTCAATTCAAATTTTTCTAATTTTTTGATTTTCAAAATGTTTGAGTTTTCGATTTTTCAATTTTTGGGTTTTTAAATATTTCAATTTTTCGATAACCGACTTCTTGATTTATCGAGACTTCAATGTTATGATATTTCAATGCTCAATTTTTTTGATTTTAAAAATTTTCGACTTTTCGATTTTTCAAATTTTGTGTTTTTACATGTTTCTCTTTTTCAACTTTTCAATTACCGATTTCTCGATTTATCGATTTTTCAATTTTCCGATTTTTTGATTTATCGCTTTTATTAAATTTTAAATTTTTTTATTAATTTTACTTCATTTTCTCAATTTTTGTATCTCACCTTCTTGATCTGTTCATGTCTCAATTTCTCGATGCTTCAAGTTTTCGACTTTTAGGCTTTTCGATGTTTTGATTCTCTAATTTTTCGGTGTTTGGATTTTTCGGTTTCCCGATTTTTAAAATTTTCGGGTTCTCAATTTTCCAACATGTCGATCTTGGGAATTTTTCAATTTCTAGTTTTATCAGTTTTTGGATATTTTAATTTTTTAAAATTAAAATTTTTCGATTTTTCAACTTTCGGATTTTGATTTTTTAATTTTTCAATTTTTTAAACTTTACAGTTCTTAATTTTCAATTTTCCGATTTTACAATTTTAAAAAACATTCGGTTTTTCGATTTTTCGATTTCTCCATCTGTGGATTTTTAAAATTTTTGATTTTTCAATTTGCGATATTAAAAATTTTTGAATTTTTTAAATCTTAAATTTTTCGAATTTTTCGATTTTTCGAGTTTTTATTTTTTCGATTTCGTAATTAACGGATCTCACTTTTGGGATTTTTCAAAATTTCGATTTTTCAATTTTTCATTATTTCAGTTTTGGGATTTTTCGATTATTTCGGGTCTTCGATTTTAGATTTTTTCATTTCTCAATTTTTTGCTTTTTTCATTTTTTTTATTTCAACATTTTTGACGTTTCTAACTTCTAGATTTTTCAGTTTCTCAATTAATCGATTTTTCAGATCCTTGATTTTTCAATGTCAGTTTTGGGATTTTTAAATTTTTCGATTCTTCGATTTTTAGATTTCTCGATTTTTCGATTTTTCATTCCTCAATGTTTTGCCTTTTCGATTTTTAATTTTTTTTATTTTCATTTTAGACTTTTCAATTTTTCAATTTTTGACGTTTCTAATTTTTCGATTTTTCAATTTCTTGATTAACCGATTTTTTGGTTTTTTGACTTTTCAATTACTCTACTTCTCGATTTATCGTTTTTTCAGTTTTTCAATTTCTTAGATTACCATTTTGGAATTTTTCAATTTTTCTTCTATAATTTTCAATTTTCCAATGTTTCAGTTTTGGGATTTTTCAGTTTTTCGATTCTGCAATTTTTAGATTTCTCGACTTTTCGATTTTTACATTTTAGGTTTAATTTCCATTTTTCGATTTTTTCATGTTTCTCTATTTTCCATTTGGATTCTTCGATTTTTTAATGTTTCTATTTTTTTTATTCTTCAATTTTTCGATTCTTCAGTTTCTCGATTTTTTAATTTTTTCATTTCTGAAATTTCCGGTTTAACGATTTTTCAATTTTTGACGTTTCTTAATTTTCGATTTTTCAGATTCTCAATGAATTGAGTTTTTGGATTATTCGATTTCTCGGCTTCTCCATTTCTCGATGTTTGATTTAATTTTTTCAATTCTTCAATTTTTTGACTTTTCAGGTTTGTGATTTTTCGATTTCTTAAATTATGATGTGTTAGTTTTGGGATTCTTTAGTATTTCGATCTTTCAATTTTTCTTCTATTTTTCAATTTTTCAATATGTATTTCAGTTTTGGCATCTTCCAATTTTTCGAACCTTCAATTTTTAGATTTCTCGACTTTTCGATTTTTTGATTTCTGGATTTTTCATTTCAATTCTTCAATTTTTTAATATTTTTATTTCTCGACTTTCGATTTTTCCACTACTCAGTTTCTCGATTTTTCGATTTTTGAATTTTTGAATTTCAAATTTTTCACTGTTTCAATTTTGAACTTTTCGATCTTGGACGATTTCGTTTTCCCAATTTTTACGATTTTTCGACTTCTACCTGTCTTCCAACTTCCTGATTTTTTATGAGACAGATAATTTCCGAAACTACCGGACCGATTGTTGTAAAATTTTGTATGAATATTAGGAATGTCACAATTAAATGTTAGAAAGTGACTAGTAATGAACTTGTGGTTTATGAATCTGTGTTGAATTTTTATCAGATCTAGGGATTTTTGGAGAAAAATCAAAATGTGGATTTATGTATAACAATTTTTCGATTTCTCAATTTTGGAATTTTCATTTTTCAGTTTGGGATTTTTCAGTTTTTTATTCTTTAATTTTTCGATTCTTCAATTTCTCGGTTTTTTAATTTTTGATTTCTCAAATTTCTGGTTTACCGATTTTCCAATTTTTCAATTTATAGTTTTTTTTAATTTTAAATTTTTCACTGTTTCAATTCTTAACTTTTCGGTCTTGGACTATTTCGATTTCCCAATTTTTACGATTTTTCGACTTTCCGATTTCTCGATGTTTCGTTTTTTGATATCCCAGTTTTTCAATTTTTTCGACGTTTCCATTTTTTGGTTTTTCAATTTTTCGACCTTTCAGCTTTTTTATTTCTCGATTTTCCAATTTTTTAATTACTCAGTGTTCCGATTTTTCAATTTTTGGATTTTTCAAATTTTGAATTTTTTGATTTCTCACTTTTTCGATTTATTTTATCATTGCAAGATTTTTCTAAGTGTGGATGTCAAGGGTAAAAACTAAACACACACTCATAAACTACAACTACAGGAGTATCAAAATTCTTATACGAAATTAAGTTTTTTTTTCCAAAAATTTTCTCGGGTAAGAATTCAACACGGACCTATAAACCACAAGTACAGGTGTATTTCAGCAGGAAATTTTTATCATGGCCCTCTTTTTTCTATCAAAGTTTTTAGGATTATGGAAATATATAAATATAAATTCATTATTAAACAAATGGCGTCTCATTCAAACTTGTCTGTCGTCTGGCGTTCCACCAAATGGTGAAAACAAAGTAATTACGGCCTTGTTTGGCGTTTGACCACTGCCAAGTTACAACAGATCAGTAATTTCTAGTTTAATTTTAAAATTATACACATCCACAATAAAGAAAGGTTACAACCACAAATTTGTAAATCTAGCCCACGTAAACGCTTCCACTTGTGTTACAGAATAGCGTCCGTAAAATCGCCAACCTAAATCGCCATTGCCCGCCAACACACCGATAATGATAACTTACGTAGGAGCCCGTCACGTAATGGATTATTTACATAATTCCAGTAAACAAACAATAACGTCGGAATGGAAGAACATAACGTTACACAATAGAATTTTCGCCGGTTTAATTTAAACATGAATTCACATGATCGCGTTTACAAAGCAAGGTAATCTCACTCGACCTTGCTCGTATTACCCATACTTTCTTTTACAACTAACCGATTTCAATGACCCCGTGAAATTAATCTTAAAATTTCAACTTGGTGTCACTTCCGTCCACCCTAATTACCTGAATGCCGATCGTTCGTCACTGTCGCCTTGACTGATGGTCCTTTCTTCGGAATAATTGATTGGGGCGCGATTCGCTTGATTGATTTTCTGAAAATCGGGGGGTTTTTTGGTTGTGTTTGTATAAGTGTCAAGTGTTTGATGAGGTATCAAGATGTAGTTATATTGCAGGGAAATTCATCAATCATCGGGTGGCAGCTATGGGGGAAGACTTAATTTTCGTTCGTGCTTTCGATACTTTGAATGTTTAATGTTGCGAGGCCTGAATGAAACAAAGGGTTTTTTTCCCCCAAAGGTGGGTTGTGATGATTTTCGAGGCTCCCTGTGAGCTTTTAAATATGCTGCAGACAGGAGGAAACTATTTATAAATGTCGTCGGAAGTCGCTCATTAAATGCGCATTTAATTTTTCTTTTTCTTTGGAATGATGTAGTCGGCGATTTGTTCACTTGGCGTGGAGGAGGTCACCAGTTTCAGGAATAAAATTGTCTACAACGTAATCCAATTCAAGCGTTTCGAAGCATATTGTTAATGATTTTCATTCATGACGTCATTAATTTTTTGGAAGGGATGCGCAAATAACTAAATACACAATTGTTGCGCAGCCACCATCACCCCAAACCCCCTAAATCAAGTTAATTTCCTCATTACCTCTGTTAATTGGTCGCCATACATCTCCAACTTCACTCGTAATTGCATACACAATATAATCCAAACCGAGTATTCAGCTCCCGATCGGCAGCCCGACCGCACTCATCAATGCACCAAGATCCTCATATCCTGCACCTCGCAGCGGAAATAATAACGTTTTCGTAACGACGGAAATGCAAATGCCGAGGTCGATCCTAACGGGGTTTGACATTTGCGGGGTTATCGTCCTGGTGATCCGAAATTTTCGCAGATTTAGAACGAGTTCGAGGCGCATTCGAGACGTAGGTGTGCGGCATCTTAACAAAACAATCTCGTCGCAAGTACGAAACGGTTCGATCTTTATTTACCTCCATCGTTTATTTATAAACTCGGATGGACTCTGTCTTGTTGCGGTTTCGTGTCGGCGTAAATTTTAATGTTGCGTCACTTCCGGAAATTCGACCGTGAAAACGACACCGTAAGGCTATAAATATAAATTTGAGGTCTATATAAGTTAGAGGTGGTGGGTTATTGTTTTTTTGTGGGGGGGGGGGGGGGGGGGTATTTCAACGGTTGAAGGAGTTTTTGGCCTTTGGGTTTATGAAAACAGATTTTTGGCCAAGTCCGGAAATATGTTGAGTCTATATTTACGCTTTATCAATGCATTAATATTTTTTAGATTTGCTTATACGGGCTGTCTCAAAAAATTTATGACCAGGTCAATTTATTTGATGTTACGGTCGTTCGATTTTCTCCTTTCGGGTTTCGATTTTCAGTTTGTCGATTTCTTAAATTTTACATTTCTCAATTTTTCAATTTTCCGATTTTACGATTTAAAAAGAAATTTCAGTTTTTCAATTTGTGATTTTTTTCTATTTGTCGGTATTAAATTTTCAATTTCTGTTTGTTTTCAATTTGTCGATATTTTGAATTTTTGATTTTTCAAATTTTGAATTTTTCGTTTTTTTGATTTTTCGGTTTTTCGATTTTTTGGTTTTTAAAGTTTCTGATTTTTCGATTTTTCAATTTTAAATGTTTCAATTTTTCAGCCTGTTTCAATTTTTCAATTACCCATTTCTCGATTTATCGACATTTCGATGTTTGGATGTTTCAGTTGCTCAGTTTCGCGCTTTTTTCAATTTTCCGATTTTTTTTTATTTTAAATTTTTTAATCATTAGTTTCATGTTCCGATTTTTCGATGTTTTAATTTTTCGGTTTCCCAATTTTTCCAAAATTCAAATTTGGGTATTTTTCAAATCATCTATTTCTTATTTCTTCGATTTTACAATTTTTCAACATTTCAATCTTGGCAATCTTTCAATTTCTGTTTGTTTTCAATTTGTCGATATTTTGAATTTTTGATTTTTTAAATTATGAATTTTTCGTTTTTTTTGACATTTCGATTACTCGATTTTCGATTTTAATACTTTTTAGAATTCGATTTTTCGGTTTTTCGATTTTTTGATTTTTACAGTTTCTGATTTTTCGGTTTTCCAATTTTAAATGTTTCAATTTTTCAGTCTTTTTCAATTTTTCAATTACCCATTTCTCGATTTATCGACATTTCGATGTTTGTATTTTTCAATTGCTCAATTTCCCGATTTTTTCAATTTTACGATTTTTTTAAATTTTAAATTCTTTAATTATTAGTTTGATGTCCCGATTTTTCGATGTTTCAATTGTTCTGTTTCCCAATTTTTCCAAAATTCAAGTTTGGGTATCTTTCAAATTATCTATTTCTTGGTTTTTCGATTTTTCAGTTTTTCGGCTTTTGGATTTCTCGATTTTTCAAATTTTCGATTTTCCAATTTTTCAACATTTCAGTCCTGGGAATTTTTCAATTTCTAGTTTTATCAGCTTGTGGATATTTTAATTTTTTGATTTTTGAACTTTCAAATTCCTCGATTTTTTGATGCTTCATGTTTTTCAACTTTTGACTTTTTTAAATTTTTCGATTTTTCGATTTTTGATTTTTTTCATTTTTCAGATTCTTGATTTTTCAGTATTTTATTTTACATTTCAGACTTACATTTTTCAATTTTTGACGTTTCTTAACTTTTCGATTTTTCAATTGCTTAATTAACCGATTTTTTTGGATTTTCGACCTTTCGATTACTCACTATTACTTACTATAGTATCTCGATTTATCCTTTTTTTCATTTTTTCAACTCAATTTTTCAATGTTTCGTGTTTTTAAGTTTTCTGTTTTTCAGTTTTTCAGTTTTTTCGATTTCTTAAATTACCATTTTGCGATTTTTCAATTTTTTCTGCTATATTTTTCAATTCTTCAATGTTTTAGTTTTCGATTTTTTCAAGTTTTGGGCTTTTAAATGTTCCAATTTTTCAGCCTTTCAATTTTTCAATTACCGATTTCTCGGTTTATCAACTTTTCAATTTGCCGATTTTTTGATTTATCGATTTTATTAAATTTTAAATTTTTCAATTATTAATTTTTTGAGATTTTGGGTTATTTCAATTTCGATCTTTCGACTTCTCGATCTTTTTATCTGTCAATTTTTCGATGTTTCAATTTTGCGACTTTCAAGCTTTTCGATTTTTGATTCTCTAATTTTTCGATGTTTCGATTTTTCAATTTTTTTTTCCAGAATTCAGTTTGGGTTTTTTCAAATTCTTTTGTTTTTTTGATTTTTCAGTTTTTCGATTTTTCGATTTCTCGATTTTTGAAATTTTCTATTTTCTCGATTTTTCAAATTTTCGATTTCCCAATTTTTCAACATTTCGATTTTAGGAATTTTTCAACTTCTTTTTTTTTTATTTTTTGTCTTAAATTTTTTGTTTTTTTTTTTTTGTTTTGATTGATGGATTTTCATTTTTCTAATTTTTTCGAATTTCGATTTTTCGGTTTTTCAATTTTTTGATTTTGAAAATTTTTGATTTTTCGAGTATCCAATTTTTGGGATTTTCAATATTTAAATTTTTCAGTTTTTTTAATTTTTTCGATAACCGATTTCTTGATTTATCTAGATTTCTATGTTCCGATTCAGTGCTCATTCGCCCGATTTTTTGATTTACCGATTTTATTAAATTTTAAATTTTTAATTATTAATTTTTCGATTTTGAGTTATTTCATTTTCTCGATTTTTCGATCTCTCGACTTCTCAAGTTTTTCATGTCTCGATGTTTCGATTTTTCGGTTTCTCGATTTTTCAAATTTTCGATTTCCCAATTTTTCAACATGTCATCTTGGCAAGTTTTCAATTTCTAATTTTATCAGTTTGTCGATATTTTGATTTTTTTTTAATTTAAAATTTTTGATTTTTTTATGTTTCGATTGCTCGTTTTCGATTTTTCAATTTTCGGATTTTGATTTTTCGACTTTTCAATTTCTTAAATTTTACAATTCGTAATTTTTCAAATTTCCGATTTTACAATTTTAAAAAACATTGGGATTTTCGATTTTTCGATTTCCGGATTTTTCAAATTTTTGATTTCTCAATTTTTCAAAATTTCAATTTTAGGAATTTTCCAATTTCTGGCTTTTTCAATTTGTCGATATTTTAAATTTTTGATTTTCTAAATCTTAAATTTTTCGATGTTTTGATATTTCGATTTTTCAATTTTTGGGGTTTTAAATATCTCAATTTTTCAATTTTTCGATTACCGATTCTCGATTTATCTAGATTTCGATGTTCCGATTTTTCAACGCCCAATTTCCAGATTTTTTGATTTATCGATTTTATTAAATTTAAGATTTTTAATTATTAATTTTTCGATTTTGGGTTATTTAATTTTCTCGATTTTTCGATCTCTCGACTTTTCATGTTTCGAAGTTTCGATTTTTCGGTTTCCCGATTTTTCAAATTTTTCGATTTCCCAATTTTTCAACATGTCAATCTTGGGAATTTTTCAATTTCTAGTTTTTATCAGTTTTTCGATATTTTGATTTTTTTTAATTTAGAATGTTTCGATTTTTATGTTTCGATTGCTCGTTGTCGATTTTTCAATTTTCGGATCTTGATTTTGCAACTTTTTCAATTTCTTAAATTTTACAGTTCTTAATTTTTTCAATTTTCCGATTTTACAATTTTAAAAAATTTAATAATAATTAATAATTTTTTCAAATTATTCATTTCTCAATTTTTCAACATTTCAGTTTTAGGAATTTTTCAATTTGTTTTTTTTTCAGTTTGTCGATATTTTAAATTTTCGATTTTTTAAATCTTAAATTTTTCGATGTTTTGATACTTCGATTGCTCGCTTTTCGATTTTTCTACTTTTCGAAAATAGATTTTTTGGTTTTCAATTTTTTGTTTTTTTTGATTTTTCAATTTTTGGGTTTTTAAATATCTCAATTTTTCAGTTTTTTTCAGTTTTTCTATTACCGATTTCTCGATTTATCTAGATTTCGATGTTCCGATTTTTCAACGCTCAATTTCCCGATTTTTTGATTTATCGATTTTATTAAATTTTAAATTTTTTAATTATTAATTTTTCGATTTTGGGTTATTTAAAATTGTCGATTTCTCGACTTCTCGATTTTTGATCCCTCGATTTCTCGATATTTTCATGTCTCGATGTTCCAGTTTTTCAATTTTTGAGTGTTCAGTTTGGAGATTTTTCAGATTCTCTATTTCTTGTATTTTCTATTTGATATTTTAGGCTTTAGATTTTTCAATTTTCTGATGTTTCAGTTTTTCGATCTGTCAAAATTTCGACTTCTTGGTTTTAGATTTATATTTTTTTTTTTATTTTTCAATGTCATTTTTTTCTAATTTTTCAATTTTTCAGTTTATCTATATATTTTTCAATTTTTCGTCGAGATTTCAGTGTTTCGATTTTTCGTTTGTTCAATTTCTTGGTTTTCCATTTTTCCGATTTATTAATTTTTTTCAACTTTAAATTTTTATTTTTTCAATTTTGTATAATTCTTCAATTTTGACTACGCCAATTTCTGATTTTTCGATTTTACAATTTTCTATGTCCATTTTGAGTTTTTCGATTTCTTAACTTTTTCAATGATTCAGTTTCAGATTTTTCGATTTCTCAATTTCTTGTGTTTTTAATATTCAGTTTTTTTTCGATTTACCAGTTTTTACATTTTTTAAGATTTTATATTTTTCGATTTTTCAATTTTTGTTTTTTTAAATTCGATTTAAATTTTTGATTTACAATTTTTGGTTTTGAAATTTTTAATTTCTCGTTATTATTCGAATTTTTTCCAATTTTCGTTTTTTTAAGTCGTTTTGCAACAATTTTTGGCTAAACAAATTTTGGTTTTGACATGTTTTGATTCTTCTTCGTCGTTTTTGCGATGTTTAATCCCAAGTGTTTCGAAGGACTTTTTATTTAATTCGCAGACAGAAATTTTTGCCCCTAAACCAAACATTTGTTATTCAATCTTCTTTCCTCTACTCCTGAAATATCTTTAACCTTTCCTCAAACCACCTCTAACCAACATTTTATAATCGCTACATCAAATTTCGTTACCGTCCACTTTCACATTTCTAACCAATTTTGTTTCCACCAATCCTCTTCACGCTATTCTAAAATGACAAACCTTTCCAACCCCTCAAACCAACCTGCTCAAACCCTTAACAATTTTTGTCCCAAATCCCTCACATTTCGTGCTATCGATTCCACTTTCACATTTCGTACGAATTTATTTTCCACCAAGTCCTCTCAAGCGCATTTTAAAATGACAAAACTACCAAACCCCATCTTCAAAACCAGACCTGCTCATCCAATTAACAACTCTTTTGTCCCTAAACCCCCACATTTTTAAATCGCAACCTTTAAAACCAAATTGACCAATAATCCCACAAACGACGTAATTACACGTTATGCCCACAGTTTCGTTTCAGTTCCAGTAGATCAAGCATGTCCGATCATTACAAGCGACATTTAATGAAATTTAAAACAACCTCCTTTCGATATTAACTTGTCTCGAATTTTTTGAATGATGACTGCTTGCCAAAACGAATCAATTACATCGTAAGCCCCAGAGAAACCTAATTGGAATCTTCAGCCAAATCGAGCGAAACACAACGTCGCGACATTATTCCATTTTCCGTTTTTCTTGCCAAAATTACCGCACACATTTCCTCGAGATAGTGCGATATGTTTTCGGGGTATCGATTTCTCATAATGGGAATTTTCGCAGCCCAAAAGAGCCGCCGTGAATACGAATGCGGGGACTTTGGAAAGTTCGGACGAAAATTAGTGAACGTTTCAAGAAATTTTTAGGTTTGATTGAATCACTGGGGGCCACGAAACTATAAACTGAAAGGTTGCGTGCTTGAGGAAAATTTAAATGATTTATAGCGACTTCGATAAGGAAATAGAGATGTTTTGTGATTTGTTGGTCGTCGTTTTTGAAAAAGCTCTAAGCGGTTTATCGGAAAAGAATTATACCTGTTGAGACACACGGGAATTGGGTCTCATCTATCCGATAGCGTTTTCGTTCTTTTTATAGAAGGAAAGTCGATGTTTTGTGTTTTCGCTTGCGTGACATTGTTGTGACGGAAAAATTAGCTGGCGGTAAACAGAGAATTAATTACGGGGATAAGAGTTACGATCGTGAGCCATTTGGGGTTCGAATAAAATAATTTTCGATACCGAGCGTTCCCATTGGTTAGACAACGCATTACCTATTGAAGTGAATCACACAGAAAAATGTTCGGAAACTTTGCTTACTCGGAAACCGATATTAAATGAAAGCGGGATTAGGCTACAAAGCTTTGACAATAAAATAAATCTAATTTGAATTTCCTCCGTTTTGTGTCTGAACTTGTCTCGGAGTGTATTTTCTAAAGCAAGCAAATGTCATCGTGTGAGTTAGCATTTTGCAGGATTTCGATGCCATTTGTCCAAATATGTTTTCACAATAGGCAGCTTACTGAGCTTACTGAAACGCGATGGGGTGAGCGTTTTGGGGGAAAATGCCACCTTATGCTGAGGGTTAGATCTTTGTAATAATGGTTGAAAATGAAGACGGCATGTGCAAAGGATTTGTAGAGACACTCGATCATTTTCGTATCGGTTTCAGAATTTGTCGTTGTATGAAAACGTAAAGGAGGGTGTCGGTGCCACCAAATCGATAATTCTATTAACGTTATTGGTAATGCCATGGGGTCGACGAGAATTGAGTGTGTTTTTAATTTTGTGGTGGTGTGTCAACGGTGAGATTGGCACGTTGATGTGACAAGTGTGAAGCGAAATTTCACTTGAAAATGTTAATTTTTATCATAACACATTTAATAGTGACAACTTTAAGTGGAACCGTTGATTTTTAATATTGGGGTTCGAAAATTTATAAATTTTCGTTTAATAATATGACCACCAAAAAATTCTGACGAGACTTCTTAAAAACACTGAGATGTACAACAGAAACACTGATTGTTTAAAAATAAGTCCTATGATGTCCATAAAATTGAAGCTTTGATATTGAGCCTTTGAGATTCTGAAGCTTTAGGATTTAAAAATTGAAATTCGGATATTTGAAAGTACAATTTTGAGGCTTGAATATAGAAACGCTGATATTAAATATACAAAGGGGAACAGTTGATTTTTAAAATTTTGAGACTTGAAAATTTGTAACTTGAACTGCTGAAATGATCAGTAAAAAATTCTGAAGAGACTTCTTAAAAACACTGAGATCTACAACAGAAACACTGATTGTTTAAAAATAAGTCCTATGATGTCCATAAAATTGAAGCTTTGATATTCAGCCTTTGAGATTTTGAAACTCCAGGATTTGAAAATTGAAATTTTTATATTTGAAAGTACAATTTTTGAGCGTTGAATATAGAAACGCTGATATTAAATATACAAAGGGGAACAGTAGATTTTTAAATTTTGAGACTTGAAAATTTGTAACTTGAACTGCTGAAATGATCAGTAAAAAATTCTGTCGAGACTTCTTAAAAACACTGAGATGTACAACAGAAACACTGATTGTTTCAAAATAGGTCCTATGATGTCCATAAAATTGAAGCTTTGATATTCAGCCTTTGAGATTTTGAAACTCCAGGATTTGAAAATTGGAATTTTTATATTTGAAAGTACAATTTTTGAGCCTTGAATATAGAAACACTGATATTAAAAATACAAAGGGGAACAGTTGATTTTTAAAATTTTGAGACTTGAAAATTTGTAACTTGAACTGCTGAAATGATCAGTAAAAAATTCTGAAGAGACTTCTTAAAAACACTGAGATGTACAACAGAAACACTGATTGTTTAAAAATAAGTCCTGTGATGTCCATAAAATTGAAGCTTTGATATTCAGCCTTTGAGATTTTGAGACAAAGTCGAATAGTTGATTTTTAAATATTGAGATTTGAAAATTTGTAACTTGAACTATTGAAATGATCACTAAAAAATTCTGAAGAGACTTCTAAATGACACATTTCGAACGATTATTGTAAATACGGTGAAATTTAGTGGAAGTTTGAATATTTGTATTGAAACGTTGACATGTAAACGCAAACCCTGAATTTTTAAAAAGAAGACTTATTTTAACTTTTACATTCGGCCTTTGAAATTCTAAAGTTCCAGGATTTAAAATCCGCAATTTTAACACTTGAGAGTACAGATTTTGAGGCTTGATATTAAAATAATCAAAGTGGAACCGTTGATTTTTAAATATTGAGACTTTAAAGTGTATAAGTTGAACTGCTGGAGCCGAAAATGAACGTTGATGTTTAATAATATGACCACTAAAAGATTCTGGCGAGACTTCTAAAACATACATTTCAAACGATTATTGTAAATACGGTCAAATTTAGTGGAAGCTTGAACATTTAAACGTTGAAATGTATAACGCAAACACTGAATGTTTAAAAATAAAAGCCATGACATCCATAAAATTGAAGCTTTGATATTCAGCCTTTGAGATTTTGAAACTCCAGGATTTAAAAATCGAAATTTTAATATTTGAAAGTACAATTTTTGAGGCTTGAATATAGAAACGTTGATATTAAATATACAAAGTCGAATAATTGATTTTTAAATATTGAGATTTGAAAATGTGTAATTTGAACTGTTGAAATGATCACTAAAAAATTCTGAAGAGACTTCTAGATGACACATTTCGAACTATTATTGTAAATACGGTGAAATTTAGTGGAAGCTTGAATATTTATATTTAAACGTTGACATGTAAACGCAAACCCTGAATTTTTAAAAAGAAGACTTATTTTAGCTTCTATATTCGGCCTTCGAAATTCTAGATTTCCAGGATTTAAAATCCGCAATTTTAACACTTGAGAGGACAGATTTTGAGACTTGATATTAAAATAATCAAAGTGGAACCGTTGATTTTTAAATATTGAGACTTTTAAATTTATAAGTTGAACTGCAGGAGCCGAAAATGAACCTTGATGTTTAATATGACCACTAAAAGAATCTGGCCAGATTTTTAAAATACACATTTCAAACGATTATTGTAAAAACGGTCAAATTTAGTGGAAACTTGAATATTTATATTTAAACGTTGAGATGTTAACGCAAACAATGAATGTTTAAAAGTAAGACCAATGATATCATTGAGATTGAAGTTTTTATATTTGCCCTTTGAAATTCTAAAGCTCCAGGATTTAAAACTGAAATTTTGATATTTAAAAGTATAATTTTTGAGGCTTGATATTGAAATAAACAAAGTGAAACTGTTGAGTTTTAAATATTGAGGCTTGAAAATTTATAAATTGAACTATTGGACTGGAAAATGAACGTTGATATTTAATAATATGGTCACAAAAAAAATCTGACGAGACTTGAAAATTGCACAGTGAAATAATTAACGTAAATACTGTGGAATGGAAGCTTGAATATTTAAACGTTGAGATCTAAATTGCAAACACATGAATGTTCGTAAATAAGACCTATGACGTCTATAAAGGTGAAGCTTTGATATTTAATATGCAAAGTGGAACCGTTGATTTTTAAATATTGAGCTTTGAAAATTTATAAATTGAACTGTTGAAGCGGAAAATGAACGTTGATATTTAATAATATGGTCACAAAAAAAATATGACCAGCCTTCGAATTGATACAGTTCAAATAATCAATGAAAATTCTGTGACATTTAGTGGAAGCTTGAATGTTTAAACGTTGACATGTAAAACGCAAACACATGAATGTTTGAAAATAAGTCCCATGACCTCTGTAAAATTAAACCTTTGATATTTAGCTTTTGAGATTATGGAGTTCCAGAACTTAAAAAGTGAAATTTTGATATTTACGTAGTTTTAAAGTTTCGACTACAGAAACGTTGATATTTAATATGAAAAGTGGAACCGTTGATTTTTAGATAGTGTGGCTTGAAAATTTATTAGTTGAACTTTTGGAGCAGAAAATGAATGTTGATATTTAATAATGTGGTCAATAAAAAATCTGACCAGTCTTTAAAATGACACAGTTCAAAGAGTCAACGAAAATTCTGTGACATTTAGTGGAAGCTTGAATGTTTAAAGGTTGACATGTAAAACGCAAACACATGAATGTTTGAAAATAAGTCCCATGACCTCTGTAAAATTAAACCTTTGATATTTAGCTTTTGAGATTATGGACTTCCAGAACTTAAAAAGTGAAATTTTGATATTTACGTAGTTTTTAAGTTTCGACTACAGAAACGTTGATATTTAATATGAAAAGTGGAACCGTTGATTTTTAGATATTGTGGCTTGAAAATTTATAAGTTCAACTTTTGAAGCGGAAAACGAACGTTGATATTTAATAACCTGGTCAATAAAAAAATCTGATCAGTCTTCGAAATGACACAGTTCAAACAATTAATGAAAATTCTGTGACATTTAGTGGAAGCTTGAATGTTTAAACGTTGATATGTAAAACGCAAACATAGGAATGTTCGAAAATAAGACTTATGATGTCTCTAAAGTTGAAGCTTTGATATTCAGCTGTTGAGATTATGGAGCTCCAGGACTTAAAAAGTGAAATTTTTATATTTACGTACAGTTTTTAAGTTTTGACTACAGAAACGTTGATATTTAATATTCAACATAGAATCGTCTATTTTTTAATATTGTGGCTTGAAAATTTATAAGTTGAAGCGGAAAATGAACGTTGATATTTAATAATATGGTCACTAAAAAAAATCTGACGAGTCTTTAAAATGGCATAGTTCGAACAATTATCGAAAATTCTGTGAAATTTAGTGGAAGCTTGAATGTTTAAACGTTGATATGTAAAACGCAAGCTCACGAATGTTCAAAAATAAAGCCTATGACCTCGATAAAATCGAAGCTCTGATTGATATTCAGCTTTTGAGATTGCGGAAGTTCAGGATCTAAAAAGTGAAATTTTGATATTCACGTTCAGTTTTTAAGTTTTGACTACAGAAACGTTGGTTTTAAATATACAATAGGAACCGTTGATTTTTGGAAGCTGAACTGTTGGAGCGGAAAATAAACGTTGATATTTAGTGATGCTCACCATGGTTTTATATTTAAGACTTCCGCATTAAAAAAGCTCAGAAGCTTCGCCTGAAACTCAAAGTGTGATCTGTTTGTGGAGAAAAACGTCTCTGGACATTGCCCATTCGACTCGTGCGTAAATATTCTCGTAAAATTATTTTAGTGTCGTGCGGTTAGTTGTGCCAAGAGTCCATCGAACTCTTGGACGATTTGCGGTGTCGAATAAACGTGCCATCGTACCAAGTCATCAATTTCGACCCAAGTCAAGGCCATCCTGAAGACGCTCAAGGGTCGATACGTCTCCGCCGCTTTTCAAAAAAACCCGTTTCTAATGCGCCTTTTCCAAGATCGTAATCCACAGGTACATTTTAGCGTTTTATTACAACTAATAGAAACGGTGGCGATTTTATCGTTTTATTCCGGCATGAAATCACGCAAACATGTCGTTCATATTTTTTATATGCGCTGGGACATAATTGGATTCCAATTTATGCTTATCCGACTGTAAATTTTCATTTCAAAAAACTCGGCATAATTGCGGCTTCCACGCTAATTATTTTTCTCTTTCTTTCAGGTGAGTGACCTTTGAGGAAAACCAGTGTCAGCATGGGGAAATTTAGACATTAGTGGTGGAAATCAATAACGACTATTTTTAGTAAGTAAAGTGATTACGTTTGTCATACAACAAAGACTGTTGCTGGGTAATGAAAATCGAATAAATCGACGGCCCGATGCTTTCGTATAAATTTTTAACCGCAAAATCGCTTTTTTTGCTTTGCTCCGATTGGCCAATCGATCGCGCTTTTAACGAATCAACGTTACGTAAAGTCATTTTTGCATAATTATGCTTCGATCGGAATGCTAATCGGACCTTGACGAATGAAAATGACACTTGATAGATCATATTGAAAAGCGCTTTTGCCTGGAAATCGAGTTTATTAAAAAAGCGTGCAGATTTTTCTATTTCGTGTTGCCGTGTTTATTTTAGATTAGACGAGATTAGATACGCGAGATTTACTCAACTTTGACATTCTAATTGCTATTCAACGACGCGTGGTAATGGAGGTGTATTATAAGCAGATAAATTTCCTTTGGAAGTTGGAAATTACACCACGAGTCATCTTTTGTTGTTATTATCGTCGCTAATTGATGCAAAGTGTAGGGATCGGATGTTGTTTGCACGTCCGCGAAGTGTTAATTAAGAGATTTTTAATGTGTCGTTAATTGAGGCGTGAGTGCGTAGTTAATACGTCGACGGGAGCAGTCGTTTATCGAACAGATGGAGTGATCACGTGGCTACAAAATGACATGGAAATTACTCCATCTGTTCGGTAAACGCAGTCCAGTTCTACGCGGTTCTTATTTCTCCCTTCGGTCGGGTGTCCGCCCTCCGTGGAAGAAAAAGTGCGTTAATATTAATTAGGGGCTGTCCAGGGGTGGCGCGAACCCAGTTTTTGTTTATGCATTTTCCATGAAACCGTCAAGATTAATTAAAGGGTGAGAATTATCGTCACGTGCGACAAGTGGTGAATTTCGATACGGCTTTGTTGGGTTATTTTCGTCGACAGATAAAAGTTTTAATTCAAGTTTTATACTCCTGAGTGATCGTAACGGGTTGTTAATTATTAAAAACATAACGACTCCGGTCGTTACGTTCTGTTATTAATCTACGTCTCGAAAAAATATAGTGACTCTAAAAGCAATTAGCTTTATTGAAGCAAGTAATGATGCTATAAAGTGATCTTTAATCATCGAAGTGACTTGCACTATTCATTCAGCGATGCTACAGAGAAATTGGGGAAAATTTCTCGTGAGTAAAATTGTCTGTTCTTTTAAAGTTCCGTCGCAATAAGAGCGGAGTACAAAGAAAGTCGCTTCGGTTTGTGGTGGGTTTAAGCTGAATTGTCAGCAACAGGCAGTCTTAAATGGAAAAGTTCTGAGGTTTCATCATATGTAGTGTTTCGAGGGGGAGATTAAATTACTTAAAAGTTAAAATTGTCTACTTTGTGCGAGATTAAGTGGATTCGTGTCTTCCCCGAACGAAATATTGCAGTTTAATATGTCGACGTCGTTTGCAAAAACGCAGAAAAGTCGCGGACTGAGAGCGAACCCTTGTCACCGAAACTACGTAACCTCACATTCGGTATTTAGTGCGCTTAATATTGCAAGTGGACGTTCCGCTCGCTAATGACTTTTCCTAGTAATAGCTAAAATAGGACCCGCCACGATTGGATTCATCTCCGGTCGCTAATGGACGTCGCGTTTCTGGAATAGTAATTCCGCTTTCGTCGTTTTGCTCCGAAACCACCACAGATGACTAATTCAGCCGAATTCATAATCTAAATTAAGGCGAATTGACCCAGGGACTGGACTAGATCGAGCTAATCCACTTAATTAAATCGCGCTCCGATTTATTATGCGGCGTCGCGACGTTCCACCCAAGTTTTGGTTGGAAATCGAAAACGTCGAATAATTTATTAGTCGCTATTTAACGGTTGCTTGTATTGTTGCTGGCTTTCGCAATTGTCTGTGTTCAATAAAGTTGGCGACCCGATTTGCTGGCGCCTGGTTTATCGACCAAGTGCTTGCTTCCAGCGAAAAGAAAGTCATCGTGATAATTTCGACGTGACGGAATTGTTGGAATTTTTTACTAATTGGGAGAGATTTGTGGGGGGTTTTGGCGCGATGAGCGATCAATCGGTTTTTTAAGCGGGGGGATATTGTTGGTTGCATATCCGGAAGAAACTGGGAAGGTGTGGTTTGTTGCAAAGCTAGGTCTCGTGATGGGTATTACAGAGAGCTGCACGAATATACCGGCTTTCGACAAATAGAGGGCAGCACGTATTTCGCGACGTGTGATGTAATATATTGCGCATAGATGGCGCAATGTAATGACGTCGCATCTCTACATTGGTTTATTTTTCTCGTAGATCCCTTCATTCAAAATCATTTTATATTATTTACTCGAAATATTTTTTGTTGTAGACACCTATATGGAGAAAAAAAAAAAAAAATAAACAAATGCCTTTTACGAATAATTTAGAATTTCTATTGTGTCTTGTATTGTTGGTTGCCTATCGATCGCGGTGAAAAGTTGGTTGCATAAGAACGAACGAAGCGGCTTGTGGATTAATTTTTTACGTTTGAAGCATTTTATTTTTCAATTTCTGTTAAACTTGTGGTCAAGAAACGATTCCTTTTTTGTGTTTTCAAAAAAAAGAAAACAAAAATTTCAGTGAAACCACTTTTCTTTTCCGTTTTTTTTTTCTTTTCCGGTTTCTTCACAGTCCTTCCCGTTTTCTGTCTTCCCTAACTCAGTGGTTTCATTAAAAACAAACCTTTACAAAAATGAAATCTTTTGTTTTGAACACATGCTGAACAGAAATTGAAAAATAATATGACAGAGGTAGAGAGAAAGCGTGAAGGAGGGATGAAACATAAACGAGAAGGGGTGAGAAAGAGAAAAGAAACGGAAGGGACAGATTCCCCACACTCTCCTCTCTCTCGACTTCTCTTTCTCTTGTTTTGTTCTCTCCGAGTTTTTTCTCTCTGATTTTTCTCTCTCCAATTTTTTTATCTCCAATTTTTCTCTCTTTGATTTTCCTCCCTCCGATTTTTCTTTCTCCGATTTTTCTTTCACCGATTTTTCTCCATCTGATTTTTCTCTGTCCTATTTTTCTTTTTCCGACTCTTCTCTGTGCGATTTTTCTTTCTCCGATTTTTCTTCCTTCTACAGTTCTCTCTTCTAATGTCTCGGACTCTTTTTCCCCTCTCCTCTTTTGTCTCAGACTCTTTTTTTCTCTCCCTCTTCTTTCCTCGACTTTTTCTTTCTCTCTCAGTTTCATTCTTTCACTCTCCTCTCTTTCGTTTTCTCTTTTTTCGAATTTTTCTCTCTTCAGCTTCCTCTCTCTTCGACTTTCTCTCCCTTCGACTTCCTCCCTCTCTCGACTTTCTCCCTCTCTCGACTTTCTCTCCCTTCGACTTTTTTTCTCTTCGACTTTCTCTCCCTTCGACTTTTTGTCTCTTCGACTTTCTCTCCCTTCGACTTTCTTCCCCTTCGAGTTTCTCTCCCTTCGATTTTTTCTCCCTTCGAGTTTGTCTCCCTTCGACTTTGTCTCTCTTTGACTTTTTTTCCCTTTAACCTTCTCTACCTTCGACCTTTTGTCTCTTCGATTTTATCTCTCTTCGACTTTTTCCCCCGTTGACTTTCTCCCATTCCGGCTTTCTCTCTCTTCGACTTTCTCACTCTACCGATATTCTCTCCTTTCCACTTTCTCTCCCTTCGACGTTCTCTCCCTTCCACCTTCTCTCGCTTCGACTTTGTCTCCCTCCGATTTTTCTCTTTTCGACTTTCTCTCCTTTCGACCTTTTCTCTCTTTTTTGGCTTTTTCTCTCTTTGGCTTTCTCTCTTTTGGCCTTTCTCTCTCTTCGAATTTCTGTCTCTCGACTTTCTCTCCCTTCGACTTTCCGTCTCTCGGACTTGTCCCCCTTCGACCTTTACTCCCTTTGACTTTCTCTCTGTTCGAATTTCTGTCCCTTCGATCTTCCCTCCCTTCGACTTTGTGTCTCTTCGACTTTTTCCTTCTTCGACTTTTTCCTCCTTCGACTTTTTCCTCCTTCGACTTTTTCCTCCTTCGACTTTTTCCCCCCTCGACTTTCTCTCCCTTCGATTTTTTCTCCCTTCGAGTTTGTCTCCCTTCCACTTTGTCTCTCTTCGACTTTTTCTCCCTTTAACCTTCTCTCCCTTCGACCTTCTGTCTCTTCGATTTTATCTCTCTTCGACTTTTTCCCCCGTTGACTTTCTCCCATTCCGGCTTTCTCTCTCTTCGACTTTCTCTTCTTTTGACTTTCTCACTCTCCCGATATTCTCACCTTTCCATTTTCTCTCCCTTCGATCTTCTCTCCCTTCGACCTTCTCTCGCTTCGACTTTGTCTCTCTTCGATTTTTCCCCGTTTGACTTTTTCCTCTTTGACTTTCTCTCCTTTCGATCTTTTCTCTCTTTTTTTTTTGGCTTTTTCTCTCTTTGGCTTTCTCTCTTTTGGACTTTCTTTCTCTTCGACTTTCTGTCTCTCGAGTTTCTCTCCTTTCGACTTTCCGTCTCTCGGACTTCTCCCCCTTCGACTTTTACTCCCTTTGACTTTCTCTCAGTTCGATTTTCTGTCCCTTCGATCTTACCTCCCGTCGACTTTTTTCTCCTTCGACTTTGTCTCTCTTCCACTTTTTCCTCCTTCGAATTTTTCCTCCATCGATTTTTTCCTCCTTCGAATTTTTCCTCCTTCGACTTTTTCCCCCCTCGACTTTCTCTCCCTTCGACTTTCTCTCCGTGCAAGTTTCTCTCTCTTCGATTTTTTCTCCCTTCGATTTTTTCTCCCTTCGAGTTTGTCTCCCTTCGACTTTGTCTCCCTTCCACTTTGTCTCTCTCTTCGATTTTATCTCTCTTCGACTTTTTCCCCCGTTGACTTTCTCCCATTCCGGCTTTCTCTCTCTTCGACTTTCTCACTCTACCGATATTCTCTCCTTTCCACTTTCTCTCCCTTCGACGTTCTCTCCCTTCCACCTTCTCTCGCTTCGACTTTGTCTCCCTCCGATTTTTCTCTCTTCGACTTTCTCTCCTTTCGACCTTTTCTCTCTTTTTTTGGCTTTTTCTCTCTTTGCCTTTCTCTCTTTTGGACTTTCTTTCTCTTCGACTTTCTGTCTCTCGACTTTCTCTCCCTTCGACTTTCCGTCTCTCGGACTACTCCCCCTTCGACTTTTACTCCCTTTGACTTTTTCTCTGTTCGATTTTCTGTCCCTTCGATCTTGCCTCCCTTCGACTTTTTCTCCTTCGACTTTGTCTCTCTTCGACTTTTTCCTCCTTCGACTTTTTCCTCCTTCGACTTTTTCCCCCCTCGACTTTCTCTCCCTTCGACTTTCTCTCCCTTCGATCTTCCCTCCCTTCGACTTTCTCTCCCTTCGACTTTCTCTCCCTTCGACTGTTTCTCCCTTCAACTTTATCTCTTTTTTTTTCGGCCCTTTCCCTCCGGTTTCAGTGCCTTCCTCCCGTTTCCTCTCAATTCCTTCCGTTTCCTCTCTTTTCTTCCCGATTCCTATCTCATTACGATATTCCCTCTCTGTTAATTGGTTCTCGATCCAAATTCCTCTCTTCCCGGTTTTCTCTCTTCCCGGTTTTCTCTCTTCCGGTTCCTCTCACTCCTTTCCGCTTGCGGTTTGTCTCTATTTTCCCTAGTTTTCTTTGTAGTTTTCTCTCCCTCCTATTCCCCCCCCCCCCCCCTCACTCGTTTGTTTCCATTCTCTCCCTTGCTTTTTCCGTCTTTCTCTTCTCTTTCCTTTCTGTTTCTTGTTTTTCTCTCTCCGTTCTCTCTTTTTCTCTCTCTCGCCCCTTTTTCTCTCTTTCCCTACCCGTCCTCTCTCTCTGTATTTCCTTTCACTGTCATTTCTCACTTTTTCTCTCCAACTTTGGCTTTCTTTCTCCGGCATTATGTGTCTCCTGCTTTTTTCCTTTCGGTTTTATCTTTTTCTTTTTCTCTTATGGCTTTTCTCCCTTTCCGGTTCTTTCCGGCTTCGTTTCGTAGTTGAAATTTTAATGAAACCCTCGAGAGGAGTGGTGCTTTAAAGAAAGAGGGAAAAAGAAAGATAAAGGAAGAAATAGGGAGAGAAAGAGTCGGAGATCAAGAAGGAGAGAGCGTGGGAGGGAGGAGGAAAAAGAAAAGAGATCTAGGAAATAGGAGAAAAACGAGGGAAGAGGGACGAAACTGCAGAAGGAGGGAGCTAGAGGAAACTGGCGAGAGAAAACTCGGAAAAAGAGTGGGAAAATCGTAGAGAAATAGGAAACAGGAAGAAAGACGAAGCTGGAAAAAGTGATAGAGAATGAGAAGAAACAGAAAAAGAGGGAAACCAAAACGGGAAGGACAGAGTGAAAACGAGGGAGGGAAGAAGACGCGTGGGAGAGAGGCAGAGGAAACTGAAGAAAAAAAATAGAGAAATCGAAAGAAAACGAGAAGAAAAAGCAGGAAGGGAGAGAGAGGAAATTGGAGCGAGAATATCAGAGAGAGGAAACTGGAAAGAGAACCGGGGGAATGAAACGGAAGAGTTAGAGGGAACTGGAGAAAGACAGTGAAGAGGGATGGGAAACGGAGGAGACAAGGAAAACAGTCGAGAAGGAGGAAACAGGGGTGGCAGACGAAATAGGAGAGGGAAAGGAATCCGGAGAGAGACACAGAGAAAGTGCAGAGGGCAAGACATGAAACGAGGCAGAGAAATAAAACAAAGGCAGAGAAAATCGGAAGTAGAACGAGCAAATGAGAGCGAAAAAAGAAACAGGAAGGAGAGATTTATCTTGGTAGGGAAATAAAATCGGGGAGAGCAAGAGGATGCGAGAAAGACAGAGGGAGGGACACAAAATTTTTTTTAAATCATTTCTCATTGCCCAAAGAAAAAAGGGGGAGGAAACGGAAGAGAGGTAGAAAGTAGGGAGAAGAGAGAGAGGACGAGAGAACGAGATATTTCTAATTAGTTTATTAAACAGTGAAAGGTTAATTATATTCAGACTACGGCAAAAATGTTTGGACAATGAATTGATATGATAGTTACATGAAAGAACAATCAAAAGTTTGAACTTTTCTTGTAGTAACAATTTATTAAATGTCTCATGAATACACTAAATAATACATGACCAATTATGAAACCTTGAGAAATTCTAAAATGAAGTAGAATTTCTATACCGAATGAAGGAAAATCACAGATTTAAACCACATCATCAAAAAGCACAGGTAGGCGACTCTCCAGCTTTTAAAAGTCCACATCCCGCAATTGTGATATTCAATTCTTTAAAGCTCTAAAAATAAATCATTGTCATTAATGCCGGCGCTTCAAGGAGCGGCACCAGCGCTTTCCCATTAAATTTTCAATACACAAACACCATTCCCTCGCAGGATAACTCATCGAGGCAAAAACCAACGGCAGGATTCAATAACAATACGAAAGCTCTCAGTACCGCCAACTCCTCGTGTTCTTTTATGCCTCCGGCCTTTTTACAAACAAGTTTTCCAACCGTGCCTTTTTCAATCAGTGCAAGGGAGGGGTTTGATGAAAACTTTCACTACCTCACCCAAATAAAAAAAGCTGTACCGAGCGTTATGAAAAAGCTCGAGGGAAAAAGTCGACGAATCGAGGGACGGGGGAAGTTTGAATGACAAGTGAAAAACTGTACACAAATTACACTCAACCAGAAGTAACGAGATTACACTTTAACACAATCTGGGTGTCACCGGATGTCAGGCAGATGGCTCGCGTCACTGCGGTGGACCATTCCGAAACGGTGGACCCACATAATGAGGACCCGGTTAATTGCTAACAATGCCGAAAAACGACTGCATTAAAATCGCGTTCGAAAGGGGAAATGAATTGTGTTTGTAGAGATCAAATTTCAGACGAGGTTGCATAACGAGATTAAAGTCGCGAATTTTGCGGAACTGGGGCGGAACGAGCGGTTTTTGGTTGGACTAGAAAAATTTGAAAATTGCGTTCCGGTTTTCTTTGACACCTCAAGGGCTCGTTCTATTTTGTTTCGAGTAAGCCGCTCAAGAAGCGAATTAATCCTATCCAGACACGTACCATTGTAAGTGTGAAGCGTCAAGTACTCACCATTATACAACACAGGAACGTGCATACAAAATGTCCCTACATCACACACCGTCCGCCTCGATCAATCAACATCAAAGATACACGAACAAAAAAAAAAGTGTCAGCAGTGTCTTCGTTCTTAAATCTCCATTCCAGGCGTCTCTGGGAGGAGATTTATTCGAATTTTATTGTCCCGAAACGAGTCAGAGATGACTTCGGACAGACGTGGTGAATAATTCATGTACTTGCTTGATTCGGTGGATTTTAAATTCGATTTTGGGATTTATGCTAAACTTGAAGGAAACTTGCGGTGTTTGATAACCCTTTGGCACGGAGTTAATAAACACAGGATCTCAGACACGTGCGCCCTGGGGTGAAATAATACACCAAGAGGCCGGCGTTGCATGCGGGGGATCCACACTTAGGGAGCCCGAACAATGCGAATCAATCCAAAACTCTACCGACTAAATAGGGTAAATAGGGCTCGCGGAGCGAGCAATTTGTGCAAAAACATACAGGACCGAAGTGTTTCTTACCCGAATCGTGCCTCAGCACCTGAATGACGCCACTCCCGCCCAGCCCAGCAATTCCCAACAAAATTTATGTCTCCGCCTTAGAATTAAACCCAATTGTAAGCAATCCAAGACCAGGTGTTTGGATTTTTTCAGACGCCCCATGCAGAATCGTCTCGGACCCCTTCCGGCAGTATTAAATTTGCACAATACAACATTAATTGCATGAAAATGGCCGGCTTCGTGTGTGTAATTGGTGATAAATTTTCGTCAATAGTGCGCCCGAAGCGCTGCTCTACCTGTTGTATATTTATGAAAATTGAAGTCGTAAATATTGATTGTATGGAAGTGTTTAGGGTTGGTAATGGGATGCCGGTTTATTACGCGGATAAATTATGGAGCCGGGTTGCTTCTGTGCGTTGCCAATATGTCGCAGCGAGTTAAGACGAAAGCGTGGATTATGGTAAGAGGAGGGTGTGCACCCTAGGGGGTGAGTCATTCGGACCCAGTGTGTGATTAGCAGCGAGATTAGGTGCTTGGAGATGAATTAAAACTGCGATGGATCGATGAGTGGGGTTGTAATGAGGGATGGAATGTGAAGGAGTGCGGAAAAGGGGTTGTGACGGTTGCGGCACGAGCGCTAGCCAACGACGGCCCTGATGGACACTTTTATTACATACTTTTTATTCCTAGATTTTTTAATGTTGTCTTCCCACCGAAAAGTGAGCCAGAATCCCCGCTATATAACTATTTATATTTACTATTTTGAATTGAATTTGAAACATTGACTAAAATCTGATGAGGTTAATTTAGTTAACATCGCAAAGTTTGGCGTGGGCTTTCACTTTTCAATAGTAAAATATATTCGTGGAGATTGTCTTAAACAAAATTTTGCTTGTACATATATTATTGTGTAAACCATGTAGTTCGAGAAATTACAACATACGGGCTATTCAGGCTAGATTCTCAAATGGTTTGGTACTAAGGACGCTCTAATTTTCCGAATTTAAAAAGAGTTTTTCAAGTTTAACGGGACATAACTGCAAAACGCGTTAAGATTCCCACTCGCGGTTTACACCATTCGATTCTTTAAAGCTTTTTAGTTCTTGTTGGTAATTTTCAGTCCGAATCCTCGATTAGTTTAGTTAAAGCGTTAATCGTAAATTGTTTATTATACTATGTGCTACTGCGACTGGAAGAATTGCTATATTTCAATTGACGATTTTGGTAGAACGACAGAAATTTTCGAAGAAATGAGGCCGAAAATGATTTCTGAATGTCGAAATCTACAAGAAAATGTCTTGGTAATTTTCGAAGATGATTGAAAATGTCAAAACTGTCAAAATCAGTCATATCTTATAAAATGCTAGCCCCGCCCACCCGCCCTAATTTTCTTGGAACATATGTCATTTGCCAAAGACAGTCTTATCGTATCAAGGACTAGCCCCGCCCACCCGCCCTCTGTTTTCTTGAAGGGTTTAGTATTTGCCAAAAGCAGTTTTATCTTAGCAAGTACTAACCCCGCTCACCCCCAGTCCTCTCATTCTAAGTACTAATTTTATTTCTGCTCAGTATATGATCATTTCATTCAGATCGGATAAAATGAAATGAAGGCAGGGCGGGTGGGCGGGGCTAATAATGTACTTCTTTGGAGTGGGAGTGGAAAGTAATAGAATCTAGGACGTAAAAAAAGTAAAAAAAAAACGTTAATCGTAAATTTTTTGTTACACTATGTGCCACAGCGACTGTAAAAATTGCTATATTTCAATTGACGATTTTGATAGAACGACAGAAATTTTCGAAAAAATGAGGCCGAAAATGATTTCTGGATGTCGAAATCCACAAGAAAATGTCTTGGTAATTTTCGAAGATGATTGAAAATGTCAAAACTGTCAAAATCAGTCATATCTTATAAAATGCTAGCCCCGCCCACCCGCCCTAATTTTCTTGGAACATATGTCATTTGCTAAAGACAGTCTTATCGTATCAAGGACTAGCCCCGCCCACCCGCCCTCTGTTTTCTTGAAGGGTTTATTATTTGCCAAAAGCAGTTTTATCTTAGCAAGTACTAACCCCGCTCACGCCCAGTCCTCTCATTCTAAGTACTAACTTTATTTCTGCTCAGTATATGATCATTTCATTCACACCGAATAAAATTAATCACTGAAATGAAGGCAAGGCGGGTGGGCGGGGCTAATAATATACTTCTTTGAAGTGGGAGTGGAAAGTAATAGAATCTAGGACGTAAAAAAAGTAAAAAAAAGCGTTAATCGTAATTTTTTTGTTATACTATTTGCTACTGCGACTGTAAAAATTGCTATATTTCAATTGATGATTTTGGTAGAACGACAGAAATTTTCGAAGAAATGAGGCCGAAAATGATTTTTGGATGTCGAAATCTACAAGAAAATGTCTTGGTAATTTTCGGAGATGATTGAAAATGTCAAAACTGTCAAAATCAGTCATGTCTTATAAAATGCTAGCCCTGCCCACCCGCCCTAATTTTCTTGGAACATATGTCATTTGCCAAAGACAGTCTTATCGTATCAAGGACTAGCCCCGCCCACCCGCCCTCTGTTTTCTTGAAGGGTTTAGTATTTGCCAAAAGCAGTTTTATCTTAGCAAGTACTAACCCCGCTCACCCCCAGTCCTCTCATTCTAAGTACCAATTTTATTTCAGCTCAGTAAATGATCATTTCATTCAGACCGAATAAAATTAATCACTGAAATGAAGGCAGGGCGGGTGGGCGGGGCTAATAATTTACTTCTTTGGAGTGAGAGTGGAAAGTAATAGAATCTAGGACGTAAAAAAAGTAAAAAAAAGCGTTAATCGTAATTTTTTTGTTATACTATTTGCTACTGCGACTGTAAAAATTGCTATATTTCAATTGATGATTTTGGTAGAACGACAGAAATTTTCGAAGAAATGAGGCCGAAAATGATTTTTGGATGTCGAAATCTACAAGAAAATGTCTTGGTAATTTTCGGAGATGATTGAAAATGTCAAAACTGTCAAAATCAGTCATATCTTATAAAATGCTAGCCCCGCCCACCCGCCCTAATTTTCTTGGAACATATGTCATTTGCTAAAGACAGTCTTATCGTATCAAGGACTAGCCCCGCCCACCCGCCCTCTGTTTTCTTGAAGGGTTTATTATTTACCAAAAGCAGTTTTATCTTAGCAAATACTAACCCCGCTCACCCCCAGTCCTCTCATTCTAAGTACTAACTTTATTTCTGCTCAGTATATGATCATTTCATTCAGACCGAATAAAATTAATCACTGAAATGAAGGCAGGGCGGGTGGGCGGGGCTAATAATGTACTTCTATGGAGTGGGAAAAGAAAGTAATAAAATCTAGGACGTAAAAAAAGTAAAAAAAAAAAGCGTCAATCGTAATTTTTTTGTTATACTATGTGCCACTGCGACTGTAAAAATTGCTATGTTTCAATTGACGATTTTGGTAGAACGACAGAAATTTTCGAAGAAATGAGGCCGAAAATGATTCCTGGATGTCGAAATCTACAAGAAAATGTCTAGCGAATTTTCGAAAAAGGTTGAAAAATGGTTTAAAATGTCAAAATCAGTCGTATCTTATAAAATGCTAGCCCCGCCCACCCGCCTTTATTTGCTTGAAGCTTTTTGGTTGTCTATGTTTATTTTAAGGCCAAGTCCTCGATTAGTTTAGTGTTCAGAGACGGATATATCGGACGGTGACATTTTCTGAATTAAAAAAAAAGGTTTTTCAAGTTTAAGGGGACATAACTCCAAAACGGTTGAAGATTATCGTTTCCGGTTTACACTGTTCGATTCTACTTAGGCTTGAGGCTTTCTAATTCTTGTGGGTAATTTTCAGACCGAATCCGCTATCAGTTTAGTATCCAGAGACACTTATATCGGACGGTGTAATTTTCTGAATCGAAAAAGAATTTTTGAAGTTGAACGGGACATAACTTCAAAACGGATTGAGACTTACCCTTGCGGTTTACACCATTCCCTTCCTTAAGGCCTTCTAAGTCCAGTGGCGCATTTTCAAGCTGGATCCTCCAGCTGTTTAGTATCCAGAGACGGATATATAGGGTGGTGTAATTTTCCGAATTTAAAAAGAGTTTTTCAAGTTTAACAGGACATAACTCCAAAACGTTTTAACAGGGATTTTTTGTAAAAAGAGAGCCTATTTGACATGGTCAAAATGCTTCCACTTTAACAAAAAATTTACGAAATTTTCCTTTACCAAAATTTCAAAAAGAAATTAAATTCCTTAATTAATAACTAA
This sequence comes from Zophobas atratus, assembly GCA_022388445.1. NCBI lineage: Eukaryota > Metazoa > Arthropoda > Insecta > Coleoptera > Tenebrionidae > Zophobas > Zophobas atratus. The sequence continues at coordinate 7,833,846 of CM039450.1, forward strand.
TTGCTTTTACAGCTTTCAATACGGCAAGATTTAACTTAGTCAATATTTTATATAAGTTTTTATTTTGGTATCAAATTCTCTTTTTTGACAAGTGTAAATTTGACGTTTTTATTCGAAAACCACTTAAAATTTAAAGAATCGTCCACCAAACGACAAGTAGTCGAATTAATCAATGTATAAATATATATACTTTTCATTTTAAAGGACCATTTTTCCTAAAACCGAGAACGGCATCTCCTTTCTTCTTTTGAAATCACGAACAGACTAATCGAAAATCAGTGAAACTGATTTTCGTGATGACTCAGAAACTCGAGTGCAGTGAGAGCCTAATTACGTCCCCTAAAACTCCGAGGGTGTCTGCGCGATCTTTATCAAACCCTGATGACTCAATCTATTGTCATCATCTCCCGAAAGTCAATCGATAAGCGTCTCGTTTTCGCACGATTCTCAACCAGTCTCCGAGAGCCAGAAAGACCTCAACCTGGACGTGGACATCCGGCTTTTTCACGCTCTTTCACCTCACAATCCGTCCCAGAATCGTCATGGACAAGGCAATTATCGCTGAAAATTTCATACGTTCCGCTGCTTCAATAAATCAGTCGAGACAATAGTCCTGAACGTTTTAACTGCGCTACACGGCCATTTGTGGTCGTCTACAATAGGTGCACGTCTCATAAATATAAACGCATTGTATCAAGACGCTTTGGTCAACCGGTAGATTCACTAATTCATTCAAGAAAGCGGTTGCGACGCGTAATGAGAGCGTGAAATTGACCAGGGTGGACGCATTTCCTCCACTATCCTCGAAAAAGTCGAGAAATTTTCATTCACGAGCCTGCGTACCGGTCAGCGGTCAACCGAAACCTCAGAATCTTCTTATCTAACCACTGGTCGTAGAAAAAAACACGCACACACAAGAAAAAGTCCGACCGGTAAATCCACTTGATGTATTGCCCCCCGGTTTGATATATAAAATCGGGAATGAGGGGGTCGAACCTGGACCTTGTACCACCGTCTCGTGAGTGCACTAGATGCACGCTGCAATAACAACATCATAAAATTTGAATACAAACTCGTGTATCTTTTGCAACCGGTTTCGAAAAACTTATTAAATGCCACATGCTCCATAAAGGCGTACGTTGATGGTGAAAAAGATCGCCTCTTGTCTTGCAAATGGTACAATAACAAGGGGCAATTTTGATTTCGATATGGGCTGAAGGTGAAGACGGAAAAATGGGTGCGGACATGAGGTGACGTTGACATCGATACTTGGCGTGCACTGCTCATATAATAATAAATTTATATGATTTATTTGCAGATTACGATTATCAACGACGTTATTTATTGTTAGATAAAATTTAACTTAATCTGATTTTCACCACATGCATATAGCGTAATAGCGTCTGCAAATAATAAATCTGTCGATATGCAATATAGTTAACAGAGTCGTGAATATGAATAACAAAGTACTTGTTGCTGCACGTCGGGTCTAATTACCAAGCGCTCCAAGCGATTTTGACCAGTTTGCAAAATTTTAACTCAATTTATTTATGAAAATAACCCCTAAAACACCTTCGTTCGAATTTTAAATACTGTTTGATAGTTTGACGTAATCATGGGTTGGGTTGTAAGACCCAATTTGAACTCCGATTTCATCCAACTAAACGCCAAAAAGTTTTGTGACCGGCTGGAAAGTTCGAATTTGCGTCCTTTTCTCACTAAAACTTTGACAGGTTTTTTATTTTCATTTAAAACAAAGTTTCTCGGAAAGGAAAATTTCAGTTTTTTAGCAAAGTTTATTTAAAAATAATCGAAATTTGGTTAAAACACCATTAGTATAAAAGAAATGAGAAGTAAAAAGCTACCACTTAGGAGTAAAAAGCCCCAAGGAATCGAATGGTGTAAACCGCAAGCGGGAATTTTAACGCGTTTTGGAGTTGTCCCGTTAAACTTGAAGAACCTTTTTTTTTAATTCAGGAAATGTCACCGTCCGATATATCCGTCTCTGAACACTAAACTAATCGAGGACTTGGCCAAAAATTAACATAGACAAACAAAAAGCTTCAAGAAATCGAATGGTCTAAACCGCAAGCGCAAATTTTCAGGCATTTTGGAGTTACGTCCCGTTAAACTTGAAGGACAATTTTTTTTTTAATTCAGAAAATGTCACTGTTCTATATATCCGTCCCTGGATACTAAACCAATTGAGGATTCGAACTAAAAATTACCACTTGACAACTAAAAAGCCTCAAGGAATCTAGTGATCTAAACAGCAAATGGGAATCTTAGATGGTTTTAAAGTTACGTCCCGTTAAACTTGAAGTATCTTTTCTTCTACTTCAGAAAATGTCACCGTCCGATATATCCATCTCTGGATACCAAAGTAATTAAGGATTCACCCTGAAAATTACCAATTTAAACTAAAGAGCCTCAAGGAATGCCATGGTGTAAACCACAAGCAAAAATCTTAAGTCGTTTTGGAATTATATCCCGTTAATCTTGAAGAAATTTTTTTTATTCAGAAATTTCACCGTCCGATATATCCGTCTCTGGATACTAAACTAATTGAGGATTCGGACTGAAAATCACTTACAAGAACTAAAAAGCCTCAGGGAATCAAATGCTGCAAAACCGCAAACGGGAACCTTAACGCGTTTTGGAGTTATGTCTCGTTAAACTTGAAGGACATTTTTTTTTAATTCAGAAAATGTCACTGTTCTATACATCCGTCTCTGGATACTAAACTAATGGAGGATTTGGCCTAAAAACTACCACTTACAACTAAAAAGCCTCAAGAAATCGAGTGGTCTAAACCGCAAATGGAAATCTTAGATGGTTTTAAAGTTACGTCCCGTTAAACTTGAAGAATCTTTTCTTTTACTTCAGAAAATGTCACCGTCCGATATATCCGTCTCTGGATACTAAAGTAATTAAGGATTCGGACTGAAAATTACTAGTTAGAACTAAAGAGCCTCAAGGCATGCAGTGGTGTAAACCACAAGCAAAAATCTTAAGTCGTTTTGGAATTACATCCCGTTAAACTTGAAAAACCTTTTTTTAATTCAGAAAACTCACCATCCGTTATATCCTTCTCTGGATACTAAACTAATTGAGGATTCGGACTGAAAATCGCTAACAAGAACGAAAAAGCCTCAGGGAATCAAATGCGGCAAAACCGCGAACGGGAACCTTAACGCGTTTTGGAGTTATGTCCCGTTAAACTTGAAGGACATTTTTTTTTAATTCAGAAAATGTCACTGTTCTATACATCCGTCTCTGGATACTAAACCAATGGAGGATTCGGCCTAAAAATTACAACTTACAACTAAAAAGCCTCAAGGAATCGAGTGGTCTAAACCGCAAATGGGAATCTTAGATGGTTTTAAAGTTACGTCCCGTTAAACTTGAAGAATCTTTTCTTTTACTTCAGAAAATGTCACCGTCCGATATATCCGTCTCTGGATACTAAACTAATTAAGGATTCGGACTGAAAATTACCAGCTAGAACCAAAGATCCTCAAGGAATGCAATGGTGCAAACCACAAGCAAAAATCTTAAGTCGTTTTGGAATTATATCCCGTTAAACTTGAAAAACCTTTTTTTAATTCAGAAAATTCACCGTCCGTTATATCCGTCTCTGGATACTAAACTAATTGGGGATTCGGACTGAAAATCACTAACAAGAACTAAAAAGCCTCAGGGAATCAAATGCTGCAAAACCGCAAATGGGAGTCTTAGATGGTTTTAAAGTTACGTCCCGTTAAACTTGAAGAATTTTCTTTTACTTCAAAAAATGTCACCGTCTGATATATCCGTCTCTGGATACTAAACTAATCAAGGATTCGGACTGAAAATTACCAGTTAGAACTAAAAAGCCTCAAGGAATGCAATGGTGTAAACCACAAGCAAAAATCTTAAGTCGTTTTGGAATTATATCTCGTTAAACTGGAAGAACCTTTTTTTAATTCAGATAATTCACCGTCCGTTATATCCGTCTCTGGATACTAAACTAATTCAGGATTCGGACTGAAAATCGCTAACAAGAATTAAAAAGCTTCAGGGAATCAAATGCTGCAAAACCGCAAACGGGAACCTTAACGCGTTTTGGAGTTATGTCCCGTTAAACTTGAAGAACAGTTTTTTTTTTAATTCAGAAAATGTCACTGTTCTATATATCCGTCTCTGGATACTAAAATAATTGAGGATTCGGACTAAAAATTACCACTTACAACTAAAAAGCCTCAAGGAATCGAGTGGTCTAAACCGCAAATGGGAATTTTAGATGGTTTTAAAGTTACGTCCCGTTAAACTTGAAGAATCTTTTCTTTTACTTCAGAAAATGTCACCGTCCGATATATCCGTCTCTGGATACTAAACTAATTAAGGATTCGGACTGAAAATTACCAGTTAGAACCAAAGATCCTCAAGGAATGCAATGTTGCAAACCACAAGCAAAAATCTTAAGTCGTTTTGGAATTATATCCCGTTAAACTTGAAAAACCTTTTTTTAATTCAGAAAATTTACCGTCCGTTATATCCGTCTCTGGATACTAAACTAATTGGGGATTCGGACTGAAAATCACTAACAAGAACTAAAAAGCCTCAGGGAATCAAATGCTGCAAAACCGCAAATGGGAGTCTTAACGCGTTTTGGAGTTATGTCCCGTTAAACTTGAGGGACAGTTTTTTTTTAATTCAGAAAATGTCACTGTTCCATATATCCGTCTCTGGATACTAAACTAATGGAGGATTCGGGCTAAAAATTACCGGTTAGAACTAAAGAGCTTCAAGGAATGCAATGGTGTAAACCACAAGCAAAAATCTTAAGTCGTTTTAGAATTATATCCCGTTAAACTTGAAAAACCTTTTTTTAATTCAGAAAACTCACCGTCCGTTATATCCGTCTCTGGATACTAAACTAATTGAGGATTCGGACTGAAAATCGCTAACTAGAACGAAAAGCCTCAGGGAATCAAATGCTGCAAAACCGCAAACGGGAACCTTAACGCGTTTTGGAGTTATGTCCCGTTAAACTTTGAGGGACAGTTTTTTTTTTTAATTCAGAAAATGTCACTGTTCCATATATCCGTCTCTGGATACTAAACTAATGGAGGATTCGGGCTAAAAATTACCGGTTAGAACTAAAGAGCTTCAAGGAATGCAATGGTGTAAACCACAAGCAAAAATCTTAAGTCGTTTTAGAATTATATCCCGTTAAACTTGAAAAACCTTTTTTTAATTCAGAAAAGTCACCGTCCGTTATATCCGTCTCTGGATACTAAACTAATTGAGGATTCGGACTGAAAATCGCTAACAAGAACTAAAAGCCTCAGGGAATCAAATGCTGCAAAACCGCAAACGGGAACCTTAACGCGTTTTGGAGTTATGTCCCGTTAAACTTGAGGGACAGTTTTTTTTTAATTCAGAAAATGTCACTGTTCCATATATCCGTCTCTGGATACTAAACTAATGGAGGATTCGGGCTAAAAATTACCGGTTAGAACTAAAGAGCTTCAAGGAATGCAATGGTGTAAACCACAAGCAAAAATCTTAAGTCGTTTTGGAATTATATCCCGTTAAACTTGAAAAACCTTTTTTTAATTCAGAAAATTCACCGTCGGTTATATCCGTCTCTGGATACGAAACTAATTGAGGATTCGGACTGAAAATCACTAACAAGAACTAATAAGCCTCAGGGAATCAAATGCTGCAAAACCGCAAACGGGAACCTTAACGCGTTTTGGAGTTATGTCCCGTTAAACTTGAGGGACAGTTTTTTTTTAATTCAGAAAATGTCACTGTTCCATATATCCGTCTCTGGATACTAAACTAATGGAGGATTCGGGCTAAAAATTACCGGTTAGAACTAAAGAGCTTCAAGGAATGCAATGGTGTAAACCACAAGCAAAAATCTTAAGTCGTTTTGGAATTATATCCCGTTAAACTTGAAAAACCTTTTTTTAATTCAGAAAATTCACCGTCGGTTATATCCGTCTCTGGATACGAAACTAATTGAGGATTCGGACTGAAAATCACTAACAAGAACTAATAAGCCTCAGGGAATCAAATGCTGCAAAACCGCAAACGGGAACCTTAACGCGTTTTGGAGTTATGTCCCGTTAAACTTGAGGGACAGTTTTTTTTAATTCAGAAAATGTCACTGTTCCATATATCCGTCTCTGGATACTAAACTAATGGAGGATTCGGGCTAAAAATTACCGGTTAGAACTAAAGAGCTTCAAGGAATGCAATGGTGTAAACCACAAGCAAAAATCTTAAGTCGTTTTGGAGTTATATCCCGTTATACTTGGAGAACCTTTTTTTAATTCAGAAAATTCACCGTCCGTTATATCCGTCTCTGGAAACTAAACTAATTGAGGATTCGGACTGAAAATCACTAACAAGAAATAAAAAGCCTCAGGGAATCAAATGCTGCAAAACCGCAAACGGGAACCTTAACGCGTTTTGGAGTTATGTCCCGTTAAACTTGAAGGACATTTTTTTTAAATTCAGAAAATGTCACTGTTCTATATATCCGTCTCTGGATACTAAACTAATGGATGATTCGGCCTAAAAATTACCACTTACAACTAAAAAGCCTCAAGGAATCGAGTGGTCTAAACCGCAAATGGGAGTCTTAGATGGTTTTAGAGTTGCGTCCCGTTAAACTTGAAGAATCTTTTCTTTTACTTCGGAAAATGTCACCATCCGATATATCCGTCTCTGGATACTAAACTAATTAAGGATTCGGACTGAAAATTACTACTTAGAACTAAAGGGCCTCAAGGAATGCAATGATGTAAACCCCAAGCAAAAATCGTAAGTCATTTTGGAATTATATCCCGTTAAACTTGGAGAACCTTTTTCTAATTCAGAAAATTCACCGTCCGTTATATCCGTCTGTGGATACTAAACTAATTGAGGATTCGGACTGAAAATCACTAACAAGAACTAAAAAGCCTCAGGGAATCAAATGCTGCAAAACCGCAAACGAGAACCTTAACGCGTTTTGGAGTTTTGTCCCGTTAAACTTGAAGGACATTTTTTTTAATTCAGAAAATTTCCCCGTCTGATATATCCGTTTCTGGACACTGAACGAATGGAGGATTTGGTCTAAAAATTACAGATTGCAACTAAAAAGCCTCAAGGAATCGAATGGTGTAACCCACAAGCAAGAATCTTAAAGCGTTTTGGAGTTATGTCCCGTTAAACGTGAAGAACTTTTTTTTTTAATTCTGAAAATGTCACTGTTCTTTATATCCGTCTCTGGATACTAAACTAATTGAGGATTCCGTCTGAAAATTACCAGTCAGAACTAAAGAGCCTCAAGGAATGCAATGGTGTCAACCAGAAGCAAAAATCTTGAGGCGTTTTGGAGTTATATCCCGTTGAACTTGCAGAACCTTTTTTAATTAAGAAAATTCATCGTCCGATATATCCGTTTCTGGATACTAAACTAATCGCGGGTTCGGCCTGAAAATCACTAACAAGAACTAAAAAGCCTCAGCGAATCGAATGGTCTAACCCGCAAGCAAGAATCTTAAAACGTTTTGGAGTTTTGTCCCGTTAAACTTGAAGGATTTTTTAATTCAGAAAATTTCCCCGTCTGATATATCCGTTTCTGGACACTGAACGAATGGAGGATTCGGTCTAAAAATTACAGAGTGCAACTAAAAAGCCTCACGGAATCGAATGGTGGAACCCGCAAGAATGAATCTTAAGACGTTTTGGAGTTATGTCCCGTTAAAGGTGAAGAACTTTTTTTTTAATTCAGAAAATGTCACTGTTCTGTATATCCGTCTCTGGATACTAAACTAATTGAGGATTCGAACTGAAAATTACCAAACAGAACTAAAAAGGCTCAAGGAATCGAATGGTGTAAACTGCGAGCGGGAATCTTAACGCGTTTTGGAGTTATTTCATATTTTTATAAGTACACTTTTACTATTACACGTAGGTACATTTAAAAATAATTGAAATCAGATTAAAACACCATTAATTATTCAAAAAATACGATAAAACCGACTAGACTTTCACCAACAAAAGAATTTAATGACGAAATGGTAATGGCTCGTTTCGGAAATTTCCAAACAGGTGGACTTAATTTAATAAAATATCTTTATTTTCTCATTAGAGACGAACTGAAGACAAACCCACAATTTTTATTAAATTTAGTTCACATAAATGATTTTTAACGCTTGGAATTTTCACATTTTCAATATCTTAAACAAATTCTTGTAGCGCTCCAGGCAGTTCCAATTTGGCTCCATTTCCGACTAAAGACTGAGAGGTCGGTTGGCGGTTTTGACTCCTTATTTTTATCCAATTCATGCCATTAAAGAATAACCTTGAAGTTTTGTTATTATTAGAAAGATGAAACATTGTCAACGCGTAATCAAGTGACGTGTTTTTAAATATAATTCAAATGAACTTTAATCCCTTGCTTATCCGTTAAAGAAAGATAAAAATTTGCACTTCACTGACAAGAGTTCAACATTGAATTGAATTATGCAAATTCAAGTTTGTTTTTAAACGTGCTTTGATTGTCAAGGAAGTTCGAATTTGCGCCTACTCCTTACGAGAAATTCGAAACAAAATAATAACAGTTGTGATCCATCAAAGCAAGACCTTCTGCGGTTACATTTCCTCCCCGACTGTTTGCCAATTCAATAAAAACTCAATAAATCAGGGGAACATGATTGACGTGAGATTGATTCTTTTGTGGTGGTGTTTGCGTCAATTCCGACTCAAAGTTTCTATCCAGAAACTAAATAGTCGTAACTTTCTTTACCGTTTTTTTTTTGTTTCAGGTAAGAGCCGCTGCACTTCGTGAAAGGTAAAATATTTCAACTGTAATTGAATTCAAGACGAGCCGTGCAACTATAAATCAAATCTTTTTAATTTCACTTCCATCCGGTTTGCATCTCGACTTCCAACAAACAAATAGATTAAAGAACTCGTCCAGACGGCCATTAGATAACCATTCTGCCGTAATTAGATACATTGAAGGTAGTGTCAAGTAAAATATGGTCATCTAATGAGTGCCCTTAGCTTTTTATGGCTCGGGTCTAGTCCCCACCTGAGCTAATAAATAGGTAAATTCTATTAGCATAGCAGCTAGGCTAGACCGAAGGGGTTTCCAACGACCGCCGCAAACCGTATCAAATGGAATTTCTTTATTACAACCGAGCTGAAAGCTGAAACTAAATAACTGTTCTCTATTTTTTCTAACATGAAAATACGGATAATTACACCGTGGTGGCACAAAGCTCCCACAAATCCTCGCGGTTTGTTATACAGCACGTCATCCATTCTTGTCACGTTGCCACATTTTGTATAAAACGGAACGTGAATTGTCTGCAGTGCACATCACGATTATAATAAAACCAAGACCGGGGTCATAAAATGCGCTGCATTATGGTATGTCTCGAGAGTCCGGATCTGTAACGAAGTGCCCTCGTTTGAGCGAAGAATTTGCTCGGAGAGGACGTAGTTTGTCTGGCGGGTCCTGGGAAACTACTATCTGAGAAACAGATCTGAGTTGCAACTGTCTAGGAAGTTCGGATTTGCGCCCTCTCCAAATTGGAGGACGCAGAAACGGTTGTTCCTCCTGCAGCAGGCGTCCGATTTCCTCTCCGTTTCATGTTTTCTCGACGTTACATGACCCCTAGAGTACGAAACATTTGGTGTCATATTTCTGTCTGTCTGTCCGTCCGTCTATGGTCCGGATTTTTATTAGGTTGTTATTAAATTTTGATTGTCAAAATTTGTGTGCTCATCCCCACTAACATTGCAATTTCTACAGTCGTAAATGTTATGTTGAGTAAACCTAAGCGTCCAGATTTTTGGAAAAAAAAAACAAAATTGTGTAACAATATTTATTAATAATATAATAATGTAACTTTGAAATTGCAAAATCGAATTTTTTGAAATTTTTCAAATTATGTAATGATTAATCGTTCATCAAAATTTATCCGTTAATTTTGTCGAATAAATGTTAAAAAGTAATCTAATTTTTGTCCTAGACATCGAGATTTTTCGAAAAAAAAAATCAAAATTGTAGATAAGTATTGCCTTTTTTAATTTTTCCGATTTTCGATTTTTCGGCTTCCGAATTCATGTTTTTTCATCTCGATTTCTCAAGTTTTCGATATTTCAATCTTAGGGTTTTTGAATTTTTCAATTTCTCAATTCTCCTATTTTTCAATTTTTTGATTTCTCAGATTTTCGATTTCTCGGTTTATCCAGATTTTGATATTTCGATTTTTCGATTGTTCAATTTCTCGATTATTCGATATCCCAATTTTTCGATTTTTTTCTATTCGAAATTTTTCAAATTTGGTGAATTTGTAACTTTTCGATTTTGAGCTTTTTGGTTTTCTCAATGTTTCGATTTTTCGACTTCTCGACTTTTCTATTTTCAACTTTTTGGTTTTTCGATTTTCCAATTTTTCGATGTTCCCAGTTTTCAGTTTTTCAATTTCCCAATTTTTTTATTTCAGTTTTGGAATACATATTGCAATTTCTCAATTTTTCACTTTTTCCATTTACAATGTTCCGATATTTCAATTTTTGAAATTTTCAAATTTTGTTTTTTTTCAGTTTATCAATTCTTCGCTGTTGTTTCGACTTTTCGATTTCGCATTTTTTTTTCTTTGTCGACTTTTAAATTTTAAATTTATCGATTTTTCCATTTTGTGATGTTTCAGTTTCTTGATTTTTCAGTTTTTCGATTCAAATTTTTTCTATTTTATTTTCTATTTTTCAAATTTTTAAACTTAAGGTTTTAGACTTTTCGGTTTTTTCAATTTTTTAGTTTTTAAATGTTTCAATTTTTGAGTTTTTCGATTTCTCAGTTTATCGATTTTTCTTTATTTCAAAATTTTGAATTTTTTTGAATTTGTAACTTTTCGATTTTGGGCTTTTTGATTTTCCATTTTTTCGATTTTTCGACTTTTCCTCGACTTTTCATTTTCTCGATCTTTTGAAATTTCCTTCCTTAACGTTTCAGTTTTTTCATCTTTCGGGTTTTGGATTTCCCAATTTTTCATTTCAATTTTGGCATACATATTTCAATTAGTCGATTTTTTCGATTCTCAATTTTTTTATTGTTCCATTTTTCGATTTTTTAAATTTTTGATTTTTCAGTTCTCGATATTTCTATTTTTCAAAATCTTGAATTTTCGTTGTTTTTGATTTTTCGTTTATGGATTTTTCAATTTTACAATTTTCCGATTTTCCGATTTTTTGGTTCGATGTCTTAACATTTCGGCTTTTCGTGTTTTTTTTTTTTTTTAATTTTTCGACTACTATTTTCAGATTTCTGGGTTTTTCAAGTTTTTCATTTCTTAATTTTTCAATATTTCAATTTTGGGACTTCAATTTTTGATTTTTCAATTTTTTGATATTTTAATTTTAAGATTTATTGATATTTCCATTGCTCGATCTTTCAATTTTTCGACTGTTCGGATTTTGTATTTTCGCCACTTTTTCGATTTTTCAGTTTTCCGATTTTCCAATGTTTCGATTTCCCCATTTTTAAAATTTGTTGATTTCTCAATTCCTAGATTAATCTATATTTCGATGTTTCATTTTTTAGATTGTTCGTTTTATCTTTTTTTTTATTTTAAATTTTAGTTTTTAAAAAATGTTTGAGCTTTCTCGATTCTTCAATTTTTCTTCGATTTTTCATTTTGAACATTTCAGTTTTGGGATTTTGCAATATTTCAATTCATCGATTTTTTTATTTCTGTTTTTCGGTTTATCGATTTTTCAAGTTTTAAATGTCTTGATTTATTGAGACTTCGATGTTTCAATTTTTCGATTATTCAGTTTCCATTAATTTTTTATTTTAAATTTTTGAATTTTTTAGCTTTCCGATTTTGAGCTTTTTCGAATTTTCAACTTCTCGAATTCTCGATTTCTCGATGTTTAAATTTTTCTTTTTTTCGATGTTGTTTCGTTTTTTGTATTTCTCGGTTTTTCGATTTTTCCATTTTCCAACTTTTCGTTGTTTAGAATATTTCGATTCCTCGATTCTTCAATTTTCGACATTTTAATTTTTTAGTTTTTTAAATTATAGATTTATCAATTTTTTATTTTTCAGTTCTTCGATATTTCTATTTTTCAATTTCTCGAATTTTTGAAGGTTTTGATTTTTCGTTTATGAATTTTTCAATTTTCGAATTTCGGATTTTTTGATTGGATGATATGATATGATTTCGACTTTTCGTGTTTTTTTATTTTTCGACCCTGTTATTTTTAGATTTGTTGATTTTTCAAGTTTTCCATTTCTTAATTTTACAATATTTAAATTTTGGGAATTCAATTTTTGGATTTTTCAGTTTCTTGATATTTTAATTTTAAAAGATTTTTTAATGTTTTGATTGCTCGATCTTTCGATTTTCGAACTTTTCGGATTTTGATTTATCGATTTTCAAAATTTTGAATTTTCGAAGTTTTTGATTTTTCGTTTATTTCAACTTTCCAATTTTTCGATTTTCCAATTTTTCGATTTTTTGGTTCGATGTCTCGACATTTCGGCTTTTCGTGTTTTTTTTAGTTGTTCGACTCTACTATTTTTAGATTTTTCGATTATTCAAGTTTTCCATTTTTTCATTTTTCAATATTTCAATTTTGGGAATTTAATTTTTGGATTTTTCAATTTTTTGATATTTCGATTTTAAGATTTTTTGATATTTCGATTGCTCGATCTTTCGATTTTTCGACTTTTCGGATTTTGTATTTTCGCCACTTTTTCGATTTTTCAGTTTTCCGATTTTCCAATGTTTCGATTTCCCAATTTTTTAAATTTGTTGATTTCTTAATTCGTAGATTTTTCTATATTTCGATGTTTCACTTTTTGGATTGTTTGATTTATCTTTTTTTTTATTTTAAATTTTAGTTTTTTAAAAATGTTTGACTTTTTGACTTGTCGATTTTTGCGTTTTGAGCTTTTTCGACTCTACAATTTTTCTTCGATTTTTCAGTTTTTGAACATTTCAGTTTTGCGATTTTTCAATATTTCAATTCATCGATTTTTTTATTCCTCAGTTTTTCGGTTTTTCGATTTTTCAATTTTTAAATTTCTTAATTTATTGAGATTTTGATATTTCAATGTTTCGATTATTCAGTTTCCATTAATTTTTATTTTAAATTTTTCAATTTTTAACTTTCCGATTTTGACCTTTTTCGAATTTTCAACTTCTCGATTTCTCGATCGTTTGATATTTCATTCCTCGATGTTTCAATTTTTTTTTTGGATGTTTAGATTTTTGTATTTCGCGGTTTTTCGATTTTCCCATTTTCCAACTTTTCGATGTTGCTGTTCTCGATTCTTCAATTTTCGCCGTTTTAATTTTTCAGTTTTTTAAATTTTAGATCTTTCGATTTTTTATTTTTCAGTTCTTCGATATTTCTATATTTCAATTTCTCGAATTTTTGAAGGTTTTGATTTTTCGTTTATGAATTTTTCAATTTTCCGATTTTTTGATTCGATGTCTTGACATTTGGACTTTTCGTGTTTTTTTATTTTTGACTTAGATTTCTTGATTTTTCAAGTTTTCCATTTCTTAATTTTACAATATTTAAATTTTGGGAGTTCAATTTTTGGATTTTTCAGTTTCTTGATATTTTAATTTTCAAAGACTTTTTGATGTTTTGATTGCTCGATCTTTCGAGTAAAAATTTTTGATTTTTCGATGATTCAGTTTTTCGATTTTTCGATTTTCCGATTTTTCAATTTTTCGATTTCTCAATTTTTAAAATTTCTTGATTTCTCAATTTCTAGCTTAAACTATATTTCGACATTTCACTCCTTGGATTGTTCTATTTATCGATTTTTTTTAATTTTAATTTTTGACTTTTCGATTTTTGGATTTCGAGCATTTTCGATCTTCGATTTTTCAGTTTTGGGATTTTTCAATATTTCAATTCATCGATTTTTCGGTTTTTCGATCAATCGATTCTTAAATTTCTCAATTTATCGAGATTTCGATGTTTCAATTTTTCGATTATTCAATCCTCATTGATTTTTTTTTTATTTTAAATTTTTCAATTTTTCCGATTTTGTGCTTTTTCGATTTTTCAGCTTCTCGAGTTCTCGATTTATCGATTACTTGGTTTTTGATTTTTCAATTTCCCAATTTTTCGTCATTTTTGGAATTTTTCAGTTTCTTTATTTTTTAGTTTTTCAATTCTCCAATTTCGGAATTTTTTAAATTTTCGATTTCCTGGTGTTTCGATTTTTCAATTTTTCATTCTATAAAGTTTTTACTTTTGAATTTTTAAACTTTAGATTTTTCGGTTTCTCGATTTTTCGAATTTTCATTTCGATATATCTACTTCTTAAATTTTTCGATTTAAATTTTACGTCTTTCGATTGTTCAATTTTTCGATTTTACTTTTTGATTCGATTTTTTACTTCTCGGTTTTTCGAGTGTTCGATTTCTTAATTTTTCAATATTCCAATTTTGAAAATTTCTCATTTTCTGAATTTTTCATTCAGATTTAAAAATTTTTAGTTTCTCGATTTCCGATGCTTTTTCAGAAAACATTTTTTCTCGTTGGTTGTTGTATGCTTTAAATATACAGGTTGTACAGAATTCGAAAAAAAAAAATGGCTAAAAAAGTCTGAACCACATTTTTGAAAAAATATTAAAATTCAAAATTGAAAAATTAACTTTGTAATTCTGATACATATGTTTTAATGTGATTTTAATTGACAGTCTAAAATGTCCACAATTGACGTCTGCCCACAGTAAACGATGACGTCAATCGCAAATTATTATTAAATTATTATTAATCATCGATTGTTTAACTGTTTATTAGATAATGCAGTTCTTTAAAACAACAAAATTTACGAAGTTAATTCTTCAACTTTGACATTCAATATTTTCAAAAGTTTGGTGCGGGGATTTTCTTAAAATTTTTTTTCGAGTTCTTCAAAGCCTTCTTAACAACGTACCATCAGGCACATACGTGTAAGGACCTCGACCCATAGAATTTGTATGTGTGTGTATTGTATTATTTACGCTACATGTTTCGCAAAATTTGTGCGGTCGCGCTTCAGGAACGAGGCAAGTTCTCTCGAGCAATGGTTTCCCGTTCTAACCTGAAGCGGAAGAATGGCAGCGTCCCCTAAGACGTCGTTAACCCTGGAATTTCGTGTTCGCTGACCCCTTGGAGTTCGTCAAGACGTCCATTGTCTGCAAATACGTCCATCAACTTCGGCACTCGTTGCTCTGACAGCTGGATCCTCGTCATCCTGTAAACGTTACAAATAGGCTTTTGTGTAACAGGTATTGTTCTACACCTTTTCGGTTGCTACACTTTCGTACAAGTTAATGTTGGCGCGGCAACAATGCATCGGGAAGAAAGTGAGTTTTTGATGAACTGTCAGTTTCGATTACTCGACGGCGCCGTTCTCACGTGCCACCCTGACGGCTCACGAACTTATGGTAATACAGGAGCTATGAAACGCTCGTTAGCCGAAGAGGGTTGTTAGCCTAATGCTATCTCCGACAATAAGATTATCGTTATTTCTACATAAATAGCTATGCTAATGGCCGAGATTGATTTGCATGCGTCGAGCGTTACGAAAAGAAATGGATTCGGCCGAAATCACTGACTTTGTGGCTATTTGTTTGGAAAAGTGGGCGTACGGCGCGTGCACCCTTCGTCACAAACATGCAAATACACGGTGCATGCGATGTCCAGTGGTGCAAATGGGGTTGACCATCTGTCAGATAGCATTAGCTCGGAACCGCTAAATGCGAGATGCGATCTGGCAAAGGGTCGCAGATCCACGTGCACTCCATGATAATTAGAGCCCCGATACATGTAGGGGTAGCGGTGTTCACGCCCACCTTGACTCCTGTCAGCTGGCTTTGTTTGCGCAAAAAAAGCTAACTGACGATTGACTTTTTGTTGTGTTATTTTTTGCCGAAATTGTGTTTAAGGTGGCTCCGCAAGTGGCGTGTTTTGTTTCGCCGGCGTTAGGTGGCGCTGATCGCAGTCTTCCAAAGAGGAAGAAAGTGTTGATCCCGGAGATTGTAATCGAGGTTATTGTTAAATGTTGCAATGTAATATGAATCCGTGTTGAATTTTTATCCAAGACATCGAGATATCTAGAAACAATCAAATTGTATTGAATTTTCAATTTTTCAACTTCACGATATCTCGATTTTTTCCATTTCTTGACTCTTTGATTTTCCTATTTTTCAATTTCCCGATTTTTCGATTTTCAGACTTCCAGTTCTTTAATTTTTCGATTTTCAAGGTTTTTGATTTTTCAAATTTTCGATTTTTGGAGTACTTTATTTCTAGATTTCTCTATTTTTACGATTTTTCAATTTTTGATCTTTCAATTTTCCAATTCTACAGATTCTCGATTTTTCAGTATTTCAATTTTTTGCGTTACTAATTTTCGATTTTTTTATTTGTCGATTTTCTTCAATTTTTCGATTACTCAATTTTTGAACTCTTTGAATTTTTCAACTCTTCAATTTTTCGATTCTTCGATTAATCGATTTTTTGACTTTTCGACTTCACAATATTTTGATTTTCACATATTTCGATTTCCCGATCTTTGTTTTTCGATTTTAGATTTTCAGTTCTTCAATATTTGGATTTTTCAACTTTTTGATTTTTCGACTTTTTGAATTCCCGATTTTCAATTTTTCGATATTTCATTTTTGAGATTTTTCACTTTTTTCGAAATTTAAATTTTCGATTTCTCGATTTTTTATTTTTCGATTCTTTAACCTCTCGATTTATTATTTTTCGATTTTTCAATATTTCAATTTTTCAACATTTCAGTTTCTGGCGTTTCTAAATTTTCAATTTGTCTATTAATCGTTTTTTTAATTTCTTCTCTGTACGATTTCTCGTTTTTTCCACTTCTCGACTTCGACTTTCGATTTTTTAAATTTTAGTTTATTCGAGTTCTGGAATTCTCGTTTTTTTTTGATTTTTCAGTTTTTCAATTTTCCTAGTTTTCCTTTTTAAAGTTTACGTTTTTTCGATTTTTCAATTTTTCGATTTTCTAATTGTTTAATATTTCAATTTTTCCATTCCTCGGTTTTTCAGTCTTTAAAATCCTGAACTTTCAACATAATTTTGTGAATTTTTCTATTTCTGGCTTTTTCAATTCTTCGTTATTTTCATTTCAGATTTTTTCGATTTGTCGATTTCTCCACTTTTCTATAGTTCGATTTTTTGACTTTTCGGCTTTTCTATTTTTCAAATTTTCAGTTTTTGAAATTTTGAATTTTCGATTTTTCGATATTCGTATTTTTTTAATTTCAATTCATCAATTTTTCAATTTTCCGTTTGGTTGACTTTCGATATTTCGTTTTCTCTATACATCGATTCTTGGATTTTTCGAATTTTCGAAATCTCTATTTTGAATTTTTGGCTTTTCACCTTTTCGATTTTTTAATTTCTTGATGTCTCAATTTTTCGATTTCCCAATTATTCGATATTTCAGTTTTGGGATTTATCAATTTCTTGATTTTTCAATTTTGCTATTCTTCAATTTTTTGATTTTTCATTCTTTCGATTCCTTAAATTTTAGATTTTTCGATTTCTCATTTTTTGTTTTTTCAGTTTTCCTTTTTTTAAAATTTACATTTTTAAATTTTCGGTTTTACGATTTTTTAATTTTTTAATAATTCATTGTGTCCATTTCTCAACATCTCGGTTTTTCAATGTTTACAGTTTTTCGATTTCTCGATGTTTCAAATTTTCAGAATTTCGAATTTTCGATTTTCCCACTTTTCGAATTTATTTTCAATAATCAATATTTGAATTATTTTTAATTTCAATTTTCCAGTTTTTCCATTTTTTAACTTTTTCGATTTTTCGACTTTTCAGTATTTCGTGTTTTCTATATTTTCTTTTTTGCATTTTTTTGATTTCGATTCTTATTTCCAATTTTCCAATTTTCTGTATTCTGGTTTCTCCGATTTTCGTTTCAATTTTTCAATATTCGAATTTTCAATTTGTTTCCTTTTCAATTTTTCAGTTCTTCGATTTTTGATTTTTTGAATTTTCGATTTTTTAATTTTTCCGTTTTTCAGTTTTTAAACTTTTCAGTTTTTCCTTTTTTCAATTCGTCGATTTTCGATACTCGAATTTTGAGTCTATAAACTCTTCGATTTTCAGATTTTCGATTGTTCAATTTTTCAGGTTTTGAGTTTTTCGGTTTTTTGACTTTCAGATTTCTTGATTTTTCAATTTTTCGATGTTTCAGTTTTGGAATTTTTCAATTTTTGAAGTCTTCAACTTTCGATTTTTTAATTTTTCGATATTTGAGTTTTAGGATTCTTCAGTTTTTTAATTTTATGAAATCTTGATATATATTTTATTTTATATTTTTCAATATCTCGATTTTCCATTTTTTTTATTTTTCATTCTTCAATTTTTTTATTTTTCATTCTTTTTTTGGAATTTTTAGGTAATTTTTGTTTTACTTCCCGAGCGTAAGCAAAGGAAGTATTGTAATCGAGTCCGTCGGCCGACTCTCTACTTTTACGTTTTCTCGATCTTTCATGACCCCTAGAAGACGAAGAAATAGGTCTCCCATTTCCGTCTGTCTGTCCGTCTGTCCGTCTGTCCGTCCGTCTGTCCGTCTGTTGTCCCGGATTTTTATTAGACAGATAATCTCCGAAAGTACTCGACCGATTGTTGTGAAATTTTGTACGTATATTAAGAATATCATGTAGATGGTAAAACGCTAACCAAAATTTGTCGAATCATCCCCACCACTAAAGCGATGACGTCACTTCAAAATTGTACATAGTAAATGGGTTTTCAATTGTATAAAATAACATGGTCCTACACATGTAGTTTACAACTCTGAATCGACTTTTCACCCGAAACGTCCAGATTTTTGGAAAAAAAATCAAAATTATAAAACAACATTTTGAAATTTAATTTTTAATCTGCTAACCAGAATGCTTTGAAATGTTGCAGATGTTTTAAGGCTATAAAGAGCATCATAAATCTTTAGTCAAAAAATATTTGCTTATCCCCTCCAAAAATTTGATGACGTCAGCTCAAAAGTTTGCGGAATAAATCATATCTAAAATGTACAAAATATGATGAGTCTGTACTTGTGATCTATCACTCCATTCATATTTTTTGGATTTGCATATACAGGGTCACTCAAAAAAATTAATGAATGCGTAAATATATTTTATTGATTTAATCAGGAACTACAAAACCGAATGCTCTGAAATCTTGCAGATGTTTTAAGGTCATAAAGAGCATAATAAATGTTTAGTCAAAATATATTTGCTTATCCCCTCCAAAAACTTGATGACGTCAGCTCGAAAGTTTGCCGAATAAATCATATCTAAAATGTACAAAATATGATGAGCCTGTACTTCTCATTTATCACTCCATTAATATTTTTTGGATTTGCATATACAGAGTGACTCAAAAAAATTAATGAATGCGTAAATATATTTTATTGATTTAATCAGGAACTACAAAACGGAATGCTCTGACATCTTGCAGATGTTTTAAGGCTATAAAGAGCATCATAAATCTTTAGTCAAAAAATATTTGCTTATCCCCTCCAAAAACTTGATGACGTCAGCTCGAAAGTTTGCCGAATAAATCATATCTAAAATGTACAAAATATGATGAGCCTGTACTTGTCATTTATCACTCCATTAATATTTTTTGGATTTGCATATACAGAGTGACTCAAAAAAATTAATGAATGCGTAAATATATTTTATTGATTTAATCAGGAACTACAAAACGGAATGCTCTGACATCTTGCAGATGTTTTAAGGCTATAAAGAGCATCATAAATCTTTAGTCAAAAAATATTTGCTTATCCCCTCCAAAAACTTGATGACGTCAGCTCAACAGTTTGTGGAATAAATCATATCTAAAATGTACAAAATATGATGAGTCTGTACTTGTGATCTATCACTCCATTCATATTTTTTGGATTTGCATATACAGGGTGATTAAAAAAAATTAATGAAAGCGTAAATTTATTTTACTGATTTACTCAGAAACTACAAAACCGAATGCTTTGAAATCTTGCAGATGTTTTAAGGTTTAAAAGAGCATAATAAATGTTTAGTCAAAATATATTTGCTTATCCCCTCCAAAACACTAACATTGCTGATTTAGTGATGACGCTTATCAAAGAAACGACTCCTATTAAAGGTAGAAGTTGCCGAGGAAAAAAAGGAAAATGAAGGAAAAATTTGTTAACAACTTGTCTTCACATTTGTCCTTATAAATAATAAATTAAATGTAATACATTTTTGTTTCCTTAAGAATACAAAGTTAACAAAGTTAGTTGAGTTACAAAAGTCTCTTTTGCTCCACGTTGGCCACCAACGAGCGATTTTCAAGATTTTTGTGAAACTTTGCTGGTTTTGAATTTGAATTTTCTGTCCTCGATAGTTGATGCTCAGCAAGAACCACGGGAAGGTCTGGAGCAGATCTCGCTAGGAAAGGAGAGGGCTAGGATTTGTTAATGAGGGATAGAACGTTATACAGTACAATACAAAAGAAATACAATACAGGTACCTACAATCTAACTACAATACAGAATACACTACAGATACAGATACAATTTAGATACAAAACAAATGCAAAGTTAGTATCCAATTCATCACCGGAAGAAATTGCACCAAAAATTGAGAATGTTGCAAAATGAAAACCCAAGCAAGCACACCGATGGAACTCGGAACGAAATCTATTGGTCGCAGTGCTCGTTCGCCCAAGGCAGGAATGCAGCCGCATAAATCCAAGGCCGACTGACCTCATCCTTATAGGATGATGCGACCCAGCGTCTAAGGGCCAACAGAACCCCCCCAGACCAAGAGCTCCTGACGACATGGAGAATTCAGACCTGGAACCAAAGGATGCGCTGTTGCAAAATGAAAACCCAAGCAAGCACACCGATGGAACTCGAAACGAAATCTATAGGTCGCAGCGCTCACACGCCCAAGGGAGAACGCAGCCGCATAGATACAGGGCCGACTGACCTCATCCCTTTGGGATGATGAACCTCATCCTTTTAGGATGATGACCCAGCGTCTAAGGGCCCAGAGAACCCCCCCAGGCCAAAGCGTCTGACGACATGGAGAATTCAGTCTCGGAACCAAAGAATGCACTGTTGCAAAATTAAAACCCAAGCAAATGCACCGTGAAAACAAAGCATTTGCACCACTGGAGCTAAATTGGCAAGACCCAAGTTAAGTTAGTAACACATACAATATACAGTACAAAATGGTTCAATTACAAAAGTTACAATATACAAATTTCTCCACGTTTGCCACCAAAGAGCGATGACTGTGCTCGCTCGTTGTTGTTGCCCAGCAAGAACCAAACAATACGAGGAGGTCTGGAGTGCGTCTTGCCATGAGAAAAACAATAAATTAGAAATTCGCGAACACGGGCTACTTTTAAGCGAAAACGGAGCTCCGAATGCTCGATGTTGCTGCCACCAGACCGAAATCAAAACTAACCGAAAACCGCAATATTTGTTCAGGTGGCTCTCGTGACAGTGATGTCATCAAACATCACGATGAGATTCCAAACATTATTTTTCATATTTTGACTGGAACATTGCACGTTTTTAATGTTCACGTTTGTAGGAAAACGGCTTTAATTATATTAATTAATACTTATCATATTTAAACAGTATATATAAATTAAAACTACAACCGTATTTACTCCGTTTTTGGGAATTTTTGGAAAAATGCACACTTTGTTTCGTGTTCACAGAGCTAATGCAGAACATTTTCATTAATATTTATTATCAATGAATTAGAAGTTCGCGAAAACGTGGTAGTTTTACGCCAGAACGGGGCTCCGAATGCTCCGACGTTGCTGCCACCAGATCGAAATCAAAACTGAACACAACGGACCGAAGACCGTGCCTTTGCTCAGGTGGTCACGTGACAGTGACGTCATGGTGTGTCACCATGAGATTACTAAAATTATTTTTCATACTTTGCCCGGAAAATTGCAATTCAACAATGTTTAAACAAATTGAATTGTTTAAATATTATTTAATTGTGTCATGATAGTTTCTTAGCAGTGTTTGCACGAGTTGATTTCATTAATAATTGTAAATCTGTCATTTATCACCATGTGTTATTATACACAACGAATAATTTTAAAAATAAATAAATAAATAAATTCGCCACTTAGTTGCGAAATTGTTTCCTTACTTTCCTTATTCGGAACAGACGTCTTCACGTGGTGAACGTTCAACTCAGACTGCCCAAAAGTGGCCGCCGACCTGTATATATACCGGTTGGCTGACGCAACAAGACGTTCGCGAATGTTCGGGAAGCTATTCCTTTGTCTGAATACGTCGTGACGTCACGATTCGCGACGTCACAATATGAATCTTTAATTTATCAATGTATTATTAGCAACTGAAATGTTTATATAAATCTTTTTAAACATTGTTTGTTTATATTTGTTAATTTACAATGTACAGGCTAAAAAAATTGTTAAATACTGGTTGTCTGACACAACAACACGTTCGGGAATGTTCGAAAAGCTATTCCTTTGTTTGAATATGTCGTGACGTCACGATTCCCGACGTCACAATTTAAATCTTTAATTTATCAATGTATTATTGGCAACTGAAATGTTTATATAAATCATTTTAAACATTGTTTGTTTATATTTGTTAATTTACAATGTACAGGCTAAAAAATTGGTTGAATACCGGTTGGCTGACGCAACAACACGTTCGCGAATGTTCGAGAAGCTATTCCTTTGTTTGAATACGTCGTGACGTCACGATTCGCCACGTCACAATATGAATTTTTGATTTATCAATGTATTATTAGCAACTAAAATGTTTATATAAATCTTTTTAGACATTGTTTGTTTATATTTGTTAAT
This sequence comes from Zophobas atratus, assembly GCA_022388445.1. Taxonomy (NCBI): domain Eukaryota; kingdom Metazoa; phylum Arthropoda; class Insecta; order Coleoptera; family Tenebrionidae; genus Zophobas; species Zophobas atratus. The sequence continues at coordinate 7,856,745 of CM039450.1, forward strand.
TTACAATGTACAGGCTAAAAAATTGGTTAAATACCGGTTGGCTGACGCAACAAGACGTTCGCGAATGTTCGGGAAGCTATTCCTTTGTCTGAATACGTCGTGACGTCACGATTCGCGACGTCACAATATGAATCTTTAATTTATCAATATATTAATAACAACTAAAATGTTTATATAAATCTTTTTAGACATTGTTTGTTTATATTTGTTAATTTACAATGTACAGGCTAAAAAAATTGTTAAATACTGGTTGGCTGACGCAACAACACGTTCGGGAATGTTCGAGAAGCTATTCCTTTGTTTGAATATGTCGTGACGTCACGATTCCGACGTCACAATTTAAATCTTTAATTTATCAATGTATTATTGGCACCTAAAATGTTTACATAAATCTTTTTAGACATTGTTTGTTTATATTAGTTAATTTACAATGTACAGGCTAAAAAAATTGTTAAATACTGGTTGGCTGACGCAACAACACGTTCGGGAATGTTCGGGAAGCTATTCCTTTGTTTGAATATGTCGTGACATCACGATTCGCGACGTCACAATTTAAATCTTTAATTTATCAATGTATTATTGGCAACTAAAATATTCATAGAAATCTTTTTCTAGACATTGTTTATATTTGTCAATTTACAATGTATAGGCTAAAAAATTGGTCGAAGGCTATTTCGACAGGACTTCCCTCGCTTCTGAAATACAGCCCAACAAATACTGCTTTTCTGAAAAATTATACCCATAAAATTTGATTTTAAAAAAGCCTAATTTTGACAAATTACGCTAATAAAATAGATTCTAATAAAATAGAGGGTGGGCGGGCGGGGTTACTGTCTGTAAATAAAAGATTGTAGAAAAAAGTTAAACTTAACCCCGCCCACCGTGTTCTTTCATTTTTACTTCCCGAGCGTAAGCAAAGGAAGTATTGTAATCGAGTCCGTCGGCCGACTCTCTACTTTAACGTTTTCTCGATCTTTCATGACCCCTAGAAAACGTAGAAATGGGTCTCCTATTTCCGTCTGTCTGTCCGTCTGTCCGTCCGTCTGTCCGTCCGTCTGTCCGTCCGTCTGTCCGTCTGTCCGTCCGTCTGTCCGTCCGTCTGTCCGTCCGTCTGTCCATCTGTCCGTCTGTCCGTCTGTCCGTCTGTCCGTCTGCCGTCCCGGATTTTTATTAGACAGATAATCTCCGAAAGTACTCGACCGATTGTTGTGAAATTTTGTACTTATATTAAGAATATCATGTAGATGGTAAAACGCTAACCAAAATTTGTCTAATCATCCCCACCACTAATGCGATGACGTCACTTCAAAATTGTACATAGTAAATGGGTTTTCAATTGTATAAAATAACATAGTCCTACACATGTAGTTTACAACTCTGAATCGACTTTTCACCCGAAACGTCCAGCTTTTTGGAAAAAAAATCAAAATTATAAAACAACATTTTGAAATTTAATTTTTAATCTGCTAACCAGAATGCTTTGGAATGTTGCAGATGTTTTAAGGTTATAAAGAGCATAATAAATGTTTAGTCAAAATATATTTGCTTATCCCCTCCAAAAATTTGATGACGTCAGCTCAAAAGTTTGCGGAATAAATCATATCTAAAATGTACAAAATATGATGATCACTATCACTCCATTCATATTTTTTGGATTTTCATATACAGGGTGACTCAAAAAAATTAATGAATGCGTAAATATATTTTACTGATTTACTCAGAAACTACAAAACCGAATGCTTTGAAATCTTGCAGATGTTTTAAGGTTATAAAGAGCATAATAAATGTTTAGTCAAAATATATTTGCTTATCCCCTCCAAAAACTTGATGACGTCAGCTCGAAAGTTTGCCGAATAAATCCTATCTAAACTGTAAAAATATGACGAGTCTGTACTTGTAATTTATCACTCCATTCATATTTTTTGGATTTGCATATACAGAGTGACTCAAAAAAATAAATGAATGCGTAAATATATTTTATTGATTTAATCAGGAACTACAAAACCGAATGCTTCGAAATCTTGAAGATATTTTAAAATTATCATAAGCATGGTAAATTTTTGATCAAAATGTATTTGGTCGTCCTCCCTAAAAAATTTATGACGTCACCAGAAAATTTTGCTGAATAAATCCTATCTAAAATGTACAAAATATGGTGAGTCTCTTCTTGTGATTTATCATTCCATTCGAATTTTTTCGATTTGCATATACAGGGTGACTCAAAAAAATTAATGAATGCGTAAATTTATTTTATTGATTTAATCAGGAACTACAAAACCGAATGCTTTGAAATCTTGCAGATGTTTTAAGGTTATAAAGAGCATAATAAATTTTTAGTCAAAATATATTTGGTTATCTTCTACAAAAAACTGATGACGTCAGCTCAAAAGTTTGCCGAATAAATCGTATCTAAAATGTACAAAATACGATGAGTCTGTACTTGTGATTTATCATTCCATTCATATTTTTGGATTTGCATATGCAGGGTGACTCAAAAAAATTAATGAATGCGTGAATTTATTTTATCGATTTAATCAGGAATTACAAAACCGAATGCTTTGAAATCTTGGGAATATTTTAAAGTTATTATAAGCATGGTAAACTTTTGTTCAAAATGTATTTGTTCATCCCTCCTAAAAAAATTGATGACGTCACCCTTAAATTTTGCTGAATAAATCCTATCTAAAATGCAAAAACTATGATGAGTTTGTACTTGTGATTTATCATTCCATTCATATTTTTTAGATTTTCTTAAGAGGTGGTTCAAAAAAATTAATGAAGTCAATTTATTTTATTGATTAAATTAAAAGCAACACTTATTATTAGTATTACACCCCAACCAACCCAATTTGGTAGACACAAAATGTGTTAAAGGAAAAACTCAGTTGAAACATAAGGGTAGCACGCTTATTTATATCGACTTTAACATTACAGACCTGCATTTGTTTTATGCGCTCACTTGGTTTCGCGAATGTGGAATAGACATGTTTTTAATCAACCAATTGTGAATTTCACCGTCAAGAATTAAAATAAAACCCAATGTTTTATATAATAAGCGGAAGTCGAAGCAATAAAACCGATGGTCGTTTTGTTTACAGTTTCTCTGTTTGACTCTCACGTATGCTGTTACGCTTGTCATCTTAAATTAAGAATGTTTATACATAAACGATTTTCAGTTGCCCCTCATATTACTAGACAGCGGATTTCTGTCGGGCTACGTCACGATTATAGGGGGGGACGTGCTGGATTGCATAAATATAATTAACGATTTATTAATCAAACGGCTAAGTAAATGAGAACGGGAATTAACAGCAGAGTGCAACGAAACAGCGTTATTCTAATCTCAAATAAACGAAGTGTAGTCCGCAACCGCAATGAATTCGCATCCCGTACGAGCCGTACCGCGTTTGGCCTTGCCTAGCCCGACAGAAATCCGCTTTCTAGATATTACACACCGGCGCCGTATACGTGAGTAAATTGTTTCGTTATTTTATTGATTATAAGAAATCAATATTCAAAACGACCCAATTCATTTTCCCGAAAATTTGGGAATACAATAATTTTATTCTTAGTATTACACTACATCTATCCCAACTGATATACGTGTCCTTGCAAAAATGTTGATGACGTCATCACAATTTTTTTTTAAATTCCCACTACAAAAATGTAATGAGAAAAAAAAACACAATAGGCATGCAGTCGTCAAGTTTCCGACAGCGAGGGAAGTACTGTCTAAACTCTTTAGACCAATTTTTTCGGTATATCGATTCTTGGATTTTTGGATTTTTTGACATCTCGATTTTCGAATTTTCGGTTTTTCCATTTTACAATTTCTTCATGTTTGGATTTTTCAATTTTTCGATTTTTGATTTTTTAGTTTTTAGATTTTTCAATTTTTCAGTTTTGGGATTTTTAAATTTTTTAATTTTTCGTTTTTTTCCGTTTCTCAACTTCTCGGTTTTTCAATATTCAAAATTTTTCGATTTCTTGGTTTTTCAAGTTTTCGATTTCTCAACTTTTGCAACACTTCGATTTTGGAAATTTTTCCATTTCTGGATTTTTTATTTTTTCTAAATTTTAGTTGTAGATTTTTCGATTTTTGATTTTTGGAATTTTCGATTTTTTAATTTTTCAGTTTATCTTTTCAGTTTTCAGTTTTTCCTTTTTTCAATTAGTCGATTTTCGATTATTCAATTTTTCGAATTTTTGAATTTTTCAGGTTTTCAGTTTTCCGGTTTTTTGACTTTCAGATTTCTTGATTTTTCAATTTTCCAATGTTTCAGTTTTAGGATTTTTCAGTTTTTCAATTTTATGAAATCGTGATATATATTTTAATTTAGATTTTTCAATTTCTCGATTTTTTTTTATTATTTTTCATTCTTCAATTTTTTATTTTTCATTCTTTACATTTTTCGAGGTCTCAATTTCTCAATTTTTTGATTTTTCAGTTTTTCGATTTTAGGTAATTTTTGTTTTTTTTTTAATTTTACATTTTTCGACGTTTCAAATTTTCTGTGTTTCGTTTTTTCGATATTCGATTTTTTTTTAATTTCTATTTCCCGATTTTTCATGTTTTCGGTTTCTCAACTGTTCACTACTTAAATTTTGGGAAATTTTCCATTTTTGGAAGTTTTAATTTTTGTAAATTCTAATTTTAGATTTTTGGGTTTCTCGATTTCTGGCCTTCTCTCGACTTTTCGATTCCTCGATTTCTTGATCTTTCGAAGGTTCGATTTTTTTACTTTTCCGCTTTTCGATTTTTCAATTTTCAGTTTTCGAAATTTCGATTTTTCCTTTCTTGGATTTTCGGATATTAGATTTTTTTTTAATTTCGATTTCTCGATTTTTCAATTTTTCCTTTTTTCGATTTTGGAATTTCCGATTTTTCAGTTTTCGATATTTCGTTTTTTCGGTATATCGATTCTTGGATTTTTGGATTTTTTGAAAACTCGATTTTCGAATTTTCGGCTTTTCCATTTTCCAATTTCTTCATGTTTGGATTTTTCAATTTTTCGATTTTTGATTTTTTAGTTTTTAGATTTTTCAATTTTTAAGTTTTGGAATTTTTTAATTTTTTAATTTTTCGATTTTTCCGTTTCTCAACTTCTCGGTTTTTCAATATTCAAAATTTTAGTTGTAGATATTTCCCGCTTTTCAATTTCTCGGTTTTCTGATGTTTCGTTTTCTTGATGTTTTAAGTTTTCAGTTCAGTTCAGTTCGATTTTTGATTTTTAGATTTTCCAGTTTTCGGTTTTTCGGTTTCAGTTTTTCGATTTTTCAATTTTTCAGTTCTTCGGTTTTTCTGATTTTTGAATTTTCGATTCTTTAATTTTTCTGTTCTTCAGTTTTCAGACTTTTCAATTTTTTCCCTTTTCGATTTTCAATTTTTTTTTCTTCAATTCTTGGATTTTCGATTTCTCAAATTTTCAATGCCATTCTTCAGTTTTTCGATTTTCCAGTTTTTAGACTTTCAATTTTTTTACTTTTCGATTTCTCAAATTTTCAGTGTCGTTCTTCAGTTTTTAGATTTTTCAATTTTCCAAAAGATTTTTCTATTTTTTCGACATTCGAATTTCCACTGCTTTCGCAGCATCCAATCACCAATATTTTCCATAATAATATTGATAATAATAATAATAATTAGTACTTAAACGAATGAAATCCAGTCCTAATGCACTGTGTCACCGAATAATTAAAATCTAGAACATCACAAGTGTTTGATATAAATTTTAGGACAAACTAAGTTGTAGTTTTTAAATGCAAGCGTGCCAAAATGCACGTAGTCGGAACCACCTTGAACTCGGTTTTTGACCGGTCGATATCGCTTGTAATCGACGGACTATAATGCGTTTTTCCCATCAAGTGTAGGTTTAATTCCCGGTGTACGTACATTTCCGAAATAAGCGCACAATACGAAGGGTTACGATGGTTTTTTTTTTTAATTAAAAATCAAATTTTAATGAGCATTCATGGACCGTCCCATCCCCACACCATTTTTCATCACCTGCTGCGTGTTCGACACAAATTCGCCCATTATAATCCAAAAATAATGGCATTCGTCAGAATCGTGATAATATACGATGCTCACAAGTTGACAATAACTAGGCGGGACGTCCTCTCGCCTCGAGGGGTCGGCGAAACAGAAAAGTAATCTCCAGGGAGTCCAATAATCCGTGCTTCGTTCATCCCGTCCCCTTCCATAGGAAGATTCGTTCCTTGTTATGTTTCCTTTATTTACGACTTTTTTATGAATTTTTCATCCGAGTTCGTGCTGACCGGTTTACGAAAACTGTGAGAAATCTCCATCAGACAATGACTCATCCAATTTCGGTGGTACAAAGGGTGGAGGACTCTTTAATTATGCAATTCGTGAACAAACCAATGACGCAAGAGTCTGGAACTTTTCGACTCGAGTAATTGCAAATTTAATTAGTCGAAGCCGACGCAAACGTTATTAATGGAGAGCCGAAGCCCGAAGGAAAAACTCTAGCTTTTACCACCATTAATCATGTATTCATCGCCCGTGATACTTTTATTCTGGAAAAAAGGTAGCGCGCCACGGGGATTCTGACATAAATCAACCCGGAGAAGTTCGATTTTTGATAAAGTTCCGACTGTCATCTTTTGAACTGAGCCGATTCTCAGGTTGTTTTATTCAGTAGCGCGCGTCCATCAATCCCGTCATTAAAGATGCACAACGCCGACCCTGACCCCACCGAGCAACGCGATCCTCCATTCACGCCCCTGCTGAGCCGGATCATGAAACCGTAGTAAGCCGACTCCCACTGAAAGTCGTGATTTCGCGTTTTTGCGATGGCAGAAATGCGACGGTCTCCAGCTGCACCCAACCTGACGCACAAACACCATCGACCCTCGAGCATAAATCCGCCCTTAATTGGAAGCTCGAAAAATAACTAGGTCGCTTTTACGGTTGCTGGAACGGATTCATTCGTGTGTATCTAACCTTTGGTCCCGGCCGGACCAGATTCCTTCCTCTTCCGGATTGCTCCGTCTTTTATGTTCTCTCATGTGCGCCCGACAAACTGGAGATCCGTTGAGACATCTCCCTTATAAGCGGACAAAACCCCAATCTAAACGAGGGCTGTTCCCCTAAGACCTACCTGGATGACGAACTTGCACACCTTGCGACCGTGCGAACCGCCCAAATCGAGCGCGGCGTTTCCGCGAAGTGTGCTTAAACCCCAGATTACGACGGATTTATTAATTCATATAGCTGGCACAAGGTTTGCTCCTCTAGTAAAACCGCGAAAGTGGTGTGCGGCACATTCGCGTCCGCGATTAAAATAGAACAAATAAAACTTGAAAAAGGCACCTTTATCATGACGCTGTCGCTCGAAACAATCGCGTAAATAATTCGCGCCGGCTGCGATGAATAAATTACCGAAGATAATTAATGCAAATTAGTGTCCGCGCAACAAAAAAAACCGTATCTAAAACGGCCCCAATTTATCGGAGTCCATTGAGTGTATTAAAGGGTAGTGTACGTGAGATTACAATGCGTAACAACAAGCGGTTAAAATTCGTAACATATGTATACAAACGACGACGAATTAAAATATAAACGTCCGCTGGTGATTCCGCTTTGACGGGGCACTGATGACACGTTAACGGTATGTTTATTAATGTGCAATTAAGATGGCGCAAATTGTATGCGGCATATGTCAAAACGGGACGCCAAATAAAAAAGTCGGTAGTTCCCGCGTTTGTCAGGTCGTCGGGGGTCGGGTCAGATTTTTTTTATGATAATTTTGATCAGTCAAGGTAACTGATTCATACATTTTTTAAACTTCTAATAAAAAGGAATATTAGGTATGCGAGCACAGCGAGCACGTTTAGGTGTTATTGAAAATTACTTGTGAATTAAATTGTTAGTAATGTCGAAAAATGAGAATTCTAAAAATTTTTGTGATTATCTGATGAATCCGTGTTGAGTTTTTACCTTGGGCATCCAGATTTTTGAAAAAAAAAATCAAAATCGGATTTTAAAACAATTTTCTGAATTTTCGATTTTTGGGCTTTTCGATTTTCCGATTTTTCATTTTTTCGATATTTTGGTTTTAGTTTTTTTTTTAATTTTCCGATTTCTCAATTTTCTGATGTTTCATTTTTTCGATTTTTCCGTTTTTCAATTTTTGACGTTTCCAAATTTTCGATTTCTCCTTTTTTCAATTTTTTATTCTTCAATTTTTCGATTCTTCAATTTTTGGATTTCGAATCTTTGATCTCTCGATTTTTTCACTTTTGGATTTCTCAATTTTTTGTTTCTAAATTTTCGATTTTTGAATTTCACGAATAATCAATTTTCTGGTTTTTCGACTTTCGAATTCGCGACCTCCCGATTTTTCGTTGCTTCAGTTTTATAGTTTTTGAATTTTTTGATGATTCAATTTTCAGTTTTTCAGGTTTTTGATTTTTCAATTTTTTGATTTCTTAATTTACCAAGTTTCTGTTTTGAGATTGTTCAGTTTTTCGATAATTCAACTTTTCGACTCTTCGATTTTGCGATTTCGCGGTTTTTTATTTTTCCGATTTTTCAACTTTGGATTTTATAAAAATTTAGATTTTTCTATTTTTCAGTATTTCGATATCTTAATTTTTGCAATGTTTAAAATTTTAAATTTTTGAATCCTTTGATGTTTCTATTCTATTCTTTTTTGATGTTTCAATTTTTCAACTTCTCGGTTTAAGATTTTTAGGTTTTTCAGTGTTGGGATTTTAAAATTTTTCCATTCCTGAATTTCCCGATTTTTTAAATTTTCAATTTCTCGACTTATTTTTTTTATCGATTTCTCAATTTTCTGATGTTTCAGTTTTTCGATTTTTCAGTTTTTCAATTTTTGACGATTCCAAATTTTCGATTTTTCGATTTCTCAATTTCCCCATTTCTCCATTAATAGATTTTTTAGTTTTTCTTTAGATTTCTCGACTTGTCGATTTCTCGATTTTTCAATTTCTCCTTTTCTCAATTTTAATTTGAGTTTTTTATTCTTCAATTTTTCCATTACACAATTTTTCGATTCTTCAATTCTTCGATTTCGAATTTTCGATCGCTCAATTTTTTTACTTTTGGATTTTTCAATTTTTGACGTTCATAAATGTTCGATTTTTGAATTTTACAGATAATCAATTTTCTGGTTTTATAAGTTTTAGAGTTTTCATTTTTTTAATATTTTGATGTCACGATTTTCCAATTTTTTCATTTTCAGTATTTCTATTCTAACCTCGAATTTTTCAGTTTTTTTGATGTTGCGATTTTTGAGATTCTCAATTTATCGAGATTTCGATTTTTAGATTGTTCAGTTTCTCGTTTTGTTTTTATTTCTCCAATTTTTCAATTATCAACTTCAATTTTGGTCTATTTCAACTTCTCCACTTCTCGCTATTTCGTTTCCAGATGTTTCAATTTTTCGACTTTTCGCCTTTTTTTGATTTTTCAATTTTTCGATTTTTAAATTAATTTTTCATTTCAGTTGTGGGATTTTTCAGATTTTCAACTTCTCAGTTTTTCGATTTTTCAATTTTTCGATTCTTTAAAATTTGGATTTTTCGATTTCGCAGTTTTTTGATTTTCAGTTCCTCGATATTTCTATTTTTCGATTTTTTAATTTTTAAATTTTTGATTTTTCAATTTAATGATTTTTCAATTTTTCGAAGATTCAAATTTTACTTTTTCTGATTTTCCAATTTTTCGATTGGTTAAATTTTGGATTTTTCGATTCCTAAATTTTAGATTTTTCAATTTTTTGATGTTTTGATTTTCGATTTTTCAATTTTTCGAATTTTTAAATTTTAGATTCTTCTGAGGATGGTGGAATAATCCTTGTTTTAACCTCCTGAAATTTTTCAATTTTTTGATGTTTCGATTTTTCGACCTCGGTTTTAGATTTTTAGGTTTTTCAATTGTCCAGTTTTTCAAATTTTCAATTCTTTAAAATTTGGAAAATTAGATTTCTGTATTTTTAGATTTTCAGAACGTCTGTATCTCAATTTTCAGTTTTTTGAATTTCTAAATTTTTGATTTTTCAGGTTATTGAATTGACGATTTTTTGATTCGATTTTTGACATCTCGGTTCTTCAATTTAAAAAATTTTCTAGTGTCCGATTTTTAGATTTCTCGATTCTTCAAGTTTTCGTTTTCTTAATTTTTCAACATTCCAATTTTGGGAATTTTTCATTTTCTGGATTTTTCAGTTTTTCGATTCTTCAATTGTCCAGTTTTTCAATTGTTCAATTCTTTAAAATTTGGATAATTAGATTTCTGTATTTTTAGATTTTCAGTTTTTTAAATTTCTAAATTTTTTATTTTTCAGGTTATTGAATTTACGATTTTTTGATTCGATTTTTGACATCTCGGTTTTTCAATTTAAAAAAATTTCAACTGTCCGATTTTTAGATTTCTCGATTCTTCAAGTTTTCGTTTTCTTAATTTTTCAACATTCCAATTTGGGAATTTTTCATTTTCTGGATTTTTCAGTTTTTCGATTCTTCATTGTCCAGTTTTTCAATTGTTCAATTCTTTAAAATTTGGATAATTAGATTTCTGTATTTTTAGATTTTCAGAACGTCTGTATCTCAATTTTCAGTTTTTTGAATTTCTAAATTTTTGATTTTTCAGATTATTGAATTTACGATTTTTTGATTTGATTTTTGACATCTCGGTTTTTCAATTTAAAAAAATTTCGACTGTCCGATTTTTAGATTTCTCGATTCTTCAAGTTTTCGTTTTCTTAATATTTCAACATTCCAATTTTGGGAATTTTTCATTTTTTGGATTTTTCAGTTTTTCGATTCTTCAATTGTCCAGTTTTTCAATTGTTCAATTCTTTAAAATTTGGATAATTAGATTTCTGTATTTTTAGATTTTCAGAACGTCTGTATCTCAATTTTCAGTTTTTTGAATTTCTAAATTTTTGATTTTTCAGGTTTTTTGATTTGATTTTTGACATCTCGGTTTTTCAATTTAAAAAAATTTCGACTGTCCGATTTTTAGATTTCTCGATTCTTCAAGTTTTCGTTTTCTTAATTTTTCAACATTACAATTTTAGAAGTTTTTCATTTTCTGGATTTTTCAATTTTTGGATTTTTTTAATGTTTCGACTGCTCAATCTTTCTATTTTTAGCCTTTTCGATTTCGATTTTTTGAGGATTTTTTCCTGTAGGCTGTCTACTTAAAATATATTTCATATTTCCCGCACAAATTTTCGATGTTTTAATTTCAGTAAGTCTACAGATTTATTATTATTATTACATAAAACAAAACCTTGGCTTCGTTGAGATTCTTTCTTAATCACTCCTATGAGACTAAACTGCAAAAAAGGTATGCTTAGAATGCGAGCGCAGCGAGCGTGTGCAGGTGTTTTTAAAAAAATATCACTGTTGTCCCTGAGGAGCTAAATTTTTAAGGATTTATCGTCTACAAAAAAGTGAATCAAAAGAACAGTTGTGATTATGAAAGTTGGGCTGACCTGCACGTGCTCGCTGCGCTCTCATTCTATGGGTAATAGTTTTTAAAATTTAGAGATTTCAAGCGGTTGAAAGTGGCCACACGGGACGAGCGAGTCCCGCAAGGGTATCGCGAGGGTCCACTACTATTCGCGCAATCGCCTCCTCGACGTAGACCGCGTCGGTGCCCCCAGAGGCCTTCCCTCACTCTATTTTTATCAAATTGGCGACCCGCCTTCCAAATTAGCGAAAAACCGATCACCCCAAGGTGCTACTCTCGACCCTCTCTTGTTCGAAGCGAAAATCCGGATTTTTCCGATAAGCGGCCGAAAAGGCGACCCTTGAACCGGCACGATTGCGCATACCGTTCCGGTTAATTAACCCACTTCGGCCGGTCTATCTACGTGCGGGCGATTACCGCGGAACGGTTACTTCTAAGTCGTGATTCACAAGTTCCCCACATAAATAAGCATGGATCGAATCTTCGGTAATGCGTTTAAGGGGGCGATCATGCATGACCAAATTCGGGTTATGCAATGGCTTCGTGCTCGCTGCATCTCTGCATCTCGTTGTGGCTCTGCTGGATACGAAGAATGGTTTCTGAATTTCGCGCTTAGATCAGCACGGCTCGGGTTAAATCGGATCAGAAAAAAAAGGTCATTGGACGGTGATGGTGCTTTTCGGAGACCACTGACGATTTGGATGAAAGTCCCTTTTCCACTGCTATCGCAACTCCTTCCTCGGCGACCGCAACCGGAAGAAACGGGTTATTCACGCTCCGGGTTTTCTTATCATTGATAGCGTTCTCCAGAAAGGCGAAATTCCGTGGTTAATTCTTCATCCGGCGCGAGTTTCAGCTGTTGGTCGTCCACAAAAGCCGAAATATTTAAGGTAATCGGTGTTTGACCCGGGGGTTGAAACAGTTCGTGTGGTGGTGGTTGTTTTTTTTTAACGTCTGCACGAACGGACTGTCACGGTTTAGGACAGGTGTGACGTTTCCACTGATTTTTAAACAGAAGGTTTTAATGATTTGAGTCATGATTGGCTAATCAAGGCGAATTAGGGGACCGTGAACGGTTGTCACGATTGGTTATGGATAACGAATTTTGGTTAAAGGAAACAGGAATTGGAAGAAAATTGATGTGGCAAGTGCCGTTATTAGTTTCGTTGTCGAGCAGATGTTGTACGTAAGGTGATTGTGTAGCTTTTCTTGATTGATATCGGCTTGCAGAATATGAAACTGCAGTTTCACAATGCAGCGATAAGATCGGCTTTGGTGCATTTGTTTGTACCGAGTAAAGGTGCATGAATTAAGGTTACGGTCTTCGAGATTGGGATCTACACGGTTTAGGTTTAATAGGTCTTTAACCTTAGAAAGGATAATTATTTTTTATTTTTACTATTTAGTTAGTTTCACCATAGACATCCAGATTTTTGGAAAACAATCGAAATTGTATAACATTTTTCAAATTTATTCGTCTCAAAAAATGTATGACGTCATCGCGAAATTTTGGCTCTCTGAAATATCCAAATATTATGAGTCAAAAAAATTAATGAATGAGGCAAGTTATTTTATTAATTAAATCAAGAACGACCGACTTTATTTTCTCAAAAGTTTGGGAATATAAGTAGTACTGTTATTATCAAATCTTACAATTTTTCGAAAAATCCAGATTTTTTTATATCTTTGATATCAAAATCAATCAGTTTGTCAAATTTTCAATTCCTGGATTTTCCAATTTTTTAATTTTTCAATTTTACCATTTTTGGATTTCAAATGACTTCTTTAATTTTCAATATTTCGATTTTATAATGTATTTCGTTTTTTCGATTTTGCACTTTCGAATTTAAGCGTTTCAGTTTTTAGTACTTCGATTTATCAATTTTTCGTTTCTTCTCTTCAGTTTTTCAAAGTTCTTGCTTTTCAATTTTTAGATTTTTCAACGTTTCTATTTTATACTTTTTCGTTTATTCAATTTTGATTTTTCAGTTTTCCAATCAAGAACGACTGACTTTATTTTCTCAAAAGTTTGGGAATATAAATAGTACTGTTATTATCAAATCTTACAATTTTTCGAAAAATCTGGATTTTGATATCTTTGATATCAAAATCAATCAGTTTGTTAAATTTTCAATTCCTGGATTTTCCAATTTTTTTATTTTTCAATTTTGCCATTTTTGGATTTCAAATTATCCGACTTCTTTAATTTTCAATATTTCGATTTTATAATGTATTCCGTTTTTTCGATTTTGCACTTTCGAATTTAAGCTTTTCAGTTTTTAATACTTCGATTTATCAATTTTTCGTTTCTTCTCTTCAGTTTTTCAAAGTTCTTGGTTTTCAATTTTTAGATTTTTCAACGTTTTCATTTTATACTTTTTCGTTTCTTCAATTTTTTGGGAATACAAATAGTACTGTTATTATCAAATCTTACAATTTTTCGAAAAATCTGGATTTTGATATCTTTGATATCAAAATCAATCAGTTTGTCAAATTTTCAATTCTTGGATTTTCCAATTTTTTTAATTTTTCAATTTTACCAATTTTGGATTTCAAATTATCCGACTTCTTTAATTTTCAATATTTCGATTTTATAATGTATTTCGTTTTTTCGATTTTGCACTTTCGAATTTAAGCTTTTCAGTTTTTAGTACTTCGATTTATCAATTTTTCGTTTCTTCTCTTCAGTTTTTCAAAGTTCTTGGTCTTCAATTTTTAGATTTTTCAACGTTTTCATTTTCTACTTTTTCGTTTCTTCAATTTTGATTTTTCAGTTTTCCAATCAAGAACGACTGACTTTATTTTCTCAAAAGTTTGGGAATATAAATAATCAAATCTTACAATTTTTCGAAAAATCTGGATTTTGATATCTTTGATATTAAAATCAATCAGTTTGTTAAATTTTCAATTCCTGGATTTTCCAATTTTTTAATTTTTCAATTTTACCATTTTTGGATTTCAAATGATCCGACTTCTTTAATTTTCAATATTTAGATTTTATAATGTATTTCGTTTTTTCGATTTTGCACTTTCGAATTTAAGCTTTTCAGTTTTTAGTACTTCGATTTATCAATTTTTCGTTTCTTCTCTTCAGTTTTTCAAAGTTCTTGGTTTTCAATTTTTAGATTTTTCAACGTTTTCATTTTATGCTTTTTCGTTTCTTCAATTTTGATTTTTCAGTTTTCCAATCAAGAACGACTGACTTTATTTTCTTAAAAGTTTGGGAATATAAATAGTACTGTTATTATCAAATTTTACAATTTTTCGAAAAATCTGGATTTTGATATCTTTGATATCAAAATCAATCAGTTTGTTAAATTTTCAATTCCTGGATTTTCCAATTTTTCGATTTTTCAATTTTGCCATTTTTGGATTTCAAATTATCCGACTTCTTTAATTTTCAATATTTCGATTTTATAATGTATTTCGTTTTTTCGATTTTGCACTTTCGAATTTAAGCTTTTCAGTTTTTAGTACTTCGATTTATCAGTTTTTCGTTTCTTCTCTTCAGTTTTTCAAAGTTCTTGGTTTTCAATTTTTAGATTTTTCAACGTTTTCATTTTATGCTTTTTCGTTTCTTCAATTTTGATTTTTCAGTTTTCCAATCAAGAACGACTGACTTTATTTTCTCAAAAGTTTGGGAATATAAGTACCTAGTACTGTTATTATCAAATCTTACAATTTTTCGAAAAATCTGGATTTTTTGATATCTTTGATATCAAAATCAGTTTGTCAAATTTTCAATTTCTGGATTTTCCAATTTTTTAATTTTTCAATTTTACCATTTTTAGATTTCAAATGATCCGACTTCTTTAATTTTCAATATTTCGATTTTATAATGTATTTCGTCTTTTCGATTTTGCACTTTCGATTTTAAGCTTTTCAATTTTTAATTCTTCGATTTATCAATTTTTCGTTTCTTCTCTTCAGTTTTTCAAAGGTCTTGGTTTTCAATTTTTAGGTTTTTCAAAGTTTTCATTTTATACTTTTTCGTTTTTTCAATTTTGATTTTTCTGTTTTCCAATTTTGCAGTTTTTTCATTTTCTTTTTATTCGAATAGTTGAAAGTTGAAAAACTAAAAAAATCTCAAAAAATTGAAAAATCGAAAAACTGAAAAAATGAAAATTTGCAAAATTGAAAAAGGGGAAAATGGAAATATTCCAAATCGAAGAACTGCAGAAACGAAAATTTGAAAACTAAAAATCGAAAAAATAAATATATCGAAAAATTGGAAAGAAGAAAAAACGAATGCAATTAAAAAATTGGAAAACCCAAACATTATCAAATCGAAAAATTATAGCATCCCCAAAATTGTAAGTAACATCGAAAAATTTTCACATTGAACGATCGAAAAATTGAAAAACCTATTAAACGAAAAAGCTTAAAAGTCCTATAATTGAAAAAATGGAAAAATTCTAAAATTTTGAAATTGATAAAGTATCTTTTTTAAATTATGATAATTTTTACACATTTAAAATGAAAACTAGAAAAATTGTAAATTAACAATTGAGAAACAGAAAAATCAAAAATTTAAAAATTCGAAAAATTGAAAAATTGAAATATCAGATGACCAAAAAACCTAAAAATCGAAAATGTTAAATTCAAAAAAGTTGATAAATTTAAATGTCGAAAAATTGAGAAATCGAAACATCAAAATTGCGGAAATCTAAAAATTGAAATATCCAAGTTGTAAAATCGAAAAACCGCGAAATTTAAAAATGAAAACTCGAAGTGTTTCACGTAAAATTGAAAAAACAAAAAATTTGAAAAATTGCAAATCGTAAAATTAAACAGTCGAATAAATGAAAAAAATTTAAACTTAAAACTGAAATGAAAACTAGAAAAATTGCAAACGAAAATTGATGAAGCGAAAAATTAAAAAATCGAAAAGTTGCAAATCGAAAAATTTAAAAATTTTTCATTGAAAAAAGCAAAATTAAAAGTTGAAAACTAGTGAAACTGCAAATGAAAAAATTAGAAAATCAAAAAAATGAAACATTCAAAAGTTGGAAAGTCGAAAAACTGGAAATTTTAACAAAATTGAAAAAAAAAAATGAAAACTCCCAGAGTTGCATAATCGGAACATTGTAAAATGGAAAAATTATAAGAATAAACAAAATAAAGAATCGAAACGAAAAATTGTAAATCGAAAAATTAAAGAAACGGAAAATTGAAAAAACAAACAATTACAAAATCGGAACATCCAGAAATTGTAAAAATAAAGAAAATAAACCGAAACGAAAAATTGAAGAATAAAAAATCGGAAAAATGGAAAGTCGAATAAATGAAAAAGCTTTAAAATTCAAAAATTGAAAAAGGTTAAGAAATTGAAAAACTGAAAAATTTTGTACATTATTATCACATTAAAAATGAAAACTAGAAAAATTGCAAAACAAAAATTGATGAAGCGAAATACATATTAAGAAATCTTAATAGTTGACAAATCGGAAAATTGAAAACTTTTATCTTGAAAAAAAGAAAAATTATAAAATCAATAAACAACGAAAGATTGCAAATCGAAAATTAAATAATTGAAAAATTAAAAAGTCCAAGGGCCAATTTATACAAAATTTTAACTAAGATTAAGTTAATCAGGCATTTAACAAGCCACGTGGTACTTTAACTTTGTCTTAAAAATTTAATCCTAAACGAATGTTTAATTGAGCTTCCATAAACCGCGTCTAAAAGTTGAAAGATCAAAAAATTGAAAAATTGCAAAATATAAAACTGACAATCAAAAATTGAAAAATCTCAAAACTGCAAAATTTAAAAATCGAAACCCGAAGAATTGCATATTGTAAAATTGAAGATTGAAGAAACGAAAAACTGGGAAATTGCAAATCGAAAAATTTTAAAATTGGGAAAATAAAAAACCGAATCGAAAAATTTCAAATCCAAAAATTAAAAATTGAAATCTCGGAAAACTCAAATTGAAAACTGAAGAAACAAAAAATGAAAAATTGACCAATTGAAAAATTCAAGTCAAAGTGTTATTTACATCACTAAGTTTTACTTAGAGGTAATCAGAAAACAAAAATCGCAAAAAAAAAATTTTTATGTAATTTATAATCCATCCGTTTACCAGAAACTCCACAGACACAAAGTCCACGTGGATCGACTACGTAGGTACACATTAAAATTAGGTTGGAAGCCGCACAAAAACAAAGCAATTTTTCTTATCGCTCGCTCCGCTTACATAAAACCTTCTGCAATGTTTAAATGAAGACATTCTGTTTACACTGACGCCGCATTACATGTGAAACACAAACTCCATTGTAAATTCCACGCCATACAAGTCTCATAACACTTGTAAATAAAGTATCGCCTGCATCCTGTCTTGAAAATATCTCTCATGATTTATGCAATACTTATAAATAATTCTGGCACATGTGTTGGTGTTAATTGCAGAAATCGCACTGACAACACTTAACCAGTCATTTTTAAACAGTTTTTTTTTCCTTGCAATGCGATTACGGTAATTAGGTCATCAGTTGAATTAGAAGCCCCGACGAAACCTCGCCTCGCGAAATAAAAATAATAACGAAGGGCATCGAACAAAAATAATGCGGGAAATAGTTCAAGTATTTTTAAATTTGCGGTCGAAAGTGCACGCAAAAGTGAAACGGGAGCGAATTTGCAATTCTGGGTGAAAGTGGAGTTGGCTTTGTTGTTCGGCACGGGAAATGTGCTTATTTGACTTATTTTTTCACTTCCTGGGTCGAGAGTTTGGTAATGAGGTGGGTAAGTTTGGGTTGAACGAAATCCTTTTTCGGACTACTCGTATCTGCGTTCACTGTTTCGGGTCGTGCATCATGCATTTATAATCTTTTATTTAAACAATGATGATGCACTTAGCTCGTAATGAATGATTTCAGAGTTCGTGGTTTTCTTGTTAGCTGATTACAAATGTTTACACAGGAAAATTAAAATTCCTTTAAAATTGTAGAATTGACGTTCTTATTTTGATTATCTCTGACCGATACATTTCTGGCCGTTGGAATGTTTTTTTTAACAAATGTGAAAAATTATTTAGTAATTAAATTTGTAATGTACGCAAAACTGATACCGTTTAATATGTAGGCTGTCTGTAATGCACCCATAACCGGTTGTGTTGAAAAAAATCAAATTGATTATTTATTCATATTTTCACTAAAAATTCTGCATTTGCATGTGTCAAGTCAGTGCTTTGGTGGTGGTCATGATTTGATTTCGGTAATCTGAAATACGAGTAAGTAAATAAATACTGTAGGTAAATAACGTAATAGACGCAGTGATCATGTTTAAACCAAATTTATGGAAAAGTCGATACTGATATTTTATCATCGAAACTTTTTTAAAGAAACTGAAATAAACGGTAAACAACAAAAATTAAGGCAAATTACACTTTCTAGGTTTGTTTTCCATTTCCATGTGAACTCCTTAAAACGCAAAAATAACAATATAATTTTTTCGATATCTAGATATTGAAACATCTTGTGCCTTGCCTCATTAGCTTTTTAACTCATGAGAAGCTTCCTAAACACATGTGCACTCCAGCCTAAAGATAAACAACCCAATATATATTGCGTTCGAATCATAGACACTGGCAGTATGTTAAAGTATGATACGTTAATGAATTCGAGAAAAATTGAGAAACCGAAAGATCGAAAAACCCAAAAGTTAGAACATAGAAAAACTGAAAAAACGGAAAATTGAAGAATCGAAAGACTGAAAAATCTAAAAATTGAGACATTCCAAAAGTGAAAAGTCGAAAAATCGAAACAACTAAAGCTCGAGAAATGAAAAAAACTGAAAAATCGAAGAATTTAAACACCGAAAAATCGAAAAATCAAAAATTATAAAAATCGGAAAATTGAAAAACCGAAAAATCTATAACCGAGAAGTCGAAAAATCGAACGATCGAGAAATAGAAACATCAAAAAACAGAAAAATCGAAGAATTCGAAGAATTGAAAAATCGAGAATTAAAACAACTAAAATCATAAAGATTGAAAATTAAAATATCGAAAACTGGAAGAATTGAAATGAAAAATCGAGAAATCGAAAAATTAATAAATCGAGAAATCAAAAGTTGGAAAAATTGAAAAATCGAAGGAATATCGAAACATCAAAAACATCGGATAACTGTGAAAACTAAAATTTAAAAATCGGAAAAGATAAAAATGGAGGAATCGAAAACTCCAAAAATTGAAGAGCCGAAAAACTGAAAAATCAAAAAGTGAAAAAATCGAATAATTGGAAAATCAAAAATTTTACAAATTGGAATATTGAAGAATTGAAAAATCCCAAAAACTGAAATATCGAAAAATTGGGGAATCGAAAGTTAAAAAATTGAGAAATCGAAAAAGTAAAACATTGAGAAATCTAAAATCGAAAGATCGAGCAATCGAAACATCAAAAAAATCGATAAAAATCCAAAAACCGAAAAATCGAAAAATTGAGACATTGAAACTGAAATGATGAAAAATTGAGAAATTGGAAAATTGAAAAGTCGATAAATCGAAGCACCGAAAAATTAGAAAATTGAAACGTCGAGAAAAGAAACAAAAAAAAATCGAGAAAACGAAAACTCAAAAAATCCAAAAATTGAAAAATCTAAAAAGCTCAAAATGAAAAACTTAAAAATTGAAAAAATTTATAAGTGTATAATAAAAAAAAGTCGATAAATCGAAAAATTTAAAACTCTGTAAATCGAGAAATCGAAAAAATAAAAATTTTAAAAATCTGAAAATTGAAAAACTGAAAAATCTAAAACCTAGAAGTCGAAAAATCGAACTATGGAGAAATAGAAACATAAAACAGAAGAATCTAAAATTTAAAAATTTGAAAAATCTTAAAATCATAAAAATTGAAAATTAAAACATCGAAAAACTTTAGAATTGGAATGAAAAATCGAAAAATCGAAACAAAAAGTCGAAAAAATTGAAAAATTGAAAATTCTAAAAATTCAAGAATCGAAAATCATAAAATTTGAAAATTGAAAAATGATAATTCGAAAAATCGAGTTATCGAAAAGTCGGAAAATCAAAAAATCGATTAATCGAAGTTTTAGGAGCGTCAAAAATTGAAAAATTAGAAAACCGTAAAACAGAAACATTGGAAAATTGAAGAACCGAGAAATTGAGGAATCGAAAAATTTAATAATCGAGACATTGAAAATCGAGAAATTCAAAATCGAGAAATCGAAATTACAATCGAAAATTGAAGAATAATGCGAAAAAATGAAAATTCGAATAATCGAGTAATCAAAAGTCGAAAAACAAAAAGTGATAATGGAGAAACTGAAAAATCAAAATGTAAAAATTCTAAAAAAATTGAAAAATTAAATATGAAGAACTAGAAGTAGAGAAATCAAAATTAAGTAAGATTTAAAAATTCAAAAATCTAAATTCAAAAATCGAAAAAGTAAAAAAGGGAAATAGGTCCAAAAATCGAAAAATTCAGAATCGAATATTGAAAATTCAAAACTGAAAGTATACAAAAAATATCAAATCGAAGAAAAATAATGAAAAAGGAAACATTTTTGAAATCTCAAAGTGATAAATTAAGAATTCAAAAATTGAAAAATAATCTGAACAAATGAAAACTTAAAATCGAAATATGATTAAAGAATTGAAAATCCAAAATATGAAAAACAAAAAATCGGTTAAAAGTGAAAATTGAAAAAAATTGAAAATTAGAAATTCAAAAATAGAAAAATTTAAACTTCAAAAACGGGAAAATTGGAAATCGAAAAATGAAAAATCGAGTAATGAAGAAAATTGAAGAATAAAAATATGAAATATCAAAAAATTGGGGAATCGAAAGTTGAAAAATGGGAAATCGAAAAATTGAGAAATAAAATGAAAAAATCCAGAAATCAAAAAGTTAAAAACCGAAAATTAAGTCGAAATATTAGAAAATGAAAAAAATGAAAATATAAATGTGAAGAATGAAAAATAAAAAAATCGAAAAAAACTAAAATCTTAAAATTCGAAAATCTACAATTAAAAAATGGAGAATCGAAAATTAAAAATCCAAATGAAATATTAAAAATAATGAAAATAGATGAAAATTTAAAAAAGGAAAAATTTTTGAATCAAAAGTGATAAATTATGAATTCAAAAATTGAAAATTCGAATTGAAAATAAGTGAAAAAATGAAAACTGAAAAATCGAAATATTTAAAACTTGAATCAAAAATCGAAAAACCAAAAATCTTAACGTGAATTGAAAATGAAAATTAGAATCCAGAGTTGAAGAATAAAAATCTGATATATCAAAAAATTGGGAATCGAAAGTTGAAAAATCGGAAATCGAAAAATTGAAAATAAATGTAAAAAATCAGAATCAAAAGTAGAACGAAAATTAAGTCGAAATATTAGAAAATTCGAAAAATCGAAAATATAAATGTGAAGACTGAAAATACAAAAATCGAAAAAACTACAAATCTTAAAATTCAAAATCTAAATTAAAAATTGAGAAATAAAAAAATTTTAAAAATCCCAAATCGAACATCGATAAATTAAGAATCGAAAAATGAAAAATCCAATAATTGAAAAATAAAACTTGAACAATCGAAAAATTGAGGAATTCAAAAGTGAAAAATAAAAACGAGAAGTGAAAAGTCGAAAATTGAAAACTAACTGAAACGTTGAAAATTGAAATTCAAAAATGAAAAAATCAAGAAATCAAAATTTGAATAATCGAGAAATTCAAGATCCAATATGAATATCAAAAAATTAGTAATCGAAAATTGAAAATGGAGAAATGAAAATGAAAAATCGAAATTAAAAATCGAGAAATCGAAATTACATTCGAAAATGATATTGAATAATCACAGTCTAGAA
This sequence comes from Zophobas atratus, assembly GCA_022388445.1. Classification (NCBI taxonomy): domain Eukaryota; kingdom Metazoa; phylum Arthropoda; class Insecta; order Coleoptera; family Tenebrionidae; genus Zophobas; species Zophobas atratus. Next base: position 7,879,036 of record CM039450.1, read on the forward strand.
TAAAAAGTCGAGAAATACAAGTTCAGTAATTTAGAAACTGAAAATAGAGAAATGAAAATAGGATCTTAAATCAAATTACATTAAAATCGAGAATCGAATATAAATCCAAACTGAACAAAAAATAGAAAATCAGATAAAATTGAAATGAAAAATTAAAATCCTCACAGCATCGATAATTAAGACTCAAAAAAAATGAAAACTCCAATAATTGAAGTAAACCCTGAAAATCGAAAATTAAGGAATTAAAAATTAAAACCAAAAGCGATTATCCGCGAAAATCTAGAACGTCAAATGTTGAAAATTTGAAAAATCGGAAAACTGAAGTATTGGAAAACTGAAAAATTCCAAAACTGGAATATCGAAATATTGAGAAAGAGAAGAAAATTGAAGAATCAAAAACTGAAAAATCGAGAAAATTGAAGAATCGAATAATCGAGAAGTGTAGAGAATCAAAAAGTCGAAAGACTAAAAAATCAATTAACAGAGAAACTGAAAAATCCAAAATTTAAAAATTTAAAAGATTGAAAACACAAGAATATGAAGAAATGAAAAACAAAAAATCTAAAAACTAAAAATGTAAAAATCAAGAAATCATAAAGTCCAAAAATCGAAAAGTGAACGAATCGAAATATTGAAAATCTCAAAACTGAAATACCAAAAAATTGAAAAATCGAAAAATTAAAAAATCCATAACTGAAACATCGATAACTTAAGAAATAAAAAGTTGAAATATCGAATAATTGAAAATGAAAACCTGAAAACCGAAAAATCGAGAAGTCGAGAAATCGAAAAATGAAAAACTTGAGAATTCGAAAAATGATTAGTCGAAAAATTGTGATGTATTTAAAGTTTTGATTTTTTTTCCAAAATCTCGATGTTCAACACGGATTCATAAACCGAGTTCAGGACTATGCTACTTTTTAACATTTAAATAACATTTGTTCAACAAATTTCTAAAACGGCATCATCAATTCCGAGCATTCGATTTCGCAATTTCAAAATTAAATTATAAAATGTGATAGAATTTTGATTTTTTTTGCATAATTTTCATAATTGATTCATAAACCACAGATAGAGGAGTACGTTATTTTATAAAATTTGCATTGTAAAATTAGAGGGTGGCGTCATTCCATGGTTGCTGAGTATGACCAGATAAATTTTCCATTTCCAGTGGCGTAGATAATAAAATAGTGGGTACTGTTGTATAATTCTAAATTACATGTTTATAACGTAAATCATAAACATTTATTAAATTATTAAAATCATTATCAAAATCGACTATCTTCATCACAACTACCATCCAAATTAATTATAAGCTCTTCAGTTGGTAGGTCAGTAGTCGTCTCGTTTTTCCAATAATGTTCCTGTCCATTTATCACATGACTAGATACATTTAAACTAATCATTTGCCCTTTTCTCATGTTTACTACCTTTTCATGGAACGGATTAAAGCTTAGTTTGTCCTATACAATTTTACCTGCTTTCGTTAAACTCGGTAGTTTAAATACAATTAGTGCAAATTCTGTATTAAATTTAATTCTATGTCTGTTATTATTCTAGAAAATATTTATCTACCGGGATCCGTGACTACAATTTTGTTTCATTTTGAAATTGTTAGTGTTATTTTAAAAATGTTAGTGTACGTACAAAATTTGACAACAATCGGTCGGGTAGTTTCGGAGTCAAATTAAAATCCAGACAGACGGAAACGTTTATTTGGTTCTTTCATGTTAATTTTAGTTACGATTTAATTTCTAATTAAAGCAATAAATATCGATCCATGAATTTAAATATTCGTGACCACCCATCGTTCAAAAAATTCCCCGGCTTTTCACGTCCACCCCCAACCCGAATTTTTTGCGCCTCGAACGCGAGAAAAGTAAATAAATGACAGATTTTTCCGATCCTTAATCGCTTTCCGTTCGTCCAGCGCCTGCGCCCCCCACAGCCACGAGGTCGCTCACTATGGTGGGGCAAACCGCTCCGGTCCCCTATCGCGACACATTTCACTATAGTATAGTTCGACTGTACAGAGTCCGCGCTCGATCCGGCGCTATCGTGAAAAAATGCCGTGCGTGAAGTGACAGTGCACGATGGTGGACCTAAAGGGCGAAACGTCGGCGACGCCGAAAAAGTCCAAGGGCATATCCATGACGGCCGTGAAGAACTGGCTGCTGCCCGACAAAAAGAACCAAGAAACGCCGAAATTCCAGCGGATGCCGGAGTCCTTCCTCCGCTCGATCCGGAGGAGGTCCTTGAGGGTGAAAAGGACGAAATCGCTCGTGTTGCCGGAAAAAAGAAAGTCCGGTGAGTGAAGTGGTGGTGAAAGTTTCGAGGTATCGGGTGGCCGTCGGTCGCTACCTGTTGGTCGTGCGATTATCGGATTTATGGCGATTTCTCTCATGTTTATGTGTGCGGTAATTGCCGAAAATTGTTTGTTTGTATTTTCGTTAACGGTGTTTTAACTGCTTTTTAATCGGCGCAAGGTTTGGTGGTGGTTCAAGGTTGTGGGTGAAAAAAAACGCGGAAGTTTTGGTTGGGTGCATTGGAGAGTGAAAATCTTGAGTGGATTTGGATGGCAATGAGTGGGATAATGCGAGGAAAAAATTGGTTAATGGTTTAATGATAGGCGGCAATTGATTGCGCAATCGTGCTTCAATTGCATGATTACGTGAGGAAGTTTTGTTGCAACAAAATAATATCGCGGTCGACTGAGAATTCCGTTTAAGGGAATTTAAAAACAAGTTATAGTTTACTGGTTTTTTCGAGGTGTTAATTAAATGGTGAAACATTTAACCGAAAAATATTCAAGTGGATACAATTTTGGAAACGGAGAAAAAAAAAGAAAACTAATTATAATAATTAAGTTCTATGAGCAGTAGCACCATCCTGCTGAAAGTAACCGAGAAGTAACTTATCATCGTGCAATTGTTTTAAAAATTTTATTTATCTTATTGTTGAAATTCTAAGACGTGTAATTTTCGCGTGTCACATCACAATAGCTGAAATTACTTCTCTACCCACGTGGAATGAAATAAAATTGATTCGTAATTGTTTGGAACAACAAATATTTTCGTAAAAATTCTCATCACCTTTTTTATCTTTATTGATTTAAATAAATAAATAAACAACTTGTTCGATTCGGATCGCGACTTGTTTGACCACAGATATAATAAAATTGTAAATAGAGATCCACCCTACGAGTTGGATTTTTTTTAAAGCGGGCTTTTAGATTAAGGTTTATTTTGTTCACATTTATTGAATGGTTATGTAACAACAATTTTTCTACAGCCACGAACTTATTTCCGCGTATAGATACTTGTGTACTTACTTTTAAAAAAATATCAATAGTAGCAGATGTTCTACAATCGGTGAATATGCCAACAAATGCTATATTTATCTACTTTGGAAATGTACCAAAAAAATGTAAGTCGGTTCTTCGAAATGAAACGTGAAGGTGTTAAATGTGTATGAATTAAATCAGGAAAAAATTAAAATAGTTTCTGTTTTTACTGAGTTTTGTTAAATTTAGAGGTTTGTTGGGTCAATTATAAATATTGACCTCACGCTGAGTGCTATACTTACAGATTTCCCTGAGTGGGAGTGAGATAAACTTATAGCGAAATTCTGTAGCCCATTAATGAGCAATGTGGTTAATGACCACGACCTACCATAGATCAACGAATTGCGTTCGGTAATTGAAAAGCCGAAAAATTGAAAGCTGAAAAGTCGAAAACTTGAAAAACCAAGTTGTCAAAAAATCAAAGCAAAAATCGAAAAATTGATAAGTCAAATAAACTTAAAAATCAAATTTTAAAATTCGAAAAATTCAAAAATAAAAAATTTGGAAGAACGGAAAAATTGAGAAATCCAAAAGTCTAAAATACAAAATTGAAAAAGTGAATTAAAATATGGGGAAACTAAAACGTCAAAAAGTCGAAGAAATGAAAAACTGGAAAATCCAAAATGTGGAAATCGAGAAACAGAAAAATCGAGAAACCAAAAATCAAAAAAGATCGAGAAATTGAAAAGTTGAGAAGCAGAAAAATTGAAAAATCCAAAATTAAAAGGAAGTCTATAAATATAAAAATCAGAAATTTTAAAAACCGGAAAAATGAAAGCCGAAAATTTTTAAACCGATAAGTCGACAGATCGAGAAATAAAACGACCAAGAAAGTAAAAAATCCAAAATTTATAAATTCGAAAAATTGAAAAACAATTAATGAATCGAAGAATTAAAAAATCGCAAAATCGAAGTCAAAAAGTAGAAAAATCAACGTGAAAAATCGAAAAATTGATAATCTAGAAACTGAAATATTGAAAACCAAGAACTTGAAAAAAACTGAAAAATTCCAAAACAGAAATCAAAAAATCTCGAAATCTAAATGTTGAAAAATCGAAATCTAAAAATTTTAAATTTAAAAACGTGAAAAACCTGATTATTTAAAAATTGAAAAAAATTAGAATTCGAAAAATCGATTAATCGGGTAATTGAAACATCGGAGAACTGAGAATTTAAAAAATGAAAAAATCAAGAAATCGAAAATTTGAAGAATCCGAATAATGAAATAACGAAAAATTGAGTAATATATAGAAAAATTGAAAAATCTAGAAATCGAAGAATTGAGAAATCAGTAATTCGAAAAATCCGAAAATTCAGAAAGCCAAAAGTCTAAAATACGAAATTGAAAAAGTGAATTAAAATGTCGGGAAATTAAAACGTCAAAAAGTCGAAGAAATGAAAAACTGAAAAATCGAGAAACCAAAAATCAAAAAATATCGAGAAATTGAAAAGTTGAGAAGCAGAAAAATTGAAAAATCCAAAATTAAAAGGAAGTCTATAAATATAAAAATCATAAATTTTAAAAACTAGAAAAATGAAAGCCGAAAAATTTTAAACCGATAAGTCGAAAGATCGAGAAATAAAAGTAGGTACCAAAAAAGTAAAAAATCCAAAATTTATAAATTCGAAAAATTGAAAAAAAATTAATGAATCCAAGAATTAAAAAATCGAAAAATCGAAGTTGAGAAATAGAAAAGTCAATCTGAAAAATCGAAAAATTGAAAATCTAGAAACTAAAATATTGAACACCAAAAAATTGAAAAAAAACTGAAAAATTCCAAAACAGAAATCTCGAAATCTAAATGTTGAAAAATCGAAATCTAAAAATTTTAAATTTAAAAAATCTGATTACTTAAAAATTGAAAAAAATTAGAATTCGAAAAATCGATTAATCGGGTAATTGAAACATCGGAGAATTGAGAATTTAAAAAATGAAAAAAATCAAGAAATCGAAAAATTAAAAAATCTAGAAATCGAAAAATTGAGAAATCAGTAAGTAGAAATTCCCAAAATTGGGGAATCCTAAAACTGAAACTTCAGTAAATGAAATCGAAAAATTGAAAACTCGCGAAATCGAAAATTTTACAAATTGGAAAATTGAAGGATTGAAATAATCAAAATTGGAATGATTGAGAAGTCTAGAAATCAAAAAGTCGAAGAACCAAAAAATCGATTAATGGAGAAACTGAAAAATCCAAAATTTAAAAATTCAAATAGAGAAATCTAAAAACTAAAAATTTTAAATTCCAAATCTAAAATTTAAAAATCAGGAATTCAAAAAGTCCAAAAATCGAAAACTGAAAAATCGAAATATTGAAAAAACCCAAAACTGAAACATCGATAAATTAGGAAATGAAAAAATTGAAAAATCGGATAATTGAAAAAGTGATGAATTGAAAAATCGGAAAATCTTGCCGAGAAATCGAAAAGTTGAAAAACCAAAAAATCGATTAACGGAGAAATTGAAAAATCGTAAAACTGAAACACCTGCAAATTGATCATTCCAAAAATTGAAAAATGAAAAAGCCGAAATAGGGAAAAATTAATAAATCGAAAGTTGAAAAATCGGAAAATCGAAAAGCCGAAAATTCAAAAATTGAAGAGTCGAGAAATTGTTACATATCTACCGTTTTGATTTTCTCGATGTCTAGTATAAAAATTCAACACAGGTTCGTAAACAACAAGTTCAGGACTGTGTTAATTTTTAACATTTAAATAATATTTATCCGACAAATTGTAAAATGAAATATCGAAAAATTTAAGAATTGAAAAAGTGAAAATTCGAAAAATTGAGAAAAGTCCACAAATCTAAAAGTGGAAAAACCAAAAAATCGATTAATCGAGAAATTGAAAAATCGTAATACTCAAATATCGAAAAGTTGAGTAATTAAAAAATTGCAAATCTAGAACTTAAAAAATTATAAAATAAAAAACTGAAAAATTCCACATCTAAATCGAAAAATTGAGAAAAACGGAAGAATTGAAAAATCGAAAAATGTATGTAACAAAAAAAAAAGAAAAATTTGAAATCGAATATTTTATGAATTTCGAAACATCGAAGTCGAAAATACGCAATAGCGAAAATTCGAGAAATCAAAAAATGGAACATCGGAAAATTGAAATTTGAAAAACCGAAAAATCGAAATGTATAAAAATGGAAAATTCCAAAAATAGAAAAATCGAAAAGTAAAGAAGTTGAAGCCTAAAACTGGAGAATGGAAAACTCAAAAATGGAAATTCGATAAATCAAACATTCGAAAAATCGAAATGTCGAAAATTTGATGACTCAGATATTAAGAAAACAATGATCCAAAAATTCGAAAAATCGGAAAACCGAGAAATGGAAAAATTGGAAATTTGGAGATCGAAAATTTGATAAATCAAAATTCGAAATTCGAGAAGTCAAAAATTCGAGAAAACGAAAATTCGATAAACCACATACGCCAATTGAGAAGTCTCGAAATCGAAAAGTCGAAAAACTCGATCAATCGAGAAATAATAAATCTAAAATTTAGAAACGTTGAACATTGACAAATCGTAAAAATGAAATATCGAAAAGTTGAGTACAATTAAAAAATTGAAAATCGAGAATTTGAAAAATTAAAAAATAAAAAACTGAAGAATTCCAATACTAAATATCGAAAAATCAAAAACTAAAAAAATTGGGAAGTCTAAAAACTGAAGAATGGAAAAGTTCAAAAATCGAAAATTCGAATAATCAAAAATCTCAAAAAAAGAATTCGAAAAATCGGAAAAAACGAAAATTCGCAAAATCAAAAAGTAAAAAAACCCAGAAAGGTTGAATATGTAATGAAAAAACTATAATCTGAACAATTTAAACTCGAATATTTCATGAATTAAATATTCGAAACATCGAAGTCGAAAATACGCTGAAGCGAAAATTCTAGAAGTCTAAAAATGGAACATATTAAAATCGAAAGTCGAAAATTGTTCTAGAAATTAAAAATTCCAAAAATGGAAAAATAAAGAATTGAAGTTTAAATACTGGAGAATGTAAAATTGAAAAATCGAAAATTTGAAAAATCGGTAATTGAAAAATCGAAAATTTAATCAAGCAATACTGGAATTAGAATTTTGCAATTTCATAAATTCACTACGGTCTTGTTTTGCGTTTGACGACCGCAGCTTTGCATTATTTAAGAAAACCGCAATATTTATGGCGCCCGAATTGACGTAACCCACATCGCCCGTGAAATTATCTAAAGCACACATATTTATTTACAAATTATATAAACTCAAACAAAAAATGCAAATACGCAAAGTTCGAACAAACTCGCGCTCCACGCGACATTCTCAATTTCGCAAACGCAAATAAAAAAGGTAAATATTAAAATTGAAGAAAATTCCGCGTACATTTTCCCCTCTCCGGGAAAACTCCGGCCCCTGCCGATCAAAACATCTGAATATTTATGACCGGCTGGCCAAAGATACACATTCAACAGGGCTCCCTCCAGATAACTTCATTTGCATTCACCACGAGCGCGCTTTCCTCCAGATAAAAGGTTATCGTCGTCCGAAGATGCGAAATATGAATAAAACCGTATCAGCACTATTGTTTACCCTTGGGCTAAAAATAAAAGCGCTGTTTACATTTTCGGAAACTCCGACCTAAAAATGCGCCGATTTCTCTTGATTCCGAAAAAAAATTACAATAACAGAAGACACACGTGTCCTAGATCTTTGGAGTGGCGGCAGCTGACGTCACAAGATGTACGCAGCTGTTCTTTGGCAAATAAGGTCCACAATGGAAAGCTAACCCGAAATCGAACCCATCATTTATCCTAAATCTGTTCGAGGTGGGATAAATTTCCGATATTAAAATATTTACGTGTAAGATGGTGGGATGGTGATTTCATCTGGACTACGTTGGAGGAATATTTTTAACTATTATTTATTGGGGGGGTATGACTCAGCTAATTTGACGCGACTTAATTGAAAACAGCGAAAATTCGAGAGGTTCTTTAATAAGGTGTAGAAACTGAAGAAAAGTCATTTCTGTTAATTAATTTTTTTGTGAAGATTCGAATCTTGGAGCTTTCTCCATACCCGCAAACAAGAATCTAATTAGCGATTTTCGCGGCCAAAGTGTTTTTCTTTTTCATTCCGGCTTTCTATTCGTCCATTGAAAAACGGAAACGCGGATTTCACCGAATTCACGCCGCGATAAAGTTGATTGTCAATGTCAAATCAGCGTGATAAGATAAGCCATCTTAACAATTAAACTACGTTTCTAAGACGCGCTACTAAAACAAATATTGACTTTGCTCCCATAGTAATTGTTTGTTTCGAAAAAGTCTACATAGTAAACTTAGATTTCGTGCCAAGTTGTCACTTGCCAAACTTCGTAAACAGCTACGTATTTAAAGAAAAAGCTTATAAATAAAGTGCACGGATTTTGGTTTTCTTAGAAAACAAAAATTATTTTGTCCTAGTTCTAGTAACCGAAAAGAGAATTATCGCAGATGACGACACGGGAAAACACCAAACTGTTACTTAATTATCACGATGAATCGTCATTAGTGTTGATAATATTTACGTGAACTTCCGTCGCCTTGAAAAGTTTACACTTTTATTAAAATTAACAGAGATCATAGTGACTGAAATGTTAGTTGCGAATTAATTTGTTTCATCGAGAGGGGGAATGATGATTCCATTCAATGTGGTAAATTCTATTTTCGTACATGGTATGTTTTATTTTATGTCAGATATTAATTATATATTGTCAGTAATTAGCTCTGATAACTTAACGATTGGTTATCTTCAAGGTTTTGTTAACGCCAGATTAATACTATAACATCATTATTCTACGTATAATCACAAACTGGTGACCCGCCGAAATTTTCATGACCCCAAGAGTACGAAAAATAGGTCTCCCGCTTCCGGATTTTTATTAGACACATAAGCCGAAATTACCGATTGTTGTCAAATTTTGTAACAATTTTTACAATAGTTGTGGTTTATGAATTCGTGTTGAGTTTTTACTTTAGATACCCACACTTTCAAAAAAAATCAAAATTGATTAAAATGTGCTTTAAATTTTATAAAATAACCTGTATGTGTGATTTATGAATCCGTTTCGAAATTGCTCTGAAATCAAACAAATGTTTTAAGATAACAGAAAGGATGTTTTTCGCCTTTTCAATTTTCGATTTTTCTATTTCTATTTTTCTATTCTGTTGTGTTTTAATTTTTGTATTTGTGTATTTTGGTATTTTAATATTACGTGATGAAGTCTTCCGGAAAATTCAGTAAACTTATTCAATATTCAATTCACTAACATTTTATTTATCGGCTTTTCGGTTTTTCGATTTTCCCAATTTTCCAAATTTCATGTTTTCGATTTTTGGAATATTTAATACATCGAATTTTTCATTTTCCGGTTACCAATTATTCGAATTTTCAATTTTTTTTCCATAGAATTTTCGATTTTTGTTTCTCCATATTTTCAAATTTTCGACTATTCGATTTTTTGTATTCTTGATTTTAGAGATTTTTCGATTTTTCGAATGGTCCAATGTTAGTTTTTTCAAAAATTTGTTCATTTTATTTTCGATGTTTCGAACTTTTGATTTGTCGGATTAATTTTCGATTTTCGATTTCTCCGATTTCGGTATATTTAAAATTTTGATTTTTGGAATGTTTGATTCATCGAATTTTCATTTTTTCGTTTTTTTACTCCTCGGTTTTCGAATTTTGGAATAATCGAATCTTCATTTTTTCGAATATTTGATTATCGAATATTTGATTTTGACAATTTTGATTTTTGGATTTTGATTTGGAACTAGATGACGTTGGATTTTTCAATATTTTAGTTTTCGATTTTTCGAATTTTCGTCTTTCGACTTTCCAGTTTTTCGTTTCCGAATTTGCGAAAGTTTGATTCATCGAATTCTCGATTCTCCTGTTTTCAATTTTCTATTTTTGAAAATTTCGAATCTTCATTTTTTCGAATATTTAATTCATAAAATTTTCGATTTTAGATTTCTCCATATTTCCAATTTTCAAGTTTTCGACTTTTCAATTTTTTAACTTTTCCATTTTTCGATTTTTTGTGTTCTCAATTTTTCAGATGGTTGAATCTTGTTTTTTCAAAAAATTTTTGATATTATTTTCGATGTCTCGAACTTTCGGTTTGTCGGATTAACGATTTTTCGATTTTCGATTCTCCAATTTTAGAATATTTAATATTCTGATTTTTGGAATGTTTATATAATTCATCGAATTTGAATCTTTCATTTTTTTACTCCTCGATTTTCGAATTTTCGGATCATCGTTTTCTTCGAATATTTTAATCATCGAATTTTTGAGATTTCGATTTTTCCAAATTTCCATTTTTCGACATTTCGATTTTTGAGAATTTTTTGAGGTTTCTGATTTTTGGAATTTTCGATTTTCAATTGTTAATTTTTTTTTTAGTTTTTCCATTCCACAGTTTTTAGACTTCCCAATTTTTTGCTGTTTGATTGTTCGATTTCTCAAATTTGTGTTTTTTTATCTCCGAGTTTTCGATTTTCAAATTTTCGATTTTTTCATTTCGATTTTTTTCAGCCCTTCCCCCTTCAGTTTTTCAGTTTTACAATTTTTTGCTTTCGATTTGTTGATTTTTTAGTTTTCAAATTTTCGGTTTTTCAGTTTTTCGTTCCTTCAGTTTTTGGATTTTTTTTTCTTTTCGATTTTTGGAATGTTCGATATTTTATTTATTTCCAATCTTGTTATTTTTGAATTTTTTGATTTTTCTATTTTTCCATTTTTCGATTTTTCAATTTTCGATCTTTAAAGTGCATATTTGGTTCATCGAATTTTCGACTATTCGATTTTTCGATGCCCGCTTTTTCAATTATTTAACTTTTCGTCTTTTCGGCTTTCAATGTTTCGATTTTTTGTTCTCAATTTTTTACATTTTTCGATTTTTCGAATGGTCGAATCTTAGTTTTTTCAAAAATTTGTTTATATTATTTTCGATATCTTGAACTTTCGATTTGTCGGATTAATTTTCGATTTTCGATTTCTCCAATTTTGGAATATTTAATATTTTCGGTTTTTCCAAAGTTTGATTTAGCGAATTTTCAATTTTTCGTTGTTTCGATATTCAAATTTTCGATTTTCGATTTCTCCATTTTTCGACATTTCGATTTTTGAGATTTTTTGATTTCTCGGTTTTCCGAAATTTCGAATATTTGATTCATAGAATTTTCGATTTTTGAGGTTTCTGATTTTTGGCATTTTCGATTTTCAATTATTCATTTTTTTTTTTTAGTTTTTCCATTCTACAGTTTTTAGACTTCCGAATTTTTTTGCTGTTTGATTTTTCGATTTTTTGTGTTCTCGATTTTTGAAATTTTTCGATTTTTTCAATGGTCGAATCTTACTTTTTTAAAAAAATTTTTATTTTCGATGTCTCGAACGTTCGATTTCCCGGATTAATTTTCGATTTTTCGTTGTTGCGATATTCGAATTTTCGATTTTCGATTATCGAGGTTTCGAATATTTGATTCATAGAATTTTCGATATTTGAGGTTTCTGATTTTTGGAATTTTCGATTTCTCTTTCGATTTATCGGATTAACGATTTTTCGATTTTCAATTCTCCAATTTTCCATTTTTCGACATTTCGATTTTTGAAATTTTTTTGATTTTTCGCTTTTGCGAAGTTTCGAATATTTGATTCATAAAATTTTCGATCTTGTTATTTTTGGAATTTTTGATTTTTCGATTTTTGTTATTTTTCGATTTTTTATGCACTTTGGTTTATCGAATTTTCGACTATTCGATTTTTCGATGCCCGCTTTTCAATTTGTTAACTTTTCGACTTTTCTGCTTTCCATTTTTTGTGTTCTCAATTTTTTAGATTTTTCGATTTTTTAATTTTTCAAAAATTTGTTCATATTATTTTCGATATCTCGAACTTTCGATTTGTCGGATTAATTTTCGATTTTCGATTTCGCCAATTTTGGAATATTTAATATTTTGATTTTTGGAATGTTTAATTCATCGAATTTTCATTTTTTCGTTTTTTTACTCATCGATTTTCGAATTTTCGGATCATCATTTTTTCGAATATGTGAATCATCGTCTTTTCGAATATCTGAATCATTGAATTTTCGAGATTTCGATTTTCGGTTTCTCTCCATATTTCCAATTTTTAAATTTTCGACTATTTGACTCTTCGGTTTTTTAACTTTTCCATTTTTCAATTTTTTGTATTCTCGATTTTTTAAATGGTTGAATCTTAGTTGCTTCAAAAAATTGTTGATATTATTTTCGATGTCTCGAATTTCGATTTGTCGGATTAATTTTCGATTTTCGAGTTCTCCAATTTTGGAATATTTAATATTTTGATTTTTGGAATGTTTAATTCATCGAATTTTCAGATCATCGTTTTTTCCAATGTTCTAATCATCGAATTTTTGAGTTTTCCATTTTTCCAAAGTTTGCAATTTTTGGTTGTTTCGATATTCGAATTTTCGATTTTCGATTTCTCCATTTTTCGACATTTCGATTTTTGAGATTTTTTTGATTTCTCGGTTTTCCGAACTTTCGATTTTTGAGGTTTCTGATTTTAGGAATTTTCGATTTTCAATTGTTCATTATTATTTTTTTTAGTTTTTCCATAGACATCCCAATTTTTTTGCTGTTTGATTTTTCGATGTTTTGTGTTCTCGATTTTTGAAATTTTTCGATTTTTCGAATGGTCGAATTTTAGTTTTTTCAAAAATTTGTTCATATTATTTTCGATGTCTCGAACTTTCGATTTGTCGGATTAATTTTCGATTTTCGATTTCTCCAGTTTTGGAATATTATTTAATATTTTGATTTTTGGAATGTTTAGTTCATCGAATTTTCATTTTTTCGTTTTTTTTACTCCTCGATTTTCGAATTTTCGGATCATCGTTTTTTCGAATATTTGAATCAGCGAATTTTCGAGATTTCGATTTTTCCAATACTCATTTGATTTATCGAATTTTCAATTTTTCGTTGTTTCGATATTCGAATTTTCGATTTTGGAATCATCGAATCTTCATTTTTTCGAATATTTGATTCATCGAATTTTGGATTTTCGATTTCTCTAAATTTCCATTTTTCGATTTTTTGTTTTCTCGGTTTTGCGAAGTTTCGAATATTCGATTTCGGGAATTTTCGATTTTAGAATTTTTTTCATCCAGTTAGATTTTTCGGTTTTTTAGTTTTCTATTTTTCGATTTTTGTCTTTCGGCTTTCCAGTTTTTCGTTTCCAATTTGGCGAAAGTTTGATTCATCGAATTTTCGATTCTCCTGTTTTCAATTTTCTATTTTCCAAATTTTCGAATGTTTAATTCATAGAATTTTCGATTTTCGGTTTCTCCATATTTCAAGTCTTCGACTATTCGTCTTTTCGAGTTTTTAACTTTTCCATTTTTGATTTTTTGTATTCTCGATTTTCCAAATGGTCGAGTCTTAGGTTTTTCAAAAATTTGTTGATATTAGGTGTTTTCGATGTCCCGAACTTTAGATTTGTCAGATAACGATTTTTCGATTTTCGATTTCTCCAATTTTCGAATATTTAATATTTTGATTTTTGAATGTTTAATTCATCGAATTTTCAGATTATCGTTTTTTCGAATATTTTAATCATCGAATTTTTGAGATTTCGATTTCTCCAATGTTTGTTTGATTTACCGAATTTTCAATTTTTCGTTGTTTCCAATATTTGATTCATAGAATTTTCGATTTTTGATTGTTTTGATTTTTGGAATTTTCGATTTTCAATTGTTCATTACATTTTTTTTTTTTTAGTTTTTCCATTCTACAGTTTTTAGACTTCCCAATTTTTTTGTTGTTTGATTGTTCGATTTCTCAAATTTTTGGTTTTTTGATTTCTCGAATTTTCGATTTTTTATCTCTGAGTTTTCGATTTTCAAATTTTCGATTTTTTCAGCCCTTCTCCCTTCAGTTTTTCAGTTTTCCAATTTTTTACTTTTCGATTTGTTTATTTCTTTAGTTTTAAAATTTTCGGTTGTTCGTTCCTTCAGTTTTTGGAATTTTCTTTTTTTTTCATTTCGATTTTTAGAATATACCTTATTCGATGTTTTATTAATTTCCAATCTTGTTATTTTTCAATTTTCAGTTTTTCTATTTTCGGTCTTTAAAGTGCATATTTGGTTCATCGAATTTTAGATTTTTCGAACTTTTAACATGGTCAGCAATAGCATAATACGGCTCGTTTTCGCTCGCTGGAAGAATGTGCAAACTCGCTGTACTTTTTTCATAGAAATATGTAATAGCTTGCTTCGTTCGCTGAATGAACTTCCACGACTCTTACAGCCTTCTGTTATTGATTTAAAAGCTCGTTTCGCTCGTAAAAAATGTTAGGGACAATTGGTGATTTTCTACTTGAACCGATAATAATAGCAAAAAGTTGATAAAACTCTGATTAAAATCCCGCGTGCGAAATTCCCCAAACCCAAACCTTCCTGCAACGGCATTTCCCAAGAATTCCCAACCCGACCCGAGCTTTTTTGCTCGGATTTCCGTTCGGCCGCAACTGCAATAACTTAATGGCATTCCTTTCCGGAGAGAATTGACCATAGGTGTACCATTAATACACCTTGTCGCTGCTTCCGGTCGCGGAATGATATTACCAACAGGAAATTAAATATTGCCGAAGCAAGAAACGGTGTCGTATTTCAGTTACGTGAAGCGAAATTGCCCGTATTTTTTTTTCAACGTCGTTGACGAGGTAACAGCGGAAAATGGAAGAATTGTTCATGCTCGATGGAGAAGGTAAAAATTCTGACAAGTCTGCGGTTAATTAGCTCGTTAACCAGGAAATTAATTTCGTGTAATTTAATTATATGTTTGTAGATAATAGGAGACCTTGTTGAGTTGAAGTAATTAGAGATATTGGAGCATTTACATTGAACTTATATCGGTTTGCTATCAATAATCATAAAACTTTAACGAGACAATGACATGGATAACGATACGACAGTAAAATAGGCGATTAAGTTTTATTATTAGCGTTCAGCGATATTTATTTATTTGGTCGTTGTATCAGCCTACATGTGTTGTATCTAATAATAAATAACGAGAAAGTTGAGCGCTTTGCAAAAAGGCATAAAATGAAGAAAATTTATTTTGAAAACATAAGATTTTCAATAAACTAATCAAACTGTGTACAAATAAACTGCTTACAATGAAATTGAATCAGATTTTAATTCGCAAGTTTAAGATAAAGTCGGGCGACTGGCTACTTTCATGTTTTCTGGACGTTTCGTGACCCCTAGAGTATGAAGAAATGGGTCCCCGTTTGCATCTGCCTGTTCTTCAATTTTTCGCTATTTCAGTGATGGAATTTTGCAATTTTTCGATTTCTCGATATTTTTGATTTTCCAATTCTCAATTTATCAGTTGGTTTTTGATTTTTCAACGTTACGACTTTTCGGTTTTTTAATTTTCCCATTCACTTTTTAATGTTTCAAATTATTCGATTTTTCAGTTTTTGGATTTTTTAGGGTTTTCGCCTTCGTGATTTCTCGATTTTTCAATTTATTCATTCTTCAAATTATGCATTTTTCGATTTTCTTCCATTTTTCAATATTTCGATTTTACGACTTTTTACTTCTTTGACTTTTAAATTTTAAGATGTTTCAATTTTTCTATTTATTGATATTTCAATTTTCAATTTTTTGATTACTTAATTTTCCGGTGTTTCAGTTTTACGCTTTTTTGATTTTTGCGGTTTTTAATTTTTGGCAATTTTCGAATTTTCGATTTCTTGATATTTTTCATTTTTCAATTTCTCAGTTTTCCGATGTTCGAGTCTTACAATTTTTGATTTTCTCATTCACTTTTTAATGTTTCAATTTATTCGATTTTTCATTTTTTGGATTTTTCGATTTATCCATTCTACAAAATTTCCTCGATTTTTCGATATTTCGATTCCACGACTTTTTACTTCTTCGACTTTTAAATTTTAGGATGTTTCAATTTTTCGATTTTTTGATATTTCAATTTTCAATTTCTTGATTACTCAATTTACCGATGTTTCAGTTTTACGATTTTTTGATTTTTGCGGTTTTTCAATTTTTGACAATTCTGCGTTTTCGATTTTGCGATTCTCAATTTTAGGATTACATAATTGATCTTTTTCGGTTTCTCGTATTTTCTACAATATGACTTTTCGATTTTTCAGTTTTTTTATTCAATTAATAAATTTTTTGATTTTTCAGTTTTTGGATTTTTTAATTATTAAATTCTTCGACTTCGATTTTTCCACTTTTTGATTTCTCATTTTTTCGATGTTTCAATTTCTCGGTTTATTAATTTTTCCATTTTCAAATTTTAAGATTATTCAATTTTTCGATTTCTTCATGTTTCATTTTCTGGATATTTTAATTTCTGGATTCTTCACTTTTCGATATTTTAATTTTTCAATGTTTAAATTCCAGATTTTTCGATTTTTCAGTTTCGCAATACCTATTTGTATTTTTCAATTTTTAGATTTTTGAATTATTCCAGTTTTAAAATCCCTGATTTTTCCATTTTTTAGTTTTTAGAATTTTTTAGTTTTCGATTTTTTTTATTTGGCTGTTTCACTGTTTCGATTTCTCGATTTTTCGATATTTCCGTTTTGGGATTTTCAATTTATCGATACTTTTTTTCGATTTTTTAATTTTTCGATCTTTCCATTTCTTGATTTTTTACATTTTCGATTTTTCAATTTTTTGATGTTTCTATTTCTCCATTTTTCGATTTTTCGACTTGTTTTTGAATTTTTCGATTTTTCAAACTTTCAATTTTGGGCTGGTCCAATTTTTCCATTTTTCAATCTTTTAATGTTTCGATTTTTCGATGTTTTAGTTTTTCAAATTTTATTTTCAATTTCTCGGTTTTTCGAATTTTACGCTTTTCGATTTTCTAATTTTTTGGTCTTCCGATTCTTCAATTTTTGGATTTCTTAAATACTTAATACTTAATTTTTCGGCTGCGAGTTTTCAATTTCTAATTTTTCGATATTTCAGATTTAGGATTTTCCAATTTATCGATACTTCAATTTTTCTTCGAATTTTTCATTTTTCGATGTATCGATTTCTCAGGTCTTCAAATTTTCGATATTTTAATTTTTCAATCTTTAAGTCTTAGATTTTTCGATTTTTAAGTTTTTTTGATGTTTTCATTTCTCCATTTTTCGATTTGTCGGTTTTTGAATTTTTCGATTAAAAAATGTTCTAATTTTTCGATTTTTTTGTTTTTCAATTTTTCGATATCTCGTCTAATTGAGATTTCTGTTTCGATTTCTCAAACTTTTCAATTCTGGATTGTTTGAATTTTTCGATTTTTCGATCTTATAAAGTTTTGATTTCTCGGTTTCTCGAATTTTCGACTTTTCTCACCTTTTTGAATTTTTCGATTTCCCGAATTTTTTAAATATTAGATTTTTTCCGAGGTATCAGTTTTGGGAATTTTGTAAATTAAAAAATCCCTAAAATGACTCATTTTTCAATTTTTCTTCGATTTTTCATTTTTTGACGTATCGATTTTTCGGCTTGTTTTTGAATTTTTCGTTTTTTAAAATTTCTGATTGTCCGATTTTTCAGTTTTTCAATTCTTCGATCTCTCGATTTATTGAGATTTCTGTTTCGATTTTTCAAATTTTTCGATTTTGGGCTGGCCCAATTTTTCCATTTTTCGATTTTTTAATGTTTCGATTTCTCGATGTTTCAGTTTTTCAGATTTTATTTTCGATTTCTCCATTTTTCGAATTTTCGGCTTTATGAGTTTCTAATTTTTTGGTCTTTCGATTCTTTAATTATCTGATTTTTCAATTTTTTGATTTCTTAAATACTTAATACTTAATTTTTCGGCTTTCAATTTCTCATTTTTCGATATTTCAGTTTTGGGATTTTTCAGTTTTTTAATGTTTTCATTTCTCCATTTTTCGATTTGTCGGTTTTTGAATTTTTCTATTAAAAAATTATCTAATTTTTCGATTTTTTAGTTTTTCAATTTTTCGATATCTCGATTAATTGAGATTTCTGTTTCGATTTTTCAAACTTTTCAATTTTGGATTGTTTGAATTTTTCGATTTTTCGATCTTCTAAAATTTTGATTTCTCGGTTTCTCGAATTTTCGACTTTTCGCCCTTTTTCAATTCTTCGGTTTACTGATTTTTCAATTTTTGAATTTTTTAAATATTAGATTTTTTCCGCTGTATCAGTTTTGGGATTTTTGTAAATTGAAAAATCCCAAAACTGACTGATTTTTCAATTTTTCTTCGATTTTTCAATTTTCAATGTGTTTTTAGATTTTTCGGTTTTTTAATTTTTCGATTTTTAAAATTTCTTTTTCGATGTTTCAATTGTTCCATTTCTCGATTTTTCAAATTTCCGAATTATCGATTTTTTTTTATTTAAAATTTTTCATTTTATCAATTTTAAACTTTTCGATTTCTCGATGTTCCAGTTTTTCAAATTTTATTTTCGATTTCTCGGTTTTTCGAATTTTCGGCTTTTCGATTTTATAATTTTTTGGTCCTTCGATTCTTCAATTTTCTGATATTTCAATTTTTGGATTTCTTAAATACTGAATACTTAATTTTTCGGCTTTCAAGTTCTCATTTTTTCGATATTTCAGTTTTGGGATTTTTCGAGTTTCGATTCCACGCGTTTTCGAATTTTCGATATATTTAATTTTTCAATTTTTAAGTCTTAGATTTTTCGATTTTACAGTTTTTTGATGTTTTCATTTGTCCATTTTTCGACTTGTCGGTTTTTGAATTTTTTGATTTTTTAAATTTCTAATTTTTCGATTTTTTAGTTTTTCAATTTTTCAATTTTTCGATATTTCGATTAATTGAGATTTCTGTTTCGATTTTTCAAACTTTTCGATTTTGGATTGTTTCGATTTTTCGATCTTTTAAAGTTCTAATTTCTCGGTTTCTCGAATTTTCGACTTTTCACCTTTTTATAATTTTTCGATTTCCCGAATTTTCGTGATTTCTATTTTTAAGTTCTTCAGTTTACTGATTTTTCAATTTTTTAATTTTTTAAATATTAGATTTTTTCCGATGGATCAGTTTTGGGATTTGTGTAAATTGAAAAATCCCTAAATTGACTCATTTTTCAATTTTTCAATTTTTCGATTTCTCGATTTATTGAAATTTCTGTTTCGAGTTTTCAAATTTTTCGATTTTGAGCTGACCCAATTTTTCCATTTTTCGATCTTTTAGTGTTTCGATTTCTCGATGTTTCAGTTTTTCAAATTTTATTTTCGATTTCTCTGTTTTTCGAATGTTCGGCTTTATGAATTTCTAATTTTTTGGCCTTTCGATTCTTCAATTTTCTAATTTTTCAATTTTTGGATTTCTTAAATACTTAATACTTAATTTTTCGGCTCTCAATTTCTCATTTTTTCGATATTTCAATTTTGGGATTTTTCAATTTGTCGATACTTCAATTTTTCTTCGATTTTTTAATTTTTCGATTTTTCAGTTTTTTGGATTGTTTCAATTTTTCGATTTTTCGATATTTTAAAATTTTGATTTCTCGGTTTCTGGAATTTTCGACTTTTCGCCTTTTTGCAATTTTTCGATTTCCCCAATTTTCGTGATTTCAATTTTTCAGTTTACTGATTTTTCAATTTTTGAATTTTTAAATATTAGGTTTTTTCTGATGTATCAGTTTTGGGATTTTTGTAAATTGAAAAAATCCCAAAACTGACTCGTTTTTTAATTTTTCTTGGATTTTTCGGTTTTTGAATTTTTCGATTTTAAAAATTTCTATTTCGATGTTTCAATTGTTCCATTTCTCGATTTTTCAAAATTCCGAATTATCGATTTTTTTTAATTTAAAATTTTTCATTTTATCAATTTTAAACTTTTCGATTTCTCGATATTTCGAATTTTCGGCTTTTCGATTTTCTAATTTTTTTGGTCCTTCGATTCTTCAATTTTCTGATTTTTCAATTTTTGGATTTCTTAAATACTGAATACTTAATTTTTCGATATTTCAGTTTTGTGATTTTTCAATTTTTCTTCGATTTTTTAATTTTTTGATGTTTCGATTCCTCGCGCCTTCAAATTTTCGAAATTTTAATTTTTCAATTTTTAAGTCTTAGATTTTTCGATTTTACAGTTTTTTGATGTTTTCATTTCTCCATTTTTCGATTTTTTAGTTTTTCAATTTTTCGATATCTCGATTAATTGAGATTTCTGTTTCAATTTTTCAAACTTATCGATTTTGGATTATTTCAATTTTTCGATTTTTCGATATTTTAAAATTTTGATTTCTCGGTTTCTGGAATTTTCGATTTTTCGCCTTTTTTCAATTTTTCGATTTCCCGAATTTTCGTGATTTCAATTTTTCAATTCTTCAGTTTACTGATTTTTCAATTTTTGAATTTTTTAAATATTAGGTTTTTTCCGATGTATCAGTTTTGGGATTTTTGTAAACTGAAAAATCCCAAAACTGACTCATTTTTCAATTTTTTTTCGATTTTTCATTTTTTGATTTTTCAGTTTTTCAATGTGTTTTTAGATTTTTCGGTTTTTGAATTTTTCGATTTTTAAAATTTCAATTTCGATGTTTCAATTGTTCCATTTCTCGATTTTTCAAATTTCCGAATTATCGATTTTTTTTAATTTAAAATTTTTCATTTTATCAATTTAAAATTTTTCGATTTCTCAATGTTTCAGTTTTTCAAATTTTATTTTCGATTTCTCGGTTTTTTTAATTTTCGGCTTTTCGATTTTCCAATATTTTGGTCTTTCAATTTTTCTATTTCTCAGTTCTTCGATTTTTCGGCTTTTCGATTTTTAATTTTTTCACATTTATATTGAAAAGCAGAAAAATCTTACACAATCTTCACAATCGGCTTCACTTTAGTGTCGAAATAACCTTCGACCAATTTTTTTCTCCACCCGCAGTCACTTTACATGGGAACATAGTTGCAAACACAACCTCCTTTCAACTAAACTGCCGCCAAAATAACACAAGAGAACCATTCATTAAATCAAGTATGTGACTTCCGTCGCAAAGGTCGCGAACGCTGAACCCCACACATACTTTGTTTTGTTCCCCGAGCTAATAACTTCGTTTTTCTCCAGTTATTCAACCGTTCACGACTCATTTCTTCAACTCGTTGAGGTCAGTCGTAATTAAAGTCCTCGAGCCAAAAATCCAGATCGCAATCGCAGTCACGGCCGTTTTTCCATAACAAAAAATATTCACAAACGGAAGAAGCTCCAACAAGTGAGCGACTGTTGTACAATTAACCCCGTAAAAGGACAAAGAAAACCACCTCCGGAAACGCCAGTAGCACGCGCGCGGTTTCCGGGCCCGGAAAACAGCTGGGTTCATCCTAGTCACGCACCTGTCCCGTCATCCCGGGAAACGTGCGTGCACCCATATGGGTCGATCGAAAAAGTTATTGGGTGATTTAATTAATTAATGTATGTGTCGAAGATCATTTGTAGATAACGGAAAGAGGAGAAGAGACAGGCGGACCCTTGAGATATTTAAATTAAACTAAAAAAAAAAAAAAAGGGATGTTGGATTTAATTAGCCCGCATTTTAGTGCGGCCCGGACTAATAAATAATTCATTAAACTTTACAAGTTGATTATTTATCTGTTGTTCCGAATCCCACGGAATAAATTAATTGAAAATAAACTGTGTCTGTTTAGGAATTAATTTATGGACGGGCTACCTGTGGTATGGAAGGACGCACTAAGGGCGAACCTTTCCATTTTGTAAAGGGCCGTTCCTTTGTTCCTGGGTATAATTTAGGGGTGGTAGTTGGTTGAATGGGAAATGTTTAGGACTGGTGATTGGTTGGAGGTATGTAGACGTTAATGGGAAATAATTAGTTCTTAATGCATTCATAAGTCCTGCTTTTGATTGATCTGTGTCGATTTTGTACGGTAGTAACAAGGAAGTTCGCATTTATGTGTATCAAGTACACGAAAGAACAGTTAAAGTTATCACATTACTGTGACTCTAATTTGCAATTCAAATGGAGCGAAAAAAGGAAACGTTCAACGTTACATACCTGTCAAGACGGGTAATTATTTCTTATAATGAGTTTATCGCTGAGATTGAATAAACCGACCGTCAAAACCGTGTTTGTTTGTGTCACTATTCCGATTGCGACATCGCTTCGTTCGCATTTTTGCGACCTCAAAACTAAGCAAAGAATTTTTCAACACAATCTTCCTCCTTCCCTCAACGATTTATTCCCTAACATCACTTCTAATTCACGCCATACCTCTCCGAACATCCCGTCACGTAACCGCCGACGTCTCCAAAAGCTACAGACATTCCGGGGCTTTTACGATCCGAAAAAGCGATAAGGTGACACATTTCAGCTCGTCTTAAAACTAGCCTCGACAATCTATAATTTTCCGCCTCGCTTCTCATCTACATAATTTCACGCAACAACCAATCCGTGTAAAAATAATTACATGCAATCTCGGAAATTCGACATTCGTAACCGGCGATCCTTGTTGCAGACTCCTTCGTTAATAGCCAGGAATGGACGCTGTCGAGAACGGTCCCCGACCTGCGGCTCGGCATCGTCGGCTCGTTGTCGTCCGGAAAATCTGCCTTGGTTCACCGCTACTTGACCGGATCTTACATGCAGGAAGAGTCGCCGGAAGGAGGTCGCTTCAAGAAGGAAATCCTCGTCGACAATCAAAGTTACCTGTTATTGATTAGAGATGAAGGCGGGCCGCCGGAGTTACAGGTGAGAGGAGATTAGTGTACTTTGTGGAGTAAACGTAACTGTTTCGAAATTGATTGCGCTCGCCTGGGTCTCGTACGTTTTACGGGTCACGAATTTTTTAATTGTTGGCGGCGCAAGCTGGTTAGACTTGTTGAAAATAGGGTTATGGACGCCATTGGCTACTTGATTTCGTATAATTATGAACTGCGCGCTACGTCTAGTCAGGTCAGGGCACGTTTGGTCTGGTCTGGTAAGGTCTGGTCAGGTCAGGTCAGAACAGGTCTAGTCAGGTCAGGTCTGGTCAGGTCAGATCTAGTCAGGTTAGGTCAGCTCAGGTTGAGATTTCTGTTTCGATTTTTCAAACTTTCCGATTTTGGATTGTTTCGATTTTTCGATCTTTTAAAATTTTGAAAAAACTGAAGTTGAACAAAAGAAAACTTATAAAACAGAAGCACTGAAAAATTGAAAATAAAGAAGATGGAAAACAAAAATTGTGATATCAAAAAATTATAAAATTGATGAAAAAGGAAACACGAAAAATTGTGATATCAAAAATTGATGAAATCGGAAAATTGAATTAAAAAACGAGAAAATGAAAAATGATAGATCAAGAACTGGAAATCCAAAAATTTGAATTTTTGAAAAAACTAAAGCTAAAAATGAAAAATGATAGATCAAGAACTGGAAATCCAAAAATTTGAATCATTGAAAAAACAAAAGTTGAACAAAAGAAAACTTATAAAACAGAAGCAGTGAAAAATTGAAAATAAAGACGATGGAAAAACAAAAATTGTGATATCAAAAAATTATAAAATTGATGAAAAAGGAAACACGAAAAATTGTGATATCAAAAATTGATGAAATCGGAAAATTGAATTAAAAAACGAGAAAATGAAAAATGATAGATCAAAAACTTGAGAAATTGAAAAAAACTTTATTTCAAATTTTCTTTTATTCAGTTCTTTGATTTACAATTTTTAATTTTTTCAATTTTTTGGTTAATTTTTTTTCCGATTTTTTGGGTTTTCGATTTTTAATTTTTCGATATTTCACCTTCTCGAATAAAAAAAATGGAAAAATATGCAAAATTGTAAAAGTGAAAAATCAAAAATAAAAAAACGAAAAAGTATAAAATGGAAATTTTACAAAATCTAAAAATTCTTTTCTTGAATTTTCGGCTCTTCGCCTTTTTTCAATTTTTCGATTTCCCTAATTTTCGTCATTTCAATTTTTCAGTTCTTCAAATTTTTCAATTTTTGAAAATTAGATTTTTTCCGATGTATCAGTTTTGGGATTTTTGTAAATAGAAAAAATCCCAAAACTGACTCATTTTTCAATTTTTCTTCGATTTTTCATTTTTCGATGTTTTGATTTCTCAATGTTTTACTATTTCGATTTTTAAATTTTAGTATTAACAAATTTTTCGATTTTTCGACTTGCTGTTTTGAATTTTTCGGTTTTTAAAATTTCTTATTGTCCGATTTTTCAGTTTTTCAATTTTTCAATTTTTCAATCTTTTAAAATTTTGATTTCTCGAATTTTCGGCTTTTCGCCTTTTTTCAATTTTTCGATTTCCCTCATTTTCGTTATTTCAATTTTTCAATTCTTCAGATTTTTCAATTTTTGAATTTTTTAAATATTAGATTTTTTCCGATGTATCAGTTTTGGGATTTTTGTGAATTGAAAAAATCCCAAAACTGACTTATTTTTCAATTTTTCTTCGATTTTTCATTTTTCGATGTTTCGATTTCCCAATGTTTTACTATTTCGATTTTTAAATTTTAGTATTATCCAATTTTTCGATTTTTCGACTTGTTGTTTTTGAATTTTTCAGTTTTTAAAATTCCTTATTGACCGATTTTTAGTTTTTCAATTTTTCGATGTCTCGACTAATTGAGATATCTGTTTCGATTTTTCAAACTTATCGATTTTGGATTGTTTCGATTTTTCGATCTTTTAAAATTTTGATTTCTCGGTTTCTCGAATTTTCGGCTTTTCGCCTTTTTTCAATTTTTCGATTTCCCTAATTTTCGTTATTTCAATTTTTCAATTCTTCAGATTTTCAATTTTTGAATTTTTTAAATATTAGATTTTTTCCGATGTATCAGTTTTGGGATTTTTGTGAATTGAAAAAATCCCAAAACTGACTCATTTTTCAATTTTTCTTCGATTTTTCATTTTTCGATGTTTCGATTTCCCAATGTTTTACTATTTCGATTTTTCGATTTTTGATTTCTCGGTTACTCGAATTTTCGGCTTCTCGCCTTTTTTCAATTTTTCGATTTCCCTCATTTTCGTCATTTCAATTTTTCAATTCTTCAGATTTTTCAATTTTTGAATTTTTTAAATATTAGATTTTTTCCGATGTATCAGTTTTGGGATTTTTGTGAATTGAAAAAATCCCAAAACTGACTCATTTTTCAATTTTTCTTCGATTTTTCATTTTTCGATGTTTCGATTTCGCAATGTTTTACTATTTCGATTTTTAAATTTTAGTATTATCCAATTTTTCGATTTTTCGACTTGTTGTTTTTGAATTTTTCGGTTTTTAAAATTTCTTATTGTCCGATTTTTCAGTTTTTCAATTTTTCGATATCTCGATTAATTGAGATTTCTGTTTCGATTTTTCAAACTTTTCGATTTTGGATTGTTTCGATTTTCGATCTTTTAAAATTTTGATTTCTCGGTTTCTCAAATTTTCGGCTTTTCGCCTTTTTTCAATTTTTCGATTTCCCTAATTTTCATCATTTCAATTTTTCAGTTGTTCAGATTTTTCAATTTTTGAATTTTTTAAACATTCGATTTTTTCCGATGCATTAGGGATTTTTGTAAATTAAAAAAATCCCAAAACTGACTCATTTTTCAATTTTTCTTCGATTTTTCATTTTTCGATGTTTCGATTTCCCAATGTTTTACTATTTCGATTTTTAAATTTTAGTATTATCCAATTTTTCGATATGTCGACTTGTTGTTTTTGAATTTTTCGGCTTTTAAAATTTCTTATTGTCCGATTTTTCAGTTTTTCAATTTTTCGATGTCTCGATTTATTGAGATTTCTGTTTCGATTTTTCAAATTTTTCGATTTTGGGTTGATCCAATTTTTCTATTTTTCAATCTTTTAATGTTTCGATTTCTCGGTTTTTCGAATTTTTGGCTTTTCGAATTTCTCATTTTTTGGTCTTTCGATCCTTCAATTTTCTGATTTTTCAATTTTTGGATTTCTTAAATACTTAATACTTAATTTTTCGGCTTCGAGTTTTCAATTTCTCATTTTTCGATGTTTCAGTTTTGGAATTTTTCAATTTATCGATACTTTTTTAATTTTTCGATGTTTCGATTTTTCGCGTCTTCAAATTTTCGATATTTTAATTTTTCAATTTTTAAGTCTTAGATTTTTCGATTTTTCTAAGAATGATTATTGTAGACGATAAATACATTTTTTTATGAATTATTTAGATTCTCATGGACACCAATGAAAAGTTTTTAATTAAATCGAAATGTGCTCGCTGCGCTCTCGTTTTACACTTATTTTTTCAGCTTATAATAATTCTTGGGATCTCCCTGTGAAGGTAAATTACCCTGGAAAAATCAACCTCTAACATGCGAACGCAGCGAGTTCAGAATATTTTGGTCCCAAAGTGTTCAGAAACAATCTTCAAAATGACATTTTTGAAAAACTTTTTTTTTATAATTAAGCTTCTCAGAGACACGCATGAATAATTTTTTGAGCTACACATTTCAAAATAATTGTCTTCAGCTTATAATAAGGTGAAGGTTAATTACTTTGAAAAAATCAACTTCCAAAAGGCGAGCGCAGCGAGCACGTTTAGGATATTTCAGTCCCAGAGATACTCACAATCTTCAAAATCACATCTTTAAAACACAATATTTTTTTATTATTTAGGTTCTCAGGGACACCAATGAATGATTTTTTAAGCTACACCTGAACGTGCTCGCTGCGCTCGCATTTTATTAATCTTATTTTTTCACCTTATTACAGTAGTTCTCGGGACCTTCCCGTGAAGGTAAATTACTCTGAAACCTCTAAAATGCGAGCACAGCGAGCACGTTTAAGATATTTTAGTCCCAGAGACATTAGTGATCATTGGTCACAATCTACACAAGCACATTTTCAAAAACAACATTTTTTTTATAATTTAGCTTCTCAGGGACAACAATGAATATTTTTTTAAATTACACCTGAACGTGCTCGCTGCACTCGCATTTTAAAGTTCTTTTTTTCATTAAACACTTTTTCAGCTTTGTTGTCTATTGTAAGAATAAATCTCTAGACTTAAACAAAAACGATAAAATGTGGTCTTCTTTTTCTTTTGCATCTGTAATGTATATTTTCGTCCTTGTCATTTATCGCTTCGTATCGTATCGGTAGAAACAAAATCCCACCCCAGGTCACCGCTCTGTGCTTTTAGAACTATCTGCTGCACTCCGCACCAGACCAATATTTTTTGTTCGCGAACATAGAAGAACATTTACAGCTATTGTTAAAACCCTGAAAATTCCGTGATCGGCCCCAAACTCTCTAATTTCCACGAAGACTCCGAAACGAAAAACAACCACTAGAATCCAAGAATTTCTGAGTACGTAGAAATAAAAGAACAATCAATTTTTGTTGCTTGTCACGCGATTCCGGTCACCCTATAGTTTTATTGTGGATTTGTTGAGGAAAAATTGTGATGAATATGCATGGAGTTGTGACAGCTCGTAAGTGGAAAAGTTAAAGAAGTTGATGTGTGTATGCCTGCGTGCGTGTTCGTTGATAAGGCAACAATTCAATCGATTTCTGTCCGAGTTTCTTTGTTTTTAATTCATTTGCATCAGTACATTTGCAAAAATATCTAAATTGAGCTCGCTTTGCTCGCTTTTTTCAGTAGTCGTAGTTCTGCACGAAATAATCCATTGCCAGCCCCATAATCCCCCTCGTCTCAGTAAATATTTATTTTCGTGTAAATTAGAAAAAAAGGGACCGACCCCGGAAGAAAAACTCGTCTATGATTTCTCCGGGTTTACCCTGTCGAGCTGCACACCGCCTCGATCGCTCAATAGCCACCGAAGCTTTATGAGCTGCAATTGCACTTCGGTGGCCTATTTAGAGTTCGCGTGTTCTCTCGTCTCGTAAGGTATTTTAATTAGTAATCTCTCTAAAACCAATTACAGAAGTATTTGCCTTCATGGTCAGAATTAAACCAAAAATTCGCTCCAACTCTATACTCTTGTAGTTCTTGAAGCTTTCACCTTATCACCATCATTACCATCGTCAGTCTAACCGGCGCCTTCTTCGCCGCTATCAAGCCTGTTCGTTTTACCTCAACTATTCTCAGCGTCACGCAATCTCCAACCATTGCTTGCAATGAGGGTCACACGATTTCATTATCAAACTCGCCCTTATCACATTTATAATTCATGCGGAGGTTTCTTAGCCCGGCAACATGTCCCCATATTCGTGGTTCATGAATCCGCTTTGATTTTGTTGATTATAATCTCTACTATCTAGCATGAACATCACAGTGCATAATCGGATTTCGAATTACGCGAATAATTCGGGGGTGCATCGGGATGCATGGAGCGCGAAACGGGATATATCGATTGTAAAATACAAAATTCACGAGAGAGACGCGAATGCGGCTAGAGCGAGACGGAGAGAGGCGCCGCGGCGCTCGCAACCCCTGCTCTCGTCGGGAGTAATGCTTCAGTAGGGGTTTCGCCACCTGATGGACGGGTTGAACGCTGGCGTCGGAGGTGGAGCGTGAGTAAGTTCGCTTTTTCATTTTTGAGCTTTGAGCTTTGCCTTTGAACCCCGTCGTTGTGTTTTTTACTCGCTTTTTGTCGCTATTTTAAAGCTCCAGCCAATTTTTTGATGAACTGCCGCATATTAGTACGGGTCTTCCGATTGTATGACCCTTGCATAATCCGGGCTTTGCAGCGAAGTTCACTGATCTCGCATGCAGCGGACATTCTTGCCGAAGTTTCCGCAACTGCATCCCTCACCCCATTAGTGATGGAGGGTGTTTTCGGTGATCTTTTCCCAGTCGATGACCCGAGTTTGGGTAAACAACGATGCGATTGTCGGAACTAAAGCCAAAACGTCGTTTTTTTTCTTTGTACTAAGCATTAAAAAGCGCAGACCGGGTAATTCTGTACTAATGAGTCGTTTACGAAATTCAGTTGTTATTAAATTTTGTTACACAGACGTGGGTCTTTATTTTGCTCATTATTTACTGGTGCTAATTAAAGAACTTTAATCAAGCTGTATTTTGTAATGAAACAAACAATGAGACATAAATTGGGTTTTCATGGTGCAACGGCTATTATTAATGTTGTTCGTGCAATATCGACCCAAATGCCAAATCAGGTCAGAGCAAATCCAGGATTATATTGGGTACTGTGGGGTTATTAATGAACTCGGAAAGAGATTATTGGTTCATTAGGTGTTTACTTAATACCAGGCACGTCGCTGTTGCTATCTTAATGGACAATTCGCGCAGTGTGGACGTCGTTGGTGAAAAGTGCGAACAACGGAGTCCTGAACTTTTCTTGGATTTTTTGCATTCTCTGAAATTTTAGAAAATTCCGAAATCACAAAAATTTGTGAAATATCCTGAATGTTTTAGAACCTTTACAATCTCCAAAATTTTCAGAACCTTTGAAAGTTCTGAATCCTCAAGAGTTTTTAAAATATTTGGGATCAGAATCTTTTCGCAGAATTTCTACCATTTTTTAATCTCTAGGTGAAATAGCTAGAGACTCCAAAACTCGTACAATCTCTAAAATCACTGGAATCTCTGCAAAATCTGAATCTCTAGAACCTGTAGAATATTTGAATTCTTTACAACCAATTTCAGGAATCCTTGGAAGTTTTTAAAATTTCAGGAGATCTCGGGATTCCAAAAATTTGTGGAATTCTGGAAATTTTTGATTTTTCTAAAATTTCTGAAAAAAAAAAATCCCCAACGCTCTTAAACATACCCATTTGAAAGTTGAGTCCTTAAATCCTTTGATCCCCTAAAATTCCTAGAATGTTTAGATTATTAGAATATTTCTAGAATCTCTAGAATCTTTTTCAGAATTTCGACCATTTGGCAATCTCTATAATTTCTGGAAACTGTGAATCTCTAGATTCTATGGAATCTTTAAAATCTTTGAAACCTGTGGAATCTTTGAAATTTTTGCAACCAATTCATTCTGAAAATGTTTGAATATTTAAGATCTCTGGAATCCTTGGATGTTTTGAAAGTACAAAGTAATTGAATTTTTAAACAACGCACTGTAGAAGGTTTGGAGTCTTTAGAAACTTTAGAATATTCAAATTCTTTTTTTAGAATCCCGAAAATTCTTAAAAATTTACTTTTTCTTCATTTGGGAATCTCTTTAGAATTTCTGGAAATTCTGAAACTTTAGATTCTATGGAATCTTTGAAATCTTGAAAACCTCTGGAATCATTGAAATATTTAGAACCAATTCCAGAAATACTTGAAATTTTTGGAATAGTAAATCCCTAAATTCCAAAAATTTGTAGAATTCTGGAAATCTTTGGAATATTTAGAATCTGTAGAATTTTTGTATATTTTTGAGACCTCTGAAATTTTCATGAATTTTAAAATAGAAAGTTTAGAATCTTTAGACTCCTTAGGATCCTCAAGATTTTTAAAATCTTTAGAAAATTTAAAATTTGTAGAAACCCTAGAATCTCTAGAATTTCTAAAACTCCAGAATTTTAGAATCGTTAGAAATTCTTGATTCTTTAGAATTTTTAGAAACTGTAGATAATTTAGAGTCTTCATAATCGTCAGAATTTCTAGAATTTATTAGAATTTTTCTTCAGAAGTTCTGCCATTTGGGAATTTCTACAATCTCTGAAATCTCGAGGATATTTGGAACCTTTGGAAAATGTAAATTTCTAGATTCTGTGGAATCTTTAGAATCTTCGAAATCTCTGGAATCTTTGAAAATTTTACAATCAGTTTCAGGAATTCTGGAAATTTTTGATTTTTCTAAAATTTCTGAAAAAAAAATCCCCAACGCTCTTAAACATACCCATTTGAAAGTTGAGTTCTTAAATCCTTTGATTCCCTAAAATTCCTAAAATGTTTAGATTATTAGAATTTTCAGAATTTCTAGAATCTCTAGAATCTTTTTCAGAATTTCGACCATTTGGCAATCTCTATAATTTCTGGAAACTGTGAATCTCTAGATTCTATGGAATCTTTAAAATCTTTGAAACCTGTGGAATCTTTGAAATTTTTGCAACCAATTTCCGGAATCCATTCTGAAAATGTTTGAATATTTAAGATCTTTGGAATCCTTGGATGTTTTGAAAGTACAAAGTAATTGAATTTTTAAACAACGCACTGTAGAAGGTTTGGAGTCTTTAGAAACTTTAGAATATTCAAATTCTTTTTTTAGAATCCCGAAAATTCTTAAAAATTTACTTTTTCTTCATTCGGGAATCTCTTTAGAATTTCTGGAAATTCTGAAACTTTAGATTCTATGGAATCTTTGAAATCTTTAAAACCTCTGGAATCATTGAAATATTTAGAACCAATTTCAGAAATACTTGAAATTTTTGGAATAGTAAATCCCTAAATTCCAAAAATTTGTGGAATTCTGGAAATCTTTGGAATATTTAGAATCTAGAATTTTTGTATATTTTTGAGACCTCTGAAATTTTCATGAATTTTAAAATAGAAAGTTTGGAATCTTTAGACTCCTTAGGATCCTCAAGATTTTTAAAATCTTTAGAAAATTTAAAATTTGTAGAAACCCTAGAATCTCTAGAATTTCTAAAACTCCAGAATTTTAGAATCGTTAGAAATTCTTGATTCTTTAGAATTTTTAGAAACTGTAGATAATTTAGAGTCTTCATAATCGTCAGAATTTCTAGAATTTATTAGAATTTTTCTTCAGAAGTTCTGCCATTTGGGAATTTCTACAATCTCTGAAATCTCGAGGATATTTGGAACCTTTGGAAAATCTAAATTTCTAGATTCTGTGGAATCTTTAGAATCTTCGAAATCTCTGGAATCTTTGAAAATTTTACAATCAGTTTCAGGAATTCTGGAAATTTTTGATTTTTCTAAAATTTCTGAAAAAAAAATTCCCCAACGCTCTTAAACATACCCATTTGAAAGTTGAGTTCTTAAATCCTTTGATTCCCTAAAATTCCTAAAATGTTTAGATTACATTGGTCAACAGCTAAGCTCTAACTTTTATTATAGCAGCCAATTATTATTTAATTAACAATTTTAAATGATATTATAAACGGCTAAACCAAAACTTAGCTCTCATTTAAAAGTAATCTTAAAATATTATACTTTGAAAAATACAAAAATCGTACTATTAAGTAATAGGAAACTTTCTATAAGGTGTATTTTTTTGTGATCAAATTGCTACAAACTTCTGGGAAACAATAAGAAAACTACGTTTAGTAAGTAGAAAACATGTTATCATCATACAAAAAATTTAAAATTAACATATTCTTAAAAGTGCATTTTATGTATTCGTATTTTAATTTTTTCCCCAAAAATTATGGCGACGTGAGTGACGGACATAGAGAACGCTTCCATATGGGCATTTTGTGGATACAAAAACGTTACCAAGATCGATGGAACACCTAAATGCTCCCAGAATCCTGCGGGACCATCAAGCGAGAGATCTCCAACGAAATCTATAGGAGGCAACCGAAAAAACGTCGGTCTTAGCTGTTTCTTTTGTTTTTTTCTTAATTATGGTTGTTCTTTTGTTAATACATCACTTTTTGCCGTTAAAGATAAAAAAATTAAATTGTTTTACCTGATTTTTTGTTTTTAACATCGAATATGCATTTTTCTTTTTAATTGAGCTAAGTTGTAAGGTTTATGCCCTTTGTTACAAACACAGGGACAAATTAAACGAAAACATTACAATTATGTCAAAGTTAGAGAGAAAAAATTGAATTTTGTTGACCAGTGTTATTACAATATTCAGAATTTCTAGAATCTCTAGAATCTTTTTCAGAATTTCGACCATTTGGCAATCTCTATAATTTCTGGAAACTGTGAATCTCTAGATTCTATGGAATCTTTAAAATCTTTGAAACCTGTGGAATCTTTGAAATTTTTGCAACCAATTTCCGGAATCCATTCTGAAAATGTTTGAATATTTAAGATCTCTGGAATCCTTGGATGTTTTGAAAGTACAAAGTAATTGAATTTTTAAACAACGCACTGTAGAAGGTTTGGAGTCTTTAGAAACTTTAGAATATTCAAATTCTTTTTTTAGAATCCCAAAAATTCTTAAAAATTTACTTTTTCTTCATTTGAGAATCTCTTTAGAATTTCTGGAAATTCTGAAACTTTAGATTCTATGGAATCTTTGAAATCTTTAAAACCTCTGGAATCATTGAAATATTTAGAACCAATTTCAGAAATACTCGAAATTTTTGGAATAGTAAATCCCTAAATTCCAAAAATTTGTGGAATTCTGGAAATCTTTGGAATATTTAGAATCTGTAGAATTTTTGTATATTTTTGAGACCTCTGAAATTTTCATGAATTTTAAAATAGAAAGTTTAGAATCTTTAGACTCCTTAGGATCCTCAAGATTTTTAAAATCTTTAGAAAATTTAAAATTTGTAGAAACCCTAGAATCTCTAGAATTTCTAAAACTCCAGAATTTTAGAATCGTTAGAAATTCTTGATTCTTTAGAATTTTTAGAAACTGTAGATAATTTAGAGTCTTCATAATCGTCAGAATTTCTAGAATTTATTAGAATTTTTCTTCAGAAGTTCTGCCATTTGGGAATTTCTACAATCTCTGAAATCTCGAGGATATTTGGAACCTTTGGAAAATGTAAATTTCTAGATTCTGTGGAATCTTTAGAATCTTCGAAATCTCTGGAATCTTTGAAAATTTTACAATCAGTTTCAGGAATTCTGGAAATTTTTGATTTTTCTAAAATTTCTGAAAAAAAAATTCCCCAACGCTCTTAAACATACCCATTTGAAAGTTGAGTTCTTAAATCCTTTGATTCCCTAAAATTCCTAAAATGTTTAGATTACACTGGTCAACAGCTAAGCTCTAACTTTTATTATAGCAGCCAATTATTATTTAATTAACAATTTTAAATGATATTATAAACGGCTAAACCAAAACTTAGCTCTCATTTAAAAGTAATCTTAAAATATTATACTTTGAAAAATACAAAAATCGTACTATTAAGTAATAGGAAACTTTCTATAAGGTGTATTTTTTTGTGATCAAATTGCTACAAACTTCTTGGGAAACAATAAGAAAACTACGTTTAGTAAGTAGAAAACATGTTATCATCATACAAAAAATTTAAAATTAACATATTCTTAAAAGTGCATTTTATGTATTCGTATTTTAATTTTTTCCCCAAAAATTATGGCGACGTGAGTGACGGACATAGAGAACGCTTCCATATGGGCATTTTGTGGATACAAAAACGTTACCAAGATCGATGGAACACCTAAATGCTCCCAGAATCCTGCGGGACCA
Organism: Zophobas atratus; assembly: GCA_022388445.1. Lineage (NCBI taxonomy): Eukaryota > Metazoa > Arthropoda > Insecta > Coleoptera > Tenebrionidae > Zophobas > Zophobas atratus. The sequence continues at coordinate 7,913,610 of CM039450.1, forward strand.
TCAAGCGAGAGATCTCCAACGAAATCTATAGGAGGCAACCGAAAAAACGTCGGTCTTAGCTGTTTCTTTTGTTTTTTTCTTAATTATGGTTGTTCTTTTGTTAATACATCACTTTTTGCCGTTAAAGATAAAAAAATTAAATTGTTTTACCTGATTTTTTGTTTTTAACATCGAATATGCATTTTTCTTTTTAATTGAGCTAAGTTGTAAGGTTTATGCCCTTTGTTACAAACACAGGGACAAATTAAACGAAAACATTACAATTATGTCAAAGTTAGAGAGAAAAAATTGAATTTTGTTGACCAGTGTTATTAGAATATTCAGAATTTCTAGAATCTCTAGAATCTTTTTCAGAATTTCGACCATTTGGCAATCTCTATAATTTCTGGAAACTGTGAATCTCTAGATTCTATGGAATCTTTAAAATCTTTGAAACCTGTGGAATCTTTGAAATTTTTGCAACCAATTTCCGGAATCCATTCTGAAAATGTTTGAATATTTAAGATCTCTGGAATCCTTGGATGTTTTGAAAGTACAAAGTAATTGAATTTTTAAACAACGCACTGTAGAAGGTTTGGAGTCTTTAGAAACTTTAGAATATTCAAATTCTTTTTTTAGAATCCCAAAAATTCTTAAAAATTTACTTTTTCTTCATTTGAGAATCTCTTTAGAATTTCTGGAAATTCTGAAACTTTAGATTCTATGGAATCTTTGAAATCTTTAAAACCTCTGGAATCATTGAAATATTTAGAACCAATTTCAGAAATACTCGAAATTTTTGGAATAGTAAATCCCTAAATTCCAAAAATTTGTGGAATTCTGGAAATCTTTGGAATATTTAGAATCTGTAGAATTTTTGTATATTTTTGAGACCTCTGAAATTTTCATGAATTTTAAAATAGAAAGTTTAGAATCTTTAGACTCCTTAGGATCCTCAAGATTTTTAAAATCTTTAGAAAATTTAAAATTTGTAGAAACCCTAGAATCTCTAGAATTTCTAAAACTCCAGAATTTTAGAATCGTTAGAAATTCTTGATTCTTTAGAATTTTTAGAAACTGTAGATAATTTAGAGTCTTCATAATCGTCAGAATTTCTAGAATTTATTAGAATTTTTCTTCAGAAGTTCTGCCATTTGGGAATTTCTACAATCTCTGAAATCTCGAGGATATTTGGAACCTTTGGAAAATGTAAATTTCTAGATTCTGTGGAATCTTTAGAATCTTCGAAATCTCTGGAATCTTTGAAAATTTTACAATCAGTTTCAGGAATTCTGGAAATTTTTGATTTTTCTAAAATTTCTGAAAAAAAAATCCCCAACGCTCTTAAACATACCCATTTGAAAGTTGAGTTCTTAAATCCTTTGATTCCCTAAAATTCCTAAAATGTTTAGATTATTAGAATTTTCAGAATTTCTAGAATCTCTAGAATCTTTTTCAGAATTTCGACCATTTGGCAATCTCTATAATTTCTGGAAACTGTGAATCTCTAGATTCTATGGAATCTTTAAAATCTTTGAAACCTGTGGAATCTTTGAAATTTTTGCAACCAATTTCCGGAATCCATTCTGAAAATGTTTGAATATTTAAGATCTCTGGAATCCTTGGATGTTTTGAAAGTACAAAGTAATTGAATTTTTAAACAACGCACTGTAGAAGGTTTGGAGTCTTTAGAAACTTTAGAATATTCAAATTCTTTTTTTAGAATCCCGAAAATTCTTAAAAATTTACTTTTTCTTCATTCGGGAATCTCTTTAGAATTTCTGGAAATTCTGAAACTTTAGATTCTATGGAATCTTTGAAATCTTGAAAACCTCTGGAATCATTGAAATATTTAGAACCAATTTCAGAAATACTTGAAATTTTTGGAATAGTAAATCCCTAAATTCCAAAAATTTGTGGAATTCTGGAAATCTTTGGAATATTTAGAATCTGTAGAATTTTTGTATATTTTTGAGACCTCTGAAATTTTCATGAATTTTAAAATAGAAAGTTTAGAATCTTTAGACTCCTTAGGATCCTCAAGATTTTTAAAATCTTTAGAAAATTTAAAATTTGTAGAAACCCTAGAATCTCTAGAATTTCTAAAACTCCAGAATTTTAGAATCGTTAGAAATTCTTGATTCTTTAGAATTTTTAGAAACTGTAGATAATTTAGAGTCTTCATAATCGTCAGAATTTCTAGAATTTATTAGAATTTTTCTTTAGAAGTTCTGCCATTTGGGAATTTCTACAATCTCTGAAATCTCGAGGATATTTGGAACCTTTGGAAAATCTAAATTTCTAGATTCTGTGGAATCTTTAGAATCTTCGAAATCTCTGGAATCTTTGAAAATTTTACAATCAGTTTCAGGAATTTTGGAAATTTTTGGGAATATTTAGAATCTCTGGAATTCCTGGATTTTTTGAATTCTTCGCATTCTCTGAAATTTTTGGAACAGTAAATCCCTAAATTCGAAAAATTTGTGGAATTCTGGAAATCTTTGGAATATTTAGAATCTGTAGAATTTCTGTATTTTTCTGAGAATTCTTTGCAACCGCTGAAATTTTCATGAATTTTAAAACTAGAAGTTTAGAATTTTTGGACTCCTTAGAATCCTCAAAATTTTTAGAATCTTTAGAAACTTTAAAATTTGTAGAAACTCTAGAAACCCTAGAATCTGTAGAATTTCTAAAATTCCAGAACTTTAGAATCGTTAGAATCTCAGGAATCTCTATAATTTTTAGTCCCTGGAGATAATTTAGAGTCTTTAGAATCGTCAGAATATCTAGAATCCACAGAATGTTTAAAATCTTTCTTCAGATGTTCTACAACTTGGGAATTTTTATAATCTCTGGAATCTCGAGAACCTTTGGAATCTCTGGAAATTCTGAATTTCTAGATTCCTGACAATTTTACAACCAATTTCACGAATTCTTGAAATTTTTGGAACAGTAAATCCCTAAATTTCAAAAATTTGTGAAATTCTGGAAATCTTTGGAATATTTAGAATCTGTAGAATTTCTGTATTTTTCTGAGAATTCTTTGCAACCGCTGAAATTTTCATGAATTTTAAAACTAGAAGTTTAGAATTTTTGGACTCCTTAGAATCCTCAAAATTTTTAGAATCTTTAGAAACTTTAAAATTTGTAGAAACTCTAGAAACCCTAGAAACTGTAGAATTTCTAAAATTCCAGAACTTTAGAATCGTTAGAATCTCAGGAATCTCTATAATTTTTAGTACCTGGAGATAATTTAGAGTCTTTAGAATCGTCAGAATATCTAGAATCCACAGAATCTTTAAAATCTTTCTTCAGATGTTCTACAACTTGGGAATTTTTATAATCTGTGGAATGTCGAGAACCTTTGGAATCTCTGGAAATTCTGAATTTCTAGATTCCTGACAATTTTGCAACCAATTTCACGAATACTTGAAATTTTTTGAACAGTAAATCCCTAAATTCCAAAAATTTGTGGAATTCTGGAAATCTTTGGAATATTTAGAATCTGTAGAATTTCTGTATTTTTCTGAGAATTCTTTGCAACCGCTGAAATTTTCATGAATTTTAAAACTAGAAGTTTAGAATTTTTGGACTCCTTAGAATCCTCAAAATTTTTAGAATCTTTAGAAATTTTAAAATTTGTAGAAACTCTAGAAACCCTAGAATCTGTAGAATTTCTAAAATTCCAGAACTTTAGAATCGTTAGAATCTCAGGAATCTCTATAATTTTTAGTACCTGGAGATAATTTAGAGTCTTTAGAATCGTCAGAATATCTAGAATCCACAGAATCTTTAAAATCTTTCTTCAGATGTTCTACAACTTGGGAATTTTTATAATCTCTGGAATCTCTGGAAATTCTGAATTTCTAGATTCCTGACAATTTTACAACCAATTTCACGAATTCTTGAAATTTTTAGAATGTCAATCATAAAAAATTTGTGGAATTCTGTAAATATTTTGCAATATTTAGAATATCTGGAATTTTAGAAACTTTATAATTCTTAAATCTTTAAATTCAGGCATTCGGAAAATTTCTTTACAGTCTCTAAGTTCTATAAAACCTCTAGGATCTTTAGAAACTTTAGATAATAATCTAAATATAGTCTGTAGAATCGTCAAAATTTCTAGAATCTCTAGAATCTTTAGAATCTTTCTTGAGAATTTCTACCATTGTTTGAATCTCTAGAATTACTGGAATAGCTAGATTCTTAAAGTCGTACAATTTCGAGAATGTCTAAATTCTCTACAGTCACTAGTGTTATTGTCTTATTGAAGTCTGAATAATACTGCTATATTTTATCGACTTGGCACTCGTCCACCACTAATTAACGTCTTCATGAAATCGATTTTTCGCAATTTTTTTATTCTGTGTACTTTTTTCCAGTTTACCGCTTGGGTGGACGCCGTCATTTTCGTTTTTAGTTTAGAAAACGAGTCTTCATTCAACGCCATCTACAACTACTACACGAAGATGTCTCACTATAGGAACTCGGCGGAGATTCCGCTCATTTTAGTGGGAACACAAGGTAACGCGTTTTTGTTGTTTTTGGTCAAACTTAGTTTATGTGTGGGCTTTTCATCGCGGTATTGACGTTGCAGAGTTTCACTTTCATTGTTTTTGGGTTTAGAATTGCCTGAAAAGGTCCGTTTTCACTGTTAACCTCGAGGAGATGGAATTAGCTCGGTCTTTTTGTAGCGTCCCGCACACTCATTCCATTAAAGAGCCATTAAGAAAACTATTTCGTTCCGTTTCCCCTTTCGATATTGACTTTATCTATCCATTTGCAGACGCAATAAGCGAGAATAATCCGCGAGTCATCGACGATTCCCGTGCAAGGAAACTGGCTAACGACCTGAAGAGGTGTTCTTATTACGAGACGTGTGCCACCTACGGTCTCAACGTCGAACGGGTCTTCCAAGACGGTGAGTAATCAACTTTTACGACAGCGAAACTCCCGCGGCGAAATTTAATGGTTGTCGTTCGATTCCGCTTTTGGCACGTGTGCACGGTAGACAGGTATAGGTCGGCCTTCACCTTTGACAAACCTCATATCATGAGTCACGATGAATCGAGAATGAGAGAATTTCTTTCAGCGTGCCAGAAAATCGTCCAACAACGATTATCGGTGTCGACGTCATGCCTCACCCCCACGAATTCACGGCCTTCGACACCCAACCACTTCCATCCAACCGGTGGACCAATGTCTGTCCCGAGACACCTACCCACTGCCCAGTCGAACAACGGCTTCTCTCAAATGTCACCTAGTCACAACACCCTCTCGCACAAGGTAAGCCGCGGTCTTCAAATCGACCCCAGAAGGATAATAATCGATGTGCAGGATTCCATGAGTCTGCACTCGTTGGGCTCAAGGCAGGTCCACACCTTGTCGTCCTCGACTCACTACCTTCACCGCGACAAGTCGTCCGACGAAAAGTGGAACTCTTCGTCGTCGACACTGAGTCACGGTTCCTCCCAGATCTTGGTCCAGAGCGTCCCCACCGAGAACAACAACGTGGCCAAATTCGCGGCGCCTCACCCCGTGGACAACGTCCACAGCAACTCGAAGGACTCGAAGGACCTTCCGACCCCCAGTTCCACACCCACTACGGCTCGCAAGAGCCGGAGGCGGTCCAACTTGTTCACCCCGTCGAAAAAAGGGGACGACAAGCTGAAGAACGTGGGGGATTTCGGGAGCGGGAGGGCCATTCCGCTCAAGCAAGGCTACTTGTACAAGAGGAGCAGTAAACCCTTGAATAAGGAATGGAAGAAGAAGTACGTCACGTTGTGCGATGACGGAAGATTGACGTACCACCCGAGTCTGCACGACTACATGGACGACGTACACGGTAAGGAGATATCCTTGCAGTACGTCACGGTTAAAGTCCCAGGCCAGAAGCCGCGGGGGTCCAAATCCATCATCACGGTCGCCGGGACCAACGGCAGCAGCAGTATTAACGAAGGCTTGGGGGGGCTGTCCTGAGCGGCAAAGACAAACGCGCTACGGAGAAGGTACTCCTCAGCGCGTTCGAAACGGTCAAGGACCCGAGCTCGAAGTACTCGCAAGTGAGCGGGGACGAAGGGATGGTCCTGTCGAATAGCAGTTCGTTTGTTAACGGCGACGGGATCAAGACGGAGACGCCGAACGTGAAGAAGCGCCACCGCAGGATGAAGAGCAGCAGCGTGAAGAGCTCGGAATATGACGGTAAGTAACTTAATGGTACCCCTTTTTGGTGTTTTATACTGAGTTGTAGATCCCGACGGGTATGAATTCTATATCGTTTCGCTAGACAACAAGCAATGGCATTTCGAAGCGTCTAGTTCCGAAGAACGGGACGACTGGGTAGCTGCAATAGAACAACAGATCTTGAATTCGTTACAGTTGAACGAGTCCTCGAAGGGGAAAAAGCAGAGCAACCCCATGGAGGCCGCAACGATACAATCGATACGTAGTCGGGTACCTGGAAATGGGTTTTGCGTCGACTGTGATGCCACCAGTAAGTCTAGACACTGTTTTTAACGCGGCGTTGAAAAATAAGCAACCGTACACTTTTTGTATTGAATTTGAAAATCGGGCACAAATATTTTTTTCAATTAACTCCGTAACGATGAGTCTGACAAAAATTTCATGGCGAGGATTTTTGTAGCTGTTAGCATTGTCTACATTTTTTATTAATAACCTTTTGGTGTAATATTAATAATAAAAAAGTTATGAGTTGAAAAATAAAAAAATTAGGGGACGGGTATTCAAACTGGGACAACTCTTATATTTTCTTCATTCCCACAAAAATATTGCTTCGTGGCTTCTTTAAAATCAGTTTTTACCAACGAATACTGTTTATTTTTTCTATGATTTGTCAGTGTTCCCCGGGAACAAACAGTGAAAAAACTCTAGAAGTTCAAAATTTCTAGAACTCTTTCAGAACCTGCAAGCTTTGTTCTCTTCATTATAGTAATCAAGCGTCCTCCTCTTGTAGGGTTGCAAATACAAGAGTTGTCCCACCTTTAATTTTCGTCCCCTAATTTTTTAATTTTTATGCCATAACTTTTTTATTATTGGCGCTACGTCGAAAATGTATTAATAAAAGTTCTAGATAATCACATTGTCTACAAAAATGCCCCCTACGATTTGTCAGACGCACGGTTACTGAAATAAATGAGTAAAACCATTGTGCCCGAAAAAAAATTGACTTCCCAAATTGCACGGTTTCATGTTTCATTGCAATACTGTACTGTAGATGGTTCTGTACATCCTGGCTTGGTTAAAAACAATCGATCCAGCGTCCAAAAATGCGCGGGCGTGGTTTTGAAAATCGGGCACAGATATTTTTGTCGTTTCATCCGCGACGGTGGGTGTGACAGAAATTTTGTGGGGAGAATTTTTGTAGGTAATACCATTGTCTAAAACTTTTGTTAATAACTTTTCGGCGTAGTATTAATAATAAACTAGTTATGAACTGAAAAACAAAAAAATTAGGGGCCAGGTATTTAAGGTGGGATAACTCTTGTATTTTCTTGATTTCTACAAAAATATTGGTGCGTGGCTTTTTGAAAAAAGTTTTTATCAACGATTACTGTTTATTTTTTTGATGAGTTGTCGGTGTTACCCAGGGACTGACAGTGAAAAATCTCTGGAATTTCAAAATTTGTAGAACTCCTTCAAGACGCGAGGATTTATACTCTTCTTTATAATAATAAACCGTCCTGTTTTTGTAGAATTGAAAATAGAAGGGTTATTCCACGTTGAATACCTGTCCCCTAATTGTTTTATTTTTCAGCTCGTAACTTTTTTATTATTAATACTACGCCGAAAAGTTGTTAATAAAAGTTATAGATCATTACATTGTCTACGAAAACGCTTCCTACGAATTTTTTGTCGGACGCACGGTTCCTGAAATAAATGAGTAAAACCATTGTGCCCGAAAAAAAATTTACTTCCCAAATCGCACGGTTTCATGTCAGATTACAGTACTGTACTGTAGATGGTTCTGTAGATCCTGGCTTGGTTAAAAACAATCGATCCAGCGTCAAAAAATGCGCGGGCGTAGACTTTGTGCCCAGTTTTGAAAATCGGGCACAAATGTGTTTGTCGTTTCACTCCGTAACGGTGGGTCTGACATAAATTTCGTGGGGAGAACTTTTGTGGGTAATACCATTGTCTACAAGTTTTGTTAATAACTTTTCGGCGTAGTATTAATAATAGACTAGTTATGAACTGAAAAACAAAAAAATTAGGGGCCAGGTATTTAAGGTGGGATAACTCTTGTATTTTCTTGATTTCTACAAAAATATTGGTGCGTGGCTTTTTGAAAAGCAGTTTTTATCAACGATTACTGTTTATTTTTTTTGATGAGTTATCGGTGTTACCCAGGGATTGACAGTGAAAAATCTCTGGAATTTCAAAATTTTGTAGAACTCCTTCAAAACGCGAGCATTTATACTCTTCTTTATAATAATAAACCGTCCTGTTTTTGTAGAATTGAAAATATAAGGGTTATCCCACCTTAAATACCTGTCCCCTAATTGTTTTATTTTTCAGCTCGTACCTTTTTTATTATTAATACTACGCCGAAAAGTTGTTAATAAAAGTTATAGATCATTACATTGTCTACGAAAACGCCTCCTACGAATTTTTTGTCGGACGCACGGTTCCTGAAGTAAATCAGTAAAACCATTGTGCCCGAAAAAAAAATTGACTACCCAAATTGCACGGTTTCATGTCAGATTACAGTACTGTACTGTAGATGGTTCTGTAGATCCTGGCTTGGTTAAAAACAATCGATTCAGCCTCAAAAAATGCGCGGGCGTGCACTTTGTGCCCGTTTTGAAAATCGGGCACAGATGTTTTTGTCGTTTCAGTCCGCAACGGTGGGTCTGACAAAAATTTCGTGGGGAGAATTTTTGTAGGTAATACCATTGTCTACAACATTTGTTAATAACTTTTAGGCGTAGTATTAATAATAAACTAGTTACGAGCTGAAAATCAAAAAAATTAGGGGACAGGTATTTAAGGTGGGATAAACTCGTGCATTTTCTTCATTTCTACAAAAACATTGCTGCTTGGCTTTTTGAAAAGCAGTTTTTATCAACGATTACTGTTAATTTTTTTTTGATGAGTTATCGGTGTTACCCAGGGATTAACAGTGAAAAATCTCTGGAATTTCAAAATTTTGTAGAACTCCTTCAAAACGCGAGCATTTATACTCTTCTTTATAATAATGAACCGTCCTGTTTTTGTAGAATTGAAAATAGAAGGGTTATCCCACGTTGAATACCTGTCCCCTAATTGTTTTATTTTTCAGCTCGTAAGTTTTTTATTATTAATACTACGCCGAAAAGTTGTTAATAAAAGTTATAGATCATCACATTGTCTACAACGCTCCTTACGAATTTTTTGTCGGATGCACGGTTCCTGAAATAAATGAAAAAAACCATTGAGCCCAGATTGTCGACCCACCCAATTTCGCCCTCACGCCTACGCAAACCGCCGGATTACTATACCACGACGTTTTTTTGTAGATCCTGACTGGGCTAGCCTGAATCTTGGCGTTCTCATGTGCATAGAATGTTCCGGGATTCACCGAAACCTAGGATCTCATATTTCTAGAGTTAGGTCTTTAGATTTGGACGAGTGGCCGTAAGTTCTTCCCCCTCACACTTAACAAAGCTCACGGGTACCTTTCAGAGCTGGCCATCTTAGCGTAATGTTGGCAATCGGCAACACTTTAGCCAATTCCGTGTGGGAATGCCGGATACAAGGTAGAACTAAACCGACTCCTACGTCCAGTAGAGAAGAGAAGGAAAGGTGGATAAGGGCCAAGTACGAGAGCAAGGAGTTCCTGCCTCCATCCAACAATACCATGCCCATAGGGCAACAATTAGTCGACGCCGTGTGTAGTTCAAACATGAAGGCCATCATCCACGTGTTGGCAGTAGCCAATACCGACCAAGTGAATTCGACGGTAGCTGCTAGGGATTTGCGGACGCCGCTGCATCTAGCGTGCGCGATGGGAAATCTCGCCGTGGCTCAGCTCTTGATTTGGGTAAGTCTAAACTCGTAATTGGCATTTGAATCGTGTTAAATTGATTTTTGTGTGTGTAGCACAACGCCAACGTGAAGGCGGTGGACCAAGACGGGCGCACTTGCCTGGCGTACGCCCGCGCCGCCGCTAGCATAGCGGCGGCGAAGCTGCAGACCAGCAACAGCGTCACGGCGGACTTGTCGGCCGCCGCCAGTCGGAGTCTGGTGGACCTGCTCCTCTCCTATGGCTGTCCGGAAGTGTCTTGCGTGCCCGGGAGCGGCACTCTGCCCCGGCGACGGGGCAGCCAAACGATGCCTCAATTCGAGAAACTACCATCTAGCGTAATTTAAATTCAATAAATCCGACTGATTTTCACACTACAGGGTGCACTCTGTTTGTTCTAAATTGACGTCGTAATTTAGGTACACCCCCATTTAAAGTGTTCATGTTTGCAAGTGTTCAAGCCTACCCTGTACGAAACACTGCACTGATTAATGTATAAGTGTACCTAATGTAGTCAGTCATGTATGCAGCTGTACAATCAAGTTTTCGTCTCACTCGATGCACATTTACTGTACTTAATTTTGGTTTGGTTTGAGCCGTGATATGTCAATTTGCACTATTAAACACTCAGTAATTGGTAAGAGTCTTCGTGACTGTGAAGAGTATTATTCGTAAGTGACCATATACATACAAATCTTTTATATGTGAATTTATAATATTTGTACCTTGGACGTGATAGTAAGTTCTCTTTGCAATGTTTTATGGTTTGCGAGTGTTTTGTGTACCGTGGTATGGATTTATTTATGCAAAAATACTCTCTTTGTTTTGTTATTATTCGTGTATATAATTTCGCCAAAGATTTGTATCTATTGTTTTGTATATACGGAGCTAAATTATGTACAGAAATTATATATGTTGTTCTTCCTTACATAAAAATGTTACAGACTTGGGGTTGTTTTATTATATATTTCCCATTACAGAACTACTATATTGAAAATTAATTGAAATTTATTTTTTAAATAATCATGTTGGCAACACCGATCCATTCTTTCACCGATTTGACAGTTCCGGTCAAATTAAAGTCCCTATATTAGTACTAATTTAATGTACTGTAATGCCAACATCATTATTTTAAAAATAAATTTTACTATCTACAAGAGGGCATTTTTTATTCAATCGTGTAGTATCATCCATTCTGGAGCTTGATGTAGGCTTGGCCATGAAAATCTAATACGTTTGTTGATAGTTGCTATTCCCTCTGTTTTCCTTGTTGTTTTAAATTGTTATATAAATGTCAAAAGTCTAAACATTATTGAAAAATAAAAAAAAATAATTTTTTGTGTTGGCAGTTCTGAATTACTGGCAGCAATGCTAGCATGTCAGGTCACAGTTGTCAATTTTGACATGAACGCACTTAGTAAGCTTGATTAGAAAATGGCAGCTACTGACTTGATGCTCTAAATTTAAGTTTGACAATCAAGTATGCATTCATACAATTTCAAATGTGTAACCAACCTGACAAAAATTTATAGAAGTTAATAGTGACTCGATAAATACAGCGTGATCAACAAATATTGTTTAAGTTAGCAATAAAATTAATTAAATTGGGGAGATTTTTCTTGTACTGCTATTGCCGAACCTGATTCAAATGTTTGTCACTATGTCACTTTGAAGCGGCCAAGAAAATTAAGTAATGAGTTATGACATTTCAGTAACAATAATCAATCAATAACAAACTTCCACTGAAATTCGGTATCACTGTCAGCCATGTTAGTTTTGAAAACAGGAAGTAAAATGGGGTGACAGTTCTGCCAATTTGAAGGAAAATTTGTTCATACCAATTGAAACAATAATTCTTAATCACGCTGTAGTACTTAATATCATCAAAAAAGGCCTAGCAGGCTATGAAATTTATTTTTAAAATAATGATGTTGGCAACGCCAACCTGTTCTTTCCACGATTTGATAGTTACAGTCAAATCAAAGTCCCTATATTAGTACTAATTTAAGGACTTTGCAGTCAAAAAACTGTAATGCCAACATCATTATCACAACAGTCCCCGAGATTCTTTCAATTCTTTCAACTAATTCAAAAACAAAATACAAGTTATTCTCGAGATTCTTTCAGACTACTTTATAAACCAGACACAAGGACTCCCCAAGATTCTAAGGATTCTAAAGATTATAGAGATACTAAAATATTTTAAATATTCTAAAGATTCTAAAGACTGTAAAGACTCAAAAGACTCTAAAGACTTTAAAGACTCTAAAAACTCTAAAGACTCTAAAGGTTATGAAGGTTCTGAAGGTTCTCAAGACTCTGAAGACTTTGAAGAATCTGAAGACTGAAGAATCCAAAGACTCTAAAGACCCTGAAGACTACAAAGACTCTAAAGAGATATAGAAGATAAATATTCCAAACATTCCACAGAATCCATAGATTCTAAAGATTTCAAGGATTGCAAGGGTTCGGGTTCCAAGGATTTCGAGGATTCCGAGGGTTCCGAGGATTCCGAGGGTTCCGAGGATCCCGAGGAGTTCAAGGATTTCGAAGATTCCGAATCTTTCGAGAATTCTAAGGATTTGGAGGATTCCGAGGATTCCGAGGATTCCTAAGATTCCGAAGATTTTGAAGATTCCGAGGATTCAGAGGGTTCCGAGGATTCCGAGGATTCCAAGGATTCTAAAGATTACAAACATTACAAAGATATCGAAGATTACAAATATTTCAAAGATTCCAAGGATTCCAAGAATTCCGAGGATTCCAAAGATACCAAGGATTCCAAAAATTCCAAGGGTTCCAAGGATTCCATGGATTCTTGGATTCCGAGGGTACCGAGTGTTTCGCGGATTCCGAGGATTCCGAAGATTCCGAATATTTCGAGGATTCTAAGGATTTGGAGGATTCCAAGGATTCCTAAGATTCCGAAGATTTCGAACATTTTGAAGATTCCGAGGATTCAGAGGATTCCGAGGATTCCGAGGATTCCAAGGATTCTAAAGATTATAAACATTACAAAGATATCGAAGATTACAAAGATTTCAAAGATTCCAAAGATTCCAAGGATTCCAAGAATTCCAAGGATTCCAAAGATACCAAGGATTCTAAAAATTCCAAGGGTTCCAAGGATTCCATGGATTCTTGGATTCCGAGGGTACCGAGTGTTTCGCGGATTTCGAGGATTCCGAAGATTCCGAATATTTCGAGGATTCTAAGGATTTGGAGGATTCCAAGGATTCCTAAGATTCCGAAGATTTCGAAGCTTTTGAAGATTCCGAGGGTTCAGAGGATTCCGAGGATTCCGAGGATTCCAAGGATTCTAAAGATTACAAACATTACAAAGATATCAAAGATTACAAAGATTTAAAAGATTCCAAAGATTCCAAGGATTCCAAGAATTCCATGGATTCTTGGATTCCGAGGGTACCGAGGGTTTCGCGGATTCCGAGGATTCCGAGATTTCCGAAGATTCCGAAAATTCCGGTTAATTCCGCGATGGCAAGGATTCCCAGGATTCTAAGGATTCCATGGATTTCAAGGATTTCAAAGATTTCAAGGAATCTAAGGATTGCAAGGCTTATAAGGATTCCATGGATTTCGAGGGTTCCGAGGGTTCCGAGGATTCCGAGGTTTCCCCGGATCCCGAGGATTCCGATGATCCTGAGGATTCCGATTATTCCGACGATTCCGAAGATTCCGAAGATTCCGAATAACACGAGTATTCCGAGGACTCCAAGGTTCTAAAGATTCCAAAGATTCCAAAGATTCCGAAGGTTCCAAAGATTCCAAAAATTACAAGGATTCCAAAGATTCCAAGTATTTCAAGGATTCTAAGGATTCCAAGTATTCCAAGGATTTCAAGGATTCTAAGGATACCAAGGAGTCCAAGGATTAAAAGGATTCTAGGTGTTCTAAGGGTTCCAAAGATTCCAAGGATTCCAAGAATTCAAAGGATTCCAATGATACCAAAGATTCCATAGATTCCGAATATTCCAAAGATTCCGAAGATTTCGAAGATTCCAAAGATTCCAAATATTCCAAGAATTCCAGAAGACCCAAGGATCACAAAGATTCCAAAGATTCCAAAGATTCCAAATATTCCAAGGATTCCATGGATTTCAAGGATTCCAAGGATTTCAAAGATTTCAAGGCATCCAAGGATTGCAAGGCTTCCAAGGATTCCATGGATTGCGAGGGTTCCGAGGATTCCGAGGTTTCCCAGGATCCCGAGGATTCCGATGATCCTGAGGATTCCGATTATTCCGACGATTCCGAAGATTCCGAAGATTCCGAATAACACGAGTATTCCGAGGACTCCAAGGTTCTAAAGATTCCAAAGATTCTAAAGATTCCAAAGATTCCAAAGATTCCAAAAATTCCAAAAATTCCAAGGATTCTAAGGATTCCAAGTATTCCAAGGATTTCAAGGATTCTAAGGATACCAAGGAGTCCAAGGATTAACAGGATTCCAGGTGTTCTAAGGGTTCCAAGGATTCCAAGGATTCCAAGAATTCAAAGGATTCCAATGATATCAAAGATTCCATAGATTCCGAAGATTCCAAAGATTCCGAAGATTTCGAAGATTCCAAGGACTCCAAGGATTCTAAAATTTCAAAGATTCCAAAGATTCCAAGTATTCCCAGAATTCCAGAAGAACAAGGATCACAAAGATTCCAAAGATTCCAAAGATTCCAAAAATTCCAAAGATTCCAAAAATTCCAAGGATTCCATTGATTTCAAAGATTTCAAGGAATTCAAGGATTGCAAGGCTTCCAAGGCTTCCAAGGATTCCATGGATTGCGGGGTTCCAAGGATTCCGAGGTTTTCCAGGATCCCGAGGATTCCGATGATCGTAAGGATTCCGATTATTCCAACGATTCCGAAGATTCCGAAGATTCCGAATAACACGAGTATTCCAAGAACTCCAAGGTTCTAAAGATTCCAAAGATTCAAAAGATTCCAAAGATTCCAAAGATTCCAAAGGTTCCAAAAACTCCAATGATTCCAAAAATTCCAAGGATTCTAAGGATTCCAAGTATTCCAAGGATTTCAAGGATTCTAAAGATACCAAGGAATCCAAGGATTAACAGGATTCTAGGTGTTCTAAGGGTTCCAAGGATTCCAAGGACTCCAAGATTTCAAAGGATTACAATGATACCAATGATTCCAGAGATTCCGAAGATTCCAAAGATTCCGAAGATTTCGAAGATTCCAAGGACTCCAAGGATTCTAAAATTTCCAAAGATTCCAAAGATTCCAAGTAGTCCCAGAATTCCAGAAGACCAAGGATCACAAAGATTCCAAAGATTCCAAAGATTCCAAAGATTCCAAAAATTCCAAAGATTCCAAAAATCCGAAGGATTCCATGGATTTCAAAGATTTCAAGGAATTCAAGGATTGTAAGGCTTCCAAGGCTTCCAAGGCTTCCAAGGATTCCATGGATTGCTTGGGTTCCGAGGATTCCGAGGTTTCCCAGGATCCCGAGGATTCCGATGATCGTGAGGGTTCCGATTATTTCGACGATTCCGAAGATTCCGAATAACACGAGTATTCCAAGAACTCCAAGGTTCTAAAGATTCCAAAGATTCTAAATATTCCAAAGATTCCAAAGATTCCAAAGGTTCCAAAAACTCCAAAGATTCCAAAAATTCCAAGGATTCTAAGGATTCCAAGTATTCCAAGGATTTCGAGGATTCTAAAGATACCAAGGAGTCCAAGGATTAACAGGATTCTAGGTGTTCTAAGGGTTCCAAGGATTCCAAGGACTCCAAGAATTCAAAGGATTCCAGTAATACCAAAGATTCCATAGATTCCGAAGATTCCAAAGATTCCGAAGATTTCGAAGATTCCAAGGACTCTAAGGATTCTAAAATTTCCAAAGATTCCAAAGATTCCAAGTATTCCAAGAATTCCAGAAGACCAAGGATCCCAAAGATTCCAAAGATTCCAAGTATTCCAAGGGTTCCATGGATTTCAAGGATTCCAAGGATTCCAAAGATTTCAAGGAATCCAAGGATTACAAGGCTTCCAAGGATTCCATGGATTGTGAGGGTTCCGAGGATTCCGAGGTTTCCCAGGATCCCGAGAATTCCGATGATCCTGAGGATTCCGATTATTCCGACGATTCCGAAGATTCCGAAGATTCCGAAGATTCCGAATAACACGAGTATTCCGAGGACTTCAAGGTTCTAAAGATTCCAAAGATTCTAAAGATTCCAAAGATTCCAAAGATTCCAAAGGTTCCAAAAATTCCAAAGATTCCAAAAATTCCAAGGATTCTAAGGATTCCAAATATTCCAAGGATTTCAAGGATCCTAAGGATACCAAGGAGTCCAATGATTAAAAGGATTCCAGGTGTTCCAAGGGTTCCAAGGATTCCAAGGATTCCAAGAATTCAAAGGATTCCAATGATACCAAAGATTCCATAGATTTCGAGGATTCCAAAGATTCCGAAGATTTCGAAGATTCCAAGGACTCCAAGGATTCTAAAATTTCCAAAGATTCCAAAGATTCCAAGTATTCCAAGAATTCCAGAAGGCCAAGGATTCTAAAATTTCTAAAGATTCCAAAGATTCTAAAAATTCCAAAGAATTTAAAGATTCCAAAAATTCCAAAAATTCCACGGATTTCAAGGATTCCAAGTATTCCAAGGATTTCAAGGATTCTAAGGATAGCATGTGATATTATCTATTATCGATCTTGAAGTAGGGTTGGCCATGAAAATCTAATAAGTTTGTTGGTAGTTGCTATTCCCTCAGTTTCTCTGGTTGTTTTAAATTTAAGGTTAGGTAATGTGTCAAAAGCGTAATCATTATTGAAAAAATAAATAAATAAACGTTTTGTTTACTTGATTTAAAATTGCAAAGTCGAATAGTGAAACCCATTTGCAGTGAATGTCGCGATAATTAAGTCTAGTGACATACAAAAAACCCTACCTTCGAATCAATTTTTCCAACATGAAGAAAAAGTATCAGTGCCAACTTTAATTCGAAAAGACCGTGAATGCATAATACCGGGCGACTATATATTAATGATTGAAGCAATTTTTTGTGTTGGCAGTTCTGAATTATTGGCATGTCAGTTCACAGTTGTCAATTGTGAAATATTAGAAAATGCCTTGACAAGAAATACTGGTTAAGTTAGCTATAAAATTAATTAAATTGGGGAGATTTTTTTTGTACTGCTATTGTCGATCCTGATTCAAATGTTTGGCGCTATGTCAATTTGAAGCGACCAAGAAAATTAAGTTCAGAGTTATGACATTGCGGTAATAATCAATCAATAACAAAGTTTCACTGAAATTCTATGTCGCTATTAGCCATGTTAATTTTGAGAATAGGAAGTAAAATGGGGTGACTGACAGTTCTGCCAATTTGAAGCAAAATTTGTTCATACCAATTGAAACACTTATTAATATCAACAAAAAGCCCTAGTAGGCGATGAAATATTTGTAAAATAATGACGTTGGCAACACCGACTTTGCAGTCAAATAAGTGTAATACCAACATCATTATTTTAAAAATAAATTTACAAAAATGATTTTGTTCGACCATATGGTATTATAGCTATTATCCATTCTTGATTTCGTCGAAACAGGTTGGCCTTGAAAACCAGTAAGTTTGTTGGTAGTTGATACAAAATAATCAAAATCTCTCCAATTTTTGTTGTTGTTTGAAATGTAAGGTTAGGAAATGTGTGAAAAATATAAATATTGTTGACAAAATTAAACATCTATAAATGTCAATTTAATAATCAGATAGCCACCATAAAATTTTAAATATGTCGCCAACCTGACAAAAAAAATCCAAGCATTAATAGTCATTCAGTAGGTAAAATAAAGTCCAGGCCACTTCTGGCTCTCCATTAGTGTAAATTTTGGAAAATTGTTGGGTGTTTTTCCAATTTTAATAGGAAAAGGGGGAAAAACTTGTATGAGGTTAAAAATTTGTCAGTTCTTTTTAATATCAAAGAACTTGAATGTAATGATAGGTAAATTTTAGTTTCCCGCTTGATTAATTAATGAGCTTGTTAATAAAACGTCAATCTCGTCGCTGCCAACTGCACTGACCAAAAAACGAAGCAAGACAGTCTAACCAACTTTATTTTAATCTTTCGGTTTTCAATTAAATGAATTTCTTGAATTTCACTGTCTGGATGATTTGAATATAAACTGCACCATAAATTTAATAACGTGTATAATTTAATCCAGTCGTGAAAATAAAAGCACACAGTAAAATTTAAAAAGAAATTAAGTACCAGACGGAATAATGAAAACCCAAGCGATGTAAATTAGTTTCATACTTTACGCTTCTATATAGTTGGTTGCCCACACTTTCGCTGAAAAGATAGAGGAAATAACATTTTTTTTACACAGTATCTGTTTCCAGTCTCTCTAAGATCACCCTTTTATGTACTGTCTATACGGTTAAATAAAATATGTGTGTTCACTTGTACCCCACTAACCCCTCTAAACAACCTAAACCAATCCACCAGCGCCGCTTTCCATAAATCAATTAAAAGAAACCCAGAAAAACAATAATAATAGCCATAAAGATAACAAACGGCAATGCACTCGATGAATAAATCAGATGTTTAATCTCCACAATAAATCAAACGCGTAAAGTGAGCTGTATCTGTAAATTATTCCAAAATGCATGTTGTGCCTCAGATAGTGGATTTGTATCAGTAAACACATAAATATAAGAGAACATTCCTCCGTTATCGTGCTTCCGCTGCCACCCGTCACCATATTAAACTAATTTTCTCCAAAACAGAATATGTCAGCCAGGATAATCCTAGTGTGGTGCTACGTGTTTGTCTTATGCTGTGCTAATAAAACTTTAAAATTCCCAGACGGGTTTAGATTCGGAGTGGCTACGGCGGCGTACCAGGTGGAAGGAGGATGGAACGCGAGTGGTAAGGAGCAATCCTGAGACCCGTGTTATTCGGGCTCGTGTTCAACGATTTAGTCGGTTTCAGGTAAAGGGGAGAATATCTGGGATCGATTAACCCATTCTTATCCAGATTTGATTACTGACCATAGTACAGGAGATGTGGCGTGCGATTCGTACGATCTATGGAACACTGACATCAAGTTGTTGAAGTACCTGAACGTGGACTACTACAGGTTTTCTTTATCGTGGTCCAGGCTTCTACCCAGTGGTTTCGCAACTCACGTGAACCCAGATGGGGTTCGGTACTACAATAATTTAATTGATGGGTTGCTTTCCAATGGGATTGCACCAGTGGTGACGCTGTACCACTGGGATCTTCCTCAACCTTTACAGGATCTGGGTGGGTGGACCAATCCTCTCATTGCAGATTATTTTGAAGATTTCGCCCGAGTCGCGTTTGGACTGTTTGGAGATAGGGTGAAAGCTTGGATTACTATCAACGAACCTGCTAGTATTTGTGTTGGGACGTATGAAAATGGTGAAGGGGCTCCTGCCTATGTGGAATCTCCTGGAATTGGGTTGTACCTATGTGGGAAAACTATATTACTAGCACATGCCAAAGCGTACAGACTATATGATAATGAGTTCAGACACACACAATACGGTGAGACACAACAATGTCTAAAACACAATTTGGTCAGTAACGTTGAGTTTTTACCAGGAATTGTTGGTATCACGATTGATTCCATATGGGCCGAACCTAAAACTAATTCAACCGTGGATGTAATAGCCGCAGAAAGAGAAATGCAGTTTGGGCTGGGGTGGTGGGCAAACCCTATATTTTCAGCGTCAGGTGACTACCCCGAAATTATGAAAGTGCGTATCGCCGAAAATAGCAAACGAGAAAATTTTACTAAATCAAGACTTCCCGCTTTAAACCCGAGTGAAGTGAAGCTGATTCAAGGAACATTCGACTTTTTTGGTTTGAACCATTACCACACGTGGTTGATTGCGGATCACGAGTACCAGTATAATCGTTCTTCGTATCAGAAGGATAAAGGTACCTTGGGGACACAAAATCCCGACTGGAAACCCACTCCGGAGATTGTACCTTGGGGTTTTCGGAAACTACTAAACTGGGTTAAGACACAATACAACAATCCGTTGGTTGTTGTGACAGAGAATGGGTTTGGGGATGCAGGAGGTCTCAAGGACAGGAATCGCGTGATCTTTTTATATGTTAGTATTTGAGACTTAAATTTGTCAATACATTGTGAGTTTCAGGGATTCATGAAAGCCCTTCTTTTATCAATTCTGGAAGACAACTGCAACGTGAAAGGTTACACGGTTTGGAGCATTATGGACAATATGGAGTGGAGAAGTGGCTTCACGTAACTTATTCGTTTCTCCTCTTTCTGAATAATTAAAATATCGTTTTCTAGGGTCAAGTTTGGCCTCTTCGACGTCAACTTCACTGATCCTCGAAGACAAAGAACCCCGAAAGCTTCAGCCGAATTTTACCGGCACGTTATTCAAACTCGAGTTTTACCCGAAAAATAGGACACTCGGTTGCTTAACCCCAAATTGTATTCGTTTTTATGCTTGAATAAACTGCTGTTTTTTAATCAATCAATCACGGAACGTCATTAAAAACCGTTGTCGTGGGTTTTTTTGGGCAGTGCAGCTGTCTACCTGCTTATGTAAATTTACGAAGGACCTGTTTGGGGCATCTTCAGGCGCTGCGTTAGATAACAGTGACGTTAACATAATTTGTTGGAGGAAACAGGTCCGACGATTTTTTTGTGAATTCTTTATTCAATAAAACAACCATTCTCAGTTGTGGTGTGTTGGGTCAATTATAAATATTGACCTTATGTAACATAATTGTCATACTTTTTTATTACATATCTAGCGATTGGGTAACACTATTTCTAATATTTTTATTGCACTGTGCCAAATTACTGTTGAAGATGTTCTGATGCATTTTAAAAAAATCAAGGATTATTTCACAATGGGTGTTGATGGAATTCCCTCTTTCTTACTTAAAGACTGCGCAGATTCTTGCTGAGCCACTTGGTATTATATTTAATTTAATAATAAAGAAATCCGTCTTTCCTGCACTTTTAATTAATTTTGCTAAGGTTTTCAAATCAATTTTGTATTCTCACATCAAAGTCTCTTTTTTACTTCCTGAGCAATATCCAGTCAGTCGGCCGACTCTCTACTTTTACGTTTTCTCGACCTTTCATGACCTCTACAGTACGAAGAAATAGATTTCCCGTTTCCGTCTGTCTGTCCATCTGTCCGTATATCTGTCTGTCCGTCTATCTGTCCGTATATCTGTCTGTCCGTCTGTCTGCCGTCCTGTTTTTTATTAGACAGATGATCTCCGATTGTTGTCAATTTTTGTATTTGTCTAATCATCGCCACCAGTAATGTACATAGTAAATAGGTTTTAAATTGTATAAAATAACATAGCCCTACACATGTAGCTCATGACTCCGTGTTGAGTTTTTAACCAAAACGTCCAGATTTTTGGAAAAAAATCACAATTATAAATCAACATAATTTAGTCGCTTATCCCCTCCAAAAAATTGATGACGTCATCCCAAAATTTTGGCGGATAAATACTACCTAAAATATGCAAAATATGATCAGTCTATACTTGTGATTTATTACTGCATGCATATTTTAAAATAAAAAATAATGACTGAGTTGTTAAAAAATAAACATCCAATCAGATTTAGGAATTTAACTCGTTACTATGGAAATTTGCAATTTAACGCTTTTTAAATTTAACAAGTTTTTACACAAGTTAAATAGGGACAAAATAAATCTTATCTTATCAAGTACTAGCCCCGCCTACCCGCCCCCTATTTTCTCAGAGGATATGTCATTTGCCAAAATAAGACTTATCTGAGCAAGTACTAGCCCCGCCCACCCGCCCTCTTTTTCTCAGAGGGTATGACATTTGTCAAAATCAGTCTTACCTTAGCAAGTAAAAACCCCGCCCACCCGCCCCCTATTTTCTGAGAGGGCATGTCATTTGCCAAAATCAGTCTTATCTGAGCAAGAACTAGCCCCGTCCAGCCGCCTCTATTTTCTCAGAGGATGTGTCATTTCCCAAAATAAGACTTATCTTAGCAAATACTAGCAAGTACTACTCTCTGAGAAAATAAAGGGCGCGTGGGCGGCTCTAGTACTTGTTAAGATAAAACTGATTTTGGCAAATAACATAACGAAAAGGACGAAATGACGAAAAAAGCGAAAACGACGAAAAGGACGAAAAATGACGAGAAAGGACGAAAAGACGAAAGGACAAAAAAGGATAATACGGATGAAAAAGGCCGAAAAGGACGAAATGACGAAAAAGGACGAAAAGCGAAAGGACGAAAAAGGACTAAAAAGGACGAAAAGGACGAAACTAGACGAAAAGGACGAGAAGGACGGCAAGGACGAAAAGGACGAAAAGGTCGAAAAGGACGGAAAGGACAAAAAATGACGAAAAAGGACCAAAAAACGAAAAACACGAAAAGAACAAAAAAGTATAATAAAGATGAAAAGGACGAAAAGGACGAAAAAGGACGAAAGAACGAAACAAGACGAAAACACGAAAAGGACGAGAAAGCATAATAAGGACGAAAAAGGATGAAAAGGACGAAATGACGAAAAAAGCGAAAACGACGAAAAGGACGAAAAATGGCGAAAAAAGGACGAAAAAGACGAAAAGGACAAAAAAGGATAATAAGGATGAAAAAGGACGAAAAGGACGAAATGACGAAAAAGGACGAAAAAAGTGAAAAGGACGAAAAAGGACGAAAAGGACGAAACAAGACGAAAAGCACGAGAAGGACGCAAGGACGAAAAGGACGAAAAAGGTCGAAACAGGACGAAAAGGACAAAAAATGACGAAAAAGGACAAAAAAAAAACGAAAAGCACGAAAAGGACAAAAAATTATAATAAGGACTCAAAAGGACGAAAAGGACGAAATGATGAAAAAGGACGAAAAAAGGAAAAAGGACGAAAAGGACGAAACAAGACGAAAAGCACGAAAAGGACGATAAAGCATAATAAGAACGAAAAAGAATGAAAAGGACCAAAAGGTGAAAAAGGACGAAAAAAGCGAAAACGACGAATAAGAAGAAAAAGGACGAAAAGCAGAAAAAAGGGCGAAGAGGACGAAAAGCACGAAAAGGACGAAAAGGACGAAAAGGACAAAAAAGGGTAATAAGGACGACAAGGACGCAAAAGGACGAAAAGCACGAAAAAGGACGAAAAGGACTAAATAATAATAATAATAATAATAATAATAATAAGTTTATTGTCCCACAGGTTTCCCTAATTACAGGACAAAATATAAAAAAATACATAATAATAAATATACAAATAACTAATAAAAGAAAAGAAAAAAACAGCACTCTCGACCATAATACAAACAGGACTAACCCAAGAAAACATCACTCACGAGCTTATTTGCACATTTGCACATCACTGAAATCGGTGAACGGCATAAGACGTTCGTGCGTGGAGACGGCACATAAAAGGTAACTACATGTCGTGAAGAGAATTGCGGCACATTAAATTCAACTTTCGATAGTAAGGACGCACAATCAATCCTATTATTAATTAATTTTACAATAAAGTTCGCACACTGCCCATCACGCCGAGATGAGAGGGACATCAATCCATGACGCTGGAGCAGGATCACCATATCACAACCTCTACTTGGATAAAATCCGTCCAGTTTATATGACAGATATTTAAGGAACTTCCTGTGGATTCTATCTAGTGGCATATGTTGGCACAAATAAATTGGGTACCATATAATTGACGCATACTCCAACTTGCTCATCACAAATGAAAAGAAAAGAGACTTAAGCAGATCAATGTCATTGAAATATTTAGAGACACGCATAATGAAGCCAAGTGATTTACTAGCAGAACTGCTGACGCATTTTATGTGTTCATTGAAGGTAAGTTCCGAGTCAAATATCACTCCCAAGTCCTTAATAGATGTCTTTCGTTCCAATGATCCTAAACCGATGGCATATGAGGTGACAATTGGCTGTAATTTACGTGTAAATGTGACATAATAACACTTTTTTGTGTTCAAAAACAGTTTATTTTCGGATGAGTACTGCACTATCTTGTCAAGGTCCGTCTGAAGTAGTGCAGTATCTACTATCGACGAAATATTATTGTAGATCTTGACATCATCGGCATATGCTAGGCAGGAGCATCTTAGCAATGAGAAGAGATCATTCAGGTAAATGTTAAAAAGTAATGGACCAAGATTGGAGCCCTGCGGGACTCCTGATGTAGATATAAATTCAGACGATGTGTACCCATTGTAAAATACATAATTTACCCGACCCGTTAAATAGGATGATAATAATTTCAGTAAAGTATCAGAGCAGCCAAAGCGATGCAATTTAACGAGCAAGATGTTGTGCGATATAGTGTCAAAGGCACGAGAAAAATCCGTATAGATAACATCTATCTGACCCCTTCTATCAAGTGACTCACATAAATCTTGGGTTAAAACAGCTAAATTTGTAATAGTGGATCGTCCCGTCATAAATCCATGTTGGTTCTCAGAAATGTAGCTATGAACGTTACCATCTATACACCGATAGAGAACTTGTTCAAAAACCTTTGCAAAATTGGGAAGGATGGAGATCGGTCTGTAATTACTTAACAGATGTGGGTTATCCTTTTTTAAAACTGGGATAATTCTATTTCTTTTCCAACGACCCGGAAACGAACCTGAACGTAGCGCCAAGTTTATTATTATGGCTAAAGGCTTCGCTAGCAAAAACCTACAGTCTCGAACCATGAAGCTAGGGATTGAATCATCTCCAGCAGTTAGATTGTTCGAGCATTTTGCCATTATAGGGATTAGATCTTCCTCCCTCACATGAGATAATGAAAATGATGACATTGAGCAAGAAGAGAACTGAGGAGGAGACGAATCAACCGGGGAAAATGCTCTTTCAAATGTACTTGCAAACGCATCAACAATTTTCTGTGGTTCGGCATATTCAGTGTTGTCATCATCAACAAGTTGATTAGGTATTCTGGAAGTACCTTTCTTTTGGTGTAAGAATCTCCAAAGCGCAGCAGGATTGGACTTAACATCCTCTTGAATTTGAGCAAGGTAAAAATTATAAGATTCGGATATTTGACGTTTCAGCACAGCTCTCAATTTTTTAAATTCTTGATAATGACGAGGGCAACGGGTTCTCATCCATAGATGTCTGTGATAATTTTTTGTTTTTATAATATGTTTAATATCGGATGATATCCAGGGCGGAAAATTAGACTTATTCTGCTTTGTTAGAGGAACATGTAGGTTAATAATTAGATACAATGAATCATAAAATTTATCAAGGGCAAGATTCACATCATCAATTGAATCAAGAAATGACCAGTTAATATCACAAAGATCTTCATAAAGTCTACAAAAATTAGCTCTACGAAAGTTGTATCGGCAATTATTAGAAGATGGAAATGAAGAATTCTTAGTGGTCAACGGAATGGTAACAGTTAAAAAGAGAGCTGGATGATGCCTGTCTTCCGGCACCAGAGCTGGAATGAGATGATCAATGTTGAATTGACCACTGTTATTGACAAACAGTAAATCTAATATGTTGCCATAAAAGTTGCTAATCGAATTGCATTGGGTGAGTTTTACAACATAGCAGAAGTCTGTAAGGACTGAACTTTTAGGACAGAAAGCACCGCCCTGTTTGGAAAATTGGGGTACATTGAAGTCGCCAATAAGTATAACATTCTCATTTATTAAAAGAACTTCCAACGCATTGAGAAATATTTCAAGATCTTGACAGTTGACATCAGGTGGAATGTAAACAACAGCAATAAGATAACGTATATTAGAAAGAATACATCTGCATAAAACAATATCAATAATTGGAACGAGGTCGGTAAGAAACATTGTATCAACTATAGAGAAGTGGACAGCACTAGAGATAGCAAGCAAGACTCCACCACCCTTAGTTCGTCCTACCCTTGCAAATTTCCGGTCGCATCGTACTACATTAAATTCCGAAGTAAATAATTCCGAATCATAGACCGAGTCGTTAAGCCACGTTTCTGTAAGCGCAATCATATCAAAAGACTGATCAGAACAATTTTTTAGTAGAAGATGTGTTTTACAATTCAGACCACGTACGTTTTGATAGCATAAAGAAAAGCTATTTATTTTAAGATTTGTTCCCAAACTCACACAATGGTTTTTGGTATTCATAAAAAATTAGTCTTAGGAAAATTAAAACGCCTCAGTATAATACCTTTCGGCCAAAATTCTGTATCCTGAAGGACCTCTTTGTGAATAAAAGGCACTCCTAATTTAAAAGCTTGGAAGTTACCCTTTGCTGGAAGTTTCTCAATTATTAATTCTACGTCAGAATTCTTTAAACGTTTTCCTATATATGTCTTAATTGCATCAATTTCTGCATCTTTATCAACCTTGCCTATATAAAACCATGCTTTTTTTACGTAGGATGAAGTAAAACTACTATTGTTGTCATCTGTAGATGTACCTGTTATAGTAGGTCTTTTTTTAAATCTACGTCTGTGCTGAGTTAGCCACGGTCCTTGATCATCATTTGTTTTGTCGTCTACATTTGCAGGGACCTGCTTTTTATGCACAGACACTATATCATTTGTTTTGTCATCTACATTTGCCGGGATCGATTTGCTATGCCCAGACACAACATTAGTATCCTCAATCTTGTTATACACGTTCATATCAGATTCTAAGGCCGATTTATTTGCCGATGGGGGATGACCTTTCATCAACTGCTTATCATATATATTATCATGTTTCGGTTGCTGAGAAACTGAAGATGATAACTTAAAAGACTTTGAAAACACTTTACTATTGATATTAGTGTTTGGACTATTGAAGAGAAGCTTCACAAGATCCAGATTACTATCACGAAGGCACTTCACCTCATCTGACAAAGTTTTAATTTCTAAACGTAATGGAGCAACAGCTGCATCAACGGTATCATTGTTTTTCTTCAAACTCATTACTTCCTGTCTCAACAACTTTATTTCTTCCAGCAGTGGGGAAATTGTCTCTATCACAAACGTACGGATCCACATGTCTCTGGGACTTACTTCATCCTGATCCTCAGATCGATCACAACAAATTATTTCTTTATCACTTATGTATTTTATATTTCTTAGAAGTTTTATACAACTTGGGTGGCTCAAAGAATTACATTTCAGGCAAGTTAAACCTGAATTCGGTAGAATTTTGCATTTCTTACAAGGCTGGGCCATGTAAGCGTCTTTACTATTCGACATCCTGTATACGTGTCAACAGAAAGTATTACGGTTAGTATTTAATGACAATCTTTAAACACGAATAAATACTGCAAAGTACTATTAGCAATTCATATACAAAGAAAATAGAATATAAAAATAAAGCTGAAAAGTAAACAAACACAGTGAACCCACCTGATGAACAGATTTCAATAATCCGAGCGCCGCACGGCGGCAACTTCGTGAGTCCTCAAACAATAACAAAAATATTTACTGGAACAAAAGGCACACAATACCGTTAAAAAGATGAACAAGAAGCTCAATTAACTTCTGAACCCATTCGGGAGACGAATAATGTGGCCCTAACACCAATTTCGAAAATTATAATCACATTAAACACAAAATAATGATAGTGATAAGCACAGCGCACACTAAATTTCATCGATGTTTAGATGGCGAAGTAAGTAAAATGACAAAAAAGGACGAAAAAAGCGAAAAATACTAGAAGGACGAAAACGGACGAAAAAGGACGAAAAGGACGAAAAAGACGAAAAGGACAAAAAAGGACGAAAAAGGATAACAAGGACGAAAAAAGATGAAAAAGGATGAGAGGGCGAAAAAGGACAAAAGCACGAAAAGGACGAAAAGTACGAAGAGGATGAAAAAGGATAATAAGAACTAAAAAGGACGAAAAGAACGAAATGACGAAAAAGGAAGAAAAAAGCGAAAAGTACAAAAAGGACCAAAAATGGTCGAAAAAGATCGAAAAAGGACGAAAAGGACGAAAAACACGAAAAGCACGAAAAGGACGAGAAAGCATAATAAGGACGAAAAAGGATGGAAAGGACCAAAAGACGAAAAAGGACGAAAAAAGCGAAAAGGACGAAAAAGAACGAAAATAACGAAAAGGACGAAAAAGGACGAGAAGGACGAAAAAGACGAAAAAGGGCGAAAATGACGAAATGCATGAAAAAGGACGACAAAGGACGAAAAAGGATAATAAGGACGAAAAACGGCGAAGAGTCCTTTTTTTAAGATGTTGAAACCTCCTTGGGCGCCCTAACTGTCTTTTTTTAAAGAACTTGAACCCATCCCAGGGACGCCAACGTTTTTTTTTTGATAATGTGAAATCTTCTCGGTGTTCCCAATTGTCTTTTTTTAAAAAGTTTGAAACCTTCTTGGAGGCCCCAAGTGTATTTTTTTCAAAGAAAGTGAAACCTTCTCGGGGGTTCCAACTGTCTTTTTTAATAATTTGAAACCTTCTTCTGGGCTCCCAACATTTTTTTTATAATGTGTAACATTCTTGGGGTTCCCATCTGCCTTTTTTTTTAAAGAAAGTGAAACCTTCTCGGGGTTCCCAAATTGTCTCTTTTAAAAATGTAAAACCTTCTCGGGGGCCCCAAATGTCTTTTTTTAATAATGTGAAACCTTCTCGGGGACCCCAAGCGTCTTTTTTTGAAAGAAAGTGAAACATTCTTCGGGGTCCCAACTGTCTTTTCTAATAATGTGAAGCCTTCTCGGAATTCCCAAGATTCATTTTTTAAAGAAGGTAAAATCTTCTCTGGGGCGACAAGTGTGTTTTTTTAAAGAAGTTGAAACATTGTCCGAGGTCCCAACTGTGCTCTCTATTAATGTGAAATCTTCTCGGGGTTCCCTTTTGTCATTTTTTTTTTAAGTGAAACTTCCACGGGGAGCCCAAGTCTATTTTTTTAAAGAACGTGAAACCTTCTCAAAGGTCCCAAGTGTCTTTTTTTAATGATGTGAAACCTTCTCGGGGGTTCCAACTGTTTTTTCTAATAATGTGAAACCTTCTCAGGGTTCCCAAATTTGTCTTTTTTTTAAGTTGAAACCTTCTCGGGGGTCCCAACTGTTTTTTCTAATAATGTGAAACCTTCTCAGGGTTACCAAATTTGTCTTTTTTTTAAGTTGAAACCTTCTCCGGTTTCTTTTTTATAATGTGAAACCTTCTCGGGATCCCCAATTGTTTTTTTTTAATAATGTGAAATCTTCTCAGGGTTACCAAATTTGTCTTTTTTTTTAAGGTGCAACCTTCTGAAGGATCCCACCGTTTTTTTTTTTTTTTGATAATGTGAAACCTTCTCGGGGGTTCCAACTGTTTTTTCTAATAATGTGAAACCTTCTCAGGGTTCCCAAATTTGTCTTTTTTTTTAAGTTGAAACCTTCTCGGGGGTCCCAACTGTTTTTTCTAATAATGTGAAACCTTCTCAGGGTTACCAAATTTGTCTTTTTTTTAAGTTGAAACCTTCTCCGGTTTCTTTTTTATAATGTGAAACCTTCTCGGGATCCCCAATTGTTTTTTTTTAATAATGTGAAATCTTCTCAGGGTTACCAAATTTGTCTTTTTTTTTAAGGTGCAACCTTCTGAAGGATCCCACCGGTTTTTTTTTTTTTGATAATGTGAAACCTTCTCGGGGGTTCCAACTGTTTTTTCTAATAATGTGAAACCTTCTCAGGGTTCCCAAATTTGTCTTTTTTTTTAAGTTGAAACCTTCTCGGGGGTCCCAACTGTTTTTTCTAATAATGTGAAACCTTCTCAGGGTTACCAAATTTGTCTTTTTTTTAAGTTGAAACCTTCTCCGGTTTCTTTTTTATAATGTGAAACCTTCTCGGGATCCCCAATTGTTTTTTTTTAATAATGTGAAACCTTCTCAGGGTTCCCAAATTTGTCTTTTTTTTTAAGCTGCAACCTTCTGGAGGATCCCACCGTTTTTTTTTTTGATAATGTGAAACCTTCTCGGGGTTCCAACTGTTTTTCTAATAATGTGAAACCTTTCTAGGGTTGCCAAGTTTGTCTTTTTTTTTAATTTGAAACCTTCTCGGGGATCCCACCGGTTTTTTTTTATAATGTGAAACCTTCTCGAGATCCCCAACTGTTTTTTTTTTAATAATGTGAAACCTTCTCAGGGTTACCAAATTTGTCTTTTTTTTTAAGGTGCAATCTTCTGAAGGATCCCACCGGTTTTTTTTTTTTTGATAATGTGAAACCTTCTCGGGGGTTCCAACTGTTTTTTCTAATAATGTGAAACCTTCTCAGGGTTCCCAAATTTGTCTTTTTTTTTAAGTTGAAACCTTCTCGGGGGTCCCAACTGTTTTTTCTAATAATGTGAAACCTTCTCAGGGTTACCAAATTTGCCTTTTTTTTTAAGCTGAAACCTTCTCCGGTTTTTTTTTATAATGTGAAACCTTCTCGGGATCCCCAACTGTTTTTTTTTAATAATGTGAAACCTTCTCAGGGTTCCCAAATTTGTCTTTTTTTTTTAAGTTGCAACCTTCTGGAGGATCCCACCGGTTTTTTTTTTTGATAATGTGAAACCTTCTCGGGGGTTTCAACTGTTTATTCTAATAATGTGAAACCTTCTCAGGGTTGCCAAGTTTGTCTTTTTTTTTAATTTGAAACCTTCTCGGGGATCCACCGGTTTTTTTTTTTTATAATGTGAAACCTTCTCGGGATCCTAAACTGTTTTTTTTTTTAATAATGTGAAACCTTCTCAGGGTTACCAAATTTGTCTTTTTTTTTAAGGTGCAACCTTCTGAAGGATCTCACCGGTTTTTTTTTTTTTGATAATGTGAAACCTTCTCGGGGTTCCAACTGTTTTTTCTAATAATGTGAAACCTTCTCAGGGTTCCCAAATTTGTCTTTTTTTTTAAGTTGAAACCTTCTCGGGGGTCCCAACTGTTTTTTCTAATAATGTGAAACCTTCTCAGGGTTACCAAATTTGTCTTTTTTTTAAGTTGAAACCTTCTCCGGTTTCTTTTTTTATAATGTGAAACCTTTTCGGGATCCCCAATTGTTTTTTTTTAATAATGTGAAACCTTCTCAGGTTCCCAAATTTGTCTTTTTTTTTAAGCTGCAACCTTCTGGAGGATCCCACCGTTTTTTTTTTTGATAATGTGAAACCTTCTCGGGGGTTCCAACTGTTTTTTCTAATAATGTGAAACCTTCTCAGGGTTGCCAAGTTTGTCTTTTTTTTTAATTTGAAACCTTCTCGGGGATCCCACCGGTTTTCTTTTATAATGTGAAACCTTCTCGGATCCCTAACTGTTTTTTTTTTAATAATGTGAAACCTTCTCAGGGTTACCAAATTTGTCTTTTTTTTTAAGGTGCAACTTCTGAAGGATCCCACCGGTTTTTTTTTTTTGATAATGTGAAACCTTCTCGGGGGTTCCAACTGTTTTTTCTAATAATGTGAAACCTTCTCAGGGTTCCAAATTTGTCTTTTTTTTTAAGTTGAAACCTTCTCGGGGTCCCAACTGTTTTTTCTAATAATGTGAAACCTTCTCAGGGTTACCAAATTTGCTTTTTTTTTAAGTTGAAACCTTCTCCGGTTTCTTTTTTATAATGTGAAACCTTCTCGGGATCCCAATTGTTTTTTTTTAATAATGTGAAACCTTCTCAGGGTTCCAAATTTGTTCTTTTTTTTTAAGTTGCAACCTTCTGGAGGATCCCACCGGTTTTTTTTTTGATAATGTGAAACCTTCTCGGGGGTTCCAACTGTTTTTTCTAATAATGTGAAACCTTCTCAGGGTTGCCAAGTTTGTCTTTTTTTTAATTTGAAACCTTCTCGGGGATCCCACCGGTTTTTTTTTATAATGTGAAACCTTCTCGGGATCCTAAACTGTTTTTTTTTAATAATGTGAAACCTTCTCAGGGTTACCAAATTTGTCTTTTTTTTAAGGTGCAACCTTCTGAAGGATCCCACCGGTTTTTTTTTTTGATAATGTGAAACCTTCTCGGGGTTCCAACTGTTTTTTCTAATAATGTGAAACCTTCTCAGGGTTTCCAAATTTGTCTTTTTTTTAAGTTGAAACCTTCTCGGGGGTCCCAACTGTTTTTTCTAATAATGTGAAACCTTCTCAGGGTTACCAAATTTGTCTTTTTTTTTAAGTTGAAACCTTCTCCGGTTTCTTTTTTATAATGTGAAACCTTCTCGGGATCCCCAATTGTTTTTTTTTAATAATGTGAAACCTTCTCAGGGTTCCCAAATTTGTCTTTTTTTTTTTAAGTTGCAACCTTCTGGAGGATCCCACCGGTTTTTTTTTTTTGATAATGTGAAACCTTCTCGGGGTTCCAACTGTTTTTTCTAATAATGTGAAACCTTCTCAGGGTTGCCAAGTTTGTCTTTTTTTTTAATTTGAAACCTTCTCGGGGATCCCACCGGTTTTTTTTTATAATGTGAAACCTTCTCGGGATCCCCAACTGTTTTTTTTAATAATGTGAAACCTTCTCAGGGTTACCAAATTTGTCTTTTTTTTTTAAGGTGCAACCTTCTGAAGGATCCCACCGGTTTTTTTTTTTTTGATAATGTGAAACCTTCTCGGGGGTTCCAACTGTTTTTTCTAATAATGTGAAACCTTCTCAGGGTTCCCAAATTTGTCTTTTTTTTTAAGTTGAAACCTTCTCGGGGGTCCCAACTGTTTTTTCTAATAATGTGAAACCTTCTCAGGGTCACCAAATTTGTCTTTTTTTTTAAGTTGAAACCTTCTCCGGTTTCTTTTTTATAATGTGAAACCTTCTCGAGATCCCCAATTGGTTTTTTTTAATAATGCGAAACCTTCTCAGGGTTCCTAAATTTGTCTTTTTTTCTTTAAGTTGTAACCTTCTGGAGGATCCCACCGGTTTTTTTTTGATAATGTGAAACCTTCTCGGGGGTTCCAACTGTTTTTTCTAATAATGTGAAACCTTCTCAGGGTTCCTAAATTTGTCTTTTTTTTAAGTTGAAACCTTCTCGGGGTTCTCACCGTTTTTTTTTTTGATAATGTGAAACCTTCTCAGGGGCTCCAAGTGTATTTTTTTGAAAGAATGTGAAACCTTCTCGGGGGTCCCAACTGTTTTTTCTAATAATGTGAAACCTTCTCAGGGTTACCAAATTTGTCTTTTTTTTTAAGTTGAAACCTTCTCGGGTATCCCACCGGTTTTCTTTTTGATAATGTGAAACCTTCTCGGGATCCCCAATTGGTTTTTTTTAATAGTGTAAAACCTTCTCAGGGTTCCCAAATTTGTCTTTTTTTTTAAGTTGAAACCTTCTCGGGATCCCATCGGTTTTTTTTTGATTATGTGAAACCTTCTCGGGGTTCCAACTGTTTTTTCTAATAATGTGAAACCTTCTCAGGGTTGCCAAATTTGTCTTTTTTTTTAAGTTGAAACCTTCTCGGGGATCCCACCGGTTTTTTTGATAATGTGAAACCTCGGGATCCCCAATTGGTTTTTTTTAATAATGTGAAACCTTCTCGGGGATCAGATCGGTTTTTTTTTTGATAATGTGAAACCTTCTCAGGATCCCCAATTGTTTTTTTTAATAATGTGAAACCTTCTCAGGGTTCCCAAATTTGTCTTTTTTTTAAGTTGAAACCTGCTCGGGGATCTCACAGGGTTTTTTTTTTTGATAATGTAAAACCTTCTCGGGGTCCCAACAGTTTTTTTAATAATGTGAAACTTTCTCAGGGTTCCCAAGTCTGTCCTTTTTTTTTTAAAAAAGGGTGAAACATTCTCTGTGTCCATTTTTAAAAACTTGTAACCTTCTCGGGCGCCCTAACTGTATTTTAAAAAAAAAAGTCGTAACCTTCTCCGGGGCCCCAAGTCTATTTTTTTGAAAAAAAGTGAAACCTTCTCGGGATCCCAAGTGTCTTTTAAAAAATGTGAAACCCAACACTCTTTTTTTAAGAAGATGAAACCTTTTTTTTTCTCTTAGACTGTAACTAGTACTTCCTGTATTATTTTTACTCCTTAGAGGTTATCAGAAAAAAAGTAAAATTTCAGAAAAACAAATTTCATAATTTGTCAAAAAAATTGAATTTGTTGGACCGTAGTTCAAGGGCGAGGAAAGTCGAAATAACGTTCGACTAATTATTATTATTATGTTGATTGAGTGGGAGTTAAACAGTGGTCAATGACCACGTTCCACGGAAGATCAACGAATTGCGTTCGGCAATCACAATAATTTTTAAAACGAAACTACACATTTAATTTCATTATCATAATTAATTCCACAATACATTCGTATCAAATTTCGTGGCATTAAACTTCGAAAATAATTCAGCCTCTCTAAATTGGTTTAAAATTATGATTTTGTGCGCCGTAAAATATTCAAGCACCCGAATACCTAATTTTAAGTTCCAGCACGCACAAATACATTTCTGAATAGAATTTTAAAAGCGACCCCTTTCAGGCGTCCTCCTGCAGGTAGCCGTACCTAGCCAGTCCACACATTCATTTATCTACCTGAGCTTTATGTCCAGAAACACCCAACAATGGCTGAAACGTTCAGCACTCACCCCCTCTGACAGAGGCATCAGGAGCCCTCCATTCTGTATTGCTATTACAGCTACTATTAGTTCTGTGCTGACTCGCGTTGTCGACACAACGTGCTCATCTCTGGTTTGTGCGTAACAACACGCGGTTTTCGTTCATCTCAGTTTTTCGCTCAAGGGATTTTCAGGTGAGTGCTTGCCGAGACGTATTGTGTTGATTTTTTCTTTCGCCACGGGCGACAAAGAAAAACGGATTAGAGTTAATAATAACGAATATTTATTTTTGGAAGCTTTCTCGGAACTGATAATAATGTTTTCGTTAATCTTTTGATTCTGAGCGCTGTGGTTATCGCTGGCTTGTGTTGTTTTCGTGGAGAAATTTGTGCAGCTGGTTGATGCTGAATTTCCGGAAAAGAATTTTGGAGAGGTTCTTATTTTACAAAAATTTTGGTGAAAGTGATGTCCGGAAAGCGAGTTATGCATAAAGGGGAGATAAAGTGGTGCAGTTATCAACAATATAATGCACCTCAAGTTTCTTCTAGAAACCGCTTTTAGACAAAGCTGTTTTAGATAACATTTGCTTGCTACGTTCAGGCGTTATGATCAGTTGGAGTGGGAAAACTCTGCTTTAAATGAAAATGTAAAGAATACGATACCAACGAGATTTTTCTCTAAATACTTTCATTTTTGTAGACTAATTAAATTTACCGGTTTCTTAGACAAATTATAAGACTTGCGCATTTTTTGAAGAATTTGTAAGAAAATTTTGGATGCTCGTCTGTTTTTTATGAAAGAAGCCAGCGGTGTTTTATTTTTTTTAATAATTTGAAAGAATTTAGGATTTCCAGGTGTTTCGCTTTTGGAAAAAATTAAAAGAATTTTCCAGTGTATTTTTGTATTCAGTTTCTGAGAAAAAAACTAAAAAAATCTTGAGACTCCTTGCTGTTTTTTTTTGCTAAAGTTTAAAACAATTTTGGTACCCCTACTGTTTTGAAAGAATTTTGGAATCTCTGGTGTTCTATATTATATTAAAAAGTTAAATAATCTTGGGTTGTTCGTATACAGTGTTTAAGAAAAGAAAAATATCTTGGGACTCTTAGTGTTTTGTTTCTGAAAGAATTTAAAAAAATCGGTGAGTCTCTGGTATTCTATTTTGGAAATAATTTGAAAGAATTTTGGTGCTTCTAGGTCTTTTGTTTTTGGAAAAATTTGGACGATTTTTAGGCTCCCTAGTGTTCATTTTTTCGAAGAAATTTGAAAAAAAGAGTTTAGAAGAATGATATTCCTGGAGTTTTTTGAAGAGTTAAAAAAAATGTTGGAGTTCTGGTGTTCCACTTTTGGAAGAATTTGAAAGAATGTTGAAGATTTCAAGGGTTTAGTATTTGAAGAACTGTTGAATGTCTCTGGTGGTTTTTATAGAATTTAAAAGGATCTTGGGGATCCTGGTGTTTTATTTTTGAAAGAATCTTAGAGGCCTCTGGTGTTTAGTGTCTAAAAAAATTGAATCTTGGGGCTCTCGGGGTTTTATTATTGAAAGAATCTTGGAAGTCTTGTTTTAAGAGGTTAAAAGACTTGGGCTTCCGGTGTTCTATTTTAAAAAGAATTTGAAAGAATCTTGGAGGTTCCAGATGTTTCGTTTTTGGAAAAAATATAAAGATTCTTAGGGTCTCTCCTACGAGAAGGATCTTGAGACCCTTGGTGTTTTATTTTTGAAAGAATGTGAAACTATCTTTTAATGCCCTTTAGAAGAGTTGAAAAAATATTGGAAGACTCTGGCATTATCTTTATCAAAGAATTTTGGAGATCCAGTGTGTAACTTAAAAAAAAAAATGCAAAATCTTGGGTATCCCTGGTGTTTTTTTGAAAAGTTTGAAAGAATCTTGGGACTTCTGAGTTCTATTTCGAAAGATCTTGAAATCATTTTTTATATTCTTTTACAAGAGTTTAAAAAGATATTAGAAAACACTAAAAAAACATAACACTATCAAATTTCAAAGAATTTTTGAAAAATAAATTGCAAAATTTTAGGTATTCTTGGTGTAGGGTGGCGAGTTCTATTTTTGAAAGATTTTGAAGAAATCTTCGAGCCCTTGGTATTTTATTAAAAAAAAAAAAAAATTGAATGAATCTTGGCGCCCGCGATGCTTAATTTTTGAAAGAATCTTGAGGGATCCGGGTGAGCTGTTTTTGGAAAAATTTTAAAGATGCGTAGTATCTCTATTATATTTTTTGTATTTTCCAAGAGTAAAAAAATCTTGGAAGTCCCTGGTGCTATCTTTTTAAAAGAATCTTGGATATCCTTCGTATTTAATTTCTGAAAAAAAAGAATAAAATCTTGGGTATCCTTGCTGCTTTTTTTTGAAGACTTTAAAAAATCTTGGGATCTCGGTGTTCTATTTTTTAAGATTTTGAAGGAATCTCCGAGCCTTTAGTGTTTTTTTTTTTTGACAGAATATCAAAGGATCTTGAGGGTTCGAGGTGTTTTGTTCTTGGAAAAATTTTAAAGATTGCTAGCGTTCTTAGTGGATGTTGGTTTTTTAGAAAAATTTGACAAAATCTTGTGTGCCCCAGGTGTTTTTGTTAAGAGTTTAAAAGAATCTTGAAACCCGTGGTGTTTTATTTTTGAAAGAATTTGAAAGCGTCCTTGGTTATCTGTTTCCAAGTGTTGAAAAAATATTGAAAGTCCGTGCGTGATATTATCTTGTTTTTTGAAAAGTTTAAAAGAATCTTTGCAGCCCTTGGTGTTTTATTTTTGAAAAAAATGGAAAGAATCTTGAGGCCCGTGATGGAATTTTTGAAAGAATTTAAAAGAATCTTGGAAGTTCCAATGTTTTGTTTTTGGAAAGCTATAAAGATTTTTAGGGTTCTTAGTATTTGGTTTTTCGGAAAAATTTGATAAAATCTTGGGTGCTCCTGGCGTTTTTTTGAAGAGTTTAAAAGCATCTTTGGACCCCTATGTTGTTTGTAGAAGGTTTTGAAAGATTGTCGGAGCCTTGGCGTTTGATTTTTGAGAGAATTTGAAAGAATCTTGGAGGTTCCAAATGTTTCGTTTTTGGAAAAAAATATAAAGATTCTTAGGGTCTCTCCTATTTGATTTTTCGGAAAAATTTTGGAAGTCCCTTGTGTTTTGTAAAAGCTTAAAAGGATCTTGAGACCCTTGGTGTGTTATTTTTGAAAGAATTTGAAAGCATCTTTTAGTGCCCTTTAGAAGAGTTGAAAAAGTATTGGAAGACTCTGGCATTATCTTTATCAAAGAATTTTTGGAGGTCCTGTGTATAACTTAAAAAAAATGCAAAATCTTGGGTATCCCTGGTGTTTTTTTGAAAAGTTTGAAATAATCTTGGGACTTCTGAGTTCTATTTCGAAAGATCTTGAAAGCATCTTTTAGATTATTTTACAAGAGATTAAAAAGATATTAGAAAACACTAAAAAATGATAATACTTTATCAAATTTCAAAGAATTTTTTGAAAAATAAATTGCAAAATCTTGGGTATTCTTGGTGTAGGGTGGTGAGTTCTATTTTTTAAATTTCGAGCCCTTGGTATTTTATTCAAAAAAAATTTGAACAAATCTTAGCGTCCGCATTGCTTAATTTTTGAAAGAATCTTTGGGGATCCGGGTGAGTTGTTTTTGGAAAAATTTTAAAGATGCGTAGTATCTCTATTATATTTTTTTTCCAAAATTTGACAAAGTATTAGTGTTTTTTTAAGAGTTTAAAAAGATATTGAAAGCTTTGGTGTTTTATTTTTGAAAGAATTTGGAAGCATTTTTGTGTATCTTTTTCCAAGTGTTGAAAAAATATGGAAATTGCGTGGTATTATCTTTATGAAGGAATCTTAGGTATCCCTCTTGTTTTTTGAAAAGTTTAAAAGAATCTTCGCCGCCCTTGGTGTTTTATTTTTGAAAAAATTGGAAAGAATCTTGAGGCCGTGATGGTTAATTTTTGAAAGAATTTAAAAGAATCTTGGAAGTTCAAATGTTTCGTTTTTGGAAAAATTATAAAGATTATTAGAGTCTCTCTGTTTGTTTTTCCTGAAAAATTTAACAAATTCTTGAAACCTCTGAGTTCTATTTTTGAAAGATTTTGAAGGAATTTTCGAGCTCTTATTTTTAAGGGAATTTGTAACAATCTTGAGGGCTCTGATGCTTATTTTTTAAAAATTTGGAAGATTCTTATGGCCCTTAGTATTTGGCTTTTCGGAAAAATTTGACAAAATTTTGGAAACCCCTGCTGTTTTTTAAAAGCTTAAAATGATCTTGAGACCCTTGGTGTTTTATTTTTGTAAGAATTTGAACAAGAGTTGAAAAAATATTTGAAGACCCTGGTATTATCTTCAACAAAAAATTAATTAAAAAAAAAAAGCAAAATCTTGGGTATCCCTGGTGTTTTATTGAAAAATTTAAACGAATCTTGGAACCTGTGAGTCCTATTTTTGAAATATTTTGCAGGAATCTTTGAACCCTTGGTGTTTTATTTTTGAGAGAATTTGAAAGAATCTTGAGGCCCGTGATGGTTAATTTTTGAAAGAATTTGAAAGAATCTTGAAGGTTCCAAATGTTTTGTTTCTGGAAAAATTATAAAGATTCTTAGGGTTCCTCCTATTTGCTTTTTCGGAAAAATTTGGTCCCTGACGTTTATTTTTGGAAGAATTTGAAAGATTCTTGGGAGTTCCAGATGTCTTTGAAAAAATTAAAACATTCTTATGGCCTTTTGTATTTGGCTTTTCGGAAAAATTTTATAAAATCTTGATTGCCTATGGTGTTTCTTCGAAGAGTTTAAAAAAATCTTGGGATCCCTGTGTTTTATTTTAGAAAGAAGTTGAAGAAATGTCGAAGCCTTTGGTGTTAAATTTTTCGGAGAATTTGAAAGAACTTGGGGGTACCAAAGAATCTGGGGGTTCCAGGTGTTTTGTGTTTGGAAAAATT
Source organism: Zophobas atratus (assembly GCA_022388445.1). Lineage (NCBI taxonomy): Eukaryota > Metazoa > Arthropoda > Insecta > Coleoptera > Tenebrionidae > Zophobas > Zophobas atratus. Next base: position 7,952,996 of record CM039450.1, read on the forward strand.
ATAAAGATTCTTAGGGTCTCCCCTATGTGGTTTTTCGGAAGAATTTGACAAAATCTTGGATGCCCTTGGTGTTATTTTTGAAAGAATTTGAAAGCAACTTTTCGTGTTTTTTACAAGAGTTTAAAAAATATTGGCTGACCCTAGTATTATATTTATCAAAGGGTTTTATAGATTTTGTGTTTAATTTTTGAAAAAAAAAAAATGCAAAATCTTGGAACCTGTGAGTTATATTTTTGAAAAATTTTGAAGGAATCTTCGAGCCCTTGGTGTTTTATTTTTGAGAGAATTTGAGTGAATCTTAGCACCCGTGATGATTAATGTTTTAAAGAATTGGAAAGAATCTTGGGGTTCTGGATGGGTTGTTTTTGGAAAAATTTTAAAAATGCTGTATGGTTTTTGCAAAAACTTCACAAAATTTTGGGCGCCCCTTATATTTTTTTAAGAATTTAAAAAGGTTTTGAAACCAAGAGTAGAAAAAATATTGGGAGGCTCTGGTGTTGTCTCTATGAAAGAATCTTGGATATCCTTCGTGTTTAGACTTTGAAAAAAAAAAAAAAAATCAAAAAATCTTGGGTTCCTCGTTTTTTTTTAAGACTTTAAAAATCATGAGACCCCGGTGTTTTATTTTTGAAAGATTTTAAAAAAATCTTGGGGTTCCGGGTTTTTCCAAAAATTTGTCAAAATTTTGGGCGCCCCTGGTGTTTTTTTAAGAGTTTAAAAAGATCTTGAAACCAAGAGTAAAAAAAATATCTCTATGAAAGAATCTTGGATATCAATCGTATTTAGTTTTTCAAAAAAAAATTGAAAACATCTTTGGAGTCCCTGGGGTTTTTTCAACACCTTAAAAATCTTGGGACACCGGTGTTTTGCCTTTGAAAAATTTTGAAAGAATCTTTAGGGTTTCTAGTAGATATGTGGTTCTTAGAAAGAATTTGAAAGGATATTGAAACCCTTGGTGTTTTATTTTTTAAAGAATTGGAAAGCATTTTAGTGTATCTTTTTTCCAAATGTCCATGGTGTTATCTTTATGAAAGATTCTTAGAGATCCTTCGTATTTAGTTTTTGAAAAAATCTTAGGTATCTCTGGTGTTCTTTTTTGGGGGGTTTAAAAGAAGCTTGAGACCCCTGTATTTTATTTTTGAAAGATTTTGAAAGACTCTTGGGACCCCTGGTATTCTATTTTTGAGAAAATTGCAAAAATTTTGAGGGTTACCTTAGTCTGTGGTATTTGAAAAAACCTTGGTTGCCCCCGGTGTTTTTTTTTAATTTGAAAGAATCTTTGGGTTGTTGCTGTCTTTTTTGCAAAGAATCTCGGAGATCTTTCATGATTCGTGTTCAAAAAAAACAGAAGAAATTTTGAGTGTCCCTGGTGTTTTTTAAAAGAATCTTAGGAACGCCAGTGTTGTATTTTTGAAAGATTTTGAAAGAATCTCGTAGACTCTGCTGATTTATTTTTGAAATTATTTGGAAGAATTGTCAGTGTTCCAGATATTCAGTTGTCAAAGTATTGAAAAAATTATAGGTGCCCTCTGTGATTTTTAAAGAGTTTAAAAGGATCTTCAGACCTTTGGTGGTTTATTTTTGAAATAATTTGAAGGAATCTTGATGAATACATTGTTAGTTTTTGGATTTTTTTTAATCTGGTCTACGCCTGCTAGCTTTTGTTTAAGAGTATAACATACTCTTTGGATCTACAATATTTTGTTTATAAAACAACTTGGAAAAATCTAGAGGCCCATGTCGTCTCGTTTTTTAAAAAAATTGAAAATATCTTCGTGTTTTTATGAAAGCAGCTCACGGAGTGCTGATGATCTTTGTTAGAGAGGTTGTTTAAGCATATAAAATATGTATATATCGTTGGTATAAAATATATTTTCGGTAGAAAATAATTTTCGCTTCGTTTAAACGACTATAAAGAATTTTTAGTTTAGTTTTTAGTTTTACCAATTATTCTAGAGAAATTTGCGTACGCGTATGTTACGTATTTCCCTTCTATAGTGCAGACTTTCCCCTCGACCAATTTTATTCGAAAACCCAACTGTAACTCGTTTTTCCCATGTACGGGTTTTCCAGAAAAAGTAACTTTGTAGAATTGAGATAAGTTATCTTTGGAAGAAATTTTCTCAACCTGCATCAAAGAAAACGCCACCAACGATATCAACCACAAACACATCTCCTATCGAACAACTCTTCCTTATCTCAACGGCCCCGATGTCGTAATCGTGCGCGTCCACATCACGAAACGAATTAACCAAAAATAAATTCATGCACACATGCTCTAACTCAACCACAGCGATCAGTTTCATAGCTTGCACATCATCTCAGCCATCGAAATTGTTCCAGTTGTAGGGAACCGCAAGGCAATGCAGCCACGAGCCAAACAAGTGATCTTTGCCCAAGCCAACAAACATCGCTGATAATCCCATAAGCACAACATTCTTGGTCGAAAAACGATGTGAAGTGCTCCCGTCTCAGTGCTGTGCTCCGAAGACGAGAACATGCAGTGTGTGGCGGCCCTTATTTCGCTGTTTTGTGTCTTAGGTGCCGCGAACGTGGTCGATGATAGTGACAACAGGACTAGAAACCACTTCACCATCGAGCAGCTGTTGAGCACCACTTTCCCGAAGAAGACCTCCGACGATTTGGATCTCGACCCTTGCAAGGCTGGTGAGTAGCGGTGTTATCTGAAGCGAACTGGATTCGGGCGGTTCGGGACGAGATAAAGGGGTGAAAGGAAGAAGGTTTTACGGAGGGGAGGGGTTGATATTAAAGGTAGAGTTTGAGGGCGGTTCTTCGTCAACAAAGTGGAAGGAAAACAACACAATTGGATTGTAGTTGCACAATAATGCGGATAAACCATAACAGATTATTATTAATTGTTGGAAAAAAAACGTGATACTAAAGTAGAAACAATCTACTATACAGTGCTGGCGTAAAGTAGGACCCCCATTTTGTTTAGAGAAAGTTCCGAATGGAGCACACATTTATTTATTTACTATTTCAAACAAAATTAGAGTTCAATATTCAAATAACAAATTTAGTAGCTTTGTTTCCGACCTAAAAAACTACAATTATTATGTAGTGCGGTGGAGCTAAATTTTGTAGAAATACAAAGTGTTCACTCAGTATTTACAAAAAAATTGGAACCCATTTCTCAGACAACACAAAGCTCAGTTTTCTTAAGGCTGTTGCTACAATAAAAAAAATACTGCCCAGCTAAGCTCTAACTAAATTAGAACTATAGAAATATTGTTTGGTCTTTCCTCAGTCAAAAACATGAAAAATTATACAGAAAAAATATATAACAAGAAACAATTCGTGTTTTCCTTAAGGACTGCAAGCCGCTATTTTACCACACATTTTTATGGAGAACGATTGGACGCCATTCCTTGCAGATTCAAAGTAAGAACAGCCTTAAGTTGTTCATTGACAGACACTTTTGACTTTTCTAATCTTAAGTATCCTTAACTCGCTTCTACTAGGAATTTGATTTCTACAATATTGTTCTAAAAAATAAATAAATTCCAGTGAAATCAACTACAAATTTTGACCACACAAAACTTAAAATTTTGTTTGATTTAAATTTACCATTTTAAACATGTTTTAAGATTTTGTTGTAAAAAATGACTAGGTATATTAAGAAAAAAACAATGTAAAAATATAAGCCCCGCCCACCCACCCCGTCTCAGTTGTGATGATTTTTTTTATTCGTCGTCAGCCAAGAGGGTGGAGCTTATTTGCAACACCCGTACTTTTCTACAAGAAATTACCACGTAAGATATATTTTTGAGTATCGTATTATTCAAAGAATACTAACTACTTATATTAAGGAAAAATTAAAGCCAGATTTACGAGACGAATGACCAGAATTTATGTTTTGGTATTCTCTTGTACTTATTACATATACTCTGCTTGTAGAAAAATGAGGATTTTGCAATTAAGCTCCGCCCTCTTGAGTCACGACGAATAAAAAAAATCATCACAATTGAGACAGGGCGGGTGGGCGGGGTTTATATTTTGCCTTTTTTTCTTAAGATACGTAGTCATCATTTCACAAAAAAAATTTAAAACATGTTTAAAATGGCAAATTTTTGTAGGGAAATATGGCTTTTGCAATTAAGCTCCGCCTCTCGGTTTGAGAACGAATGAAAACTTCATCGTTATTGAATTCGGGGCAGGTATGGGTGGGGCTTAATCTCGTGATGATCCGTTGCCAGACCGAGGGGCGAAACGTAACTGTAAAATCTGTATTTTCCTACAAATATTTACCATTTTAAACATGTTTTAAGTTTTTGTTGTAAAAAGATGACTAGGTATATTAAGAAAAAACAAGGCAAAATATAAGCCCCGCCCACCCACCCTATCTCGATTGTGATGATTTTTTTTATTCGTCGTCAGCCAAGAGGGTGGAGCTTATTTGCAAAACCCTTATTTTTCCACAAGAAATTACCACCTAAGATATATTTTTGAGTATCGTGTTGTTCAAAGAATACTAACCATATTACGTAAAAATTAAAGCCAGGTTGACATCTAGACGAATGACCAGGATTTATTTTGGTTTTCTCTTGTACTTACTACATATACTTTGCTTGTAGAAAAATAAGGATTTTGCAGTTAAGCTCCGCCCCATAGCTTACGACGAATAAGAAAAATCATCACGATTGAGACAGGGTGGGTGGGCGGGGCTAATATTTTGCCTTCCTTAATAATATACGTAGTCATCTTTTCACAACAAAAATTTAAAACATGTTTAAAATGGTAAATTTTTTAGAGAAATATGGGTTTAGCAATTACGCTCCGCCTCCTCGGTTTGACAACGAATGAAAACTTCACCACTATTGGAGGTCGGGGCAGGTGTGGGTGGGCCTTAATCTCGTGATGAATTTTTCATTCGTTGCCAGACCGAGGGGCGAAACGAAACTGTAAAATCCGTATTTCCCTACAAAAATTTACTATTTTAAACATGTTTTAAGTTTTGTTGTCAAAAGATGACTAGATATATTAAGAAAGAACAAGGCAAATTATAAGCCCCGCCCACCCACCCCGTCTCAGTTGTGATGATTTTTTTTATTCGTCGTCAGCCAAGAGGGTGGAGCTTATTTGCAAAACCCTTATTTTTCCACAAGAAATTACCACGTAAGATATATTTTTGAGTGTCGTGTTGTCAAAGAATACTAAATTTTATTACGTAAAAATTAAAGCCAGATTGACATCGAGACGAATGACCAGGATTTATGTTTTGGTTTTCTCTTGTACTTATTACATATAGGTTGCTTGTAGAAAAATGAGGATTTTGCTATTAAGCTCCGCCCTCTTGAGTCACGACGAATAAAAAAAAATCATCACAATTGAGACAGGGCGAGTGGGCGGGCCTTATATTTTGTCTTTTTTTCGTAAGATGCGTAGTCACATTTTCACAAAAGAAAAAGTTAAAAGATGTTTACAATGGTAAATTTTTGTAGGGAAATATGGGTTTTGCAATTACGCTCCGCCTCTCGGTTTGAGAACGAATGAAAACTTCATCGCTGTTGAATTCGGGGCAGGTATGGGTAGGACTTAATCTTGTGATGATTCGTTGCCAAACCAAGGGGCGAAACGTAACTGTAAAATCTGTATTTCCTTACAAATATTTACCATTTTAAACACGCTTTAAGTTTTTCACTTTCAAACTTTTCGCAACAAAAACTTAAAACATGTTTTAAGTTTTTGTGATAAAAAGATGACTAGATATTTAAAGAAAAAAACAAGGCAAAATATTAGCCCCGCCCACCCACCCTATCTCGATTGTGATAATTTTTTTTATTCGTCGTCAGCCAAGAGGGTGGAGCTTATTTGCAAAACCCTTATTTTTCGTGTTGTTCAAAGAATACTAACTATATTACGTAAAAATTAAAGCCAGATTGACAATCGAGACGAATGACCAGGATTTATGTTTTGGTTTTCTCTTGTACTTATTACATATAGTTTGCTTGTGGAAAAATAAGGATTTTGCAATTAAGCTCCGCCCTCTTGAGTCACGACGAATAAAAAAATCATCACAATTGAGATAGGGTGAGTGGGCGGGGCTGAATATTTGTCTTTTTTATAATATACATGTTTTAAGTTTTTGTTGTGAAAAGAAGACTACATATCTTAAGAAAAAAAAAGCAAAATATAAGCCCCGCCCACCCGCCTGACTCAGTTGTGGTGATTTTTTTAATAGTCGTCAGCCAAGAGGGCGGAGCTTAATTGGAAAACCCAAATTTTTCTACAAGAAATTACCAAGTAAGATATATTTTTGAGTATCGTGTTCGAGGAATACTAAATAAGTATATTAAGTAAAGATTAAAGCCAGATTTAGATGGAGACGGATGGGTGGAGCTTATTTTTTGCCTTTCCTTTTTTACTTAATACATATAGTTTGCCTTCAACAACACGAATACGCAAGAAAATGTTTCACACAGCAATTTCTTGTATAAAAATAAGAATTTTGCAATTAAGATCCGCCCCACGGCTTACGACGGGCAGAAAAAAAATCGTCACAATCGCGATAGGGTGGGTGGGCGGGGCAGATATTTTTTCCTTTTTTGTTAATATACGTAGTCATCTTTTTACTACAAGAAACCTAAAACATATTTAAAATGGTAAAGTTTTCTAGGGAAACGTGGATTTTACAATTACATTCCGTCTCTCGGCTAATGAAAAGTTTATCACTGTCTTGGTGGGGTGGGTATGGGTGGGGCTTAATCTCGTGATGAATTTGTCATTCGCTGCCAGACCTAGGGGCCAAACGTGACTGCAAAATCCGTATTTCCCTACAAAAATTTACCATCTTCAACATGTTTTAAGTTTTTTTTGTGGAAAGATGACTACCTATCTTAAGAAAAAAAGGCAAACTATAAACCCCGCCCACCCGCCCTGTCTTAATTGTGATGATTTTTTTTATTCGTCGTGAGCCAAGAGGGCGGAGCTTAATTGCAAAATCCTCATTTTTCAACAAGAAAATGCTATGTAAGATATGATTTTGAGTATCATTACTGATTGAGTAGTATTACTGATATTTTGCCTGTTTTTATAATATACGTAGTCATCTTTTTATAACAAAAACGTAAAACATGTTTCAAGTTTTGTTATTAGTTATGAAAAGATGACTAGATATATTAAGAAAAAAACAAGGCAAAATATAAGCCCCGCCCACCCACCCTATCTCGATTGTGATGATTTTTTTATTCGTCGTGAGCCAAGAGGGTGGAGCTTATTTGCAAAACTCGTATTTTTCCACAAGAAATTACCTCGTAAGATATATTTTTGAGTGTCGTGTTTTTCAAAGAATACTTACTAACTCTATTACGTAAAAAGTAAAGTCTGATTGATATCGAGACGAATGACCAGGATTTATGTTTTGGTTTTCTCTTGTACTTACATATAGTTTGCTTGTAGAAAAATGAGGATTTTGCAATTAAGCTCCGCCCTCTTGAGTCACGACGAATAAAAAAAATCATCACAATTGAGACAGGGCGGGTGGGCGGGGCTTATATTTTGCCGTTTTTTGTTAATATACGTAGTCAATTTACAACCTCTTTCTAAGAGAACAATTTTATTATAAATAATTTTTTTATTAAAGCTTCCAAAAGGCTGCTTAAGGTGGATAAGTCCCATTTTTTTTAAGGTTGTCGCTACGATAAAAAGATTGCCTGCTTATTCGTAAGATTCAACCTATCCTTTACTTTCTTAGAGAATATGTTATTTGCCAAAATCAGTCTTATCTTACCAAGTGCTAGCCCCGCCCACCCGCCCGCCATTTTCTCAGATGATATGTCATCTGCTAAAATCACTCATATCTTACCAAGTACTAGCCCCACCCACCCGCCCTTTATTTTCTTAGAGGGTAAGACTTGCTAGTACTTGCTAAGATAAATCTTATTTTGGCAGATGACATATACCTTGAGCAAATAGGTGTGGGTGGGCGGGGCTAGTACTTGCTCTGATAAGACTGATTTTGACAAACCTCTGAGAAAATAGAGGTTTTAGACAACTACTTAAGGTAGGCAAACCCCAATTTTCTTAAGACTGTTGCTACGATAAAAAAATGGCCCACCGTAAGCAATAAGCTCCGTAAGAGTGAATCATTAAATGATGCCTTGTAGTAACTGCATAAGAAACTGATTATTATCGTTTCTTACAATATTTTCTAAGTGTGTTCCGGAATGTTGCCTAAGAACTTGTCCAACAAAGAAGAAAAAAAAATTATTAAATTTTAGGCAAAAGTTGTGACCAATGTACCTATTAATTGTTATTACAAAAAATTAAGCTAAACACACATTGTTTGATGTCTCGTGTTTTAAAAACATGAAAAATTATACAGAAAAAATGTATAACAAAAAACAATTCGTGTTTTCCTCAAGGACTGCAAGCCGCTATTTTACCACACATTTTTATGGATCACCATTGCCATTATTTGCAGATTCAAAGTAAGAACAGTCTTAAGTTGTTTTTGACTTTTATAATCTAAAGTTTCCTTAACTCGCTTCTAGTGGGAATTTGATTTCTACAATATTTTTCTAAAACATAAATAAATTCCAGTGGAATCAACTACAAATTTTGATGACCACACAAAACTTAAAATTTTGTTTGATTTAAATTTACCATTTTAAACATGTTTTAAGATTTTGTTGTAAAGAACCACTAGGTATATTAAGAAAAAAACAATGCAAAATATAAGATCCGCCCACCCACCCTCTCTTAGTTGTGATGATTTTTTTATTCGTCGAATGAAAAAAACAAAAATTCCTTTTATCCTTAAGGGAAATGGAATATTCTTTGAACAACATGATGCTCAAAAATAGATCTTACGTGATAATTTTTTTGTCGAGAAATAAGGGTTTTACAATTAAGCTCTACCTTCTTGGCTCCTGACGAATACAAAATTCGTCACAATTGAGATAGGGCGTGTGGGCGGGGCTTATATTTTCCCTTTTTGTTCTTAATATACGTAGTCATCTTTTCACAACAAAAACTTAAAACATGTATATTATAAAAAAAAGACAACATATCAGCCCCGCCCACCCACCCTATCTCAATCGTGATGATTTGTTTTACTCGTCGTGAGCCGTGGCGCGGAGCTTAATTGCAAAATCCTTATTTTTCCACAAGCAAACTATATGCATTAAGTATAAAAGAAAGGCCAAACATAAGCCCACCCATTCTCCTCGATCTCAATCTGGCTTTAATTTTTACTTGATCTACTTAATATTCTTTGAACAACACGATACTTTAAACTGTATCTTATGCGGTAATTTCTTGTAGAGATATAAGGGTTTTGCAATTAAGCTCTACCCTCTTGGCTAAACACGAATAAAAAAAATCATCACAACTGAGATAGGGTGGGTGGGCGGGGCGTTTATTTTGCCTCTTTTTCTTAATATATGTAGTCATCTTTTCACTTAAAACACTTTTCACAACCTTAAAACATGTTTAAAGTGGTAAATTTTTGTAGAGAACAACGAATGAAAAATTCAAAACGAGAAAATAAGGCCTACCCATACATGCCCCGATTTCAATAGTGATAAAATTTTCATTCGTTGTCAGACCGAGGGGCGGAGCGGAATTGCAAAATCCAATTTCCCTACAAAAATTTACCATTTTTAACCTGTTTTAAGTTTCTTATTGTGAAAACATCACTACGTAAATTAAGGAAAAATTTAAGTTTAATCTATTAAAATAATCGTGGTGGAAACTTCTGCTTAGTTTTCAGATTACAGGCTACTTTTGTAAAATTAGATGCACCTGAAGAAATATACAGAAACTAAACCAGAAATTCGTAAATAATAAGGAAAGTAAATTGAATGTAAAAATAAGAATGCATGAAAACATGATCTAAAATAGCAAAAAACATAGATGATATGAAAAAATTGAAAAATAAGGGTTAGGGATTGAGGAAAATCAAATTATCATAAAAAATCATGTATTGTATTAATAATAATCTAATAAAGGGATTGGTTTTTTCGAATTGTTTACGGGAAATTGAGTAAAATTTATTGGGTTGGTCAGTTAAACATCCTATAACAAATTTGATACATAAAATCCGCAGAAATCTGTGGTTTCATCACTTCGAAGTGCTGAAATACTTATACAATTAACACCATGTTTGTTTAAAGTACTTCCGCCGGAATATTTAGTCTACGATATAAAACAAGTAGAGTTATCGTAATGGACAATGCAGAAAATACAGAAAACTAAATTAATTAATTAATTAAATGAATGTAGTACACGTAATAGTTAACAAACATTCACAAAGCTTTCGTTTGCACAATCATTTCAATCACCCGCTTATGGAAAAATATCAAGCTTTCAGCGGATAATAATAATCAGCGATGACAAAACACCGAAACACATGTTTGATTTATCCGCTGGATTGTTGATGTAGGTATTAATTTGCACGCGAATGTAAAAGCTTTTCACTAAAATGTTTTGTGTGCCACTAATTATCGTGGAAATTGTTTCCATGGAAATAAACTGTTGTTACAGACGGGTTACTGCAACGGGGATATTTTACCAAATAACGAATTTTTTTCACAAAAAAGCGACGTCCAGAGTATGACCTGAAACATTTGTTACCAGGCAGACTACCGTGGCTGCATATTAAACGTGATATTACGTGTAAGCTAAGATAACCAGAATTAATTGAGTCTCTTAATCAAAATGATTCGAGGAAAAAAGCGATCTTAAAAGTCGTTCATTATGAAGATGAACACGCAGAGTTTTATTCGTTTGTTTGGATGTCGTGGCTTGGGGCTTCAGAACTTTGGTTTTAATTATTTGGTTGTAGTTGAATAAATATTAACTTGGTGGTAGTTGCTTACGTAATTTTAGGTCTAAAGGATCCTGTGATCCTCATCAAACTCGTGCAGGTGTATTTTTAGCCAGGTAGAATTTTTCATAAGGGTCGTAGGGGTGAAGATTCAAAGGATAAAAATACCTTCTAGAATTTCAAGAATTTTTTAAGCTCTGTCTGAGCACCAGGTTTGGCACTCGACAAATTGTTGACTGAAGACCCAAGAGGCGCTGTCCTAGTGTACGAAAACAATTTTTTTCTGTTTCTCTCAACCAACCAGTAATGACTAGGTTTCGGCTTCCTCGCGTCTTTCAGCTGTTGCGTTAAGCCGAATCTTGCGAGCGCACAATTAGATCCCGAAGCAGCGAAGACAAAAAGTCCAATTTGCAGCATGCACAGTAGAGTTTTACGACTAATGAAGAGTTAATTGAAAGTGGCAACAATTTGTAGAGCTCGGCGTTAATGCCACAAGTTTAATGACATGGGTGCGAGCTTAATCCCCGACGTGCTGCTGTTTAAACCCCCGAACTGCTCCATAAGTCAAGGGCTGAAAGGATTACTGGCCCTCGTTAAAAAATAACGCGCAGAGTGTTGCCAGACAAGCGGTATGTAGAGGGTGCATTATTCACGCGACGCCGGACTGGACCCATTTGTACTTGCCGTGGCCGATCGTGGAATTTCGCACGCACTAAAAACTGGTAGATGCGAAAAGATCGCAAAAAACGGGATAGGAGTCTGGACGATTGATAATATTGCGACCGAAGGACGATTTTATCTTTTTTTTGGTGATTCATGGCAAGGATAATAGGTTTTTATTGCTAGAGTGGTGAGGTTGGCTCCAGTGTTGCCACTGTGCTTTCAGAACTAACGTTTAATCAAGTTGGCGCGCCTAAATTCGAAAATGGTGACGTCACGAGCCTAGGTTTTCCCATTGGCTATGAGCCACGCCCACTTTCATTGTTGGCGGGAAATTTAAAAATCTTAACGTTAGTGTGAGCACACTTTACGTGGTAATTCAGCAATATTATTATTATAAAAGCACACTTGTCAACAATAAATTTTTGACAAAGAACTTAGTAAACAGTGTGATTTATCACCCGTCAGTGTTAGTGGAAGTTGCGCCATTTCTTATTTAGTTTACACATTTATACAACCATAAATTGATTTTCGCTATTTAGGAAGTGTTCAAAAATGAATGTGTGTTTTTGTTGTTGTTTTACCCTTGACTCAGTTCTTCGCGATTATCTCTCTTATTTCCACCGTTCACAATTCCCGCAACTGTTTGTTTTATATCGGTTGTTTCAAAGCCCAGATTATGTCGAATTATTATCGTTAACATTAACTACCGCTATTATTTTGTAGACCACACTCGAAAACAATAATTATCACTCAGCGCTTCGTTTTATGAGTGCAGATACGTCCGCTGAAAAACCAAATTGCGCTTTATCTAATCTCTCTTTGTTTAATTCGCATATCCTTCAACGTTGACTCTCAACGAAACTTTGCTATTGACCTTTTTGCAATATCGCGAAATATATGATAATCACGATAACCGAAGCCCGAAATTCGCTCATTTCATCGGTCGCTGCTTCTGACAGCTTGCATCCACTCGAATCGAGTGCCCCCTTTCCATCAGGCCTCACTCGACAAATCTTAATGTTGTGAATGGCATAATAAATTGCAAAATCAATTTCAATCAAGTTCAATAACCCATATTAAAAATAATTCATCCGTTACACAACAGCGATAAATTCTGACCTGTGAATCAAAATTAACTAGGTGTCAAGCCCTGTCGGAGCGCATGCATGGACGATCAAAGGACCAATTATCGCAAACATTTCGTAAAACAGCGGCAATGCTAATGAGCAACTAATTGCCTCTGTTAACGGAGAAGCATGCACGTGTGCTGCATCAATAGGTGGCTGGGATTAAAGGGCTGACGTCACGCCAAAACACCTACAACCACCGTTATGGGTCGAGGAAATGAGGTCTCGCAATGGGGACATTTTTACACGCTTCCCAATTTCGTAACGTGTATCCCTAGTAAACTGCCGCATATTGACTTCAATATCCACTAATTATATTACTAATTGAACTTATATTTTGTCGAATGATAACTTTAGCACTATTGCGGTCGGGACAGAAAAAGATGATTACGTATTTTAAGAAAAAAAGCCAAAATATAAGCCCCGCCCACCCACCCTGTCTCAGTTGTGATGATTTTTTTATTCGTGTTTAGCCAAGAGGGCGGAGCTTAATTGCAAAACCGTCATTTCTCTACAAGAAATTACTACGTAAGATATATTTTTCAGCAACGTGTTATTCAAATATACTAAGTAAATTAAGTACAAATTAAAACCAGATTGAGATCGAGACGAATGGGTAGGGCTTATGTTTTGGATTACTTTTGTACTTAATACATAGAGCTCCCTTATAGAAAAATAAGGATTTTGCAATTAAGCTCCGCCCCACGGCTTACGACGAGTAAAAAAAAATCATCACGATTGAGATAGGGTGGGTGGGCGGGGCTTATATTTTGCCTTTTTTGTCTTAATATACCTAGTCATCTTTTTACAACAAAAATTTAAAACATGTTTAAAATGGTAAATTTTTGTACGGATTTTGCAATTACGCTCCGCCCCTCGGTGTGACAACGAATGAAAACTTTTATCACTATCGAGGTCGGGGTAGGTATGGGTGGGGCTTAATCTCCTGATGAATTTTTCATGAGGGAGCCGAGAGAGCCCAAGGAATTCTGAAGAAGTTAAAAAGAATCCGATAGAATGTGAGAGAATAGAGAATAATCATGAGAAAGAAAAGAATCTAAGAAAGTCCGGGAAAATCTGAGACAATCCGACGAAATTCCAAGGGATTTGGAAAGAATTCTGAAGAATTTGGCTAAATTCTGGAAGGATACAAAAAAATCCGGAAGAATCCGAAATAAACTGAAAGAATAAGAGAAATCGAGGGGATCAATCAAAGGATTGAGATCATTCGAAAGAATCGTATTGAATTTAAAAAAATCGCTAAAATCCGAATGAATCCTAAAATTTAATAACCATATTTCAGGATCGTCGAAAAATCGAAAATATTTCGAAAAATCCAACAGAATTCGAACGAATACGAGATAATCTCAAAGAAACCAGAAGAATTGGACAGAACCCGAAGGAATCCATAAGAATCCAAAAGGATGTGCGGAGATCTATAATAATTTTAAAGAATCTGTTGAATGCGAAAAAATACGTGAAAATCCGGTAGAATTCGAAATAATCCGAAAGAATATGAGAGAATTTGGCCAAATTCCGAAAGAATAGGAGAGAATTCTGAACAATCTTAGAAAACCGAAAAGAATACGAGATAATCTGAAAAAAATCGGGATTCGAGAGTATCCGGAAGAATACGAAAGGAATCCGAAAAATACGAGCCGACAGGAGAGAATCCGAATAAATTCCGGTAGATTCGGAGAGAATCCGGAAGAATATATAAGAATCCAGGAGAATGAGAGAGAATCCTGAAAAAACTGAAAGAATCAGAGGAAATACAAGAGAATGTGGCCAAATTCCCAGAGGATACGGAATGGAATATGAGAGAATCCGGGAAAATTGGACAGAACTCGAAGGAATACGAGTTAATATGAAAGAACCGAGAGAAATGGGGAGAATACTGAAGAATCCGATAGAATGTGAGAGAAACCAAGGAATCCAAAGAAGAAAAAAAAACACAAAAATCCAAAGAAATGAAAGATTTTCGAAAGAATCTGAAAATTTAATTACCATATTTCAGCATCTTGGAAAATTCGAAACTGATTCGAGAGAATCCGAAAGAATACGGGATAACGGAAAAAATCAATATCCGAGAATACTGCCAAATTCGGACAGGATAGGAGAGAATCAGGAGGAATCCGAAAGAAACCGATAGAAACTGAGAGATCCCGGAGGAATCCATAAGAATCCAAAATAACCCTAGAGAATTCAGAAAAATATGAAGAATCCGAGGGCACACGAGAAAACCCAAGAGAATTCGAGAGAATCCGTTGATTTCGAAAAAATGCAAGAAAATCCGATGGAATCCGAATGCCCAGCTACCATATTTCCAATAGAATGCTTAAGAATAAGCACTGAATCGAGTTCCGAGAGTTTCCGAAAGAAACGATAGAATCCGGAAGAATATATAAGAATCCAGGAGAATGTGAGAGAATCTGGAAAAATCTGAAAGAATCAGAGGGAAAAGAGATAATCTGGCCAAATTTCGAGAGGATACGAAATAATCTTAAAGGATCTAAGAGAATACGAGAAAATCAGACAGAATCTGAAGGAATACGAGAGAATGTGAGAGAATTCTACGAAATTCCAAGAGGATTGGAAAGAATCCGAAATATTTCAAAAGGATACAAGGAAATCCGGCTAAATTCCGAGAGGATAAGAAAAAATCCGAAAGAACCCTAGAGATCCTGAAAAGTCTATAAAAATCCATAAGATTCAATAAGAATCCAAGCCAATGTTAGACAATCCGAAAAAAAAATCCGACAGAATGTGAGAGAATAGAGAATAATCATAAAAAGAATCTAAGAAAGTCCGGGAAAATCCGACAGAATCCGACGAAATTCCAAGGGAATTGGAAAGAATCCTGAAGAATCCAAGAACGAAACGAGAGAATCTGGCTAAATTCTGGAAGGGTAAGAAAACGTCCGGAAGAATCCGAAATAAATCGAAAGAATAAGAGAAATCGAGGGGATCATGAAGAATCCAAAAAGGATCGAGATCACTTGAAAGAATCCTATTGAATTTGAAAAAAATCCGCGAAAATCCGAATGAATCCGAAAATTTAATCACCATATTTCAGGATCGTCGAAAAATCGAAAATATTTCGAAAAAATCCAACAGAATCCGAACGAGTACGAGATAATTTGGAAATCTGGACAATTCCTGAGAGGTTTGGAGAGATTCCGGAAGAGTCTCAAAGAAACCGAAAGAATCCGAGAGAATCCTGAAAAGTCAATAAAAATCCATAAGATTCAATGAGAATCCAAACCAATGTTAGACAATCCGAAAAAAATCCGACAGAATGTGAGAGAATAGAGAGTAATCATAAAAAGAATCTAAGAAAGTTCGGGAAAATCCGAGAGAATCCGACGAAATTCCAAGGGAATTGGAAAGAATCCTGAAGAATCCAAGAACGAAACGAGAGAATCTGGCTAAATTCTGGAAGGGTAAGAAAAAGTCCGGAAGAATCCGAAATAAATCGAAAGAATAAGAGAAATCGAGGGGATCATGAAGAATCCAAAAAGGATCGAGATCATTCGAAATAATCCTATTGAATTTGAAAAAATCCGCGAAAATCCGAATAAATCCGAAAATGTAATCACCATATTTCAGGATCGTCGAAAAATCGAAAATATTTCGAAAAAATCCAACAGAATCCGAACGAATACGAGATAATTTGGAAATCTGGACAATTCCTGACAGGTTTGGAGAGATTCCGGAAGAATCTCAAAGTAACCGGAAGAATCCGAGAGAACCCGAAGGAATCCATAAGAATCCAAAAGGATGTGTGGAAATCTATATTAATTTTAAAGAATCTGTTGAATGCGAAAAAATCTGTGAAAATCCGGTAGAATTTGAAATAATCCGAAAGAATATGAGAGAATTTGGCCAAATTCCGAGCGATTAGGAGAGAATTCTGAAGAACCTAAGAAAACCCAAAAGAATACAAAAGAATTCTAACATAAATCGAGAGAATTCAACAAAATCCGAAAGAATAAGCAAAGAACCCGAAAGAATAAGCAAAGAACCCGAAAGAATACGAGATAATCTGAAAAAATCGGGATTCGAGAGTATCCGAAAGAATACGAAAGGAATCCGAGAAATACGAGCTAACAGGAGAGAATCCAAATAAATTCCTGTAGATTCGGAAAGAATCCGGAAGAATATATAAGAATCCAGGAGAATGTGAGAGAATCCTGAAAAATCTGAAAGAATCAGAGGAAATACGAGAGAATCTAATTACCATATTTCAGCATTCCGGAGAATGCGAAAATGATTCGAGAGAATCCATCAGAATCCGAAAGAATACGAGATAACGGAAAAATCAGTATAGTAAAAAGTGAGAGATCCCACAGGAATCCATAAAAATCCAAAAGAACCCTAGAGAACCCAGAAAAATATAAAGAATCCGAGGGCACACGAGAAAACCCAAGAGAATCCGAGAGAATCCGTTGATTTCGACAAAATCCGATGGAATCCGAATGCCCAGCTACCATATTTCCGAAAGAAAACGAAAAGAATCCGAAAAATATGAGCGAACGTGAGAGAATCCGAATAAATTCCGGGAGAGTCCGAAAGAAACGAGAGAATCCGGAAGAATATATAAGAATCCAGAAGAATGTGGGAGAATCTGGAGAAATCTGAAAGAATCAGGGGGAAAAGAGATAATTTGTCCAAATTCCGAGAGTATACGGAATAATCTTAAAGGATCTAAAAGAAGACAATTAGACAGAATTTGAAGGAATGAGAGAATTCAATGAAATTCCAAGAGGATTGGCAATAATCCGGAAGAATCCGAAATATTTCAAGAGGATACAAGGAAATCCGGCTAAATTCCGAGAGGATAAGAAAAAATCCGAAAGAAACCGAGAAAATCCTGAAAAGTCTATAAAAATCCATAAGATTCCATCAGAATCCAAGCCAATGTTTGAAAATCTGAAAAAAATTCGAGAGAATCCGAGAAAATCCGACAGAATGTGAGAGAATACGAGAGAATCGGGTTAAATTCCTATAGGAACGGAGAGAATCTGGAAAAATCCGAATGAAACCCACAGAATACGAGAGAAGTGAGAGAAATCGGGAGACTACTGAAGAATCCAGAAAGAATCCGATAGAAGTTGAGAAAATCCCGAATAAATTGAAACCAAACAATTTGTAAGAAACCAAGGAACCCAAAGAAGAGAAAAAAAATCCAAAGAAATGAAAGAATTTCGAAAGAATCCGAAAATTTTACTACCATGTTTCAGCATCGTGGAGAATTAGAAAATGATTCGAGAGAATCCGAAAGAATACGAGATAGCTGAAAAAAACAAGATCCGAGAATTCGAGCAAATTCCGACAGGATAGGAGAGAATCGGGAGGAATCCGAAAGAAACCGGTAGAAGCTGAGAGGACCCGGAGAAATCCATAAGAATCCAAAAGAACGCGAGAGAATCCAGAGGCGCACGCGAAACCCCAAGAGAATCCGAGAGAATCTCTTGAATTCAAAAAAATCCAAGAAAATCCGATGGAACCCGAAAGCTCAACGACTATATTTCCAACGGAAAGAGTTTACGGAAGAAAAAGTCCGAGAGAATCCGGAACAATGCGAATGAATCCGAGAGAATGCGATAGAATCCGGCCAAATACCGAGAGGATTGGGGATAATACGGAAGAATTCTTAAGAAAGCACAGCAGAATCAGATAATAAAATATAGACGAATTTCGATTTTTGCAACTTTGCTAAGGTTTTCGAAAAAATTGACCATTACAAATTTAACCGTATTTTCCCAATATATATCTGAAGTTATTGATGGAAATTTTAACCCTAAACTATTTGCTCTATCTTCTGGGATCCCACAAGGATCGAACTTAGCCCCCTTGTTGTTTTTGCTCTTTATTAACGATCTTCCTGATGCCATTCCCTGCAATAAACTTATGTTGGCTGATGATCTCAAATTATACATGGAAATTAATTATATTGATGATTATTATTACTATCTGCAGATTAATCTTGAATATTATTAATACACATTTATATACAACTCGATGCCATTTGTTTTTTGTTTTTTTCCCTAAAGCATTTATTTATTTACTAGTCAACTTTTCATTAAAGCAAGCTTTAACCGCAGTCAGTAAAAACCTATATTACGTATTTGAAATCTTTATTGTTTAAACGCCTCCTGTCGGCTTTGTTTAGTTCAAGTACGCCCACGCTATAATCCACCATTGTAGCTACTGTTTTCCTAACTAATACATTGTTGTTGCTATTATATTAAGTCCCTATTGATTAAATTTAACGGAACAGAGTTCTCACAACATCGCAGAAATTTATTGTTAGTGACTGGTCATCAAACCCTTGTTAAGGTGGTTCAGACGAGCCCTTGTAATCCCATCAGATGATAACGCAAGGCTTCATTAACTGCGGCTTTTTGCAATCAATAACCTTAAAACTACTTATTTGTAGAGCGGGGCCGGACCGACATGCGGCCGTTATAAATCACTGGAAAGTGTAGATATCTTATACACTAAAGCTTTTATCACGCGAAAAATTCTAGACAGAACTACACAGGCCACACGTTTAGGAGGACCTCGGCTCGATATGGGTATCAGAAAAAATCACACAGTCGTCGCTGCGCCAACTTGATTGTCGGCCCGTCGCGTTGATCACATTTTCTCCACAGCAGAGACAATCAACGGCGATTCTCCTGTTTATTAATTCAGTAATTATCGTTCTCTTTCATTTCAAGTCTGTCCGCCTGTAATTTTTTAACCGACGCTCCGTCTGCTTCCCATCCCCAAGACACGATTCGTCTAAATACGTTACACGTTTCCACTACAATGGTAACCCGATCTCATACATGCTCACAATGTAAGATCCAGTTTTACAACACAAAGCCAAAATCTGAATAGGCCACTGAGAGGATGGTTAGTTATTCGCCGACAAGCGCTGCATACTTCTGGGAAGTGCGATAATGTCTCATCCTCGTATTACGCGAAAGGAGCGCTCCCGTGTGTGTCGATATAATGATTCACTTTGTTTTATGTCGACGGCGAAACGTCTTGATATGGCGTTCCGACGACAGTGCGTTTATTACTGGAATAAGGAAGTTTTTATGGCCGTTTTACTGCACTTTACACAATACTAATAGGTTTATGCAGAATTCCCTCGGCGAATCTGGCTTTATTACGGGGGTTGGACGGGGTGGTTGTTGGGGGTTAGGGGCAGGGTGGGGGAAATGGACAAAATTGACTAACTTACAAGCCAATAGCTACACTTCTTTGGGAAACTAATAATTGAAAAGTACAATTTTTTAAATTTTGGCAAGATGTTCTGTCTTCGTCCGACACACATTATTTACGCGTGTATACGTTTCCGTCCAGAAAAGTTAAGAAGAGAGGGGATTTTTTTACCTGTGTAATACAGTGTCGTAATTGGTGCAGTTTTACAACACCTTGCCAAAATTAAAAGAAATCTACTTCAAATTTTATTTATTCTTCGTCCCACATGTCATTTTTTTTTCTTTAATTTCCATGAGTTCATAGTTTTCTTGATGAGTATTTCTTTGAGTATCATGAATTTCAGAAAAACGCCCTGTGATTTGATTTTCCTCAATCCTCAGCCACTATGTCTAAGTTTTCTGTTGTTTTAGATCACGTTTTTATTCATTTTTTGATTCGTTTTTTATTTGTTTTCTTCATTCTTCACGAATTAATTGTTTTCTTGATGAATGTTCCTGCCTACGTAATAAATTTGAGAAAAACGGCCTGTAATTTGATATTTTTAGTATTTCAGATTTTCTACGTTTTTTGTTGTTTTAAGTCATATTTTCATTCATTCTTCGTTAGACATTTTATTTATGTTCTTTATTTTTTCAGGAATTTAGGGTTTATTTTCTGTATATTTCGTCATATATCTTTAATTTTATAACAATGGCCTAATTATTTCAATATTTTCACATCTTTCATGTTTTTTGTTGTTTTAGATCACGTTTTCGCTCATTCTTCGTTCCACTTGTCATTTATTTTTTCTTTAATCTTCACGAATTTATAGTTTTCTTGATGAATATTTCTTGGAGTATCATTGATTTCAGAAGAACCGCCTGTAATTTGATTTTCCTCAATCCCTAACCCTTATTTCTCAATTTTTTCATATCATCTATGTTTTTGCTATTTATATCATGTTCATATTCAATTTATTTTCCTTATTTTTTACGAATTTCTGGTTTAGTTTCGGTATATTTCTTTATGTGCATTTAATTTTACAAAAACAGCCTGTAATCTGAAAACTAAGCAGAAGTTTCCACCACAATTATTTCAATAGATTAAACTTAAATTTTTCCTTTTTTTTTAATTTACGTAGTGATCTTTCACAACAAGAAACTTAAAACATGTGTAAAATGGTAAATTTTTGTAGGGAAATTGGATTTTGCAATTCAGCTCCGCCCCTCGGTCTGACAACCAATGAAAACTTTAACACTATTGAGGTCGGGCAGGTATGGGTGGGGCTTAATCTCGTGTTGAATTTTTCATTCGTTGCCAGACCAAGGCGCGGAGCGTATTTCTGTACAAAAATTTACTATTTTAAACATGTGTTGTAAAAAGATGACTATACATTTTAAGAAAACAAGGCAAAATATTAGCCCCACCCACCCGCCCTATCTCAATTGTGACGAATTTTTTATTCGTCGTGAGCCAAGAGGGCGGACCTTAATTGCAACACCCTTATTTCTCGACAAAAAATTATCAGGTAAGATCAATTTTTGAGCATCATGTTGTTCAAAGAATACTAACTATATTAAGTAAAAATTAAAGCCAGATTGAGATGGAGACGAATGGGCAGGATTTAAGTTTTGGTTTTCTTTTGCACTTACTATATATACTTTGCTGGTAGAAAAATAAGGATTTTGCAATTAAGCTCCGCCCCACAGCTTACGACGAGTAAAAAAATCATCACAATTGAGATAGGGTGGGTGGGCGGGGCTGATATTTTGTCTTTTTTATAATATACATGTTTTAAGTTTTTGATATGAAAAGATGACTACGTATAACAAGAAAAACAGGAAAAATATAAACCCCGCCCACCCACCCTATCTCAATTGTGACGAATTTTTTTATTCATCGTGAGCCAAGATGGCGGAGCTTAATTGCAAAACCCTTATTTCTCGACAAAAAATTATCACGTAAGATATATTTTTGAGCATCAAAGAATAGTAACTATATTAAGTAAAAATTAAAGCCAGATGGAGATCAGACGAATGGGCAAGATTTATGTTTTGGTTTTCTTTTGCACTCACTACATATAGTTTACTGGTAGAAAAATAAGGATTTTGCAATTAAGCTCCGCCCTTTTGGCTCACGACGAATAAAAAAAATCATCACGATTGAGATAGGGTGGGTGGGTGGGGCGGATATTTTATCTTTTTTTATAATATACATGTTTTAAGTTTTTGTTATGAAAAGATGACTACGTATATTAAGAACAAAAAGGCAAAATATAAGCCCCGCCCACCCACCCTGTCTAAATTGTGACGAATTTTTTTATTCGTCTTGAGCCAAGAGGGCGGAGCTCAATTACAAAACCCTTATTTCTCGACAAAAAAATTATCACGTTAGATATATTTTTGAGCATCATGTTGTTCAAAGAATACTAACTGTATTAAGTAAAAATTTAAGTCAAATTGAGATCCAGACGAATGGGCAGGATTTATGATTTGGTTCTCTTTTGTACTTACTATATGTATATAGTTTGCTGGTAGAAAAATAAGGATTTTGCAATTAAGCTCCACCCCACGACTTACGCCGAGTAACAAAAATCATCACGATTGAGAGAGGGTGGGTGGGCGGGGCTGATATTTTGTCTTTTTTTATAATATACATGTTTTAAGTTTTTGTTATGAATAGATGACTACGTATACTACGAAAAAAAGGCAAAATATAAGCCCCGCCCACCCGCCCTATCTCAATTGTGACGAATTTTCTTATTCGTCGTGAGCCAAGAGGGCGGAGCTTAATTGCAAAACCCTCATTTCTCTACAAAAATTATGATCTAAGATATATTTTTAAGCATAATGTTGTTCAAAGAATACTAACTCTATTAAACTATTAACTAAAAATTAAAGCCAGATTGAGATGGAGACTAATGGGCAGGATTTATGTTTTGGTTTTCTTTTGTACTTGCTATATATAGTTTGCTGGTAGAAAATTAAGGATTTTGCAGTTAAGCTCCGCCCCACGGCTTACGACGACTAAAAAAAATCATCACGATTGAGATAGGGTGGGTGGGCGGGGTAGATATTTTTTCTTTTTTTATAATATATATGTTTTAAGTTTTTGTTGTGAAAAGATGACTACGTATTATTAAGAAAAAAAGGCAAAATATAAACCCCGCCCACCCACCCTGTCTCAATTGTGACGAATTTTTTTATTCGTCGTGAGCCAAGAGGGCGGAGCTTAATTGCAAAACCCTTATTTCTCGACAAAAAAAATATCACGTAAGATATATTTTTGAGCATCATGTTGTTCAAAGAATAGTAACTATATTAATTAAAAATTATAGCCAGATTGAGATGGAGACGAATGGGCAGGATTTATATTTTGGTTTTCTTCTATACTTACTATATGTAGTCTGCTGGTAGAAAAATAAGGATATTGCAATTAAGCTCCGCCCCACGGCTTACGACGACTAAAAAAAATCATCACGATTGAGATAGGGTGGGTGGGCGGGGCAGATATTTTGTCTTTTTTATAATAGACATGTTTTAAGTTTTTGATGTGAAAAGATGACTACATATATTAAGAACAGAAAGGTAAAATATAAACCCCGCCCACCCACCCTATCTCAATTGTGACGAATTGTTTTATTCGTCGTTAGCCAAGAAGGCGGAGCTTAATTGCAAACCCATATTTTTCTACAAGAAATTACCAAGTAAGATATATTTTTGGGTATCGTGTTCGAGGAATACTAAGTAAGGTATATTAAGTAAAGATTAAAGCTAGATTTACATGGAGACGAATGGGTGGGGCTTATCTTATGCCTTTCCTTTTTACTTAATTATTAGTTTACTTTCAACAACACGATTACTCAAAACAATGTTTCATACAGCAATTTCTTGTATAAAAATAAGAATTTTGCAATTAAGATTCGCCCCACGGCTTACGACGAGCAGAAAAAAAATCATCACAATCGCGATAGGGTGGGTGGGCGGGGCTAATATTTTGTTTTTTTTTTGTTAATATACGTAGTCATCTTTTAACTACAAGAAACTTAAAACATATTTAAAATGGTAGTTTTCTAGGAAAACGTGGATTTTACAGTTACACTCCGTCTCTCGGCTAATGGAAAGTTTATCTCAATTAAGGTGGAGGCAGGTATGGGTGGGGCTTAATCTCGTGATGAATTTGTCATTCGTTGCCAGACCTAGGGGCCAAAGTTATTTTTGTGAAAATATAACTACGTATCTAAAAAAAAAGCAAAATATGAGCCCCGCCCATCGGCCCTGTCTCAATTATGATGATTTTTTTATTCGTCGTGAGCCAAGAGGGCGGAGTTTAATTGCAAAATCCGTATTTTGCAAGAAGAAATTACCACGTAAGACATGTTTTTAAGTATCTTGTTGTTCAAAGAATGTTATGTAAATGTATATTAACTAAAAATGATTTATTTTTATTATTTTTCACGAATAAGGTTTACATTTTGTATATTTCTTTATGTCTTTAATGTTATATAAAATAGCCTGTAATCTGGTTCTGCTTAATTTTCACGACAATTATGTCTGAAATTTAAGTAATTTAGAAATGGGTGGACCTACGTTGTGCTTTGAAAACAAGATAATATAATGCGTTTGTAGAAACAAGGGATGAGGCAATAAAACGCGCCTATATTTCCTTTGTAAATAATAATAATAATAATTTTAAATAAAGAAGTACTTATTCTAAGACATTAAGCACCCAATGATTTATTGCCCAACTAAACCCCAGCCTTAACTCCTTCAACCGCGAGCTGATAACACCACATGCGTCGATCCTCGTTGACCGCTTTCCGCGTACAGACAACTTGTCTCAATTCAACAACAGATGTTATCTATTGACATGTCATCTTTCCAACCATTCGGAATGACGTTGACACAAACATCAGCTCTTACGGGTCACCAACCACGAGATAAACGCACAGATCAAGGGCGGCCACGCTGATTCTCACCTCGGCCGGCCAGACAAGAAATTGATTAAAACCGAAAAAAGCCCGACGCAAATTACCGCTTTCGACCCTAAGAGCCGAGCCGGCCCTCAACCCTTGTCACTCTTGATGCGTCCTATTAAAATAACGGCATAATTTCGTTAATTTCCGTTATTATAACGACATTATCAGCGAGGTATAATCGGATTGCATGCTTAGTCAACCCCATCAAAAGATCAGACCGTTTCGACCCCGAGCGTCACCCTTCAGGGCAGCGATTTGTTGTCGCCGAAATTGGGGTCATTCACTTGGAAGGTTCGCTTTATCGCGAAGTGTTAGACGCACGTGGCAAGATTAAACTAATTAAAAAATGGGTTGTTTCCAGGTGGTTTCATGGGCGACATCGCCATCCCCATCAAGGGTAAATCCAAAGACGCGTTTCTGCAAGAGGAAGTCGAGAAGTACAAACAAGAGGTGTTGGAAGGTCTCCAGATTGAAGAAGAGGGATTAACTGACTTAATCCGGAAAAAAACCAAGCAGCCAGCAGTGCTGCCAACCCCGCGTAGCTACAATGACCCTTTCGACGACATACCAGGAGTCGGGAGCTCGATCCACAAGAACGGCCAAATCCTGAAAACGAACAGCGATCTGCACGCGAACAAAACAACGAACGACACACAAACCGGGAACACGAAAGTGAGGCACAACAAACGCCACGTGACTGGGAAACGAAGAACCGTGAAGAAGAGGAACAGGAGACGGGAGAGCGAAGAACGACCAGTTCACGATTTCGAGCCGAATTTTGACATGAAGAGGAAACGTCCTGTGTTGAATGAAGAGTACCACAGGAGAGTAACAAGGGCTGCTACCGCAAGAAAAGAACGGGTTTGGGATTACGGGGTGATCCCTTACGAGATCGATGGTAATTTTAGCGGGGGCCACAAAGCCCTATTCAAACAGGCCATGCGCCACTGGGAGAACTTCACCTGTGTCAAGTTCGTGGAAAGGAACCGGGATGAACATCCCAACTATATAGTCTTCACGGAACGACCATGCGGGTACTAAAGTCCCGGTCCGACTCCGCAATCTGTCTATTTTTACTCATTCCAGGTGCTGTTCCTTCGTCGGGAAGCGCGGAAACGGAGGTCAGGCCATCAGTATTGGGAAAAACTGCGACAAATTCGGGATCGTGGTCCACGAACTAGGTCACGTGGTTGGGTTCTGGCACGAGCACACCCGGCCCGATCGGGACAAACACGTCAACATCATCAGGGAGAACATCATGAGTGGTAAGCATCGCAACTGCTCTGCTCTGGGTTCGTATTGCTACCTGTTTCTAGGTCAGGAGTACAACTTCAACAAGCTGAACGACGAAGAAGTTAACTCGTTGGGGCTTATCTACGACTACGATTCCATAATGCACTACGCCAGGAACACGTTCTCGAAGGGAACGTATTTGGATACTATTCAGCCAATTGACGTCCCAAATAGGAAGCGGCCTGAGATCGGACAAAGAGTTCGACTGAGCGAAGGCGATATAGCACAAACGAATCTTCTTTATAAGTGTATTAGTAAGTAGAACAGAGGGGACAATCAATTCAGTTTTATTAGATTATAAGCGTTACGTATGCATAAATGCAATGTCGTTTTGATTGTAGTATGGGCTAAATAAAAACTACAACGGGATCAGTGGAACAAATGCCAGGTGCTGTAGTAAGCGATAAATGCACTGATAAAACTATTGCGTCGCGCTTTTACGACGTAATTTCGCCATTTTTGTGTATTATAGCGTGGGAAATTACTTCCATTTTAGTAATTTTATTTTTGTCATGTTGGTCACTAAACTGAAACACCATATTTTATACAAAGATGTTTTTGCACACTCACTTCGGGTTTTGTTGAAAAGCGATCTTCCGCCGCTAACTTGATTTATCGTACAGTTAGAATCTGATGAAATTTTTATTCATTCTCTGGTGTCCTGCTCTATTTTTTTTACTTCTATCATTAAAAAAATTGTTCTTTCTTTGTCCAAATAACCAAACTATAAAAAAATGAAAGAAATTTGTATTATGGGACTGCAGGTTGGGTTAAAGAACAAAAACAAGAAAAAATTTATAAATAAAATGGTGAAAATGTTGGGAAAATCCTTGGGGATATAGGAGAATTTTGAAAAGTCGGGGAAGAAGAAGAGAAAATATAACAAACTATAAAATGGAAAAGGTGGCAAAAGATAATAGAGACAGAAGTAAATGAGTAAAGAAGTTCAGAAATAAACTGAAGAAAATGAAGGAACAAGAATATCTGCATTTTTTTTTAAAGACAATGACAGTAATGGTACAAAGGAGAAGAATAGATATAATAAAAAATAAGATAAAATGAGAAAAATGGTGATGAAAACTGTATTAGCTATAACAAGATAAAAATATTACAAACGTATTTTACACAGAACAAGAAATAAGGATGAAGATTTAGTTCTACAAAACAAAATAAAAGCGACTAAAAGGATACGAAAAAGAAGAAAGTCAAAATAAATTTAGATAAATTTAGCAGACTGACTCTTGGTTCAAAAGAGTTGTAAAAGCAGAAAACTTGATTTAAAAATAATGAAAAATATGTTGAACAATTTCAGTAAAACTTGTGTCCACATGAATCATTGCGAGAATAATGGAAGATTTTTTTTTCAGAGTAAAGAGACTGAAGAGATAAGATGGGGAAGAGAAAAAACTGTAAAAGAGAAGTAAGGTGAAGTTGTAGAAAATATTTAAAACAGATCAGAGAAACGCAAAAAGAAACAACAACAAGAAGAAATAATAAAGAGACATAAGAAGAAATATAGAAGAATGACCGAAAACAAATGAGATTTTTGATATGCTAAAGAACTTGGAGTCAGAAAACAGAAGTGTGGATATATAATAAATATAAGTAAAAGGATACGAAGAGAAAGAAAGAAGAAGAAATTTAAATAAGCAGACTGAAGCTTGGTTTAAAAGAGTAGGAAATAGAGAAAACTGGATTTAAAAATAATGAAAAACATGTTGAAGAATTTCTGTAAAAATTGTGTCCACATAGATGAAGATCGAAAGTGAAAAGAACGTGAAATAACAATTAGAAATATTGAAAGTATTCGTAGAACTAAGGAAAGAGCGAAACAATAACTGGAAAAATTAAAGGACTTTTTTCTTCAGAGTAAAGAAAGGCAAGAAAAAACGTGTCAAAGAAACACCAAAAGAAACAACAATGAAGACATAGAAAAGAGACGTAAGAAGAATATAGAAGAATCACCGAAAACACTATCAAATGAGATTTTTGATAATATGTTGAAAAACATGGAGACGATTGCTAGAGATCTACTTGACAACAGAAGTGTGGATATATAATAAATATAAGTAAAATAATACGAAGAAAAAGAAAGAGGGAGAAATTTAAATAAGCAGACTGAAGCTTGGTTTAAAAAGAGTAGGAAATAGAGAAAACTGGATTTAAAAATAATGAAAAACATGTTGAAGAATTTCTGTAAAAATTGTGTCCACATAGATGAAGATCGAAAGTGAAAACAACGTGAAATAACAATTAGAAATATTGAAAGTATTCGTAGAACAAAGGAAAAAGCGAAATAATAACTGGAAAAATTAAAGAACTTTTTTCTTCAGAGTAAAAGGAGGCAAGAAATAAGAATAGGATGAAAGAAAACTGTGAAAGTGACGAAAAAAATTGTAGAAAATATTTAAAACGTGTCAAAGAAACACAAAAAGAAACAACAATGAAGAAATAGAAAAGAGACGTAAGAAGAAATATAGAAGAATCACCGAAAACACTCAAATGAGATTTTTGATAATATGTTGAAGAACATGGAGACGATTGCTAGAGATCTACTTGAAAACAGAAGTGTGGATATATAATAAATATAAGTAAAAGGATACGAAGAAAAAGAAAGAAGAAGAAATTTAAATAAGTAGACTGAAGCTTGGTTTAAAAGAGTAGGAAATGAGAAAACTGGATTTAAAAATAATGAAAAACATGTTGAAGAATTTCTGTAAAAAATGTGGTCCACGTAGATGAAGATCGAAAAGTGAACAGAACGTGAAATAACAATTAGAATATTGAAAGATATTCGTAGAACAAAGGAAAAAGCGAAACAATAACTGGAAAAATTAAAGGACTTTTGTCTTCAGAGTAAAGGGAGGCAAGAAACAAGAATAGGATGAAGAAAACTGTGAAAGCGAGAAAAAAAATGTAGAAAATATTTAAAACTTGTCAAAAAAAAAAAACACAAAAAGAAACAACAATGAAGAAATAGAAAAGAGACGTAAGAAGAAATATAGAAGAATCACCGAAAACACTATCAAATGAGATTTTTGATATTATGTTGAAAAACATGGAGACGATTGCTAGAGCTCTACTTGACAACAGAAGTGTGGATATATAATAAATATAAGTAAAAGGATATGAAGAAAAAGAAAGAAGAAGAAATTTAAATAAGCCGACTGAAGCTTGGTTAAAAGAGTAGGAAATAGAGAAAACTGGATTTAAAAATAATGAAAAACATGTTGAAGAATTTCTGTAAAAATTGTGTCCACATAGATGAAGATCGAAAGTGAAAAGAACGTGAAATAACAATTAGAAATATTGAAAGTATTCGTAGAACAAAGGAAAAAGCGAAACAATAACTGGAAACATGAAAGGACTTTTTTCTTCAGAGTAAACGGAGGCAAGAAATAAGAATAGGATGAAAGAAAACTGTGAAAGTGACGAAAAAAATTGTAGAAAAAATTTAAAACTTGTCAAAGAAACACAAAAAGAAACAACAACGAAGAAACAGAAAAGAGACGTAAGAAGAAATTAGAAGAATCACCGAAAACACTATCAAATGAGATTTTTGATAATATGTTGAAAAACATGGAGACGATTGCTAGAGATCTGCTTGAAAACAGAAGTGTGGATATATAATAAATATAAGTAAAAGAAAACGAAGAAAAAGAAAGAAGAAGAAATTTAAATAAACAGACTGAAGCTTGGTTTAAAAGAGTAGGAAATGGAGAAAACTGGATTTAAAAATAATGAAAAACATGTTGAAGAATTTCTGTAAAAATTGTGTCCACGTAGATGAAGATCGAAAGTGAACAGAACGTGAAATAACAATTAGAAATATTGAAAGTATTCGTAGAACAAAGGAAAAAGCGAAACAATAACTGGAAAAATTAAAGGACTTTTGTCTTCAGAGTAAAGGGAGGCAAGAAACAAGAATAGGATGAAAGAAAACTGTGAAAGCGACGAAAAAAATTGTAGAAAATATTTAAAACTTGTCAAAAAAAACACAAAAAGAAACAACAATGAAGAAATAGAAAAGAGACGTAAGAAGAAATATAGAAGAATCACCGAAAACACTATCAAATGAGATTTTTGATATTATGTTGAAAAACATGGAGACGATTGCTAGAGCTCTACTTGACAACAGAAGTGTGGATATATAATAAATATAAGTAAAAGGATATGAAGAAAAAGAAAGAAGAAGAAATTTAAATAAGCCGACTGAAGCTTGGTTGAAAAGAGTAGGAAATAGAGAAAACTGGATTTAAAAATAATGAAAAACATGTTGAAGAATTTCTGTAAAAATTGTGTCCACATAGATGAAGATCGAAAGTGAAAAGAACGTGAAATAACAATTAGAAATATGAAAGTATTCGTAGAACAAAGGAAAAAGCGAAACAATAACTGGAAACATGAAAGGACTTTTTTCTTCAGAGTAAACGGAGGCAAGAAATAAGAATAGGATGAAAGAAAACTGTGAAAGTGACGAAAAAAATTGTAGAAAAAATTTAAAACTTGTCAAAGAAACACAAAAAGAAACAACAACGAAGAAACAGAAAAGAGACGTAAGAAGAAATGTAGAAGAATCACCGAAAACACTATCAAATGAGATTTTTGATAATATGTTGAAAAACATGGAGACGATTGCTAGAGATCTGCTTGAAAACAGAAGTGTGGATATATAATAAATATAAGTAAAAGAAAACGAAGAAAAAGAAAGAAGAAGAAATTTAAATAAACAGACTGAAGCTTGGTTTAAAAGAGTAGGAAATAGAGAAAACTGGATTTAAAAATAATGAAAAAATGTTGAAGAATTTCTGTAAAAATTGTGTCCACATAGATGAAGATCGTGAAATAACAATTAAAAATATTGAAAGTATTCGTAGAACAAAGGAAAACGCGAAACAATAACTGGAAAAATTAAAGGACTTTTTTCTTCAACTGTGAAAGTGACGAAAAAAATTGTAGAAAATATTTAAAACGTGTCAAAGAAACACAAAAAGAAACAACAATGAAGAAATAGAAAAGAGACGTAAGAACAAATATAAAGAAGGGTCCAAAACACCATCAAATGAGATTTTTGATAAAATGTTAAAGAACCCGAAGACAATTGCCAGAGATCTGGTTGAAAGCAGAAGTGTGGATAATAAATGTACAAATCAAAATAAAAACAATAAGTAAAAGAAAACGAAGAAAAAGAAAGCAAAAGAAATTTAGATGAGCACTGAACCTTGGTTTAAAAGAGTAATAAAAACAGAAAACTGAAGTAAAAAAATAATGAAAAAGATGTTGAAGAACTGTGTCCACATAGATAAAGATCAAAAATGAAAAAAAGGTGAAATGGCAAGGAGAAATATCTAAAGTATCAGCAAAACAAAAAAAGAAGCAAAGCACTAAATGGAATAATTAAAGGATTTGTTTTTCAGAGCAAAGAGAGGGAAAAATAAAATTGGGATGAGAAAAAGTTGCAAAACAGAAAGGAAAGTGAGAGAGTGAAAGATGAAGTTGTAGAAAATATATAAAAGAGGTCAAAGAATCGAAAGGAAAACAACAATGAAGAAATAGAAAAGAAACATAAGAAGAAATATAAAAGAATGACTGAAAACATAATCAAAGTTTTAGGAAAACTGAATGTCAAGAGAACGTGAAATAACAAGGAAAAATATAGAGGTATCAGTAGAACAAAGTAAGAAGCAAAATAATAACTATAACAATGGAAGGAATTTTTTTCTTCAGAGCGGAGAGAAGAGGGAAGAAATAGGATGACTGGGAAGACAAAAACCAGAAATTTTTGAAAAATGTAAAGTGGGAAAAAAGTAAGAACGGAAAATAGGAATACTGTAGAGAGGGAAGAAAAATTTAACTTAGAGGAAGAGTCGAAAAGAAGAAAGTATGAGGAAGCAAAAACAAGAGGTAGTAGCGTACAAGAAA
The DNA here is from genome assembly GCA_022388445.1 of Zophobas atratus. Taxonomy (NCBI): domain Eukaryota; kingdom Metazoa; phylum Arthropoda; class Insecta; order Coleoptera; family Tenebrionidae; genus Zophobas; species Zophobas atratus. The sequence continues at coordinate 7,984,965 of CM039450.1, forward strand.
AAAGTCAAGAACGTTTAAAAATAAAATGGTGAAAAAGTGAAGAAAAGTGAGACTAGTTAGATATGAATATGAATTTTAAACAAACCGATAACCGAATAAAATAATTTTGCAAATTTCAGAAAAAGGGGAGAATGCAAAATGTCGAATCACAAGTGAATGTAACAACCAAGGTAGAAGCAGGGAAAAGAGGACTAGTAAGAGAAGCAAACGAAGTGAAAAATCAATAGAAGAACTTAGAAGAATTCCAAATAATCACAAAAGAAAACGGAAATAAATTTTGCCTGTAAACTAAGAACAGAATACGCTGAAACAATGCGTCGTGTAAAACAGGAATACAGAAAGCTGAAAGATAATATTTAACTTAACTTCACTATTCTTGCCTTATTTCCCTCAATGTTATTGTTATTCCCGTACTTTATTTACGTTTACCACAAAAAAATGCCCTGAATAACTTTCCAGCTGACGTAACCTCTATTTAGTAATTAAAAACGGAAAAATTAAAGAGGATATACCAGATAAATGGAACATGCTGTATCAATCAATACTAATGTATGATTACGAATCATGGGTGTTGCCAGCAAGCATAAAAGCAAAATTCAATCAACTGAAATGACATTGCGAATTAAAATAATGCGGATATTTAGGGCAACATAGATAAGATCTAAAAGTTGAATCGGTCAAGGTAAATAACAAAACACGAAAAATAAATTCACCCAATTTTTACTTTTTTACAATTTCAAACTTCGTTTCTTTTTCTAGAGTGCGGCCGCACGTACCAAGCCAACTCCGCCACCTTCTCCTCCCCCTCCTACCTCAATCACAACGCCCCCGAAGACGGCGAAAAGTGCGAATGGCGCATCACAGCAACCCACGGCGAAAAAATAGTCCTGAACATCACCGACCTCGATATCGAAAAGTCCCCAGATTGTAGTACCGACTACATCGAGATCCGCGACGGCTACTGGTACAAATCCCCCCTCCTCGGCAAGTTCTGCGGCACCGGTAAACTCGACTCCATCACCTCCACCGGAAGCCGAATGCTCATTTCTTACGTCGCCAAGAACCCCAACGGCCACCGAGGCTTCACCGCCAACTACGAAGCCATCTGTGGCGGCGAGCTCTTCATAGACAGTGAAGGACACCTCGAGTCCCCGAATTACCCTGAAGAGTACCAACCCAACAAAGAGTGCGTCTGGAAGATTACAGTACCCGACAACTACCAAGTGGCGCTGAGGTTTCAGTCGTTCGAAGTGGAGAACCACGATGGGTGCGTGTACGACTACGTGGAGATTCGGGATGGGTTCGCGTCGGATAGTACCATCCTAGGGGTACATTGTGGGTACAAAGTACCCACTGATGTCATCTCCAGTTCGAACCATCTTCTAGTGAAGTTCGTGTCAGATGGGTCGGTACAAAAAGGGGGTTTTTCAGCTACTATCATGAAAGAGTACGACGAGTGTGCCATGTCGGACCATGGGTGTGCACAAGATTGTATAAACACGCTGGGTAACTACGAATGTACTTGTAAGATTGGGTTTGAGTTGCACTCGGATGGGAAAAATTGTGAAGGTACCACGACTGGGGGGTGCGAATTTGGTGATTAAGTTTGTGTTGTAGATGCTTGTGGAGGGTTATTGGATGCTCCGAATGGTACCATCACGTCACCGTCCTTTCCAGATTTGTACCCTTTGAATAAGAATTGTGTCTGGGAGATAGTGTCGTTGCCGCAGTACCGGATCACGTTGAATTTCACCCACTTTGACTTGGAAGGGAACAACATGCATCTGTCGCAACAACAACAGTGCGACTACGACAGGTTGGAAATTTATAGTAAGCTCAGCGACGACAAAATGAAAAAGCATGGGGTCTTTTGTGGCTCCAAGCCTCCCGCACCTATCATCTCCGAAGGCAACGTCATGAGGATCATTTTTAGCTCCGATATTAGTGTGCAGAAGACTGGGTTTGCTGCTGTCTTCTTTACAGGTGACTACAATAGTAATAATAATAGTAATAATAGTTAACATTATTTTGTCAGATATGGACGAATGTGCTATTAACAACGGCGATTGCCAACACGAGTGTGTGAACACCGTGGGTTCGTACAAGTGCACGTGTCACAATGGGTTCACCCTCCACGAAAACGGGCGCGATTGCAAAGAGGGTGACTGCAAGTACGAAATCTCGTCACCTTTTGGTAGCATCGGCAGCCCCAACTACCCCGATTATTACCCCAGTCGCAAAGACTGTGTGTGGCAATTCACGACCACCCCCGGCCACCGCATCCGCATTTCGTTCCTCTTCTTCGAAGTGGAACCCCACCAGGAGTGTTACTACGACCACGTGGACTTTTACGATGGTCCGTCGCCTGAAGCTCACACCCTGGGTAAATTCTGCGGCTCGAAACTACCACACCCCATTGTGTCCTCAGGGAACGAACTCTACATGACGTTCAAGTCCGACGCGTCGGTCCAAAGGAAGGGCTTCTGGGCCACCTATGCCGCTGTGTGTGGAGGCATCCTACAAGCTACGCCAAAAAAGAAACACATTTATTCGCATGCTCGGTTCGGGACTGAAAAGTATGATAATAAAGCGGACTGCGACTGGACGATTAAAGCGATTTCTGGGTACAATGTGAGGTTGTCGTTTTTGACTTTTGATTTGGAGGACGAGAAGGACTGTGGCTACGATTACGTGGAAATTTTCAGCGGGATGGACTCTAGCGGACCGTCGTATGGGAGATTCTGTGGTTCGACTGTAAGTATGGAGAGTGTGTTGGTTTGTGGTGACCCTGTGGTTTCAGAAACCCTTTGATATCTTCTCTCCTTTCGACGCCCTTTTGGTTCGGTTTCGGTCGGACGACACGTTCGTCAGCCAAGGTTTCAGTATAGTGTATGAAGCTGTGGAGGATACTTACAGCGAGGAGGACGAAGTGTAAGGATTCTGATGCAAGAAATTAAAGGATGATCTTGTTTCCACTACTCTCGGCAAGAGGGCGGTGGTGTTTCTGTCACAGTCGAATTGTGATGCAGCGAAACTCAACTCATATGGTTTGCTCAATAATTTAATTTCTTGGTACTAGACCGTTTCTAGTATTTATTAAACTGTTCGTACTTATACTAGTGAAATGTCTTCGTATACCTGATAGCGAGAATTTGTTCGTACGATTTTGCTGTATAACACTTATAATAAACAGATAGACTGCCGATTTAGATTTATGTCTCGATTATAGATATCATCTTTTTATCGATAGAGTTAAGGATAGGGTTGTAAGTTGTTAAAGAAATTCGACGTGCCATTTTAAGTTAGGTGATTCGATTTTCGATTAATTGCTGGAATTTGTACAGTTTTGTGGAATGACTAAGTGTTATGGACAAATATTAAAACATAGAATATGCATTGTGTGTCTTATTTCGAAACTTAGAGGAGTGCTCGCTTAGCCCGCATAACAATAATTTTTCAATAAATAAATATGCAACTAGAATAAAATCACCCATTGTTCAATTCATTCAGTTGAAACTAAAATTCGAGCGTGTTTAGTTTCACAAAGCCGGGATATTTGGAAAAAAGGATGAAACCTGGAAAGTTTAACAGCGTCCTGTTACAATATCGCAGTGGGGTTTCGCTTTGTTCCCTTTTTGTCTGACTTTTATGCCATTGTTGCAAAAACTGTTTAACGTATTGTTTGAGTTTTTAGTTGAATTATTCCATAAGCTGATTATTCAATTACAGACATCTCGTCAATAAAAATTAGAAAGTAAAATGCAACTTAAAATTCGCCATTTACGTCAAACGAATGTTTACAAACTGATAGTTGAATACTTATTTGACTCTTTCTGTGCGAACGCAAGTTTAAACCCCTTTCTCCCAAGAATAATCCCAGAGATTCGGATTATGACGTGGGTCAAAGCGATAAAGACGAAAGGATTAATGACGGGCCCTTTTATTGAATTCCGCAAATAAGTATGAGAACCTCGCTCATTAATAACCCACCGGTTTTATCTTTTATTCTTAAAATTTACGAGCGCCCTGGCAAACACACCATTCCTTCTAAATTACTTAATTTCAATAGCAGATAACGCAGGAATTCGGTCTGAGGAGATATAGAAACGGAACGAGGGAAAGTCGATGCCTTTGACAATGCGAAAGAAGCATAGAGTGATTTATAATTGAAATAAACTGGAAAGTAAAATTCAAGTGAGTTTGAGAAATGTACTTAATGAGTGCTCTTTAACAGTCGTTACGCCGTCGTTTTAATAATGCACCCCTTTGTGACAGTATCTGTTATTATACCTATTTCTAAAGCAAGTTTAAACGCAATAAAGCTTCTGTTTGAACATTATCTAATAACGAAATTTCATAACTTGTCATCAAAGAGAGGGTTGAACAGATAACACGTGGTTTCCTCAAGCTATTTTAACCTCTAAGTAGTTTTATACGTAAATGTATAGACGGATAAATTACTTGTGAATTCAAAAGGGGCGATTTTACGTTTGTTTTAAATTAGATTGATAATTTCGTACCGTGATGTTTTAATTATGTAACGCACATCGCATTGTTGGCGTAGACGTTTTGTGGAAACTCACTGGAGCATGTAAAGTGTTGTTAATATTGTTTAATACAGGTTTCTTGAATTCGAGCAATTATGTAGCTTATCATGAAACGAATTAATTCTGCAGAATGAGTCACATTTTACCAATGGGAACCAACACTTATTACATAATCTGTACACTCTTTTTGTTCATTTTGTTTGCTTCTTTCTTCTTGTTATCTATGCTCAGGGTTCTTATTAGCTTTTTACAACTTTCTGTGCCCTCTTTTTTTATCTTTCTCAAACAGTCTGATCATATTGAGGAGCCTAGCACTAGAAGGATCACATCAGAGTGGGACGAAAATGGAGAAAATGGAACAAGATTAGAGAATAAAAAATTGGTCGAAAGCTATTTTGACAGAACTTCCCTCGCACCTAAAGTACAGTGAAACAACATCCAGCATTTTTGTAATACTAAAAATAACAGTATTGTATTCGCAACATTTTCTGGGAAAATGGAGTGAGCCGTTCCTGATTTAATCAGTAAAATTCTCATTTGCCGAAATAAGACTTATATTAGAAAGTGCTAGCCCCGGCCACCCTCCCTTTATTTTCTCATAGGGTAAGATGTTTGCCAAAATCAGTCTTATCATTGAAAGTACCAACCCCACCCACCCGCCCCCTATTTTGTCTGAGGATATGTCATTTGCCAAAATAAGACTTACCTTAGGAAGTACCAGCAACTACTACCCTCTGACAAAATAAAGGGTGGGTGGGCGGGGCTAGTACTTGCTTTGATAAGACTGATTTTGGCAAACTTCTCACCCTCTGAGAAAATAGAGGACGGGATTTTTAATCGTTAATAGGGAAATTTGCAATTTAGTACCTTTAAATTTCACAGCTTTTTACAAGATTAATAAGGACAAAATTAGTTTTATCTAAACAAGTACTAGGCCTGCCCACCCATACCGTATTTTTTCAAAGGATCTCATTTGCCGAAAGAAGACTTTGTGATCAAGTACTAGCCCCGCCCACCCACCCTATGTTTTATTAGAAGATATCTCATCTGCCAAAATCAGTCATATCTTACCACGTACTAGCCCCACCCATCCGCCCTTTATTTTCTCAGAGGGTACTACATGCTAGTACTTGCTAAGATAAATGTTATTTTGACAGATGACATATACCCTGAGCAAATAGGGGTCGGTGGACGGGGCTAGTACTTGTTCTGATAAGACTGATTTTGACAAACTTCTTACCCTCTGAGAAAATATAGGACGGGATTTTTAATCGTTAGTAGGGAAATTTGCAATTTAATACCTTTAAATTTCACAACTTTTTACAAGATTAACAGGGGCAAAATTAGTTTTATCTTAACAAGTACTAGGCCTACCCACCCACCCCGTATTTTCTCAAAAAATGTCATTTGCCGAAATAAGACTTATGTGACCAAGTACTAGCCCCGCCCACTCACCCTATGTTTTCTTAGAGGATATGTCATCTGCCAAAATCAGTCATATCTTACCGAGTACTAGCTCCACCCACTCGCCGTTTATTTTCTCAGAGGGTAAGTCTTGCTAGTACTTACTAAGATAAATCTTATTTTGGGAGATGACATATATCCTGAGAAACTATGGGTGGGTGGGCGGGGGTAGTACTTGCTCTGATAAGACTGAATTTGGCAAACTTCTTACCCTCTGAGAAAATAGAGGACGGATTTTTGATAGTTAGTTGGGAAATTTGCAATTTAATTCTTTTAAATTTCACAGGTTTTTACAAGATTAATAGGGGTAAAATTAGTTTTATCTTAACAAGTACTAGGCCTGCCCACACCCCCCGTATTTTCTCAAAGGGTCTCCTTTGCCGAAATAAGACTTATGTGAGCAAGTATTAGCCCCGCCAACCCACCCTATGTTTTCTCAGAGGATATGCCATCTGCCAAAATCAGTCATATCTTACCAAGTACTAGCCCCGCCCACCCGCCCTTTACTTTCTCAGAGGGTACGACTTGCTAGTACTTGCTAAGATAAATCTTATTTTGGCAGATGACATATACCCTGAGAAAATAGGGGTGGGTGGGCGGATCTAGTACTTGCTCTGATGAGACTGATTTTGGCAAACTTCTTACCCTCTGAGAAAACAGAGGACGGGATTTTTAATCGTTAGTAGGGAAATTTTCAATTTAATACATTTAAATTTCACAAGTTTTTACAAGATTAATAGGGGCAACTTTAGTTTTATTTTAACAAGTACTAGGGGTACTCGCCCCGTATTTTCTCAGAGGATATGTTATTTGCTGAAATAAGACTTACGTGGGGAACTACTAGCCCCGCCCACCCACCCTTTATTTTCTTAGAGGATATGCCATCTCCCAAAATCAGTCATATCTTACCAAGTACTAGCCCCACCCACCCGCCCTTTATTTTCTCAGAGAATACGACTTGCTAGTACTTGCTAAGATAAACCTTATTTTGGCAGATGACATATACCCTGAGCAAATAGGGGTGGGTGGGCGGGTCTGGTACTTGCTCTGATAAGACTGATTTTGACAAACTTCCTACCCTCTGAGAAAATAGAGGACGGATTTTTTATAGTTGGTAGGGAAATTTGCAATTTAATACTTTTAAATTGCACGGGTTTTTACAAGATTAATAAGGGCAAAGTTAGTTTTATCTTAAGAAGTACTAGGCCTGCCCACCCGCCCCGTATTTTCTCAAAGGATCTCATTTGACGAACTAAGACTTATGTGAGCAAGTACTAGCCCCGCCCACCCACCCTATGTTTTCTCAGAGGATATGTCATCTGCCAAAATCAGTCATATCTTACCAAGTACTATCCCCACCCACCCGCCCTTTATTTTTTCAGAGAGTAGGACTTGCTAGTACTTGCTAAGATAAATCTTATTTTGACAAATTACATATACCCTGAGCAAATAGGGGTGGGTGGGCGGGGCTAGTACTTGCTTTGATAAGACTGATTTTGGCAAATTTCTTACCTTCTGAGAAAACAGAGGGAGGATGGGCGGGGCTAGTACTTGCTAAGATAAGACTGACTTTGCCAAATGCCATACCCTCTGAGAAAATAGGAGTGGGTGGGCGGGATTAGTATTTGCTAACATAAATCTTATTTTGGCACATGACATCCTCTGAAGAAATAGTCTTATTTTGGCTTTTTAGATTTTATTCAGTAAGATTTTGTAGTTTCTGATTAAATCAATAAAATAAATTGGCACATTCATGAATTTTTTTGAGTGACCCTGTATAGGCAAATCCAAAAAATATGAATGGAATAATAAATTACAAGGATAGTTTCATCACAGTTTGTATAATTTGGATAGGCAAAAGCTTTCGGTTTTGCTAATTCAAATTCAAATTGCAAAATGTTGTTTCATAATGTTGATCTTTATTTTCAAAAATCTGGACGTTTCGAGTAAAGACTCAATACGGAATCATAATCTACATGTGTAGCATTATGTTGATCCATTTAATTTAAAACCCATTTATAGTTTTGGAAATTTCATTATACCCTATAAAATTTTATTGGCAATAACGAGACGGACATTAGTACAATAGCAAGACATATTTATAACTTAAAGTTGTCGCGTGCCGGTAATCGCCAGATGTTAGAAAGCAGAATAATCTAGGTTCGGACAGTAACCATTGTTACTCACGAACGAAAATGACCATTACTTTATGAGTACAATTATTATTGGTGTGGGCCATAAATATTTGTTATCATTGGTCTACTGTTCGTCTCGTTGTTGTCAATAAAATTTTGTAGGGTAGAATGAAATTTCCAAAACTATACTATGCACAATTTTGATGAGACGTCATTATTGGTGGGGATGATTAGGGACGGCAGACGTACTGACAGACGGACAGTTTGTTTTAAACGGGAGATTTCTTCGTACTCTAGGGGACATCAAAGGTTGAGAAAACGTAAAAGTAGAGGGTCGCTCCCTCGGGAAGTAATAAAAAATGCGTCGATTTAACCTAGATGAACTTCAACCTAATATCTCATGGAGATATATACATAATTTGGTTAGTCCGGTCAAAATGGACATTTCAAATTTTATTTGATCACAATTTTTTTTTTGTCTTACTCCATATGCTCTTTCGTTAAATTAGTACTAATGACGATTTTTGACCTCCCATTGTCACGTTATTTGTTTCTGTATTTTTTTAATAAACGTTGTGTAACACATATTTTTTATCAAGTGTCCCTAAAATATCTGTCGTTTGTGTTGTTGTTGTCAAATTTTGTTTTGTTTTTGTTCCTTCTTTCTCTTCGTAAAAATTCTTCTATGATTGTATTATCAAAATCCCGAAAATTATTTCAATTTATCACCAGCAGTCCAAATCAGAAGTGCGTCGAATCAACCTAAATGAACTTCAGCCTAATATTTCATGGAAATATATGCATAATTCTGGCAGATGACATATACCCTGAGCAAATAGGGGTGTGTGGGTGGGGCTAGTACTTGCTCTGATATGACTCATTTTGGCAAACTTATAACCCTCTGAGAAAATAGAGGACGTGATTTTTAATCGTTACTAGGGAAATCTGCAATTTAATACCTTTAAATTTTACAAGTTTTTACAAGATTAAAAGGGGCAAAATTAGTTTTATCTTAACAAGTACTAGGCCTGCCCACACCCCCCGTATTTTCTCAAAGGATCTCATTTGCCGCAATTAGAGGATATGTGATCTGCCAAAATCAGTCATATCTCACCCAACCGCCCTATATTTTCTCGGAGGGTAAGACTTGTTAGTACTTGCTAAGATAAATCTTATTTTGGCAGATGACATATACCCTGAGCAAATAGGGGTGGGTGTGCGGGGCTAGTACTTGCTCTGATATGACTCATTTTGGCAAACTTATAACCCTCTGAGAAAATAGAGGACGGGATTTTTAATCGTTACTAGGGAAATTTGCAATTTAATACCTTTACTAATTTTACAACTTTTTACAAGATTAATAGGGACAAAATTAATTTTATCTTAACAAGTACTAGGCCTGCCTACCCGCCCCGTATTTTCTCAAAGGATGTCATTTGCCGAAATAAGACTTATGTGAGCAAGTACTAGCCCCGCCCACCCACCCTATGTTTTCTTAGAGGGTATGTCATCTGCCAAAATCAGTCATATCTTACCAAGTACTACCCCCACCCACCCGCTTTTTATTTTCTCAGAGGGTAAGACCTGCTAGTACTTGCTAAGATAAATCTTATTTTGGCAGATGACATATACCCTCAGAAAATAGGGGTGGGTGGGCGGGGCTAGTACTTGCTCTGATAAGACTGATTTTGGCAAACTTCTTACCCTCTGAGAAAACAGAGGGAGGGTGGACGGGGCTAGTACTTGCTAAGATAAGACTGAATTTGGCAAATCCCATACCCTCTGAGAAAATAGGGGAGGGTGGGCGGGGCTAGTATTTGCTAACATAAGTCATATTTTGGCAAATGACATATCTTCTGAGAAAGTAGGGCGCGGGTGGGCGGGGCTAGTGCTTGGTAAGGTAAAACTTATTTCGGCAAATGACATGTCCTCAGAGAAAATAGTATTTTTTATTTTTAGAATTTATTCATCAAGATTTTAAGGTGACGTTATTAAATTTTGGGGGATGATGAGCAAATACATTTTGATCAAAAATTTACCATACTTATGATAAGTTTAAAACAAGTCCAAGATTTCAAAGCATTCGGTTTTGCTGATTCAAATTTAAATTGCAAAATGTTGTATCATAATTTTTTTTTTTTTTTTTTTCAAAAATGTGGACGTCTCGGGTAAAAGCTCAATACGGAATCATAAACAACATGTGTAGGATTATGCATTCCATACAATTTAAATCCCGTTTACAGTTTTGGAAATTTCATTCTACCCTATAAAATTTTATTGACAGTAACGAGACGGACAGTAGTATAATAGCAAGAGATATTTACAACTTAAAGTCGTCGCGTGCCGGTAATCTCTTACAAATTGAGGTAAACTGGTGTGAGCCATAAATATTTGTTATCATTGTTCTACTGTTCGTCTCGTTGTTGTCAATAAAATTTTGTAGGGTAGAATGAAATTTCCAAAACTATACTATGTATAATTTTGAAGTGACGTTATTATTGGTAAAAATTTGACAATAATCGGCCCAGTACTTTCGGAGATTATCTGTCTAATAAAAATCGGGACGGCAGACGGACTGACAGACGGACAGTTAGATGGAAACGGGAGATTTCTTCGTACTCTAGGGGTCATCAAAGGTTGAGAAAATGTAAAAGTAGAGGGTCGCCCAACAGACTCGATTACAATATTTCCTTCGTTTACGCTCGGGAAGTAATAAAAAATGCATCGATTTAACCTAGATGAACTGCAACCTAATATCTCATGGCGATATGTACATAATTCGGTTAGTCCGCTCAAAATAGACATTTCAAATTTTATTTGATCACAATTTTTATGACTATTTTGACCGGACTATATGGCTCTAAAATATCTGTCGTTTGTGTTGTTGTTGTCAAATTTTGTTTTGTTTTTGTTTCTTCTCATTCTCTTCGTAAAAATTCTTCTATGACTGTATTATCAAAATTCAGAAAATGGACCAAGATTAGAGAATAACAAAAGACAAATTATTGGTTTTACAGTGACGAACGTTATTTCAATTTATCACCATCAGTCCAAGTCGGAAGTGCGTGGAATTAACCTAAATGAACTTCAGCCTAATATTTCATGGAGATATATGCATAATTCTGTATTGTGCTACGCAACATCTGTTTTCCAAATATGTTTGGTTCCACTCACAAACATTTACAAATTCTGTTGTATATTAAGTTTGGTACAACATTTGAATCACATTTTTGGGTTCATAGACGAATTAACATGAATAAACCAGATAGAAAATTACAAGCGTAAATTTGCAATAACATATGTATTACCAATTTTTGTTGTATGGATTTTTAGGGCACTTGGTCGCAAATTCGTGGTTAGAAATTCGTACCTTACAGACGTCTTTGAGAAAAAAGAGGCACGAGTTGTCTATAACTTATTCGCAGTATTCGCCATTTCTGCATTTGTTAAAAAAGGGTACACTGAATATGTAACCGAAGGAAGGTAGTCAACAACGAATTAATTAACATTTCCAAAAATAAAACCCGATTTTAGGGTACGCTTTGGGTTTGATTTTCTGAGACTCATGTTTGTTGACTTTGACAAGACGCTTTTAGTTTGGTTAAGTTGTCTAGGGGCGTCCTGTGCGTGCTTCTTCAGTTTTAAAATCTGGGTTTCCTTCAGGAATTTCAACGAAAGTAAGTTAGCTCTTTGTTCGAAACAAATCGGTTCTAGTATTTTAGGTTTTACAAAATTTTGGAACTTGGTTTGGACTACGTTGCTGGTTTTTTATTATTTGTACAGTTTCAAACTAACTGGTGAAGCGGTCCGATTTTACAATCTTCCCGTCGTAGCTCACTTGTTTTGCGGGATAGAAGCTGTAAGTGAATATTCAGGTGGTCAAAATTTTGGATAACGTTGAGTTTTAGGTACGACTGGTGATGAAATCGCACTCTTTTGTAAGAAATACGCTTTCAGGGGTAATTCATTCGAGAGACCCGCTACACCTTCCAAGTTTTTCCAGCTACGCACGATTCCTCTTATTACCCACCCTTATTTACCACGAAAACTACCCTCTAAGAAACGAAATCAACTGGAAGTTTTTCTTCAAAACATTACTTGAAGTTGTGGTCGCGATATTTATGATCAGTTTTGGGCTTGAAAAACTTTCCAGATTCATACACGAATTAGGTCTGCGAAAATTCACAGTGAAGGAAATTGTAGAGAACCATTTTGAATACGGAATTTTGGTTGTGTTCGCACATGGACAAAACATCACTTTTTACAGGCCGCAGTCATTAAATGTTTGTTAGTGGTACAATTCAAAATAAATCCTATCTAAAATGTACAAAATATGATGAGTCTCTTATTGTAATTTATCATCCCATTCATATTTTTTGGATTCGGATATACAGGTGACTCAAAAAATTTAATGAATGCGCAAATGTATTTTATTAATTTAATCAGGAACTACAAAACCGAATGTTTTAAAATCTAATGTGAAAAAAAACATAATAGGCATGCAGTCGTCACGTTTCCGATAGCGAAGGAAGTATTGTCTAAAGTGTTTAGACCAATTTTTTTGATTTTCCCATTTCTCCATTTCTCAATTTTTCAATGTTTCAGTTTGGGATTTTTTCACTGTTTCGATTCTTTAATTTTCCTTCCATTTTTAGGTTTTTCAATATTTCAACTTTGCAATATTTCGTTTCTTCAATTTTTCAAATTTTTGATATTGTGTTTTCTCGGTTTTTAAATTTTTCGATATTTTAATTTTTCAGTTTTTAAAGCTTTAGGTTTTTAGATTTCTCACTATCTCGACTTTTCGAATTTTCAGTTCCATGATTTTTCAATTTGTCGAATTTTTAAATTTTAGATTTTTTTTTTTCAATGTTTTGAGTTCTCGGTCATTCGATTTTCTGAGTTTTCAGGCTTAAACTTTTTTTGTTGTTCAATTCTTGGATTTTTAAAATTTTTGTTTATTAAATTTTCCTATTTATCAGCTTACTGGGATTTCAATGTTTTGATTTTTGATTGTTCAATTTCTCGATTTTTTGAATTTTCAGTTTTTGATACGATTTTTTTTTCAAAAAGTTTCAGTTTTTCAATTTATTAACGTTACGATACTTCAGTTTTGCTCGATTTCACAATTTTTCGACATATTACGGTTGGGATTTTTCAATTTATCGATTCTTCGATTTCTAGAATTTCTTCATTTTTCAATTTCTCAATTTTATGATGTTTCAGTTTTACGATTTAAAATTTTTTTTATTTTTCAGTTTTTAATTTTTGACGTTTCTAAATGTTTCGATTTCTCAATTTTTCGAAAAACTGATTTTTTGATTTTCATATTTCTCTATTTCTCGATTTTTCAATTTTTTCTTCAATTGTGATTTTTCAATTTTTTCGATTTCTGATTTTTCAATGTTTCAGTTTGGATTTTTTCACTTTTCAATACTTCAATTTCTTTCCATTTTTCAGTTTTGAGTTTTTTCACTTTTTCGATTTTTCAATTTTCTTTCCATTTTTCAGTTTTTGAGTATTTCAGTTCTGGGATTTTGCATGTTTCGGTTTTTCAATTTTTCCATTTTTGATATTTCGATTTCTCGTTTTTCAATTTTCGATAGGTATTTTAATTTTCAATTTTGAAGTTCTAGATTTTCCGTTATTTTTTTTCCTTGATTTTTGATTTGTCGATTATTCGATTTTTCAAGTTCTTGGTTTAGATTTTTTGGTTTTCCATTCTTCGATTTTTAAATTGTTTAATTTTAGATGGTTCAATTTCTTGGTTTTTAGATTTTTCAATTTTCGGTTTACCGATTTTTTTTCATTTAAAATGTTTCAATTTTTCAATTATTAACTTTTCGATTTCCAATTTTGGTCTATTTGATTTCTTAATTTTTTGATTTTTTGTCTCCACTACTGTTGATGTTATGATTTCTCGATGTTTCAGTTTTGAACATTCCGATGTTTCGATTTTTCGACTTTTTGGCTTTTCGAGTGTTCAATTTTCGATTTCTGAATTTTCAATGTTTCAGTTTTGGATTTTTTCACTTTTTCCGATTCTTCAATTTTCCTTCCATTTTTCAGTTTTTCAGTATTTCAATTCTGGAATTTTGCAATGTTTCGGTTTTCAATTTTTCCATTTTTTGATATTTCGATTTCTCGGTTTTTTCAATTTTTCGATAGGTATTTTTATTTTTCAATTTTTAAGTTCTAGATTTTCCGTTAATTTTTTTGTTTTCCTTGATGTTTTGATTTGTCGATTATTCGATTTTTCAAGTTCTCGGTTTAGATTTTTTGGTTTTCCAATACTTCGATTTTTAAATTGTTTAATTTTTAGATGGTTCAATTTCTTGGTTTTTAGATTTTTCAATTTTTCGGTTTACCGATTTTTTTTCATTTAAAATGTTTCAATTTTTCAATTATTAACTTTTCGATTTTCCAATTTTGGTCTAATTTGATTTCTTAATTTTTTGATTTTTTGTCTCCACTACTGTTGATGTTATGATTTCTGATGTTTCAGTTTTTGAACATTTCGATGTTTCGATTTTTCGACTTTTTGGCTTTTCGAGTGTTCAATTTTTCGATTTCTGAATTTTTCAATGTTTCAGTTTTGGATTTTTTCACTTTTCCGATTCTTCAATTTTCCTTCCATTTTTCAGTTTTTCAGTATTTCAGTTCTGGAATTTTGCAATGTTTCGGTTCTTCAATTTTTCCATTTTTTGATATTTCGATTTCTCGGTTTTTCAATTTTTCGATAGGTATTTTATTTTTCAATTTTTAAGTTCTAGATTTTCCGTTAATTTTTTTGTTTTCCTTGATGTTTTGCTTTTTCGATTATTCGATTTTTCGAGTTCTCGGTTTAGATTTTTTGGTTTTCCAATTGTTCGATTTTTAAATTGTTTAATTTTAAGATTGTTCAATTTCACTATTTTTCGATTTTCGATTTTTTTTTCTTTAAAAATGTTTCAATTTTTCAATTATTAACTCTTCGATTTTCAATTTTGGTCTAATTTGATTTCTTGATTTTTTGATTTTTTGTCTCCACTACTGTTGATGTTTTGATTTCTCGATGTTTCAGTTTTTGAACATTCCGATGTTTCAATTTTTCGACTTTTCGGCTTTTCGAGTGTTCAATTTTTCGATTTCTGAATTTTTCAATGTTCCAGTTTTGGATTTTTTCTCTTTTCCGATTCTTCAATTTTTCTTCCATTTTTCAGTTTTTCAGTATTTCAGTTCTGGGATTTTGCAATGTTTCGGTTCTTCAATTTTTCCATTTTTTGATATTTCGGTTTCTCGGTTTTTCAATTTTTTCGATAGGTATTTTAATTTTTCAATTTTTAAGTTCTAGATTTCCGTTAATTTTTTTGTTTTCCTTGATGTTTTGATTTGTCGATTATTCGATTTTTCAAGTTCTCGGTTTAGATTTTTTGGTTTTCCAATTCTTCGATTTTTAAATTGTTTAATTTTTAGATTGTTCAATTCTCGATTTTAGATTTTTCAATTTTTCGGTTACCGATTTTTTTTCATTTAAAATGTTTCAATTTTTCAATTATTAACTTTCGATTTTCCAATTTTGGTCTAATTTGATTTCTTAATTTTTTGATTTTTTGTCTCCACTACTGTTGATGTTTTGATTTCTTGATGTTTCAGTTTTTGAACATTCCGATGTTTCATTTTTCAACTTTTGGCTTTTCGAGTGTTCAATTTTTCGATTTCTGAATTTTTCAATGTTCAGTTTTGATTTTTTCTCTTTTCCGATTCTTCAATTTTACTTCCATTTTTCAGTTTTTCACTATTTCAGTTCTGGAATTTTGCAATGTTTCGGTTCTTCAATTTTTCCATTTTTTGATATTTCGATTTCTCGGTTTTTCAATTTTTCGATAGGTATTTTAATTTTTCAATTTTAAGTTCTAGATTTTCCGTTAATTTTTTTGTTTTCCTTGATGTTTTGTTTTTCGATTATTCGATTTTTCGAATTCTCGGTTTAGATTTTTTGGTTTTCCAATGTTTGATTTTTAAATTGTTTAATTTTAAGATTGTTCAATTTCACATTTTATTTTTCGATTTTCCGATTTTTTTTCATTTAAAATGTTTCAATTTTTCAATTATTAACTCTTCGATTTTCCAATTTTGGTCTAATTTGATTTCTTAATTTTTTGATTTTTTGTCTCCACTACTGTTGATGTTATGATTTCTTGATGTTTCAGTTTTTGAACATTCCGATGTTTCGATTTTTCAACTTTTTGGCTTTTCGAGTGTTCAATTTTCGATTTCTGAATTTTTCAATGTTTCAGTTTTTGATTTTTCACTTTTCCGATTCTTCAATTTTACTTCCATTTTCAGTTTTTCACTATTTCAGTTCTGAATTTTGCAATGTTTCGGTTCTTCAATTTTTCCATTTTTTGATATTTCGATTTCTCGGTTTTTCAATTTTTCGATAGGTATTTTAATTTTTCAAATTTTTAAGTTCTAGATTTTCCGTTAATTTTTTTGTTTTCCTTGATGTTTTGCTTTTTCGATTATTCGATTTTTCAAGTTCTCGGTTTAGATTTTTTGGTTTTCCAATTCTTCGATTTTTAAATTGTTTAATTTTAGATTGTTCAATTTCTCGATTTTTAGATTTTTCAATTTTTGGGTTTACCGATTTTTTTCATTTAAAATGTTTCAATTTTTCAATTATTAACTCTTCGATTTTTCAATTTTGGTCTAATTTGATTTCTTAATTTTTTGATTTTTTGTCTCCACTACTGTTGATATTATGATTTCTCGATGTTTCAGTTTTTGAACATTCCGATGTTTTCGATTTTTCGACTTTTTGGCTTTCGAGTGTTCAATTTTTTCGATTTCTGAATTTTTCAATGTTTCAGTTTTGGATTTTTTCACTTTTCCGATTCTTCAATTTTCCTTCCATTTTTCAGTTTTTCAGTATTTCAGTTCTGGAATTTTGCAAAGTTTCGGTTCTTCAATTTTTCCATTTTTTGATATTTCGATTTCTCGGTTTTTCAATTTTTCGATAGGTATTTTAATTTTTCAATTTTTTAAGTTCTAGATTTTCCGTTAATTTTTTTGTTTTTCTTGATGTTTTGTATTTTCGATTATTCGATTTTCAAGTTCTCGGTTTAGATTTTTTGGTTTTCCAATTCTTCGATTTTTAAATTGTTTAATTTTTAGATTGTTCAATTTCTCGATTTTTTAGATTTTTCAATTTTCGGTTTACCGATTTTTTTTCATTTAAAATTTTCAATTTTTCAATTATTAACTTTCGATTTTCCAATTTTGGTCTAATTTGATTTCTTAATTTTTTGATTTTTTGTCTCCACTACTGTTGATGTTATGATTTCTGATGTTTCAGTTTTTGAACATTCCGATTGTTTCGATTTTTCAACTTTTTGGCTTTTCGAGTGTTCAATTTTTCGATTTCTGAATTTTCAATGTTTCAGTTTTTGATTTTTTCACTTTTCCGATTCTTCAATTTTCCTTCCATTTTTCAGTTTTTCATATTTCAGTTCTGGAATTTTGCAATGTTTCGGTTCTTCAATTTTTTCCATTTTTTGATATTTCGATTTCTCGGTTTTTCAATTTTTCGATAGGTATTTTAATTTTTCAATTTTTAAGTTCTAGATTTTCCGTTAATTTTTTTGTTTTTCCTTGATGTTTTGCTTTTTCGATTATTCGATTTTTCGAGTTCTCGGTTTAGATTTTTTGGTTTTCCAATTGTTTCGATTTTTAAATTGTTTAATTTTAAGATTGTTCAATTTCACTATTTTTACGATTTTCCGATTTTTTTTCATTTAAAATGTTTCAATTTTTCAATTATTAACTCTTCGATTTTTCCAATTTTGGTCTAATTTGATTTCTTAATTTTTTGATTTTTTGTCTCCACTACTGTTGATGTTATGATTTCTCGATGTTTCAGTTTTGAACATTCCGATGTTTCGATTTTTCGACTTTTGGCTTTTCGAGTGTTCAATTTTCGATTTCTGAATTTTTCAATGTTTCAGTTTTGATTTTTTCACTTTTCCGATTCTTCAATTTTCCTTCCATTTTCAGTTTTCAGTATTTCAGTTCTGGAATTTTGCAATGTTTCGGTTCTTCAATTTTTCCATTTTTGATATTTCGATTTCTCGGTTTTTCAATTTTTCGATAGGTATTTTAATTTTTCAATTTTAAGTTCTAGATTTCCGTTAATTTTTTTGTTTTCCTTGATGTTTTGATTTGTCGATTATTCGATTTTCAAGTTCTCGTTTAGATTTTTTGGTTTTCCAATTCTTCGATTTTTAAATTGTTTAATTTTAGATTGTTCAATTTCGATTTTTAGATTTTTCATTTTCGTTACCGATTTTTTTCATTTAAAATGTTTCAATTTTCAATTATTAACTTCGATTTCATTTTGTCTAATTTGATTTCTAATTTTTGTTTTTGTCTCCACTACTGTTGATGTTATGATTTCTCGATGTTTCAGTTTTTGAACATTCCGATGTTTCGATTTTTCGACTTTTTGGCTTTCGAGTGTTCAATTCATTCTGAATTTTTCAATGTTTCAGTTTTGATTTTTTCACTTTTCCGATTCTTCAATTTTCCTTCCATTTTTCAGTTTTCATATTTCATTCTGGAATTTGCAATGTTTCGTTCTTCAATTTTTTCCATTTTTGATATTTCGATTTCTCGTTTTTCAATTTTCGATAGTATTTTAATTTTTCAATTTTTAAGTTCTAGATTTTCCGTTAATTTTTTGTTTTCCTGATGTTTTGTTGTCGATTATCGATTTTCAAGTTCTCGTTTAGATTTTTTGGTTTTCCATTTTGATTTTTAAATTGTTTAATTTTAGATGTTCAATTTTATATTTTTCGGTTTCCGATTTTTTTTTCATTTAAAATGTTTCAATTTTTCAATTATTAACTCTTCGATTTTCAATTTTGTCTAATTTGATTTCTTAATTTTGATTTTTTTCTCCACACTGTTGATGTTTGATTTCTCGATGTTTCAGTTTTTGAACATTCCGATGTTTCATTTTTCGACTTTTGGCTTTTCGAGTGTTCAATTTTTCGATTTCTGAATTTTCAATTTTTCAGTTTTGATTTTTTTCATTTTCCGATTCTTCAATTTTCCTTCCATTTTTCATTTTTCATATTTCAGTTCTCAATTTTGCAATGTTTCGGTTCTTCAATTTTCCATTTTTTGATATTTCGATTTCTCGGTTTTTCAATTTTTCGATAGTATTTTAATTTTTCTAATTTTTAAGTTCTGATTTCCGTTAATTTTTTGTTTTCCTTGATTTTTGCTTTTTTCGAATTCGATTTTCAATTCTCGGTTTAGATTTTTTTGGTTTCCAATTTCGATTTTAAATGTTTATTTTTAATTGTTCAATTTCGATTTTTATTTTCATTTTTTTCCGATTTTTTTTCATTTAAAATGTTCAATTTTCAATTATTAACTCTTCGATTTTCAATTTTGGTCTAATTTGTTCTTAATTTTTGATTTTTTTTCCACTACTGTTGATATAATTTCTCGATGTTTCAGTTTTGAACATTCCAGTTTCGATTTTCGACTTTGCTTCGAGTGTTCAATTTTCGATTTCTGAATTTTCAATGTTTCAGTTTTGGATTTTTCACTTTTCCGATTCTTCAATTTTCTTCCATTTTTCAGTTTTCAGTATTTCAGTTCTGGATTTTGCAAGTTTCGTTCTTCAATTTTTCCATTTTTTGATATTTCGATTCTCGGTTTTTCAATTTTTCGATAGGTATTTAATTTTTCAATTTTTAAGTTCTAGATTTTCCGTTAATTTTTTTGTTTTCTTGATGTTTTGATTTGTCGATTATTCGATTTTTCAAGTTCTCGTTTAGATTTTTGGTTTTCCAATTCTTCGATTTTTAATTGTTTAATTTTTAGATCGTTCAATTTTCTCGATTTTTAGATTTTTCAATTTTTTCGGTTTACCGATTTTTTTTCATTTAAAATGTTTCAATTTTTCAATTATTAACTTTTTTCGATTTTTCAATTTTGTTTTGTCTCCACTACTGTTGATGTTTGATTTCTTGATGTTTCAGTTTTTGAACATTCCGATGTTTCGATTTTTCACTTTTTGGCTTTTCGAGTGTTCAATTTTTCGATTTCTGAATTTTTCAATGTTCAGTTTTGATTTTTTCACTTTTCCGATTCTTCAATTTTCCTTCATTTTTCAGTTTTTCATATTTCAGTTCTGGATTTTGCAATGTTTTGGTTCTTCAATTTTTTCATTTTTTGATATTTCGATTTCTCGTTTTTCAATTTTTCGATAGTATTTTAATTTTCAATTTTTAAGTTCTAGATCTTCCGTTAATTTTTCTCTTTTCCTTGATGTTTTGATTTGTCGATTATTCGATTTTTCAAGTTCTCGGTTTAGATTTTTTGGTTTCCAATTCTTCGATTTTTAAATTGTTTAATTTTAGATCGTTCAATTTCCGATTTTTGATTTTCAATTTTTTTTCCATTTTTATAAAATGTTTCAATTTTTCAATTATTAACTTTTCGATTTTCAATTTTGGTCTAATTTGATTTCTTAATTTTTGATTTTTTGTCTCCACTACTGTTGATGTTTTGATTTCTGGTTTTTGAACATTCCGAGTTTCGATTTTTCGACTTTTGGCTTTTCGAGTGTTCAATTTTTGATTTTGAATTTTAGAGTTTTGTTTTTTGATTTTTTTTGGTGTTTCGATTTCCCAATTCTTCAATTTTTCGATATTTTAATTTTTTGATTTTTCTTTTCTTTTGTTTCTCAATTTTTGGATTTTTTTAAATTTTACATTTTTCGATTTACTATTTTTTGATGCTTGGATTTCTCATTTGTTCAAGTTTTTCAATACTCAATTTTTCAGGATTTGAATATTGAGAACTTTTCATTTCTGGATTTTCATTTTTTCAGATATTTAAATTTTTTGATTTTTAATGTTTCGATTCTTTTTAGTTGTTTACACTTTTCTGTACTCTTTGTTTTTATTTGTTATCCCTCCTTTTAGAGGAATCCATGGATATCCAACGCCATGAAGAAAACAAAATTTTTCTCTGGTCAGTTTGTTGTAAGTTTCTCGAATAGTCTAATCATATTGAGCAGCTTAGCACCAGAGTATCACATCAAAGTACCGTAGCGAAAATTCAAAATGGAGCAAGATTAGAGAATAACAAAAGACAAATTGGTGGTTCTAGAATGACGACAGTTATTTTCAATTCAGTTGACCTCCATGAACTTCAGACTATCAATTGTCCAAATATCTTGGTTGTATTCACAAACATCACATTAATAAATTCCATTGTATATTAAGTTTGGCACAAACATCATTTTTTTGGTTCATAGACTAATTGACATGGATTCGAGAACAATAAACCAGACACAAAATTACAAGCGTAAGTTTGAAATAAAATAGTAACAATTTTCGTTATTGAATTTTTAAGGGCATTTGTCGCAAATTCGTGTTAGAAATTCTTACCTTACAGACGTCTTTAGAAAAAAGAGGCACGTGTTGTCTACAACTTATTCGCATTATTCGCCATTTCTGCTTTTGTTAGAAAAGGTTACACCGAATATGTAACCGAAGGAAGGTAGTGAACACCGAATTAATTAACATTTCCAAAAATAAAACCCAATTTTAGGGTACGCTTTGGGTTTGATTTTCTGACACTCATGTTTGTTGACTTTGACAAGACGTTTTTAATTTGGTCAAGTTGTCTAGGGGCGTCCTGTGCGTGCTTCTTGTGTTTTAGAATCTGGGGTTCCTTTAGGAATTTCAACGAAAGTAAGTTAGCTCTTTCTTCGAAACCAATAGGTTTTAGTATTTTAGGTTTTACAAAATTTTGGGACTTGGGTTGGACTACGTTGCTGCTCTTTTATTATTTCTATAGTTTCAAACTAACTGGTGAAGCGCTCCTATTTTACAAACTTCCCCTCGTAGCTCGTTTGTTTTGTGCCCTGGAATCGGTAAGTGAATATTCTGGTGGTCAAAATTTTTCGTAATGTTTAGTTTTAGGTGCGACTGATAATGAAATCGCACTCTTTTGTAAGAAATACGCTTCCAGGGGTAATTCATTACAGTGACCGGCTACACCTTCCAAGCTTTTCCAGTTACGCACGATTTCTCTTCTTACCCACTCTTATTTACCAGGAAAACTACCCTCTAAGAAAAAAAATCAACTGGAAGTTTTTCTTCAAAACTCTAGTCGAATTTGTGGTTGGAATATTTATACTGAGTTTTCGTTTTGAGAAAGGTTCGAGCTTCATACAGGAAACAGGTCTGCGAAAATTCACAGTGAGCGAAATTATGCAGGACTTTGTAGAGAACTCTACTGAAGTTGCGTTTTTGATTATGATTTTGCACTATGTTTGTTTGCATTGTATTCAAAACTTATTCGGAGAACTTTTTCGCTTTGGAGACAGGTTGTTCTACACAAACTGGTGGGATTTACTTGATCTGAATACTAGTTTAGTAAAGTGGAATTTAATTGTTGCGCAGTGGATATACTATTATGTTTATTTAGACTTTAAGAATTACGTCTGTGATAACATGTTTGCAATAAGATTGGTATCTTTTGTGCTTTCGTTTGCTGTTCATGAGTGGTTAGGGTACCACTTGTGGAATACCACATGTCCACTGTTGTTTATATTTTTTATTTTTATTGTATTTCCTACGTTTTACTTCGAGGTTCCTGACCGCAATGTTTTCGTTATTTTAAATACGTATTTAATTGCTTCGGGTCCAGCTCTTGCAGTACTTTATGGCGCCGAATATTACATTTCCATTAACGTACCATTCGACAATCGATCACGTTTGGAGCAGCTGTTTTTGCCGAGGTTTATAAATTACATAACGTGGGAATGATAGGTTTTGTTTTTATGTACAGCATCGAAGTACCATTTTGTAACATTTTGTCAAATGTGAGTACCATTTAGGGTAAGCGAAGAAAAATGTTGCTTCTCCGGTGTGAATCGAACTGCACGTTTGCCGCTTGCCGGGCGGTGCCCTTACCACTAGACTACGGAGTAGCTTATCTTTATTCGCTTACCATTACTTATTATTGTGTCGCCACATCCACTTTCTCGGTAAAAAATTTGTTATATATATCTTTAAGTTGTTTTTTTGTTATACCAAGTGCCCCTAAAAAGTATGTCGTTTGTGTCAATTTTTATTAAATAAATAAATAGTTATTTTTATCTTGGTAGGTAGATATTCGTTTTTCCCATAATTGAACAGTGAACTTCAAAACACCACACAGAGGCAGGCTCGAATCTTGTATATAATGTATCCATAACCACTAGATATGGAAAAAAAAAATTTAGGCTAGCCTAAATTTCCGTGCTTGCAGCACTGACAGATAATAATACTTCAGCACGATGTGACAATGTCTTAAAAGACACGAACTGAATGATAAACAACAGAAAATAAGGAATTTTTTTCCCGAAATTCTTAATTTATTGTTAATCAAAAATAAAATAGATTTTCTGGCATAAAAAATTACATATCTTTGCCTTGCTTAATGTTTCCAAAAATCCATTTTTGTCAAAAAATTTCTATGTGAACCCTTAAAAACGCAAGCACGACAGTAATTTTTTTTATATTTAGATATGGGGGCATTTTGTGCCTTGCCTCATCAACTGATCAGTTCATGTTTATATATATTTTTTCCAACAATTGTTTTTCTCATTGATTATTATTAT
This sequence comes from Zophobas atratus, assembly GCA_022388445.1. Taxonomy (NCBI): domain Eukaryota; kingdom Metazoa; phylum Arthropoda; class Insecta; order Coleoptera; family Tenebrionidae; genus Zophobas; species Zophobas atratus. Next base: position 8,008,781 of record CM039450.1, read on the forward strand.
TTCTCTGGTCCAACATTCTGTACATTGTTCCTTTTGTTTGTTATTTTTGCAGTTCCACAGCTCTTTCTTGCTGCATCCAGCAAGCTATTTATTCGTTCCATTCTTCTTTTAATTCAAACGTTCCGATTCCTATAATTTTGCAATTATTTAGTATCTCTTTCCACCCACCCGCCCCGTATTTTCTCAAAGGATGTCATTTGCCGAAATAAGACTTATGTGAGCAAGTATTAGCCCCGCCCACCCACCCTATGTTTTCTTAGAGGATATGTCATCTGCTAAAATCAGTCATATCTTACCAAGTACTAGCCCCACCCACCCGCGCTGTAATTTCTTAGAGGATACTACTTGCTGGTACTTGCTAAGATAAATCTTATGTTGGTAGATGACATATACCCTGAGAAAATAGGGGTGGGGGGGCGGGGCTAGTACTTGCTCTGATAAGACTGATTTTGGCAAACTTCTTACTCTCTGAGAAAACAGAGGGAGGGTGGGCGGGGCTAGTACTTGCTAAGATAAGACTGATTTTGGCAAATCCCATACCCTCTGAGAAAATAGGGGCCGGTGGGCGGGGCTAGTATTTGGTAAGAAATAACTGATTTTGGCAGATGACATATCCTCTGAGAAAAAAGGGGGCGGGTGGGCGGGGCTAGTACTTGGTAAGGTAAGACTTATTTCGGCAAATGACACATCCTCTGAAGAAATAGTCTTCTTTTGGCCTTTTAGATTTTATTCAGTAAGATTTTGTAGTTTCTGATTACATTAATAAAATAAATTGGCACATTCATGATTTTTTTTGAATGACCCTGTATAGGCAAATCCAAAAAATATGAATGGAATAATAAATTACAAGGACAGTTTCATCTCATTTTATATAAATTGGATAGGCAAAAGCTTTCGGTTTTGCTAATTCAAATTTAAATTGCAAAATGTTGTTTCATAATGTTGATCTCAATACGGAATCATAAACTACATGTGTAGGATTATGTTGTTCCATTTAATTTAAAACCCATTTATAGTTTTGGAAATTTCATTCTACCCTATAAAATTTTATTGGTAATAACGAGACGGACATTAGTACAATAGCAAGACATATTTATAACTTAAAGTTGTCGCGTGCCGGTAATCGCCAGATGTTAGAAAGCAGAATAATCTTGGTCCGGACAGGAACCATTGTTACTCACGAACGAAAATGACCATTATTTTATGAGTACAATTAGCTGCTAAATGTTCTCTTACAAATTGAGGTAAACTGGTGTGAGCCATAAATATTTGTTATCATTGTTCTACTGTCCGTCTCGTTGTTGTCAATAAAATTTTGTAGGGTAGAATGAAATTTCCAAAACTATACTATGCACAATTTCGAAGAGACGTCATTATTGGTGGGGATCATTAGGGACGGCAGACGGACCGACAGACGGACAGTAAGATGGAAACGGGAGATTTCTTCGTACTCTAGTGGTCATCATAGGTTGAGAAAACGTAAAGGTAGAGGGTCGCTCGCTCGGGAAGTAATAAAAAATGCGTCGATTTAACCTAGATGAACTTCAACCTAATATCTCGTGGAGATATATACATAATTTGGTTAGTCCGGTCAAAATGGACATTTCAAATTTTATTTGATCACATTTTTTTTTGTCTTACTCCATATGCTCTTTCGTTAAATTAGTACTAATGACGATTTTTGACCTGACATTGTCACGTTATTTGTATCTGTATTTTTTTAATAAACGTTGTGTAACACATATTTTTTATCAAGTGTCAATAAAATTGAACCGCACGTTTACCGCTTGCCGGGCGGGTGCCCTTACCACTAAACTACGGAGGAGTTTATCTTTATTCGCTTACCACTATTTATTATGGTGTCGCTACAACCACTTTCTCGGTAAAAAAATTGTTATATATATCTTTAAGTTGTTTTTTTTTTTGTTGTACCAAGCACCCCTAAAAAGTATATCGTCTGTGTCAATTTTTCTTAAATTAATAAATAGTTTTTTAATTTTTGGTACCATTTCGGTTCTTTTGTCGTTTTTTCTTTTAATGTATCTTTCTTTCCCCATATCCATCCCTTGCCATCTATGACAATTTTTTTGTTACTTAATTTTGAATTATCTTCACTTGTCTTATTTTTGTGGGGTTTCTAATTCCTTCAATGTCAATTCGTTATTTATACATATGTATTTTTTTCCATTGTCTTTAATTTTATTTTATTTGTGTGATTTTATTCAGCAGGTTAGCACCAGGAGGACTACATCAGAGTAGTTAAGCGAAAATCCAGAAAAAGGAGCAAGATTGGAGAATAACAAAAGACAAATTATTGGTTCTAGACTGACGAACGTTATTTCAATTTGTCATCAGTCCAAGACGGACGTGCGTCGAATTAACCTAAATGAACTTCAGAGTAATATTTCATGGAAATATATGCATAATTCTGTATTGTTACGTCACATCTATTTTCCAAATATGTTGAATTACGCTCACAAACACTTATAAATTCTGTTGTATATTAAATTTGGTACAAATATCTGTGTACATTTGAATCACATTTTTTGGTTCATACTAGCGATTAACATGGATTCTAGGGACAGTAAACCAGATACAAAATTACAAGCGTAAGTTTGCAATAAAATAGTAGCAATTTTTGTTATATAGATTTTTAGGGCTCTAGGTCGCAAATTCGTGATTAGAAATTCGTACCTTACAGACGTCTTTGAAAAAAGAGAAGCACGTGTTGTCTAAAACTTATTCGCTGTATTCGCCATTTCTGCTTTTGTTAGAAAAGGTTACACCGAATATATGACCGAAGGAAGGTAGTGAACAACGACTTAAGTAACATTAGCAAAAATAAAACCCAATTTTAGGGTACGCTTTGGGTTTGATTTTCTGGCACTATTTTTTACCGACTTTGACAAGACGTTTTTAGTTTGGTCAAGTTGTCTAGTGGCGTCCTGTGCCTGCTTCTTCTGTTTTAGAATCTGGGCTTCCTTTAGGAATTTCAACCAATGTAAGTTAGCTCTTTATTCGAAACAAATAGGTTCTAGTATTTTAGGTTTTACAAAATTTTGGGACTTGGGTTAGACTACGTTGTTGGTCTTTTATTATTTCTACAGTTGCTAACTAACTGGTGAAGCGATCCGATTTTACAAGCTTCCTTTTGCAGTTCGTATATTTTGTTCCTTCGAAAGCGTAAGTGAATAGTCAGGTGGTAAAAATTTTGGCAAGCGTTCAATTTTAGGTACGACTGGTGATGAAATCGCACTCTTTTGTGCGAAATACGCTTCCAGGGGTAATTCGTTCGAGCGACCGGCTACACCTTCCAAGCTTTTCCAGCTACGCACGATTCCTCTTCTTACCTACCCTTATTTACCACGAAAACTACCCCCTAAGAAAGGAAATCAACTGGAAGTTTTTTTTCAAAACATTAGTCGAATTTGTGGTTGCAGTATTTGTAATTAGTTTTCACAATGAAAAACTTCGGAGCTTCATACATGAAATAGGTTTGTGAAAATTCACAGTGAACGAAATTGTGCAGGAAGCTCTAGAAAACTGTACTGAAAATGTTTTTTTGGTTATGTTCGTGCACTATATTTGCATTCATTGTCTTCAAAATTTATTTGCGGAACTGTTTCGCTTTGGGGACAGGTTGTTCTACACAAATTGGTGGAATTTCATTGATTTGAGAGCTAGTTTAGTAAAGTGGAATTTAATTGTTGCGGATTGGATATACTACTATGTTTATTTAGACTTTAAGAACTATGTCTATGATAACGTGTTTTTAACAAGATTGGTATGTGTTGTGCTTTCGTTTGCCCTTCATGAGTGGTTCTGGTCCCACTTGTGGAATACCATGTGTCCATTGGTGTTTATAGTTTCTGTTTTAGTCATATTTCCTACGTTTTACTTCAAGCTTCCTGACCGTAATATTTTCGTTATTTTAAATACGTATTTTATTAGTTTGTCTATATCTGTTACCATACTTTATACCGCCGAATATTACGTTTCAGTTAACGTACCTTTCGACAATCGAACACGTCTGGAGCAGATGTTTTTACCCAGGTTTATAAATTACATAACGTGGGAATGATTTGGTTTTGTTTTTATGTTCAGTGTGTCGGTAAAATTTGAACTTGTCGACATACTAATTAAATTACAGAGAGTAATAAAAGAAATTGCTTAAATATATATGTTTTAGTTGTTTCTATATTTTTACTTCCCGAGCGTAAGCAAAGGAAGTATTGTAATCGAGTCCGTCGGCCGACTCTCTACTTTTACGTTTTCTCGATCTTTCATGACCCCTAGAAGACGAAGAAATAGGTCTCCCATTTCCGTCTGTCTGTCCGTCTGTCCGTCCGTCTGTCCGTCTGTCCGTCCGTCTGTCCGTCTGTCCGTCCGTCTGTCCGTCTGTCCGTCTGTCCGTCTGTTGTCACGGATTTTTATTAGACAGATAATCTCCGAAAGTACTCGACCGATTGTTGTGAAATTTTGTACTTATATTAAGAATATCATGTAGATGGTAAAACGCTAACCAAAATTTGTCGAATCATCCCCACCACTAAAGCGATGACGTCACTTCAAAATTGTACATAGTAAATGGGTTTTCAATTGTATAAAATAACATAGTCCTACACATGTAGTTTACAACTCTGAATCGACTTTTCGCCCGAAACGTCCAGATTTTTGGAAAAAAAATCAAAATTATAAAACAACATTTTGAAATTTATTTTTAATCTGCTAACCAGAATGCTTTGAAATGTTGCAGATGTTTTAAGGCTATAAAGAGCATCATAAATCTTTAGTCAAAAAATATTTGCTTATCCCCTCCAAAAACTTGATGACGTCAGCTCAAAAGTTTGTGGAATAAATCATATCTAAAATGTACAAAATATGATGAGTCTGTACTTGTGAACTATCACTCCATTAATATTTTTTGGATTTGCATATACAGGGTGACTCAAAAAAATTAATGAATGCGTAAATATATTTTATTGATTTAATCAGGAACTACAAAACCGAATGCTCTGAAATCTTGCAGATGTTTTAAGGTCATAAAGAGCATAATAAATGTTTAGTCAAAATATATTTGCTTATCCCCTCCAAAAACTTGATGACGTCAGCTCGAAAGTTTGCCGAATAAATCATATCTAAAATGTACAAAATATGATGGGCCTGTACTTGTCATTTATCACTCCATTCATATTTTTTGGATTTGCATATACAGAGTGACTCAAAAAAATTAATGAATGCGTAAATATATTTTATTGATTTAATCAGGAACTACAAAACCGAATGCTCTGAAATCTTGCAGATGTTTTAAGGTCATAAAGAGCATAATAAATGTTTAGTCAAAATATATTTGCTTATCCCCTCCAAAAACTTGATGACGTCAGCTCGAAAGTTTGCCGAATAAATCATATCTAAAATGTACAAAATATGATGAGCCTGTACTTGTCATTTATCACTCCATTCATATTTTTTGGATTTGCATATACAGAGTGACTCAAAAAAATTAATGAATGCGTAAATTTATTTTATTGATTTAATCAGGAACTACAAAACCGAATGCTTTGAAATCTTGCAGATGTTTTAAGGTTATAAAGAGCATAATAAATTTTTAGTCAAAATATATTTGGTTATCTTCTACAAAAAACTGATGACGTCAGCTCAAAAGTTTTCCGAATAAATCGTATCTAAAATGTACAAAATATGATGAGTCTGTACTTGTGATTTATCATTCCATTCATATTTTTGGATTTGCATATGCAGGGTGACTCAAAAAAATTAATGAAGGCGTGAATTTATTTTATCGATTTAATCAGGAATTACAAAACCGAATGCTTTGAAATCTTGGGAATATTTTAAAGTTATTATAAGCATGGTAAACTTTTGTTCAAAATGTATTTGTTCATCCCTCCTAAAAAAATTGATGACGTCACCCTTAAATTTTGCTGAATAAATCCTATCTAAAATGCAAAAAATATGATGAGTTTGTACTTGTGATTTATCATTCCATTCATATTTTTTAGATTTTCTTAAGAGGTGGTTCAAAAAAATTAATGAAGTCAATTTATTTTATTGATTAAATTAAAGGCAACACTTATTATTAGTATTACACCCCAACCAACCCAATTTGGTAGACACAAAATTTGTTAAAGGAAAAACTCGGTTGAAACATAAGGGTAGCACGCTTATTTACATCGACTTTAACATTACAGACCTGCATTTGTTTTATGCGTTCACTTGATTCCGCGAATGTGAAATAGACATGTTTATAATCAACCAATTGTGAATTTCACCGTCAAGAATTAAAATAAAACCCAATGTTTTATATAATAAGCGGAAGTCGAAGCAATAAAACCGACGGTCGTTTTGTTTACAGTTTCTGTGTTTGGTTCTCACGTATGCTGTTACGCCTGTCATCTTAAATTAACAATGTTTATACATACACGATTTTCAGTTGCCTCTGATACGTAGGTATACGTGAGTAAATTGTTTCGTTATTTTATTGATTATTACAAATCAATATTCAAACGACCCATTTCATTTTCCCGAAAATTTGAGAATATAATAATTTTATTCTTAGTATTACACTACATCTATCCCAACTGATATACAAAAATGTTGATGACGTCATCGCAATTTTTTTTTAAATTCCCACTACAAAAATGTAATGAGAAAAAAAATACAATAGGCATGCAGTCGTCAAGTTTCCGACAGCGAGGGAAGTACTGTCTAAACTCTTTAGACCAATTTTTTTATATATTTTTTACTTCCCGAGCGTAAGCAAAGGAAGCATTGTAATCGAGTCCGTCGGCCGACTCTCTACTTTTACGTTTTCTCGATCTTTCATGACCCCTAGAAGACGAAGAAATAGGTCTCCCATTTCCGTCTGTCTGTCCGTCTGTCCGTCTGTCCGTCCGTCTGTCCGTCCGTCTGTCCGTCTGTCCGTCTGCCGTCCCGGATTTTTATTAGACAGATAATCTCCGAAAGTACTCGACCGATTGTTGTAAAATTTTGTACTTATATTAAGAATATCATGTAGATGGTAAAACGCTAACCAAAATTTGTCTAATCATCCCCACCACTAATGCGATGACGTCACTTCAAAATTGTACATAGTAAATGGGTTTTCAATTGTATAAAATAACATAGTCCTACACATGTAGTTTACAACTCTGAATCGACTTTTCACCCGAAACGTCCAGATTTTTGGAAAAAAAATCAAAATTATAAAACAACATTTTGAAATTTAATTTTTAATCTGCTAACTAGAATGCTTTGAAATGTTGCAGATGTTTTAAGGCTATAAAGAACATCATAAATCTTTAGTCAAAAAATATTTGCTTATCCCCGCCAAAAACTTGATGACGTCAGCTCAACAGTTTGTGGAATAAATCATATCTAAAATGTACAAAATATGATGAGTCTGTACTTGTGATCTATCACTCCATTCATATTTTTTGGATTTGCATATACAAGGTGATTCAAAAAAATTAATGAAAGCGTAAATTTATTTTACTGATTTACTCAGAAACTACAAAACCGAATGCTTTGAAATCTTGCAGATGTTTTAAGGTTTAAAAGAGCATAATAAATGTTTAGTCAAAATATATTTGCTTATCCCCTCCAAAACACTAACATTGCTGATTTAGTGATGACGCTTATCAAAGAAACGACTCCTATTAAAGGTAGAAGTTGCCGAGGAAAAAAAGGAAAATGAAGGAAAAATTTGTTAACAACTTGTCTTCACATTTGTCCTTATAAATAATAAATTAAATGTAATACATTTTTGTTTCCTTAAGAATACAAAGTTAACAAAGTTAGTTGAGTTACAAAAGTCTCTTTTGCTCCACGTTGGCCACCAACGAGCGATTTTCAAGATTTTTGTGAAACTTTGCTGGTTTTGAATTTGAATTTTCTGTCCTCGATAGTTGATGCTCAGCAAGAACCACGGGAAGGTCTGGAGCAGATCTCGCTAGGAAAGGAGAGGGCTAGGATTTGTTAATGAGGGATAGAACGTTATACAGTACAATACAAAAGAAATACAATACAGGTACCTACAATCTAACTACAATACAGAATACACTACAGATACAGACACAATTTAGATACAAAACAAATGCAAAGTTAGTACCCAATTCATCACCGGAAGAAATTGCACCAAAAATTGAGAATGTTGCAAAATGAAAACCCAAGCAAGCACACCGATGGAACTCGGAACGAAATCTATTGGTCGCAGTGCTCGTTCGCCCAAGGCAGGAATGCAGCCGCATAAATCCAAGGCCGACTGACCTCATCCTTATAGGATGATGCGACCCAGCGTCTAAGGGCCAACAGAACCCCCCCAGACCAAGAGCTCCTGACGACATGGAGAATTCAGACCTGGAACCAAAGGATGCGCTGTTGCAAAATGAAAACCCAAGCAAGCACACCGATGGAACTCGAAACGAAATCTATAGGTCGCAGCGCTCACACGCCCAAGGGAGAACGCAGCCGCATAGATACAGGGCCGACTGACCTCATCCCTTTGGGATGATGAACCTCATCCTTTTAGGATGATGACCCAGCGTCTAAGGGCCCAGAGAACCCCCCCAGGCCAAAGCGTCTGACGACATGGAGAATTCAGTCTCGGAACCAAAGAATGCACTGTTGCAAAATTAAAACCCAAGCAAATGCACCGTGAAAACAAAGCATTTGCACCACTGGAGCTAAATTGGCAAGACCCAAGTTAAGTTAGTAACACATACAATATACAGTACAAAATGGTTCAATTACAAAAGTTACAATATACAAATTTCTCCACGTTTGCCACCAAAGAGCGATGACTGTGCTCGCTCGTTGTTGTTGCCCAGCAAGAACCAAACAATACGAGGAGGTCTGGAGTGCGTCTTGCCATGAGAAAAACAATAAATTAGAAATTCGCGAACACGGGCTGCTTTTAAGCGAAAACGGAGCTCCGAATGCTCAGATGTTGCTGTCACCAGACCGAAATCAAAACTAACCGAAAACCGCAATATTTGTTCAGGTGGCTCTCGTGACAGTGATGTCATCAAACATCACGATGAGATTGCAAACATTATTTTTCATATTTTGACTGGAACATTGCACGTTTTTAATATGTTCACGTTTGTAGGAAAACGGCTTTAATTATATTAATTAATACTTATCATATTTAAACAGTATATATAAATTAAAACTACAACCGTATTTACTCCGTTTTTGGGAATTTTTTGGAAAAATGCACACTTTGTTTCGTGTTCACAGAGCTAATGCAGAACATTTTCATTAATATTTATTATCAATGAATTAGAAATTCGCGAAAACGTGGTAGTTTTACGCCAGAACGGGGCTCCGAATGCTCCGACGTTGCTGCCACCAGATCGAAATCAAAACTGAACACAACGGACCGAAGACCGTGCCTTTGCTCAAGTGGTCACGTGACAGTGACGTCATGGTGTGTCACCATGAGATTACTAAAATTATTTTTCATACTTTGCCCGGAAAATTGCAATTCAACAATGTTTAAACAAACTGAATTGTTTAAATATTATTTAATTGTGTCATGATAGTTTCTTAGCAGTGTTTGCACGAGTTGATTTCATTAATAATTGTAAATCTGTCATTTATCACCATGTGTTATTATACACAACGAATAATTTTAAAAATAAATAAATAAATAAATTCGCCACTTAGTTGCGAAATTGTTTCCTTACTTTCCTTATTCGGAACAGACGTCTTCAGGTGGTGAACGTTCAACTCAGACTGCCCAAAAGTGGCCGCCGACCTGTATATATACCGGTTGGCTGACGCAACAAGACGTTCGCGAATGTTCGGGAAGCTATTCCTTTGTCTGAATACGTCGTGACGTCACGATTCGCGACGTCACAATATGAATCTTTAATTTATCAATGTATTATTAGCAACTGAAATGTTTATATAAATCTTTTTAAACATTGTTTGTTTATATTTGTTAATTTACAATGTACAGGCGAAAAAAATTGTTAAATACTGGTTGTCTGACACAACAACACGTTCGGGAATGTTCGAGAAGCTATTCCTTTGTTTGAATATGTCGTGACGTCACGATTCCCGACGTCACAATTTAAATCTTTAATTTATCAATGTATTATTGGCAACTGAAATGTTTATATAAATCTTTTTAAACATTGTTTGTTTATATTTGTTAATTTACAATGTACAGGCTAAAAAATTGGTTGAATACCGATTGGCTGACGCAACAACACGTTCGCGAATGTTCGAGAAGCTATTCCTTTGTTTGAATACGTCGTGACGTCACGATTCGCCACGTCACAATATAAATTTTTGATTTATCAATGTATTATTAGCAACTAAAATGTTTATATAAATCTTTTTAGACATTGTTTGTTTATATTTGTTAATTTACAATGTACAGGCTAAAAAATTGGTTAAATACCGGTTGGCTGACGCAACAAGACGTTCGCGAATGTTCGGGAAGCTATTCCTTTGTCTGAATACGTCGTGACGTCACGATTCGCGACGTCACAATATGAATCTTTAATTTATCAATATATTAATAACAACTAAAATGTTTATATAAATCTTTTTAGACATTGTTTGTTTATATTTGTTAATTTACAATGTACAGGCTAAAAAAATTGTTAAATACTGGTTGGCTGACGCAACAACACGTTCGGGAATGTTCGAGAAGCTATTCCTTTGTTTGAATATGTCGTGACGTCACGATTCCCGACGTCACAATTTAAATCTTTAATTTATCAATGTATTATTGGCAACTAAAATGTTTACATAAATCTTTTTAGACATTGTTTGTTTATATTTGTTAATTTACAATGTACAGGCTAAAAAATTGGTTAAATACCGGTTGGCTGACGCAACAAGACGTTCGCGAATGTTCGGGAAGCTATTCCTTTGTCTGAATACGTCGTGACGTCACGATTCGCGACGTCACAATATGAATCTTTAATTTATCAATATATTAATAACAACTAAAATGTTTATATAAATCTTTTTAGACATTGTTTGTTTATATTTGTTAATTTACAATGTACAGGCTAAAAAAATTGTTAAATACTGGTTGGCTGACGCAACAACACGTTCGGGAATGTTCGAGAAGCTATTCCTTTGTTTGAATATGTCGTGACGTCACGATTCCCGACGTCACAATTTAAATCTTTAATTTATCAATGTATTATTGGCAACTAAAATGTTTACATAAATCTTTTTAGACATTGTTTGTTTATATTTGTTAATTTACAATGTACAGGCTAAAAAAATTGGTTAAATACCGGTTGGCTGACGCAACAAGACGTTCGCGAATGTTCGGGAAGCTATTCCTTTGTCTGAATACGTCGTGACGTCACGATTCGCGACGTCACAATATGAATCTTTAATTTATCAATATATTAATAACAACTAAAATGTTTATATAAATCTTTTTAGACATTGTTTGTTTATATTTGTTAATTTACAATGTACAGGCTAAAAAAATTGTTAAATACTGGTTGGCTGACGCAACAACACGTTCGGGAATGTTCGAGAAGCTATTCCTTTGTTTGAATATGTCGTGACGTCACGATTCCCGACGTCACAATTTAAATCTTTAATTTATCAATGTATTATTGGCAACTAAAATGTTTACATAAATCTTTTTAGACATTGTTTGTTTATATTTGTTAATTTACAATGTACAGGCTAAAAAATTGGTTAAATACCGGTTGGCTGACGCAACAAGACGTTCGCGAATGTTCGGGAAGCTATTCCTTTGTCTGAATACGTCGTGACGTCACGATTCGCGACGTCACAATATGAATCTTTAATTTATCAATATATTAATAACAACTAAAATGTTTATATAAATCTTTTTAGACATTGTTTGTTTATATTTGTTAATTTACAATGTACAGGCTAAAAAAATTGTTAAATACTGGTTGGCTGACGCAACAACACGTTCGGGAATGTTCGAGAAGCTATTCCTTTGTTTGAATATGTCGTGACGTCACGATTCCCGACGTCACAATTTAAATCTTTAATTTATCAATGTATTATTGGCAACTAAAATGTTTACATAAATCTTTTTAGACATTGTTTGTTTATATTAGTTAATTTACAATGTACAGGCTAAAAAAATTGTTAAATACTGGTTGGCTGACGCAACAACACGTTCGGGAATGTTCGGGAAGCTATTCCTTTGTTTGAATATGTCGTGACGTCACGATTCGCGACGTCACAATTTAAATCTTTAATTTATCAATGTATTATTGGCAACTAAAATATTCATAGAAATCTTTTTCTAGACATTGTTTATATTTGTCAATTTACAATGTATAGGCTAAAAAATTGGTCGAAGGCTATTTCGACAGAACTTCCCTCGCTTCTGAAATACAGCCCAACAAATACTGCTTTTCTGAAAAATTATACCCATAAAATTTGATTTTAAAGAAGCCTAATTTTGACAAATTACGCTAATAAAATAGATTCTAATAAAATAGAGGGTGGGTGGGCGGGGTTACTGTCTGTAAATAAAAGATTGTAGAAAAAAGTTAAACTTAACCCCGCCCACCGTGTTCTTTCATTTTTACTTCCCGAGCGTAAGCAAAGGAAGTATTGTAATCGAGTCCGTCGGCCGACTCTCTACTTTTACGTTTTCTCGATCTTTCATGACCCCTAGAAAACGTAGAAATAGGTCTCCTATTTCCGTCTGTCTGTCCGTCTGTCCGTCCGTCTGTCCGTCCGTCTGTCCGTCCGTCTGTCCGTCCGTCTGTCCGTCCGTCTGTCCGTCCGTCTGTCCGTCCGTCTGTCCGTCCGTCTGTCCGTCCGTCTGTCCGTCCGTCCGTCTGTCCGTCTGTCCGTCTGTCCGTCTGCCGTCCCGGATTTTTATTAGACAGATAATCTCCGAAAGTACTCGACCGATTGTTGTGAAATTTTGCACTTATATTAAGAATATCATGTAGATGTTAAAACGCTAACCAAAATTTGTCTAATCATCCCCACCACTAATGCGATGACGTCACTTCAAAATTGTACATAGTAAATGGGTTTTTAATTGTATAAAATAACATAGTCCTACACATGTAGTTTACAACTCTGAATCGACTTTTCACCCGAAACGTCCAGATTTTTAGAAAAAAAATCAAAATTATAAAACAACATTTTGAAATTTAATTTTTAATCTGGTAACCAGAATGCTTTGAAATGTTGCAGATGTTTTAAGGCTATAAAGAGCATCATAAATCTTTAGTCAAAAAATATTTGCTTATCCCCTCCAAAAACTTGATGACGTCAGCTCAAAAGTTTGTGGAATAAATCATATCTAAAATGTACAAAATATGATGAGTCTGTACTTGTGATCTATCACTCCATTCATATTTTTTGGATTTGCATATACAGGGTGACTCAAAAAAATTAATGAATGCGTAAATATATTTTATTGATTTAATCAGGAACTACAAAACCGAATGCTCTGAAATCTTGCAGATGTTTTAAGGTCATAAAGAGCATAATAAATGTTTAGTCAAAATATATTTGCTTATCCCCTCCAAAAACTTGATGACGTCAGCTCGAAAGTTTGCCGAATAAATCATATCTAAAATGTACAAAATATGATGGGCCTGTACTTGTCATTTATCACTCCATTCATATTTTTTGGATTTGCATATACAGAGTGACTCAAAAAAATTAATGAATGCGTAAATATATTTTATTGATTTAATCAGGAACTACAAAACGGAATGCTCTGACATCTTGCACATGTTTTAAGGTTATAAAGAGCATAATAAATGTTTAGTCAAAATATATTTGCTTATCCCCTCCAAAAACTTGATGACGTCAGCTCGAAAATTTGCCGAATAAATCATATCTAAAATGTACAAAATATGATCAGTCTGTACTTGTGATCTATCACTCCATTCATATTTTTTGGATTTGCATATACAGGCTGATTCAAGAAAATAAATTAAAGCGTAAATTTATTTTACTGATTTACTCAGGAACTACAAAACCGAATGCTTCGAAATCTTGAAGATATTTTAAAATTATCATAAGCATGGTAAATTTTTTGATCAAAACGTATTTGGTCGTCCCCCCTAAAAAATTTATGACGTCACCACAAAATTTTGCTGAATAAATCCTATCTAAAATGTACAAAATATGGTGAGTCTCTTCTTGTGATTTATCATTCGATTCAAATTTTTTCGATTTGCATATACAGGGTGACTCAAAAAAATTAATGAATGCGTAAATATATTTTATTGATTTAATCAGGAACTACAAAACCGAATGCTTTGAAATCTTGCAGATGTTTTAAGGTTATAAAGAGCATAATAAATTTTTAGTCAAAATATATTTGGTTATCTTCTACAAAAAACTGATGACGTCAGCTCAAAAGTTTGCCGAATAAATCGTATCTAAAATGTACAAAATATGATGAGTTTGTACTTGTGATTTATCATTCCATTCATATTTTTGGATTTGCATATGCAGGGTGACTCAAAAAAATTAATGAAAGCGTGAATTTATTTTATCGATTTAATCAGGAATTACAAAACCGAATGCTTTGAAATCTTGGGAATATTTTAAAGTTATTATAAGCATGGTAAACTTTTGTTCAAAATGTATTTGTTCATCCCTCCTAAAAAAATTGATGACGTCACCCTTAAATTTTGCTGAATAAATCCTATCTAAAATGCAAAAAATATGATGAGTTTGTACTTGTGATTTATCATTCCATTCATATTTTTTAGATTTTCTTAAGAGGTGGTTCAAAAAAATTAATGAAGTCAATTTATTTTATTGATTAAATTAAAGGAAACACTTATTATTAGTATTACACCCCAACCAACCCAATTTGGTAGACACAAAATTTGTTAAAGGAAAAACTCGGTTGAAACATAAGGGTAGCACGCTTATTTACATCGACTTTAACATTACAGACCTGCATTTGTTTTATGCGCTCACTTGGTTCCGCGAATGTGAAATAGACATGTTTATAATCAACCAATTGTGAATTTCACCGTCAAGAATTAAAATAAAACCCAATGTTTTATATAATAAGCGGAAGTCGAAGCAATAAAACCGATGGTCGTTTTGTTTACAGTTTCTCTGTTTGACTCTCACGTATGCTGTTACGCCTGTCATCTTAAATTAAGAATGTTTATACATACACGATTTTCAGTTGCCTCTGATACGTATACGTGAGTAAATTGTTTCGTTATTTTATTGATTATTACAAATCAATATTCAAAACGACCCAATTCATTTTCCCGAAAATTTGAGAATATAATAATTTTATTCTTAGTATTACACTACATCTATCCCAACTGATATACGTGTCGTTGCAAAAATGTTGATGACGTCATCGCAATTTTTTTTTAAATTCCCACTACAAAAATGTAATGAGAAAAAAACACAATAGGCATGCAGTCGTCCAGTTTCCGACAGTGAGGGAAGTACTGTCTAAACTCTTTAGACCAATTTTTTTACGTTGTGTCCTTTACAAAGGTCTAGACAGATTTTGTAGATTTTCGAGACGATCAGAACTAAGGAAGGGGCAGTGTTATGACAGAAACCCATACGCCGCCCCCGTACGACGCCAATGGGTTCTAGTATGTACGGCCATGATGACTCATCGGCCGGGCGGCGTTCGCTGACGAAAAGCATGGAAGCGGAAGATGCAATGGGCACCCAGAAAAACCTCGAAACGGCGTTCTCAATCCGTCGAGAGGAACGTCGAATCAATGTGGAGAATCCAATCAAGGTGCGCTGGAATCATTTTGTACATAATCGCTGTGTGAATTTGAGTTTCTAAGAAATAAATGATTGAATTTTACCCACGCCGATTTTAAACACCCGTTCAACATAATCAAGGGGGATCTAACGTCCATGAAGAAAACTTCTCCCGGTCATATTGTTTTAAGTTTCTCAAATAGCTAGTGCATATTGAGCAGCCAAGCACTAGGAGAATATCAGATATACATAATTCTGCAATGCATAGCGTCACCTCTATTGTCCAAATATGCAACGTCGCACTCACGAGTTTTAACATTCATAAGCTATGTATTCAATTCACATATTCTCGGTTCATAGACGAATTAACATGGATTCTACAGACAGTAAACCAGATAAAAAATTACAAGCGTAAGTTTGCAATAAATAAATAACATTTTTTATTATATGCATTTTTAGGACACTAGGTTACAAATTCGTGGTTAGAAATTCTTATTTCACCGACGTTTTTGAAAAAAGAGAGGCACGTGTTATCTACAACTTATTCGCACTATTCGCCATTTCTGCTTTTGTTAGAAAAGGTTACACCGAATATGTGACCGAAGGAAGGTAGTCAACAATTAATTAACTTTTCCAAAAATAAAACCCAATTTTAGGGTACGCTTTGGGTTTGATTTTCTGACATTCATGTTTGTTGACTTTGACAAGACGCTTTTAGTTTGGTCAAGTTGTCTAGGGGCCTCCTGTGCGTGCTTCTTCTGTTTTAGAATCTGGGCTTCCTTCAGGAATTTCAACGAAAGTAAGTTAGCTCTTTGTTCGAAACAAATACGTTTTAGTGTTTTAGGTTTTAAAAAATTTTGGGACTTGGGTTGGACTACGCTACTGCTCTTTTATTATTTCTACAGTTTCAAACTAACTGGTGAAGCTATCCGATTTTACAAACTTCCCCTCGTAGCTCGCATGTTTTGTGCGCTGGAATCTGTAAGTGAATATTCAGGTGGTCAAAATTTTGGGTGACGTTGAGTTTTAGGTACGAGTGGTGATGAAATCGCACTCTTTTGTGAGAAATACGCTTCCAGGTGTAATTCATTCGGGCGACTGGCTACACCTTCCAAGCTTTTCCAGCCACGCACGATTCCTCTTCTTACCTACCCTTATTTACAAAGAAAACTACCCTCTAAGAAAGGAAATCAACTGGAAGTTTTTTTTCAAAACTTTAGTCGAACTTGTAGTCGCAATATTTATAATTAATTTTCGTCTTGAGAAAGGATGGAGATTCATACACGAAATAGGTTTGCGGAAATTCACAGTGACCGAAATTGTGCATGACGCCCTAGAAAACTCAATCGAAGACGTCTTTTCGGTTATATTCGTGCACTACATTTTGCTTCATTGTATTCAAAATTTGTTTGGGGAGCTGTTACGCTTTGGAGACAGGTTGTTCTACACAAACTGGTGGGATTTAGTTGATTTAACAACTAGTTTAGTAAAGTGGAATTTCCTTGTTGCGGTTTGGATATACTATTATGTTTATGTAGACTTTAAGAACTATGTCTGTGATAATGTGTTTTTAACAAGACTGGTATCTTTTGTGCTTTCGTTTGTTGTTCATGAGTGGTGCGCGTACCACTTGGGCAATACCATCTGTACATTGGTGTTTATATTTTTTCTTTTTATCGTATTTCCTACATTTTACTTCGAGCTACCTGACCGCAATATTGTCGTTATTTTAAATGCGTGTTTATTTACTTTGTTTCTAAATGTTGTCAGACTTTATGCTGCCGAATATTACATTTCAATTAACGTACCTATCGACAATCGATCACGTCTGGAGCAGATGTTTTTGCCCAGGTTTATAAATTACATAACGTGGGAATGATTGGTTTTGTTTTTATGTTCAGTGTGTTGCTCTATGTATCATTTTATAGCTTTGTATCAAATGTGAGTACCACTTTTTCGGTAAAATATAAAATTTGCAAAATAGAACTATCTATATTTACAACATCCGGCTTAGAGGCTGTTAAGTGAACAATTCCAGTAATACGCCTAATTGGGTGTGCCCATAAATGAAGTTTTGGAAAAACCCGTTGACATTACTAGAAAACGTTGTTATTTCTTATTTCCCCATTTTCATTCTTTTCCATCTGTGACAATTTTTGGTACGTAATTTTGACTTGTCTTGATTTCCTCTTTTCCTGTGTAGCCACTTGTCGCATTATTTGTTGTAATTCTAATTCCTTCATTGTTAATTCGTTATTTTTATATACTTTTTCTTCCATTGTCTTTAGTTTATTTTATTTACTATAATCTCGCATGTATTCTGCATACACGTTTTACCCTCTGGGAGTTACACTTTTATTCCAATTTCTTATGTTTATTCAGAGTTCTTATTAAATTATGCACTTTTTCTTTTTATCTGTTATCCTTTTTAGATAAATCGATGGATATCCAATGGCACTCCCAACTGTCTTTTTTAAAAATGTGAAACCTTCTAGAAAGTCCCAATTGCCTTTTTTAAAAATTGTAAAACCTTCTCGGGCTCCCACCTGTCTTTTTTAAAAAAGTAAAACCTTCTCGGGGACCCCAAATGTACTATGTATGTAAAAATGTAAAACGTTCTCGGAGGTCCCAGTTGTCTTTTTTAAAAATGTGAAACCTTCTCGGGACTCCCACCTGTCTTTTGTATAAATGTAAAACCTTCTAGGGGACCCCAAATGTACTATGTATTTAAAAATTTAAAACCTTCTCGGAGGCCCCAAATGTATTATTTAAAAATGCAAAACCTTCTCGGGGGTCCCAATTGTTTTTTTTTAAGTTGTAAAACCTTCTCGGGGCTCCCACTTGTCTTTTTTATAAATGTAACACCGTCTCGGAGGTCCCAACTGTCTTTTTTAAAAATGTGAAACCTTTTCGGGCGCCACAAATGTATTGTTTTAAACCTTCTCGAGGCTCCCAATTTACTCTTTTAAAAATGTAAAACCTTCTCGGGGGGCCCAAATGTATTATTATTATTAAAAATGTAAAACCTTTTTGAGGATCCCAATTGTCTTTTTTAAAAATTGTAAAACCTTCTCGGTGCTCCCACCTGACTTTTTATAAATGTAAAACCTTCTCGGGGGTCCCAAATGTATCCAAAAGTCAATTTCAACCATAATTACAGCACAAGACGTCAAGATATTTTATTTAAAAATATACGACTAACAAAATCTAGAGATGGCACTAATTTTGTTGCATAAACTTTTAAATGCTTTACCAAAAAAAATACTTAGAAATAATATACATCCAATTTTCTTGAAATATTTAAAGCATATCTAATCGAGAGACTTTTATTCATAGATGAGTTTCTAAACTAAATTTGGTGACTTAGTAGTGGCATTTACAATTCAGCTTAACATATATTGCATATTAGATTATATTATATTGTATTAATTAGGAAATTGTATTTTAGAGTTAGATGTTAATTATTATCAATCCATGATGTTTCTTTCTGTGACGTGTGTAAACTTATGTTTTTAGCACAAATAAAATTCTATTCTTTCTATTCTATTCTTTCTATACAACGTTTTCCCCTCTTTGACTTACACTTTATTCCAATTTTTATGTTTGTTCAGAGTTCTATTAGTTATGTACATTTTTTTTTATCTGTTATACTTTTTAGATGAATCCATGGATATGCAACGCCACTCCCAACTGCCTTTTTTTTAATGTAAAACCTTCTCGGGGGCGCTAAATGTCTTTTCTAAGAATTTGAAAACGTCTGGGGCTCCCAATTGTCTTTTTTAAAAATGTGAAACCATGTCGGGGTCCCAAATGTATCGTTTAAAAATGTGAAATCTTCTCGGGAGACCCAACTGACTTTTTTAAAAATGTAAAACCTTCTCGGCGGCCTCAAATCTACTTTTTAAGAATGTCAAACTTTCTAGGGGATCCCAACTGTCTTTTTTAAAATGTGCAACTTTGGGCAGAATGTATGTTTTAAACCTTCTTGGGGCCCAATTACTTTTTTAAAAATGTAAAACCTTCTCGGGGACCCAAATGTATTATGTATTTAAAAATGTAAAACCACCTCGGAGGTCTCAATTATTTTTTTTTTTTAATTGTAAAACCTTCTCGGGGCTCCATCTGTCTTTTTTAAAGATGTAAAACCATCTCGTGGGCGCTAAATGTCTTTTCTAAGAATGTGAAACCATCTCGGGGTCCCAAATGTATCGTTTAAAAATGTGAAATCTTCTCGGGAGACCCAACTGACTTTTTTAAAAATGTAAAACCTTCTCGGCGGCCTCAAATCTACTTTTTAAGAATGTGAAACTTTCTAGGGGATCCCAACTATCATTTTAAAAAATCTAAAACCTTCTCGGGGACCCCAAATATATTATGTATTTAAAAATGTAAAACCTTCTCGGGGGTCCCAATTGTCTTTTTTAAAAATTGTAAAACCTTCTCGGGGCTCCCACCTGTCTTTTTTAAAATGTAAAACCGTCTCGGAGGTCACAACTGTCTTTTTTAAAAATGTGCAACCTTCTCGGGGCCACAAATGTATTGTTTTAAACCTTCTTGGGGCTCCCAATTTACTTTTTTAAAAATGCAAAACCTTCTCGGAGGCCTCAAATATACTTTTTAAGAATGTGAAACTTTCTAGGGGAATCCAACTCTTTTTTAAAAATGTAAAACCTTCTCGGGAGCCCCAAATATATTATCCAAAAATGTAAAACCTTCTCGGGGTCCCAATTGTCTTTTTAAAAATGTAAAACTTTCTCGGGGGTCCTAACTGTCTTTTTTAAAAATGTAAAACCTTCTCGGGGCCCCCAAATGTATTTTGTATTTAAAAATTGTAAAACCTTCTCGGGCTTCCAACTGTCTTTTTTAAAAATGTAAAACCTTCTCGGGGACCCCATGTGTATTATGTATTT
This sequence comes from Zophobas atratus, assembly GCA_022388445.1. NCBI lineage: Eukaryota > Metazoa > Arthropoda > Insecta > Coleoptera > Tenebrionidae > Zophobas > Zophobas atratus. The sequence goes on from CM039450.1 coordinate 8,029,408, forward strand.
AAAAATGTAAAACCCTCTCGGAGGTCTCAATTATTTTTTTTTTTTTAATTGTAAAACCTTCTCGGGGCTCCCACCTGTCTTTTTTAAAGATGTAAAACCATCTCGTGGGCGCTAAATGTCTTTTCTAAGAATGTGAAACCATCTCGGGGTCCCAAATGTATCGTTTAAAAATGTGAAATCTTCTCGGGAGACCAACTGACTTTTTTAAAATGTAAAACCTTCTCGGCGGCCTCAAATCTACTTTTTAAGAATGTGACACTTTCTAGGGATCCCAACTATCATTTTAAAAAATCTAAAACCTTCTCGGGGACCCAAATATATATGTATTTAAAAATGTAAAACCTTCTCGGGGGTCCCAATTGTCTTTTTTAAAAATTGTAAAACCTTCTCGGGGCTCCCACCTGTCTTTTTTAAAAATGTAAAACCGTCTCGGAGGTCACAACTGTCTTTTTTAAAAATGTGCAACCTTCTCGGGGGTCCACAAATGTATTGTTTTAAACCTTCTTGGGGCTCCCAATTTACTTTTTTAAAAATGCAAAACCTTCTCGGAGGCCTCAAATATACTTTTTAAGAATGTGAAACTTTCTAGGGGAATCCAACTCTTTTTTAAAATGTAAAACCTTCTCGGGAGCCCCAAATATATTATCCAAAATGTAAAACCTTCTCGGGGGTCCCAATTGTCTTTTTAAAAATGTAAAACCTTCTCGGGGTCCTAACTGTCTTTTTTAAAAATGTAAAACCTTCTCGGGGCCCCCAAATGTATTTTGTATTTAAAAATTGTAAAACCTTCTCGGGGCTTCCAACTGTCTTTTTTAAAAATGTAAAACCTTCTCGGGGACCCATGTGTATTATGTATTTAAAAATGTAAAACCTTCTCGGAGGTCTCAATTATTTTTTTTTTAAATTGTAAAACCTTCTCGGGGCTCCCACCTGTCTTTTTTAAAAGTGTAAAACCTTCTCAGAGGTCCCAACTGTCTTTTTTAAGAATGTGAAACCATCTCGGAGGCCACAAATGTATTGTTTTAGACCTTCTCGGGCCTCCCAATTTACTTTCAAAAAATTTAAAACCTTCTCATTGACCCCAAATCTATTATTTAAAAATATAAAACCTTCACGGGGGCCCAATTGTCTTTTTTAGAAATTGTAAAACCCTCTCGGGGCTCCCACCCGTCTTTTCTAAAAATGTAAAACCTTCTCGGATGTCCCAATTGTATTTTTTAAAATTGTGAAACCTTCTGGGAGGTCCCAAATGTATTTTTTAAGAATATGAAACCTTCTCCGGAGCCCCAACTGTCTATTTTTAAGAATGTAAAACCTTCTCGGGGCCCTAAATGTATTATTTAAAAATGTAAAACCATTTCGGGGGTCCCAATTGTCTTTTTTAAAAATTGTAAAACCTTCTCGGGCCTCCCACCTGTCTTTTTCAAAAATGTAAAACCTTCTCGGATGTCCCAACTTTTTTTTTTTTAATGTGAAACCTTCTCCGGGGCCACAAATGTATTGTTTAAAAATGTGAAAACTTTCGCGGGGGTCCCAACAGTCTTTTTTAAAAATGTAAAAACTTCATGGGGATCCCCAAATGTATTATGTATTTAAAAATGTAAAACCTTCTCGGAGGGCCCAATTGTCTTTTTTAAAAATTGTAAAACCTTCTCGGAGCTCCCACCTGTCTTTTTTGAAAATGTAAAACCTTCTCGGAGGTCCACACTGTCTTTTTAAAAAACAGTTGGAGCCTTTAAACCTCTCGGAGGCCCCAAATGTATTATTTAAGAATGTAAAACCTTCTCGGGGGTCCCAATTGTTTTTTTTTTAAATGTAAAACCTTCTCGGTGGTCCCAACTGTCTTTTTTTAAAAATGTAAAACTTTCTCGGGAGCCCCAAATGTATTGTTTAAAAATGTAAAACCTTCTCGGGGGTCCCAATTGTCTTTTTTAGAAATTGTAAAACCTTCTCGGGCTCCCACCTACCTTTTCTAAAAATGTAAAACCGTCTCGGATGTCCCAACTGTCTTTTTTAAAAATGTGAAACCTTCTCCGGGGCCCCAAATATATTGTTTAAAAATGTGAAACCTTCTCGGGGGTCCCAATTGTATTTTTTAAAATTGTGAAACCTTCTCGGGGGCCACAAATGTATTGTTAAAAAATGTGAAACCTTCGCAGCGGTGCCACGTGCCTCTTTTAAAAATGTAAAACCTTCTCGAAGACCCCAAATGTATTTTTAAGAATATGAAACCTTTTCGGGAGCCCCAACTGTCTATTTTTAAGAATGTGAAACCTTTTCGGGGGTCCCAATTGTCTTTTTCAAAATTGTAAAACTTTCTCGGGGCTCCCAATTGTCTGTTTTAAAAATGTGAAACCTTCTCGGGGGTCCCAATTGTCTTTTTTAAAAATGTGAAACATTCTCGGGGGTTCCAATTGTCTTTTTTAAAAATGTAAAACCTTCTCGGGGGCCCCAAAAGTATTGTTTAAAACTGTGAAACCTTCTCGGGGGTCCCCACTGTCTTTTTTAAAAGTGTAAAACCTTCACGGGGACCCCAAATATATTATGTAATTAATAATGGAAAACCTTCTCGAAGGTCCCAATTGTCTTTTTTAAAAATTGTAAAACCTTCTAGGGGAATCCGACTGTCTTTTTTAAATTTAAAACCTTCTCGCGGGTCCCAAATGTATTATGTATTTAAAAATGTAAAACCTTCTCGGAGGTCCCAATTGTCTTTTTTAAAAATTGTAAAACCTTATCGATTCTACCACCTGTTTTTTTTTTAATTTTAAACCTTCTCGGAGGTCCCAACTGTCTTTAAAAAAAAACAGTTGGGACCACAAATGTATTGTTTTAAACCTTCTCGTGGGCCCAAACGTATTAAAAATGTAAAACCTTCTCGGGGACCTCAAATGTACTTTTTAAGAATGTGAAACTTCTAGGGGAATCCAAATGTCTTTTTTAAAAATGTAAAACATTCTCGGGGGCCCCAAATATATTGTTTAAAAATGTGAAATCTTCTCGGAGGTTTCAATTGTCTTTTTTAAAAATGTAAAACCTTCTCGGGAGCCTCAAATGTACTTTCCAAGAATGTAACACTTTCTAGGGAATCCAAATGTCTTTTTAAAAATGTAAAACCTTCTCGGGGGCCCCAAATTTATTATTTAAAAATGTAAAACCTTCTCGGGGGTCCCAATTGTCTTTTTTAGAAATTGTAAAACCTTCTCGGGGCTCCCACCTATCTTTTCTAAATATGTAAAACCTTCTCGGATGTCCCAACTGTCTGTTTTAAAAATGTGAAACCTTCTCCGGGGCCCCAAATGTACTGTTTAAATATGTAAAACTTTCTTGGGGGTCAAAATTGTCTTTTTTCAAAATTGTAAAACTTTCTCGGGGCTCCCAAATGTATTATTTAAAAATGTAAAACCTTCTCCGGGGTCCCAATTGTCTTTTTTAAAAATGTAAAACCTTCTCGCGGGCCCCAAATATATTATGTATTTAATAATGGAAAACCTTCTCGGAGGTCCCAATTGTCTTTTTTAAAAATTGTAAAACCTCGGGGCTCCCACCTGTTTTTTTTTTTTAAATGTAAAACCTTCTCGAAGACCTCAATGTATTATGTATTTCAAAATGTAAAAGTACGAATTTTATTTCAATTTGTCGTCATCAATCCAAGTCGGAACTGCGTCGAATTGACCTAAATGAACCTCAGCCTAATATTTCATGGAGATATATACAATATACATAATTCTGTATTGTGTAACGTCACATCTATTGTCCAAATATGTTTGGTTGCGCTCAACCTTAAGATTTATAAATTCGGTTGTATATTAAGTTTGGTACAAATATCTCATATTTTTTGTTTCATAGACGAATTGACATGGATTCGAGGAAGAATAAACCAGACAGAAAATTACAAGCGTAAGTTTGGCTATAAAGTAGTACAAATTTTGCAACATGGATTTTTAGGGTGCTAAGTCGCAAATTCGTGGTTAGAAATTCGTACTTCACCGACTTGTTTGAAAAAAAAGAGACACGTGTTATCTACAATTTGTTCGCAGTATTCGCCATTTCTGCATTTGTTAAAAAAGGGTACACCGAATATGTAACCGAGGGAAGGTAGCGAACACCGAATTAATTAACAGTTCCAAAAATAACAACCAATTTTAGAGTACGTTTTGGAATTGATTTTCTGGCACTCATGTTTGTTGACTTTGACAAGACGCTTTTAATTTGGTCAAGCTGTCTGGGGGCGTCCTGTGCCTGCTTTTTTTGTTTTAAAATCTGGGCATCCTTCAGAAATTTCAACAAAAGTAATTTAGCTCTTTGTTCGAAACAAATAAGTTGTTGAATTTTAGTTTCTACAAAATTTTGGGACTTGAGTTGGACTACGTTGCTGCTCTTTTATTATTTCTACAGTTTCAAACTAACTGGTGACGCTGTCCGATTTTACAACCTTCCGATCGTAGCTCGCTTGTTTTGTGCGTTGGAATGTGTAAGTGGATATTCAGGTGGTCAAAATTTTGGGTAACGTTGAGTTTTAGGTACGACTGGTGATGAAATCGCACTCTTTTGTAAGAAATACGCTTCCAGGGGTAATTCGTTCGAGCGACCGGCTACACCTTCCAAGTTTTTCCAGCTACGTACGATTCCTCTTCTTACCCACTTTTATTTACCACGAAAACTACCCCCTAAGAAAGGAAATCAACTGGAATTTTTTCTTCAAAACTTTAGTCGAACTTGTGGTCGCAATATTTTTGGTCAGCTTTGGGATAGAAAAAATTTACATTTTCATACACGAAATAGGTCTGCGAAAATTCACAGTGACCGAAATTTTGCAGGCCGCCCTAGAGAACCATATTGAATATGGAGTATTTTTGCTTATGTTCGTGCACTATACTTGGTTTCATTGTGTTCAAAATTTATTCGGGGAACTTTTTCGCTTTGGAGATAGGTTGTTCCATACAAACTGGTGGGATTTAAGTGATATGAGAATGAGTTTAGTAAATTGGAATTTACTTGTTGTGGACTGGATATACTATTATGTTTATTTAGACTTTAAGAACTACGTCTATGATAACATTTTTGTAACAAGACTGGTATCTTTTTTGCTTTCGGTTGCTGTTCATGAGTGGTTCGGATACCAGTTGTCGAGTAACGTGAGTCCAGTGATGTTTATATTATTTTTTTTTGTCGGTTTTCCTGCATTTTACTTCAAGCTTCCTGACCGCAATCTTTTTGTTCTTTTAAATTTGTACTTTATTACTTTGTCTATAACTCTTGGCATTCTTTACGCCGCCGAATATACCATTTCCATTAACGTACCTTTCGATAATCGATCACGTCTGGAGCAGCTGTTTTTGCCAAGGTTTATAGATTACATAACGTGGGAATGATTCGTTTTGTTTTGAAGTTTTATGTACTAATTAATTTATAGAGACTAATAAAAACATTTAAGTCTTTGTCGTGCGTCCCTGAGCATTTAGTAAAATACATACAATATGATAGGCGGCACGCTTCCATCACGCAATCATCAGCACAGCTTAGAAAATAACCTTGTAAGAAACATCGCAGCTATTAGTCAGACATAGTTAAAGTGATTATCCCGAAGACTTCAACATTCTTGCTTTATTCAGTTTCCACTGTTTCTCTGTACGTTTGACACAATTACACTGAAGACTTGTAAGTCGGTTAGAATCCCCCCGGCACATACTTTAAATAATGCAGGATGCACTTCAATCGCTGGGCATTTCATTGCTGAATTCCTTCAATACGAACTTCATGAATATTACCTTCAATAATGCGTTCGTTTCGCAGTGACGTGCCTCGCTTTCAAACACTTCTCTCTCTCTCAGCCTTCGGATATAATAGTAGAACCTGGTCGAGTTTCCGACATTCATATACTTTTTCGCCATCGCCGTATCAAAGGGAATATTAACGGGCATTCTCTTGACTGACGTCCGTTTAAGCGAATAACGATGCAAATTTGTTTGTGTTAAACGGGGAAAAAGCAAAAATAACAAAAAAATTTGTTACATTTACATTCGAAAATTGTCTTCGTCTGTGTATGAATTTATTAGCATCTCGTTAATCTGCATAACCGTTTAGGCGCCGATACAGGCCTAAAGCTTTGTAACGAAATTAACAAAAAAGAAGAGATGCTTCAATTAAATCTCCCCATCAACAAATTAAATGAAGCGGAATTGGCAGCAGGCGCGACAAAGAAATTTCGTGCTGGATTGATCGACACTAGCGACTAGGCGTTATTGTCGAATTTAAGTTTTGCAAACTTACAGCTGCCATTAACTCATCAAAAACAGCTTCCAACTAAATTAGTCTCACCGGCTCTAGGAAATGCTTTTGTGTAATTTCGCGGAAACGTCAATTTTACTGGTGTAATAAAAGGCTGAATTCAACTACTTTCTTTAAACTATCGCAGGCACTTTTAGTTTTACAGTTTCAGGCTATGTTCTGGTGTTTTAACTACTTTGGGGAGCGAGGTATTTGGTTTAGAAAAACGAACTGAGTGGAGTAGATGTGAATATTCTATGGTAAGTATAGGATGCTATTTACCGCTTTATTGTAAGGAACCGAGACGAAGTTCGCCTGAGGTCCTTTAGAAATATAGGTTCGCATTAAAGCACATCTTGTCGTTAATTACGGCACAACACTCTTGGCGCATTTATCTAATTCCCTTTGAATGGAGTTACTTCACACGTACGCATTATATTATTGAATAGGGAGTTGGATACATTCTAATTCCCATTTTCTAAATCTAGGGTTTATAAAGTGATGCGTGCATTTAAAATTATCTCAATTGCACAAAAAAAGCACAAGAAAAGTCTGCTACATTTAAATCCGCTCTTGAATGTCAGGTTAAATCAGGTCAAGTCAAATCAGGAAATATTTATGATTGGCTTGATCAAGTCAGGTCAAGTCAGATCAGGTCAGACATATTCTCTGCCTTCTCATATTTTGTATTCCGTTCTTTGATCATTATGGTCTTGATCTGATCTGACCTGATCTAACTTGATCAAACAAACACTAAATATTTCAGCAATTCGCTTCCTTTATTTCTGACTGGACTTGATCAACAAAATTCTACTTAAGTATTTCACGATTTTCGCTGTCATTAATTTCGTTGTCCCATTGACCTGACTTGATCAACTAAATTATTTGTTTTTCAGAATTTCTTCTGTCTGATCTGATTTGTCCAGACCTATACTTTTCTGACCTGACCCGTCATGATCAAATACGTTTTAAGTATTTCAAGGTTTTCATTATTCCAACGGATCTGACCTGACTTGATCAAGCAGGCCCTGAATTTTTCAGGCTTTTTCGTGTCTTTAGTTTTGTTGTGTCCATTGATCTGATTTGATTTTTTGAACTAAATTCTTAGTTTTTCAGAATTTTGCTGCCAGACCTTTTCTAATTTGACCTGATTTGACTTGATCAAATAAACCCTAAATATTTGAGGATTGGTCCCGTTTTTAGATCTGTCTACCGACCTAAATCCAAAATATTTCTGGATTTTCGCTATCTCAACTGTTCTGTGATGATCTGATCAGTCATGACTTGATCTGACCTGATTTTATCAACTAAATATGAAATACCTATTTCGGGATTTTCGTTGCCTCTAATTCCGTTATATTCACTGGCTTGACCTGATTTGGCCTAAATTGACATGACCTGACTTGATCAACTAAAATATAAATAATTCAGGATTTTCAGTGTCCCACTTGATCTGTCCTGATCTTTCCTGATGTGACCTGATCTAAATTGACATGTCTTGGTCAATAATTCCTAAGTATTTCCGGATTTTGCTGTCTGACGAATGTGACCTGACCTGACCTGATATTACCTGATTTGATAAAGTAACCGCTAGTAATTCAGGAATTTTCCTATCACTAATTTCCTTATGCCCACTAAACTGACCGGAGTTGATGAACTAAATTCTTAGTATTTCAGAATTTTCACTGCCTGACTTGATCTGTTTCGTTATGCCCACTGACTTAAACTTGAACAACTAAATTCTAAGTACTTCAGGATTTTCGCTAACTCACCCGATCTGACTTGATCGAACAGATCCTAAATTTTTCTGGATTTTTCGGTGGCGTTAATTCCGTTATGTCCATTGTCCTGACATGACTTGATCAATTAAACTCCAGATATTTCAACATTTTCACTCCCTTTAGCTTCGTTATTTCCACTAACCTGGGCTCACCTGATCATCTAAATCATAAGTATTGTAGGATTTTCGGTGTCCGACCTGATCTGTCATGATCCCATCTGATCTGACCTGACCTAATTTGATCAAGTCAGATCAGATTGGACCCTAAATATATTAGGATTTTCGACAATCTTTAGTTTTGATTTATTCTCTGACCGGATTTGACTTGATCAAACAAATTCTAAGCCCGCATTTCAGGATTTTCGCCATCTCATCTGAATTGACTTGATCTGACTGACTTGACCTGACTTGATTCACCAGACCCTAAACTTTTGAGAATTTTCGGTGTCTTTAATGCATTTTGATGTGACCTGAGTTGATCAACTGAATTCTTAGTTTTTCAGAATTTTCGTTGTCTGACTTGATCTGACCAGACCTGATTTAATCAATCAGACTTTATTTTTTTAGGATTTTCGCTGTCATTAATTTCGTTGTCCCATTGAGCTGACTTCATCAACTAAATTATTCGTTTTTCAGAATTTCTTTTGTCTGATCTGATTTGTCCAAACCCGACATGATCAAATGTGTTCTAACTATTTCAAGGTTTTCGTTATTCCTTGATCTTGTCTGAATGGCCTGACCTGACTTGATCAAGCAGGCTTTGGAATTGTCAGGCTTCTTCGTGTCTTTAGTTTTGTTGTGTCCATTGACCTGATTTGATATTTTCAACTAAATTCTTAGTTTTTCAGAATTTTGCTATCTGATCTGTCCTAATTTGACTTGATTGGACTTGATCAAATAAACCCTAAATATTTGAGGATTTGTGCCGTTTTTAGATTAAGTACTTTTTGATTTTCACTATTTCATCTCTTCTGTGGTGATCTGATCAGTCATGACTTGATCTGACCTGATTTGATCAACCAAATATTAAATACCTATTTCGGGATTTTCGCTGGCTTTAATTCTGTTATGTTCACTGGCTTGATCTGATCTGCCCTAGATTGACATGACCTGACTTGATCAATTGAAATATAAATGTTTCAGAGTGTTCACTTTCTTTAGTTTTGTAATGTCTTCTAACTCGATCCGACTTGATCAATAAACACTAAGTAATTCAGGATTTTCAGTGTCTCACTTGATGTGTCCTGATCTTTCCTGATGTGATCTGATCTAAATTGACATGTCTTGATCAATAATCCCTAAGTGTTTTCGGATTTTGCTATCTGACGAATCTGACCTGACCTGACCTGACATTACCTGATTTGCTCAAGTAACCTCTAGTAATTCAGGAATTTTGCTATCACTAATTTTCTTATGACCGGAGTTGATCAACTAAATTCTTAGTATTTCAGAAATTTCACTGCCTGACTTGATCTGACCTGACTGACCTGATCTAACCTGATCAACTGTATTGCAAATATTTCGAGATTTTCGCTCTCTTCAGTTTCGTTATGCCCACTGACTTAACCTGACTTGAACAACTAAATTCTAAGTACCGCAGGATTTTCGCTAACTCACCTTATCTGCCCCGACCTGATTTGATCGAGCAGATCCTAAATTTTTCTGGATTATTCGGTGGCTTTAATTTCGTTATGTCCATTGTCCTGACCTGACTTGATCAATTAAACTCCAGCTATTTCAACATTTTCACTTTCTTTAGCTTCGTTATTTCCTCTAACCTGGCCTCACCTGATCAACTAAATCATAAGTATTGTAGGATTTTCGGTGTCCGACCTGATCTGTCATGAGCCAATCTGATCTGACCTGACCTAATTTGATCAACCCTAAATATATTAGGATTTTTGCAGTCTTTACTTTTGATATATTCTCTGACCAGATCTGACTTGATCAAACAAATTCAAAGCCTGTATTTCAGGATTTTCTCCACCTCATCTGAACTGACCTACCCTGACTTGATCAACTAAATCCTAGGTATTTCAGGCTTTTCATTGTTTGACCTGATTTGATTTTAATTTCATTATGTCCACTGCCAGGATCTGACTTGATCAACTAAATTTTTAGTATTTCGGGATTTTCGTTAACTCATCTTATCAGCCCTGATCTAACCAGAACTGACCTGACCTGACTTAATCAACTAAACTGTTAATATTTCAGAATTTTTGTTATCCGACTTGATTTGTTCCAGGATTTTCGCAAATCCAACTAATCTGCGTTGATTTGATCTGAATCAACATGACCTGGCTTGATCAAATAGATCTCAAATTTTTCAGGATTTTCGATGTTTCTAGTTTCGTTGTGTCCATTGATCTGACTTGGTTAGATCAACTAAATTCTTAGTATTTCCGAATTTTCGCTGTCTCACCTGCTCTGTGTTGATTTGATCAGTCATGACTTAATCTGACCTGACTTGATTAAATAAAATCTAAATATTTCAAGGTTTTCACTCTCTTTAGTTTTGTAATCTCTTCTATTTCAACCTGACTTGATCAATAAACACCAAGTAATTCGGTACTTTCGGTGTCCCACTTGATTTGGCCTGATCTTTCCTTATGTGATCTGATCTGAATGTCGTGATCAATAAAACCTAAATATTTCAGGATTTTTGCTGTCTTACGAATCTGCGCTGATCAGACCTGACACTATCTGATTTGATCAAGTAACCTCTAATAATTCAGGAATGTTACTATAATTAATTTTGTTATGCTCACTAAACTGACCGGAGTTAATCAACTAACTTCTTAGTACATATTTCAAAATTTTCACTGTCTGACTTGATCTGACCTGATCTAACCTGATCAACTGTATCACAAATATTTCGAGATTTTCGCTGTCTTGAGTAACTCACCTGATCTGCCCTGATATGACCTGACCTGACTTGATCAAGCAGATCTTAAATTTTTCTGGATTTTTCGGTGTCTTTAATTTCTTTATATCCTTTGTCCTGACCTGACTTGATCAATTAAACTCTAGATATTTCAATATTGAGACTCTCTTTAGCTTCGTTATTTCTACTAATCTGACCTGATTTGATCAACTAAATCATAAGTCTGTTAGGATTTTTGGTGTCCGATTTGATTTGCCATGATCCAATCTGACCTGATGTGACCTAATTTGATCAACTAAACCTTAAATATCTTAGGATTTTCCCAGTTTAGTTTTTATTTGTTCTCTGATCGGACCTGACTTGATCAAAGAAATTTTAAGCCCGTATTTCAGGATGTTCGCCATGTCATCCGAACTGAATTGACCTGACTTGATTCACCAGACCCTAAACTTTTGAGAATATTCGGCGTCTTTAATGCATTTTGACGTGACCTGAGTTGATCAACTAAATTCTTAGTTTTTCCGAATTTTCGTTGTCTGACTTGATTTGTCTCGATATTCCTGATTTGACCTACCCTGACTTGATCAACTAAATCCTAGGTATTTCAGGCTTTTCACGGCTTTCACTGTTTGACCTGATTTGCTTTTAGTTTCGTTATGTCCACTGCCACGATCTGACTTGATCAACTAAATTTGAAGTATTTCGGGATTTTCGTTAACTCATCTTAGCTGCCCTGATCTAACCAGAACTGACCTGACCTGACTTGATCAATCAGACGGATTTTTCAGTGTCTTTAATATCCTTATCTCTATTGACCTGACCTGACTTAATCAACTAAATTTTTAGTATTTCAGAATTTTTGTTATCCGACTTGATTTGTTCCAGGATTTTCGCAATTCCATCTAATCTGCTTTGATTTGATCTGAGTTGACATGACCTGGCTTGATCAAACCGATCTTAAATTTTTCAGGATTTTCGATGTTTCTAGTTTCGTTGTGTCCATTGATCTGACTTGATTAGATCAACTAAATTCTTAGTATTTCCGAATTTTCGCTGTCTCACCTGCTCTGTGTTGATTTGATCAGTCATGACTTAATCTGACCTGACTTGATCAACTAAAATCTAAATATTTCAAGGTTTTCACTCTCTTTAGTTTTGTACTCTCTTCTAATTCGACCTGAACTGATCAATAAACACCAAGTAATTCGGTACTTTCTTGTGTCCCACTTGATCTGTCCTGATCTTTCCTCATGTGATCTGATCTGAATTGACATGTCGTGATCAATAAAACCAAAGTACTTCAGGATTTTTGCTGTCTGACGAATCTGCGCTGATCAGACCTGACATTATCTGATTTGATCAAGTAACCTCTAATAATTCAAGAATGTTGCTATAATTAACTTGTTATGCTCACTAAACTGACTGGAGTTAATCAACTAACTTCTTAGTACATATTCCAAAATTTTCACTGTCTGACTTGATCTGACATGATCTAACCTGATCAACTGTAACACATATTTTTCGAGATTTTCGCTGTCTTGAGTTTCGTTATGCCTACTGTTATAACCGGATTCGAACAACTGAATTGTAAGTACTTCAGGATTTTCGCTAACTCACCTGATCTGCCCTGATATGACCTGACCTGACTTGATCAAGCAGATCTTAAATGTTTCTGGATTTTTCGGTGTCTTTAATTTCTTTATTTCCTGACTTGACTTGATCAATTAAACTTCTGATATTTCAACATTGAAACTCCATTTAGCTTCGTTATTTCTACTAACCTGACCTGATTTGATCAACTAAATCATAAGTCTGATTTGCCTTAATTTGATCAACTAAACTTTAAATATCTTATGATTTTTCCAGTTTAGTTTTTATTTGTCCTCTGATCGGACCTGACTTCATCAAACAAATTCTAAGTCGGTATTTCAGGATTTTTGCCATCTCACCTGACTTGATTAATCAGATCCTAAACTTTTCAGGATTTTTGGTGTGTTTAATGTATTTTGATCTGACCTGACTTCATCAACTAAATTCTTAGTTTTTCAGAATTTCTGCTGCCTGAGCTGATTTTTGCTGATTTGTTCTGATTTGTCCTGACTTGTCCTAATTTGATCTGACATAATCAACTAAATTATTAGTATTTCAGCAGTTCTGTTGTCTGACTTGATTTGTTCCGACCTGTCCTGATCTGACCTGACCCGATTTGATCAATTAAACTATAAGAATTTCAGGATTTTCGCCATTCCAACTGATCTGTCTTAATCTGACCTGAATCGACCACCTGACTTGATCAATCAGACCTTAAATTTTTCAAAATTTTCGGTGGTTTTAGTTTCGTTGTCCATTGACCTGGCCTGACTTGATCAACTGAATTCTTAGTATATCTGTATTTTCGCTGTCTGACCTGATTTGTGATGAATTGATTTTATATGTTCTGAATTGATCTGAGTTGATCAAATAAACCCGAAGTATTTCAGGATTTTCCCCGTCTTTAATTTTGTCTATCGACCTAAATCCAAAGTATTTTAGGATTGACATGACCTGATATAACTCGATCTGCTCTGACTTGATCAACTACGAAAACTCTAAATATTTCAGGATTTTCTCTGTCTCAATCCGCAATGTTCACTAGGCTGAGTTTGATCAAACAAATTCTGAGTCGGTATTTCAGGATTTTCGCCATCTCACCTAAACTGACCTGATCTGACCTGAAGTGGCTTGATCAACTAAATTCTTAGTTTTTCAGAATTTTCACTGTCTGACCTGATTTGTACTGATCGATCTAATATGTTGGATTGTCACTCTCATTACTTCAGTTATGTTCATTGATCTGACTTGATTTGATCAAATAAGCCCTAAGTGTTTCATGGTTTTCACTGTCTGACCTGATCTGTCTTGATTTGACACGACCTGACTTAATCAACTAAACTTTAAATATTCCAATGTCAGAGGTGATCTGTCCTGATCTAACTTGACCTGGTTTGATCAACTAAGCTCCAAGAATGTCAGGACTGTCGCTGTCTTTAGTTTCGTAATGTCTGCTAACCCGATCTGACTAGATATCAATAAACCTTAAGTAATTCAGGATTTTCATTATCCCACTTGATCTGTCCTGATCTGTCCTGAATTGATCAACTAAATGCTAAGTATTTCAGGCTCTGTGCTGATCTGTCCTCAACAAGAAAATATAAACTTTTTCTCATTCTCAGAATATTTCCATTTGTGTAATTTTACACAATTTGTTATTAACACATTAATTAAAAAATCCGAAATTGCTTTCTGCGCCACCGGAATCTCCATTATTATTATACGTGAAGGTCAAGGTTTTCCGAGCGACATATTCATCACCCAGCGTCAGCCTTTCTTTCCCGAGCATGAATAAAATAACTGCAGCGTAAAATTCTTAATAATCAAAGGGAAGTCATCGCTTAAATTGCCCCACCTTTTGTATGCTTAAAATAGGGCGCGAATATTTTCCAATAACATCGCTTTTAAGTTTGCTCACGGTGTATGAATATGCTTTTGTACTATTTATTGTAACTAATTCGGCTGATGGAATCGCGATCCTACACAAAATAAACGCTTCCCGGAGAAACCTTTGACCTTCTATCGCTAACTTACAATTCAAGCCGAAACAATATTGGCGAAAATGCGTTCCGGTTAACGAGGAAGCGGCCGAAATTTACTACTTTGTCTTTTCTGACAATAAAACTGTGATATTGCTGTAATTCTATCAGGAGATTAATTACAGAAAAAGTTTCTGCGTCGGAGACAATGGATGGTTGTGGATGTGGAGCGAGTCCGGGTGATACACATTTCGTGGGAATTACACTAGTGGGGGATTGTCTGTCATTAAAAAAAATGATATGTGGGGTAATGGAGTATTTATTACGGTCATACGGGTGCTAATATTGCAATAAATCTATAACTGGAAAAACATAAATTCTTTCAAACATGTAAAAAGCAACATGTAAAAAGCAAAATTCTGTGGTGATTAGCATCGACTATTTGTGGTGCCGAAAACTACTCATTTTTTTTTTAATTCGTTGAAGCAATTGAAAAAATCAGTTCACAAAAATTACCTCGATTCTTTGAAATTTTCACGAATTCTCTCAAATTCTTTTCAAATTTTTTTCGGTTCATTAGATTTTTCGTGTTTGTCGTGTTTTTCCGATTCTTTGCGTTTTTTCCGGATTCTCTAAGATTTTTTTCGATTCTCACGGATTCTTTCAGATTCTATCGTATTTTCTCACATTTTCTCGGATTCTCTTCAATTTTTACAGATTCTCTCCTATTTTCTGGCATTCTTTCGGATTCTTCCAGACACTCGCCGATGTTCCCGGAATATAGTCGAATCCTCCATATTCTCCTGTATTCTTTCAGATTTTTTCATATCTTTTTGCGTTTTTTAAGTGCCTTATGTTCTTTCTGTTCGGAAAGTCCCTTGAGTTCACTAGGTTTCTTGATTTCTCTCGAACCCTTTCGGATTCTTCCGGATTTTCTTCGATCCTTTCTGAATTTGACTGGATGCTCTCGTATTCTCTGCGATTCTTCCGGGTCCTCTCCGATTCTGCCGGTAATTGGTCGGATTTTTTCATATTCTCTTGTACTATTCCGTATTTTTTCGAAATTCTTCCTGTTTTTTAGATTTTCTGTCTGGTTTTCTCTTATTCTTCGTATTCTTCCAGTTTCTCTCTGATTTTTTCGGAATTTGGTAGGATTCTCTCATGTTCTCTTTTATTCTTTAGAATTCTTTTCGTATTCTTTTGCATTCTCTCGTATTCTATCGAATTCGTTGCGTATTATTTCGGATTCACTCAAATTATTTCGGTTCATGGGCTTTTTCGCGTTTGTCGCGATTTTCCGATTCTTTTCGTTTTTTCCGGATTCTGTCAGATTTTCCCTGATTTTGACGGATTATTTCAGATTTTTCCGGATTTTCTTACATTCTCTCGGATTCTCTTGAATTTTTCCGGATTCCCTCCTGTGTCCTGGGATTCTTTCGGATTCTTCCGGACACTCTCCGATGGTCTCGGAATTTAGTCAAATCCTCCATATTCTCTTGTATTCTTTGCGTTTTTTAAGTTTCTTGCTTTCGTTCTGTTCGTTAGGTCGCCTGTGTTCGCTAGGTTCATTTCATTGCTTTCTCTCGGATTTTCTCTGATCTTCTCTGAATTTAGTTGGATTCTCTCGTATTCTCTGGGATTCTTCCGGATTTTTCCGAGTCCCCCTCGATTCTCTCAAAAATTGGTCGGATTTTCCATATCCTCTTGTATTCTTTCGTATTTTTTCGAAATTCGTTGAGTTTCTTAGATTTCTTGAGTTTTTTGCATTCGTCAGTTTTTTTTTGTTTTTCGAATTTCTCAGGATTCTATAGGGTTTTCTTTGCGTATTATTTCGGATTCTTTCAAATGCTTTTTTGCGTTTTCCGCGTTTTTCCGAGTATTTGCGTTTTTTCCGAATTCTGTAGGATTTACCCAGATTCTCTAGGATTCTTTCAGGTTCTTTCAGGTTCTCTCATATTCTCTCGGATACTCCCATTTTCTCCCGAGTTCTTTCGGATTCTGTTGGATCCTCGCTGCATTTCGCCGGATTTTCTCGTATTCTCTGGGAATCTTTCGAGTTTTTCCAAATCCTCCCCGATTCTCTCGGAAAAATTGGCCGGATTTTCTCATATTTTCTTGTATTCTTTCGTATTTTTTTTGGAATTCTTTGATTTCTTGTTTTTCTCTCAAATTCTTTCTTTTTTTTTATCCTCGCTGCATTTGATCAAATTCCTTTCTATTTTCTGCGTTTTTTTAATTCTTTCGAATTTGGCCGGTTTCTTTCGTATTCCCTGAGATTTTTTGGAATTCTTTTCCGACCTTTCTCCTATTCTTTCGGATTCTTTCAAATTTATCAAGGATTCCTTCAGTTCTTTGGAATTCTCGTGTTTTCCTTTTGTGCATCTACTGTGTTTTGGATTTCTTGGTTGGTCTCTGATTATCCCGGATTCTCTCACATTCTCTCAAATTCTTTGGAATTTTGCCGAATTCTCTCGTATCCTCTCGGATTCTCTTCGAACCTTTCAGAATTTGGACAAATTCTTTCCTGTTTCCTTGTATTCTTTCGGATCCTTTTCGATTCTTTTTCCTATTTTTTCGGAATCTCTCGGATTCCAGTAGGATTCTCTCAGATTGACTCGTATTCTTCCAAATTTTTCAGGATTTTCTCCCGTCGCGTCGTATCGGAATTTGATGAGATTCTCTCGTATTCTCTTGTATTATTCTTTTGGATTGTTTTCTGTTTTTTAGGTTTCTTACGTTTTCCAATTTTTGTGTTTTTGTGTTCCTTCTGTTTTTGGGGTTCCCTGGTTTCTCTCGCATCTCTCAGATTATTTCGTATTCTTTTGGCTTCTATCCCTTCCTCTCGGAATTTGGTCGGATTGTCTCATGTTCTCTTCCGGATTCCTTTCGTATTCTTTTGGATTCTCTGGTATTTCGAAATTCTCTCAAATTATTTCGAATTTTCTCCGATTCTTACGGAACTTGGCCGGATTCTTTGGTATTTCCTGGGATTCTTTCGGATTCTTCCGGGTTCTCTCCGATTCTCTCGGAATTTGGTGTGATTTTTTTCAAATTCTCTAGTTTTCTTTCTGATTTTTCCCATTCTTTCGGATTCTCTCGAATTGCAGTTTGTTTCGGATTCTCTCAGACTTACTGGGATTATTTCGTATTTTTTCGAAATTCCTTCGGTTCTTTGGATTTGCTGTGTTTTTTTGTGATTTTACTGTACTTTGAGTTCGTTGGTTTCTCTCTGATTTTCTCGAATTTTCCAGAATTCTGTCGGATTTTCTCTTATTCTTTCGTTTTCTGACGGATTTTTTCTGATTCTCCTGGATTCTTTCAAATTCTTCTGGATTCTCTTACATTCTCTCAGATTCGTTGGATTCTCTGCGGTCCTTTGACCGGTTTCACTCGCATGCTCTCGTATTCTTTCCTATTCTTCCAGTTTCTCTCCGATTCTCTCGCAATTTCGTCGGATTCTCTCATATTACCTTGTATTCTTCCGGATTCTTTTCGTATTCTTTTGAATTCTCTCGTATTCTTTCCAATTCGTTGCGTATTATTTCGGATTCTCTCGAATTCTTTCGAAATTCTTTCAGGCTTTTCATGGTTCTCTCAAAATCTCTCGAATTCTTTAGGATCCTCTTTGATCCTCGCTGCAATTGACAGAATTCTTGCCTATTTTCTATGGTCGTTTCAAATTCTTTCGAATTTTGTCCGATCCTCACGGAACTTGCCTGGATTCTCTCGTATTTCCTGGGATTCTTTCGGATTCTTTGAGATTCTCTCCGATTCTTTTCGGTCTTTTTCCTATTCTTTTGGATTCTCCCGGATTTCACTTTTTTTTGGATTCTCTCAGATTTACTGGGATTCTTTCGTATTTTTTCGAAATTTTTTCAGTTCTTTGGATTTGTTGTTTTTCTTTGTGATTATACTGTATTTTGAGTTCTGTCGGATTTTCTCTTATTATTTCGTTTTTTGACGGATTCTTTTGGATTCTTTCAGATTCTTCTGGATTCTCCCACATTCTCTTAGACTTCGATTTTTCCGGATTCTCTCGCATCTCTCGGTTTCTTTCGGATTCCTTGCGATCGTGTCTGAATTTGACCGGTTTCTCTGGTATCCTTCCGGATTCTTTCGTATTCTTCCGGCTTCTCTCCGATTCTCTCGGAATTTGGTCGGATTTACTCATGTTCTCTTGTATTCTTCCGGGTTCTCTTCATATTCTTTTGGATTCTTTCGTATTCTTTCGGATTCTGTCATATTCTTTCGGATTCTTCTGGATTCTCTACAATTCTCTTGGAATTTGGTGGGATTTCCTAAAATTTTTTCCGTTCTTTTTTCTATTCTTTTGGAGTAAATTGTAAATTCGGAAGATTCCAAAACCGAAAAACTGAAAAATCAACAATTTGAAAATCTGATAACTCAAAATTCAAAAATCGAAAACTGATTCATTAAAAACTGGATAATCGAGAAATCGAAAATTTGTAAACATAGAAAACTGAAAAATCAAAGAATTGCAAAACTAAAAGCTGAAAAATCGTATAAATTTAAAATTGAATATGTACTTGAATAATCAGAGATTTAAACTAGAAAAATTAGAAAATTTAAAAATCGAAAAACTGCAAAATTCTGAAACTGAAAAATTAAAAATTTTATTTTAATTGAAAAATGAGATGTTGAAAAATTAAAAAGCAAAAATTGAGAAATTAAAATTGAAATTCTGAATAATTAAAAATAAAAAGCTAAAAAGTTGTAAAATCACCAAAAATCCTGAGCTTGAAAGTTTATTAGAGTGTAAAATTGAAAAATCGTTAAATTATTATTAAACTGAAAAATCAAATAATTGAAAAATGAGAAATCGAAAAATTGAAAAATCGAAGGATTCCAAAATTGAAAAATTAAAAATTCAAGGAATTGGAAAATCTGATAGCTGAAAAATCAGAAATTGAAAACTGATTAATTAAAAACTGGGCGATTGAGAAATTGAAAAATTGAAAAAATATAGAAATCAAAAATCAAAAAATTTGCAAAAATACAACACTCAAAAATCGTATAATTTTAAAATTGAATGTCTGGATAATCAAACAATAGTAAAGTAGAAAAATTACTAAATTGAAAAACCGAAAATTGTAGAATTCAGAAATTTTAAAAAGGAAAACTTGGAAAATTGGAAATCGAAATTTTGAACAACAAAACAAAATTAGAACATCAAAATAACGAATTCCATAATTGAAAAATCAAAAACTTGAAAAATTAAAATGAAATTCGGAAAAATTAAAAATAAAGAATTAAAACATTGTGAAATCACCAAAAATGCCAAACTTGAAAGTTTATTAGGGTGTAAAATTGAAAAATCGTTAAATTATTAAATTGAAAAATCAAATAATTGAAAAATGAGAAATCGAAAAATTGAAAAATCGAAGGATGTAAACCGAAAAATTGAAAAGTGGAAAATCTAATAACTGCAAAATCAGAAATTGAAAACTGATTAATTAAAAACTGGGTGATTGAGAAATTGAAAAATTGCAAAAATAGAAAAATAAAACAAAAATAAAATATAATAAATATTACAAAATTGACAAATCGATAAACTGAAAATTTATGAAAGTGAAAATGTCAAAAACTTCAAAAATTTAAATTAAAATTTGGAACAACTAAAAATAAAAAATAGACAAAATAATGAAATTGAAAAATTAGATAATTGTAAACTTGAAAATTCATGAAACTGTAAAAACGAAAAAATTGCGAAATTAAAAAATCGAACAACTGAGAAATGCAAAATCAAAAATTGAAATACAGATTCATTAAAAACTGGATAATAGAAATTCAAAAAATTGTAAAACTCGCATAAAATTAAAAATTGAGAAATTGATTAATTAAAACCCAAACTTGTAACTGAGACATACAAAAATTGTAAAAATGTAAAATTGAAAAATCGAAAAGTTTAAATCGAAAAACTGAAAAATTAGATAATTTTAAAAACCAAAAATTGTAATAATTAAGGAAAGCGAAAAATCGAAAATTTGATAAATTAAAATTAAAATTTTGAACAATTAAAAATTAAAAAATTGAAACAAAATTTCAAACTGAAAAATTGGACAACTGTAAACTTGAAAATTTATTGAACTGTAAAAACGAAAAATTGCAAAATTTTCAAAATGAAAATGAAAATCAAAGGATTCCAGTTCCGAAAAAAAGAAAAATCAAAAAATTGCAAAATTTGAAAATTTAAAAATCGAAAAATGGGGAAGATGTGAAATTGAAAAATCAGAAACTTCTAAAATAGAAAATAGAAATCTTGAATAATGAAGAATAAAAAAATTGGAAAATCGAAATAATATAAAATGGTACACACAATTGAAAACTCAAAAATTGATTAATTTAAAGCCAAATAATTGTAAAATGTAAAATTAAAAATCAAAAAAGGTCTAAAACAGGAAAACTAGAAAAACGGATATTTTTAAAAACGAAAAATTGTAAAACAATTAAACTGAAAAATGAAAAATTTGGAAAATTAGAATTGAAATTTTGAGCATTTAAAAATAAAAAGCTGAAAAGTGGAAAATCACCAAACTGAATAATTAGATAATCCTGAAATTGAAAATTTATTAGATTGTAAACATTGAAAATTCGTAAGATTCCAAAACCGAAAAACTTGAAAATCAACAATTTGAAAATTTGATAACTCAAAATTCAAAAATTGAAAACTGATTCATTAAAAACTGGATAATCGAGAAATTTGTAAACATATAAAACTGAAAAATCAAAAAATTGCACAATTAAAAGCAGAAAAATCGTATAAATTTAAAATTGAATATGTACTTGAATAATAATAATCAGAGATTTAAACTAGAAAAATTAGAAAATTTAGAAATCGAAAAACTGGGAAATTGTGAAATTGAAAAATTAAAAATCAAAAATTGCTTGATTAAAACCCAACTAACTGAGATATTCAAAAATTGTAAACATGTAAAATTGAAAAACCAAAAAGTCTAATTAAAACCAAAAATTAAAAAATCGAATACTTTTAGAAATGAAAGATTGCAAAACAATTAAACTGAAAAATCAAAAACTTGAGAAATTAAAATTGAAATTATAAACAATTAAAAATTAAAAAAGTTGTAAAATCACCAAAAATCCTTGAAAGCGTATTAGAGTGTAAAATTGACAAATCGTTAAATTATTAAATTGAAAAATAAAATAATTGAAAAATGAGAAATCGAAAAATTGAAAAATCGGAGGATCCCAAAACTGAAAATCAGAAATCAGAAATTAAAAACTGGGCGAATGAGAAATTGAAAAATTGAAAAATATATATAACTCAGTAATAAAAAAATTGCAAAAATAGAAAAATAAGACAAAAATAGAACATAATAAATATTACAAAATTAACAAATCGAGAAACTGAAAAATTATGAAAGTGAAAATGTCAAAAACTTCAAAAATTGAAAACAGATCTTGAAAAATAAAAAATCAAAAATTGTAAAATCGAAAAAATGAAACTGGTAAAATTAAAAAATCAAAAATTTAAATTAAAATTTGGAACAATTAAAAATAAAAAAATAGACATATATCGGATTTCAGTTTTTTCGGATTCTTATAGATTTACTTGGATTCTTTCGTATTTTTTCGAAATTATTTCGTATTCTGTCGGATTTTTTTGAATTCGCCCGGATTCTTTGAGATTGTTCTCGATTCTCTCAGATTCTTTTGGATTTCTCTGAATTCTCTTCTATTCATTCAGATCATTTTCCTATTCTTTTGAATTCTCTCGAATTATTTTCTCTCTGATTCAGTTGAATTCTTTCGGATTCTCCCGGATTCTTCGAATCCCTCGAATTAAGTATTTTTGGATCCTCTACTATTCCTCCGGTTTATTCCCTATTCATAATTTCGTCGGATTTTCTCATATTCTCCTGTATTATTTTAAATTATTTCGGTTTCGTTTGATATTCTTCGCTTGAGTTTTTTGTGGTCACTCTATTCTTTAGGATCCTCGGGTTCCTTAAGTTTTTTGGTTTCTCACGAATTGTGCCCGACTCCTTCGGATTCTGTCTAATTTTCTTGGATTCTTTCAGAATTCTCTCCCATTCTCTAAATTTACTAGTTATTCTGGCATTTCTCTTTTTTCTCGGATTCTTCCAGATTCTCTCATGTTCTATTATATTTTCGGATTATTTGCTTATTATTTCGTATTTTGTCGAATTCTCTGGAATTATTTCGGTTTTCGGATTCTCTGTTTTTTTTTTCAGCTTCGTCCGGATTCCCCCGGATTTACTAAAAATATTTTAGATTCTTTAATATAATAATAAATAATTACATGTCAAAATATATAATTTTATAATACCATAGAAAAATCAAAATACAAAGCAAAATTTACTCAGCACAATTCTGAGATGACGTCAGCCAGCTTTTGAAGGGGAAGAACGCGCGATTTTAAATTTCCGCTTGTGCGAAATTTCACAATTTCTTACTTACTTCACCAAACTATAAAACCCACTTTAAATAGAGCAATATTTGGCAAATTTGGCAAACGATTTGCAAATACCGCAAATTTGACAACCGGGGTGAATATCCACTAAATGTGGGAATGTAAATGCGGCGTAAAGAGCTCCCTAACAGCCCCTCGGCTGTTCTATTAATCCGTTTTAGTGGCACATTTCGTTAAACGTCCGTCCTACAAACATCTTTCTAAACCGAACATTCAGAATTCCACATCCTGAAAAATTCGCTTATATTATTCAAACAATTCCGGTTTTTTCAATTTACTTTCAGCGAAGAAGCGAAGCTCATTTGCAGTTAACCGAATCGCGAACTCCATCACCAATAACATTTACAGCAGTTTCAGCGTGAGCTTTTCAAACCGCAAAAAGGCGATCTCTGAAAAATCAGCGCCGATTTTTGAATTTTGTTAATAAAAGGGTGTAATGTTTGATATTAGCGTTTTTATTGAGCTTGCCGCTGGCGCAGAAGTTTAACTATTATTTAGCAACTGTTCACATTTAATTCACATCTGGCACTATTTCTTTGCAAAATAAACTTAATCGACAAGCTTGCGTATTAGCCTCAGTCAGACTTTAAATGCTGATACTGAAATCAGTTAGATGCGCGCTGCCAGCAAAGCATAAGCTCAGGCTAGGACTTCTAGGTTCAATAATTTCCCGCGTTCGCGCGAACTTGAATTAAAAGCGAGAAATAGTACATGTTTTAAGATTAATGAACTGATAATAATAATTGTACCCGGTTCCGTCAAAGTAAAAAAGTGTGTGTGAACGAACCCTCATCTGGCGTATTTTTTAAGAATGTAGTTGGCGTGTAAGTATTTTTTTAACACGAATAATGACTTAATAAACTTGCATGAAACGGATAAATAAAAAAGTAAAACACAAAAATCATCACTCAGAATTTTTTTTTTTTTTTTTGATTAACGAATATTAATATTTTTTATATTCCAACACGTTTAATCTCGCTCCTTAGTGCTTACTTTATCCTTTAATGAAATTTCCTGCTAAACGCTTGAGCTTAGAAAATACGAATAAATTACCCGGAATATTTTACATTTAAATAAGGAAAAAAACACAAATTTCAACGCTTTGTGAAAATTCACACAAGCAAACACTGTCAAATTAACAACACAAACAATGAAAATTTAATTGTTTGGAGCATCTGGCTTCTGTTTTCATTAAAAATAACTTCATCATGTGTGCACTATATGCAAATATTAACAATGAAGGTATTTCGGGCCCTGTCAGTGAAAAGGCGGCTTGAAAAATGAAAACTGGTTTTTCACTGCTCGAATTCGTAGACGCCCATCGATAAAGCACGAAGTGTAAAATTTCCTACAAATATGTATAAAGTCGTTGCGATTTGTCATTTTGTGTAAAATGGGAAATTTCACACTTGGGGAGGCCGTAATTATAGGAGAAAATTTTTGGAAATGTTGTACAACATTTTATTGTTAGAAATAAATCGTAGGGTTATAAACCGACGCATAAATAATTGTAAAACAAAGCGAGATAAATTTATATCCGTGAAGCTATGACCTGAACTTAGGGTTAGTAAATTTTGATAAAACTGCAAAAATAAAGAGCGAAGGCCAAGAGCACAATAAAAAAAATGTATACATAAATATTACGAAACCTAAGCAGAAACGGTGCTTGAATATTCGCCCTAGAAAACAAAAAAGAAACCAAACCCCAATCCGACCTTTCAGTTAACAAAGTCTTTGGAAAAAAATGTCACCAGTTCGCTGTAAAATCTAGTCTTCAAAGCTTTCCTAATTTTAATAAAATTAGATTTTTTCATAAAGATGATAGTTTGGTTTTATGAAAATAAAATTATGATTGTCGATTGCATGAAACTGATAACAAAATTTCACAAAATGACGTCAAATTTATTTTGTTGTTTGCGCATATCGTTGGGAAAATTGTCCGCTGAACTGAAAAATATTATTATATTTTAGTATCCAAATTTTGATTGCAAAAATTGATAGCTTTGCGAGTCTGTTGTTTTGATTTTTTTTTGTTTTATCGAAATTTCATGGCCTCTGTGTATTTGTCGTCTCGATTTGTCGATTTGTATTGGACAAATAATCTCCGAAACTACCGGACCGGTTGTTGACAGATTTTATATGAATGTATGGAATATGGTGTAGAAAAATATGAGAGAATCCGAACATATTCCGAGAAGATCGGAGAGAATTCAGAAGAATCCGAAAGAATCTGCTAGAATTCGAAAGAATCCGAAAATAATTGGCGAGATTCGGACAGAACCGGAAAAATCCGAAAGAATACCAGAAAATCCGGAAACCCAGTAAATTTGAAAAGATTCGCGAGAATCCGGAAGATTCTAAAGAATATGAGAGAATTAGAAAACATCCGAAATCCTACAGGATCTGACAGAATACGAAAAGAATCCCATAGAATATGAAAAAATGTTAAAGAATCCGATCAAATTCCAAGAAGATATGAGAATAGGAGGGAATATGAGAGAACCTAACCAAATTCCAAGAGAATCGTGAGAATACGACAGAATCTGAGAGAATCTTGAAGAATTCGAAAGAATCCGAGTGAATCCGAAAATAATTTGAGGAAGTCTCGGAGAATCAGAAACAATATGCAAAGAATACAAGAGTATCCAATCGAATATGAAAAGAATCGGAAAGAGTAGATCAAAATATGAGAGGATATGACCAAATTCCGAGAAGAACGGAGAGAATTAGGGAAATTTCGAAAATAGTTCGACAGAATCTGAAACAATACGCAAACGATTTTAAAGAATATGAGAGAATCCGACGAAATTCCAAGAAGATAAGAGAAAATTCGGAAGAATCCGAGGAAATATGAAAGAACCTAACCAAATTCCTAGAGAATACGACAGAATCCCAGAGAATCTTGAGAATTTGACAGGATCCGAAAGAATCCGAGAGAATCCAAGAGATTTCAAACATAATTGGAGAGAATCTGGGAGAATCACAAACAGCACCCAAACAGAATTCGAAAGACTATGAAAAGAAACCGAAAGAGTACGAAGGAATATGAGAGAATGCGATCAAATTCTGAAAAGAATGGACAGAATTTGGAAGAGTCCGAATCAATTCGAGAGAATACGGGAAAATTCAAGCAATATCGAGGGAACTATGAGAATCCGAGAGAATTTGGAAAAATTTGAAATTATCCGAAAGAATCTGACAAACTCCTTATGAATCCGAGAGAATCTCATAGAACCGAAAAAACCCAAAGAATTTCAGTGAATCTGAATATGAAAAGAGTCCGGAAGAATATGAGAGAATCCGACCGATTTCAAAAGAATCCGAGAAAATGTAAGAGAATCCGGAAGAATCTGAAAGAATCGGAGGAATTCAACAGAATTCGAAAATAAGTCCATAGAATCCGATACAATCCTAGGAAACCCAAGGAACCCATAAAAAGCAAAAGGAACTCAAGGAATTCAAAAAAACACTAATAATCGAAAGAACAAGGGAAAGAATCTATAAAGAATCTGAAAGAATTCCAGAGAATCCGATTAAATACGAGACAATCATAGAGAATATGAAAGAATCTAGAAGAATCCGAGAAATCCGACAAAATCCGATAGAATCCGGAAGACTACGAGAGAATAATCCGGCCAAATTATAATTATGTGATAGAATGCGACTAAATTTTGAGATAATCTGAGAGAAATCGGAAGAATTCGGAAAAAATACAAGAGAATACGGGAGAATTCAACCAAATTTAGTTAAGATCGGAGAAATTCCGGAAGAATCCGAAAGACCACCTGGGAATGCGAAAGAATCCGAGAGAATAAGAGAGAATCCAGAAGAATCTGAGGAATGAAAGGAATTCGAAGCATGCTAAAAATCAGAACAAAGCGAAAAACGCAAAAAATTCAAAGAAACGAAAAAAGTTCCAAAGAATCCAAAAGAAAAGCCTAAAGAATTCCATAGTTTCTAAAACGATCCGCGAGAATCCAAAAAATTTCGAAAATAGTTAGAGAGAATCTGACAAATTCTGAAACAATATGGAAATGATTCGAAAGTATACTAAAGAATCTGACAGAATACGAAAAGAATCCCATAGAATATAAAAAAATATTAAGGAATCCGATCAAATTCCAAGAAGATAGGAGAATAGGAGGGAATATGAGAGAACCTAACCAAATTCCAAGAGAATCGTGAGAATACGAGAGAATCCGAGAGAGTCTTAAAGAATTCGACAATAATTTGAGAAAATCTGGGAGAATCGGAAACAATATACAAAGGGCCCGAAAGAATACAAGAGAATTCAAAAGAATATGAAAATAATCGGAAAGAGTAGATGAAAATATGAGAGGATATGACCAAATTCCGAGAAGAACGGAGAGAATTAGGGAAATTTCGAAAATAGTTCGACAGAATCTGAGAGAATCTGAGAATCACAAACGATTTGAAAGAATATGAGAGAATTCGACGCAATTCCAAAAAGATAAGAGAAAATTCGGAAGAATTCGAGGAAATATGAAAGAATCTAACCAAATTCCGAGAGAATACGACAGAATCCTTGAGAATCTTGAGAATTTGAAAGAATCCGAAAGAATCCGAGAGAATCCAAGAGATTTCGAAAGAAACAGAAAGAGTACGAAGGAATATGAGAGAATGCGATCAAATTCTGAAAAAAATGGAGAGAATTTGAAAGAATCCGAAATCCAACCAATGTCGAGGGAACCATGAGAATCCGAGAGAACTCGGAAAAATTTGAAATTACCCAAAAGAATCTGACAAACTCCTTATGAATCCGAAAGAATCCCATAGAATCTGAAAAAACCCAAAGAATTTGAGTAAATCTGGAACAATGCGCAAAACATCAGAAAGCATAGCAGAGACAACGAGACGAACTGGGAAAATTCTAGAAAATCCAAAAGAATCTGGAAGAATATGAGAGAATCTGATAGATTTCGAAAGAAACCGACAGATTTCAAAAGAATCAGGAAGAATCTGAAAGAGTCGGAGGAGTCCAACAGAATTCGAAAATAAGTCCATAGAATTCGACACAATCCTAAGAAACCCAAGAAACCCAAAAAACAAAAGCAAGTCAAGGAATTCAAAAAACACTAAAAGTCGAAAGAACAAGGGAGAGAATTTATAAAGAATCTGAAAGAATTCGAGAGAATCAGAGAGAATGTGAAAGAATCTAGAAGAATTCGAGACAATCTGACTAAAACCGAAAAAATCAGACAATTCAATAGATTCCGAAAAAATCCGAGACAATCCCAAAGAAACCAAGGCACCTAGGAGACCCAAGAAACCCAAGAACTCAAAAAAACAAGAAATTTCAAAAAGAGTTCGGGAGAATTTGATAAAATCTGAAACAATACGCTAAATATCCGAAAGAACAAAAGAAAATCCGACCAAATCCCAAGAAGAAAGGAGAAAATAGGAAGAATCCGGAAGAAATCCGTGAGAATACTACAGAATTCGAAATAGTCTTTGAAAATTTGAGAAAATTCGAACGAATCAGAAAATAACTCAAAAGAATCTGAAAGATTCCGAGTGAATCCGAGAGATTTCGAAAATAATTGCAGAGAATCTGATAGAATCAGGAACAGTAGGCAAAGAATACGAAAGAATATAAGAGAATATAAAAAAATATGAAAAACATCCGAAAGAGTACGAGGGAATATGCTAGAATGCGGCCAAATTCCTAGAGAATTATGAGAATATAGGAAAATCCGAGAGAATCCGGAAAAATGTGAAAATATTTGAAAGAATCCCAACAATTCGAGAGAATCCGACAAACTCGAGAAAATCCGAACGAATACCAAAAGAATCCGGAAGAATACGGGAGAATATGAAAGAATATGACCAAATTTCGAGATAAACGGAGAGAATTGACGAGAATCCAAAAGAATCTGGGGAATACGAAAAAATTCTACAGAATTTGAAAGCATCCAAAAGACCCCTAGAAAATGTTATGCAATCTGAAAGAATCGGCGGAATCCAACAGAATTCGAAAAGAATTCCATAAAATTCGAGACAATGCGGAAGGAACCAAGGGACCGAGGAAACCCAAGGAACCCAAAGAACAAAAGGAACTCAAGGAATTCAAAAAACGCTTGGAAACCCAAAAAATCCAAAGAACAGAAGGAATATAGGGAACTTTAAAACCTTAAAGAATTGGAAGAATGAGAAAAACACAGAAAATTCAAAGAATCGAAAGAAACTCAATAAAATCTGAGAGAATTCGGGAGAATCCAAAAAAATACGAGGAGAACTCAAGGGAATACGAGAAAATATGAGAGAATCTGACTATATTCCGAGAAGGTCGGAAAAAATTCGGAAGGATCCGAAAGAAATCATGAAAAGAAGAGTGAATCCGAAAGAAACCCCAAAAAATTCAAAAGAATTCGGGAGAATGTGAGGGGACCCGGAAGAATCTGAAAGAATCCAAAGATTTCGAGGAAATCCGACAGAATCTAAAAGAATGTGTAGCAATCCGAAAGAAACCAAGGAAACGTGGAAATCAAAGGAATCCCAAGAACAGAAATGACAAAAGGAACACAAAACAGCAAAGAACCGGAGGAATAAATAAAGAAAATAGGGAGAAGATCCGGAAAAATCTGAAAGAATGTGAGAGAATACGGAGTAAACTTCAAAAATCTAAGAGAATCCGCGAAAATCCGACAAAATCCAAAGGAATACGAGAGAATGAGAATATGAGAAAATCCAACGAAATTCCAAGAGGACTGGAAAAAATCTGGAAGAATCCGAAATCCATAAAAATCTATAAAAATTGATGGGATTCCATAAGAATATAAGAAGATGTTAGAGAATCCGGAAAGAATTCGAGAGAATACAAAAGAATCCAGCTAAATTCCGATAAAGCGGAAGAAGATCCGGAAGAATTCGAAAGAAACAGAAAGAATTCGGAAGCCGAAAAAAAATATGAAGGAGCAGAAAGAACCCGGGAGAATCCCGAAGAATGCAAAAATAATTCGAAAGAATGAGAGAGAATACGGCGGAATAATCTTAAAGAATCTAAGAGAATCCGCAAAAATCCGATAGAATTCAATCAATACGTGAGATTAGATTCCGACAGGATAAGGAAAAATCAGGAAGAATCCGAAAGAAACGAAGAAAATCCCTAAAAATCTATAAAAATCTATAAGATTCCATAAGAATCCAAGAAAATGTAAGCGAATCCGATAAAATCCCACAGAATTCCGAAGAACACTAGAAAATATTAGAGCATCGGGCAAAATTACTTAACAAACGGAGAAAATCCGAAAGAAACTGAGAGAATGCGGAAGAATCCATAACAATCCAAGAGAAAGCGAGAGAAACTGGAATAATCTAAGAGAATCCGGAACAATCCGACAGAATCCGAGAGAATACATGGGAATCCAGCCAAATTCTGAGAGGATCGAAGAGAATCCGGAAGAGCCAGAAAAAATCGGAAGAATATGAGAGAGAATTCAAAAAGAATCCGCTAGAATGTGAGATAATACGGTATAATCGAGAAGTTCGGAAAAAATTCGGAAGGATTCGAAAGAAATCATGAGAAGAAGAGTGAATCCGAAAGAAACCCGAAAAATTGAAAAGAATTCGGGAGAATGTGAGGGGACCCGGAAGAATCTGAAAGATTTCGAGGAAATCCGACAGAATCCAAAAGAATCGGGGAATACGAGAGAATCCGAGAGAATGTAAAAGAATGCGTAGCAATCCGAAAGAAACCAAGGAAACTTGGAAATCCAAGGAATCCAAAACAGCAAAGAACCGGAGGAATAAATACCGAAAAATTCCGATTTATAATTTCTGTTAAAATTCTGTCTAAATAACGCCGCACTTTATAATAAGCGTCGCAATTTTAATTTTTATTTTAGAAAGTTTACGCAGAAAATTTTGCGATAGAGGTAGATTTATTGAACTGTACTCCAGGGCGAGGGATAAGTCAAAGAAGAGTCCAAACTTCCATCCCACCCTTTAGCCAGTTTTGGAAACAAAATTCGACAAACTCGTTACGAAAGTGTTTTATGCCTCCGGGCCTAGTCGTCAAAGTCTTCTCAACAACTCAGGATAAGTTAGAAATTGGGACCAACTAATTTAAATTAATTAAAAAAAAAACATTAACAAAAACTATATCGGGCGATCGGGTTCAAAGAGTACAAAATCAACACAAATTTAAGTTGCTTAAAGTTGGTTAAAGCAAGCAGAGTGTTTAAAGACATTTAAAAATGTGGTGTGGGGAACCGCAGGTAGAGTAAAAATTATTTTGAAAACGTGGGTTGTTGGAACGCTGGATTGTATTGAAATTTTCCTGTGCTTTGGATGATAAATGGATGTATTAGTCAAAAAAAAACCAGAGTACGCCGACAGCGTTTTCCCATGGAAAAAGAGTTTTAAATACGGTTTAAAGCAACGAATAAATGAATGAAAATGTTTCCCCACAACGATTGTTGGTAATTTGTGTCCCATTTTATTTTCGGTATGATTCTCTAAAAATAACCACGAAACTCCGTCAGTTTAAATCGAACCTGCTATTCATCTCTTCCGCGCTCCGCACACAACCTTGTCCTTCTGGAGCAAATGTTTGTGAAGAGCTTACCTCTACAAAGGATCGATGATTCTGATAAAGCGATCCGAAATCACTATTGTTTACAATAAATCCATCCCCTTTCATAAATTTTCTGCCAACTAGCTGCAATTGTTGCTTACCCTTTCATCACATTTAAAATCTCCTAATCCCACCTCTGCACATCTCGCCAGCCCTAGAACAAAATTTCCGAATACAATCGCTGGCTTCCCGTCATTACATCATTTATCGTGCGTCGGATGTCTGCAACTATTAACATTAACAAAGAAATTGAATTTATTTACGTGCCATTATCGTTCCGAGCGATGAAAGTTTAAAGGATGAGGAGCGCCGTTACTCATGTTTTCTTGTGTTTACTCGCTTTTTTATAAAACTGTTATTGTTATATTTCCACCAAGGTCGAACGCGCTGCCTCGAAATGCGAACTGCGATGATTTACACGATTTTTCACTCCGATAGAAAACATGCGAACCTATTTACGTGTCACTGTTGTAATAGAGTTTACGGGTCGGAGGTTTTTCTTTCCAATCTCAGGAATATGTAAATGTGGAGATAGAGGGATAGTGGTAGGCTTTGTCGTCGAGCAATTATCGTACGAGTGCGGAAACGGATTTGGCTGCATTGTCGAAGAGAAAAAGTACGTGTTTGGGTGAGGCGCTAATTAGGAGTTAGGTGATTTTCACGCAACTTCGTTGTAATAAGAACGAAGGTGATGGCGTAATGGGGAAGATGATCCAGTGTAAAAAGGAGCGCGGACGCTTACCACATGTGTGTTAAAAGCTCGCAACAGGTACTTGGCAAAGTATGATTAGAACGTAATCTCTTGTGAAATATGTCTCCACCTACTCCAGTGACACGAATACGACCAATGAACTGGTTAATTTCGGTTTTTTTTTAGTGCAAGGATGCTGGAATTTGTAGGCGTAATTATGTGACGAGTTGACGAAAACTTCTAAATATTTGCATTTAACATAAAGTATGTAAACTCCCACAACACCCCTGGGGTTATTCTGAAAAGTTTCCTGAACAATTTTTATTTTTCCTTGTTTGTTGAGTCAAGTGTGTTTTTCGTAAGCGCATCTAAACAACGTTCATAATTAGGAAGTTTTAATTTAAACAAGACGCAAAAATGATTTAAACTAAAAGAAGGTTGCGAATATATTTTTAGTAATGACGGTCACTGCAATTTACGCCCGTTATTTTAGAATAATTATATTTATAGCCTCAACCTCTTTCATGATTACGGTCCTGAAAGAAACCGACAGTATTCAGAAAAATCTATAAAAATCCGAAAGATCCACAAGAATAAAAGAGAATGTGAGAGAATCCGGAAAGAATTCAAGAGAATACAATAGAATCCGGCAAAAGACCAAGAAAATAGGGAGAAGATTCGGAAGAATCCGAAGGAAACTGAAATAATCCGGAAAAATCCATAAGAATCCGGGGAATACGTGGGAATCCGGTCAAATTCCAAGATCATTGGAGGCACCCGGAAAATCCGAAAGAAGAAGAGAATATGAGGGAGACGAGAGAGCACGAGAGAATCCTGAAGAATCCGAAAGAATGTGAGAGAATACGGAATAAACTTCAATAATGTAAGAGAATTCGCGAAAATCTGACAAAATCCAAAGGAATACGTGAGAATATGAGAAAATCCAACGAAATTCCGAGAGGACTGGAAAAAATCTGGAAGAATCAGAATTCCAGAAAAATCTATAAAAATTCATGGGATTCCATAAGAATCTAAGAAGATAGTAGAGAATCCGGAAAGAATTCGAGAGAATACAAAAGAATCCAGCAAAATTCCGAGAAAATAGGCAGAAGATTCTGAAAAATCCGAAAGAAACTGAAAGAATCCAGAAAAATCCATAAGAATCCAAGAGAATTTGAGAGAAACCGAAATAATTTAAGAGAATCCGAAAAAATCTAGCAGAATCTGAGAGCATACTAAAGAATCCAGCAAAATTTCGATAAAACAGAAGAAGATGCGGAAGAATTCAAAAGAAACGGAAAGAATTCGGAAGAAGCCAAAAAAACCTAGGGAATATGAAGGAGCAGAAAGAATCCGGGAGAATTCTGAAGAATGCAAAAATAATTCGAAAGAATGAGAGAGAATACGGCGGAATGATCTTAAAGAATCTAAGAGAATCCGCAAAAATCCGATAGAATCCAAACAATACGTGAGAATATGAGAGAATCCAACGAAATTCCAAGACGACTGGAAAGAATCTGGAAGAATCCGAAATAATGCCAGAGGATACAAGAGAATTCGGCTATATTCCGAAGGATAAGGAAAAATCATGAAGAATCCGAAAGAAACGAAGAAAATCCCTAAAAATTTTTAAAAAACTATAAAATTCCAAAAGAATCTAAGAAAATGTTAGCGAATCCGATAAAATCCCACAGCATTCCGAAGAACGGAAAGAAACTGAGAGAATGCGGAAGAATCTATAAGAATTCAAGAGAAAGCGAGAGAAACTGGAGTAATCTAAAAGAATCCGGAAAAATCCGAGAGAATACATGCGAATCCAGCCAAATTCTAAGAGGATCGGAGAGAATCCGTAAGAACCAGAAAAAATCGAAAGAATATGAGAGAGGATTCTAAAAGAATCCGCTAGAATGTGAGACAATACGGTATAATCTTAAAGAATCTAAGAGAATCCGCGAAAATCCGACAGAATCCGAAGGAATACGAGAGAATATAAGAGAATCCAATAAAATTCCAAGAGAACAGGAAAGAATCCGGAAGAATTCACAAAAATCTATAAAAACCCATGAGATTCCGGAAAGAATTCGAGAGAATCCGACAGAATCCGAAAGAAATCCCACATCTGAGAGAATCCGAAAGAATACGAGAGAATATAAGAAAACAAATTAAATTCAGAGAGGATAGAAGAAAATCCGGAAGAATCCATAAGAATTCAACAAAATGTGACAGAAACCGGAAAAATCTGAAAGAACCCAAGAGAACCCGAGAAAATCCGGGAGAATATGAGAAAATCCAACTAAATACAAAGAGAAACGGCAAGAATCCCGAGGAATCCAAAAAAAAACCGACAGAATCCGAAAGAATCTGTAAGAATCCAAGAGAATGTGAGAGAAACCGGAAAAATCCGACAGAATCCGAGAGAATACGTGGGAATCCTGAAGAATCCGAAAAAAAACGAGAGAATATGAGGGAGCCGAGAAAACTCGAGAGAATCCTGCAAAATGCAAAAAGAATCCAATAGAATCCAATGATATTCTGACGAATCTGAAAGAACTCAAAAGAATACGAGAGAATCCGAAAGCTAAATTACCATGTTTCAGCATCCTGGAAAAATCAAAGATAATTCGACAGAATCCAACAAAATCTGAAAGAATTTGCAAAAAATTCAAAAAAATACGAGATAAACTAAAAAAAACGGGATGCGGGAATATCCGAAAGAAAACAAAAAGAATACAAAAAAAACCCGAGCGAAAACGATAGAATTCGAATTAAGTCCGGGAGATTCGAAGAGAATCCAGAAGAATCGGCAAGTAACGAGAAAATCCGGAAGAATGTATAAGAATCCAAGAGAATGCGAGAGAATCCGGAAACAATTCGAGAGAATACAAAAGAATCCGGCAAAAGACTAAGAAAATAGGGAGAAGATCCGGAAGAATCCGAAAGAAACTGAAGTAATCCGGAAAAATCCATAAGAATCCGGAGAATACGTGGGAATCCGGTCAAATTCCAGGGGGTTTGGAGGCAACCCTGAAAATCCGAAAAAACGAAGAGAATATGAGGGAGACTAGAGAGCACGAGAGAATCCTGAAGAATCCGAAAGAATGTGAGAGAATACGGGATAAACATCAATAATCTATGAGAATCCGTGAAAATCCGACAAAATCCAAAGGAATACGTGAAAATATGGGAAAATCCAACGAAATTCCAAGAGGACTGGAAAAAGATCTGGAAGAATCCGAAATCCAGAAAATTCTATAAAAATTCATGGGATTCCATAAGAATCTAGGAAGATGTTAGAGAATCCGGAAAGAATTCGAGAGAATACAAAAGAATCCAGCAAAATTCCGAGAAAATAGGCAGAAGATCCGGAAAAATCCGAAAGAAACTGAAAGAATCCTGAAAAATCCATATGAATCCAAGAGAATTTGAGAGAAACCGGAATAATTTAAGAGAATCCAAAAAAATCTAGCAGAATCCGAGAGAATACTAAAGAATCCAGAAAAATTCCGATAAAACAGAAGAAGATCCGGAAGAATTCAAAAGAAACGGAAAGAATTCGGAAGAAGTCGAAAAAACCTAGAGAATATGAAGGAGCAGAAAGAACCCGGGAGAATCCTGAAGAATGCAAAAATAATTCGAAAAAATGAGAGAGAATACGGCGGAATAATCTTAAAGAATCTAAAAGAATCGGCAAAAATACGATAGAATCCAAAGAATACGTGAGAATATGAGAGAGTGGAAAGAATCCGGAAGAATCCGAAATAATGCTAGAGGATACGAGAGAATTCGGCTAAAATCCAAAAGGATAAGGAAAAATCAGGAAGAATCCGAAAAGAAACGAAGAAAATTCCTAAAAATCTATAAGATTCCATAAGAATCCAAGAAAATGTTAGGGAATTCGATAAAATCTCACAGAATCCGAGAGAATACATGGGAATCCAGCCAAATTCTGAGAGGATCGGAGAGAATCCGGAAGAACCAGAAAAAATCGAAAGAATATGAGAGAGAATTAAAAAAAAATCCGCTAGAATGTGAGACAATACGGTATAATCTTAAAGAATCTAAGAGAAGCCGAGAAAATCCGACAGAATCCAAAGGTAAACGAAAGAATATAAGATAATCCAAAGAAATTACAAGAGGGCTGAGAAGAATCCGGAAGAATCCGAAATAAACTAAACGAATCCGGAAAAATCCATAAGAATCCATAAGAATACAAGAGAATATGAGAGAAACCGGAATAATCCAAGAGAATCTGAAAAATTTCAACAGAATCCAAGAGAATATCTGGGGATCCAGCAAAATTCCGAAATGATTGGAGGAAATCCGGAAGAATCGGAAAAAATCGAGCGAATATGATAGAACCCGAAAGAATCCTAAAGAATTCAAAAAGAATCGGATGCAATGTGAGACAATACGCTATAACTTAAAGCAATCTAAAAGAATTCGAGAAAATCCGACAGAATCCGATGGTCTACTACAGAATATGAGAGAATCCAACGAAATTACAAGAAGACTGGTAAAAATCCAGAAGAATCCGACAGAAACCGAGATAATATAGACAAATCTATAGAAATCCATAAGAATCCAAAAAAATGTTAGAGACTCTGGAAAGAATTCAAGAGTATCCGGGAGAATACAAAAGAATCAGGCAAAATTTCGAGAAACTATGGACAAGATCTGGAAGAATTCGAAAGAAACCGAAAGAATCCGGAAGAATCCATAAGAATCCACGAGAATGTGAGAGAAACCGGAATTCGAGAGAATATGTAGGAATCCAGCCAAATTCCGAGAACATCAGAGGGAATCGGGAAGAATCCGAGAAAACCGAGAGAATATGAGGGAGCCGAGGGAATCCGAGAGAGTCCTGAAGAATTCAAAAAGAGTCCTATAGAATGTGAGACAATATGGTATAATCTTAAAGAATCTAAGAGAATCCTCGAAAATCCCACAGAATCCGAAGGAATACGAGAGAATATGAGAGAATCCAACAAAATTCCAAGAGAACAGGAAAGAATCCGAAAGAATTCAGAACAATTTGTAAAAATCCATGAGATCCATTAGAATCCAAGAACATGTTAGAGATTCCGGAAAGAATTCGAGAGAATCCGACAGAATCCGAAAGAATACACAAATAATACGAAGGAATACCAGAAAATCCGAAAAAATCTTATATGTGAGAGAACCCGAAAGAATACGAGAGAATATAAGAAAACAAATTAAATTCAGAGAGGATATAGGAGAAAATCCGAGAGAATATGAGAAAATTCAAAACAAACTGACAGAATCCGGAATAATCCATAAGAATCCAAGAGAATGTGAGAGAAACCGGAAAAATTCAAGAGAATCCGAAAAAATTCGACAGAATCCGAAAAAATTCCGCAGAACCCGAGAGAATACGTGGGAATACTGAAGAATCCGAAAAAATGAGAGAAAATGAGGGAGCCGAGAAAACTCGAGAGAATCCTGCAAAATGCAAAAAGAATCCGGTAGAATCCAACAATATTCTGACGAATCTGAAAAAACTCAAAAGAATACGAGAGAATTGGCCAAAAACAGGAGGGACTGGAGATAATACGAAAGAATCGAAAAAAAAACTTTATAATGATAGACAATCCGTTGAATCCGAAAGCTAAATTACCATGTTTCAGCATCCTGGAGAACTCAAAGATAATTCGGGAGAATCCAACAAAATCTGAAAGAATTTGCAAAAAAATCAAAAGAATACGAGATAAACAAAAAAAAAAATCGGGATCCGGGAATATCCGAAAGAATACAAAAAAACCGAGCGATCACAATAAAAATCGAATTAAGTCCGGGAGATTCGAAAAGAATCCGGAAGAATGTACAAGAATCCAAGAGAATGTGAGAGAATCCCGAAAAATCTGAAAGATTCAAAGAAAATACGAGAGAATTTGGCTAAATTTCGAGAGAATGCGGAATGATCTTGAAGAATCTAAGAGAATCCGAGAAAATCCGACAGAATCCGAAGGAATATGAAAGAATATGAGAGAATCCGACGAAATCTCAAAATGATTGAAAAAAATTCGGAAGAATTCGAAGTAATTCAAGAGGGAACGAGAGAATCCATAAGAATCCATAAGAATACAAAATAATACGAGAGAATCCAACCAAATTTAGCGAGAATCGGAAAGAATCTGGAAGAATCCGAAATAAATCGAAAGAATATGAAAGAATTTGGCCAAATTCGGAGAGAGTCGGAAAAAACATGTGTATAATAAGAGAAAATCCGATAGAATCCAAAAACTAAATTACCATATTTCAGCATTTTGTAGAATTCAAACATAATTCGAGAGAATCCAACAAAACTCGAAAGAATTTGCAAAAAATCCAAAAGAATACGAGATAAACTAAAAAAATCGAGATCCGGGAATATCCGAAACAATACAAAAAAAAAACAAGCGAACACGATAGAATTCGAATTAAGTCCGGGAAATTCGAAGAGAATCCGGAAGAACCGGCAAGAAATGAGAGAATCCTGAAAATGTATAAGAGTCCAAGAGAATGTGAGAGAATCCCGAAAAATCTGAAAGATTCAGAGAGAGTCCGAGAGAATTTGGCCAAATTTCGAAAAAATACGGAATAATCCTGAAGAATCTAAGAGAATCCGAGAAAATCCGACAGAATCCAAAGGAATATGAAAGAATTGAAAGAATCCGACGAAATCCCAAAGGGATTGGAAAAAATCTAATATAAATCCATAAGAATCCATAAGAATATGAGAGAATCCAAGAAAATTTAGCGAGAATCGGAAAGAATCTGGAAGAATCCAAAATAAACCGAAAGAATATGAAAGAATTTGGCCAAATTCGGAGAGAGTCGGAGAGAATACGGAAGAATGCGAAAGAATCCAAGAGAATGCGATAGAATCCGGCCAAATACCGAAAAGATTGGAGATAATACGGAAGAATCGGAAAAAAACTGTGTATAATGAGAGAAAATCCGATAGAATCCAAAAACTAAATTACCATGTTTCAGTATTCTGGAGAATTTAAAGATAATTCGCGAAAATTTGAAAGAGAAATTGGAAAGAATCCGAGTGATCCTACAGAATCCGAAAGAATTAGCAACGGGTTCGAGGAAATAGAGAGAATCTGAAGAGGATTCTAAAGTATACGAGAGAAGATGAGACAATACGACCAAATCCGAGAGTGACTCCGAGAAAATTCCAGAGAATTCGGAAGTAATTCTAGAGAATCTGAAAGAATCAGAGAAAATCCGACAGAATCCGAATGACAACGAGACAACCCGAGAAACCAAAGAAGATTTCTAAAAGAATGTTTTTAATGTGTTTTTTCCACAGTATGCGAACACCCAGTATAGTAATCGATCACGACAGCTTTGTTTATTTTCACAGCCCCAACTTGTACAAAAGTCTCGCATTATTGTTACGTATATACCTATTATTACACTGTGTACACGTGCCATATACAATGTCGTGAACAGAATTGTTTTTCTGACAGTTTAATTTCCACAGCCTTTGGAAGCGAAAATTTCTTATAACCTCCTTATATTGTTTTTCTGTTTACACATTATATAACAAATTTACATTCCTGAGTCCTGATATAATTTTAAAACTACCACCGTTTTTTACGTTTTAGAAACGAACAAGAACTTGACTTCTTGAGGATCGCTTCCTGTTTCAATCTGAACATCCTCGTCAACAAGAAGTTGTATTTCTATGAAGGAACGGAAGAGAAGTAAAAGTTAATTACCACCATATTTAACTACAGTAAAGTTTCTATTTTCGTTAGTACTTGGCTAAAAGCAGTGGCGGCTCGTGACGTCGCAACGTGATAGAGCAGAGAACATACATCAAACGTGTTAAAGTAATTACAAAGTAAGAACTCATTAAACAACTTTCCACTCTGTGTTAAATGAAAACATCCCCAGAAACGCTTTTTTTTTAGTTAAGTAATTTAGACGCGCAATTTTAACAATACGAACGTCAATTCATGCTTTGAGGAATCATCAAATCCATCAAAAGCGCTGAAAATAGCTGGACATCAGTATATTTTTACTCCTCAGTTCATAGTAACAGTTGTATGATTGTACTACCAACAACTTTAAAAAATTATTAGAAAAACAAATCGATAACTGCGAACATAATCCGTTTTTGAATAACTCTGCGATTTACTTTAAGACTGTGTATTTTCGCTGCGTAAGTTCGTATATTTGCGTTATCCCTCTTAACTGTCAAGTCTGATGTATCTTGCAACTGGTGTAGGAAACAGCATTTAGAGTTCCGGATTTGTGCTCAATTCTCCTGTTCACGTTTCACTTCCATCAACAACGCTCATTTATCAGTAAAATCCTTTCGTCTTATTGCGTCAGAGGAAGTTTTACAAGAAAAACAAAAATTTATGAGGACTTCGCTTTTAAACAGTGAGAAAACGGCAAAAAAAATAAAAGACAAGGAGTACACAACGATGGAGAAATTACGCTCCTGAAAAATGGTTTCAGGTGTTCTATTTCTATTATTTTTTTGTGTTGTCGTTGGGTCTCTTCGTGCTCTAATCATGTCTGTTAGAAAGAAATCGAGCTATAAAATTTCAGACGCCCCAGTCAATATTTAAAAGTAGAACGACACAGGATCGCTTTATGATGCAGCTGCAAGCTTCTTACGTTGGAAGTAATAAAAATGACGGAAATTCATTTTTCTTGTCGCAAGGCTAGCCCCCATTTCGGGATAAATTAAATTTTGTGCTGAAGCCGGGAGATAAAATTTATTTAAAATTGAGTCATATACAGGTCGTCCCAATTTGGTGGTTTGTCATGGAGTTTGGAAAAAATTCTTTAGGGCTGTTTATTCAGAGCTAGGATTTACTTGGCAGATTTTTAAATAACGTCATCAAAGTTTTGGTGGAAATGGATAGATAATAATTTTTGTTAACCAACAAAAGAAGCACAAGATGTCCCTAGATTCTTTTATGTTTTTATTTTAATTTTTTTCAAAAAATGAAACCCTAGGGTCCCCCGAGATTTTTTTAAAATTTCCAAAAAACATTAGGATTCCTAAAGATTTTTTTTTATTCTCAAAAAAAACCCTAAGATCCCCCGAGATTCTTTTAAATTTTTCTTAAACAAAATCAATTGAGGCTCATGAAATTGTTTGAAATTCTCTAAAAAGAACTTTTAGGGCCCTCGGTGATTCTTCCAAAATCTTAAAACTAGAAGCCCCCGAGATTCCTTTAAATAAAAAAAACTCTAGGCTCTTCAGAGATTCTTTAAAATTTTTAAGAATAACCACAAGGGGCCCCAGAGATTCTTTTAAATTTCACCCAAAAAGAACCACCAGTGTCCCCTGAGATTCTTTGAAATTCTTAAAAAAGACACTAAGAACCCACGAGATTCTTTTAAAATATTAAAAAGACACTAGGGTCCTCCCTGATCCTTTCAAAAAATTCAAGAAATACATTAGGGGTCCCTGATATCTTAAATTAAAAAAAAAAAAAACGCTAGTAGTGCCCGAGATTCTTTTAAATTAAGAAAAAACACTAGGGTCCTCTATGATTCTTTCAAATTCTTAAAATAACTCAATAGGGGCCTCCGAGATTCTTTTAAAATCTCCAAAAAAACACCAGGATTCCTCGAGATTTTTTAAAATTTTCAAAAAAAACCCTAAGATCCCCATAGATTCTTTTACATTTTTTACGAAATAAAACACTTTAGGCCCACGAAATTCTTTTAAATTCTTCAAAAAGAACCACCAGCGTCCCCAGAGATTATTTGAAATTCTTAAAAAAAAAACACTAAGAATCCACGAGATTCTTTGAAACTATTAAAATGACACTAAGGTCTTCCGATATTCTTTCAAATTCTTAAAAAACACATTAGGCGTTTTTGAAATTATCTAAATTAAAAAAAAAACACCAGGAGCCTCCGAGATTCTTTTACAAAAAAAAAAAATCGAGAACCTTGAAATTATTTTAAATTTAAATAATATACTAGAATCCTCTATGATTCTTTCAAATTCTTAAAAATAACTCATTATGGGCCCCCGAGATTCTGTTCAAATTTCCAAAAAAAAAGATTAGGATTTCTAGAGATATTTTAAAATTTTCAAAAAAAAAACCTAAAATCCCCCTAGATTCTTTTACATTTTTTAAACAAAGGCCCCTGAGATTCTTTTAGATTTCGTCCAGAAATACCCCAGAGTCTCCCGGGATTCTTCTGACTTATAAAATAAACACTTGGGACCCTCTTCATTATTTTAAATTCTCCAAAATGCACCACCAGTGTCCTCAGAGATTCTTTGAAATTCTTATAAAAAGCACGAAGAATCCACGAGATTCTTTTAAAATATTAAAAAGACACTAGGGTCCTCCGATATTCTTTAAAATTCTTAAAAACACATTAGGGTTTTCTGAGATTATTTAAATTAAAAAAAAAAAAACACACCAGGGCCTCCGAGATTCTTTTACATTAAAAAAAATCTAGAATCTTGAAATTCTTTCAAATTTAAATAAAATACTAGAGTCCTCTATGATTCTTTCAAATTCTTAAAATAACTCATTAGGAGCCCCCGAGATTCTGTTCAAATCTCCAAAAAAAACACTAGGATTCCTCGAGATTTTTTAAAATTTTCAAGAAAAAACCCTAAGATCCCCCTAGATTCTTTTACATTTTTTACGAAAAAAAACACTTTAGGCCCACCAAATTCTTTTAAATTCTCCAAAAAGAACCACCAGTGTTCCCAGACAATCTTTGAAATTCTTAAAAAAAACACAAAGAATCCACGAGATTCTTTTAAACTATTAAAATGACACTAGGGTCCTCCGATATTCTTTCAAATTCTTAAAAAACACGTTTCTGATATTATCTAAATTAAAAAAAAAACACCAGGAGCCTCCGAGATTCTTTTACATTAAAAAAATCTAGAATCTTGAAATTCTTTTAAATTTAAATAAAATACTTGAGTCCTCTATGATTCTTTCAAATTTTAAAAAATAACTCATTAGGAGCCCCCGAGATTTTGTTCAAATCTCCAAAAAAAACACTAGGATTCCTCGAGGTTTTTTAAAATTTTCCCAAAAAAAACTAAAATCCCCCTAGATTCTTTTACATTTTTTGAACAACGGTCCCTGAGATTCTTTTAGATTTCGTCTAGAAATACCCCAGAGTCTCCCGGGATTCTTTTAACTTAAAAAAAAAACACTTGGGACCCCCTTCATTCTTTTAAATTCTCCAAAAAGATCCATCAGTGTCCTCAGAGATTCTTTGAAATTCTTAAAAAAAACACGAAGAATCCACGAGATTCTGTTAAAACATTAAAAAGACATTAGGGTCCTCCGATATTCTTTAAAATTCTTAAAAACACATTAGGGGTTTCTAATACTATCTAAATTAAAAAAAAAAACACCAGGAGCCTCCGAGATTCTTTTACATAAAAAAAATCTACAATCCTGAAATTCTTTTAAATTTAAATAAAA
Organism: Zophobas atratus; assembly: GCA_022388445.1. NCBI lineage: Eukaryota > Metazoa > Arthropoda > Insecta > Coleoptera > Tenebrionidae > Zophobas > Zophobas atratus. Next base: position 8,073,118 of record CM039450.1, read on the forward strand.
TACTAGAGTCCTCTATGATTCTTTGAAATTCTTAAAAATTACTCATTAGGGGCCCCTGAGATTATGTTCAAATCCCAAAAAAAAAACACTAGGATTCCCTGAGATTTTTTATAATTTTCAAAAAAAACCTAAAATCCCCCTAGATTCTTTTACATTTTTTAAATAAGGGCCCCTGAGATTCTTTTAGATTTCGTCCAGAAATACCCCAGAGTCTCCCGGGATTCTTTTAACGTATAAAAAAAACACTTGGCACCCCCTTCATTCTTTTAAATTCTCCAAAAAGAACCACCAGTGTCCTCAGAGATTCTTTGAAATTCTTAAAAAAAAACACGAAGAATCCTCGAGATTATTTTAAAATATTAAAAAGACGCTAGGGTCCTCCGATATTCTTTAAAATTCTTAAAAACACATTAGGGGTTTCCGACATTTTCTAAATTTAAAAAAAACACCAGGAGCCTCCGAGATTCTTTTACATTAAAAAAAAATCTAAAATCTTGAAATTCTTTTAAATTTAAATAAAATACTAGAGTCCTCTATGATTCTTTCAAATTCTTAAAAATAACTCATTAGGGGCCCCCGAGATTCTGTTCAAATCTCCAAAAAAAAACACCAGGATTCCTTGAGATTTTTTAAAATTTTCAAGAAAAAACCCTAAGATCCCCCTAGATTCCTTTACATTTTTTACGAAATAAAACAGTTTAGGCCCACGAAATTCTTTTAAATTCTTCAAAAAGAACTATTAGGGTCCTCCGTGATTCTTTCAAAATCTTAAAAAAAAACTAGAAACCTCGAGAACCCTTTAAATCAAAAACGCTATATCCTTCCGAAATTCTTTAAAATTTGTAAGAAAAACCACAAGAGATTCTTTTAAATTACCCCCAAAAATACCCCAGGGTCCCCCAAGGTTCTTTTAAGTTAAAAAAAAACATTTGAGACCCTCTTCATACTTTTAAATTCTTTAAAAAGAACCACCAGTAGTCTTCGAGATTCTTTTACATTAAAAAAAAAAATTGAGAACCCTGAGATTCTTTTAAAATATAAAAAAACCGTAGGGTTACGAAATAAAACAGTTTTGGCCCACGAAATTCTTTTAAATTCTTCAAAAAGAACTATTAGGGTCCTCCGTGATTCTTTCAAAATCTTAAAAAAAAACTAGAAACCTCGAGAACCCCTTAAATCAAAAACGCTATATCTTTCCGAAATTCTTTAAAATTTGTAAGAAAAACCACAAGAGATTCTTTTAAATTACCCCCAAAAATACCCCAGGGCCCCCCAAGATTCTTTAAAGTTAACAAAAAACATTTGAGACTCTCTTCATTCTTTTAAATTCTCTAAAAAGAACCACCAGGAGTCTCGGAGATTCTTTTACATTAAAAAAAAAATTGAGAACCCTGAGATTCTTTTAAAATATAAAAAAAACCTTAGGGTCCCTTGAGATTTTTTGCAATTCTTCGGAAAAACACCCATAAATTTCGAGATTCTTGTAAATTATTAAAAAAATACTAGGGTCTTCAGTGATTGTGTCAAATTCTTAAAAAAATATTTTTGGGTTCCCCCAACATTTTTTTAGAGTCTTAAAAACACTAAGATCTTCCAAAATTCTTTTAAGTAAAAAAAACGCTGTGTTCTTCGAAGACTCTTTATAATACTTAACATAAACTTCGAGAGGCTCCCGAGATTTTTTTAAATTCTCAAAAAAAAACATTTGCGCCCCATGAGATTTCACAAAATTAAAAAAAAACACTAGGGTTTAAAATAGACATTTGACGCACTCATAAAGCCTGAACGTGCTCGCTGCGCTCGCATTCTAGACATTTCATTATTCTTAAATATATAATAATCTATCTGTCACCGTCGTCTTACATTCATTCATCTCCTGCAAAAAACGATGACGTAATTGATCAAATAAATAATAACACAAACGTTGCAAAATAAGAGTTAAATTAACGAAAATAGAATTTATTCGGCAATCTTTTGACTGAAAGATGTCGTTAAATTTTTTTTTACAAAAATCTGGATGTCTAGGGTAAAAAATCAATACGGCTTCATAAACCACAAGTACACCTACTTTGTAAAATTTAAATGACATTTACTATGTAACACTTTGAGGTGACGACATCACTTAATTTTTATTACGTAAAAGTGATAAAAGTGTTGCAGTTAAATTGAGTTACTCGAATAGCTTTAATAGTGGCCACATTTATTATTCTTGTACTCTATCGCTGTCGACTACATTATTCTTTTCAAGGAAACTTGTTCCCACTCAGTTGTTTTTCAATGACCTTTCGCTTTGACGAGAAACCCATCAAGTACTTTAATTCATTAACAATTGAAACATTACCACTGCGTTAGCCACTCCAATCTAAATTATTTTTCACTAAAACGACTTAGGAATCCAATAATTAAAACGTTTTCTCGACAGTGGAAACAGTCTAAATTATTCATCAGTCGAATAACATCAAAAACCAAAATTCTCCTCCACTAATATCCAAACGGCGTATAAACCTCGCAATTTAATTCGCGATCGAATTGCTAGGGTGAATTTTTAATACCAATATTGGCTCTCATTCAATTTCCATCATGAAAGGGGTCCACTGTGCATCGATAAAGTTAGAGTAAACTTTTTTCGGTGAAAGTTTGAAAGGAATCCCCGCATTCGAAGCATACATGTCAACATCGCCACGAAATAACTGAAAATTCACTAACCTTGTCTCCGGTGCTTTTAACCTCAAGAATTTCGGCGAGTGCAAACCGCATTGGCGAGCCAACCGCACAAGCACAAACTAAAAGTTGGCTATTTTAATTAAATTACGAGTAGAACGCACACAAAAATAGGAGACCGGAGTAAATTCTCGAAGTTGATATATTTTCGAACCGGCTGTGTTAATTTCGGCAAGTGCAGTAATTTATCTGCTCGGCAAAATTCGAGCGAATTTATTCCGTTATCCGGTTTACGGGGGAGAAATTCGTCTGCACACACAATGGGATTGGTAATAATTGGCAGCGTGTATTACTCATGTATGCAGGGTATAATTGATGGTCAGTTTCCATTAAATGTGTAATTGTTACATGGTGGGATGGACGGAGTGCTGAGCCGAAGAGACTAATTGAATTAGACAGGGATCCTTAATTCGCTCGGAACCTTGAATACTCTAAATTAGCTCGCATTATTTTTCATCTAGTTAAAACTTCGACCGGGAAATGGGTAGGTACATGGTAATTTTTGCCGGCGCGGCGGCCTTGCGCCAATTAATGCCGAATTAATAAACGAGCGAAACGGGGGACCTACTTTTCCCTGTTATTAATAATGAGCAGATTCTAGGGCAAATGTGTCTTATTTTGGTTGTATAAAAATATATATCTAAGAAAATTCAATTATTTGATCCCTACTTGTTTTTCAATGCTTTTTTACATATTTTAAATTAAAAATAAATTTAAATTAAATTTCGAAAGAATAGGAGAGCATCCGGAAGAATCCATACCAATCCAACAGAATGTGAAAACATCCAAGAGAATCCAACTAAATTCTAAGCGGAACGGAAAAAATCCAGAAAGATCTGGAAGAATCCGGAAGCATCGAGAGAATCCGGAAGAATCCGGAATAATCTAAGAGAACCTGAGAAAATCGAGATAGTATGAGGGAGCCACGAGAACCCAAGAGAATTCCGAAGAACTCAAAAAGAATCCTAAGAGAGTCCGATAAAATCCTAGAGAATCCAACGAAATTCCAAGAGGATTTGAAAGAAACCTGAAGAATCCAAAAAAAATCCGGATGAATCCGAAGGAATAAGAATCCATAAGAATTCAAGAATACGAGACAGCCGAGAGGTTAATGAAGAATCCAAAAAGAATCCGACAGAATACGAGAGAATCTAAAACAATTGGAGAGAAACCAAGGAATCCAAAGGAGAACAGGAATACCAGGACCTCAAAAAATGTAAGATTAAATTTCGAGAAGATAGGAGAGAATCCGAAAGGATCCATAAGAAACCAACAAAATGTGAAAGAATCCAAGAGAATCCGAGAGAATTTGGCGATATTCCGAGAGGAGAGACTCCGGAAGAATCCGAAAGAACTTGAGAGAATAAATTCTGAGAAGACAGGAGAAGATCCGGAAGAATCCGGAAAAAAATCGAGAGAAATCGGAAGAATCCATTAGAAACCCAAAGAATAAAAAAGAATCTAAGACAGTTCGAGAGAAACCAAGGAACCCAAAGGAGAACAAGAACATAAGGACCTCAACAGCGCAAGAAACAAGAACAACCAAAAAACACAAAAATCCGAAGAACGGAAATAATTTAGTAAGAATCTTAGAGAATTAGAGATAAATTAAATTCGAAAAAGTCCGCGAAAATCTTAATGATTCCGAAAATGTAATTACAGCATCCTCGAGAATTCGAAAATATTATTTTAATTCCAACAGAATTCGAAAGAATACGAGATAATCTGAAAAATAAAGATCTGTGAGTATTCGAAAGGAAACGAAAATAATCGGAAAAAACTCTGAAGAACCCGAGAATCCGGCTAAATTCCGACAAGATTTGAGAAAATTCGGAAGAATCCCAAAGAAATCGAGAGAATCCGAGCGAACCCGGAGGAATCCATAAGAATCCAAAAGGATGTGCAAAATCTGGATTAATTTTAAAGGATTCGTTGAATTCGAAAAAAATTCGAGCAAATCCGGTAGAAATAATTCGAAAGAATCTGAGAGAATCTGGCCAAATTCCGAGAGAATCGGCGAGAATTGTGAAGAATCTGAAAGGACCCAAAAGAATACGAGATAATCTAAAAAAATCAGAATTCCAGAGTGTCTGAAAGATTACGAAAAGATTACGAAAAGAATTCGAGAAATACGTGCGAATAAATTACGGGAGATTCGGAGAGAATCTGGAAGAATCCGAAAATAACGAGAGAATCCAAAAGAATATGTAAGAATCCAGAATGTGCGAGAATCCGGAAAAACTTGAAAGAATCAGAGAGAATACGATAGAATCAGGCGAAAGGATACGGAATAATCTTAAAGAATTTAAGAGAATTCGAGAAAATCCGACAGAACCCGAAGGAAAATGAGAAAATATGAGAGAATCCAACGAAATTCCAAGAGAATTGGAAAGAATCCGGAATAATCCGAAATAATCTAAGAGGATACAAGAAAATCCGGCTAAATGCCGAGAGGATCCTGAAAAATCTAAAAAAATCCATATGGTTCCATAAAAATCCAGAAAAATACAAGAAAATGTTAGACAATCCGAAAAAAATTCCAGAGAATCCGAGAAAATCTGGCAGAAATCCAAAAACACGAGACAATACAAGAGAATTTTTACAAGAACAGGGAGAATAAGAATGATTTTTAAAGAATTCGTTGAATTCGAAAAAATCCGAGAGTCCGAAGTAATCCGAAGGAATTTGAAAAAATCTGGCCAAATTCCGAAACAATAGGAGAGAATTCTGAAGAATCTGACAAACTCCAAAAGAATACGAGAGAATTCGACTAAATACCGAGAGAATTCAGGATCCTAGAGAATTCTAAGATAATTCCAGAGGATTCAACAAAATCCGAAAGAATACGCAAGGAAACCGAAAGAATACGAAATCTAAAATACGAGCGCACATGAGAGAACCCGAATAAATACCGGGAGATTCGGAGAGAACCCGAAAAAATCCGAAAGAAACGAGAGAATCCGGAAGATGTAATTAAGAATCCAGGAGAATGTAGGAGAATCCGGAAAAATCTGGAAGAATCAGAACGAACACTAGAGAATCCGGAGAAATTGCAAGAGAATTGGAAATAATCTAGAAGAACCCGAAATAATTCAAGAGGATACGAGAGAATCCTGAAAATCTAAAAAAGTCCATAAAATTCCATAAGAATCCATAAGAATGTTAGACAAACCGGAAAAAATTGGAGAGAATTCGAGAAAATCCGACAGAATTCGAAAGAATACGAGAGAATCGGGCTCAATGTCTACAAGAACTGAGAGAGAGAATCTGGAAGATTTTGAAAGAAACCCAGAGAACCGGGAGAAATCGGGAGAATCCTGAAGAATCTAAAAAGAATCCGATAGAGTGTGAGAAAATCCGAAGTGAATTGAAAGAATCCGAGAGAATCTAATCAATTCGGAAGAAACCGAGAAACCCAAAGAAGAGAAAAACACAAAATTCCAAAGAACTGAAAACGTTTCAAAAGAATCCGAAAATTTAATTACAATATTTCAAACCCTGGAGAATTCTAAAATGATTCGACGGAATCCATCAGAATCCGAAAGAGTACGAGATAATTTGAAAAAAAATTGAGGCCAAATTCGGACAGGTTAGGAGAGAATCGGAAAGAATTCAGAAGACACAGATAAAAACCGAGAGAACGGAGAAAAATCTATGAGAAACCAAAAGAACAAGAGAGAATGCGGAAAAATTTTAAAGAATCGGAGGGCGTACGAGAAAAACCAAGAGAATCCGAGAGAATCCGTTGAATTCGAAAGAATCAGAGGAAATCCGATAGAATCCGAAGAGTTTTCGAAAAAAAAAAAACGAAAAAAAATCCGAAAGAATCCGAAAGAATATGAGACATAAGGAGAGAATCGCACCAAATTCCAAAAGAATGGGAAAGAACCTGGGAGAATCCGAAAGAGTCCGAAAGAATATGAAAGAATTTGGCCAAATTCCGAGAGAATGCGAAAGAATCCAGGAGAATGTGATAGAATCCGGTTAAATAGCGAAAGGATTTGAGATAATACGGAAGAATCCGAAAGAAACTATGTATAATGCAAGACAATCCGATAGAATCTAAAAACTAAATTACCATATTTTGGCATCCTAGAGAATTCAAAGGTAATTAGAGAGAATCCAACAGAATCCAAAAGAATAAACAAAAATCCAGATCCGAGAGTATCCGAAAGAATCCGAAAAAATACGAGAGAACATGAAAGAATCCAACTAAATTCCTGGAGATTTGGAGAGAATCCGGAAAAAATGCGAAAGAACTCGAGACAGAATAGGAGAGAATCCGGAAGAATCTATAAGATTCCAAAAGAATGTCAGAGAATCCGAAAAATTCTAAAAGAAGCGGAGGGAATACAAAAGAATTTGGCCAAATTCCGAGAGGATAGAAGAGATAACGGAAGAATCTGAAAGAATCCCGGAGAACACGAAAGGATTCGGTCAAATTCTGAGCGGAGCTGAAAGAATCCGAGTGAATCCGATAATAACTATAGGGAATCCGACTGAATCCGTAAGAATACGAAATGTTCCGGATGAATTCCGAGAGGATCGCATAGGAAGAATCCGAAAGAACCCTAGAGTATACGAGAGAATAGGGTCAAAATCCGAGAGAATTAGAGAGAATCCGAGGAAAATCCGCAAAAATCCGAATGAATACGAATGCGAGTGAATACGAGAGCATCCGAAAGAATATGATAAAATCTAAAAGAATCTTGGAGAATGTGGGAGAATCCTAGAGAATGTGCGAGAATCGGAAAGAATCAGAAAAAGTCCTGCAGAATCCAAAAGAATCCGAGTGATTCCGAAAGAATAAATAAAGAATTCGAGAAAATACGAGAGAATTCGAAGAGAATCTTAAAGTATACGAGAGAAGATGAGATAATCCGACCAAAATCCGAGAAAAACGAGGCGAATCAGGAATAATTCGAAAAAGCTCGAAATAATTCGAAAGTAATTCGAGAGAATCTGAGAGTATCTGAGAATTCGGCCAAAAAAAGATAATCTGGCCAAATTCCGCAAGGATACGGGATAATCTTAAAGAAGCTAAAAGAATCTGAGAAAATCAAACAGAATTCCTTCGGGGGAGCGAGAATATGAGAAAATCCATCGAAATTCCGAAAGGATTGGAAAGAATCCGGATGAATCCGACATAATTCATAAGGATGCAAGAAAATCTGGCAAAATTCCGAGAAGATAGGAAAAGATCCGGCAGAATCCAGAAGAAATCGAGAGAAACCGGAAGAATCATTAAGAATCCAAGAGAATGTGAGAAAAACCGGAATAATCTAAGAGAATCTGAAAAAACCGGGAGAATATGAGGGAGCCAAGAGAATCCAAGAGAATTCTAAAGAACTCAAAAAGAATCCTAAGAGGGTCTGAGAAAGTCCTAGAGAATCCAACGAAATTCCAAGAGGATTGGAAAGAATCCTGGAGAATCCACAAAAAATCCGGACGAATCCGAAAAAATAAGAATCCATAAGAATCCAAGAATACGAGAGAGCCGAAAGGTTCATGAAGAATCCAAAAAGAATCCGACAGAATACGAGAGAATCTAGCAAAATATGATAAAATCCGAGAGAATCTAAGACAATTGGAGAGAAACCAAGGAACCCAAAGGAGAAAAGGAACACCAGGACCTCAAAAAAGTAAGATTAAATTTCGATAGGATAGGAGAGAATCCGAAAGGATCCATAAGAATCGAACAGAATGTGAAAGAATCCAAAAGAATCCGAGAGAATTTGGCGATATTCCGAGAGGATAGGAGACACTCCGGAAGAATCCCAAAGAACCTGAGAGAATACAAAGAATCCGGCAAAATTCTGAGAAGATAGGAGAAGATCCGGGAGACAATAAGAGACAATTCTGAAGAATCTGACAAAACCCAAAAGAATACGAGAGAATTCAACAAAATCCGAAAGAATAAGCAAAGAAACCGAAAGAATACGAAAAAAATCCGAAAAATACGAGCGCACATAAGAGAACCCAAATAAATTCCGGGTAATTCGGAGAAAATCCGGAAAAATCCGAAAGAAACGAGAGAATCCGGAAGAGTAATTAAGAATCCAGGAGAATGTAGGAGAATCAGGGAATACGACAGAATCCGGAGAAATTGCAAGAGGATTGGAAAGAATCCAGAACAACCCGAAATAATTCAAGAGGATACGAGAGAATCCTGAAAATCTATAAAAGTCCATAAGATTCCATTAGAATACAAGAGAAGGTTAGACAAACCGAAAAAAATCCGAGAGAATTCAAGAAAATCCGGCAGAAATCGAAAGAATACGAGTAAATCGGGCTAAATTTCTGGAAGAATATGAAAGAATCCGGCCAAATTCCGAGAGAATAGGAGAGAATTCTGAAGAATCTGAAAGAACCGAAAAGAATACGAGAGAATCAGGCTAAATATAGAGAGGATTCAACAAAATCCGAAAGAATACGAAAAGAATCCGAAAGAGTCGGAAAGAATCCGGAAGAATCCGAAAAAAAAGCCGAGAGAATCCGGAAGAATACATAAGAACTAAAAGAATCCGAGAAAATCAGACAGAACCCGAAGGAATACGAGAGAATATGAGAGAATATGGGAGAATCCAACGAAATTCCAAAAGGATTGGAAAGAATTCGGAAGAATCCGACATAATTCATGAGGATACAAGAAAATCCGGCTAAATTCCGAGAGGATAAGAAAAAATCCGGGAGAATCCGAAAGAGACCGAGGGAATCCTGAAAAATCAATAAAAATCCATAAGATTCCATAAGAATCCATAGGAATCCAAGACAATATTAGACAGCCCGGAAAAAATTCAAGCAAATCCGAGAAAATTCAACAGAATTGGAAAGAATACAAGAGAATACGAAACAATCAGGTTAAATTCCTACAAAAACAAAGAGAATCCGGAAAAATCCTTAAGAAAGCCAGACAACACAAGAGAACCGAGAGAAATCGGGAGGATCTCGAAGAATCCAAAAAGAATTTGGAATAACTTGAAAAAATTCAAGAGAATCTAAGACAAATGGAGAAAAACCAAGGAGCCCAAAGGAGAACAGGAACACAAGGACCTCAAAAAATGCAAGAAACCAGAAGAAACTAAAGACACAAAAATAGAAAGAACTGAAATAATTTCAAAAATTCTGAGAGAATTCGAGGTGATTCGAGAGAATCCCATTGAATTCGAAAAAATTCTCGAAAATCCGAGTGATTCCGAAAATTTAATTACCAAATTTCAGCATCCTGGAGAATTCGAAAATATTTCTAAAGAATCCAGAGGATCCGTGGAATTCGAAAAAATCCGAGAAAATCGAAACAAAAAGGATACGGGAGATTCCGGTTAAAGCTTCCTAGAGAATTCTAACATAATTCGAGAGAATTCAATAAAATCCGAAAAAATAATAAAGAACCCGAAAGAATGCGAGATAATCTAAAAAATCGGGATTCATGAATATCTTAAGAAATACGAAAGAAACGAGGGCAGCTGGAAGAATATATAAGAATCCGGGAGAATGTGGGAGAATCCAGAAAAATGTGAGAGAATCAGAAGGAACAGAGATAACCTGGCCAAATTCCAAGAGGATACGGAATAATCTTAAAGAAGATTAGAAAGAATTTGGAAAAATCCGAAATAATAATTCAAGAAAACACAAGAAAAGAGATAATTCTGAAAAATCAATAAGAATCCATAAGATTCCATGAGAATTCAGAAGAATTCAGGAGAATGTCAGACGATCTGAAAAAAATCGAGAAAATCGCAGAAAATCCGGCAGAATTAAAAAAAATACGAGACAATCAGGATAAAATCTTACAGGAACGGGGAGGATCCGGAAAAATCCGAAAAACACCCAGGAAATTCGAGGGAACCGAGAGAAATCGGAAGAATCCTAGAGAATTTAAGGCAATTTGAGAGAAACCAAGGAACCCAAAAAGAAAATTCGATAATGAGTTATAAAAATATCCCAACAGACAAAATAAAATTTTTCTGCTGAAAATTTAGAAAAATATCTGATTTGTTGTGCAAATTTTAACGATAATTAGGATCGCCCATTATATAAAATAATAAAACATATATAGAAAGAAAACCAGACATTTTTCTCGCCTATTTTGGCTTTTTTTGCCTAAAATCCAACACTATCTCGAAAAATAAAAAACATTCAAAAGTGCGACTCGAATAAAAACAGCTCATACGATATTTCTTCCATAATCCCGACCACATTCCCTCCCTTTATGCCTCATTTATTATTTCTTCGAGTCTTGCAGACTTCATCAGTTCCATAAAACCCCGTACTTCATTCGTCCCGCCGTTATCCTCGAACTTTGCGCCGCTCAACTTCCAGATTAGACCTTATTAAAAAACATAAAACACGTGTAGCTAGCTTCGGTATCAAGAAGTTGGCGTGTTCCAGAAACACATAATTTTAAATTCTTCCCGAACTCCTCGTTCCAGTTTACTTTACAACTATTTGTTAAGTATTCGGAAAATTGTTCTGGCGACAGACACTTTAAGTGAGTAATGTTTATGAGATAGGAATCTCAAAGCAGAAGCAATTTATCGGGGAAGTTATGTCGGACTGCAACATTAAAGCGAAGAGTAGCCGCACGATGCACGTAATAAAAATAAAGATAAAAGAGTGACGTTTTCGTGCAGTCGGGGCTTTTAGAAGATGGTGGACGCGGTCGATTTATGGGGGCATTGCTGGTCGAAGACTCGGGGCGTGTTTTAGTGTTGTGTAATTCTATTTAATGTATAAAATATAAATTGCAAAATAATGGCAGAAAGTTTTAGTTCGGTACATCAAGAGAAGAATTATTAAGAAGCTTTTACGCTCCCGAAGGTTGTTATTGGTTAGTTTCTTCTCGCATAACTGTGATGTAAACAACCAAAACATTCCGCTAATGGGTAAAAATTTTTACAAACACAAAAACACCGGGTTTCGGAATGAAAATCACTTAACAAATATTCATCAAAAAAATGAAAACATTTACCATGCAAAATTTTGAGATAATGTCATTAAATTGTTGGTGGGAATGATTAGACAAATTTTGACAACCCTTTTACAATCTACACGACATTTCTAAATTACATACAAAGTTTGACAACAACTGGTCCGGTAGTTTTGAAGATCTGTCACATAAATATCAATAGACAACAGACAGATAGCCGGAATTTTTTTAAAATTATATTTTAACGTTAAAGAGCTTACTTTTGTTTAACTATCCCCAAAATAATGAAACACAAACGCTAAAAAACCTTATTGAATTTTTTTGACAATCTTTACATTATTCAAATATTTCAAGGAAACTGGAATAACTTGGCAACGTCGCACCGGAATATCAAAAGTAAAATACAGCCAAGTTGTATGTTGTGCTTCAAAAACCAAAACGCTATTGAGAAGAAAATAATAACTTGGGGTTTTCGTCCACATTTTTACACATTTCTAGTGAATGTCAACAATTTTTTGAAGAATACGAATAAACCAAAAAAAACATTGTTACTACTGTACTAAAAAATTGGTCGAAAGTTATTTCGACAGGACTTCCCTCGCCCCACAAATCTCGCTTCTCTGAAAAATTAAAAAAATTGATTTTGCGAATTTGTATTCGGTCAACATTATTTCAGCAAGGACACGTATGTCAATTCAGACACATGCAGTGCAATACAAAAAAATAATAGTAGTTGCTACGAAAAGAAAAAGCGAATCGAATCGAAAAATGGGAAAACCCAAAAATTGTAACATCGAAAAATTGTAAAGTTAAAAAACTGTAATTTTGAAAGATCGAAAAATCCAAAAATCGAAATTTTTCACATTCAAAAAAAGGAAAATTATAAAATTAGGACAATGAAAAACCGAACTTTTTTAAAAACAAAGAAAAACGTAACGAAGTGAAACCTCAAACTCAAAGAAACAAAAAAAAATCAATAATTGAAAAAAAAAACGAAAAATTATAGAATCTAAAAACTCAAGAATAAATGATAAAATAAAAACAATAAAAAACTGAAACGAAAAACTAAAAATTGGAAAAATGAAAAATTATAAATTTAAAACTCTTGAAATTCAAATTGAACAATTGCAAAATCTAAAAATTAAAAAATTTCAAAGTTGGAAAGTTGAAATACTAAAAACTTTAATGCAGTATTTAGAAAAATAATAATAATAAAAATCGAAACATTAAAACTTGAAAAAATGAGTGCTGAATACATAAATAAAAAAGTTTTAAAACCCAATAATTGAAAAGTAGAAAAATTGAAAAATGAAAAATTTAAAAATTGCAAATAGAAAAATTGACGAAATAAAAAATTGGAAAAAAACAAAATTATAAACTCTAAACACTCAAGAATCGAATAATTGATAAAATAAAGACAATAAAAAATTGAAACGAAAAACATTGAACAATTATAAATTGAAAACTCCAGAAACCCAAATCGAACAATTGCAAAATCAAAAAATTGAAAAATTTATAAGCTGGAAATTAAAAGACTAAAAAATTGAAAGTCTCGAAAAATTGCAGATCGAAAAATTGAAAAAAAAAGATAAATCGAAGATTTGAAAAATTCAAGTGACTTCTCTGGCCCGAAATCTATCAGAAAATGTATTCAGTTAAATTTCGAGAATCATCAAAAATGGGTCGAAATTTGTATAGTACTTGCAAAAAAAGACCGATTTTGGGGCATGACATATCCTCTAAGAAAATAAAGAAAGGGTGGGTGGGCGGGGCTAGTACTTGCTACGAAAAGAAATTTTCGCATTTAATATACTCTTTAAGAAAATAGAGGGTGGGTGGGCGGGCCTATTATTTGAGAAGATAAGACTGACTGGCCATTGATATACCCTTTAAGAAAAAAAATCGAGAAACTTAAAAATCGAAAAAATTAATTAATCGAAAAATTGCTAAGATGAAAAAGCTAATTGAATCGAAAAATTGGAAAACTCCAAAATTGTAACATCGAAAAATTGTAAAGTTAAAAAAGTATAATTTTGAGAGATCGAAAAATTGAAAAATTAAATATGTATCGAGAAATTGAAAAATTAAAAATCGAGACATTAAAACTAGAAAAAATGAAAAGTTGAATACATAAATAAAAAAGTTTTAAAACCCAATAATTGGAAAGTAGAAAAATTGAAAATTTTCACACTCAAAAAATAGGGAAATTATAAAAACAGAAAATTGTAAAAAAGAAAGGAAGTAAACGTAACGAAATAAAACATCAAACTCAAAGAAACAAAAAAAAAAACGAAAAATTCAAAAACTGCAAGTAGAAAAATTAAAGAAACAGAAAATTGGAGAAACAATAATTGAAAAAAGACAAAATTATAAAATCTAAACACTCAAGAATAGAATAAAAAATTGAAACGAAAAACTGAAAATCGATAAATTGAAAAATTATGAATTGAAAACTCGAGAAACCCAAATAGAAGAATTGCAAAATCTAAAAATTGAAAAATTTTTAAGTTGGAAAATTGAAAAACTAAAAATTTTAAACCGGAAAACTTGAAGAATTGCAAATCGAAAAACTGAAAAAAAAATGAAAAATCGAAGAATTGAAATATTAAAGTGAATTTTGCGACTCCAAATCTACCCGAAATGTATTCAGTTAAATTTCGAAAATCGTCAAAAATGGGTCAAAATTTGCATAGTACTTGCAAAGAGAAGACCGATTTTGGCGAATGATATATCCTCTAAGAAAATAAAGAAAGGGTGTGTGGGCGGGGCTAGTACTTGCTACGAAAGACTGATTTTGACAATTAATATAGCTTCTAAGAAAATAGAGGGTGGGTGGGCGGGGCTAGTATTTGAGAAGATAAGACTGATTTTGGCAATTTATATACCCTCTAAGAAAAAAAATCGGGAAACTTAAAAATCGAAAAAATTAATGATTCGAAAAATTGCTAATTAAAAGAGAATCGAATCGAAAAATGGGAAAACCCAGAAATTGTAACATCGAAAAATTGTTAAGTTAAAAAAATGTGATTTTGAGAGATCGAAAACTTGAAAAATTAAATATGTATCGAGAAATTGAAAAATTAAAAATCGAGACATTAAAAATTGAAAAAATGAAAAATTGAATACTTAAATAGAAAAGTTTTAAAACCCAATAATTGAAAAGTAGAAAAATTGAAAATTTTCACATTCAAAAAAAAAAGGGATAAACTGAAAAATTATAAATTGAAAACTCGAGGTACCCAAATCGAACAACTACAAAATCAAAAAATTGAAAAATTTATAGTAGGAAAATTGAAAAACTAAAAAATTTACACTGGAAAACTCGAAAAATTGCAAATCGAAAAACTGAAAAAAAAAATCGAAGACTTGAAAAATTTAAGTGACTTCTGCGGCCCGAAATCTACCAGAAAATGTATTCAGTTAAATTTCGAAAATCGTCAAAAATTGATTAAAATTTGTATAGTGCTTGCAAAGAGAAGACCGATTTTGGCGACATATCCTCTAAGAAAATAAAGAAAGGGTGGGTGGGCGGGGCTAGTACTTGCTACGAAAAGACTGATTTTGGCAATTAATATACAAGAATTGATAAGAAGAAAAAGCGAATCGAATCGAAAACTGGGAAAACCCAAAAATTGTAACATAGAAAAATTGTAAACTTATAAAACTGTAATTTTGAAAGATCGAAAATAAATGAAAAAGTTTAACAACCCAGTAATTGAAAAGTGGAACAAAATTAAAAATTATAATTATTATTCTATATTTAAAATGAAACTCATAAAATTTCAAACCGAAAAATTGAAAAATCCAAAAATCTAAAATTTTCACATCCAGAAAAAGGAAAATTATAAAATCAGGACAATGAAAAACCGAAAAAACTAAAACGTAAGGAAGTGAAATCTCAAACTCAAACAAAAAAAAATCAATAATTGAAAAATTGCAAATCGAAAAATTGAAGAAACAAAAAATTGAAGTAATAAAAATTGAAAGAAACGAAAAATTATAGAATCTAAACACTCAAGAATAAATGATAAAATGAAAACAATAAAAAACTGAAACGAAAAACCGAAAATTGAAAAACTGAAAAATTATAAATTGACAACTGTTGAAACTCAAATTGAACAATTAAAAAATCTAAAAATAAAAAAATCTTAAAAATATTGAAAAACTAAAAAATTTAATGTAGTATTTAGAAAAATAAGAAAATTAAAAATCGAAATATTAAACTTGAAAAAATGAAAAGTTGAATACATAAATAAAAAACTTTGAAAACGCAATAATTGAAAAGTAGAAAAATTGAAAAATCCAAAAACTGAAAATTTTCACATTAAAAAAAAAGTAAAATTATAAAATCAGGACAACGAAAAAAATAAAGAAAATAAACGCGACGAAATAAAATCTCAAACTCAAAGAAACAAAAATAACGAAAAATTCAAAAATTGCAAGTAGAAAAATTGAACAAACAAAAAATTGAAGAAATAAATATAAAGACAATAAAGGATTGAAACCAAAAACCGAAAATCAATAAATTGAAAAACTAAAAATTGAAAACTCCAGAAACCCAAATCGAACAATTGCAAAATAAAAAATTGAAAAATTTATACGTTGGAAATTAAAAAACTAAAAAATTTAAAGTGGAAAACTCGAAAAATTGCAAATCGAAAAATTGAAAAAAAAAAAATGAAAAAACGAAGACTTGAAAAATTCAAGTGACTTCTGCAGCCCGAAATCTATCAGAATTCAGTTAAATTTCTAAAATCGTCGAAAATGGGACGAAATTTGCATAGCTCTTGCAAAAAGAAGACCGATTTTGGCGAATGACATATCCTCTAAGAAAATAAAGAAAGGGTGGGTGGGCGGGCCTAGTACTTGGTACGAAAAAACTGATTTTGACAATTAATATAGCCTATGAGAAAATAGAGGGTGGGTGGGCGGGGCTAGTATTTGGAAAGATAAAACTGATTTTATCAACCCTCTAAAAAAAAATCGAGAAACTTAAAAATCGAAAAAATTAATTATTCGAAAAATTGCTAAGAAGAAAAAGCGAATCGAATGGAAAAATTGGAAAACTCAGAAATTGTAACATCGAAAAATTGTATAGTTAAAAAATGTAATTTTGAGAGATCGAAAAATTGAAAAATTAAATATATATCGCGAAATTGAAAAATTAAAAATCGAGACAAAAAATTGAAAAAATGAAAAGTTGAATACATAAATAAAAAAATTGGTCTAAAGAGTTTAGACAGTACTTCCCTCGCTGTCGGAAACGTGACGACTGCATGCCTATTATGTTTTTTTTTTCGCAGTGGATTTCAAAGAATTCGGTTTTGTAGTTCCTGATTAAATCAATAAAATATATTTACGCATTCATTAATTTTTTTGAGTCACTCTGTATATGCAAATCCAAAAAATATAAATGGAGTGATAAATGACAAGTACAGACTCACCATATTTTGTACATTTTAGATATGATTTATTCGGCAAACTTTCGAGCTGACGTCATCAAGTTTTTGGAGGGGATAAGCAAATATATTTTGACTAGACATTTATTATGCTCTTTATGACCTTAAAACATCTGCAAGATTTCAGAGCATTCGGTTTTGTAGTTCCTGATTAAATCAATAAAATATATTTACGCATTCATTAATTTTTTTGAGTCACCCTGTATATGCAAATCCAAAAAATATGAATGGAGTGATAAATTACAAGTACAGACTCATCATATTTTTACAGTTTAGATAGGATTTATTCGGCAAACTTTCGAGCTGACGTCATCAATTTTTTGTAGGGGATAAGCAAATATATTTTGACTAAACATTTATTGTGCTCTTTAGAACCTTAAAACATCTGCAAGATTTCAAAGCATTCGGTTTTGTAGTTTCTGAGTAAATCAGTAAAATAAATTTACGCATTCATTAATTTTTTTGAGTCACCCTGTATATGCAAATCCAAAAAATATGAATGGAGTGATAGATCACAAGTACAGACTCATCATATTTTGTACATTTTAGATATGATTTATTCCACAAACTTTTGAGCTGACGTCATCAAGTTTTTGGAGGGGATAAGCAAATATTTTTTGACTAAAGATTTATGATGCTCTTTATAGCCTTAAAACATCTGCAACATTTCAAAGCATTCTGGTTAGCAGATTAAAAATTAAATTTCAAAATGTTGTTTTATAATTTTGATTTTTTTTCCAAAAATCTGGACGTTTCGGGTGAAAAGTCGATTCGGAGTTGTAAACTACATGTGTAAGACTATGTTATTTTATACAATTGAAAACCCATTTACTATGTACAATTTTGAAGTGACGTCATCGCATTAGTGGTGGGGATGATTAGACAAATTTTGGTTAGCGTTTTACCATCTACATGATATTCTTAATATAAGTACAAAATTTCACAACAATCGGTCGAGTACTTTCGGAGATTATCTGTCTAATAAAAATCCGGGACAACAGACGGACAGACGGACGGACAGACGGACAGACGGACGGACAGACGGACAGACGGACAGACGGACGGACAGACGGACAGACGGACAGACGGACAGACAGACGGAAATGGGAGGCCTATTTCTTCGTCTTCTAGGGGTCATGAAAGATCGAGAAAACGTAAAAGTAGAGAGTCGGCCGACGGACTCGATTACAATACTTCCTTTGCTTACGCTCGGGAAGTAAAAGTTTTAAAACCCAATAAATGAAAAGTAGAAAAATTGAAAATGTTCACATTAAAAAAAGGGAAATTATAAAATCAGGGCAATGAAAAACAGAAAATTTTAAAAAATAAAGAAAATAAACGTAACTAAATAAAATCTCAAACTCAAAGAAACAAAAAAAAAACGAAAAATTCAAACTAGCACTTGCTGAGGTAAGACTGAATTTGGCAAATCACATACGTTCCAAGAAAGTAGAGGGCGGGTGGGCGGGGCTAGTTTTTGCTACGAAAAGAAATATAAAATCAGGGCAATGAAAAACAGAAAATTTTAAAAAATAAAGAAAATAAACGTAACTAAATAAAATCTCAAACTCAAAGAAACAAAAAAAAAACCGAAAAATTCAAAAATTGCAAATAGAAAAATTGAAGAAAAAAAAATTGAAAGAATAAAAAATAGAAAAAAGACAAAATTACAAAATCTAAACACTCAAGGTTCCAAAAATTGATAAAATAAAGACAATGAAAAATTGAAACGAAAAACTGAAAGTCTATGAATTGAAAAATTACAAATTGAAAGCTCCAGAAACCCAAATAGAAGAATTGCAAAATCTAAAATTAGAAAAATTTATAAGTTGGAAAATTGAAAAACTAAAAAATTTAAACTGGAAAACTCGAAGAATTGCAAATCGAAAAACTGAAAAAAAAATGAAAAATTGAAGAATTGAAACATTCAAGTGGCTTCTGCGACCCGAAATCTACAAGAAAATGTATTTCGTTAAATTTCGAAAATCGTCAAAAATGGGTCAAAATTTGCATAGTACCTATTTGCAAAGAGAAGACCGATTTTGGCGAATAACATATCCTCTAAGAAAATAAAGAAAGAGTGGGTGGGCGGGCCTAGACTTGCTGAGGTAAGACTGAATTTGGCAAATCACATACGTTCCAAGAAAGTAGAGGGTGGGTGGGGCGGGCTAGTTTTTGCTACGAAAAGACTGATTTTGGCAATTGATATACCCTCTAAGAAAAAAAATCGAGAAACTTAAAAATAGAAAAAATTAATGATTCGAAAAATTCCTAATAAAAAGAGAATCGAACCGAAAAATGGGAAAACCCAGAAATTGTAACATCGAAACATTGGTAAGTTAAAAAAATGTGATTTTGAGAGATCGAAAAATTGAAAAATTAAACATGTATCGAGAAATTGAAAAATTAAAAATCGAACAATTAAAACTTGAAAAAATGAAAAGTTGAACACATAAATAAAAAAGTTTTAACACCCAATAACTGAAAAGTAGAAAAATTGAAAAATCCAAAAACTGAAAATTTTCACATTAAAAGAAAAGAAAAATTATAAAATCAGGACAATGAAAAACAGAAAATTAAAAAAAAAAGAAAATAAACGTAACGACATAAAATCTCAAACTCAAAGAAACAAAAAAAATAAAAAATTCAAAAACGGAAAATTTTCACATAAAAAAAAAGAAAAATTATAAAATCAGAACAATGAAAAACAGAAAATTAAAAAAAAAGAAAATAAACGTAACGACATAAAATCTCAAACTCAAAGAAACAAAAAAAAATGAAAAATTCAAAAATTGCAAATAGAAAAATTGAAGAAAAAAAAATTGAAGAAATAAAAAATTGAAATAAGACAAAATTATAAAATCTAAACACTCAGGAATCGAATAATTGATAAAATAAAGACAATAAAATATTGAAACGAAAAACTGAAAGTCGATAAATTGAAAAATTATGAACTGAAAACTCGAGAAATCCAAATAGAACAATTGCAAAATCAAAAAATTGAAAAATTTATAAGTTGGAAAATTGAAAAATCTAAAAAATTTAAACTGGAAAACCCGAAACATCGCAAATCGAAAAACTGAAAAAGAAAAATGAAAAATCGAAGAATTGAAAAATTCAAGTGACTTTTTCGACCCGAAATCTACCAGAAAATGTATTCAGTTAAATTTCGAAAATCGATAAAAATGGGTCAAAATATTATATGGTACTTGCAAAGAAAAGACCGATTTTGGCAAATGACATCCTCTAAGAAAATAAAGAAAGGGTGGGTGGGCGGGGCTAGCACTTGGTACGAAACGACTGATTTTGGCAATTAATATACCCTCTAAGAAAATAGAGGGTGGGTGGGCGGGGCTAGTGTTTGGGAAGATAAGACTGATTTTGGCAATTGATATATTCTCTAAGAAAAAAATCGAGAAACTTAAAAATCGAAAAAATCAATGAATCGAAAAATTGCTAAGAGGAAAAAGCGAATCGAATCAAAAAATGGGAAAACCCAGAAACTGTAACATCGAAAAATTGTCTAGTTAAAAACTGTAACTTTGATAGATCGAAAAATTGAAAAATTAAATATACCTATATCGAGAAATTGAAAATAAAAATCGAAGCATTAAAAATTGAAAAAATGAAAAGTTGACTAAATGACAAAAGTTTTACAACCCAATAAGTGAAGTGAAATATTTTAAAAATTATAATTATTATTCAGTCACTTTGTGGATGGGTGGCCAAGATCGCCATACCTATCGGAGCGGCTCGGTGCGTCTCCCCCCTCACACCCACTGGGTAAAAGAGGGTAACAGATTAATATATAATTATTATTCCAATTTTAAAATGAAAATTATAAAATTTCAAACCGGAAAATTATAAAACCAGGACAATGAGGAAAGGAAAATTTTAAAAAATAAAGGAAAACGTAACGAAGTGAAATTTCAAACTCAAAAAAACAATAGAGAGTGAAAAACTGAAAAATTGCGAATCGAGAAATTGAAGAAACAAAAAATTGGAGAAATAAAAAATTCAAAAAAACAAAAAATCGTTAAATCTAGACACTCAATAATAAATGATAAAATAAAAAATTGAAACGAAAAACTGAAATTCGATAAACTGAAAAATTATAAATTGAAAAATTGAGAAACCCAAATCGAACAATTGGAAAATCTAAAATTTGAAAAATTTATAAGTTGGAAAATTGAAAAACTAAAAAATTTAAACTGGAAAACTCGAAAAATTGCAAGTGGAAAAACTGAAAAAAAAATTGAAGAATTGAAAAATTCAAATGACTTATGTGGGCCGAATTCAACCAGAAAATGTATTTAGTTAAATTTCAAAAATCGTCGAAAATGGGTCCAAATTTGCATAGTACTTGCAAAGAGAAGACCTATTTTGACGAATGACATATCCTCTAAGAAAATAGAGGGTGGGTGGGCGGGGTTAATATTTGGGAAGATAAGACAGATTTTGGCAATTGATATACACTCTAAAAAAATCGAGAAACTTAAAAATCGAAAAAAACAATGAATCGAAAAATTGCTAAGAGGAAAAAACGAAAAATCGGAAAACTCAAAAATTGTAACATCAAAAAATTGTAAAGTACAAAGACTAATTTTGAGAGATTGGAAAATTGAAAAATTAAATATGTATCGAGAAATTGAAAAATTAAAAATCGAACCATTAAAACTTGAAAAAATGAAAAGTTGAATACATACACAAAAAAGTTTTAAAACCCAATAATTGAAAAGTAGAAAAATTGAAAATTTAAACTGATAAACCAGAACACGATTAAGATGAAAATTATAACTTTGGGTTTTCTTCGATTTTTTTCATACAGTTGTTATCAAAATAAGTTTAATAAAATTTTGAGACGGGGTCATCGGTAGTTCTATTAATTCAAATAGTAACCAAATGGACTATCAAAAAATTATAAATAAAACTGTGTAATGACGTCATCATTTTTGTGAAGGAAATTTCACTCTGTAATACGGAGTAAAGTCGTTCAAGAAATGGAAACAAGAAGACCTGACCTGACTCCAACGCATACTTGTGGTGTTCAAAAAACTCTAAGAATATTGTTCAATTTTAATTTTGATGTTGAATGAATAAACGATTTCTAGGTCGAAAAACTCATTTATTGTGCTTTGACTTAAGCTGCACTTAAAATGCAGAGTGTTCCACTAACCCTAAAGTCCGGGAATAAATTATAAATATTTATTAAAGCCAGAGTTTTTATTAATGGCAACACCTCAGTCGTATAAAAGAAATAGTTAGAATCATGCAACTTCGCCGTAATTGTAATAAGCGAATAATTTTAATTAGAACAAAAATGTTAAGGACCGTGGACACGCAACATACAAAGCTTTTCAGGAAAGCCTGAAATTAATAAATAGTAGTAGTAATTTATCCTTTTTTTGTTTCAGTTTTGCCACTCCAGTCTGCTACAAAACCGAACCGTAAGTCCGTCCTTATTCATGTCGTCCACAAACAACCTCATCACCTTTTAAAAACCCGCGAAATTTAAAATTAAAATCTGACCTAATTGCCATTTCTCGTTACCAGAGAAAGCTCTTTAAACTAACGCCCTTTTTAAATAAAAGCTCCGCACCCAACACATCAAAAAAAAAGTTGAAAACAAAATGTTTGTTTACAGTCGCCGCAAGATCAAAAGCCTTGATGAGTCCGAGTCAACAAATATGTGTTGACGTAGTCGCAGCGTCCGTACAATGCGATTAATTTTTGGCGGATGCGCCGGGATACAAAGCTATAATTAGCCATCGATTTTTCTATCCCTGCAACCCAACTCGTTTTGCATTTATTTGTCTTTGGTACATCTGTTTCGATTTTGCGTTCGCCCGGTATTATAAAAAATCAGCCGGTTATTTGAAATCCATTCAACTATAAAACAACCAGCAAATACAAAACCTCATTTAGACGTCGTCAGCAAAGGTAATTAAGTGAAAAACGCGAACACTCTTCTTTAACTCGCAAACAAGTTGGGACAAATTTAATGAATCTAAGACGGGCTAATTATAAGACCAACTGTCTAATTAAAGTTGCTAAGTCGAAAGTTAAACGACATTTCTGGAATTGTTTTAAGAATTTGAGTAAGTTAAATTGAGTCAGTTGCATCTGGTGATTAATTTTCGAAAACGTTGCTTGAGAACATCAAAGTCAGTCAAAAACTCGCTATTAGTTGCGAAATTGCACTACGACTTGTCATTCCGTGTTCTTCTCACACAACACCTCGATGACGTGCACCGTAATTCAATTTTTTCTCTCATATAAAGCTTGACGCTTCGCTTTCAACAGATGTCTACGACAGCAATAAAGCAAAATTATGACAAATTTACCGGATACTAAAACAAAACTCGCTTTATGTTGACCTTTATTAGCTTAGTGTTTTGTAACGTAGACAGGGGTCAATAAAAAGCTTCATCGCAAAAACTACTCAAATTCGGCTGAATTTACCACTGTTTCTTGTCTTAAGACGTCGGCTGAAAAAATTGTCCTTTTGATTATTTAAGGGTGCTTAAGGGGGATGAAAACGACCCCGGTAAGAGCATCAACAAATTAGGGATTATGTAAGGTGCTTAACGGAAGTTTACAGTTTGGTTTAATTATTATTATGAATTTATGGAAGCGTGGTTTTTGTAAGATAGAGCCCGATATTCCGGCTACGACGCAATAATCTGAGGATCAAAGGGAATGCCAGATGTTTGCATGCAAAATTGGATGTGGATGCATCAGTAATCGCAGTGGATGCAAAAAAGGTTGGTGAACGGAGTTGATCAAAATTTGGGGCGAGGTGATGAAATAAATCCTAAGAAAATATTTATCCAATCTATGTTAATGGTGTTTACCTGATCAATAAATTACTAGAAAATAGTTTGGGTAAATATTGAGGAGTCGGTTCCTGTCTGATAAAAATGGAATATTTACCTTCTACTCGTTTTGAATTCACATTCCAAATAGGTCTCTAAATGGTTGAAATTTAAACAGGATTCACTCAGCAAAATTTTGGGATGACGTCATTAAATCTTTGGTGGGAACGAACAAACAAATTTTGGTTAGCGTCTTACCATGTAAACGTTCGAAAGTACACTCTAAATTTCCATTTTTTAGTTTTATTTTTTCAGTTTTGGCAATTTAATTTTTGGGTTTTTCAATTTTTCGATTTTTTGATGTTTCGATTGTTTAATCTTTCAGTTTTTAAAATTCATGATTTTTCAATTATTAAGTTTTTCGACTTTAAAATTTTTCGATTCTTTTTTTCGATTTTTCAATTTTTCGATTTCAGGGTTTTTAAAATTTGTTGATTTGTCAATTTCTAGTTTAATCTACAATCCGATGTTTCAATTTTTTGATTAATTGTTCGATTTATTGATTTTTTTTATTTAAATTTTTTAATTTTAACCTTTTTGATTTTTAGATTTTAGGTTTTTTCGATTCTCCAATTGTTCTCCGATTTTTCACCTTTTTCGATAGTTTAACTTTTTAAAATTTTTGGATTGTTACATTTTACGGTTTTCGATTGTTCAATTTTTGAATTTTATGACGTTTTGATTCGATTTTTTGACATCTCGGTTTGTCGATTTTAACAATTTTTCGCCTTTCCGATTTTTAGATTTCTCTATTCTCTTTAATTTTTCAACATTTCAGTTAAGGAATTTTTTAATTTTCGATATTTTAATTTTTCGAATTTTTAGTTTTTTCAATTTTGCAATTTTTCAAATTTTTTCATATCTCAGTTTCTCTATTTATCAATGTCCGATATTTCAGATGTTCAATTTCGTGATATTTCGATTTTTCAGAAACAATATTTTTCAACTCAAGGGGCAACTATTACTTATTTACTTTTACTTCGACAAAATTTAAAATTCAAAACATTAAAAAATCGCAAATGAAAAATTTTAAAAATAGGAAAATGGAAACATCACAAAAACGAAAGCTTGAAAAATACATAGAATTTTATAAAATTTAAATAGGTTTTACTTGGCATTTTTTTATATTTTTGAATATTTAGTTTTTCGATTTTAAAATGTTTCGATTTATCAGTTTTTCGATTTTTCAATTTTTCGATTTCTCGATTTTTTAAATTTGTTAATTTCTTAATTTCTAGATCACATAATTTATATTCCGATGTTTCAATTTTTCGATTGTTGGATTTATCGATTCTTTATTTCAAGTTTTTCAATTTTCTCAGTTTTTAAATTTCTGATTTTTCTATTTTGGGCTTTTACGATTCTTCAGTTTTTCCTCGATTTTTCAGTTTTTTCCATATTTCAGTTTTGGGATTTTTCAATGTTTCATTTCATCGGTTTTTCGATTTATGAGTTTTTCAGTTTTCCCATTCAATTTTTAAATTTCCCGATTTATCGAGATTTTGATGTTTCAATTTCTCGATTTCTTGATTTCTCAATTTTTGAATTTCTCGACTTCTCGATGGTTTGATATTTCGTTTCTCGATGTTTCAGTTTTTCAATTTTCGATGTTTCGATTTATCGATTACTCGGTTTTTCAATTTCTCGATTTTTCAGTTCGATATTTCAACCTTTTAAATTTTTCGAATTTTCAAATTTTGGGTTTTTCGATTGCTCAATTTCTCACTTTTACGATGTTTTTATTTGATTTTTTGACTTTTCGATTTTTAGATTTCCCGATTTTTCGAGTTTTGGAGTTGTTAATTTTTCAACATTTCAGGTTTTGGAATTTTTCATTTTCTAGATTTTTTCAATTTTTGGATAGATATTTTAATTTTTCGATTTTTCATGTTTTCAATTTTTTGATTTTTAATTTTTTTCATTTCTCAATTTCTCTATTTATCGAAATTCCGTTGTTTCATTTTATCGGGTGTTTCTCGATTTTTCGAATTTTCAGAAAAAATATTTTTGATTTTTTGGTTTATAAAATTTTTCAATTTGTTAGTTTTTCGATTTCTCAATCTTTAAAATTTGTTGGTTTCTCAATTTTTAGATTAATCTATATTCCGATGTTTCAATTTTTCAATTGATCGGTTTATAAATTTTTTAATTTCAAATTATTCCAATTTTAACTTTTTGATTTTTCTATTTTGGGATTTCAGTTCCGGGATTTTCCATGTTTCAATTCAACGATTTTTCGAGTTTTCGATTTTTTTTCAGTTTTTCGATTTTTCAATTTTTAAATTTCTCGATTTCTCGATCTCTTGACATTTCGTTCCTCGATGTTTCAGTTTTTCAATTTTAGATATTTCGATTTTCCAGCTTTTTGATGTTGCAATTTTAAAATTTTTCAAATTCCCAATTATTCGTCATTTCAGTTTTGGAGTTTTTCAGTTTCTCTATATTTCAGTTTTTCAATTTTTCAATTTTGTGATTTTTTCACTTTCCGATTTTTCCATTGATTTTTAAAATTTGTTGATATTTCAATTTCTATAGTAATCTATGTTCCGATGTTTCAATTTTTCGATTTTACAACTTATCGATATTTTGATTTCAATTTTTTTCAGCTTATAACTGTTTGATTTTCCGATTTTGGGCTTTTTCAATTTCTCAATCCTTTTTCGAGTTTGTGGATTTTTTGTTTTTTCAGTCTTTCAGTTTTTGGATTTTTCATTGTTTAAATTTCTCGATTTATCGAGATTTTGATGTGTCAATTTTTCTATTATTCAATTTCTCAATTTTTCGATTTTAGATTAATCGATTTCTCAATTTCTCGATTTTTTGACTTCTCGAGTCCTCGATTTCTCGATCTTTTGTTATTTCGTTTCTCGATGTTTCAGTTTTTCAGTTTTCCGATGTTTCGATTTATCGATTACTCAGTTTTGCGATTTTTCGATATTGCGATTTTAAAATTTTTCGATTTCCCAATTTTTCGTCATTTCCCTTTGAAAATTTTTCAGTTTTTCTGTTTATTCAGTTTTTCAATAATCATTAAACTGTAAAACTGAAAAATTGAATAAATATAAACTTTAAAACTGAATAATTTCAAAATCGAAAAATATAAAAATGAGATAACTGAAATAGGAAAATTAAAAAAATTAAAACTAAAAATTGCAAAACTGTGAACTGGAAAAATAAAGAATTTGAACAATTGAAAGCCAAAATTTTGAAAAGTTTAAATTCGAAAAATTGGAAAATCGAAGCAATGAAATTCGGATGTTTACAAAATCAAAAATTGAATAATTGAAAAAACGGAAAATTTAAAAAATCAAGAATAAAAAAATTGGGAATTGAAAAATTGATTCATTAAAAATTGAAAAAAAAAATAGTGAAAATGTAGAACTGAAAAATCAATAAAATTGCAAAATTACAAAACTGAAAAATTGAAAATAATAACTTTTAAATCGAAAAATTTTAAAAACGAATAATTGAAAAATCGGCTAACTTTAAAATAGAAAAATTACAAAATTAAGAAACTGATAGACCAAAAATTTCAAAATGGAAATTTTGAAAAATTAAAAATCAGAAGACTGGAAAATCGAAATAATGAAATTGGTTATTTCAAAAATCAAAAATTAATTAATTAAAACCCAAATGCTTGAGAAATATGCAAAAATTGTAAAAATGTAAAACTGAAAAAGTCAAAAATCGAAAATTGAAAAATCGAAGGATTCCAAAACCGAAAAATCGAGAAATTGGAAACTCCGATAACTGAAAAATTGAAAATTTAAAAACTGTTTCATTATAAACTGGACAACTAAAAAATCGAAAAA
The DNA here is from genome assembly GCA_022388445.1 of Zophobas atratus. NCBI lineage: Eukaryota > Metazoa > Arthropoda > Insecta > Coleoptera > Tenebrionidae > Zophobas > Zophobas atratus. Next base: position 8,100,914 of record CM039450.1, read on the forward strand.
TTATAAAAATATAAAACTGAAAAATCAAAAAATTGCAAAATTACGAAACTGAAAATTCGTATGGTTTTCAAATTTTTGATGTTTTCAATTTTTTGATTTTTAATTTTTTTCGTTTCTCAATTTCTCTATAGAAATTCCGTTGTTTCATTTTATCGGATATTTTTCCATTTTTCGAATTTTCAGAAAAAATATTTTTGATTTTTCGGTTTATGAAATTTTTCGATTTGTTAGTTTTTTCGATTTCTTGATCTTTAAAATTCGTTGGTTTGTCAATTTCCAGATTAATCTATATTCCGATGTTTCAATTTTTCAACTGTTCGGTTTTCAAATTATTCCATTTTTCGAGTTTATTACGATTTTTAAATTTTTCGATTTCCCAATTTTTCGTCATTTCCCTTTTTTGAATTTTTCGGTGTTTCTATTTATTCAGTTTTTCAATAATTATTAAACTGTAAAACTAAAAAATTGCATAATTGTAAAATTTAAAACAGGATCATTTTAAAATCGAAAAATATAAAAATGAGATAAATGTAATAGGAAAATTATAAAAATGAAAATTAAAAATTGCAAAACTGTGAACTGGAAAAATAAAAAATTTGAAAAATTGAAAGCCAAAATTTTGAAAAGTTTAAATTCGAAAAATTGAAGAAACGAAAAATTTTAAAAATGAAGAATAATAAAATTGAGAATTGAAAAATTGATTCATTAAAAATTGGACAATTAAAATATCGAAAAAAATAGTTAAAATGTAAAACTGAAAAATTGCCAGAACAAAATTGAAAACAGAATAACTTTTAAATAGAAAAAACTCAAAAACGAATAATTGAAAAATCAGATAACTTTAAAATAAAAAAAAAATTAAAAAATGGAAAAATTGAGAAATCAAGAAATTGAAAGGTCAAAAATTTCAAAATAGAAATTTTGAAAAATTAAAAATCAAAAATTGGAAAATCGAAACAATGAAATTTGGATAATTGAAAATACAAAAATAGAATAATTGAAAAAAAAAAATTTAAAAGCAAAGAATTAAAAAAAGATTAATTTAAACCCAAATATGTAACTGATACATACAAAAATTGTAAACATGTAAAACTGAAGAATCAAAAAGTGTAAAATCGGAAAACTGAAAAATCGGATACTTTTAAAAACGAAAAATTGTAATACCGAAAAATTAAATTGAAATTTTTCACAGTTAAAAATTAAAAAATTGAAACATGAAATCACAATAAACTTGAAAATTTATTGAACTGTAAAAATGAAAAATGGTAAAATTTTCAAATTGAATAATCGAACAAATGATAAAAAATCAAAAATTGGAAAATCAAAGGATGAGAAGCTGTTTCAATAACAACTAAACCATCGAGAAATCCAAAAATTGTAAAAATACAACACTGAAAAATCAAAAAATTGCAAAATTACAAAATTGAAAAATGGTATAATCGGGTACTCAAAAAATCAGACATTGTCAAAATAGAAAAATTGGAAAATTTAAAAATCGCAAAATTGCAAAATTATTGAATTGAAAAATAAAAATCGAAAAATTGAAAATTCGGAATATTCCAAAACGGAAAAATTGAATAATCAAGAATTTGAAAATCTGATAACTCAATATTAAAAAAAACTGAATAATCGAGAAATCGAAAATGTATGAACATATATAACATTGAATATGTACTAGAGTAATCAGGCATTTTTAAACTAGAAAAATTAGAAAATTTAAAACTCGAAAAACTGCGAAATTATGAAATCGAAAAATGAAAAATTTTTAAAATTGAAAAGGGAGGTGTTGAAAATTAAAACCAAATAACTGAGATATTCAAAAATTGTAAACATGTAAAACTGAAAAACCACAAACTAAAAAATGAAAAGCTCTAAAACAATTAAACTGAAAAATCAAAAATTAAAATTGAAATTTTGAACAATTAAAAATAAAAAACTGAAAAATTGTAAAATCACCAAAAATCCTGAACTTGAAAATTTATTAGAGTGTAAAAATGAAAAATTGCTCAATTATTAAATTGAAAAATCGAATAATTGAAAACTGAAAAATTGAAAAATCGAAAGATTTCAAAAGCGAAAAATTAAAAAATCAAGAAACTGGAAAATCTAATAACTGAAAAATCAGCAATTGAAAACTGAGTAATTAAAAACTTGAGAATTCGAAAAATTGAAAAAATATAGAACTCAAAATTTTTAGTAAAAGGGATAGAGTGTTTAACTGAGATGCTGACCTCATCTTCAAATTTTCATTTTCCCCTTTGTGGAGAAAATTTTTGCTATAATTAGAGTCGCTCTTTAAGCTATGTTTGCCTATAATAGGTCAACATAGGTCAACACAGTGGGTTACATCTCGAAATATTTATCAATAGGAATAGAGTGATCACCGCAGATGCTCAACTTTTCGATCTTTGCCTTAAAGAAAAAAAAAACATTTGTGCGAAAAATACAAATACAAGCAGCGTTTAATTTCAAAAAATCTGTTATCAGAATTTTGTAATTGGAACAATGAATAAATAGAAAATAAAACTTCACGAAATAATTTATTCGCACGAAAGCTGAAACTTGAATAAAAGTCACGATTTACAAACCCGATGGAATCTAAATTAATGAAACCACCGTAACATCTTAATTCTCGAAATTTGTGGCAAGTAATATCCGGAATTCCTAGAAAAGCTGTACTTACGCAGAGTCTAAAAATCCATAATTACAATATACTAAGCTTTGTTTACGCTGGCATGTCTAGCTCCCAGTTTGTTATTAAATTCCTCAGAATCTCGTTCGTTATTGTTGGAGCGTTTAATTATATCCCATGATGAATTTCTATTTTAAAAATAATATTGTTGCAGATTTTACAAAGCGCAAGAACCGAAACACGTTATCCTAGAGCAGTTAATTAAAAATATAATGAACTTTTCGGTTAGTTCGAGTTTACACTTGCCTTAACTATATCTTTACGAAATTAAATGAAGCGCAATTTTCTCAAGATTGTAATAATCTTTTATAATAAATTTTCCATTTATTGAAATTTCCACTTCCATTTGCTTTAGTGCAGATTTCATCAACCCATGGAAGCGTAAACGAATCCCAATTTTGCAAATAAAACCCACTGCTATTCCAGAAACTTTCTGCTTCAGATGAATCCAGTAGGGTGTCATTAATACGTTGCTCAAAATTGCTGAGTACACAACCTCCGCCACAAAATATTTTATTTTTGGCTGCAGTTTAATTGACGACCACAATAACATGCTCATAATTAAACTGAATTACTTAAACAGTTAGTAAGCTCTTTCTATTCACGTTAATATCCACCCTCCTGCAAACTTTCTAACGAGTTTCTTAAAACCTCAGTTTCATAACCGAGACGCGTTGATTAATTTCCAAGTTATACAGTGGATTCGGCGAAACAACCGAATTTAATTAACGCATGAACGCTTTACTCGAACACGTATCTTCATTAAAATTAAAAAGCGGTTTTTATAAGCTGATATCGACGCGCTGGCAGGTGTTGATTGGCTGCGAATTTCCGACGTGGCAAAATCGTCAGAGATCGGAACATCGTTAACAATTGAAGCGATTTTTTTAAGTGAAAAACGGTGAAATTTTCATATTTTCGGTCCGCTTCGACCTTGATTGTTTCGTAATTTTTACAACTTCATAATAAAGTCGATTTCCAATTTGCAAATAAATAAAAAGTGCTTCCACTTTCAATAATTTAATTCAGTCTGTGAAAGCTTTCAATATGTAAATTTCCATTTCACCAGTCTTAGATAGCTAGCTACAGGATTGAATGCTACACGTTTCGAATTCTGTGTATTTATGCGTCCAATTTAATAATTTTACTTACTTAGGGTGACTGAACACGTGTGGAAGAAATTACAATCACCACTTATTTGACATTGAACGCCTCCAACAATACCTAATTTGTTTTTGCTTCTTTACCTACCGCAACTGCACCCTTTAAATAGCCACGTCAGTATCAGGGGTGGTGAAAAGCCAACACTGGCGATACACGATCTCATCGGTGACATAATGACATTTTAATTAAATCTAGTAAGGCCTGTTTACCGGTTGCCTCAATTGTAAAGGCCGCACAGGAAATTCAAGCAAGACGAGCTTACATCCGGTTCATATAATGCAAATTGTGCATTGTAGGAGCGACCGCATCACCAAACAAAACGGCTAGAGAATCGATGCATAAATATCAGGATATTGGTGCGTTCGGGATGGCTCAGGTAAACATGAAGTGGAGATGAATTAATCCGGAGCTCAAGACAACGTGGGTGGTGCGGATATTAAAACACATGACGGAAACGGATGAGCGATGAGAGATATAGCTGATTTTGGAAGAGGGCGTAGAGTTAGCGTTCTGGTATAAGTTGTCATTTTTGTGTATGTAAAAGACAAATAATCATTTTTGTAATCAAGTCCGTTGGATGAGTGGCCACTTTTAAGTTTTCTCGACGTTTCGTGACCCCTAGAGCACGAAAAAGTAAGTCTCCCGTTTCCGGCTGTCTGTCGTCCATTAATCAAAATTTGTCCGTCATCTCACAAATTTGCCAAATAAATATTCAAATAAATAAATATTCGAAGTGTAATCAAAATAATATTTCTCTTTAACGATTTTGCAATTCTTCAATTTTTTTAATTTCACAAATTATTTTTTTTCAGTTATCAAATTTTTCAATTTTTCGGTTTCCCAATTTTTCGATTATTCATTGTTCAAAATTTTAAGTTTGATTTTTCAGTTTAATTTTTACACATTTTTCGATTTTCGACTTCTTTGATTTTGCAATTTTACAATTTTTGTATGTCTCAATTATTCGGGTTGTTAATCAGTTTTTGATTTTTTAATTTTACCGGTTTCATTTTTTCGATTTTACAATTTTTGACTTTTCAAGATCTGTTTTCAATTTTTGAAGTTTTTGGTTTTTCAATTTCATACTTTAGCAATAATTCCTGGATTTTTTAATTGTCTATTTTTTATTTTAAAAATGTCTGATTTTTCAAATAATATTCAATTTTAAAATTATGCGATTTTTACAATTTTTTGAATTTCAATTATCCAGTTATAATGAATCTGTTTTTCAATGTTTGATTTTGCATTTCACAGTTGTTCGATTTTTTGAATTTTCAAGTTTACAATTATCTAATTTTTCAATTTCATTATTTTGTCTATTTTTTTATTTTTAATTGTTCCAAATTTTAATTCAAATTTTTGATTTTTTAATTTTACCAGTTTCATTTTTTCGATTTTACAATTTTTGATTTTTTATTTTTCAAGATCTGTTTTCAATTTTTGAAGTTTTTGACATTTTCACTTTCATAATTTTTCAGTTTATCGATTTGTCAATTTTGTAATATTTATTATGTTCTATTTTTGTCTTATTTTTCTATTTTTGCAATTTTTTGATTACTGAGTTATATATATTTTTCAATTTTTCAATTTCTCAATCGCCCAGTTTTTAATTAATCAGTTTTCAGTTTCTGATTTTTTAATTTTTCAGTTTTGGGATCCTTCGATTTTTCAATTTTTCGATTTCTCATTTTTCAATTATTTTATTTTTCAATTTAATAATTTAACGATTTGTCAATTTTACACTCTAATACGCTTTCAAGGATTTTTGGTGATTTTACAACTTTTTTAATTTTTAATTGTTTATAATTTCAATTTTAATTTCTCAAGTTTTTGATTTTTCAGTTTAATTGTTTTGCAATCTTTCATTTCTAAAAGTATTCGATTTTTTAATTTTTGGTTTTAATTAGACTTTTTGGTTTTTCAATTTTACATGTTTACAATTTTTGAATATCTCAGTTAGTTGGGTTTTAATCAAGCAATGGTTGATTTTTAATTTTTCAATTTCACAATTTCCCAGTTTTTCGATTTTTAAATTTTCTAATTTTTCTAGTTTAAATCTCTGATTATTATTATTCAAGTACATATTCAATTTTAAATTTATACGATTTTTCTGCTTTTAATTGTGCAATTTTTTGATTTTTCAGTTTTAAATGTTTATAAATTTCTCGATTATCCAGTTTTTAATGAATCTGTTTTCAATTTTTGAATTTTGAGTTATCAAATTTTCAAATTGTTGATTTTTCAGTTTTTCGGTTTTGGAATCTTCCGAATTTCCAATTTTTTTATTCTTCATTTTTCAAGATTTCTATTTTCTATTTTAGAAGTTTCTGATTTTTCAATTTCACATCTTCGCCATTTTTCGATTTTTAAATTTTCTCATTTTGCAATTTTTTTATTTTTCTATTTTTCGGAACTGGAATCTTGATTTTCATTTTCATTTTGAAAATTTTGCAATTTTTCGTTTTTACAGTTCAATAAATTCTCAAGTTTACAGTTGTCCAATTTTTCAGTTTGTAATTTTGTTTCAATTTTTTAATTTTTAATTGTTCAATTGTTTTAATTTATCAAATTTTCGATTTTTCGCTTTCCTTAATTATTACAACTTTTGGTTTTTAAAAGTATCTAATTTTTCAGTTTTTCGATTTAAACTTTTCGATTTTTCAATTTTAAATTTTTACAATTTTTGTATGTCTCAGTTACAAGTTTGGGTTTTAATTAATCAATTTCTCAATTTTTAATTTTATGCGATTTTTACAATTTTTTGAATTTCTATTATCCAGTTTTTAATGAATCTGTTTTTCAATTTTTGATTTTGCATTTCTCAGTTGTTCGATTTTTTAATTTTGTAATTTTTTCTTTTTTACAGTTTCATGAATTTTCAAGTTTACAATTAACTAATTTTTCAGTTTCATTATTATGTCTATTTTTTAATTTTTAATTGTTCCAAATTTTAATTTAAATTTTTGAAGTTTTTGACATTTTCACTTTCATAATTTTTCAGTTTATCGATTTGTCAATTTTGTAATATTTATTATATTTTATTTTTGTCTTGTTTTTCTATTTTTACAATTTTTTGATTATTGAGTTGTATATTTTTTCAATTATTAAATTTCTCAATCGCCCCATTAATCAGTTTTCAATTTCTGATTTTGCAGTTATTAGATTTTCCAGTTTCTTTACTTTTCAATTTTTCGGTTTACATCCTTCGATTTTTCAATCTTTCGATTTCTCATTTTTCAATTATTTGATTTTTTAATTTAATAATTTAACGATTTTTCAATTTTGCACTCTAATAAACTTTCAAGTTCAGCATTTTTGGTGATTTTACCATGTTTTAGTTCTTTATTTTTAATTTTTCCGAATTTCATTTTAATTTTTCAAGTTTTTGATTTTTCAGTTATCGATTTCGTTGTTTTAATGTTCTAATTTTGTTTTGTTGTTCAAAATTTCGATTTTCCAATTTTCCAAGTTTTTCTTTTTAAAATTTCTGAATTCTACAATTTTCGGTTTTTCAATTTAGTAATTTTTCTACTTTACTATTGTTTGATTATCCAGATATTCAATTTTAAAATTATACGATTTTTGAGTTTTGTATTTTTGCAAATTTTTTGATTTTTGATTTCTATATTTTTCAATTTTTCGTTTTCTCAATGCCCCAGTTTATAATTAATCAGTTTCCAATTTCTGATTTTTCAGCTATCAGATTTTCCAATTCCTTGAATTTTTAATTTTTCAGTTTTGGAATCCTTCGATTTTTCAATTTTTCGATTTCTCATTTTTCAATTATTTGATTTTTCAATTTAATAATAATTTAACGATTTTTCAATTTTACAGTCTAATAAACCTTCAAGCTCAGGATTTTTGGTGATTTTACAACTTTTTAGCTTTTTATTTTTAATTGTTCATAATTTCAATTTTAATTTCTCAATTTTTGCTTTTTAATTTTTCAACATCTCATTTTTCAATTAAAATAAAAATTTTAATTTTCAGTTTCAGAATTTTGCAGTTTTTCGATTTTTAAATTTTCTAATTTTTCTAGTTTAAATCTCTGATTATTCAAGTACATATTCAATTTTAAATTTATACGATTTTTCAGCTTTTAGTTTTGCAATTCTTTGATTTTTCAGTTTTATATGTTTACAAATTTTCGATTTCTCGATTATCCAGTTTTTAATGAATCAGTTTTCGATTTTTGAATTTTGAGTTATCAGATTTTCAAATTGTTGATTTTTCAGTTTTTCGGTTTTGATATCTTCCGAATTTACAATTTTTACAATCTAATCAATTTTCAACTTCAGGATTGTCTAATTATATATTCAATTTGGTGATTTTACAATTTTCAGCTTCTTATTTTTAATTGTTCAATTTTAATTTTCCAAATTTTTCATTTTTCATTTTAATTGTTTTACAATTTTTCGTTTTTAAAGATATCCGTTTTTTCTGGTTTTTTCCATTTTAGACCTTTTCTGATTTTTCAATTTCACAGCTTCGCAATTTTTTCGATTTTTTAAATTTTCTAATTTTGCAATTTTTTGAATTTTCTATTTTTCGGAACTGGAATCCTTTGATTTTCATTTTCATTTTGAAAAGTTTGCAATTTTTCGTGTTTACAGTTCAATAAATTCTCAAGTTTACAATTATCCAATTTTTCAGTTTTGTAATTTTATGTTTCAACTTTTTTAATTTTTAATTGTTCAAAATTTTAATTTTAATTTATCAAGTTTTCGATTTTTCAGTTTAATTATTTTATTACAATTTTTGGTTTTTAAAAGTATCTAATTTTTCAGTTTTTTCGATTTTACACTTTTCGATTTTTCAATTTTACATTTTTACAGTTTTTGTATGTCTCAGTTACATATTTGGGTTTTAATTAATCAATTTCTTAATTTTATAATAATTAATTTGTTTAAAAAAAATTTTCATTGTTCCGATTTTCCAATTTTGTGATTTTTAATTTTTCAAAATTTCTATTCAATTTTGAAGTTTTGATCTTTCCGTTTCTTAATTTAGCAATTTTTCGATTTTGAAATTTCGTAATTTTAAAATTTTTCAATCTATGTTTCTGCAAATTTTTCAGAATTACAGTTTAATAATTACAGGATTTTACAATTATTATCCAATTTTTCAGATTTGTAATTTCGCAATTTTATGATTTTTCAGTTTTACAGTTTACTATTTTTCGATTTCTGAATTGTTCAGTTTTTAATTAATCAATTTTTCAATTTTCAATTTTATTATTCTTCATTTTTAAAATTTGTCGTTTTTTCAATGATTCAATTTTTGATTTTTCAATTATCCAAATTTCATTGTTTCGATTTTCCAATTCTGTGATTTTTAATTTTTCAAAATTTCTATTCAATTTCGAAGTTTTTGATCTTTCCGTTTCTTAATTCAGGAATTTTTCGATTTTGAAATTTCGTAATTTTAAAATTTTTCAATTTAAAAATTATTCTGTCTTCAATTTATGTTTCTGCAAATTTTTCAGAATTACAGTTCAATAATTACAGGATTTTACAATTATCCAATTTTTCAGGTTTGTGATTTCGCAATTTTATGATTTTTTCAGTTTTACAGTACACTATTTTTCGATTTCTGAATTGTTCAGTGTATAATTAATCAATTTTTCAATTTTCAATTTTATTATTCTTCATTTTTTAAATTTTTCGTTTTTTCAATGATTCAATTTTTGATTTTTCAAATATCCAAATTCCATTGTTTCGATTTTCCAATTCTGTGCTTTTTAATTTTTCAAAATTTCTATTCAATTTCGAAGCTTTTCATCTTTCCGTTTCTTAATTCAGCAATTTTGCGATTTTGAAATTTCGTAATTTTAAAATTTTTCAATTTAAAAATTATTCTGTCTTCAATTTATGTTCCTGCAAATTTTTCAAGAATTACAGTTCAATAATTACAGGATTTTACAATTATCCAATTTTTCAGGTTTGTAATTTTGCAATGTTATGATTTTTCAGTTTTACAGTTTACTTTTTTTCGATTTCTGAATTGTTCAGTTTTTAATCAATCACTTTTTCAATTTTCAATTTTATTATTCTTCATTTTTAAAATTTTTCGTTTTTTTCAATGGTTCAATTTTTGATTTTTCAATTATACAAATTTCATTGTTTCGATTTTCTAATTCTGTGATTTTTAAATTTTCAAAATTTCTATTCAATTTCGAAGTTTTTGATATTTTCGTGTATTAATTTAGCAATTTTTCGATTCTGAATTTCGTAATTTTAAAATTTTTCAATTTAAAAATTATTCTGTCTTCAATTTATGTTTTCTGCAAATTTTTCAGAATTACAGTTCAATAATTACAGGATTTTACAATTATCCAATTTTTCAGGTTTGTGATTTCCCAATTTTATGATTTTTCAGTTTTACAGTACGCTATTTTTCGATTTCTGAATTGTTCAGTGTATAATTAATCAATTTTTCAATTTTCAATTTTATTATTCTTCATTTTTTAAATTTTTCGTTTTTTCAATGATTCAATTTTTGATTTTTCAAATATCCAAATTCCATTGTTTCGATTTTCCAATTCTGTGCTTTTTAATTTTTCAAAATTTCTATTCAATTTCGAAGCTTTTCATCTTTCCGTTTCTTAATTCAGCAATTTTGCGATTTTGAAATTTCGTAATTTTAAAATTTTTCAATTTAAAAATTATTCTGTCTTCAATTTATGTTCCTGCAAATTTTTCAGAATTACAGTTCAATAATTACAGGATTTTACAATTATCCAATTTTTCAGGTTTGTAATTTCGCAATTTTATGATTTTTCAGTTTTACAGTTTACCGTTTTTTCAATTTCTGAATTGTTCAGTTTTTAATTAATCAATTTTTCAATTTTCAATTTTATTATTCTTCATTTTTTAAAATTTTTCGTTTTTTTCAATGATTCAATTTTTGATTTTCCAATTATCCAAATTTCTTTGTTTCGATTTTCGAATTCTGTGATTTTTAATTTTTCAAAATTTCTATTCAATTTTGAAGTTTTTGATCTTTCCGTTTCTTAGTTCAGCAATTTTTCGATTTTGAAATTTCGTAATTTTAAAATTTTACAATTTAAAAATTATTCTGTCTTCAATTTATGTTCCTGCAAATTTTTCAGAATTACAATTCAATAATTACAGAATTTTACAATTATCCAATTTTTCAGGTTTGTAATTTCGCATTTTATGATTTTTTCAGTTTTACAGTTTACTATTTTTCGATTTCTGATGTGTTCAGTTTTTAATTAATCAATTTTTCAATTTTCAATTTTATTATTCTTCATTTTTTAATTTTTTCGTTTTTTCAATGATTCAATTTTTGATTTTTTAATTATCCAAATTTCATTGTTTCGATTTTCCAATTCTGTGATTTTTAATTTTTCATAATTTCTATTCAATTTCGAAGTTTTTGATCTTTCCGTTTCTTAATTTAGCAATTTTTCGATTTTGAAATTCGTAATTTTAAAATTTTTAAATTTAAAAATTATTCTGTCTTCAATTTATGTTCCTGCAAATTTTTCAGAATTACAATTCAATAATTACAGAATTTTACAATTATCCAATTTTTCAGGTTTGTAATTTCGCATTTTATGATTTTTCAGTTTTACAGTTTACTATTTTTCGATTTCTGATGTGTTCAGTTTTTAATTAATCAATTTTTCAATTTTCAATTTTATTATTCTTCATTTTTTAATTTTTTCGTTTTTTCAATGATTCAATTTTTGATTTTTTAATTATCCAAATTTCATTGTTTCGATTTTCCAATTCTGTGATTTTTAATTTTTCATAATTTCTATTCAATTTCGAAGTTTTTGATCTTTCCGTTTCTTAATTTAGCAATTTTTCGATTTTGAAATTCGTAATTTTAAAATTTTTAAATTTAAAAATTATTCTGTCTTCAATGTTATTTTTTCTGCAAATTTTTCAGAATTACAGTTTAATAATTACAGGATTTTACAATTATCCAATTTTTCAGATTTGTAATTTCGCAATTTTGTGATTTTTCAGTTTTACAGTTCACTATTTTTCGATTTCTGAATTGTTCAGTTTTTAATTAATCAATTTTTCAATTTTCAATTTTATTATTCTTCATTTTTTAAATTTTTCGTTTTTTCAATGATTGAATTTTTGATTTTTCAATTATCCAAATTTCATTGTTTTCGATTTTCCAATTCTGTGATTTTTAATTTTTCAAAATTTCTATTCAATTTTGAAGTTTTTGATCTTTCCGTTTCTTAGTTCAGCAATTTTTCGATTTTGAAATTTCGTAATTTTAAAATTTTACAATTTAAAAATTATTCTGTCTTCAATTTATGTTCCTGCAAATTTTTCAGAATTACAATTCAATAATTACAGAATTTTACAATTATCCAATTTTTCAGGTTTGTAATTTCGCATTTTATGATTTTTTCAGTTTTACAGTTTACTATTTTTCGATTTCTGATGTGTTCAGTTTTTAATTAATCAATTTTCAATTTTCAATTTATTATTCTTCATTTTTTAATTTTTTCGTTTTTTCAATGATTCAATTTTTGATTTTTTAATTATCCAAATTTCATTGTTTCGATTTCCAATTCTGTGATTTTTAATTTTTTCATAATTTCTATTCAATTTCGAAGTTTTTGATCTTTCCGTTTCTTAATTTAGCAATTTTTCGATTTTGAAATTCGTAATTTTAAAATTTTTAATTTAAAAATTATTCTGTCTTCAATTTTTTTCTGCAAATTTTTCAGAATTACAGTTAATAATTACAGGATTTTACAATTATCCAATTTTTCAGTTTGTAATTTCGCAATTTTGTGATTTTTCAGTTTTACAGTTCACTATTTTTCGATTTCTGATTGTTCAGTTTTTAATTAATCAATTTTTCAATTTTCAATTTTATTATTCTTCATTTTTTAATTTTTCGTTTTTTCAATGATTCAATTTTTGATTTTTTCAAATATCCAAATTCCATTGTTTCGATTTTCCAATTCTGTGCTTTTTAATTTTTCAAATTTCTATTCAATTTCGAAGCTTTTCATCTTTCCGTTTCTTAATTCAGCAATTTTGCGATTTTGAAATTTCGTAATTTTAAAATTTTTCAATTTAAAAATTATTCTGTCTTCAATTTATGTTCCTGCAAATTTTTCAGAATTACAGTTCAATAATTACAGGATTTTACAATTATCAATTTTTCAGGTTTGTAATTTCGCAATTTTATGATTTTTCAGTTTTACAGTTTACTATTTTTCGATTTCTGAATTGTTCAGTTTTTAATTAATCAATTTTTCAATTTTCAATTTTTTATTCTTCATTTTTTAAATTTTCGTTTTTTCAATGATTCAATTTTTGATTTTTCAATTATCCAAATTTTTTTGTTTCGATTTTACAATCCTGTGATTTTTAATTTTTCAAAATTTCTATTCAATTTCGAAGTTTTTCATTTTCCGTTTCTTAATTTAGCAATTTTTCGATTTTGAAATTTCGTAATTTTAAAATTTTTCAATTTAAAATTATTCTGTCTTCAATTTATGTTCCTGCAAATTTTTCAGAATTACAGTTCAATAATTACAGAGATTTTACAATTATCCAATTTTTCAGTTTGTAATTTCGCAATTTTATGATTTTTCAGTTTTACAGTTTACTATTTTTCGATTTCTGAATTGTTCAGTTTTTAATTAATCAATTTTTCAATTTTCAATTTTATTATTCTTCATTTTTTAAATTTTTCGTTTTTTCAATGATTCAATTTTTGATTTTTCAATTATCCAAATTTCATTGTTTCGATTTTCCAATTCTGTGATTTTTAATTTTTCAAAATTTCTATTCAATTTCGAAGTTTTTGATCTTTCCGTTTCTTAATTTAGCAATTTTTCGATTTTGAAATTTCGTAATTTTAAAATTTTTACAATTTAAAAATTATTCTGTCTTCAATTTATGTTCCTGCAAATTTTTCAGAATTACAATTCAATAATTACAGAATTTTACAATTATCCAATTTTTCAGGTTTGTAATTTCGCATTTTATGATTTTTCAGTTTTACAGTTTACTATTTTTCGATTTCTGATGTGTTCAGTTTTTAATTAATCAATTTTTCAATTTTCAATTTTATTATTCTTCATTTTTTAATTTTTTCGTTTTTTCAATGATTCAATTTTTGATTTTTTAATTATCCAAATTTCATTGTTTCGATTTTCCAATTCTGTGATTTTTAATTTTTCATAATTTCTATTCAATTTCGAAGTTTTTGATCTTTCCGTTTCTTAATTTAGCAATTTTTCGATTTTGAAATTCGTAATTTTAAAATTTTTAAATTTAAAAATTATTCTGTCTTCAATTATTTTTCTGCAAATTTTTCAGAATTACAGTTAATAATTACAAATTTTACAATTATCCAATTTTTCAGATTTGTAATTTCGCATTTTTGATTTTTCAGTTTTACAGTTACTATTTTTCGATTTCTGAATTGTTCAGTTTTTAATTAATCAATTTTTCAATTTCAATTTTATTATTCTTCATTTTTTAATTTTTTCGTTTTTTCAATGATTCAATTTTTGATTTTTAATATCCAAATTTCATTGTTTCGATTTTCCAATTCTGTGATTTTTAATTTTTCAAAATTTCTATTCAATTTCGAAGTTTTTATCTTTCCGTTTCTTAATTCAGCAATTTTCGATTTTGAAATTTCGTAATTTTAAAATTTTTCAATTTAAAAATTATTCTGTCTTCAATTTATGTTCCTGCAAATTTTTCAGAATTACAGTTCAATAATTACAGGATTTTACAATTATCCAATTTTTCAGGTTTGTAATTTCGCAATTTTATGATTTTTCAGTTTTACAGTTTACATATTTTTCGATTTCTGAATTGTTCAGTTTTTAATTAATCAATTTTTCAATTTTCAATTTTTTTATTCTTCATTTTTTAAATTTTCGTTTTTTCAATGATTCAATTTTTGATTTTTCAATTATCCAAATTTCATTGTTTCGATTTTCAATTCTGTGATTTTTAATTTTTCAAAATTTCTATTCAATTTCGAAGTTTTTCATTTCCGTTTCTTAATTTAGCAATTTTTCGATTTTGAAATTTCGTAATTTTAAAATTTTTCAATTTAAAAATTATTCTGTCTTCAATTTATGTTCCTGCAAATTTTTCAGAATTACAGTTCAATAATTACAGATTTTACAATTATCCAATTTTTCAGTTTGTAATTTCGCAATTTTATGATTTTCAGTTTTACAGTTTACTTTTTTTCGATTTCTGAATTGTTCAGTTTTTAATTAATCATTTTTTCAATTTTCAATTTTATTATTCTTCATTTTTAAATTTTTCGTTTTTTCAATGATTCAATTTTTGATTTTTCAATTATCCAAATTTCTTTGTTTCGATTTTCGAATTCTGTGTTTTTAATTTTTCAAAATTTCTATTCAATTTTGAAGTTTTTGATCTTTCCGTTTCTTATTTTAGCAATTTTTCGATTTTGAAATTTCGTAATTTTAAAATTTTTACAATTTAAAAATTTTCTGTCTTCAATTTATGTTCCTGCAAATTTTTCAGAATTACAGTTCAATAATTACAGGATTTTACAATTATCCAATTTTTCAGGTTTGTAATTTCGACATTTTATGATTTTTCAGTTTTACAGTTTACTATTTTTCGATTTCTGAATTGTTCAGTTTTTAATTAATCAATTTTTCAATTTTCAATTTTATTATCTTCATTTTTTAATTTTTCGTTTTTTCAATGATTCAATTTTTGATTTTTTCAATTATCCAAATTTCATTGTTTCGATTTTCCAATTCTGTGATTTTTAATTTTTCAAAATTTCTTTCAATTTCGAAGTTTTTGATCTTTTCCGTTTCTTAATTTAGCAATTTTTCGAGTTTTGAAATTTCGTAATTTTAAAATTTTTCAATTTAAAAATTATTCTGTCTTCAATTTATGTTCCTGCAAATTTTTCAGAATTACAATTCAATAATTACAGAATTTTACAATTATCCAATTTTTCAGGTTTGTAATTTCGCATTTTATGATTTTTCAGTTTTACAGTTTACTATTTTTCGATTTCTGATTGTTCAGTTTTTAATTAATCAATTTTTCAATTTTCAATTTTATTATTCTTCATTTTTTAATTTTTTCGTTTTTTTCAATGATTCAATTTTTGATTTTTTAATTATCCAAATTTCATTGTTTCGATTTTCCAATTCTGTGATTTTTAATTTTTCATAATTTCTATTCAATTTCGAAGTTTTTGATCTTTCCGTTTCTTAATTTAGCAATTTTTCGATTTTGAAATTCGTAATTTTAAAATTTTTCAATTTAAAAATTATTCTGTTCTTCAATTTATTGTTTCTGCAAATTTTTCAGAATTACAGTTCAATAATTACAGGATTTTACAATTATCCAATTTTTCAGATTTGTAATTTCGCAATTTTATGATTTTTCAGTTTTACAGTTTACACTATTTTTCGATTTCTGAATTGTTCAGTTTTTAATTAATCAATTTTTCAATTTTCAATTTTATTATTCTTCATTTTTTAAATTTTTCGTTTTTTCATGATTCAATTTTTGATTTTTCAATATCCAAATTCATTGTTTCGATTTTCCAATTCTGTGTTTTTTAATTTTTTCAAAATTTCTATTCAATTTCGAAGTTTTCATCTTTCCGTTTCTTAATTCAGCAATTTTTCGATTTGAAATTTCGTAATTTTAAAATTTTTCAATTTAAAAATTATTCGTCTTCAATTTTATGTTCCTGCAAATTTTTCAGAATTACAGTTCAATAATTACAGGATTTTACAATTATCCAATTTTTCAGGTTTGTAATTTCGCAATTTTATGATTTTTTCAGTTTTACAGTTTACTATTTTTCGATTTCTGAATTGTTCAGTTTTTAATTAATCATTTTTCAATTTTCAATTTTATTAATTCTTCATTTTTTAAATTTTTCGTTTTTTCAATGATTCAATTTTTGATTTTTCAATTATCCAAATTTCATTGTTTCGATTTTCCAATTCTGTGATTTTTAATTTTTCAAAATTTTATCAATTTTCGAAGTTTTTGATCTTTCCGTTTCTTAATTTAGCAATTTTTCGATTTTGAAATTTCGTAATTTTAAAATTTTTCAATTTAAAAATATTCTGTCTTAATTTATGTTCCTGCAAATTTTTCTAGAATTACAGTTCAATAATTACAGGATTTTACAATTATCATTTTTCAGGTTTGTAATTTGCAATTTTATGATTTTTCAGTTTTACAGTTTACTATTTTTCAATTTCTATTGTCAGTTTTTAATTAATCAATTTTTAATTTTCAATTTTGATTACTCTTCATTTTTTTAATTTTTTCTTTTTAATGACTCAATTTTTGATTTTTCAATTATCCAAATTTCATTGTTTCGATTTTCCAATTCTGTGATTTTTAATTTTTCAAAATTTCTGTTCAATTTCGAAGTTTTTGATCTTTCCGTTTCTTAATTTAGCAATCTTTCGGTTTTGAAATTTTTGTAATTTTAAAATTTTTCAATTTAAAAATTATTCTGCCTTCAATTTATGTTCCTGCAAATTTTTCAGAATTACAATTCAATAATTACAGAATTTTACAATTATCCAATTTTTCAGGTTTGTGATTTCGCAATTTTATGATTTTTCAGTTTTACAGTACACTATTTTTCGATTTCTGAATTGTTCAGTGTATAATTAATCAATTTTTCAATTTTCAATTTTATTATTCTTCATTTTTTAAATTTTTCGTTTTTTTCATGATTCAATTTTTGATTTTTCAAATATCCAAATTCCATTGTTTCGATTTTCCAATTCTGTGCTTTTTAATTTTTCAAAATTTCTATTCAATTTCGAAGCTTTTCATCTTTCCGTTTCTTAATTCAGCAATTTTGCGATTTTGAAATTTCGTAATTTTAAAATTTTTCAATTTAAAAATTATTCTGTCTTCAATTTATGTTCCTGCAAATTTTTCAGAATTACAGTTCAATAATTACAGGATTTTACAATTATCCAATTTTTCAGGTTTGTAATTTTGCAATGTTATGATTTTTCAGTTTTACAGTTTACTTTTTTTCGATTTCTGAATTGTTCAGTTTTTAATTAATCACTTTTTCAATTTTCAATTTTATTAAGAATTCTTCATTTTTTAAATTTTTCGTTTTTTCAATGATTCAATTTTTGATTTTTCAATTATCCAAATTTCATTGTTTCGATTTTCCGATTCTGTGCTTTTTAGTTTTTCAAAATTTGTATTCAATTTCGAAGTTTTTGATCTTTCCGTTTCTTAATTCAGCAATTTTTCGATTTTGAAATTTCGTAATTTTAAAATTTTTCAATTTAAAAATGATTCTGTCTTTAATTTATGTTCCTGCAAATTTTTTAGAATTACAGTTCAATAATTACAGGATTTTACAATTATCCAATTTTTCAGGTTTGTAATTTTGCAATTTTATGATTTTTCAGTTTTACAGTTTACTATTTTTCAATTTCTAAATTGCTCAGTTTTTAATTAATCAATTTTTAATTTTCAATTTGATTACTCTTCATTTTTTAAATTTTTCATTTTTTCAATGACTCAATTTTTGATTTTTCAATTATCCAAATTTCATTGTTTCGATTTTCCAATTCTGTGATTTTTAATTTTTCAAAATTTCTGTTCAATTTCGAAGTTTTTGATCTTTTCCGTTTCTTAATTTAGCAATCTTTCGGTTTTGAAATTTCGTAATTTTAAAATTTTTCAATTTAAAAATTATTCTGCCTTCAATTTATGTTCCTGCAAATTTTTCAGAATTACAATTCAATAATTACAGAATTTTACAATTATCCAATTTTTCAGGTTTGTAATTTCGCATTTTATGATTTTTCAGTTTTACAGTTTACTATTTTTCGATTTCTGATGTGTTCAGTTTTTAATTAATCAATTTTTCAATTTTCAATTTTATTATTCTTCATTTTTTAATTTTTTCGTTTTTTCAATGATTCAATTTTTGATTTTTTAATTATCCAAATTTCATTGTTTCGATTTTCCAATTCTGTGATTTTTAATTTTTCATAATTTCTATTCAATTTCGAAGTTTTTGATCTTTCCGTTTCTTAATTTAGCAATTTTTCGATTTTGAAATTCGTAATTTTAAAATTTTTAAATTTAAAAATTATTCTGTCTCCAATGTTATTTTTCTGCAAATTTTTCAGAATTACAGTTTAATAATTACAGGATTTTACAATTATCCAATTTTTCAGATTTGTAATTTCGCAATTTTGTGATTTTTCAGTTTTACAGTTTACTATTTTTCGATTTCTGAATTGTTCAGTTTTTAATTAATCAATTTTTCAATTTTCAATTTTATTATTCTTCATTTTTTAAATTTTTCGTTTTTTCAATGATTGAATTTTTGATTTTTCAATTATCCAAATTTCATTGTTTCGATTTTCCAATTCTGTGATTTTTAATTTTTCAAAATTTCTATTCAATTTCGAAGTTTTTCATCTTTCCGTTTCTTAATTTGGCAATTTTTCCATTTTGAAATTTCGTAATTTTAAAATTTTTAAATTTAAAAATTATTCAGTTTTCAATTTTATGTTTCTGCAGATTTTTCAGAATTACAGTTCAATAATTACAGGATTTTACAATTAACCAATTTTTCAGGTTTGTAATTTCGCAATTTTATGATTTTTCAGTTTTACAGTTTACTATTTTCCGATTTCTGAATTGTTCAGTTTTTAATTAATCAATTTTTCAATTTTCAATTTTATTATTCTTCATTTTTTAAATTTTTCGTTTTATCAGTGATTCAATTTTTGATTTTTCAATTATCCAAATTTCATTGTTTCGATTTTCCAATTCTGTGATTTTTAATTTTCCAAAATTTCTAATCAATTTTGAAGTGTTTGATCTTTCCGTTTCTTAATTTAGCAATTTTTCGATTTTGAAATTTCGTAATTTTAAAATTTTTCAATTTAAAAATTATTCTGTCTTCAATTTATGTTCCTGCAAATTTTTCAGAATTACAGTTCAATAATTACAGGATTTTACAATAATTATCCAATTTTTCCAATAATTTTTTTTTAATTCTGGCTTTAAATTTTGCAAGTTTTTGATTTTATCAGTTCATAGTTTTGCAATTTTTGGAGTTTTCAATTTTAGTAATTTTTATATTTTTAGATTTTAAAATTATTTTGTTTTCAGTTTTAGAGTTTAATAATTTTTCGATTTTATAATTATCCAATTTTTCGATTTTCTATATTATAATTTTACATTTTTAAAATGTACCGTTCTTTCTATTGATCCATTTTTAATTGCTTATTTATCCGACGAATTCCATTGTCTCATTTTTTTTTTCAAAATTCAGATTTCCAATTTTTCGATTTTAAAATTATTGTATTTTCAATTTATATTTATGCAACAGTTTAGTAGTTTTCCGATTTTACAATTTTCTTCGATTTCAAAATTTTTGGATTATTATCCGAGTATCAAATTTCTCGATTTTTTAGCTTCTCGGTTGTAGACTATAACAAAAAAATATAGCGAGGGAAGTACTGTGAAAGTATAACCTTCGACCAATTTTTTCATAGTAAGTTGGCACTGTCTACCAGTTTTAGTACTTGTAATGACCGTATTTTACTTTTACTTGTTTCCATTCCATGTTTAAAAACGGTCTTTTTCAAGACTATGGCGATATTTTTTAATGAAAACAAAACTGCCACCCAATCGAGTACGTGTTTTGTTAATTAACTAAAGAAAAAGTGACAATCAATATTCTGACTTCACAAACATGAAAATATACAGTATATTACTCCCACCCACCCGAATCAGGTCTCGTAATAAATACGTCACGAGAAACTCTTTTTGTTTCTATCTTGTAGGCAAGGGAAGGAATCCGTGTCAAACCGAAGACTTGTGGTTTAAGCTTGGAACTACAATCAATACTCTGACGTAACATACCTGAAATATATACCCGATTTGACATTCTAAAATGATTTAGAAAGTGACATCCAGACTAGATTAATTGATATCGATCCAGTCGTGACTGTCTAAATCATGAATACGTATTTCGTACTAAAAATAAATTGTGTATTGTTATGAAATCATACTACACACAAAATTACTTTTCAGTTCAACGGACAATTTTTTGACTTCACAAACGTTGACGAGAGCTCTCGAAGCAATTTAAGTTTTCCAATTCGTTTTATTCAAGACTAGTAGTTGTGTTCATATTTGAATCTTTTTAAAACTAGTTCGTCATCTCGAATGAGTCCTTCATTACTCAAGTATACAAAGTTTCCAGACTCAGCACTGATAAACCCGGCTAAAAACCCTCATTAAAGCCGAAAATTGCAAGAAAATGACCCTGATAAATCTTATTTTTTATCACTTAAACACGCATCTATCACCGCGACTTGGCAAATGACGTTAACTTGAATTTGAATTTTCCTTTACTCGAGGGTCGCGCCGATCTCCATTTATCATTCCGGGGGATGATGTGGCAGCTATGTACTTCATCCAGCTGCATGTCCATTTGTCATTCTTCCATTTTTTACGGAAAATTATTGGATGACAAAACACAACGGGCAAAAATTGCTTTGAGACAAATTAACCCGTGTTAAAATGCGTCGAGGGGCTACGCGTTTAAAAAACGCCTTTATTAAATCAATAAACAAGACGCCGATACAACGCTCCGCCATATTTTCTCGTGGAGGTGCCATAAACTGGGAGTATAGATCGGTCCAATATTGAGATAAATTAGCTGATAAAATCCCCGCCAGGAAAATCCCTTCGATTCTATTCAGCACCTCCTCCGCTTGTTATTTACAGCAGGGAATGTAATTACAAACTTTTTGACATTTATTGCTTGTTTTCCACGGATTTAAAGCCACGCGAATCTGCCAATATTTGCAGTGATTTTCGTGACATTGTCAGCTCAGTCGGTTGAAGAAGCCGCATTTAAATATTCAACAGAAGGCGGTATACCAAATGAATCGGGAAAGAAAGTCAAGTTTGATCAGACGAGCTTTCTTGAAATAATAATGCAAAATACGGCGTGTCTGAAATTTTCCGCGACGGAATCTACATCTAGACAAGCGAATATTGAAAATGTAAAATGCAGCGAAAATCACGTGACGCGTAACCGACTAGGTACTGCGCCATTTACGCGACCCGGGAACAAAAAACCGGTTTTCTTTACCAAACGCTTAATAATTTTAGACGTCTTCAAGTTCGCGTCTGAGTATGAAGTTCCGCTTTGGCTAGCACTCTTTACAATGACACTTTCAGCTTGTTTAACATAGTTTCAGAGCACAGCTTTATTTAATCAGTATTGAAGCGGAAGTTTGGCGAAGTTGCACGGAACTTCATAGTTATGTAAAGGTTTATAGATTGACGGCCTCGTCTACAATTAACTTTATATTTGAATAACTCAGCGGAAAACTCAGAGCACGAACCCTTTCAAGAACGGGGCAAAAAGTAGATCAACCTCTGGGATTCCTGCAAATAAAAAAATGCCGAAAGTTGGGGATGTGGATGCACTGAATTTGGACGAGATCAATACAAATTCAGGTTTTTTCGTCGCTGGGGGAAGAATTTCTGTTTTTGAATGATAATCGGATGTTTGGATTTGTTCTGTAATTGCGTGTGTGCAAGACAAGAAAAGAATTTAATTGCGTCACCGGTTTTTCCCCGCTCTCGAGGGGTGCGCGAATAATTAATTTCATTAAATCTTTTCTTCTTTGGTCATAATCTGGAATAATTAAACGGCTGACTTCAATTAAATAGGAGCCCGAAATTAAGATTTTTAGTTAATTTAACCTGCCGCCAACAATAAAACGCGCTGTCAGATACAAGGATACCGAAACGGCTTTATAACTTGGCGCAGGCACGGCTTAATAGTGACGGTTTTTTGCTCTCGGCGGCCCATTATTCCCAATTAGTGCGAAATTTCTCGCAAAGAACAAAGTTTGGAAAATTGTTATTGTTGTCGTTATATTTAGTCTTTTGTAGCTTTTGTAGTGCACAAAACGCCTTTATTTTTATGTTTTGGAGACGTTAGGATCTAATTTACCTGGATTTTTATTTATTTTTTTTATTAATCGATGTTTTAATTTTTCCATTTTTTAACTTTCGACTGTTTCGAATTTCCAGTTCTTCAATTTTTCTATTTTTTAAGATTTCGATTTGACTTTTCGATTTTATTTTCTGAGTCTTCGATTTCTCAGTTTTTCAATTTTTTAATTTCTCAGTTTTTGGATATTTCAATTTTCGGATTTTTCAGTTTATTTATTATAACTTTTTCAATTTTACCATTTCTCAATTTTTCGATTTCACAATTTTCAATTTTTCCATTTCTCAATTTTCCGAACATTCAATTTTACGTTCTATGATTTTTAAGTATATTTTGTTTCCAACTTTTCAAATTTGACTTTTATAAACTCTCAGTGTCTCGATCTTTCCTTACTTTAATTCTTCAATTTTCCAATTTTTTAGATTTTTGATTTCTCAATTTTTCAATTTTTTAAGGTTTTGATTTTTCCATTTCACATTTTGACTTTTTGATTTCTCAATTTTTCGATGTTTTAGTTTTACGTTTTTTCAATTTTTCTCTTCTTCAGTTTTACGATTTTTAAGTATTTGGTTTTTGCAATTTTCCAAACTTGACTTTCATATATGTACTTTCAGTTTTTCGAATTTTCATTTCTTCAATTCTTCAATTTTTAAATTTTCTAGATTTTAAATTTTTCAATTTTTCAATTTTCTAAGGTTTTGATTTTTCGACTTCACTTTTTAAATTTTTTAATTCTCAATTTTTTAATTTTTCAGTTTTAGGATATTTCAGTTTTGTGATTTTTCAGTTTATTTATTAGTAACTTTTTCGATTTTACCATTTCTCAATTTTTCAATTTCACAATTTTCCGATGTTTCAATTTTACGTTTTATGATTTTTAAGTATTTGGCGTTTCCAACTTTTCAAATTTGACTTTTATAAACTCTCGGTTTTTCGAATTTTCATTTCTTCAATTTGTTTTGATTTTTCGACTTCATTTTTAAAATTTTTGAATTCTCAATTTTTTAGTTTTTCAGTTTTTCCATTATTCAGTTTTTCTTTCATTTTTCAATTTTTCAAAATTTCAGTTTTGTGATTTTTCAGATTAGGGATTATTATTTCGATTTTACAATTTTTCAATTTCACGATTTTCAATTTTTCGATTTCTCAATCTTCCGATGTTTCAATTTTACGTTTTTCCAATGTTTCTCCGTTTGAATTTTATGACTTTTAAATATTTGGTTTTTCAATTTTTCAAATTTGGCTTTTATAAAGTATCAGTTTTTCGATTTTTCATCATTT
This sequence comes from Zophobas atratus, assembly GCA_022388445.1. Classification (NCBI taxonomy): domain Eukaryota; kingdom Metazoa; phylum Arthropoda; class Insecta; order Coleoptera; family Tenebrionidae; genus Zophobas; species Zophobas atratus. The sequence continues at coordinate 8,125,083 of CM039450.1, forward strand.
CTTCAATTTTTCAATTTTTTAGGTTTTTGATTTTTCAATTTTTCAATTTTTCGATTGCACTTTTTTGAATTTTTGATTTCTCAATTTTTTAATTTCTCAGTTTTTGGATATTTCAGTTTTGAGATTTTTCAGTTTTTCTTTCACTTTCCAATTTTTCGATTCCTCAATTTTCCGATGTATCAATTTTACGATTTTTAATCATTTGATTTTTGCAGTTTTCCAAACTTGGCTTTTATAAACTCTCAGGTTTTTTGACTTTTTATTTCTGAATCTGTCATTTTTTGATTTTTCAATTTTTGGATTTTTCAGTTTTTTCATTCTTCCGTTTTTCTTTCATTTTTCAATTTTTCGAATTTTCAGGTTTGGGATTTGGATTTTTCATATTATGTGTTATTTAATTGTTCTCTTCAATTTTAGCATTTTCAAATATTTCAATTTTTGATTTTTCTAAATTCTCAATTCTCAATTTCAGTTCTTCAAATTTTTCAGGTTTTTGATTTTTCAGTTTTTCTATATTTTTAGGTTTCGATTTTTCAACTTCACTTTTTTGACTTTTTGATTTCCGAATTTTTTAATTTTTTAGTTTTTGGATATCTCAGCTTTGGGATTTTTCATTTCTTCAGTTCTTCCAATTTTCAATTTTTAAGGTTTTTGATTTTTCAATTTTTTTAAGGTTTTGATTTTTTGAGTTCATTTTTTGACTTTTTGATTTCTCAATTTGTCAGTTTTATTTTTTCAGTTTTTGGATATTTCAGTTTTCAGATTTTTCAATTTTTTTTCATTTTTCAATTTTTCAATTTCTCAATTTTCCGATGTTTCGATTTTAGGTTTTTTCAATTTTTCTCCTCTCCAATTTTAATATTTGGTTTTTGTAATTTTTCAAACTTGACATTTATAAACTCCCATGCAATTTTTCGATTTTTCGTTTCTTCAATTTTTAAATTTTCTAGGTTTTTAATTTTTCAATTTTTTAAGGTTTTGATCTTTCGACTATACTTTTTGACTTTCTGATTTCTCAATTTTTCAATTTTTTAATTTCTCAGTGTTTGGATATTTCAGTTTTTCGATTTTTCGGTTTTTCAATTTTTCAAGGTCGTGATTTTTGAACCGCACTTTTTTGACTTTTTGATTTCTTAATTTTTCAATTTTTTAATTTCTCAGTTTTTAGATATTTCAATTTTGAGATTTTTCAGTTTTGGAATTTTTCAGTTTATTTTTTATTCAATTTCTCGATTTTACAATTACTCAATTTTTCAATTTCTGGATTTTCAATTTCTTGGTTTCTCAACTTTCTGATGTTTGAGTTTTACGTTTTTTTTCAATTTTTCTCTTCAATTTTACATTTTTTTAATATTTAGATTTTTCAATTTTTGACTTTTCTAAATTCTCAATTTTTCAATTAATCAGTGTTTTGATTTTCCCATTTTTTGACTTTCAACTGTTTCGATTTTCCTGTGCTTCAATTTTTCATTTTTTCGATTTTTCAGGTTTTTGATTTTTCCATTTTTCAATTTTTTAAGATTCTGATTTTTGTATGCACTTTTTTGACTTTTTGATTTCTCAATATTTCAATTTTTTAATTTCTTCTTTTTAGATATTTCAGTTTTGAGATTTTTCAGTTTTTCTTTCATTTTTCAATTTTTCAGAATTTCAGTTTTGAAATTTTTTAGTTTATGTTTTATTCAATTTTCGATATTACAATTTCTCAATTTTTCAATTTCTCCGTTTTCAATTTTTCGATTTTTCAATTTTCCGATTTTTCAGTTTTACGTTTTTTTCAATTTTACAATTTTTAAATAAATCAATTTTTCAATTTTTCAATTTTATAATTTCTCAGTTTTCGGATATTTCAGTGTTTTAGGAGTTTTCAGTGTATTTATTATTCAATTTTTCGATTTTAGAGTTTTACGTTTTTTCAATTTTTCTCCTATTCAGTTTTACAATTTTTAAGTATTTGGTTTTTGCAATTTTCCAAACTTGACTTTTATAAACCCTTAGTTTTTGGAATTTTCGTTTCTTCAATTCTTCACTTTTTCAATTTTCTAAGGTTTTGATTTTCGACTTCACTTTTTAAATTTTTGAATTCTCAATTTTTTAATTTTTCAGTTTTAGGATATTTCAGTTTTGAGATTTTTATGTTTTTCCATTCTTCAATTTTTCTTTCATTTTTCAATTTTTCAAAATTTCAGTTTTGGGATTTTTCAGATATGTATTAATAATAATAATAATAATAATACGTTTATTCATTCCAACAGACATTAGTCTATGGTGGACATGTATACACAAAAAGACATTAAATTCAGCTTAAACTAAACTTACAATTTAAAAAAAAAAAATCTTAAAAAAAAAAAAAAAAATTAAATCTAACATCAGAACAAATATTATGTACATATATTATTGTGCATATCGTGCTAATAACTTTTTTTTGAAAGATGCTTTATTAAAATTAGCGTGAAAAATATCAATGCTATCGTCTAAAGTACAGTTATTATAAAGTCTAAAACATGTAATTAAGGGGCTATTAAAGTGATGATAAGAATTTGGAATTTGATAGTAAAAAGTGGATGGATTTCTGCACAATAAACGAGGAACACAAAAGTTAATATTATTTAGTAACGCTGGACAGAATATATCACCACGTATGTATTATTCTTTCAATTTCACAATTTTTCAATTAGCAACGTCAAAATTTGAAAAATTGAAAAACTGAGTGAAGAACTGAAAAAATCAAAAAATCGAGAAATTGATAAATCTAAGATTTAAAATATTGAAAAATTAAAATATCGCAAAACTGAAAAATCGAGAGATCCAAACATCAAACACTAAAAATTCGAAAACTAAAATTTAAAAATCGATTAATTGCAAAATCGACAAATCGAGAAATCGAAATATTGAAAAATCAACAAATTTTAAAACAGAAAAATTGGAAAAATCGAAAATTTAAAAATTCAGAAAATTGAAAAAAATTGAAATATGGAAGAACTGAAAACTCGAGAAATCGAAAAACCTAGAATTTTCAAAATTGAAAAATAAAAACAGTCGAAAAATAGAAAAACATTGAAAATCCAAAAAGTTAAAGATCGAGAAATCAAAAAATTCCAAAACTTGAAGAAATATGCAAAAAATTGAAAAATCGTAAGCTAAAAAACCCAAAAATTGAAGAATCAAAAACCTGAAAAATCGAAAAAATGAAGAATTGAAGAAGTGAAAAATGGAAACTTTAGGAAGTTGAGAATTTGGGAAATATTTTTTTATTTCCCCAATTCTTTTTCTTTTCAATCTTTTTTGATTACTTTAGAAATCGGAAAAATGAAAGTTAAGAAACGTTAAAATTTGAAAAACTGAAAAATCTAAATATTTAAAAACCGTTAAAATGATAAGGACAAATACTGGGAATTCGTATCAATGAAACATCGAAATCGAAAAATAAAAAAATCGAAAAATCAAAAATTTGAATTCCGGAAAAACTTAAAAATCTCAATAGAGTATTTATATTAACATTTAAATACCATTTATTCGACAAAATTTTAGGATGAAATCATCAATTCCTGGGGGGGTATAAATGGATAAATTTTGACTAACGATTTAACATGCTTCCTAGTAACTATAAATTTTAAAATGTTGTTGATTTTTTTCCAAAAAATTTTTCAATTTCACGATTTTCAATTTTCGGATTTCTCAATTTTCCGATGTTTCAATTTTACGTTTTTCCAATGTTTCTCCTTTTGAATTTTATGACTTTTAAATATTTGGTTTTTCAATTTTTCAAATTTGGCTTTTATAAACTTACAGTTTTTCGATTTTTCCTCATTTCTTCAATTTTTCAATTTTTTAGGTTTTTGATTTTTCAATTTTTCAATTTTTTAAGGTTTCGATTTTTCGACTGCACTTTTTTTAATTTTTGATTTATGAATCTTTTAATTTCTGTTTTTGGATATTTCGGTTTTGAGATTTTTCAGTTTTTCTTTCATTTTCTAATTTTTCGATTCCTCAGTTTCCGATTCCTCAATTTTCCGATGTATCAGTTTTACGTTTTTTCAATTTTTCTCACTCTTCAATTCTACGATTTTTAATTATTTGGTTTTTGCAGTTTTTCAAACTTGGCTTTTATAAACTCTCAGGTTTCTGATTTTTTATTTTTCTATTTTTCAATGTTTTAAGGTTTTTCGACTTTTTTATTTCTCAATTTTTCATTCTTTTAATTTTTCAATTTTTGGATTTTTCAGTTTTTCCATTCTTCAGTTTTTCTTTCATTTTTCAATTTTTCGAAATTTCAGGTTTGGGATTTTTCATATTATGTATAATTAAATTTTTCTCTTCAATTTTAGCATTTTTAAATATTTAGATTTTTCAATTTTTCAATTTTTGACTTTTCTAAATTCTCAATTCTCAATTTCAGTTCTTCAAATCTTCAATTTTTCAGGTTTTTGAGTTTTTAATTTTTATCTTTTAAGGTTTCGATTTTTCAACTTCACTTTTGTGACTTTTTCATTTCTAAATTTTTCAATTTTTTAATTTTTCAGTTTTTGAATATTTCAGTTTTGAGATTTTTCATTTCTTCAATTCTTCAAATTTTCAATTTTTTAAGGTTTTGATTTTTTGACTTCATTTTTTGACTTTTTGATTTCTCAAATTGTCAGATTTATTTTTTCAGTGTTTGGATATTTCAGTTTTCAGATTTTTGACTTTTTTTCCATTTTTCAATTTTCAATTTTTAATATTTGGTTTTTGTAATTTTTCAAACTTGACTTTTATAAACTCACAGTTTTTTGATTTTTCGTTTCTTCAATTTTTAAATTTTCTAGATTTATAATTTTTCAATTTTTAAGGTTTTGATCTTTCGACTACACTTTTTTGTTTTTGATTTCTCAATATTTCAATTTTTTAATTTCTCAGTTTTTGGATATTTCAGTTTTGAGATTTTTCAGTTTTTCTTTTATTTTTCAGTTGTTCAGTTTCGTAATTTTTCAATTAATTTTTTATTCAATTCCTCGATTTTACAATTTCTCAATTTTTCAATTTTTCAATTTCTGGATTTTCAATTTTTCGGTTTCTCAACTTTCCGATGTTTCAGATTTACGTTTTTTCAATTTTTCTCTTCATTTTTACAATTTTTAAATATTTCGACTTTTCAATTTTTCAATTTTTTTACTGCACTCTTTTGACTTTTTGATTTCTCAATATTTCAGTTTTTTAATTTCTCAGTTTTTGGATATTTCAGTTTTAAGATTTTTCAGTTTTTCTTTCATGTTTCAATTTTTCAAAATTTCAGTTTTGAAATTTTTTAGTTTATGTTTTATTCAATTTTCGATATTACAATTTCTCAATCTTTCAATTTCTCCATTTTCAATTTTTCGGTTTTTCAATTTTCCGATGTTCCAGTTTTACGTTTTTTCAATTTTACAACTTTTAAATAATTCGATTTTTCAATTTTTCCATTTTTGACTTTTCTAAATTTTCAATTTTTTTGATTTTCCCATTTTTTGACTTTCGACTGTTTTGATTTTTCTGTTCTCCAGTTATTCATTTTTTTCAATTTTTTACGATTTTGATTTTTCAATTTTTCTATTTTTTAAAGTTTCGAATTATTTACTTCACTTTTTTGATTTTTCGATTTCCCATTTTTTCAATTTTTTATTTTCTTTGTTTTCGGATATTTTAGTGTTTTGGGAGTTTTCAGTGTATTTATTATTCAATTTTTCGACTTTACAATTTTACGTTTTTCCAATTTTTCTCCTCTTCAATTTTATGATTTTTAAATATTTGGTTTCTTCAATTTTTTAATTTGACTTTTATAATCTTCAATTTTTCAATTCAAAACGAAAAACGAATCCAAAAAATAAAAAATCGAAAAATCCAAAAGTCGAAAAATCGAAGAGTCGAAGAATGGAAATATCGAAAAATTCCAAAATTGAAAGAAATATCCAACAATTGAGAAATTAAAAAATTGTAAAATTGAGAAATCGAAAAACCAAATTTCGAAGAATTAAAGAACTGAAAAATCGAAACTTTGAGAAGTCGGGAAATGGCAAAATCAAAAATAGATTAGTTGAGAAATCGGAAAACTGATAATTTAGCAACGCCAAAATTTGAAAAATTGAAAAACTGAGTGAAGAACTGAAAAAATCAAAAAATCGAGAAACCGATAAATCTAAAATTTAAAATATTGATTAATTAAAATATTGCAAAACTGAAAAATCGAGAAATCCAAACATCAAAAAATCAAAAACTAAAAATTCGAAAATCTAAAATTTAAAAATCGATTAACTGAAAAATCGACAAGTCGAGAAATCGAAATATTGAAAAATCAACAAATTTTAAAACAGAAAAATTGGAAAAATCGAAAATTTAAAAATTGAAAAAAATTGAAAAATGGAAGAACTGAAAACTCGGGAAATCGAAAAACCTAGAATTTTCAAGCGGAATTTCATACCTTCACTTTGAATTTTGCGTTTATAGATTTTTTATCGTGTGGACAAAATTTTTCAGAAACGTCACCTCATTCTTTGGTTTGAACCTTAAATTTTAATTTAGAAATGTCATAAAATGATTCTACGACAATTGGTCGCAAACAACTGATCGCGCGACAATTGATCGCAAACAACTCGTCGCAGCACAATTGGTCGCACGCGACAATTGATCGCGGCGACGATTGATCGCAGCGACAATTGATCGCACGTAAATTGATCGCAGCGACAATAGATCGCACGTAAATTTATCGCGCGTCAATTGATCGCAAGGTAAAATTCATCGGGAAGTATTTTCTTTTATTAAAACTAATATTTTGTATTCTGAATTTTAAGTTGCAATAAATTTAGCAATCAGGTAAGGTGTAAATATCGAATTATAAAACAATTTGAATATAGATAAATGACGAAGTTTGTAATTGCACTTTAAAAATTAAAAAATACGAGCGTAAACACCTTGTTATTATACATAAGATTTTTTTATTAATAAATTGTCATTTTGGTTATTTTTTTTAAGAGATTGTTACTATTTATGTCGTTGCTTATTTTACCTATTATATTATAGCAACTAGCTTCATTATAATAAGTACTCAACATAGAAAAAGTGTTTATTGTTCTTAACTAGATTTATTATACAATTATTTAAAAAATCATATTTTTAACAACCTTTAAATTTTAAGACATTTTGATACAGAATTGCCTCTATTGTCTATTCTTGTCTTTATACATATCACCAAACAATAAAATTTATGAACTAATTGTACATCTAGAGTATCCATATGCAGCGAATGTAAATTTCACTGGACGGATATAATACTTATTTTAATCCCTTGTAAATTGTAACGGATCGTTTACAGGGTTTGAGAAAGGTTTACATGTATTGTAAATATATATTGCAAAAACTTTTGTTAGAGTGTCAAGAATAATTATGTGTTACCGGGAAATCTAAGAAATGTAGGTACTTATGCAACTAAAAACTTACTTTTTAATTATTATTATGTGACTAGTATTGTACTGAAGAAAAATTCAGTTGTCCCATATGTGGGTGTAAAAAATACACATACAGGTTAGTCACGAGAAAATTACTTCTGAAAATTATTTTTACGCAACCCAAAATACGAATACCGTGTACCACTTGATACTAACTGAATTCAAAATGAAATGCTTAATTCATGATTGCTTTGAGTTTGGCAGTGTCATTTTGACAATTCTGGAAAAGGAGGTTACGCGAGTGTCCATGGTGGTACCGCAGCCAGTTGGAGATCTCCGCTGGCGCTGCTAATAAGTTTGTCAGGGCTTGCTTCGAGTGCCTCTTGACCTTTTGCAACCGATTAATCACGAGAAAATTATTTCTAAAAATTCCTTTTACGATAGATACTGTTTGTATTACTTGTTACTCGTGATGTATTGATTGATTTAAATATTTTAAATAATATATTAATTAATAGAGAAAAATATAAATCTGTTATGTGGGTTGTTTTATTCAACAATTTTTATTCCATGAGCCGTTTCAAAAAAAAAAACTACGTCACTGTCCTCGACATTCTTATCTGGATAATGAGGGGTACTGTTTATGACACTTTACCGGTTTGGCTCGAAACCATCATTTTAAGTCTGGCACTTCCTCCAGTATGAGTATATTCTTTGCTTCATGGTCAAAACTAATCTTTTTACGATCTTGTTTACACAAATGGCGTAAAAGTGGAGATTGGTATGTAGGTATTTAGCAAAGGGAATGAGATAAATTATTCATTCTTTCGTATCTACAAGCGCCTCATTAACAGTGTGAGCGTTCACAAAAGTTCTGAATGAAAAAACATCTTTGGTTTTGTCATGGATTAAAGATAATCCAGAACTAATTTGTAGTGACCAAAAAATTGTCTGCAAAGAATGCAGTAAACTCCAAGATTAATTGTTAATATATAAATTCAAATTTCTTTGCACCAAATTTAAAAAAAAATATGTTTAATTTTTTAAACTATCAAACGTAATGAAAATAATACTTTTTCACTTAAAACTGTAACGAGAGTTTTTTCACGATTTTATTGATTATGATAAATCTATAACTTTTTAATTCGACAGTTATAATAATTTTAATACCATTTTTTATTTAAAAAAATGACGTGCAACACGTTTTGAAAGCTATTTTTTCACTCGTTTAATTGACAAACTTTAAACTTGTGAGAAAAAAAGCTTGAATCACTTACTTGAGTGTCTAATCAATAAGACGAATAAATCCAAATGAACATTACAGTAGCATACTGACGAGATAGGTGTCAGCATTAAAAAAAATATTTTACAATATTTTCACTTTTTTGCACTTTGGTTTAGTCGGAAATGAGCCTAATAGTTACTGTTTTTATGGAACTCCTATGTATTTATTTTGACACTTTTTTAGAAAGAATGAAATTTTTGAGAATATAGCACTTTATTTTATTTTCCTCATTCATAACAATTACTTATTTTCTCTATAAACGCTATCATTTTTCGCCTGCGATCAATTGTCCCATGCGACCAGTTGTACTTGCGACTAATTATGTTGCGATGAATTATGACTGCGACCAGTTATCGTTGCGACAAGTTGTCGCTGCGACCAATTGACGCTGCGATCAGTTGTTTGCGATCAATTGTCGCGCGACGAATTGTGAGCGACGAATTGACGCGGTACCTCATAAAATTAACATGAAAAGTTGTCTTTGCAGTCCGCTCACGACCAGACTGCTTAATTATGCGAAACGTGTCAGTAAAACCTAACACTTGAAACATTTTATAATAAACCGCAGTAATTTCAGGAGTTTGAAACTTCGACCAGAGTTTTCCGTGTTAAGCTCCACTTCGGAGATTGTGAATGCGTTATAAACAACCGGATCGCGCTTCCACATACTTTATCCCCTGTAAACAAAAAATGGCTGTTTTAAATAGACAACGCATTCAATAGTCAATACCCCGTAGAGCCATCAAGAGCTCCAGTCCTGCCACTACAATAAAAATAAAACAGTCCTTCCGCTTGTAGTGAATTTTCACATTCAACTCAACCGTGAGTCTTCAAATAAAAAAGCCGGAACTGAAAACGCTCCTTTTAATCAAAGTCTTATTCTTCACATTGTCGGGCAATGAAATTGAGCCGTCATTTCCATAATAGAAAGGAATTTGTTCTAGCAATCGATGCGATGAATAGATCGGGGCCTTAATGCACCGATATTAAAATGATTATGAGGTAAAACGGAAAGTCTGCCAGGTTGCGACAAAACGAGAAAATCAATTGAGGGTTTGAAATATATCGTTCTTTAGAGGCTTTTATGCGCAAAATGGGACGATACTTTCTGTGAAAAGCCCATCAAAATCATAACATCCGTAGGGAATTGAGAAAAAAAATTACATTTTTCTTGCTTCACTTGCTAGTCTGGCTTAAATTTGCATTTTAAGGGCCATATCGACAAGCAAATGACATTTTTTGCCAAGATCGGGGCAAATAACATCTGGGATTACGCTTTACGAGTTCAAATGATAAGGCTGTTAATTGGGAATTTCGCCATCTGGGAGGAAAATGCACGTAAAAATAAAAATTGGTCTAAAGAGTTTAGACAGTACTCCCCTCGCTGTCGGAAACTTGACGACTGCATGCCTATTGTGTTTCTTTTCTCATTACATTTTTGTAGTGGGAATTTAAAAAAAAATTGTGATGACGTCATCAACATTTTTGCAAGGACACGTATATCAGTTGGGATAGATGTAGTGTAATACTAAGAAAAAAATTATTGTATTCCCAAATTTTCGGGAAAATGAATTGGGTCGTTTTGAATATTGATTTCTTATAATCAATAAAATAACGAAACAATTTACTCACGTATACGGCGCCGGTGTGTAATATCTAGAAAGCGGATTTCTGTCGGGCTAGGCAAGGCCAAACTCGGTACGGCTCGTACGGGATGCGAATTCATTGCGGTTGCGGACTGCACTTCGTTTATTTGAGATTAGAATAACGCTGTTTCGTTGCACTCTGCTGTTAATTCCCGTTCTCATTTACTTAGCCGTTTGATTAATAAATCGTTAATTATATTTATGGAATTAGTACGGATTAAATTCAGTGATTATCTATCACCCGGCGATCCAGCACGTCCCCCCTATAATCGTGACGTAGCCCGACAGAAATCCGCTGTCTAGTAATATGAGGGGCAACTGAAAATCGTTTATGTATAAACATTCTTAATTTAAGATGACAAGCGTAACAGCATACGTGAGAGTCAAACAGAGAAACTGTAAACAAAACGACCATCGGTTTTATTGCTTCGACTTCCGCTTATTATATAAAACATTGGGTTTTATTTTAATTCTTGACGGTGAAATTCACAATTGGTTGATTATAAACATGTCTATTCCACATTCGCGAAACCAAGTGAGCGCATAAAACAAATGCAGGTCTGTAATGTTAAAGTCGATGTAAATAAGCGTGCTACCCTTATGTTTCAACTGAGTTTTTCCTTTAACAAATTTTGTGTCTACCAAATTGGGTTGGTTGGGATGTAATACTAATAATAAGTGTTGCCTTTAATTTAATCAATAAAATAAATTGACTTCATTAATTTTTTTGAACCACCTCTTAAGAAAATCTAAAAAATATGAATGGAATGATAAATCACAAGTACAAACTCATCATAGTTTTTGCATTTTAGATAGGATTTATTCAGCAAAATTTAAGCGTGACGTCATCAATTTTTTTAGGAGGGATGAACAAATACATTTTGAACAAAAGTTTACCATGCTTATAATAACTTTAAAATATTCCCAAGATTTCAAAGCATTCGGTTTTGTAATTCCTGATTAAATCGATAAAATAAATTCACGCATTCATTAATTTTTTTGAGTCACCCTGCATATGCAAATCCAAAAATATGAATGGAATGATAAATCACAAGTACAGACTCATCATATTTTGTACATTTTAGATACGATTTATTCGGCAAACTTTTGAGCTGACGTCATCAGTTTTTTGTAGAAGATAACCAAATATATTTTGACTAAAAATTTATTATGCTCTTTATAACCTTAAAACATCTGCAAGATTTCAAAGCATTCGGTTTTGTAGTTCCTGATTAAATCAATAAAATAAATTTACGCATTCATTAATTTTTTTGAGTCACCCTGTATATGCAAATCCAAAAAATATGAATGGAGTGATAAATTTCAAGTACAGACTCATCATATTTTTACAGTTTAGATAGGATTTATTCGCCAAACTTTCGAGCTGACGTCATCAAGTTTTTGGAGGGGATAAGCAAATATATTTTGACTAAACATTTATTATGCTCTTTATAACCTTAAAACATCTGCAAGATTTCAAAGCATTCGGTTTTGTAGTTTCTGAGTAAATCAGTAAAATATATTTACGCATTCATTAATTTTTTTGAGTCACCCTGTATATGCAAATCCAAAAAATATGAATGGAGTGATAGATCACAAGTACAGACTCATCATATTTTGTACATTTTAGATATGATTTATTCCACAAACTTTTGAGCTGACGTCATCAAGTTTTTGGAGGGGATAAGCAAATATTTTTTGACTAAAGATTTATGATGCTCTTTATAGCCTTAAAACATCTGCAACATTTCAAAGCATTCTGGTTAGCAGATTAAAAATTAAATTTCAAAATATTGTTTTATAATTTTGATTTTTTTTCCAAAAATCTGGACGTTTCGGGTGAAAAGTCGATTCAGAGTTGTAAACTACATGTGTAGGACTATGTTATTTTATACAATTGAAAACCCATTTACTATGTACAATTTTGAAGTGACGTCATCGCATTAGTGGTGGGGATGATTAGACAAATTTTGGTTAGCGTTTTACCATCTACATGATATTCTTAATATAAGTACAAAATTTCACAACAATCGGTCGAGTACTTTCGGAGATTATCTGTCTAATAAAAATCCGGGACGGCAGACGGACAGACGGACGGACAGACGGACGGACAGACGGACGGACAGACGGACGGACAGACGGACGGACAGACGGACAGACGGACAGACGGACAGACAGACGGAAATGGGAGACCTATTTCTTCGTCTTCTAGGGGTCATGAAAGATCGAGAAAACGTAAAAGTAGAGAGTCGGCCGACGGACTCGATTACAATACTTCCTTTGCTTACGCTCGGGAAGTAAAAATTATCATTATTTGTTTAGTAATTTGTTATTTATGTTTACATCCAGGCGAAATTACGTTTTTGAATGTCCCCCACACATGTAGCTGAATTAGAGCCGAGGTCTCTATAAATGTTGAATTTTACTTCCCGAGCGTAAGCAAAGGAAGTATTGTAATCGAGTCCGTCGGCCGACTCTCTGCTTTTACGTTTTCTCGATCTTTCATGACCCCTAGAAGACGAAGAAATAGGTCTCCCATTTGCGTCTGTCTGTCCGTCCGTCTGTCCGTCCGTCTGTCCGTCCGTCTGTCCGTCTGTCCGTCCGTCTGTCCGTCTGCCGTCCCGGATTTTTATTAGACAGATAATCTCCGAAAGTACTGGACCGATTGTTGTGAAATTTTGTACTTATATTAGGAATATCATGTAGATGGTAAAACGCTAACCAAAATTTGTCTAATCATCCCCACCACTAATGCGATGACGTCACTTCAAAATTGTACATAGTAAATAGGTCTTAAATTGTATAAAATAACATAGTCCTACACATGTAGTTTACGACTCCGAATTCAGTTTTTACCCGAAACGTCCAGATTTTTGGAAAAAAAAATCAAAATTATAAAACAACATTTTGCAATTTAATTTTGAATCTGTTAACCCGAATGTTTTGAAATGTTGCAGATGTTTTAAGGCTTTAAAGAGCATCATAAATCTTTAGTCAAAATATATTTGGTTATCCCCTCCAAAAACTTGATGACGTCAGCTCAAAAGTTTGTGGAATAAATCATATCTAAAATGTACAAAATATGATGAGTCTGTACTTGTGATCTATCACTCCATTCATATTTTTTGGATTTGCATATACAGGGTGACTCAAAAAAATTAATGAATGCGCAAAATTTATTTTACTGATTTACTCATTAACTACAAAACCGAATGCTCTGAAATCTTGCAGATGTTTTAAGGCTATAAAGAGCATCATAAATCTTCAGTCAAAAAATATTTGCTTATCCCCTCCAAAAACTTGATGACGTCAGCTCAAAAGTTTGTGGAATAAATCATATCTAAAATGTACAAAATATGATGAGTTTGTACTTGTGATCTATCACTCCATTCATATTTTTTGGATTTGCATATTCAGGGTGACTCAAAAAAATTAATGAATGCGTAAATATATTTTATTGATTTAATCAGGAACTACAAAACCGAATGCTCTGAAATCTTGCAGATGTTTTAAGGTCATAAAGAGCATAATAAATGTTTAGTCAAAATATATTGCTTATCCCCTCCAAAAACTTGATGACGTCAGCTCGAAAGTTTGCCGAATAAATCATATCTAAAATGTACAAAATATGATGAGCCTGTACTTGTCATTTATCACTCCATTCATATTTTTTGGATTTGCATATACAGAGTGACTCAAAAAAATTAATGAATGCGTAAATATATTTTATTGATTTAATCAGGAACTACAAAACGGAATGCTCTGACATCTTGCAGATGCTTTAAGGTTATAAAGACCATAATAAATGTTTAGTCAAAATATATTTGCTTATCCCCTCCAAAAACTTGATGACGTCAGCTCGAAAATTTGCCGAATAAATCATATCTAAAATGTACAAAATATGATCAGTCTGTACTTGTGATCTATCACTCCATTCATATTTTTTGGATTTGCATATACAGGGTGATTCAAGAAAATAAATGAAAGCGTAAATTTATTTTACTGGTTTACTCAGGAACTACAAAACCGAATGCTTCGAAATCTTGAAGATATTTTAAAATTATCATAAGCATGGTAAATTTTTGATCAAAACGTATTTGGTCGTCCCCCCTAAAAAATTTATGATGTCACCACAAAATTTTGCTGAATAAATCCTATCTAAAATGTACAAAATATGGTGAGTCTCTTCTTGTGATTTATCATTCCATTCAAATTTTTTCGATTTGCATATACAGGGTGACTCAAAAAAATTAATGAATGCGTAAATTTATTTTATTGATTTAATCAAGAACTACAAAACCGAATGCTTTGAAATCTTGCAGATGTTGTAAGGTTATAAAGAGCATAATAAATTTTTAGTCAAAATATATTTGGTTATCTTCTACAAAAAACTGATGACGTCAGCTCAAAAGTTTGCCGAATAAATCGTATCTAAAATGTACAAAACATGATGAGTCTGTACTTGTGATTTATCATTCCATTCATATTTTTTAGATTTTCTTAAGAGGTGGTTCAAAAAAATTAATGAAGTCAATTTATTTTATTGATTAAATTAAAGGCAACACTTATTATTAGTATTACACCCCAACCAACCCAATTTGGTAGATACAAAATTTGTTAAAGGAAAAACTCGGTTGAAACATAAGAGTAGCACGCTTATATTTACATCGACTTTAACATTACTGACCTGCATTTGTTTTATGCGGTCACTTGGTTCCGCGAATGCGAAATAGACATGTTTATAATCAACCAATTGTGAATTTCACCGTCAAGAATTAAAATAAAACGCAATGTTTTATATAATAAGCGGAAGTCGAAGCAATAAAACCGATGGTCGTTTTGTTTACAGTTTCTCTGTTTGGCTCTCACGTATGCTGTTACGCTTGTCATCTTAAATTAAGAATGTTTATACATAAACGATTTTCAGTTGCCCCTCATATTACTAGACAGCGGATTTCTGTCGGGCTACGTCACGATTATAGGGGGGGACGTGCTGGATTCCATAAATATAATTAACGATTTATTAATCAAACGGCTAAGTAAATGAGAACGGGAATTAATAGCAGAGTGCAACGAAACAACGTTATTCTAATCTCAAATAAACGAAGTGCAGTCCGCAACGGCAATGAATTCGCATCCCGTGCGAGCCGTACCGAGTTTGGCCTTGCCTAGCCCGACAGAAATCCGCTCTCTAGATATTACACACCGGCGCCGTATACGTGAGTAAATTGTTTCGTTATTTTATTGATTATAAGAAATCAATATTCAAAACGACCCAATTCATTTTCCCGAAAATTTGGGAACACAATAATTTTATTCTTAGTATTACACTACATCCATCCCAACTGATATACGTGTCCTTGCAAAAATGTTGATGACGTCATCACATTTTTTTTTAAATTCCCACTACAAAAATGTAATGAGAAAAAAAACATAATAGGCATGCAGTCGTCAAGTTTCCGACAGCGAGGGAAGTACTGTCTAAACTCTTTAGACCAATTTTTTAGTATAACGTTTGTTCTAAAGTCGCGGATCGCATCTGGTGTAAAGTCCCCAACTAGCAATGAAATCTCTAGAAACAACCTCTTAAAAGGGCCGTAACGGTTTATTTTGCCCCACGAAGTAATTTTCGCTTCGACGATTTAATCTATTTTATTTTTGTGACGTGCATAATTTTATTACGAAATAACGTATGAGCCAGGAACATTATCCGTCCCTCTGCGCTACTGCAATATTTCATAAGCACATTAAAATTTTATGTGTCGGTCGCGGGGGCGGCGTCTAAAGCCCGCTCATTTTTATACCGTAATGTGTGGTACTTTGTGTCATATTAGTAATTTTTCCACATAAACGCTTTGCAACGATGCTACTTTAATATCCGCACACCCTATCAATCTACTAAACAATAACTCTAAAGAACAACAAAATCACTTTCTTAATTCTTCGCAAAACATAATTTTCGCAGGACGAAATTTAATTGCTTTGAACTTACGTCGAGCGTGAAATTTATTTAAGCGCGATTCATTGCGAACGATCTTTAGAAAATTTCGCTTCAAATTGCTGTGTATCGCGCTAAAAAGATAGGAATTTCGACTCTAATCGGATTATAAAATATGAAAATTAGACACTGGTGCAACTCATCTTTGTCTAATTTAATGTTAAAGGCAATTAGACTTTGTACCTTGTCCTGCTAAATTCGATGACTTCTCTCGTGCAAGGTTTCCTTTTAGCTACAAATTAATGGTACGTAGGCTGAATAATTTCATTTAAATCTCAAAAAGGCGTTCTGTGCACTAGAAAAGTTTGATTGTATGCAACGAAGGACTGAAGTGTAAGCATGATGTATACGTTTTAATAACAATAACGACAATAATAATAATTTTTGAAAAAAAATCAACAACATTTTAAAATTTATATGTAGTTGTTGGAAACATGTTAAATCGTAAGTCAACATTTTTCCGAATAAACAGTATTTAAATGTTAATATAAATACTCTATTGAGATTTTTCAGTTTTTCCGGAATTCAAATTTTTGATTTTTCGATTTTTTTGTTTTTCGATTTCGATGTTTCATTGATACGATTTCTCAGTATTTGTCCTTTTCATTTTTACGGCTTTTAAATATTTAGATTTTTCAGTTTTTCAAATTTTAACGTTTGTAAATTTTCAGTTTTCCGATTTCTAAAGTAATCAAAAAAGATTGAGAAGAAAGAGAATTGGGAAAATAAAAAAATATTTCCCCAATTCTCAACTTCCCAAAGTTTCCATTTTTCACTTCTTCAATTCATTTTTTCGATTTTTCAGGTTTTTGATTCTTCAATTTTTCGGTTTTTTAGCTTACGATTTTTCAATTATTGGGATATTTCTTCCAGTTTTGGAATTTTTTTTTTCGATTTTTCAACTTTTCAATTGTTGGACTCCTGGATTTTTTTGATTTCTCGATCTTTCACTTTTTGGATTTTCAATGTTTCGTTAAACTTAGATTTTTCTATTTTTCGACTGTTTTTTATTTTCAATTTTGAAAATTCTCGGTTTTTCGATTTCTTGAGTTTACAGTTCTTCCATATTTCAATTTTTTTCAATTTTCCGAATTTTTAAATTTTCGGTTTTTCCAATTTTTCTGTTTTAAAATATGTTGATTTTTCAATATTTCGATTTCTTGATTTGTCGATTTTTCAGATAATCGATTTTTTAATTTTAGATTTATCAGTTTCTCGCTGTTTTGATTTTTTCACTCAGTTTTTCAATTTTTCAAATTTTGACGTTGCTAAATTATTAGTTTTCCGATTTCTCAATTAATCTATTTTTGACTTTGGCATTTCTCAACTTCTCAAAGTTTCGATTTTTCAGTTCTTTAATTCTTCGATTTTTGGTTTTTCGATTTCTCAATTTTACAATTTTTTAATTTCTCAATTGTTGGATATTTTTTTCAATTTTGGGTTTTTTCAATATTTCTATTCTTCGACTCTTCGATTTTTCGACTTCTGAATTTTTCGATTTTTTATTTTCTGGAGTTGAAGTTGAAATATTTAAAAATTGTAAAAATGAAGAGAAAAATTGAAAAAAACGTAAATATGAAACATCGGAAAGTTGAGAAACCGAAAAATTGAAAATCCAGAAATTGTAAAATCGAGAAATTGAATAAAAAAAAACTGAAAAATTCCAAAACTGAAGAACTGAAAAAAAAACTGAGAAATCTCAAAACTGAAATATTCAAAAACTGAGAAATTAAAAAAAAATGAAATATTGAGAAATCAAAAAGTCAAGAAAATGAAGTCGAAAAATCAAAACCTTAAAAAATAGAAAAATTAAAAACCTAGCAACTTGAAAAATTAAATTTTGAAGAAATGAAAAATCGAAATATTTCAAATTCTTAAAATTGAACAGAAGAATTGAATAATACATAATCTGAAAAATCCTAAAACTAAAATTTCGAAAAATTGAAAAGTGAAAGAAAAACTGAAAAATCTCAAAACTGAAATATCCAAAAACCGAAAAATTAAAAAATTGAGCAATCAAAAATTCAAAAAAAAGCAGTCGAAAAAATTAAAAAGATGAAAAATCAAAAATTTAAAAAATTGAAAAATTGAAGAAATGATGAAAAATCGCAAAGCTGAGAGTTTATAAAAGCCAAATTTGAAAAATTGAAAAACAATTGAATAAACAATTTATCTTCATAGACGTATAAATTTTGACAGTTCGTCTCGTAAACATTTTTATAAGAAAATTGTTAAAAAACAAATGAGCCCAGGAAGCATATTTAAGGATTATTAAAAATTTCTATAACTTTCTCTGCGATCGCTTGTGTGTTTATTTTTTGTAAATAATTTCCCTTAATAAACGTATCTAGCGATTTAAACGATTTATTTGTAAACGTTTTTATCATTAGAAAATTATTACAAAATGGAGCGCATCGAGCATATTTAGGAGTTATTAATCCAAAAGAATCCGGAAGAATTTCAAAGAATCTGAAGGGATCTGAAAGAATTTAGAAGATTTTGAAAGAACCTGAGAGAATTTGAAAGAATTTGAAGGGATCAGACAGAATGTAAGGAAATCCGAAATAATCCAAAAGAATTAGAAAGAATTCGAAAGAATCTGAAAGGATTCAAGAATCCAAAAGAATGCGTAAGAATCCGAAAGAATTTGGAAGTATCAGAAAGAATCTAGTAGACGCATCTGATAAAACCGAAGGAAAATGGAAGAACCTGAAAGAATCTTAAAAAATCTTAAGAAATCTGAAAACATCTGAAGGAATCTGACATAATCTCAAGAAATTCGAAGGAACTTGTGACAATCTGTCTGCAAAAATCTGAAGGGATCTTAAGGAAGCTGAGACAATATGAGGGATTCTAAGAGAATATGAGAGAGTCAGGAAGTATCTGATCGAATCTACAAGAATCTGTAAGAATCCGGAAGAATCCGAAAGAATCCGTAATAATTTCAAAGAATCTGAAAAAATCTGAAAGAATCTGTAAGAAACTAAAAGAATCTGAAAGAATCAGAAAAAATCTAAAGGGATCTGTAGGAATCGGAAAGAATCTAAAAAAATCCGCAATAATGCGAAAGAATTCGATAGAATCAGAAAGAATCCTAAAGAATCCGAAAAAATCCGAAAGAGTCTGAAAGAATGTGAAATAATCCGATAGAGTCCTAAAGAATCAGAAAGAATCCGAGTGAATCCGAAAAAATCTTAAATGATCTGAAAGAATCTCAAGGAATCTGGCATAATTTCAAGAAATCCGAAAGAATCCAAAAGAATTTAAAAGAATCCGAAAAAATCTTAAATAATCTGAGGGAATCTGGCATGATCTCAAGAAATCCGAAAGAGTCCTAAAAAACCCAAAAGAGTTCAAAAAAATTGGTCTAAAGAGTTTAGACAGTACTTCCCTCGCTGTCGGAAACGTGACGACTGCATGCCTATTATGTTTTTTTTTTCGCAGTGGATTTCAAAGAATTCGGTTTTGTAGTTCCTGAGTAAATCAATAAAATAAATTTACGCATTCATTAATTTTTTTGAGTCACCCTGTATATGCAAATCCAAAAAAAAATCAATGGAGTGATAAATCACAAGTACAGACTCATCATATTTTGTACAGTTTAGATAGGATTTATTCGGCAAACTTTCGAGCTGACGTCATCAAGTTTTTGGAGGGGATAAGCAAATATATTTTGACTAAACATTTATTATGCTCTTTATGGCCTTAAAACATCTGCAAGATTTCAGAGCATTCGGTTTTGTAGTTCCTGATTAAATCAATAAAATATATTTACGCGTTCATTAATTTTTTTGAGTCACCCTGTATATGCAAATCCAAAAAATATGAATGGAGTGATAAATTACAAGTACAGACTCATCATATTTTTACAGTTTAGATAGGATTTATTCGGCAAACTTTCGAGCTGACGTCATCAAGTTTTTGGAGGGGATAAGCAAATATATTTTGACTAAACATTTATTATGCTCTTTATGACCTTAAAACATCTGCAAGATTTCAGAGCATTCGGTTTTGTAGTTCCTGATTAAATCAATAAAATATATTTACGCGTTCATTAATTTTTTTGAGTCACCCTGTATATGCAAATCCAAAAAATATGAATGGAGTGATAAATTACAAGTACAGACTCATCATATTTTTACAGTTTAGATAGGATTTATTCGGCAAATTTTCGAGCTGACGTCATCAATTTTTTGGAGGGGATAAGCAAATATATTTTGACTAAACATTTATTATGCTCTTCATAACCTTAAAACATCTGCAAGATTTCAAAGCATTCGGTTTTGTAGTTTCTGAGTAAATTAGTAAAATAAATTTACGCATTCATTAATTTTTTTGAGTCACCCTGTATATGCAAATCCAAAAAATATGAATGGAGTGATAGATCACAAGTACAGACTCATCATATTTTGTACATTTTAGATATGATTTATTCCACAAACTTTTGAGCTGACGTCATCAAGTTTTTGGAGGGGATAAGCAAATATTTTTTGACTAAAGATTTATGATGCTCTTTATAGCCTTAAAACATCTGCAACATTTCAAAGCATTCTGGTTAGCAGATTAAAAATTAAATTTCAAAATGTTGTTTTATAATTTTGATTTTTTTTCCAAAAATCTGGACGTTTCGAGTGAAAAGTCGATTCGGAGTTGTAAACTACATGTGTAGGACTATGTTATTTTATACAATTGAAAACCCATTTACTATGTACAATTTTGAAGTGACGTCATCGCATTAGTGGTGGGGATGATTAGACAAATTTTGGTTAGCGTTTTACCATCTACATAATATTCTTAATATAAGTACAAAATTTCACAACAATCGGTCGAGTACTTTCGGAGATTATCTGTCTAATAAAAATCCGGGACAACAGACGGACAGACGGACGGACAGACGGACAGACGGACAGACGGACAGACGGACGGACAGACGGACAGACGGACAGACAGACGGAAATGGGAGACCTATTTCTTCGTCTTCTAGGGGTCATGAAAGATCGAGAAAACGTAAAAGTAGAGAGTCGGCCGACGGACTCGATTACAATACTTCCTTTGCTTACGCTCGGGAAGTAAAAATCCGAAAGAATCTAAGAGAATCCGAAAAATCTTATAGAATCAGAAAGAATCTGAAGGCATCTGACATAGTTTTTTACAAATCCGAGAAAACCTGTGAGAATCTGAAAGAACCTGAAAGAATCTGCAAAAATCTAGAAAAATATGAAGGGATCTTAAGGAATCCGAAATAATTTGAAAGAATCCGAAAGAATCCAAAAGAATCCGAAACAATCCAGAAGAATTACAAAGAATCTGAAAGAAGCTGAAATAATTTGAAGGGATCTGAAAGACTCTAGAAGATTTTGAAAGAATCTGAGCGATTCTGAAAGAATCTGAAGGGATCTGTCAGAATCTGAGGAAATCTGAAATATTTCAAAAGTATTCGAAAGAATCCGAAAGGATCCCAAAGAATCTGAAAGGATGCGAAAGAATCCGAAAGAGTCCTAAAGAATCAGAAAGAATCTAAAGGAATACGAAAAAATCTTAAAGCATCTGGCATAATCACCGAAATGATCCAGAAGAATCTAAGGGAACCCGAAAAAAAATTAAAGAATCTGAAGGAATCTGACATGATCTCAAGAAATCCGAAAAGATCCGAAAGCGTCCTGAAGAACCCGAAAGAGTCTAAGAGAATCCGAAAAAATCTTAAATAATCTAAAACAATCTGAAGGAATCTCACATAATCTCAAGAAATCGGAAATAATCCGAAAGAGTCCTAAAGAATCCGAAAGAGTTCTAAATAGTTCGAAAGAATCTAAGAGAATCGAAAAATCTTATAGAATCTGAAAGAATCTGAAGGAATCTGACACATAGTTTCAACAAATCCGAAAAAATTGTGAGAATCTGAAAGAACCTGAAAGGATCTGCAAAAATCTGAAAAAAATATGAAGGGATCTTAAGGAATCTGAGACCATGTGACAAATTTTAAGAAAATCTGAGAGAGTCTGTAAGTATCTGAGAGAATCCGAAAGAATTCGGAAGATTCCGAAAGAATCCAAAAGAATCCGAGAGAATCCGAAAGAACCGGAAGAATTACAAAGAATCTGATAGAATCTGAAAGAATTTGAAGGGATCTGAAAGACTCTAGAAGATTGTGAAAGAATCTCAGAGAATCTGAAAGAATCTGAAGGGATCTGACAGACTCTGAGGGAATCTGAAATATTTCAAAAGGATTCGAAAGAATCAAAGAATCCGA
Organism: Zophobas atratus; assembly: GCA_022388445.1. Taxonomy (NCBI): domain Eukaryota; kingdom Metazoa; phylum Arthropoda; class Insecta; order Coleoptera; family Tenebrionidae; genus Zophobas; species Zophobas atratus. The sequence continues at coordinate 8,147,659 of CM039450.1, forward strand.
AAGGATTCCAAAGAATCTGAAAGAATGCAAAAGAATCCGAAAGAATCTGAAAAAGTCCGAAAGAATTCGAAAGAATCAGAAAGAATCTGAAAGAAACTGACACAATCTGAAGGGATCTGAAGGGATCTAAAGGAATCTGAAAGAATCTAAGAGACGAATCTGATAAAAACTGAAGGATAATGAAAGAACCTGAAACAACCTTAAAAAATTTTAAAGAATCTTAAGGAATCTGACAAAATCTATGGTATCTGAGAGAATCTACACGAATCTGTAAGAATCAGAAAGAATCCGAAAGAATATGAAAGAAACTGAAAAAATCTGAAAGAATCTGGGAGAATCTGAAAGAATCTGAAGGAATCTAAGATAATCTGAAGAAATCTGAAATAATCCAAAAGAATTCGAAAAAATCCGAAAGAATCCGGAAGAATTTGATAGAATCCATAAGAATCTGAAAAAATCCTAAAGAATCCTAAAAAACCGAGAGAATCTGAAAAGACCCGACAGAATTTGAAAGGATCTGAGAGAATCTGAAAAAGCCTGAAAAAATCTGAAAGGTTCTGAAAGGATCTGGACGATTCTGATGAAAACTGTAGGAAAATGAAAGAATCTTAAAAAATCTGAAAGAATCTCAAGAAATACGAAGGAACCTGTGAGAATCTGAAAAAATCTGCAAAATTCTGAAAAAGATCTGAGAGGATCTGGAGGAACCTGAAAGAATCTGAGGAAATCTGAGAGAATCTGAGATAGTCTGGAAGAATCTAAAAGAAGCTGTAGGAATCTGCAAGAATCTGACAGAATGCAAGAGAATTCGGGAGAATTCCAAAAAAAAATCCGAAAAAAATCTGAAAGAATCTAAAGTAATCTGACAGAATCTCAAGAAATTCGAAGAAATCTGTGAAAATCTGAAAGAATCTGAAAAATTCAGAAAAAAATCTGAAGGGATATGAAGGAGTCTGCAATAATCCGAAAGAATCCGAAAGAATTTCAAAGAATTTAAAATAATCTGAAAGAACCTGAAATAATCTGAAAAAATCTGAGAGAATCTGAAAGAATCCGAGGGAATCTAAGATGATCTGATGAAACCTAAAATAATTCGGAAAAATCCGAAAGAATCCGGAAGAATCTGAGAGAATCCGAAAGAAACCGAAAAAATCCCAAAGAATCCTAAAAAAAACGAGAGAATCTGAAAAGACCCGACAGAATTTGAAAGAATCTCAGAGAATCTGAAAAAGTGAAAAAATCTGAAAGGTTCTAAAAGAATCTGGACGATTCTGATGAAAACTGTAGGAAAATGAAAGAATTTTAAAAAATCTGAAAGAATCTCAAGAAATACGAAGGAACCTGTGAGAATCTGAAAGAATTTGCAAAATTCTGAACAAAATATGAGAGGATCTGGTGAAACCTGAAAGAATCTGAGGAAATCTGAGAGAATCTGAGAGAGTCTGGAAGAATCTAAAAGAAGCTGTAGGAATCTGCAAGAATCTGAAAGAATGCGAAAGAATCCGCAAGAATTCCAAAAAAATCCGTAAAAAAATCTTAAAGAATCTAAAATAATCCGACAGAATCTCAAGAAATTCAAAGGAATCTGTGAGAATTTGAAAGAATCTGAAAAATTCAGAAAAAAATCTGAAAAGATATGAAAGAGTCTGCAATAATCCGAAAGAATCCGAAAGAATTTCAAATAATTTAAAAGAATCTGAAAGAACCTGAAAAAATCTGAAAGAATCCGAAGAAATCTGAGATAATCCGAAGAAATCTGAAATAATCCAAAAGAATTCGAAAAAAAAACGAGAGAATCTGAAAGGACCCGACAGAATTTGAAAGAATCTGAGAGTCTCTGAAAAAGTCTGAAAAAATCTGAAAGGTTCTGAAAAAATCTGGACGATTCTGATGAAAACTGTAGGAAAATGAAAGAATCTTATAAAATCTCAAGAAATACGAAGGAACCTGTAAGAATCTGAAAGAATCTGCGAAATTCTGAAAAAAATCTGAGAATATCTGGAGGAATCTAAAAGAATCTGGGGGAATTTGAGAGAGTCTGGAAGAATCTAAAAGAAGCTGTAGGAATTTGCAAGAATCTGAAGAATCCGGGAGAATTCGAAAAAATCCGAAAAATCTGAAAGAATCTAAAGTAATCTGACAGAATCTCAAGAAATTCTAAGGAGTCTGTGAGAATCTGAAAGCATCTGAAAAATTCTGAAAAAAATCTGAAGGGATATGAAGAAATCTGTAATAATCCGAAAAAATCCGAAAGAATCCGGAAGAATCGGAAAAAATCTGAAAGAATCGGAAAGAACCTGAAAGAATAGATAGAATTTATTACACAATAGTACAAAAGGTTAGCTGCCACTGTGTACTCTCAATCTGACAGAATCTCATGAAATTCAAAGGAACCTGTGAGAATCTGAAAAAAATCTTCAAATTTCTGAAAAACGGGATCTGAAATTTATTATTGCAATAAAACCTGACGAGCCTCATTTACATTTGGTGGAACTAAATTATTTTAAAAAACAATCTGAATGAGAGTCTAGCGAGCACTTTTAGGAATTATTGAAAAATATGTCCCTCAGGAACTAAATTTCTAATAAAAGATTTTTTTAAGAAGATGAAGCTTAAAAATGTAGAAAAGAATTTTTTATTAGCTAAAAAGGTGAAGCTTAAATATGTTTTATAGTGACTAATTTCCGTTGAATTCAAATAACAACGGCTAAACCTGAAATTAATTTATTTTAATTATTAGAAAAATTGAGGTTTTAAAAAAGTTGCTTAAAAATGCTCCAATAATTCTGGGCTATAAATCTCGACGTGCATTTAAGAGTAAATAAAGTCAAGCATTACAAAATGAATTTGAATAATATACAACAACGTTTTGAATTAATAAGGCACGTAATGAATAATTTCGTGTTATATATCGTTATTAACGTAGATAATTATTTATTTAGTACAAGTCTGGCGTTATTTATGTAAATATCATCATGTACCTGCGACCAAAAACACCAAATCATATTTACAAACCCAATTTTTAACCGATTTTAATTTAAGAACTCCTGAAATAACACATCTGTGATTCAGCTGTACCTGTGTGGTACGAATGTGATATTCGCAAAAAAAGAAAAAACACCAACTACCCTGGACAGACTCGCACACGGACAGCAATATACTCTTTGAAGTTTTAATTCAGAATTAATGTGTCCTCTTCCATATTTACGTCTCCTTGTGCCATCAAAACATCCACAATTCGTTTACTTTTATTTCTAGCGAAATCGAACAAGAAAGTCCATTCTAAATGCCAAAATTAGTTTGAAATATTTATTATTTTGTCCAGTCAGGCAGACAATAATCTGAGTACCTAACCTCCTCTGTGCTAATCCAATTAAAACTTTATTGATAAGCTGAGATGAGCCATCAGTTGCTTCAATCGTTTGATGACTGACCTTCTTATTTATCCAATAGACATTTGATTACAATCTGTACAATTAATTTAGCAAATTCCTGATTGAATTTATCCTTCGAGTTTCCAAACTCGAACCGGGTGTCTAAAATTATAAAAAAATGTCGATTAGTGTGGCGTTGGAAAAATTGTGTAACAAATGCCGCTCCGAGCTTCCGAATATTAACACAATGCTCGAAACGTTCACGCTTTAAGAATCAGTACAGAAACGCAGATAATTCACTGTCGCAGTGTGACGTAAGCTGCGTCATACTCTTGTTTCACATTTCCAGTGTCAATCACACAGTCCTGAACTGAAAGGCGGAAGCTGCTTTGATAAGTACTTGACTTTATTGTGTGTTTTTGCGCCCTAGGAGAACGCTCTTTCGATCCAGGAACACTTGAAGGGATAAATTGAGTAAGATATAGAAAAAAGCCTCTCCCCTTCGAGCTATTTATCATGTACAATGCTGTCGTAACGTGGTAAGATGGGATGTAGAAGTCGGTTTAAACATCTGAACAGGAAGGCTTAGCAAGCGCAAACACTAAAAAAAGACCCCGAAAACCATGACGGCTTTAAACAATAAAAGCTAATTGCGAGCGATTCTCGTACTGAAACAGTTTCGGCTGAAATGTGAGCATTTTTTGCCTAAACAGGGGTGGTTTATGTTTAACGTGGATAAAAATTGTGCGAAGACTTTGAAACTCTGTTCACGTTTTTCGTGGACAACAAAGCAAGTTTTATAATACATGAAAGTAAAAGATTTAATTCATTGATTGCATTTGCGAGGTAATTACGGGCTTAAATGCCCGATATTTTCTATAGAAGGGAAAGCTTTGATGTAGCCGTTGTATTTGAAGTTGATTTTTCTGGTCGGACACACGCGTTTTGCTTGTAACGTTGGCCAACATACCGGTGAGTACAACCATGAAAACAAACAACTCGTCGAATTACGCAAATATCTGTGGCGAATCTGGACAGGAACAATCGTCGAACTTGATTCAACTGTATTGTAGCAAATTGTCATTTGTAGTATTGTTACAGCTATGTATGGTAAATTTGTCGTAGTTCGTCTTGGATTCATATGTATATATTGAGGAAATTAAGTTTGGTATTGTTTGCTATGTCTTTTAAAGTCGTAACGAAGTGAAGGAGGCTTTATCAAACTGCGTTTCACGGTTGTTCGATTGTTAAATTTAATTTTTTCTGTCTCAATTGTTTCAATAAAAAACGTAAATTATTTTGAGAACCTTTGTTACCAACTTATGCCAAATCGGAATGTTTAAATCGGGCTGAAGAATTCAGATTGTATTGAAGTTGAAAAGCGTGATCTGATGGGTGTCAGGTTAGTTCCTCGTTAGTTCTCACTCTCATTTTTCTAAGCAATAATGTATAAGAATATGAAAGAATCTGAAAGATTTTGAAAAAATCCGAAAGAATCTGAAACAATCCGAAAGGATCTGAAAGAATCTAAAAAGATCTAAAAAATTCTAAAGGGATCTAAAAGAATATGGAAGAAACTCATGAAAACTGAAGAAAATGAAAAAACCTAAAAGAATCTTAACAAATCACAAATAACCTGAAAGAATCTGAAGGAATCTGACATAATCTCAAGAAATTTGAAGGGACCTGTGAGAATCTGAAAGCATCTGAAAGAATCTGAAAGAATCTGCAAAAATCTACAAAAAATCTGAAGGCATATTAAGGAATTTGAGAGATTGTGAGAGAGTTTGGAAGTATCTGTAAGAATCTACAGGAATTTATAAGGATCTGAAAGAATATGAACGAACCTAAAGAATCGGAAAGAATTTGAAAGAATCTGGTAGAATCTGAAAGAATATGAAAAGATCTGAAAGGATATGAAACGATCTGAAAGGATTTATAATAATAATAGATTTATTTTCAGCAAAAAGTAGCCTTTACATAGAGATACATAAAATTAATTATACAAAATGCAACGCAGCGTAGTCTGAAGATTACCAAAACTATCATTAAAAAATTTACCCTAGAGTCTGAGTGGATCTGAAAGAATCTGAAGGAACTTATAAGAATCTTAAAGAATCTATAAAAATCTGAAAAGAATCTGATGAAATCTGAAAGAAACTAATGGAAACTGAAAAAATTTGAAAGAGTATAGAAGAATCTGAAAGATCTGTAGAAATCTATAAGAATTGAAAGAATCTGAAAGAATGCGAAATAATTTGAAAAAATCCGGAAGAATGCGAGAGAGTCCGAAAGAATTTAAAATATTCTGATAGAATCTGAAAGAATCGGTAAGAATCTAAAAGAAACTGAAGGGATCTGAAACAATCTGAAGGTATCTGATGAGAAACTGGACGAATCTGAAGGAATCTGAAAGAATGTGAAAAAATCTGAAAGATTCTCAAAGAACATAAAAGGATTTGGAAGAGTCTGAAAATAATATATATAAGGATCTGAAAGAATTCTGACGATTCTTAACGAATCTGATAAAAACAATAGAATATCAAACAATCCAAAAGAATCTGAAAGAATTCGAAAGAATCTCAAAGAATTTCAAACAATCTGAAAGAAACTGGAAGAATCTGATGAAAACTGAAGGAAAATCAAAGAACTTGTAAGAATCAAAACGACTCTGACAGAATCTCAAGAAATCCGAAGGAACCTGTAAGAATCTAAAACAATCTGCAAAAATCTGAAGGAATCTGAAGGAATTATGAGAGAATGTGAGGGAATTTGAGAGAATTTAAGAGAATCTGAGAGAATTTGGGAGAGTCTAGAAGAATCTGAAAGATCTGTAAAAATCTATGAGAACTGAAAGAATCTGAAAGAATACGAAATAATTTGAAAAAATCCGAAAGAATCGAAAAGAATCCGGAAGAATGCGAGAGTCCGACAGAATTCAAAATATTCTGATAGAATCTGAAAGAATCGGAAGGACTGTAAAAGAAACTGAGGGGATCTGAATAGAGACTGGACCAATCTGAAGGAATCTGAAAGAATGTGAAAAAATCTGAAAGATTCTCAAAGAATCTAAAGGAATTGAAAGAGTCTGAGAAGAATATGTAGGGATCTGAAAGAATTCAGGCGATTCTTGACGAATCTGATGAAAACTGAGGACTATTATACAATCCAAAAGAATCCGAAAGAATTCGAAAGAATCTCAACGAATTCCAACAATCTGAACGAATCTGAAAGAAACTGGAAGAATCTGATGAAAACTGAAGGAAAATTAAAGAACTTGTAAGAATCTGAACGACTCTGACAGAATCTCAAGAAATCCGAAGGAATCTGTAAGAATTTAAAAGAATCTGCAAAAATCTGAGGGAATCTGAAAGAATCATGAGAGAATGTGAGGGAATCTGAGAGAATTTAAGAGAATCTGAGAGAATTTGAGAGAGTCTAGAAGAATCTGAAAGATCTGTAGAAATCTATGAGAATTGAAAGAATCTGAAAGAATACGAAATAATTTGAAAAAAATCCGAAAGAATCGAAAAGAATCCGGAAGAATGCGAGAGTCCGACAGAATTCAAAATATTCTGATAGAATCTGAAAGAATCGGAAGGACTGTAAAAGAAACTGAGGGGATCTGAATAGAGACTGGACCAATCTGAAGGAATCTGAAAGAATGTGAAAAAATCTGAAAGATTCTCAAAGAATCTAAAGGAATTGAAAGAGTCTGAGAAGAATATGTAGGGATCTGAAAGAATTCAGGCGATTCTTGACGAATCTGATGAAAACTGAGGACTATTATACAATCCAAAAGAATCCGAAAGAATTCGAAAGAATCTCAACGAATTCCAACAATCTGAACGAATCTGAAAGAAACTGGAAGAATCTGATGAAAACTGAAGGAAAATTAAAGAACTTGTAAGAATCTGAACGACTCTGACAGAATCTCAAGAAATCCGAAGGAATCTGTAAGAATTTAAAAGAATCTGCAAAAATCTGAGGGAATCTGAAAGAATCATGAGAGAATGTGAGGGAATCTGAGAGAATTTAAGAGAATCTGAGAGAATTTGAGAGAGTCTAGAAGAATCTGAAAGATCTGTAGAAATCTATGAGAATTGAAAGAATCTGAAAGAATACGAAATAATTTGAAAAAATCCGAAAGAATCGAAAAGAATCCGGAAGAATGCGAGAGTCCGACAGAATTCAAAATATTCTGATAGAATCTGAAAGAATCGGAAGGACTGTAAAAGAAACTGAGGGGATCTGAATAGAGACTGGACCAATCTGAAGGAATCTGAAAGAATGTGAAAAAATCTGAAAGATTCTCAAAGAATCTAAAGGAATTGAAAGAGTCTGAGAAGAATATGTAGGGATCTGAAAGAATTCAGGCGATTCTTGACGAATCTGATGAAAACTGAGGACTATTATACAATCCAAAAGAATCCGAAAGAATTCGAAAGAATCTCAACGAATTCCAACAATCTGAACGAATCTGAAAGAAACTGGAAGAATCTGATGAAAACTGAAGGAAAATTAAAGAACTTGTAAGAATCTGAACGACTCTGACCAGAGCTGTTCAAAGTACTCAAAAAAAGTACTTGAAGTACCAAGTACAAAGTACTACTTGAAATAGTGTTCAGGTAAAGTACCAAGTACTTACTTTCAGCAAGAGTATTTCAAGTATCAAGTACTTTTCAGATGTACTTGAAGTACAAGCCAAGTACATTACTTCAAGTACTTACGAGTACTTGAAGTACTGGAGGTATACTTCAAGTACTTACAAATACTTGAAGTACTGAAAATGCTTCAAGTACTTTCTAATTATTTGAAATACTGTAGAATTAGATAACTTTTCCTGTTTTTTTAAAAAAGCTTAATATATTTTAGAACTGAATTTTTTAATACTCAGAATTTAAGTATACAATAATACATATTTCGCCACATAAAAAATTGCATAAGCATCAACTTAAATGCAAAATGGTAGCTCACTTATTAATAATACTATGTTATTTATAAACAATATTCTTTTGAAATAGTTTCACATCTTTCTGTTGACACAATGCCTTCGACAAAATTAACGTCTATTTCTAATTTAAAATTTAAAATAAAATACATGACGGCGTTGTCTATGTATGCTTACTATTAATTTATAACAAAAACATCGGCGCTGTATGGTATTTTCTCAGGCTTCTGTTGCCTTTTTTTAATATCTTGAATTTTGGTTCACCGCCAAAACGTTCTGATTTTTTAATAAGGTTGTGTTAAAAATATATGAATTTTATGAACCGGTTCCGTGTTTAAGTTTGTGGGTAGTTTACAGCACCCATTACCCATTGTGAAAGTGCACAGGGGCGGATTTGTGAAAGTGAAATTTTTCAGAAAAAAAAATTAAAAGCAGTGCGATACATATACATGCTCGTGACATAAAAATGTTTATTCTATTTTAGAACCATAATCTTATTTATAAGCACCCAAATGCGGGCTTAAATTGGCCTTTTTAGCACAAATCTGTCAAAAATTGCTAAGCAACAATTGATTGTTCATTTACACTAATCAATTAATTATTCAAACACGCTTCGATATTCAATGTTTTTCTTAAGTTGGAAAAATGATATTTTATCAAATCATTACCTGACCGACTTCAAATTCTTCTAAACTTTCGTTTGAATGAACGTTTTCCGCTTCTTTAATTTACATTTTGAAAAACGAATTATCAAATAATCAACGTGGTATCCATAACAACATCAAAATAATAGCCAGCTATGTATTAAAATTCGCATCGGCACAATTCACACAGTCTTGCCGAAAATACTCAATATTTCGTTAAAAATAGTTTAGAAACTAAAATAGAATAAAACGTTGTATGTACCACGTGCATAATTGTCGATTGTGGCACTCGGGAAATTAAAAGCCCTCCTTCGTCGGGCTTTAAACATTCCCTCGTGCCACAATCTCCCTGATTATGCCCTTAATACACAAATAACTATTAAGTCATTATGTTGTATTTAAAAAAAAAAGTATGCATTTTTTAAATAAAAAATAAAATGCCTAAAACGAGAGTCCATTTTCAGCGAAAACTATAACTCTTGAAAAATATCAAGGCGATCAAAGTAATTAGTCGTTTTTTACTTTTGCGGTTACCAAAAATGCTGAGAATTTTCTTGGAATGAATGCCCCATATTCCTGAATATATCTGTCTACCACTTACGTATTTACTATTCTAAAAATTATTAAATTAACCTAAATACTACAGTGACTAAATAGTAAACACTAATCACTACAATGTTTGTCTAACTAGGTATGTAACTTTACACTGACAAATCACAAATAATAGGTTCGTAATGCTGTTCCGTCCATTTATACAAAATTTTGTTCCTCTAATGCCACAATACTTTCAAAATTTTCCTTTACATTTTCGATTGGCTTATTTTTTATTTTTACCTGAAAACCCAAAGAAGATGACATTAGTAACTGATAACTACAATGACTTCAGGGAATGCCTAAGAACGGCTTTTGCGAAAATTTAGGTAAATATGTACTAAATTTATTATTGTTAAAATATTTCGTAGGGGTGTATTTATCTAGGCAATTATACTAACTAATTGCGAATTTCATTAACTTTGTATTTTTTTATAATCTGAATATGTATTTTGTTCCATTTACGGAAGCGGCCACTGGCCCTTTTGGGTATCTTTACCTGACATTGTAAATACAAATGTAAATTCAGTACTTCTGTAACCGTCCTGTATTTAAACATCGAAACCGAACGCTGTCTATTATTTCGCACACAACAAAACAAAAGTCTTTCGAGCAATATCAAAGTACAATTCGGTACTCATCAAAACCATACAATCATGGTCGTATCAACTGGATTACAAAAAACATTGGTACTACGATCCGAGTTTAACAAAACATATTTCATTTTGAACAATATTGGGTTTATGTAATAAGCGATGCAATGTAATACGTAAAGTTGTTGTGGGGTAATAAATAAAATCCGCACAGGAAAGATAAATGACACTGATTAGTGTGACTTTTAAAATTATTGTTTTTCTGCATGACGTCTTTTTAAATTGTTGGTGTTCAAATAATTCATACAATTTAACAGATTATTTGAAACTGTAATGTGAGAAAATATAACTAGTTATAACAAACTAAGTTTATATGGCTGAACTATGTATAAACAAAAAAAGAAAATTTAGTAAAAAACGAGTGTCTAACATGATAAAGAAAATTAAACTGCAAAATATTTAACATAAAATTGTGTTCAAATTCTACGAGGAAGAGGCGAATATGAAAGTCTGTACCTGCCATCAGCTATTGCTATTATAATAAAAGGGATAATCCCCTGCCGAGTTCTCCGCCCTGACCAGGCTTCTTACTGACAAATACACGGCGGGGTTAAGAAACTAATGAAAGAATAAATATCTTTTTGAAGGAGTAATGAATCATTTCTCAAATATTTTCAAATCCGACCTTGCACTTTAGCAGGTACGTCAACAAACCCGATCCCCTTTGGGGTACCGGGAAGGTACTGAAAAAATACCCGCAAAGTTAAGTTCCAGACCAAAATACAAAAAAGACAAAATTCATATATTCACAACTTTACATCGCTGAAAATTTTACACAGATCTCCGACCCTTCTGCTGTCGTCATTCACTCTCAAATGACATATTTATGACATTAATTTTCTTACCTACCTATCTATCGGCATTATGCAAGTACCTATGAAATGTACGTCATATTGTGGATAAGATATCCACAATCACAGATCAAAATATAACCTCACAGGTAACAAACACGATTTTACTATAAAAATACATCTAACCAAATAATTGAATTAATAACTTCAAGTATTTAACAGACCCTATTTTGAGATGTGAAAACTTCGTAAAATAGAGACTAAAGTATTTGAAATTTCCACTTTCATACTTCAAGTAATTCAAGAGTATTTAAAATACTGAGTGATGTACTTGGAGTAAAGTACTTGGCAAAATCAAGTAGTAAACTCAAGTACATTTTAGAAATACTCCAAGTACCAAGTACCAAGTACCTAAATATAAAAGTACTTCAAGTAAAGTACTTGAAGTACTTAAAGTACTTGAAGTATTACTTCAAGTACTTTTACTTGAAGTACTGAACAGCTCTGACTCTGACAGAATCTCAAGAAATCCGAAGGAATCTGTAAGAATTTAAAAGAATCTGCAAAAATCTGAGGGAATCTGAAAGAATCATGAGAGAATGTGAGGGAATCTGAGAGAATTTAAGAGAATCTGAGAGAATTTGAGAGAGTCTAGAAGAATCTGAAAGATCTGTAGAAATCTATGAGAATTGAAAGAATCTGAAAGAATACGAAATAATTTGAAAAAATCCGAAAGAATCGAAAAGAATCCGGAAGAATGCGAGAGTCCGACAGAATTCAAAATATTCTGATAGAATCTGAAAGAATCGGAAGGACTGTAAAAGAAACTGAAGGGATCTGAATAGAAACTGGACCAATCTGAAGGAATCTGAAAGAATGTGAAATTACAATACTTCCTTTGCTTACGCTCGGGAAGTAAAAATCTGAATGATTCTCCAAGAATCTAAAGGAATTGAAAGAGTCTGAAAAGAATATGTAGGGATCTGAAAGAATTCTGACGATTCTTGACGAATCTGATGAAAACTGAGGACTATGAAACAATCCAAAAGAATCCGAAAGAATTCGAAAGAATCTCAACTAATTTCAAACAATCTGAAAGATTCTGAAAGAAACTGGAAGAATCTGATGAAAACTGAAGGAAAATTAAAGAACTTGTAAGAATCTGAACGACTCTGACAGAATCTCAAGAAATCCGAAGGAACCTGTAAGAATCTAAAAGAATCTGCAAAAATCTGAGGGAATCTGGAGGAATCTGAGAAAATGTGAGGGAATCTGAGAAAATGTGAAGGAATCTGAGAGAATTTAAGGGAATCTGAGACAGTCTAATACAAATCTAAAAGATCTGCTGGAATGTGTAAGAAGTTGAAAAAATCTGAAAGAATCCGAAATAATTTGAAAAAATCCGGAAGAATCCGAAAGTATTAAAAAAAAACCCAAAGGATCCGAAAGAATCGGAAGAATGCGAGAAAGTCGAAAAATTCTCAAAGAATCTGAAAGAATGTGAAAGAATCTGAAGTGATCTGAAACAAACTCAAGGGATCTAAAAAAGTCTGGGGGGATATGAAAGAATCTGGACAAATCTCAAAGAATCTGAAAGAATTTGATAGAGTCTGAAAAGAATCTATAGGAATCTGAAAGAATTGTGACTATTCTTAATGAATCTGATGAAAACTGAGGAAAATGAAAGAATCCAAAAAAATCCGAATAATCGAATCTGAAAGAATTACTGAAAGAATCTGATAACGAGGGATGAAAAAATCGAAAGGATCTGAGAATCGAAAAAAAAATGAAAGATCTAAAGAAACTGATGAAAAACTGAAAGAAAATGAAAACACTGAAATAAAATAATGTTAAAAAATCGAAAAAAAATCTGAAGAAATTAATTGAAGACATGACAGAATCTAAAATTCCAAGAACCTGCAAAAAATTGAAAGAATCTGCAAATAAAATGAAGGAATCTGAAAAATGTTACAAATTGAGAGAATTTAAGGAATCTGAAGAATTTGAGAGATCTAAAAAATCTGAAAGATCTGCTGGAATCTGAAAGAATTGAAAGATCTGAAAAAATCGAAATTATAGAAAAAATTTGAAAGAATCGCAAATTCTCAAAAAAATGAAAGAATTGAAAAATCTGAAAACATTAAAAATTCTGAAGATCTGAAAATCTGAAAATTTGGAGCGAAAATCTGTAAGATCTAAAACTGAGAATGAAGAATTGATCTAAATCTGAAAATTTGAAAGATTAAATGAATATTGTAACTAAATTGCAAAATTCTGAAGAAACTTGAAAGGATCTAATCTGAAATACTGAGAATTATAAAATTTGAAAGAATATGAAGTATTTGAAAAACGAATGAATCAAAGAAACAAAAAGATCAGAGAATCGAAAAAATCTCAAAAAATCTGATAGAATCCGAAATAATTTGAAAAATTCGGAAAGAATTCGAAAGATTCTCAAAAATAGGAAATAATCTGAAAGAGTCTGAAAGAATCTGAAGGGATCTGAAGAGAAATTGAAATGGATTTGATAGAAACTGGAAAAATCTGATCAAAACTGAAAGAAAATGAAAGGACTTGAAATAATCTTAAAAAATCTGAAAGAATCTCAAGGAATCCGAAGGAACATGAAAGAATAATCTGCAAAACCTGAAGAAATCTGAAGGAATCTGAGAGAATTTCAGTGAATCTGAGAGAATTTGAGAGAGTCTAGAAGAATCTGAAAGATCTGCAGGAATCTGTAATAATTTGAAAAATTCTGAAAGAATCCGAAATAATTTGTAAAAATTCGAAAGAATCCGATAGAATACAAAAGAAACCGAAAGGATTCGAAAGAATCTGAAAGAATCCGAAAGAACGCGGGAGAGTCTGATAGAATTCGAAAGAGTTCGAAAGATTCTCAAAGAATCTGAAAGAATCTGAAAGAATCTGAAAGAATCTGAAAGAATTTGAAAGAATCTGGAAGAATCTGAAAGAATCTGAAAGAATCTGAAAGAATCTAAAAAAATCTGAAAGAATCTGAAAGAATCTGAAAGAATCTGAAAAAATCTGAAAGAATGTGAAAGTATGTGAAAGTATGTGAAAGTATGTGAAAGTATGTGAAAGCATGTGAAAGTATGTGAAAGTATGTGAAAGAATCTGAAAGAATCTGAAAGGATCTCAAACAATCTGAAAGAATCTGGAAGAATCTAAAAAAATCTAAAGAGATCTGAAAGAAACTGGAAAAATCTGATGAAGACTGAAGGAAAATTAAAGAACTTGAAAGAGTGTTAAAAAATTTGAAAGAATCTGGGGGATTTTGACAGAATCTCAAGAAATCCGAAGGAACTTGTAGGAATCTAAAAGAATCTGCAAAAATCTGAGGGAATTTAAGGGAATCTGAGAGAATTTGAGAGAGTCTAGAGGAATTTGAAAGTTCTACAGGAATCTGTAAGCATTTGAAAAAAGTCTGAAAAATCCGAAATAATTTGAAAAAATCCGGAAGAATCTGTATGAAATCCGAAAGGATGCGAGATAGTCTGACAGAATTCGAAAGAATTAGAGAGATTCTGAAAGAATGTGAAAAAATCTGAAAGAATCTGGAAGAATCGGAAAGAATCTGAAAGAATCTGAAAAAATCTGAAAGAATCTGAAAGGATCTGAAAGAATCTGAAAGAACCTGCAAGAACCTGAAAGAATCTGAAAGAATCTGAAAGAATCTGAAAGAAACTGATGGGATCTGAAACAATCTGAAGGGATCTGAAAGGATCTGTACGAACCTAAAAGAATCTGAAAGAATGTGGTAAAATCTGAAATAATTTGAAAGACTCTGAAGAGAATCTGTAGGGATCTGAAAGAGATCTGACGATTCTTAACGAATCTGATGAAAACTGAGAAATATGAAAAAACCCAAAAGAATCCGAAAGAATTCGAAAGAATCTGAAAGAATCTTAAACGATCTGAAAGAATCTGATAGTCTGGAAGAATCGAAAAAAATCTGAAGAGATCTTAAAAAAAACTGGAAAAGTCTGATGAAAATTGAAGAAAAATGAATGAACTTGAAAGAATCTTAAAAAATCTTAAAGAATCTGAAAGTATCTGAAGGATTCTGACAGAATCTCAAAAAACCAGAAGGAATCTAAAGAATCTAAAAGAATCTGCGAACATCTGAAAAAAATCTAAGGGAATTTGAAAGAATCTGAGAGAATGTGAGACAGTCTACAAAAATCTGAAAGATCTGCAGGAATCTGTAAGAATTTGAAAGAATCTGAAAGAATCCGATTTTATTTGAAAATATTCGGAAGAATCCGAAAGAATTCAAAAGATACCGAAAACATCCAAGAAAATCGGAAAAAATCTCAAAGACTGTGATAGACCCCGAAATTATTTGAAAAAATCTGACAGAATTCGAAAGATTCTCAAAAATTATGAAAGAATCTGAATGGATCTGAAAGGATGTGAAAGAATGTGTAAAAATCTGAAAAAATTTGAAAGAATGTGAAATTGAAATTGAAAATCCGTAGGAACCTGTGAGAATCTGCAAAATTCTGAAAGATGATTGAAGGGATCTGAAGAAATCTAAGAGAGTTCAATAGAGTCTAGGAAAATCTGAAACTATGTGTAGGAATTTGAACGAATCTGAAGGAATTTGAAAGAATCTGAAAAAGTCTGAAAGGATTTGAAAGAATCTGAAAAAAATCTCACAGAATCTGAAAGAATTTGAAAGGGTCTGAAAGAATTCTGACGAATCTGATGAAAATTGAGGAATATAAACGAATCAGAAAGAATTTTAAAGAAAATGAAAGAATCTGATGGAACCTCAAAGAATCCAAAGTAATCCGAAGAAATCTGAAGAAATCCGGAGAAAACTGACAGAATGTCAAGGAGTCCGAGAGAATCTGAGAAAATCTGTAATAATCTGAAAGAATCCTAACGAATGTGATGAAAACTGAGGAATATGAAAGAATCTGAAGGAATCTCACAAAAGCTCAAGGAAACCAAAGTAATCCCGAAGAATTTGAAAGAATCCAAAGGAACCTGTAAGAATCTGAAGGAATCTGAAAAAATCTTCATAAATCTAAAATGATCTGAAAGAATCTGACGGAATGCCGAAAGTTCAAGACGTAAATCACAAACTGTTGTTCATAACGATCCAACAGTTACTGCTAGGGTACTTGATGCGTCTTCTTATAACACAGGTGCTGAACGTTTACACTGCACTTAAGTGGTTTAAAAATGTACACTTCTGAAAGAGTTTTAGATACATGGGGAAATATTGTCGGATCGATAAGGAAGCTTATAGCATTATTTTTCAATTAAACACTTTTATCGACACTTTCAGAAAAATAAATTTGTATTGGTACATATTTTTAGCCATAGAATCAACAAATAAATTAGATTTGACATTTTTTTTAATTATTTATTATAGTTTTTGGAAACAATCAAATTATCAAAATATACGCTTTTGTTTTTATTTTATATAACCCTTTTTAAAACCAACTAAACAACGACAAATGTTAATTCATTTGACTTTAACATGACGTATCAGCATTTCTAAGCTTTGATCAATTTTCGGTATTACTTTATCAGCAACAAATTGGAGCCGAGCGTTTGGTGTACATTGGATAAACTAATAATTAGATTCGAATGAGAATTTATGAGTGTGAAATGTAAATCTGGCCAAATCGATACTCGGTGTAAAATGTTAATCGTCCTTTCACAAGCAAACTTTTTGGATGAGGTAGAACTTTCAAACTGATATCCCGCTCTTACAAAGCCACGAAATCTCGTCTCGAGATGCTTTTGCAACTTTTCTATCACATAATGTACTTTGTAGAGACTAATATAATTTGGAATTTTTTCTGGTGCAGGAACACATCGGGGCGAATTTTGTAAGGTCGCTCAAGAATGACAAGGAGTTGATAATCTTTTAACACGTGTCAAGTCTGTCGAACATCAGATTGCGTTATTGTCGTGTTCCGTGTCTCTTTCCCAATATGTTTACCGCGCCAGAAGCCGATGGGACGATAAGCGAAGAGGAAAATTACAATTTCTTTTTAAATTATCTCGCATAATCGAGTGAACAAATAGACGAAGAAAAAATTCAGAAGGAAATTATCAGAAGAAACTACTGGGAAAGACGATCAAAGCAAACGGAAAAAAAATTAATACGGTTGGCTTTTAATTTAGCGCTTTTTCGTAACGAATTAGCCATAAAATAAATCGCGTAAATTTGTGCGAGCTATTTCAATTTTGTAAATTAAACCTAAACGATTTTCGAATGGGAAAACTCATTAGTTTGAGAAGCTCTAGGAAATATTGAAAAACCACCATCAAACACCGCGCCGAGTGCGTTAATTAACGGCTTCCCATCAAAGCTCGAGAAAAGTTCAATCTGATATTTTTATCCGTCACTCTCTTTGGTCGCTGTTTGTCGTATCGATTCGCTATACCTAAATCAAACTGAATAATTAATGGTAGTGTGTAAGTGAGCATTATGAATAGGGCTAATTACAAATTGTTGATTAATGATTTTTTCGAACTAATTGCGACTGAAAATACCCCGATACTGATTAATTGGCTGGCGAAAACTAGGGATTTTTCACTTTTTTGGTTCAGTTTTGTTATTATATTGGCGCACTGTTAATCTCATGTTTCATAGACGTTTCGTAAGTGCTAGAATATGAAAAAGTATATCTCCCATTCCCATTTATTTATTTATTTTATTTTTGTTCAATTGGTTTTCACTGGCATTTGCTTCTGTTACCGCAATTTTGAAAATGTTTGGTTCAATCATAAATTTGCGTTTATCCAAGAACAATTAATTCATTGTATTCGAATGAAATTTAATTAAATGATTCATGGTGTTACAATTGATTAAATTTATTTCGTGTGGGTACTGATGGAGATCTGTCTACCACAGTAATGTACAAATTAAAATCAAATAAACAATTGTGTAATTAAATTTCTAATTACGATGAAAATGAAATTTTACACTGATTCCAACTTATAGCTATTACTACTAAGTTCTTCCGGAAGTGACTATCAACTTTTACTTCCCGAGCGTGTCTGTCGCGTTTCCGTCTGTCTGTCGACTGTCTGTGTGGATTTTTTTGGGTAGATATATTCTATTTTGTTGCATTATTTTCTTGTTTTCATTGTTTTTTTCAGACCACTTAATTTCTGTTGTCTTGTCTCCCGTTTCCGTCGGTCTGTCCGTCTGTCAACTTTCCTTCGTGTTCACAATACTAACGCAAAACATTTTCACCAATAACGTACTGCTTTTACGCAGAAACGGAGCTCCGAATACTCCGGTGTTGCTGCCACCAGACCGAAATCAAAACGGGACATAAAGGACCGAAAAATGTGACCATTGCTCAGGTAGCTCACGCTACAGTGACGTCATCGTACGTCACGATGAGATGAGAAATTACACATTTTCGGGGTTAATTTAACAATATTTAAATAAATTGAATTGTTCCTTGAATCCTATTTTAGTCGTTTTTCTCTCTCATTTCCTATCTCTTTTTTGTCGTCTTTTTTTTCGTTGCGTTTTTCGGTTTTATTTTCTTGTCGCCTTTTTTATCGCTTTATTTTCACTACTTTCTGCCGTTTTTAAGCCTTTTTTGTGTTTTTTTTCTTTTGCTTCTTCGCCTTCTTTATTGTGTGTTTTTTCGGCTTTTTTACCTTTCTGTGGTTTTTGCTCCCCTTTCGGTGGCATTTTTTCGTGTTTTTTATTACCTTTTTCTTTCTCGCATTTTATTGTCAGATTTTTATCCCTTTTTTCGTTTTTTAATCTATTTTTTGATGCTTTTTTGCCCTTTTTTTTGGTGGAATCTTTTTGTCACTTTTTCACTATGCTTGGTTTTTCCTTTCGTTGCTGCATTTTTTTGGCTTTTTTGTGTTGTTCTGTCGTGTATTAAACTCTTTTTTTTATTTTTCCACATTTCTTTATGCCTGTCTTTGGCGCTTTAATTCGTCTTATATTCGTCGTTTTTGGACTTTTGAAAACGCTTCTTTTTAACCCTTTTTTCGTTCTATTAACCTTTTTTTTCCATCGTTTCTTTTGTTTCATTTTTTGCATTTTCTCTTTCTTTTTTGTCGTTTCTTTTTGGTTGCGTTTTTCGATTTTATTTTGTTGTCGCCTGTTTTATCGCTTTATCTTTGTCGCGTTTTATTGTCACATTTCTTATTCTTTTTTCATTATTTAATCGATTTTTTGACGCTTTTTTGGCCATTTTTTTGGTTGCACCTATTTTATCCCTTTTTTATTTGGGTTTGTCACTTTTTTCGTAGCATTTTTTGGATTTTCTTGTTTGTTTTGTTGTATTTTAAACACTCCTTTTTATTTTTTTTGTGATCTTTTTATTTTTCCGCCTTTCTTTCTGCTTATTTTTGACGCTTTTTTTATCGTCTTATTTTGGTCGTTTTGGAACTTTTTTTTAATGCTTTTTTATCGGGTTTTTTTAGTTTCCTTTTTGGCCCTTTTTGAATTCTTTTTTTGTGGCTGTTTCCTTTCTCCCATTTTTCTCATTCCTATCACTTTTTTGACGCCTTTTTTTTCGTTACGTTTTTTCGGTGTCATTTTGTTGTCGTCTTTTTTATCGCTTTATTTTGACTACTTTCTGCCGTTTTGTCCCTTTTTTGTATTTTTTTTCTTTTGTTTCTCCGCCTTCTTTATTCTGTGTGTTTTCGACTTTTTTATCTTTCTGTGATTTTTGCTCCCCTTTTGGTGGCATTTTTTTCGTGTTTTTTATTACCATTTTCTTTCTCGCATTTTATTGTCAGATTTTTATAACCTTTTTCATTTTTTAATCCATTTTTTGCCCCTTTTTTGGTGGACTCTTTTTGTCAATTTTTTAGTTTTCTTGGTTTTTTTCCCTTGTTTGCTGCATTTTTTGACTTTTT
This sequence comes from Zophobas atratus, assembly GCA_022388445.1. Classification (NCBI taxonomy): domain Eukaryota; kingdom Metazoa; phylum Arthropoda; class Insecta; order Coleoptera; family Tenebrionidae; genus Zophobas; species Zophobas atratus. The sequence goes on from CM039450.1 coordinate 8,167,546, forward strand.
TGTGTTTTGTTCTGTCGTGTTTTAAACTCTTTTTTTATGTTTCCACATTTTTTTAATGCCTGTTTTTGGCGTTTTTCTCGTCTTATTTTCGTCGTTTTTGGACTTTTTTCATTGCTCTTCTATAGCGTATTTTTGTCTCAATTTCTTACCCGTTTATTCGCCCTTTTTGAAAACGCTTTTTTTTAACTTTTTTACTTTTCTCGTTCTATATAACCTTTTTTTTTTCATCGATTCTTTTGTCGAATTTTTTGCATTTTCTCTTTCTTTTTTGCCGTCTCTTTTTGGTTGCGATTTTTGGCCATTTTTTTGGTTGCACCTATTTTGTCCCTTTTTAATTTGGGTTTGTCACTTTTTTCGTCGCATTTTTTGGCCTTTCTTGTTTGTTTTGATGTATTTTAAACACTACTTTTTATTTTTTTTTGTGATCTTTTTATTTTTCCGCCTTTCTTTCTGCTTATTTTAGACGCTTTTTTTATCGTCTTATTTTGGTCGTTTTGGAACTTATTTTTAATGCTTTTTTATTGGGTTTTTTAGTTTCCTTTTGTCCCTTTTTGAATTCTTTTTTGTGGCTGTTTCCTTTATCCCATTTTTCGCATTTCCTATCACTTTTTTGACGCCTTTTTTTCGTTACGTTTTTTCGGTTTCATTTTGTTATCGTGTTTTTTATCGCTTTATTTTGACTACTTCCTGCCGTTTTTAAGCCTTTTTTGTGGTTTTTTTCTTTGCTTCTCTGCCTTCTTTAGTGTGTGTTTTTTCGACTTTTTTATCTTTCTGTTGTTTTTGCTCCCCTTTCGGTGGCATTTTTTCGTGTCTTTTATTACCTTTATCTTTCTCGCATTCTATTGTCAGATTTTTATCCCTTTTTCCGTTTTTTAATCTATTTTTTGATGGTTTTTTTGCCCTTTTTTTTGGTGGAGTCTTTTTGTCCCTTTTTTAGTTTGCTTGGTTTTTTCCCTTCTTTGCTGCATTTTTTTTTTTGGCCTTTTTGCCTTCTTCTGTCGTGTTTTAAACTTTTTTTTTTATTTTTCCACATTTCTTTATGCCTATTTTTGGCGCTTTCATTCGTCTTATATTCGTCGTTTTTGGACTTTCTTCACTGCTCTTTTATTGCGTATTTTAGTCTCCCTTTCTTATCCGTTTATTCGCCCTTTTGAAAACGCTTCTTTTTAACTTTTTTAGTTTACTTTTCTCGCTCTATTAACCTTTTTTTTCATCCTCTCTTTTGTCGCATTTTTTGCATTTTCTCTTTCTTTTTTGCCGTCTCTTTTTGGTTGCGTTTTTTGGCCATTTTTTTGGTTGCACCTATTTTGTCCCTTTTTTATTTGGGTTTGTCACTTTTTTCGTCGCATTTTTAGGCTTTTCTTGTTTGTTTTGTTGTATTTTAAACACTCCTTTTTATTTTTTTGTGATCGTTTTTTTCCCACCTTTCTTTCTGCTTATTTTTGGTCGTTTTGGAACTTTTTTTTAATGCTTTTTTATCGGTTTTTTTAGTTTCCTTTTTGTCCCTTTTTGATTTCTTTTTTGTGGCTGTTTCCTTTCTCCCATTTTTCGCATTTCCTATCACTTTTTTGACGCCTTTTTTTTCGTTGCGTTTTTTCGGTTTCATTTTGTTGTCGCCTTTTGTATCGCTTTATTTTGACTACTTTCTGCCGTTTTTAAGCCTTTTTGTGTGTTTTTTTTCTTTTGCTCCTCTGCCTTCTTTAGTGTGTGTTTTTTCGACTTTTTTATCTTTCTGTGGTTTTTGCTCCCCTTTCGGTGCCATTTTTTCGTGTTTTTTATTACCTTTTTCTTTGTCGCATTTATTGTCACATTTTTATATCTTTTTTCGTTTTTTAATTTATTTTTTAATCCGTTTTTTGCCCTTTTTTTGGTGGACTCTTTTTGTCCCTTTTTTAGTTTTCTTGGTTTTTTCCCTTCTTTGCTGCAATTTTTTGGCTTTTTTTGTTGTTTCTGCTGTATTTTAAACTCTTTTTTTATGTTTCCACATTTTTTTATGCCTGTTCTTGGCGGTTTTTTTTTCGCCTTATTTTCTTCGTTTTTGGACTTTTTTCATTGCTCTTTTGTAGCGTGTTTTCGTATCCCTTTTTCACCCGTTTTTCGCCCTTTTTGAAAACGCTTTTTTTAACTTTTTTAGTTTCCTTTTCTCGGTCTATTAAACTTTTTTTTCACTACTTTCTGACTTTTTGTTGCCATTTTTTGCATTTTTCCGCCTTCTTTATTGTCCTTCACATTTTTTTCTGATTTTTCTGTGGTTTTTGCTACCATTTTGATAGCATTTTTTTGTGTTCTTGTCGCCTTTTATTTGTTGCATTTTATAGTCACATTTTTTATCATTTTTTTCGTTTTTTAGTGGATTTTTGGAAGCCTTTTTTTGACATTTTCTTTTATTCCCTGGTTTTGTTCCTTTTTTGATTTAATTTTTGGCATTTTCTTGTTCTAAACTTTTTTTTATCAATTTTTTGTGATATATTCGTTTTTATTTGTCCCTTTTTCGTTTTTCTTTTCGCCATCTTTGTTGTCTTGTTTTTACCTTTTTTTTCACCTTTTTTGTGCTCTTTTTGTTGCATTGTTTTTTACCCTTTTACTTCCCGAGCCTAAGCAAAGAAAATATTGTAATCGAGTCCGTCGACCGACCCTCTACTTTTACGTTTTCTCGACCTTTTCATGACCCCTAGAGAACGAAGAAATAGGTCTCCCGTTTTCGTCTGTCTGTCCGTCTGTCTATCTGCCGTCCCGGATTTTTTGTGTTGTTTTGTCCTGTTTTAAACACTTTTTTTATCAATTTTTTATAGACTTTTCATTTTTCCGCCTTCTTTATGCCAATTTTTGGCGCTTTTTTCGTCATTTTGTTTTAGCTACTTTTGAGATTTTTTAATTAGTTTTTGTCACGTTTTTTAGTCTATTTTTTGATCCTTTTTAGCCCTTTTTAAAAACGCTCCTTTTATCGTCTTTTTAACTTTTTTAGTCGTCTTTCCCGCTCTTTTAATCATTTTTAGTCGCCGTTTTCTTTGTGGCGTTTTTCGCATTCTCTATCTCTTTTTTGTCACGCTTTTCGGTTTTACTCGTATTTTGTTATCGCCTTTTTTTAACGCTTTATTTTCACTATTTTCTGCAGTTTTTTGCTCTTTCTTGTCTCTTTTTTTTATTTTTCTTTCCGCCTTCTTTGTTGCTTTTTTTCAACTTTTTTATTTGTTTTTCTGTGGTTTTTGCTGCCTTTTTGATAGCATTTTTATCCCTTTTATCCTCGTTTTTTAATCGATTCTTTGACGCCCTTTTTGCCATTTTTTGGTGGAGCCTTTGTTTGTCTCTTTTTTTGTTTGCTTGTTTTTGTCCCTTTTTTGTGTTATTTTATAGTGTTTAAAACTCTTTTTCTTATCAATGTTTTATGATCTTTTCGCTTTTTCCGCCTTTTTTTATACCTTTTTTGGCGCTTTTTTCCTCGTCTTTTTGATCTTTTTTAATTGCTTTTTATTACTTTTTTTTCTTGCTTTTTTCGCCTTTTTTACACTTCTTTTATCGTCTTTTTTAATTTGTATAGTCGCATTTTTCTTTTTCTTAGTCTCCGTTTTTATGTTGTATTATGTTGGCGCTTAATTCTTTTAGTTGGCTTTTTAAATTTATCTTTTCATTTTTTTTACATTTTTTGTTCTGTTTTTACCTCTTTTTGCTACTTTTGAATGAATCTCTAGTGAATATCGTAAGCGGTCAAGTAAGATAAAAATAATACTTCAAGTAACTTTAAACTATCCAATTTTTATTTCCTAGCACACAACGATTTTAAATAAGAGAACTATTAAAGTAAGAAAAAAAAACTTTCGACAAACAAAAAGAGCCGGAAATCCGGTCAAGGCTGCTTCGGATCCTGAGGAGGCGGCGACACTGAAACAAGAGTCTCCGGTCCCCTCACCAAAATTTACATTTTATGTTTCGAAGGATCAATTTCGGTTATAAATATATAGAAAAACACAAAGACACACATTCCACGCAACGGGTGAACACTTTTTGCGACTAATTTGAGTCTTTGCGTTATTATTTGCAATTAAGTGCACTATGCACTCTAATAAAGCAAGCTGACGCTAATTATGTCTTTATTACTAGTGCAGTGTAATTACCGAAGCTAGCAATTTGTGTTTCATATTACTGCAACGACTAGAGGAAACCCTCTTGCAGTGAAAATAAAAACCAAGTAGCACCCAAGTGAAAAAATAGGCAAAAAGCACAAAATATATGAAGCGCAACCCTGGAGTCTGTTGCCAATTAAGGCTCTAATAATATCAGATGGCTAATTTTTACATTTTTATAATTTTAAGGTAAAAAATGAGTCAATCTTTTCAAAAAAGGTACCACTACGAATTGAGTCTTTCATAAATGTTGGACGTCGACTGACGTCCACTCTCGAGCTGTCACCTATTAAAACTTTCATTTGTGACGTTAATTAAAAAAACGTCCAGATTAAACTTCTCAAAAAGGTTTACGTTGTCTAAAATCGTGAAAGTTGGCCGCGAAGCAAAGATAAACACTCACTCACTATCAGTTTTGCCCGGATTTATAATTTTAACCAATAATTCCTCATCCGAATTTAATTAATACGTTTATGTCATAACCAAACTACGCCAACTGAATTAATTATTCCTGGAGAGAATGGAGGATAACAAGTCATCATACTCACACCCCCACCTTAAGAGAGCGTAATGGATTGGCTCAAATCATAATCGGTGTCTCGAGTTGTGATAGTTCGTCCTCACACACAAATCTGACGTTTCTGACACTTCGTGTCATCTTCAAGTCCATTCTTCGTCGGCGGGTTTAACTAAATTAATTAGCGGTCTTAATCCAGACCGAATTTAGGTTAAACTAGTCGGACTTTTTTCAAACCGGACGAAATGCTTCGATTTGATTTAAATTTCCCATCTCTTCGTGTTTAATGGTTTGTAAATATGGTGCTTACAAAATAAATCAGCAACTTTTATCTTCCCAAGATTAAAGGAAATGGAAATTAACATTTTAATGTTTTTTGTGAGGGAGTTATTTTCTGGAATCGAATTTCAGACGCAAAATTACTCGCGAAAAAGTGCTTTGTGTTGTTAAGTAAGGGCAGAGATCTAAGTGATTTTAGCGAAAGTTCATATGGCTGCTGCATCCAAATTAAGGGATGTTTGGCGTCACAGTGGCATGACACTGTTCAGCATTGTTGTTAAGCGGTTTACTCACTAATTGAGTTTTAAATAATTTAAACAGTATTCTCGGGCGCGTTTGTGTATTAAACTTAAGTTCTGGCATCCTGGATTTTCTACGCAAGATCATACCGCGTTTACAAGATTTATTATAGTTTTCAAAATATAGCGATTATTATTAATACGATAAAAGGTACGCCGATGATGCTAAACCAGGACGTGTTCTTCACCTGACAGAGACAAAATAGGTTGTTGGCGAGTGTGGCTATGCACGAATTTAACTAAAACGAATTCAGTCCTTAAACAAAGCAAATTAAAATTCGTTTACTCGGTTTCAACATTCGGTTCGTTTTAACACAACTATAATTAAATTAATTATACAAAGTGTAGAAATTTCCATTACTCCAACATGCAAAGCGCCTTAAATAAAAATCACGATCTGTACGTGAATATAATATGAAGGCGAAACAGAACACATAAAATTTAAGTGAGTCAGCGAATTTATTCAATCCGGATAAATATAAAACCGGATTTTTATACTTCCCAGTAAATGCAGTATTATAAATGTCGTAGGCAAGTTGGCTGCGCCTACGAACTTTTTCCATCTGCGTTCCCTCTACCGTGTAACCAACATGGTACGAGTGGTGTATATACCGGGTCACTTTGAAATAAATTCGGGATATTTAACTAGATTTTCCTTATTTTCATATGTACATATGAGTTTTCTCAGGTTCTTTCGAAATTTATTCGGTTCCTTGCGTATTATTTCAGATTCTATATGGTTTCTCGAACTATTTTCGGTTTCTCCTAGATTCACCCGGATTCTTTCGAATTCTTCCGGATTATCTGGTATTCTCTCGGTGTCTTTCTAATTCTTCCGGATTCTCTCCTATCCTGTCGGAATTTGACTGGATTCTCTCGAGTTTTCTCAGATTTTTCAGATTGTTCCGGATTCTGACCGAATTTCTCGGATTTTGACCATATTTTTGACAATACTCTCTCGTATTCACTTGGATTCCTTCAGATTCTTCCGGAGTCTCTCCTATTGTCTCGTATTTTCCCGAATTATTTCGGATTCTTCCAGATTCTCTCGGAATTTGGTTGGATTCTCTCATTTTCTCTCGTATTCCTTGAAACTCTTTACATATTCTTTCCGAAACTTTCGGTTCTCAAAGTTTTTCGGATTTTATCGAATTCAACGGATTCCTTTGGATTCTTTTGGGTTTTCTCTAATTCCCTCGAATTCTTTAAAATTTTTCCAGATTCTGTCGTATTCTTTCGAATTCTGATAGATTTTCTCGAATCATTTTCGAATTCTTCAAGATGCTGAATTTTTTTCTTTTCTTTGCGCTTCTTTGTCTCACATTCTATCGAATTGTTTTTGATTTTTTCAGGGTTCTCTCGTATTCTCTGGGAATTCTATCGGATTTTCTCGCATTCTCCCGAATTCTTTCCGGATACTCTAAAATTTACTTGAATTTTTATGGGTTCTTATGGAATCTGATGGATTTTTCTGGTTTCCTTTAGTTTCTTTCGGATTCGTTTCCGGATTCTTTCCAGTCCTTGGGATTCCTTTGAATTCTCTCATATTCTGTAGTATTCCTCAGGATTCTGTTGGTTTTTTTCGGATTCTCTTAGATTATTCCGATTTCTATCACATTCTCTTGCATTATTATGGATTCTTCCGGATTCTCTCGGTTTCTCTTAGATTCTTTAAGATTACACGGTTTATCCCACATTCTTGAGGATTCTTTTCGAATTCTCATATTCTCTCGGTTTTATCGCATTCTTCCGGATTCCCTCCGATCCTCTCGAATTTGGCCGAATTCTCACGTATTCTCTCGAACGGGTGTCGGATTCTCATTGACTATTCCGGTTTCTCTTACATTCGCTTGGATTCTTTTGTATTCTCTCGGATTCTCTGGAATTCTTTCTGGATTCTCTAACATTTTCTTGGATTCTTATGGATACTTATGAATTCGTATGAAATCTTATCTTTTGGGTTTCTTTCGGATTCTTCAGGATTCTTTCTAATCCTTTTGGAATTTCGTTGGATTCTCTCATATTCTGTCGATTCCTTCGGACTCTGTCAGATTTTCTCGGATTCTTTTCGATTTTACTGTAATGTCTCACATTTTATCGGATTTTTTTTCATTCTTCAGGATTCTCTCGGGTTAAGTAAGTAAGTAAGTAAGTAAGTAAGTAAGTAAGTATTTATTAATGACCATTAGGGTACATAAGTCAAGTCAGATGAAGTTACAATATAAAGAGTTTAAAATTATACAATTTACAAGATAATTCAAATCGACTCCGCTACCTCAAATTCTCCTAGTTTTTCGGATTTTTCTGGATTCCCTCCGATCTTCTCGGAATTTGGGTAGTTTCCCACCTATTCCCCTGGATTCTATCGGATGTTTTCGAACTCTCTTAGATTATTCCGGTTTCTATCACATTCATTTAGATTCTTATGGATTTTCCCGGATTCTCTCAGTTTCTTTCGAATTGTTCCGCATCTGCTCTTATCTTCTTAGAATTTTGCCAGATTCTTTTCTATTCTGTGGGATTCTTTCGAATTCTTTTCGGATTCTCTAACATTCTTTTGGATACTTGTGGATTTCATGGATGTTTATCGATTTTTTGGATTCTTTCGGTTTCCTTCGGATTCTTCCGAGTCCTCATAGAATTTCATTGGAATCTCCCATATTTTCTTCTATTTCTTAGGATTTTGTTAGATTTTCTCGGATTCTCTTAGATTCTAAAAGATTATGCGGTATTATCTCACATTATACAGGATTGTTTTTAAATTCTTTAGGATTCTCTCGGATTCTCTCAGCCACCTCATATTCTCTTCGTTTTATCGCATTCTGCCGGATTTTCTCCGATCCTCTCGGAATTTGGTTGGTTTTCCACGTATTTTCCAGGATTCTGCCGGATTTTTTCGAACTCTTCTTAGATTATTCCGGTTTCTATCACATTCATTTGGATTCTTATGGATTTTCCCGGATTCTCTCAGTTTCTTTCGAATTGTTCCGCATCTGCTCTTATCTTCTCGGAATTTTGCCAGATTCTTTTGTATTCTGCCGGATTCTCTCGAATTCTTTTCGGATTTTCTAACATTCTTTTGGATTGTTGTAAATTTCATGGATGTTAATAGATTTTTTGGATTCTTTCGGTTTCTTTCGGATTCTTCCGGATTCTTGCCAGTCCTCTTAGAATTCCATTCGATTCTCCCATATTTTCTTCTATTTCTTCGGATTTTGTTAGATTTTATTGGATTTTCTTAGATTATTACGGTTTCTAAAACAGCCTCTTGGATTCTTATGAATTTTTCCGGATTCTCTCGGTTTCTTTCGGATTCTCTACCATTCTTTCAGATTCTTGTGGGTCTTATGGATGTTTATGGATTTTCCTGGATTCTTTTGGTTTCTTTCGGATTCTTTCCAGTCCTCTTGGAATTTCATTGGATTCTCTCATATTCTCTTGTATTCCTTCGGATTCTGTCGGATTCTCTCGGATTCTCTTATATTCTTTACGCTTCTATATCTCTTTGTCTCACATTCTATAAGATTGTTTTTGAATTCTTCAGGATTCTCTTTGGAGTCTTTCGATCCCCTCATATTCTTTCCGTTTTATCGCATTCTTCCGGATTCCCTGCGATCCTCTCGGAATTTGGTTGGTTTCCCAAGTATTCTCCCGGATTCTGTCGGATTTTTTCGGATTCTCTTGGATTATTCCGGTTTCTATCAAATTCTTTTGGATTCTTATGCATTTTTCCGGATCTTCTCGGTTTCTTTTGTATTTTGTCGGATTCTCTCTAATTGTTTCCGAATTCTCTTTTGAATTCTTGTGAGTCTTATGGATGTTTATAGATTTTTCTGGATTCTTTCGGTTTCTTCCGGATTCTTTCCAGCCCTCTTGGAATTTCATTGGATACTGCCATATTCTCTTGTATTCCGTCGGATTATGTCGGATTTTCTCCGATTATCTTACGGTATTGTCTCACATTCTATACGATTCTTTTTGAATTCTTCAGGATTCTCTCGGCTCCCTCACATTCTCTCCTTTTTATCGCATTCATCCGGATTCCCTCCGATCCTCTCGGAATTTGGTTGGTTTTCCACGTATTCTCTCAAATTCTGTCAAATTTTTACGGATTTTCTTAGATTATTCCGGTTTCTATCACATTCTCTTGGATTCTTACAGATTTTTCCGGATTCTGTCGATTTTTTTCCAATTCTTGCGGATCTGTTCCTGTCTCCTTGGAATTTTCTCCGATTTTTTATATTCTGTCGGATTCTCCAGAAATTTGGCCTGATTTTCACGTAGTTTCTCGGATGGTATCCAACTTTTTCGAATTCTCATAGATTATTCCGGTTTCTCTCACATTCTCTTGGATTCTTATGGACTCTTCCAGATTCTCTCATATTGCCTCGTATTCCTTTGGGTTTCTTTATAAAATGTGTTTTATGTGGTAATTTATTATTGAGAAATAAAGATTTTGCATTTAAGCTCCGCCCTTTTGGCTAACGACGAATAAAAAAAATAATCACAATTAAGGTAGGGCGGGTGGGTGGGGCTTATATTTTGCCTTCCCTTTCTTAATACACGTAGTTATCTGTTCACAATGTTTAAAACAGTAAATTTTTGTCTGACAACGAATGAAAAATTCATCACGAGATTAAGCCCTACCCATATCTACCCCGACCTCAATACTGATGAAGTTTTCATTCGTTATCACAGTGAGGGGCGGAGCGTAATCCCAAAATTCATATTTCCTTACAAAAATTTACCATTTTAAACATGTCTCAAGTTTCTTGTTGTGCAAAGATGACTACCTACATTGATGACAAAGGACAGAATATAAGCCCCGCCCACCCACCCTGTCTCAATCGTGACGATTTTTTTACGCATCGTAAGCCGTGGGGCGGAGCTTAATTGCAAAATCCTTATGTGTTGTCCTGTTGTCTCACGACGAATAAAAAAATCATCACAACTAAGACAGGGCGGGTGGGCGGGGTTTATATTTTGTCTTCTCTTTCTTAATATACGTAGTTATCTTTTCACAAGTGAAACTTGAAACATGTTTAAAAGGGTAAATTTTTGTAGGGAAATACGGATTTTGCAATTAAGCTTCGCCTTTTTTGCTCACGACGAATAAAAAAAATTATAACAACTGAAATAGGGAGGGTGGGCGGGGCTTATATTTTCTCATTTTTTTCTTAATATACGTAGTCATTTTTTCACAAGATAGGGTTTATGGATTTAAGCGGAAATATATTATTGTTATGCAAATTTTAACGAAAATTAGGATCACCGATTATGTAAAGTAGTAAAATAAATGTAGATCTCAAAAAAAAAACAGAAAATTTATTTTTCCTAAAGCTTGCCTAAAGCGCCTATTTTAGGACCTATTTTGGTATTTTTAGCCCAAAATCCGCTCTTTCCTCATTTTGCACCCCCGTTTAATATTTGATCCATCTAAATTTCGCCTGTTCTGCCCCAGTTTCTTTCCAATTTGCCAAGTGTGTTGATTAAATCGTTGACGATACACGCTATCAAATATTTAAAGTTCGCTTTGCCTCCAGCAGGCACACGCGCCCTGGTGCAAATCCAAGCTCCGACTCCACGGCAGTAAACACAAGTGTTGATTTAACTCGCTCTTAAGGGCGCATAAAACCGTCTTGCTACAATGCAAGCCTGCAATTCACCGAGTAAAAAGTAGTGTCGTTTCAGTGCCAGACGAAATTGTTGCTTTTGTGCCGGATTCAAATCGAGTGCTTTAAAAGCTTTCCGTGCTTCTTTTTCACTTGCAGCCGATTGTGTCACTAATGCTTTATCTTGGCGGTTTGGTAATGCAGGTGACTTTTTGGGCGGATTTTTATCGGCCTTTCAACGTGATGAAATACGCGTTTGTGGCCTGAGAGGAATATACCGTCGTTATCCCACAAGGCTGTTTCCATTATGATCCTCCTGAGAGCATTGTTCTAAACTTTACCGTCTGCCGTATATTTTTTAGAGTGGAATTCACCGTACACACACTGTTCTACAAGCTCGCCAACGGATCAAATTAGAATATATACTTATTGCACTCTGAAAGCTTTGTTTAAGGTGCGAGGTTTGCATAGGTGAAGTGACGTCATAATTTAAACTTACCTGCGGCTCCCCCGACTAGAACTCTATCAAAGATTTTTCAAATTGCTCTGAAATCATTAAAAATTGCCAAGTAAATCCCATTTAAAATCTCTTCAAGTCTAAATAACTTTCAACCGCCGTTTTTATTTTCTTGTTTGTTTTTTCATAACATACATTTAGATTAAAAAATTTACTCCAGGCTATCGATTTTGCAGAAATCGGGGCAAAGTGAACATTTAGACGTCGCAAGTTAAAACGTGGATCCAAATGCGACACCCCTGGGCGCTTTACAACAAGAAAATGAATAGCTCCGATGTCTAACGAAACAACTGGAAAACACAAAGAGGAAAATTTGACCGATTTATTGAAACTGAGAAAGAAATAAAGTCGTCGTCGGTTTATCAACAATGCGTACTTAAAAGCAAACAACTATACACTCTAGCTTGTTTTGTTGCTTTTTCATTATACACTACCGATGTTTAAAGCGCTAAGTGCCTTTCAAAACAATGCAGTGCACTCTGAGGGAATAACTAAACGAAAATTCAGGTATTTATTTTAGAAACGTAACATTTATTAAAATTTCTCTTTGTGCTGAAACTACGAAAGATAATTTTCAAACACCGATAATAATTTATGCAAACGACAGACGTTTTGAATTTAAACACACGTCAAGTGATTTTTTCATGCATTTCAGCAACGCCTGAAACGTCAGGCGGCTGTAATTTGAAACGATAAGAATGACAACGAAGTGCAATAAATCCCTCTCGTCAAGATAACGCAGCTGAAAAAGCTCAACGAAGAGATTAAAGTATTTATATTTTTTCACTACTTGGTAAGTGTTCTGAAGCCAACAACTACTCGAGAGGAAGGTTTGAAGTTCGTAACTACCCCGAAAGGACACATTCCGTTTTTTGTGTAAATTTTTTAAACCGCACATGGTCGCAGCTCTCAGCGTTCAGACAGCGTTGTTTTCAGAACTCTGGAAATTGTACTAATGACTAAAGTTTCGTTTAATTCTAGAAGTAGGGTCAAGAGATAATGGGGAAAAACACCCGTCTTATAAAAGATTATTAACTTTGTCTACGCAGAGCCTCGACTGCACTCGGGTTATCCTGATCCCGTGACTAGGATTGAGTTAATTTTGCAAACCGGAGTAAATTATTGGAATCATGAAAATTTCTACAAATTAGTTCAAAACTACCACTTTTCATCATGAAGCTCCACCCTTTCATTATTTCCAATTCCGCATTCCCCATTTTCTGATCAATTAGACCTTAATTAGTGATGGTGGTGGCGTGCTTTTATATTTTATTGCTTCTATTCTTTTTTCTAATTGTAGTTTTATTTTCGACTAGTGGGAGCGAGCAATTTATTTAATTGGTCACTGCACATTATTTAAAAAAGACACATTTTTCCATACATGACAAGTTTCCGGTTGAAGCATTAGAACTCCGTTTCAGCCCGGAAAGTCCACTTCAACATAACGCAATTAATAATATTAAAACTTGATTAGGAACGACCCTCCTATATTTCAGAGGCAAAATGGTGCAACCTACTGGGAGAGCCTTGCATGAAGTTTCAGTATTTAAGAAACGTAGTTTTTAATTGTTTGCGGGTTTAATTATTTCTTTAAAAGTATTTACAAAACGTGTTTTAACTGTTTTTATGTGAAATCGATTGGAGCTGATCAGATGCTTTGTTTAAGGGCCGTAGGGTCAATTTATAGCTTCGAGCGTAGTGTTGCTAATCCGGAAACGATACTTTAGTGGACCGAAGGGGTAGGATGCGGTTTTTGGATCGCAAGGGATGTATAAATTTATTGAATAATGAAACAAATCGGTCGACCCGAATTTTTCAGTTCTCCAATTTTTCAGCTTTCGAATTTTTCAATTTTTGGCTTTTACAATTTTTCGATTTTTAATTTTTCACTGTTTCAATTTTTCGTTTCTTCAGTTCTTCGATTTGCAACTTTTCAATTCTACACTTTTTAGATGTTGCAATTTTACATTTTTTAACTTTTCAGGTTTTTAATTTTTTGCGATTTTTTAGTTTTAGGATTTTCAATTTTTAGAGTTTGTCAGGTTTTTGATGTTTTCCTTTTTCGATTTAAAATTTTTCGTTTCGGTTTTTTATTGTCTTCTTTTTCCAAATTTTCGGTTTTTCAATGATCTCTGATATAATTTGTGTTTCTTTCCATGTGAAATTATTGGATTTTTCAATTTTTCCATTTTCAATTTTCCACTTTTCACGTTATAGTTTATTTAATTTTTGACGTTTTTTTAACTTTAGATTTTTCAATTTTTCGTTTCTTCAATTTTTGATCAGCAATTTTTCTAGTTTTGATTTTAAATATGTTATAATTTTTAAAATCTTTCAATTTTTCAATTACGAACATCATTTTTTTCATTTTGCAATTTTTCTTCTTTTTCAGTCTTTTTCAATTTTTTTGTTTTACAATTTTTAATTTTTCTATAATTTTTCTTGAATTTTTCGATTTACACTTTTTTGTTTCGGCTTTTCATTATCTTACTGTTTTTTAGTTTTTCGGTTTTTCAAAATTCTGATTTTATAATTTTTCTTTTTCTCAATGTGAAATTTATTAATTTTCGGCTTTTGCAATTTTTCGATTTTTCAATTTATCGTTTCTTCATTTTTTGATTTCAAATTTTTCTAGTTTTTATTCTATTTATAATTATAACTTTTAAACTTTTCCATTTTTCCAATTTTTCGATTTTGGAATGTTTCCATTGCAAAAGTTTTAAATTTTTGATTTATATAATTTTTCTTCAAGTTTTCGATTGCAATTTTTTATTTCGGCTTTTTATTTTCTTTATTTTTTAGTTTTTCGATTTTTCAGTTTTAGATTTTTTGTTTTCTCGATTTTTCAAATTATCGTTTCTTCAGTTTTTGATTTCGAAAATTTTCCAGGTTTTATTTTTAGCATTTAATAATTATAAGTTTTAATTCCTCTATTTTTTTAATTTTTAGATTTTCGATTTTTTTCTATTCCTGGAAAAGTTTTAAATTTTTGATTTATTTGTTTTTTTCAATTTTTTGATATCTAATTTTTCAATTTATCGATTTTGACCATTCAATCTTTGGGTTTTCCGATTTTTCAAATCGATTCGTTTTTTCTTCTTTCCAATTTTTCGTTTTTTATTTTATCAGTGTTTCAATTTTTTTTTTTATTTTCTTAATTTTTTCAATTTTTGGGTTTTTCAATGATCTGTTTTGATAATAATTTGTCTTTTTTCCTAGTGAAATTTTTAAATTTTTGGATTTTTCAATTTTTCCATTTGCAATATTTCGTTTTCAATTTTCCACTTTTCAAGTTATAGATTTTTTAATTTTTGACGTTTTTTTAACTCTAGATTTTTCAATTTTTCGTTTCTTCAATTTTTGATTAGCAATATTTCTAGTTTTGATTTTAAATAAGATATAATTTTTAAAATCTTACATTTTTTTAATTTCAAACATCATTTTTTTCATTTTGCAATTTTACTTCTTTTTCAGTCTTTTTCAATTTTTTAATTCTACAATTTTTAATTTTTCCATTATTTTTTTTCAATTTTTCGATTTACAATTTTTTGTTTCGGCTTTTCATTTTCTTACTGTTTTTAGTTTTTCAGTTTTTCAATATTCTGATTTTATAATTTTTCCTTTTCTCAATGTGAAATTTATTAATTTTTGGCTTTTGCAATTTTTCGATTTTTCAATTTATCGTTTCTTCAGTTTTTGATTTAAAATTTTTCTAGTTTTTATTCTAACTATTTAATAATTATAACTTTTAAACTTTTCCATTTTTCCAATTTTTCGATTTTAGAATGTTCCATTGCAAAAGTTTTAAATTTTTGATTTATATAATTTTTCTTCAAGTTTTCGATTGCAATTTTTTATTTCGGCTTTTTATTTTCTTTATTTTTAACTTCTAGATTTTCGCTTTTTTTCTATTCCTGGAAAAGTTTTAAATTTTTTATTTATTTGTATTTTCAATTTTTCTATATTTAATTTTTCAATTTATCGATTTTGACGATTCAATTTTTGGGTTTTCCGATTTTTCAGATCGATTCGTTTTATCTTCTTTCCAATTTTTCGATTTTTAATTTATCAGTGTTTCAATTTTTTTTATTTTCTTTATTTTTTCAATTTTTAGGGTTTTCAATGATCTGTTTTGATAATAATTTGTCTTTTTTCCATGTGAAATTTTTCAATTTTTGGATTTTTCAATTTTTCCATTTGCATTATTTCGTTTTCAATTTTCCACTTTTCAAGTTTTAGATTTTTTAATTTTTGACGTTTTTTTAACTTGAGATTTTTCAATTTTTCGTTTCTTCAAGTTCTGATTAGCAATTTTTCTAGTTTTGATTTTAATTATGTTATAATTTTGAAAATCTTTCAATTTTTCAATTTTAAGCTTTATTTTTTTCATTTTGCATTTTTTCTTCTTTTTCAGTTCTTTTCAATTTTTTAGTCTTACAATTTTTAATTTTTCTATAATTTTTCTTCAATTTTTCGATTTACAATTTTTTGTTTCGGCTTTTCATTTTCTTACTGCTTTTAGTTTTTCGGTTTTTTCAATGTTCTGATTTTATAATTTTCCCTTTTCTCAATGTGAAATTTATTAAATTATTGCTTTTGCAATTTTTCGATTTTTCAATTTATCGTTTTCTTCAGTTTTTGATTTCAAATTTCTCTAGTTTTTATTTTAAATATTTAATAATTATAATTTTAGACTTTTCCATTTTTCCAATTTTTCGATTTTAGAATATTTCCATTGCAAAAGTTTTAAATTTTTGATTTATATAATTTTTCTTCAATTTTTCGATTGCAATTTTTTATTTCGGCTTTTTATTTTCTTTATTTTTTAGTTTTGCAATTTTTAATTTTTCTTCAATTTTTCGATTTACAAATTTTTGTTTCGGCTTTTCATTTTCTTACTGTTTTTAGTTTTTCGGTTTTTCAATGTTCTGATTTTATAATTTTTCTTTTTCTCAATGTGAAATTTATTAATTTTTGGCTTTTGCAATTTTTCGATTTTTCAATTTATCGTTTCGTCAGTTTTTGATTTCAAATTTCTCTAGTTTTTATTCTAACTATTTAATAATTATAAATTTTAAACTTTTCCATTTTTCCAATTTTTCGATTTTAGAATGTTTCCATTGCAAAAGTTTTAAATTTTTGATTTATATAATTTTTCTTCAATTTTTCGAATTCAAATTTTTATTTCGGCTTGTTATTTCCTTCATTTTTTAGTTTTCAATTTTTCAATTTTAGATTTTTTGGTTTCTCGATTTTTCAAATTATCGTTTGTTCAGTTTTTGATTTCCAAAATTTTCTAGGTTTTATTTTAAGCATTTAAGTTTTAAATTCCTCTATTTTTTTAATTTTTAGATTTTCGATTTTTTTCTATTACTGGAAAAGTTTTAAATTTTTTATTTATTTGTTTTTTCAATTTTTCGATATTTAATTTTTCAATTTATCGATTTTGACGATTCAATCTTTAGGTTTTCCGATTTTTCAAATCGATTCGTTTTTTCTTCTTTCCAATTTCTCGATTTTTTTTTTTTCAGTGTTTCAAATTTTTTTTATTTTCTTTATTTTTTCAATTTTTGGGTTTTTCAATGATCTGTTTTGATAATTTGTCTTTTTTCCATGTGAAATTTTTCAATTTTTGGATTTTTCAGTTTTTCCATTTGCAATTTTTCGTTTTCAATTTTCCACTTTTCAAGTTTTAGATTTTTTAATTTTTAACGTTTTTTAACTTTGGATTTTTCAATTTTTCGTTTCTTCAATTTTTGATCAACAATTTTTCTAGTTTTGATTTTAAATATGTTACAATTTTTAAAATCTTTCAATTTTTCAATTTCAAACTTAATTTTTTTCATTTTGCAATTTGACTTCTTTTTCAGTCTTTTTCAATTTTTCAGTTTTACAATTTTTAATTTTTCTTCAATTTTTCGATTTACAATTTTTTGTTTCGGGTTTTCATTATCTTACTGTGTTTAGTTTTTCGGTTTTTCAATGTTCTGCTTTTATAATTTTTCCTTTTCTCAATGTGAAATTTGTTAATTTTTGGCTTTTGCAATTTTTCAAATCGATTCGTTTTTTCTTCTTTCCAATTTTTCGTTTTTTATTTTATCAGTGTTTCAATTTTTTTTTTTATTTTCTTAATTTTTTCAATTTTTGGGTTTTTCAATGATCTGTTTTGATAATAATTTGTCTTTTTTCCTAGTGAAATTTTTAAATTTTTGGATTTTTCAATTTTTCCATTTGCAATATTTCGTTTTCAATTTTCCACTTTTCAAGTTATAGATTTTTTAATTTTTGACGTTTTTTTAACTCTAGAATTTTCAATTTTTCGTTCCTCCAATTTTTGCTTAGCAATTTTTCTAGTTTTGATTTTAAATAAGTTATAATTTTTAAAATCCTTGAATTTTTTAATTTCAAACATAATTTTTTTCATTTTGCAATTTTACTTCTTTTTCAGTCTTTTTAAATATTTAGTTTTACAATTTTTAAGTTTTCTATAATTTTTCTTCGATTTTTCGATTTAAAATTTTTTATTTCGACTTCTCATTTTCTTACTGTTTTTAGTTTTTCGGTTTTTCAATGTTCTGACTTTATAATTTTTCCTTTCCTCACTGTGAAATTTATTAATTTTTGGCTTTTGTAATTTTTCGATTTGCAATTTTTCGATTTTTCAATTTATCGTTTCTTCAGTTTTTGTTTTCAAATTTTTCTAGTTTTTATTCTAACTATTTAATAATTATAATTTTTAAACTTTTCCATTTTACCAATTTTTCGATTTTAGAATGTTTCCATTGCAAAAGTTTTAAATTTTGATTTATATAATTTTTCTTCAATATTTCCATTGCAATTTTTTATTCGGCTTTTTATTTTCTTTATTTTTTAGTTCTCCGATTTTTCAATTTTAGATTTTTTGGTTTCTCGATTTTTCAAATTATCGTTTCTTCAGTTTTTGATTTCCAAAATTTTCTAGGTTTTACTTCAAGCATTTAATAATTACAAGTTTTAAATTCCTCTATTTTTTTAATTTTTCGATTTTCGATATTTTTCTATTCCTGGAAAAGTTTTAAATTTTTGATTTATTTGATTTTTCAATTTTTAGATATTTAATTTTCCAATTTATCGACTTTACAATTTTGACGATTCAATTTTTGCGTTTTCCGATTTTTCAAATCGATTCGGTTTTTTTTTTCCAATTTTTCGAATTTTATTTTTTCCGTGCTTCAATTTTTTTATGTTCTATATTTTTTCAATTTTTGGGTTTTTCAGTGCTCCGATTATATGTATTTTATGTAAAAATGTTCACTTTTTGCGTTTTCCAATTTTTTCCATTTGCATTTTCTGGGATTTCAATTTTTCAATTTTCCAGTTTCTAGATGTTTTTAATTTTTCGTCGTCTTTTTCAATTTTACGTTTTTCAGTTTCTCCATTTTTCAGCTTTTCTTTTCAGTTTAAAAAATTTTTCACTGTTTCAATTTTAGGGTTTTTTCATTTTTCAAATATTGCATTTTAAAACGTTTTGATTCATTTCATTTTTAATTTTTTATTTAATCGTCAATTTTTCGTTTCTTTAATTTCTGATTAGCAATTTTTCTAGTTTTGATTTTAAATATGTTATAATTTTTAAAATCTTTCAAATTTTCAATTTCAAACATCATTTTTTTCATTTTGCAATTTGACTTCTTTTTCAGTCTTTTTCAATTTTTTAGTTTTACAATTTTTAATTTTTCTTCAATTTTTCGATTTACAATTTTTTGTTTTCGGGTTTTCATTATCTTACTGTTTTTAGTTTTTTCGGTTTTTCAATGTTCTGCTTTTATAATTTTTCCTTTTCTCAATGTGAAATTTGTTAATTTTTGGCTTTTGCAATTTTTCGATTTTTCAGTTTATCGTTTCTTCAGTTTTTGTTTCCAAATTTTTCTAGTTTTTATTTTTTAAGCATTTAATAATTGTTTTAAATTCCTCTATTTTTTTAATTTCTAGATTTTCGATTTTTTTCTATTACTGGGAAAGTTTTAAATTTTTGATTTATTTGTTTTTCTCAATTTTTCGATATTTAATTTTTCAATTTATGGATTTTGACGATTTTTTTATTTTCTATATTTTTTCAATTTTTGGGTTTTTCAGTGCTTCTATTACATGTATTTTTTTTATGTGAAAATGTTCACTTTTTGGGGTTTTCCAATTTTTTCCATTTGCGTTTTCGGGAGCTTCAGTTTTTCAATTTTTCAGCTTCTAGATGTTTTTAATTTTTCGTCGTCTTTTCAATTTTACATTTTTCAGTTTCTCAGCTTTCCTTTTTAAATACTGCAATAATAATAATTTAAAAAATTTTTCACTGTTTCAATTTTAGGAATATTTCATTTTTCAAATTTTTATTTGATCGTTCAATTTTTCAGTCTTTCGTTGTTATAGTTTTTCGACTTTACAATTTTAACGACTTTTTTACAATTTTTAGGTTTTGCAACTTTCGATTAAATTTGTTTTTCCTTCTTTCCAATTTTTCGAATCATTAATTTCTTTCGATTTTTAAGTTTTACGATTTTCCCCCGTTTCCAATGTTTCAATTTTTCGTATCTTTAGTTCTTGGATTTGCAACTTTTCAGTTTTTCACTTTTTCGATTTTACAATTTTTTCAGGTGTTAGAACTTTAAATTTTTTCAGATTTTTTATTCTTAGGAATTTAAATTTTGATGTTACAGTTTTTCGAAAAAAACGAAAAATTGAAAAATTTGGAAGTCGGGAAATACAAAGATTGAAAAATTTAGAGTTGAATAAATGAAAACCACACTCATAATATTTTGCATATTTCAGAGACGATTTATTTGGCAATATTTTGAGATGACGTCACCAGTTTCTTGGCAGAGGATAAACGGATGAATATTGAAAAGTTTATTACGTTTGCAAGATTTCAGAGCATTCGGTTCTGCAGTTTCGAAGTTAAATTACAAAATGTTGTACAATTTTATTTTTTTGCAAAAATCTAAGGTGAAAACTCAACACTTATTCATATATTACAAGGGCAGAAGTATGTTATTTTACAACATTAGAAATGCATAAATAAATAACAAACTACACGAAAAAATCCCCTACACCTCGATAAGACTTCCCTCACCATCGTTTGTTTCAATTACACTGTCAAAATTTACTCAGCCTAATAGAATATTTTCACAAAACCCTGATATTAATAATCCTAATCGACTTCCATATCACGTAGCATTTATCTCCACTGCGAACAATGTAAAGGCACACCCTCACCCTCACCCGGAACCTCTACCTCGTTCCCATACTGCACCATTTTATTTTCCATATATGTAGTAATTCTTGATGATCTAGAACTGCAGTGCCTTCAGCAAACACGCGGCCTTTTTTCGCGTTAAATACATAAACGCGAAATAATACTCAGCCGTAATTGCTCCCTCAAAAGCTAACAACTCGTTTATATCATTCGCCATTATTACATTACAGTTGGAAAATGAAATTATTTCATGTGTAAGTAATTCAAACTTCGCCCTCCCACTCCAAGCGGTTTCGCACGAAAGAAAACATGGAACTGGCGTATGCTGCGTATTAATTTTGGGGGTGTCCCTCGCTATTCTTAAAAGATTACCTGATACAAGTCGAACGCGTAGGACGTATAGAAAATGTAAAAAGTTGTGAGAGTTCCCACGAAGTTTTTATTGGAAATGCAATCATAATTTTTCGTGGGACGATAATAATTTTCGCTAGGTTCGCTCATCGAGGGAGTGAGTTTTTTTGACATCTCCTGTTTCGGGGTTTTAATAGGCTCTAAAGTGTGAACATGTGTTGTTTCCCTCCGAAACTAATTTGGGTAGGAATGTGTAGTCTGAAATCTATCAAATTTGTCAAAGTTATTCGGCGGTGTTCGACTAAAAGTGGAAATGGGAATGAAGGTTGAAGGAAAATGGTTCAACGTGTGAATATATGAGCGAGGACACACAATTTGAAAAGAATTTTGAGGTTTTGAGACATTTAGGTGGTCACTTTTTGAAAAAAAACATCTATTAAAAAAAATTAAGAAGTGGCCGAGATACACTTCTGTGCATATTTTCTAGTATGATTATTTATTTATTGATGTCCCTGAGAAGCTAAATTATTATTTATTTTGTTATTTAAAAATGTAAGTTGAAAGAACAATGTTTATAACGCGAGCGCCGCGAGCACGTTCAAGTATAGTTTAAAACATTTTTCATTCGTGTCCAAAATTATTGACAACACTAAAAAAAGGTTTCAACTTCTTTTCAAAATTATTTTCGACTTTTTTCAGTTTTCGATTTTTCAAATTCTCGGTTTTCAATTTTTTGATTGTAATTCAATGTTCTGATATTTCAGTGTTGAGTTTTGCGATTCTTAATTTTTTTTCGATTTTTCAATTTTTCAATTTTTGAATTTTCAAAATTTTCGATTTTTCGATTTCTCGTTTTCCCGATTAATCAAGTTTTTGATTTTCCGACATTTCGACTTTTCAGTTTTTTTGATTTTCCCATTTCTCGATTTTTCGACTTTTCAGTCTATCGAATACTTGATTCCTCAATATCTCGATTTTTGTCTTTTCAGGTTTTCAGTTCAATGTTTCGATTTTTCTGGTTTTTTATTTTTTAATTTTTCAATTTTTCAAATTTTAGATTTTTAGAGCTTGATTGCCCGGTTTTTCAATTTCTCAATTTTTTGATGTTTTAGTTTTAGGTTTCTCAATTTTTCGATTTTTCGATTTTCCAGGTTTTTAAATTTTCGATTTTCAGAGTTCAATTTCTCGATTTTTTGAATTTTTCAGTTTGTCGGTATTTCAGTTTTGCATTTTTCAATATTTCGATTCTTCAGTTTTTCGATCTTTCGATTTCTCGATTTTTTATTTTTTCATTTTTTCGATTTTTAAGTTTTAGGTTTTTCAATTTTTTGAATTTTTACATTTTAGATTTTTCAGTTTTTTGATGTTTTGATTTTTTGAGCTTTCCCTCGACTTCTCGGTTTATCAAAATTTCAATGTTTCGATTTTTCAATTTTTCAAGTTTTCGATTTTTTTTAATTTAAAATGTCTCAATTTTTCAATTTTCAACTTTTCAGTTTTTTAATTTTGAACCTTTTTGATTTCTCAATTTCGATTTTTCGACTTCCTAATCTTTTTCAGTTTTTCAATTTTTCGTTTCGATTTTTCGAATTTTAAGGTTTTGGAGATCCCGATTTTTAAATTTTCGATTTCCAAATTTTTTGTTAATTACATATATTTTGAAATTTTTCAATTACACGATTTTTCAATTTTTTGGCTCTTCAATTTTTCTTCAATTTCGGTATTTCACTTTTGCATTTTTCATTATTTTGATTCTTCAATTTTTCGATTTTTAAATTTTTGAATTTTCAGTTTTTTCAATTTTTCTCTCTCTTACTTGGTTCTAAATCCACTGTATTGCCATATAACTACTTGTAACACCCCACTGTTGGGGCTAATAACCTAGTTGTTGAAGCTCTGTCACAATCAGTAATTAAAAAAAAAATTGGAATTTTTAAATTTCAGATTTTTCGATTTTTCTACTACTCGGTTTTAGATTTTTCACTTTTTAATTTTCATTTTTACAAATTTCCCGTTTTATCAAGATTTCGATGTTTCAAGTTTTCGATTTTTTTTAATTTAAAATTTCTCAATTTTTCGATTTTTCAACTTCTCGATCTTTTGATATTTCGACTTCCCGATGTTTCATTTTTTTAAGTTTTCGTTGAGAATTTTCAATTTTTCGTCTTCCAAATTTTTCGTCGTTTGTTTCAAAATTTTTCTTCGATTTTTCGCTTATCCATTTTTTTGGTTTTCCAGGTTTTTTATTTTTCAATTTTTTAAATTTTCGATTTTTAGGTTTCGATTGCCTGATTATTCATTTTCTCAATTTTTTAATGTTTCAGTTAGGTTTTTTCAATTTTTCGATTTTTCAATTTTTCTTCGATTTTTCGATTTGTCAATTTTTCGATTATACAGATTTTCGATTTTTTTAGGTTATTGATTTTTTAGTTTTTTGATTTTTTCAATTTTTTATTATTTTGATGTTTCAGTTTTGGATTTTTCCATATTTCCATTCTACAATTTTTGATTCTTCAATTTTTCGATTTTTGGATTTCTAGATTTTTTACTTTTTCGAGTTTTCAGTTTTTTAATATTCGATTTTCCGATCTTTCGATTGACTTCTCGGTTTTAGATTCTTCGGTTTTTCATTTTGATGTTTTCAGTTTTCCTAATTTATAAAAATTTAAATGTTTCAATTTCTCAAGTTTTCAAAATAAATGAAAATTTCCCAATTTTTCAAATTTTAACTTTTTGATTTTTCAATTTTGGGTCATTTCGATTACTGAGTTTTTCGATTTTTCGACTTCTCCATCATTTGATGTTTCGATTTCCCGATGTTTCAGTTTTTCAATTTTTCGTTGTTTCGATTTTTTGATTTTTTAATTTTTCGATGTGCCGATTTTTAAATTTTCGATTTTCAAATTCTTCATTGGAGTTTTGGAATTTTTCAATTTTTCGATAGGTACTTCAATTTTCCGATTTTTCAAATTTTCGATTTCTTAAATTTTGGATCTTTCGATTTCTTGATTTTTTGTTTTCTCGATTTTTCGAGTATTCGACTTTTTGGTTTTTCGATTCGACTTCTCGATGTATCAAAATTTTTCAGTTTTTCGATTTTTCAGTTTTCCGATTTTTCAATTTTTTGAGTTTTAGATTTCTTGATTTTTGAATTTTCGACTTTTCAGTGTTTTGATTTCTGGACTTCGACTGCCCGGTTTTTCAATTTCTCAATTTTTTTTGTTTTTTTTATTTTTCGATTCTTCAATTTTTCTTCAATTTTTTCATTTGTCAATTTTTTGAATTATTAATTTTTTGATTTTTCGATTTTTCGGCTTTTCGATTTTTCAGTTTTCCAATTTTTAGATTTTTTTACAACAAATTAAAAACATGTTTCTAAGTATCGTGTTCAAAGAATACTATGTAAATTAAGAAAAAAGGCAAAATAAGTATAAACCCCCCCCATCCACCCAATCCCACTTGTGATAATCTTTTTTATTCTTAGAAATTTAAAACACGTTCAAAATGACAATTTTTTTTAGGGAAGTGTGGATTGTTCAATTAGGCTCCGCCCCTTGTCTACCAACGAATGAAAATTTAATTACTATTTAGATCAAGGCAAGTATGGGTGGGTTTTAATTTTTTCTTAATATACTTAGTTTTTTTTTTTAGCAACACGATACTCAAACACATTTTTTAATTTCTCGTAGAGAAATAAGGATTTTGCAGTTAAGCTCCGCCCCTTGGCAGATGACGAATAAAAAAATCATCAGAATTGAGATAGGGCCGATAGGAGGGGTAATATTTTGCTTTTTTTTTCTAAATTTACGCAGCTATCTTTTCACAAGAAACTTAAAATAATGTTAAAATTATACATTTCTACAAGGAAATATGGATTTTGCAATTATGGATGGAACCTAATTGCAAAGTCGATATTTCCTTATACAAGTTTTCCATTTTAAACATGTTTTAAGTGTCTTCTTATGAAAAGAAGTCTACACATTAAAGAAAGAAAGGCAAAATGTAAAGATCATCACGATTGAGATGGGGTGGGTGGGCGGGGTCTATATTTTGTCTGTTTTTTTCTTAATATACGTAGTATTCTTTGAAAAACACAGTACTCAAAAACATGTTTTTAATTTGTTATAAAGAAACGACTATTTTGCAGTTAAGCTCCGCCCCCTTGATTCACGACGAATAAAAAAAATGATCAGAATTGAGACAGGGTGGGTGGGCGGGGTTAATATTTTAATATGGTTAAAATCGTACATTTTTACAAGGAAATATGTATTTTGCAACTATAGGGAGGGGGGGAGCCTAATTGCAAAATTGATATTTCGTTATACAAATTTTCCATTTTAAACATGTTTTAAGTTTTTTGTTGTGAAAAGAAGTCTACACATTTTAAAACAAAAGGCCAAAATGCAAACCCGCCCACCCGCCCTCACTCAATTGTGATGACTCTTTTTATTCGCCGAGAACCAAGAGGGCGGAGCTTAACTGCAAACTACTTATTTCTTTACAAGAAATTAAAACATGTTTTTAACTATCGTGTTGTTCAAAGAATATTATGTAAATTAAGAAAAAAGGCAAAAAAATATAAACCCCCTCACCCCACCCCATCTCAATTGTGATGATCTTTTTTATTCTTAGAAATTTAAAACACGTTCAAAATGGTAATTTTTTTTAAGGAAGTGTGGATTTTTCAACTAGGCTCCGCCCTAGTCTGCCAACGAATGAAAATTTCATTACTATTTAGATCAATTATGAATGGGCTTTAATTTTTCCTTAATATACATAGTATTTTTTTAACAACACGATACTCAAAAACATTTTTTTTAATTTCTCGTAGAGAAATCAGGTTTTTGCAGTTAAGCTCCGCCCCCTTGGTAGACGACGAATAAAAAAAAAATATCAGAATTGAGAAAGGGCGGGTGGGTGGGGCTCATATTATATATTAAGTTATATAATTGCAAAATCTATATTAATTTTTTCTTAATAAACGCAGTATCTTTTAACAACACGATACTCAAAAACATGTTTTTAATTAGAGAAATAAGGATTTTGCAGATAAGCTCCGCCCCCTTGGCTCACGACGAATAAAAATAATGATCAGAATTGAGATAGGGTGGGCGGGCGGGGCTAATGTTTTGCCGTTTTTTTCTTAATATGTGTAGACTTATTTCGACAACAAGAAACTTAAAACATGTCTAAAATGGCACTTTCTTAAAAAAAAAAAAGACAGATGGGGCCCCCGAGAAGGTTTCACATTATTAAAAAAGACAGTTGGAACTCACGACAAGGTTTCACTTTCTTAAAAAAAAACACATTTGGGGCTCCAAGGTTTTACTTTCATTAAAAAAAAGACAGATGGGGCCCCCGAGAAGGTTTCACCTTTTTTTAAAAAAGACAGTTGGGAACCTCGAGAATGTTTTACATTATTAAAAAAAGACAGTTGACACCCCCGAGAAGGTTTCATTTTCATTAAAAAAAAAGACACTTAAGGACCCGAGGTTTCACTTTCTTAAAAAAAATGACAGATAGGGCCCCCGAGAAGGTTTCACATTATAAAAAAAAGACACTTCGAACTCACAACAAGGTTTCACTTTCTTAAAAAAAACACATTTGGGGCTCCAAGGTTTCATTTTCTTTCAAAAAAAGTCACTTAAGGCCTCGAGGTTTCACTTTCTTAAAAAAAAAGACACATGGGGTCCCTGAGAAGGTTTCACATTATTAAACAAGACAGTTGGAACTCACGACAAGGTTTCACTTTCTTTAAAAAAAAACACATTGGGGTCCCAAGGTTTTGCTTTCATTTAAAAAAAAAAAAACAGATGGGGCCTCCGAGAAGGTTCCACCTTTTTTTTTAAAGACAGTTGAGAACCTCGAGAAGGTTTCACGTTATTAAAAAAAGACAGTTAGTACCTCCGAGAAGGTTTCATTTTCTTTCAAAAAAGACACTTAAGGCCCCGAGGTTTCACTTTCTTAAAAAAAAAGACAGATGGGGCCCCCGAGAAGGTTTCACATTATTAAAAAAAGACACTTCGAACTCACAACAAGGTTTCACTTTCTTAACAAAAACACATTTGGGGCTCCAAGGTTTCACTTTCATTAAAAAAAAGACACTTAAGGCCCCAAGGTTTCACTTTCTTTAAAAAATAGACACATGGGATCCCCGAGAAGGTTTCACA
Source organism: Zophobas atratus (assembly GCA_022388445.1). Classification (NCBI taxonomy): domain Eukaryota; kingdom Metazoa; phylum Arthropoda; class Insecta; order Coleoptera; family Tenebrionidae; genus Zophobas; species Zophobas atratus. The sequence continues at coordinate 8,194,638 of CM039450.1, forward strand.
TTATTAAAAAAGACCCTTGGAACTCACGACAAGGTTTCACTTTCTTAAAAAAACACATTTGGGGCTCCAAGGTTTCACTTTCATTAAAAAAAAGACAGATGGGGCCCCCGAGAAGGTTTCACCTTTTTTTAAAAAAGACAGTTGGGAACCTCGAGAATGTTTTACATTATTAAAAAAAGACAGTTGACACCCCGAGAAGGTTTCATTTTCATTAAAAAAAAAGACACTTAAGGACCCGAGGTTTCACTTTCTTAAAAAAAATGACAGATAGGGCCCCCGAGAAGGTTTCACATTATAAAAAAAGGACACTTGGAACTCACAACAAGGTTTCACTTTCTTAAAAAAACACATTTGGGGCTCCAAGGTTTCATTTTCTTTCAAAAAAAGTCACTTAAGGCCTCGAGGTTTCACTTTCTTTAAAAAATAGACACATGGGATCCCCGAGAAGGTTTCACATTATTAAAAAAGACAGTTGGAACTCACGACAAGGTTTCACTTTCTTTAAAAACAAACACATTGGGGTCCCAAGGTTTTGCTTTCATTAACAAAAAAAAACAGATGGGGCCCCCGAGAAAGTTTCACCTTTTTTTTTTTAAAGACAGTTGGAAACCTCGAGAAGGTTTCACGTTATTAAAAACAGACAGTTGGCACCCCCGAGAAGGTTTCACTTTCTTTCAATAAAAGACACTTAAGGCCCCGAGGTTTCACTTTCTTAAAAAAAAAGACAGATGGGGCCCCCGAGAAGGTTTCACATTATTAAAAAAAACACTTGGAACTCACGACAGGGTTTCACTCTCTTTAAAAAAAAACACATTTGGGGCTCCAAGGTTTCACTTTCATTAAAAAAAGACACTTAAGGCCCCAAGGTTTCACTTTCTTTAAAAAAAAGACACATGGGGTCCCCGAGAAGGTTTCACATTATTAAAAAAGACAGTTGGAACTTACGACAAGGTTTCACTTTCTTTAAAAAAAAAACATATTGGGGCCCCAAGGTTTTACTTTCATTACCCCCGAGAAGGTTCCACCTTTTTTTTAAAGACAGTTGAGAACCTCGAGAAGGTTTCACGTTATTAAAAAAAGACAGTTGGCACCCCCGAGAAGGTTTCATTTTCTTTCAAAAAAAGACAGTTGGGAACCCTGAGAAGGTTTCAACCTAAAAAAAAATACCCTTGGGAACCACGATAAATAAAATTAACATTAAAAAAAGACAGCTGGCAAGTACTAGGCCCGCCCACCCACCCTTTATTTTCTCAGGGGATAGTACTGGCTAATATTTGCTACGATAAAACGTTATGAATCAATGCAAATATTTGAAAATCACAAAGTAACTGGATGCAAATACACAAGTTATTACAGACCTGTGGCAGCAAATTTAAAATTATGGCAGTCGACAAGAGAACAACATTTCCTAACTATGTCCATTTCGTTTTAGTGCACAACAAAATTACCCATAGGGGGCCTTGTAGCACGAGCGGAATTTGGGGCTCCTAGTCGTGGCTGTTCTCCTACCCCCTAGACAAGCAGACCATTGCGGTTGCAAACTCGCGGTCGGGTCTCGACTATTGGGCCAGGTCGACAGCGTTACGTCGTCTCAACCGCCCCTAAATTCTATTCTAACCTGCATCTTTGGCGCAGATGGCGCGATAAATCCCGCCAGCTCGACTAAGAACCGCGCTCTCAGCGTGTTATTGCATTATTTAACCGCAATTCCATTTAAATGTTCAATTTCTATGACTCCGATAATAAACTACAACTGAACAAGTGTCAAAGTTTCAAATTTTAAACAACTCAAAAACAGAACACATGATAAATAAACACAAAATGCATCAGGCGTTGCGAGGGAAACTCTTCGGTGATGTAATTATTCACGTTGTGAGGAAAATGCGTCTCGGTGGCGTAATTATCCAACGTTGCGAGAAATTAAATGTCTCGGTGATGTGATGATGATAAGGATGATCATAACGATGATAACTGTCTAAAGAGAGAAATCTTTAATTCCTCCGTCAGTCCGCGATATTATATTACGAATTCTGCTGCACTTTTCTACGGTGTTTTTCCACAGCGTGGCAACATTAGGTTTATTTAACTCCCGTAAATAAACTATTAGCAATCTTGTGTGAAGCATTATGAAGTGTTAAAAAGCAATGGTTTTAAGAATCTTTTTAATTTCTAAAAATGGCTCTAGGCACCCCACGAATTTTTAAATTCTTTGCAAAACACAAGGTATCCCAAAATTCTTTCAAATTCTTTCAGCAACAAAAAAACACGAGGAGGTCCTCAAGATTTTTTCAAATAAAAAAAAACACTGAAAATTGCAAGATTTTCCTGATTTTTCCAAAGTTATTTCAAATTCTCTCAAATAAAGAAAATACAGCACAAACCCTAAAAATTTTTCAAGATCCTTTTAAATCCTAAAAAAAATGACTTTAGGGACCCCAAGATTATTTCAAATAAAAAATGACTACTAGATATTTTCAACTTTTTTAAAAATGATAACACAGTTTGCAAAATCTGAACCGAAAAGGGCGATAAAGTGTTCAAAAAGGTATTAAAGGGTAACAACCGGTATTAATTTAATGAATAGCAAGGACAATATAAATATTAGCTAAAACACAATATGATTGATGTGGGCATTTTATCAACTGTTACTCAACAATGTAAACAAAATTACTGACGCCATCAAGTGATTATGTGAAAGGTTTACGCAAATTCTTGTGATGAAATGGAAAAAATAACTTAGTACACGTGGGCGTCCCCATACCTCAGTTTTTATTTTATAGTGTTGAAAAAATTGCCTGTTGGATTGAAAAGTATCCTGTAAAGTATCAACACAGTCAGAAGATCTTTAACATTGTGTCTTTAAGAACCAATCTCGTCGTTTTTAATTAGCTTGATTCTGTAGTTTAATACTCGGATATAATCTCGAGGCAATTAAATTCTGCTTGCTCCGTATCAGCAAATAAACCCCCATATCTTATTGGTTTTCACTTGAAACGAATTCGTTGCGCAACAGACAAGTACATCCACTTTATCCAATAATTCCCAGCCTATAAAAACACATTTCTCCGGGCCTCTGGTACCAAATTCCAAGAACATGCCAACGCCACCTCCATAATCCTGATTCGAGGGCCCGACGATCCTCGGACTTCCTTTGTACTCCGCAACTAGGAATGCCTTCTCTAATTATATTAAAAACGTAAACTTCAAAGCAAAGAAGATCCGATAAAAATCGAACGTTCCGTCCACGTTCAACATTTATTTTTGCGGATTATACAATGATTAGGTGTGCGTTCCCGACAGATATAAAATAAATTAAGCGGGAAACATGAAGAGGGTCTGATTTATGGTGGCGAGATTGTGACGGTTATTAATATAGAAAAATGAAATTATTACTTCTAGACGGATCGATCCGGCGATTGGAGTGTGGTGATAAAAAAAATGGTCACGTGTTTAGTTGTCTGAAGAACGCGGACAGAAAGCTTCGTGGATGCTCTCAAATATTAAAAAAGGGATCTTGCAGCGAGATTTATAAGTTTGCACAAAGCCGTATTTCTTATCGGTAAATATTGTTTCGATTTGGAGTGCGAGCAAGAAATACGGAACCGTAAAACACGTTTTTGCCGTACTTAATTGGAATTAATTATTTTTGGGCGGGTTTTGACTTATCGGTGCGCAGGGAGCTTAAATTTATTCTCTCAAACGGCGAATTTTTCCTTTAGCGTATTTTTATGACTTGTAATTTTGTATTCACATAAAAAGCAGATTTTGTGCCGTGTAGTTCCTTCAGTAAAGGAGGATATTTACATATGAACCAGAAGCAAGACGTGACAGTAACGTAAATAGAAACGTTTGGGAATATTTGTCGAACATATTTGGCAGTTGTGGTGGAGATATATTGTTTGGACTTGTATTGCCCCTAGGAATTTCTTCCATGCATTTTTTTTTAAGTCAATATGATTTAGCGAAATTCAGTCGTTAAATACAAACGAATACTGGAAATTCTTGAAAAGTCACTTATAATTCATTTTTAAAGAGAAATGTAATTTGAAAGTATAAATAAAGTTCCGTTGAATGGGAAAAAAGTTGTGAGATAGGGCAGACAAGACGTACTTTCGTCCTAAAAATATTCTTTCGAGAGTTACTAAAAACAAAGTTTTATATTTATTTCTGTTTTACGTAAATGTTCGCGATTTTGTTTTGTCCGTTGATTCTTTCCGTGGCAAATGTAATTTCAATTTATTTTGCTGATAATAAAATACTCAATAAATAAGGTGCTCACAACATGAATCTCAAAAATCATTTTCAATTTATTTCTTAACACAAAGGTTAATAGATTAGACTTGGAAATGCTTTATGAGTTGTAAAACTTCAGAATAAATGAAGTTTTACCGTCGCTGTTCAAAATCTGCAATGATTTTTGAGATATAGATACATTCTGGGTGGCTACTTTTTGAAAAAAATTTGTCGAAGGTTATATTTCGACAGGACTTCCCTGGATTTTGAACTACAGAAACTGGACTGTGAGAAATCGAAAAATTATAAAAATTTAACATTGAAATTGCGACATTGAATGCTTTAGAATTTTGCAAACGTTTTAACATTATTCGAAACATGGTAAATCGTTAATTATTTAAATATTATTATTATTATTTAAATGCTGAATGGTCCTGAACTTGGAGTTGATGAATTCGTGTTGAATTGTTATCCTAGACATTAAGATTTTTGGAAAAAATGAAAATTTTATAGCAATTGTCAGTTTTTCGATTACTCAATCTTTCGATATTTCCGTTTTGGAATTTTTCGATTTTTCAATTTTTCAATTTTTCCAAATTTTAACTTTCCGATTTTTGAATTTCAGATTTTTCAGTTTGAATTTCCCGCTTTTTCGCTTTTTAGAATTTTTGATTTTTCAATTTTTCGATTGTTTAATTTGTCAATTTTCCATTTATAAGATTTTTGACTTTTTAAATTTTAAATTTTTCAATTTTTAATTTCTCGATTTTGGACTGATTTCAAGTTCTCGATTTTTTTCAATTTTTTGATGTTCTGATTTTTCAATTTTTCAAATTGCAATTTTTTGACATTTCAATTTCGGGAGTCCTTTAATTTCTGGATTTTTTAAATTTTAAAGATTTTTTAATTTTCGACTTTTTTTCTCAACATCTCGGTTTTTCGATTTTTAACATTTTTCAACTTTTCAATTTCTTAAGTTTTCGATTTCCCAATTTTTCACCATTTCAATTTCTGGATTTCCCAATTTTTCAATATTTATCGATTAATATTCAATCTTTCGATATTTCCCTTTTGGGATTTTTCAATTTTACGAATTTTCAAATTTTAGAATTTTAGATTTTTCAGTTATTTCATGTCCCAGTTTCCCGCTGTTTGATTATTAAAATTGTTGATTTTTCAAATGTTCGATTGTTCAATTTTTGAATTTTATATTTTTTGACATTTTAAATTTAGAATTTTTCAATTTTTAATTTTCCGATTTTGGACTAATATTTCGAGTTCTCGATTTTCGATGTTACGATTTTCCAATTTTTTGATGTTTTGACTATTCAATTTTTCAAATTCCAATTTTTTTGACATTTCAATTTCGGAGTTTGTTAATTTCTGGGTTTTTTAAATTTTAATTTTTTTTTAATTTTCGATTTTTTTTCTCAACATCTCGGTTTTTTGCTTTTTAAAATTTTTCAACTTTTCAATTTCTTGAGTTTTCGATTTCCCAATTTTTCACCATTTCAGTTTCTGGATTTCTCAATTTTTCAATATTTATCGATTAATATTCAATCTTTCGATATTTTCCATTTGAGATTTTTAAATTTTACGAGTTTTCAAATTTTACAATTTTAGATTTTTCAGTTATTTCATGTCCCAGTTTCCTGCTTTTTTGATTTTTAAAATTGCTGATTTTTCAAATTTTCGATTGTTCAATTTTTGAATTTTAAATTTTTTGACTTTTTAAATTTAGAATGTTTCAATTTTTAATTAATCGATTTTGGCCTAATATTTCGAGTTCTCGATTTTTCGATGTTACGATTTTCAAAATATTTTGATGTTTTGATTATTCAATTTTTCAAATTCCAATTTTTTTGACATTTCAATTTCGGGAGTTTGTTAATTTCTGGATTTTTTAAATTTTAAATTTTTTTTAATTTTCGATTTTTTTCTCAACATCTCGGTTTTTCGCTTTTCAAAATTTTTCAACTTTTCAATTTCTTGAGTTTTCGATTTCCCAATTTTTCACCATTTCAATTTCTGGTTTTCCCAATTTTTCAATATTTATCGATTAATATTCAATCTTTCAATATTTACCTTTTGGGATTTTTCAATTTTACCTACGAGTTTTCAAATTTTAGAATTTTAGATTTTTCAGTTATTTCATGTCCCAGTTTCACCGCTTTTTTGATTTTTAAAATTGTTGATTTTTCAAATTTTCGATTGTTCAATTTTTGAATTTTATATTTTTTGACATTTTAAATTTAGAATTTTTCAATTTTTAATTTCTCGATTTTGGACTAATATTTCGAGTTCTCGATTTTTCGATGTTACGATTTTCCAATTTTTTGATGTTTTGACTATTCAATTTTTCAAGTTCCAATTTTTTTGACATTTCAATTTCGGGAGTTTGTTAATTTCTGGATTTTTTAAATTTTAAATTTTTTTAATTTTCGATTTTTTTTCTCAACATCTCGGTTTTTCGCTTTTTAAAATTTTTTAACTTTTCAATTTCTTGAGTTTTCGATTTCCCAATTTTTCACCATTTCAGTTTCTGGATTTCTCAATTTTTCAATATTTATCGATTAATATTCAATCTTTCGATATTTTCCTTTTGAGATTTTTAAATTTTACGAGTTTTCAAATTTTACAATTTTAGATTTTTCAGTTATTTCATGTCCCAGTTTCCCGCTTTTTTGATTTTTAAAACTGTTGATTTTTCAAATTTTCGATGATTCAATTTTTGAATTTTATATTTTTTGACTTTTTAAATTTAGAATTTTTCAATTTAGTATTTTTCAATTTTTAATTTCTCGATTTTGGACTAATATTTCGAGTTCTCGATTTTTCGATGTTACAATTTTCCAATTTTTTGATGTTCTGATTTTTCAATTTTTCAAATTCCAATTTTTTTGACATTTCAATTTCGGGAGTTTGTTAATTTCTGGATTTTTTAAATTTTAAAAATTTTTTAATTTTCGATTTTTTTTTCTCAACATCTCGGTTTTTCGCTTTTAACATTTTTCAACTTTTCAATTTCTTGAGTTTTCGATTTTCCAATTTTTCACCATTTCAATTTCTGGATTTCCCAATTTTTCAATATTTATCAATTAATTTTTTCAAATATTGTAATATAATATCGAAAGATCTTTAATTTCAAATTACAATCTTTCGATATTTCCCTTTTGGGATTTTTCAATTTTTCCATACTTCAACTCTTCTATTTTTGAATTTTAGATTTTTCGGTTCTTTGATTTTTCAATTTTACGAATTTTCAAATTTTAAATTTTTCAGTTATTTCATGTTTTAGTTTCTCGCTTTTTTATTTTTTAAAATTTTTGATTTTTCAAATTTTCGATTGTTCAATTATTGAATTTAAAAATTTTTGAGTTCTCGATTTTTCGATGTTACCATTTTCCAAATTTTTGAGATTTTGATTTTTCAATTTACAAATTCCAATTCTTTCGACATTCCAGTTTTGGGATTTTTTGATTTCACAATTTTTTAAATTTTAGGGATTTTTCGATTTTACAATTTTTTGATGTTTCGATTTCACGATTTTTTTTATTTCTTAACATTCCATTTTTTAGATTTTTCTAATTTTCGGTTTTCCGGTTTTTCAAATTTTTTTACTTTTCAATTTCTCGAGTTTTCGATTTCTCCATTTTTTAACATTTCAATTTTAGGACTTTTTCGATTTTTTTTTTCAGTTTCTACATTTCTCAATTTTTCAATTTTTCGATTTTTCATTTTTTCGAATTTTTAAATTTCAGGTTTTTCGATTATTCAATTTTTTGATTTTTCAATTTTTCGATTTCTCAATTTATTGATTTTTCGATTGTCCAATTTCCCAATTTTTCGATGTCTTAAATTTTGGGCTATTTCGATCTCTCGATTTTTCAACTTCTGGATCTTTTGATGTTTCGGCTTTCCGATGTATTGATTTTTCGACTTTTCAGTTTAAGATTTTTAGATTTTTAAATTTTTCAATGTTTCGAATATACAATTTCCCAATTTTCCCATTTTTCAAGTAACATGTCGATTTTTTTAATTTAAACTTTCATCAATTTTTCAGTTTTGGGATTTTTCAATTTCTCGATTTTTCAATTCATCCTTCAATTTTTCGATTTTTTAAATTTTAGAGAATTTTAGATTTCTCGTTTTTTTTTTATTTTTCAGTTTTTCTATTTTTTTTAAATTATATTTTTCGATTTTCTGATGATTCGATTCCCAGTTTTTTACACTTTTCGATTTTTCAAGTTTTCGATTTCCCAATTTTTCAACATTTCAATTCCTGGATTTTCCAATTTTTCAATAATTTTTATTTTTCGATTTTTAAATTTTAGACTACTTGGACTTCTCAATCTATTGATGTTTCGATTTTTCGACTTTCAGATTTTCAAATTTTTTAAATTCTAGTCCTTTCGGTTCTTCTGACATTTCTTGACTTTTTAAATATTAGAGATTTTTCGATTTCCCCACTTTTTTTCTAATTTTCGATTTCTTGACATTTCGACTTTTCGATTTTTAAAATTTTTCAACTTTTTAATTTCTCAAGTTTTCAATTTCTTCATTTTTCAACATTTCAATTTTGGGATTTTTTTTTAATTTCTGGATTTCTCAATTTTTCGACTTTTAGCTTTTTATACTTTGCAATTTATCAAGTTTTCGCATTGTTTTTTTCTCTTCAGATTTTTGGATTTTTCAATTTTTTGATAACTCGATATCTTAATTTTTCGGTTTCCAAATTTTTTGGTTTTTCAATTTTTCGATTTCTCAATTTATCGATGTTCCAATTTTCCAATTTCCCAACTTTTCAATATTTTTAATTTTTTTGATTTTTTAATTTTGGGCTATTTCGATCTCTCGATTTTCGACTTAATGTTTCAACAACAAAAAATTCAAGATGGCGACGTCTGATACGGACGTACCTACCAGTGATCCGACAATTTTATTACAGTTAAAGTGTGAAAGATGCAAGAAAGTTGTCACAAATGCGTGCATTCGTTGTGTAAAATGTGGTGTAACGTATCACCGTAGTTGTGCCTTTACTAAAAATGAAAGATCTAAGTGTTTTCATTTTCTTAGTGAAAATGAAATGCAGTGTATTCACCACCAAGTTGATGATCAAGTTGATACAGTTGATGTCTTAACTTTAAATGAAGATGAACCAATGTCACAAGCCATTATTGACTTTCTAAGTAGCAACAAATTTTCGGGAATTCTACGTGATGCAATTGTTGCAGCTACTGCTCCGTTGCAAAACACTATTGAAGGACTTAAGCAAGAACTCTCAGATCTGAAGTCTACTAATATCGATATGATACGATTATTTAATAACTGGCCAGAGAAGAATTTAATAAAATCATCGGATAAGGAGGTTGGTGCTTTATCTGACTTTTTTTTAGACGGTGATAGTAAAACTTTTAGCAACGGAGGTCATCGAACTCAGCCGATTAAAACCCAAAAAACAACGACTGAAAGAACTATAAACACCAACTTGATTTCGGATGTCCCGTCAAATTCTAATTCAATACAATTCAAAACAAATAGTAGCTATCTACAAGTTCCGAAAATTATTAGTAATGATGATGGTTCACCGAATTTTAATCTCGAACCAATTATGCCAACGACAAAAACACAGAGTCAAGGGAGCATCTATAACAAAAACACAACATCCTACAACAACAGCGTTCTAGTTGATGCAGATGGGTTTCAAACAAAAATGTCTACGAGGAATAAACGTAAAATTGTTAGAGGGAATGCTACTTTACAAAATATGTCACTCAAGGCTGCGAAGCGTCTCAGTACTGTCTATGTTGGCAATTTACAACCAAATACAGTGGAAAATGATGTTAATGAATTTTTAAGATCTAAATTTCCAAACTTTGAATTTCTAGTGGACAAACTACCTAGAAGAATTAATGCCAAAAGTGTTTCCTTTAAGGTAACGGTTGATCCAACTATTTACAACGATTTTTTCAAAGAAGAGTTATGGCCGGAAGGTGTTATAATTAAGAAATTTTATTTTTTAAAGAAAAAAGAAGGGGAGGCATCTCAAAATGTAAGGAAGCCTTCAGAAGCACACAATTAGGTCACGTCTTAATGTCAGGTGAGGGCAAAGATCTTGATAGTTTACAGAATCTTGATAGTTTACAGATTTACTATCAAAATGTCCGAGGACTTAGAACAAAGCTAAACGAATTGTGCCATTCAATCCTCAGTGAGTGTTACCCAATAATAGTAATTTCTGAAACGTGGCTGTGTGATGGCATTTTTAATAATGAATTTATTGATAAAAGATACTGTGTATTTAGGAAAGACAGATCATCTCAAACAAGCATCAAGTCTCGAGGGGGTGGAGTGCTCATTGCCATACAGTCCCATTACAGTTCCAGTGAACTTGATGTTAACACATCAAATAGGGAAGAAATTTGGATAAAACTAGTAGTTGGTAAAACTAATATAATTCTCGGTGCTTGCTACATTCCACCAGGATCAGCTCGTCAACTTTATAGTGATCATATTGAATTGGTTAATTGTATTGTGTCACGCTTTCCTAATCACATTGTATGCATAGTAGGTGATTACAATTTGCCTGATATTAAGTGGAATGCAGCATCTACAGAAAGCATGTCGGAAGGACTGTATCCATCGAATGTTAGCTGTGACACTGAACGTATCATCTGCGATGGTATGGCTTTTGCCGGCTTGGCACAACACAATTCCGTACAAAATGTTAACTTTGTAACTCTAGATTTAATTTTTTGTAACCACACCACATTGGTCAATGAATGCTTACCTCTTTTGAAATGTGATAAATACCATCCAGCTGTGATTGCAAACATCTGTGATATTAATACTCTTATTTTGAAATCTAACGAACCGTGTTTTTATCGTGATTTTGGAAATGCCCCCTATGAACTAATTGATAATTACCTATCAAATGTAAACTGGAATTTCTTAAACAATTTCTTTGATATTAATCAATGTGTAAGTGCTTTCTATAGTATAATCAATTATGTAATCGAAACATTCATTCCGTTAAAAAAATGTCAAAATAATAATAAATTTCCCAGTTGGATAGATAATTCTACTAAATCTTTAATTATACAGAAGAAAATAGCTCATAAGGATTATAAAAAATCTAATTCACATTATGATTACGTGAGATTTGCTCAATTAAGATACGAATGTAAAGAGGCTATTCACAATTGTAGACAATTATATATTGATAAGGTGGAAAATAATATAATATCTAATTCAAAAATGTTTTGGAACTATGTAAAAGCCAATAAACAGAACAGTGGCTTTCCTAAAACAATGTATTATAATGACGTGGAAGCTCATTCTTCATTTGACATTGCTGACTTGTTTGCATCATATTTTCAATCTGTATTTAGTCATCCTGATCCCGATGTTAATTTCTGTGATACTTATTACTGTGATACTGCTTTAGATTTAAATTTTATTCATATCACCTACGATGATATCTTGAAAAAAGTGCAATCTTTTAATAACTCTAGTCACCCAGGACCAGATGGTGTTCCTGCGATCTTTGTTAAAAAATGTCTGCTTTCTCTGATTAATCCACTTCAAATAATGTTCAATAAATCATTGTCTTTATCGGTATTTCCAGATTTTTGGAAAAAGTCCTTTGTCTTGCCAATATTTAAAAGTGGCTCTAGAAATATTATTAGTAATTATCGCGGTGTCTCTAAATTACCATTTATTCCTAAGATCTTTGATGCAATTGTTGCAGATATTTTATTTGCTAGTGTGAAAGAAACTATTATTACTGAGCAACATGGTTTTTTCAGTGGGAGATCAACTACCACCAATTTATTTCTTTTTACGGAATTTGTTACTAATATGAATGAACTGGGATCGGAAGTGGATTGTATTTTTACTGATATTAGCAAAGCATTCGATTCAGTCAACATTAAACATTTACTGAATAAATTAAAACATTTTGGGATATTTGATCCTTTGCTTGGCTGGATAGAATGCTACTTAACAAATCGTAAGTCGCACGTTGAATTTAATGGCATATTATCTAAATCAATTGATGCTTGTTCTGGTGTTCCGCAAGGTTCCCACTTGGGACCTATTCTGTTCTTATTATATGTCAACGATGTAAAATATGTATTTCAAAACAGTCTTTTTCTATTATACGCTGATGACTTGAAATTGTTTCGAGCTATCAATTCTCCCTTTGATTGTATTTTACTTCAAAATGACCTAGATAAGTTTAAAATGTGGTGTTCAGATAATAGTCTTAAGCTTAACGTACACAAATGTAAATCTATGAGATTCTCTAAAAAAATTGTTAAAGTACCTGAATTCAACTATAATATTTCGGATGTAGTTGTAGAACAAGTAGCATATTTTTGTGACTTGGGTGTAATGTTAGATCCAAAATTAGCCTTTACTCTACATGTTGATAAAATTGTCAATAAAATTAATAAAACCTTGGGATTTGTTCTAAGACAATGTCAGGAGTTTACTAGCCTTCGTGTCTTTTGCATTTTATATAATTCATATGTTCGCTCATTATTAGAGTACTGCTGTATAATTTGGTCACCTTACTATCAGCTCTATATATCTAGACTTGAAAAAATTCAAAGAAAGTTCATTAAATTTTTATGTTTTAAACTAAATGTTATATTTGATAGGAATAATTACGAACTCATAGTTAAATATTTCGGGCTTAGTTTATTAATAAGTCGTCGCCATTACTTTGATTTGTGCTTTGTTTTTAATGTGTTAAATAACCGTGTAAATTGTTCCGACATTCTTAATCTGTTTTCTTTACATGTACCTAATCGCGCCACAAGAGGTTCTCATTTGCTCCAAGTCCCTTTCCATCGCACACTATATGCTCAAAAATCTCCGTTATGCCGCATGGCTAAACTGGCGATGGAGTATAATGATCTGAACTTTTGTGGTGTGTCAATTAATGTTTTTAAGAGGGAGCTGAAAAATGCTTTAAATATGTAAAGTGTAACTATTGTTATGATTTGTAATGGTATATTCCGTAAATAAACTATTATTATTATTATTATTATTATTATTATTAACATTTCTCGACTTTTCGGTTTTAGATTTTTCCATTTTCCAATTTATCAGTTTTTTGGATTTAAAATTATATCAATATTTAAGTTTTTATTTTTTTGATTTTAGTCTATTTCAATTTCTCCATTATTCGACTTCTCCATAAATATCGAGAAGTTTTAATATTTTTGATGTTTTGACTTTCCGATTTTTCAGTTTTTCGATATTTTAGTTTTGGGATTTTTCAGTTTCCCGATTTTTAATAGTTCCTTCATTTTTTCGATTTTTTAAATTCTAGAGATTTTTCGATTTTTAAATTTTTCATTTTTCAATTTTCCATTTTTTGACTTTTTAAATTTTTCAATTTTTAATTTTTCGACTTTGGACTACTTCGAGTTATCGATTTTTCGATGTTACGATCTTCCAATTTTTTGATGTTTTGATTTTTCAATTTTTCGAATTCCTATTTATTCGACATTTCAGTTTTGGGATTTTTCAATTTCTCGATTTTTTAAACTTTCAAGATTGTTTGATTTTACAATTTTTTGATGTTTCGATTTCTCGATTTATTTTATTTTTTTCAATCCAATTTTCGATTTTTGACATCTCGTTTTCTAGATTTTAAAAATTTTTCAACTTTTCAAATCTAGGATTTTTTTCAACTTCTAGATTTTTTTCGATTTTTAGATTTCACTATTTTTAAATTCTTCTATTTCTCAATTTTTTTCGGTTTCGGTTCTTCAATTTTTCTAAGATTTTACAATTGTTCGATTTATCAGTTTTTCGTATATTACTCAATTTTTCGATTTTTCAATTTTTGGAATTATTAAATTTCAGGCTTATCGATTTTTCAATTTTTTGACGTTTCGGTATCTGCATTTTACAGTTTTGAAAGTTTTCCATTTTTCAATTTATCGACTTTTTTAATTTAAAATTTTATCAGTTTTTCAGTTTTTAATTTTTTGATTTTGAATTATTTCAATTTCTCCATTATTCGAATTCTCGATATTGTCTCGATTTCCGGATATTTTTGATGTTTTGATTTCCCGATTTTCCAAATTTCCGATATTTCAGTTTTGGGATTTTTCAATTCCTAGATTTTTCAATTCACCCTTCAAATTTTCGATTTCTCGTATTTTTGATTTTTCAATTTTTCGATTTTTTTAAAATTACATTTTTCGATTTTTTGATGTTTCGATTTCCAGATTTTTTTTGACTTTTCGATTTCTCAAGTGTTCGATTTCAAAATGCTTCAACATTTCTGTTTCTGGGTTTACCAATTTTTCTATATTTTTAATTTTTCGATTTTTAAATTTTGGACTACATATTTCGATTTCTCGATTTTTCGACTTCTCGATCCTTTGATGTTTCGATTTTCCGATTTTCCAGTTTTTTAAATTTTCGAATTTTCGGTTCTTTGAGTTTTCGATTTTTCACTTTTTTGACATTTCGATTTCTCGATCTTACGATTTGTTTTCGTCAAGAACACTCATAAATTTGAAGAACATTTATTCGGAAAATCTGTAAAATGAACAAATTTTGATTATTAGCGATTTACCATGCTTCTAATATCCTTAAAATATTTCCAAAATTTCATAGACTTCTGTTTTTCAATTTCAAAGTTAAATCGTAAAATGTTATACAATTTAAATTTTTTCTTAAAAATCTGGATAGCTAGAGTAATAATATTTTATACAATGTAATAAGGAGAAGAAAAAAATTGTGGGTAGAAATGTCGATAAAATATTATTGAGGCTTTATACAAATTTCACAATTTGACTTTTCGTTTCGCACGAAGTGACATGAAAATCATAGGAAATGAACGTAAAAATGCATTCAAAGTTGTGGCTTAATTACGAAAAATAATAACCATTTTTAATTTCCTCGTTCCGTTTTTAATTCCACTCGATTCAGGTTCAAAGCTAATTGTTATAAAAACAATTCACCTCACTGGAGCAAACAAACTAAGTAAGAAACGAAGCATTAATTAATTCCAGCTGACTTTTAATTAGAAATCACAAGTCTCATTGTCCTGTGATATTTATGCAATCGGCTTGAGAAGAAAAATCACAACTTTCCAAGAAAAATCCTTCCACAAACCCTTTCCGAGCACAATGAATCCAGTCAAGTATAATTTAGCTCGGACCGCTACCCTTCCTAGTAATACTTCCTGAAATATTGAAGAACTAATATCAGGACAAGCCCCAGATATAATTAGATACATGGTCAGTCGGCCCTCTTCCTGACGTCAGCGAAGGTGGTGGCTAAATCCCAAAGGTCCTCGGAACCGCACTAAGTTGTTTTAATAACGTCTCACAGACCTGGATATCCTTAACGTCGTTGTGATAATATAAATTGCTAACTCCGCACAGCCAGGAACTAAGTATTTATAAATTATTTAAAAGCTTCGTCTGGTTGAGGGAGTTTTCGTATATAAAATTTATGGAGACAAATACCTACAAGACAAAAGTTTTAATACTCCCAGAAAAACTTTCTTTCCTTATTAAATTAAGCCCGGCGTTGCTGCGATCCATAATTGTTTTAAATTTTCGTTTAATTTTTTTAAACGCAGTGTTCGTTGTGTTAATGGCAACAGCTGGATGTGAATCTATAAAGGGCTGTCGCTTGCAGTCGGGCATTTCCACTACGCCATTATGGGGCAAGCCACAGTTCGCCGACTGCGAACTCGTTTGACCCACGGACCGGAGCGCACTCAGGCCAATGTCGACCTTAATAAGCGTTCAGAATTTCCGGATTTCCCGAACTTTTGAATTTTTCGTCGATTTTTTTCTTTTCGGCTTTTCGATTTTTCCATGTTACGACCTTTGAATCGGAATTTTCAATTTTCATGACCCTAGAACACGAGGAAATAGGTCTCCCGTCCGTCTGTCCGTCTCACTGAGTTTTTACCCGAAACGTCCAGATTTTTGAAAAAAAATCAAAATTATAAAACAACATTTTACAATTTAATTTTGAATCTGCCAAACTGAATGCTTTGAAATCTTGCAGATTTTTTAAATTTATGGTAGCTATTTTTCTTCTATTTTTCAATTTTTCGAATACAGTTTTGGGATTTTTTATTATTTCGACTTTTCGATTTTCTGAATTCTGATTTGCAATTTTTCAATTTTTAATGTTTTTGTTAGTACATGCTAAGATAAAACTAAATTTGGGAAATCATATACCTCCTAAGAAAATAGAGGGTGGGTGGGCGGGGCTAGCACTTGCCAAGACAAGATTGAATAATATTAAGGGTAGTTATTGGAACGAAGAAGGGGTTGGTGGGCGGAGCTAGTGTTTGCTTGTAAAACTCTAGAAAAACCTAATCTCAGCTCCGCCCACTTCTTATCTCCATTTTACTGACTTTGATTTTTTCAAATTTTATATTTTACAATTTTTCGGTATGTATTTTCGTTATTTTTTCACTTATTTGATTTTGCAGTGTTTCGATTTTTTTTTTGTTTTTTCAATTTTAATTTTTTCAGTCTTCCATTTTTCGATTTGCAATTATTCAACTTTTCATTTTTTTTGTTTTTTCATTTTCAAGAAATGCGACTCTTCGAGTTTTCATTTTTTAATTTTTCAGTTTTTCGATTTTCAGATTTTTAGATGTTTCAGTTTTCCGATTTTGCAATTTTTCTATTTGCATTCTCGAGTTTTAACTTTTGGATTTTTCAATTTGTCGTATCTTTAATTTTTCGATTTGCAAATTTTCAATTTTTAATTTTTTTATTAGTACTTGCTAAGATAAGACTGCTTTTTCGGTTTGCAATTTTTCAATTTTTAATATTACTTTTGGTACTTGCTAAGATAAGAGTGATTTTAGCAAAAAACATACCCTCTAAGAAGATAGAGGGTGGGTGGGCGGGCCTAGTACATGCTAAGATAAAACTAAATTTGGCAAATCACATACCTTCTAAGAAAATAGAGGGTGGGTGGGCGGGGCTAGTACTTGCCAAGACAAGATTGAATAATATTAAGGGTAGTTATTGGAACGAAGGAGGGGTTGGTGGGCGGAGCTAGTGTTTGCTTGTAAAATTCTAGAAAAACCTAAACTCAGTTCCGCCCACTACTTATCTCCATTTCACTGATTTTGATTTTTTCAAATTTTATATTTTGCAAGTTTTCGGTATTTATTTTCGTTATTTTTTCACTTATTTCATTTTTCAGTGTTTCGATTTTTTTTTGTTTTTTCAATTTTAATTTTATCAATTTCTCGTTTCTCTCCATTTTTCGATTTACAATTTTTCACCTTTTCATTTTTTTTTGTTTTTTCATTTTTTTGTTTTTCAGTTTTTCGATTTTCAGACTTTTGGATGTTTCAATTTTCCGATTTTGCAATTTCTCGAGTTTTCACTTTTGGATTTTTCGACTTGTCGTATCTTCAATTTTTCGATTTGCAATTTTTCAATTTTTATTTTTTTTATTAGTACTTGCTAAGATAAGACTGCTTTTTCGATTTGCATTTTTTCAATTTTTAATATTTTTTTAGCACTTGCTAAGATAAGAGTGATTTTAGCAAATCACATACCCTCTAAGAAGATAGAGGGTGGGTGGGCGGGCCTAGTACATGCCAAGATAAAACTAAATTTGGCAGATCATATACCTTCTAAGAAAATAGAGAGTGGGAGGGCGGGACTAGTACTTGCCAAGACAAGATTGAATAATATTAAGGGTAGTTATTGGAACGAAGAAGGGGTTGGTGGGCGGAGCTAATGTTTGCTTGTAAAACACTAGAAAAACTTAAACTCAGCTCCGCCCACTCCTTATCACTGACTTTGATTTTTTTAAATTTTATATATTGCAATTTTTCGGTATGTATTTTCCTTAATTTTTCACTTATTTGATTTTTCAGTGTTTCGATTTTTTTTTCTTTTTTCAATTTTAATTTTATCAATTTCTCGTTTCTCCCATTTTTCGATTTGCAATTTTTCAACTTTTCATTTTTTTTTTGTTTTTTTATGTTCAAGAAATGCGACTCAGTTTTCATTTTTTAATTTTTGAGTTTTTTCGATTTTCAGATTTTTAGATGTTCAGTTTTGCGATTTTGCAATTTTTGTATTTGCAATTTCTCGAGTTTTCACTTCTGGATTTTTCAATTTGTCGTATCTTCAATTTTTCGATTTGCAATTTTTCAATTTTTAATTCTTTTATTAGTACTTGCTAAGATAAGAGTGATTTTAGCAAATCACATAACCTCTAAGGGTGGGTGGGCGGCCTATTACATGCTAAGATAAAACTTAATTTGGCAAATCACATACCTTCTAAGAAAATAGAGGGTGGGTGGGCGGGGCTAGTACTTGCCAAGATAAGATTGAATAATATTAAGTGTAGTTATTGGAATAAAGAGGGGGGCGGTGGGCTACTGTTTGCTTATAAACCTAAACTCAACTCCGCCCACTTCTTGTCTCCATTTCACTTGTGAAGTCAAGAAATGGAAAATCAAAAATAGATTAATTGAGAAATCGGAAAACTGAAAATTTATCAAAGTCAAAAACTGAAAAATTGAAAACTGGAAACACCGAAGAACTGAAAAATCAAAAAATCGAGAAACCGAAAAATCTAAAATTTAAAACCTTAAACAATTAAAATATAACTAAATTGAAAAATCGAGAAATCCAAACATCAAAAATCAAAAAAAATCGAAAGTCTAAAATTTAAATCGACAAACCGATTAAAATCGAAATCCCAGTATTTAAAAAATTGAAACATCGAGAAATTCAATAACTGAGACATCGAGAAAACGAAAAATCAGAAGATCGAGAAATTGAGGAGTCGAAAGAGGAGAAAAAAGTTCAAAATTAAAAAATTGAAGAATCGGCAAATTAAATTTCACAAGTTTTAACAACATAAATAGGGGCAAAATCAGTTTTATCTTAACAAGTAGTAGACCCGCCCACCCGCCCCCTATTTTTTCAGCTGATATATTTGATTGCCGAAATGAGTCTTATCTTAGCAAGTACTAGCCCCGCCCACCCGCCCCTTATTTTCAAAGAGGATATGTGATTTGCCAACATAAGACTTACGTTAACAACTACTAGCTCCACCCACCCGCCCTTTATTTTCTCAGGGGGAAGTACTTGCTAGTATTTTTTAAGATAAGTCTTATTTTGGCAAATGCCATGTCCTCTGAAAAAATACGGGCGGGTGGGCGGGGCTAGTATTTGCTAAGATAAAACTAATTTTGGCAAATCACATTCCTTCTAAGAAAATAGAGGGTGGGTGGGCGGGGCTAGAAATTTGCCAAGATAAGATTGAATAACATTAAGAGTAGTCATTGGAATGAAGAGGGGGTACGGTATGAAAGGCTACTGTTTACTTATAAATGTCTTTAAAAAAACCTAAACTCAGCTCAGCCCACTTTTTGTCTCCATTCCACTGACTTATTTTATGTACTGTAAAATAAAACGAAATACCTACCAAAAAAACAAAGTCGAAAAATCGAAGGATCGAAAAAAAAAATCGAAACTTTATGAAGTCAAAAAATGGGAAAATCATAAACAGAATAATTGAAAAATCGGAAAACTGAAAATTTAGCAACGTCAAAAATTGAAAAATCGAAAAATAGAAATACTGAAGAACTGAAAAATAAAAAATCGAAAAATCGAAAAATCTAAAATATTGAATAATGAAAATATAGCAAAATTGAAAAATCGAGAAATCCAAACATCAAAAAATCAAAAAACAAAAATTCGAAAATCTAAAATTTAAGTCGACAAACCGAAAAATCGAAACCCCAGAATTTAAAAAATTGGAAAATCGGATAACCGAAAAATCGAAACATGGAGAAATTCAACAACTGAGACATCGAGAAAACGAAAAATCAGAGGATCGAGAAATTGAGGAGTCGAAAGACGTGAAAAAAAGTTCAAAATTGAAAAATTGATAAATCGATAAATTAAATTTCACAAGTTTTTACAACATTAATAGGGGCAAAATCAGTTTTATATTAACAAGTACTAGGACCGCCCACCCACCCCTTATTTTCGCAGAAGATATATATGATTGCCGAAACAAGTCTTATCTTAGCAAGTAGTAGCCCCTCCCACCCACCCGTTACTTTCTTAGAGAGTGTGTCATTTGCCAAAATCCGTCTTATCTTAGCAAGTACTAGCCCCGCCCACCCGCCCCTTATTTTCACAGAAGATATGTGATTTGCCAACATAAG
The DNA here is from genome assembly GCA_022388445.1 of Zophobas atratus. Classification (NCBI taxonomy): domain Eukaryota; kingdom Metazoa; phylum Arthropoda; class Insecta; order Coleoptera; family Tenebrionidae; genus Zophobas; species Zophobas atratus. Next base: position 8,215,081 of record CM039450.1, read on the forward strand.
ACTTACGTTAACAAGTACTAGTCCCACACATCCACCCTTTATTTTTTCAGGGGGTAGTACTTGCTAGTATTTTCCAAGATAAGTCTTATTTTGGCAAATACCATGTCCTCTGAAAAAAATATGGGCGGGTGGGCGGGGCTAGTACTTGCTAAGATAAAACTAATTTTGGCAAATCACATTCCTTCTAAGAAAATAGAGGGTGGGTGGGCGGGGCTAGTATTTGCCAAGATAAGTTTGAATAATATTAAGAGTAGTCATTGGAATGAAGAGGGGGTACGGTAGGAAGGGCTACTGTTTACTTATGTCTTTAAAGAAACCTAAACTCAGTTCAGACCACTTTTTGTCTCCATTCCACTGACTTATTTTATGTACTGTAAAATAAAACGAAATACCAAAATAGCAAAGTCGAAAAATCGAAGGATCGAAAAAAAAATCGAAACTTTAAAAAGTCGAGAAATGGGAAAATCAAAAACAGAATAATTGAGAAATCGGAAAACTGAAAATTTAGCAACTTCAAAAATTGAAAAATCGAAAAATAGAAATACTGAAGAACTGAAAAATAAAAAATCGAAAAATCGAAAAATCGAAAAATCTAAAATTTAAAATATTGAACAATTAAAATATAGCAAAATTGAAAAATCGAAAAATCCAAACATAAAAAAATAAAAAAAAAATCGAAAATCTAAAATTTAAGTCGACAAACCGAAAAATCGTAACCCCAGAATTTAAAAAATTGATAAATCGGTTAACCGAAAAATTCAATAACTGAGACATCGAGAATACGAAAAATCAGAGGATGGAGAAATTGAGGAGTCGAAAGAGGAGAAAAAAAGTTCAAAATTGAAAAATTGATGAATCGACAAATTAAATTTCAAGTTTTTACAAGGCTAATAGGGGTAAAATCAGTTTTATCTTAACAAGTACTAGGCCCGCCCACCCGCCCCCTATCTTCTCAGCTAATATGTTTGATTGCCGAAATAAGTCTTATCTTAGCAAGTACTAGCCCCGCCCACCCGCCCCTTATTTTCACAGAAGAAATGTGATTTCCCAACATAAGACTTACGTTAACAAATACTAGCCCCACCCACCAGCCCTTTATTTTCTCAGAGGGTACTACTTGCTAGTATTTTCTAAGATAAGTCTTATTTTGGCAAATGCCATGTCCTCTGAAAAAATACGGGCGGGTGGGCGGGGCTAAAACTTGCTAAGAATAGACTAGTTTTGGCAAATGCCATACCCTCTGACAAAGAAAAGGGCGGGTGGGCGGGGCTAGCACTTGCTAAGGTAAGAGTGATTTTGCCCCTATTAAACTTATAAAAACTTGTTAAATTTAAAAGGTATTAAATTGTACAGACGGATTAAGTCACAGGGTTGAAACATCTGAATTGATAAATCGAGTAATCAAAAATCGAAAAATAGAAAATTTTAAGAAAGAAAAATTGGGAAATCGAAAATTTCAAACTTGGGAAATTGAAAAATTGAAATAAAGAACTGAACAAAACTTGGAAAGTTAAAAATTGAAAATTTAAAACATTAAACAGTCGAAAAATTGAAAAATCAAAAGTTTAACAAAAAATTGAAAATAAAAAATGTAAAAAATCGAGAAACCAAAAATTCCAGAAGTCCAAACATCGAAAAGTCAAAAAATCGAAATACTGAAAAATCAAAAAGCTGAAAAATCGCAAAACTGAAGAATTGAAATAAAATCGAAACTTTGGGAAGTCAGAAAATGGAAAAATAAAAAAAAATACTTCAGAAATCGGACAACTGACGTCAAAATTTGAATAATTAAAAAATCGAAATATTTAAAAGTCGTAAAATCGAAGAGCACAAAATTGAGAAATCGTATCATTGAACCATCGGAAAATAAACAAATAGAGAAATCGAAAATTTGAAGAATGAAAAAATTGAAAAAATCACAAATTAAGATATTGAAAAATTGAGACATCTAAAGTTCAATCGAGTAAACGAAAACGACATGAACAGATAAATTTTGACTAACGATATAACATGTTTCCAAATGTTGATTTTTTCAAAAAATCTTGACGTCTAAGGTAAAAACTCAACACGGATTCATAAACCGTAAACGGAGGATATAAAATCTGAATTGCATCTACTATTGTGAAATTGTTGACGAGTTTCACTTAAAGCTGAAAATTGCTTGCCGCTGAGCGGGTTTATCGAACTACTCGCAGTCTAATTTCTAAGAATTAGTGCCTATTTGCCGTGAAATCGCCCAGAAATTAACAAACATCAAAAACCCTTCCGAGTTTCACTTTCCAACTCGAAATACTCTCGACCGAAGTGTAAACAGAGCTTTTATACCAGGAAATGAAAGGTAAACATTGACCACAACGTACATACAAGTCTTACAATCGGAAACGGTCGCACCCTACACTTACAGTATTACTAATAGGTATAGAAAGCTTCTCAATAACCACTGGCAGCGAAAGACTGTAAACGCTTTGACCTCAATAAAGCACTTTATGCATGTCCACTTCACGGAATATTAATCCCACCGTTTTCTAACCACTGCGAACGGTCGATCATTAAAACTTTCAATCAGCTCGAAATTGTCACCCCTGTCGTTGCAACAGCCACTCAATTATTTAAATGACGAATTCGGTGGGAAGAACGGGCCACTTGTTGTATTATGCACGAAAACAGGCTCCACGTAGCAGTAGTTAAGTTCCAAATTTGTTCGATACAGAAGCAATTAGAAGAAAATTGCCCATAATATGAAAGGTTATGATCGTCGCGGTGGAGCTTATTCTTATTAAACACGAAGCTGTAATAAGTGTGTTAGAAAAAATGTTTTATTACGTTGTATCAAATGTTTTTTGGGGGATTACTCCAAGAAAAACATACTTCGAAGGGCGTGTTATTAGTTACGTGCGTTGCATTTTCTCCAATAACGATAATCCGTTTGAAGTAGGCTTTAACTTGGAAAAATTGTTGGTAGTGATATTTTTATCGTTTCGTTGCGAATACAATTCAAGTTGATTTTTATTTTTGAGATTTAGTGTTACAAACGTCCGCAGATTTGTCACAGCTAAATGATCGCTGCAGGCGTTTTATTTTATTTTTATCTGCGAGAGATTTATTCGCGTATTTATAAATCCTAGTGTGCACTAAAGTATGAAACCTATAAAATATAAGAAGTATAAACAAAAATGAAAATTTTAATGCATGACTTAATTTTAGAACTTCATATTATATATATTAATCATTTCGTCGGCTCTACACATCCTGGTAAAGCCTGAATGGTTAGTTACGCACGAGATAATAAAGTTATATCTATACGTTTGAAATTTACTAACGTTGAGTAATGCAGACAACCATAGTTTCGTCTGAAGTCAAACTCACATATACGTTGTTAACACGGTTAGCAGATCGCTTAAAATTTTGCAACTTTGCCTGGAAAAGGAGAGCTTTTAGAGTGATTATGTGGAAGCTGCACTTGAACTTCACCTGATAACGTAGACAACCCATCTCAAATTTGTATCTCGCGATTATCACTAAATTTAAATCGGATTCAGTCACGTAGCAATTTGATTTAAAATATCCCCGACACTGGTTATCCATAAAATATAAGATCAATATTGGCCGAGCGCGAAGCTTAAATTTTTAATGGACATATATGCAAATTTTCTCGGTCTTTCCAACCCACTATTCTACATACTTCGCATCTAATTAAATTTAATGAAATAATTTCGGAGCTCATCATTATTCATGATCTTATCAATGAAAATTCGATCTTCGCGAATTTCCCTACGCACTGGAACCGGAAGCCCGAGTATTGGATTCCGACTAAATAATCAAGAAAAACGTTAACTTTCTTTCGGTTTATTCTAATAATTTACAAAGCCATGTCTGAGTCTTGCTCGATGAGGTGGAACAATTTTATGGAGATAGGTACTTCTAATTTACTGCCGGAATTTACGGCTCTTTCTAATAAAATAAAAAATGCACTTCAGAAAAATATAAAGTTTTATCTACTTCATTTCAGACACTCCATTTTTCATAATAAAACTCATTGGAAACTTGATGAAATCGAATCGACCATAATTTGTAGTCGTAACCGAGAAACTCCATTATCTCCGACGTAATTAAGTGTTCATTCTTGTAAAAGGATTAATGAGTTTGGTTAATTTCTTTTTCGCTATCCCAACGAATCCACTCTGGAACTACGAAGAACTTTTAAATCGGGAAAAAGGCCCCGAATTTTGTTGAAGTAACGCGTCCTCGGGCACCAGTTTTCACCTGAATTGTGTTGATTTCATCATGTATACTAATTTTGGTAATTAGTACGTGAGTGAATTTTAGCTCGATAAATAGCTTTTATGGACAAAATTTTATTGCATGTTGTGTACCACGTAATTTAATATAGCTCGAAACTTCGTTCGTGTACGCTGCGCTATATTTCACAATAACGAAAAATAAACCAGTATTGCGTTTTGAAAACCGGCTTTTAAGTCTAACTCAACTCAGTTAAGGAGGACGAAAAATCAAACTTAAACTTTATGCAGCAAGTTATCGAGTTTTAACAAGCCAGTGAGCTTCTGCTATTTTTATTATTCTTCAATAATAAAGTCGATATTTGCAGCAACCTTAACCAGCTTTAAAACTGTCGACTGTCTCCCCTTCGAATCGCTACAAAGCCCTGATTGATTTTAGGTATATAGGCCTCAAATTTCCCATTTTCTTTTGATCGTATGAATCGATTAAATGAATAATGGAGACGAGCAAAGAACCCGCGCTCGATTCATTAACTTCACACAAAAATTTTGCGTGAAAAATGTGTAGGTATTTTCTCTTCAATAAGTCCATTGAAATCGATCTGTTTAATAAATTTAAGACTGGATGCGAAAGGAAGTCTCTAATGAACTCCCCAAACTTCCAAACCAACCGAGATCCGACTTGAATACATAAATAATATGTCGATACCCAGCCAATTTACCCAATCACACCTCCTAGTTAATATCCCTTTTGTACCCTGGGAAGTCATAATTTATTTCCCGGGGTAAAAGCAATAATTAATAATGACAGCGCCGCTGTGTGTACCGATTAATGGAGTATAACTCTAATCGTACACTAGGACGGTAATAGACGTATTAATTATTATCAGTACAAAGAAAACGTTTACTGTAGTATTGTACGAAAGTTGGTTTTACAGCATGCGATGTTGTAATATTTTTCCTCCTTTATTTCGAGTATTGATATTTTCGTTGTGAAAGCAAATGAATGCACATACATTTTGCGCCAGTGCACAGTGAATTAATTATACTTCGTTTAAAGAGAACTAAAATTATTGCACGCTTGACTCCTCGCAACAAATAACACTCAAAATAGGGTTGATTCACTTCGTCGTTCACTACGTTTAAATTCCCCAAAAATTTTGTTACAGTGTAAAAATGTCCATTGAGAGCGCACAATCTGAAGGGTTATGATGGTCGACTCGGTCCAGACACATTAACGACGTTCTTATTTTATTTGATATTGTAATTTTGTAATTGTTATGAAGTCAGAATGCTTGAATTTATCGAAACTGAAGATTGCGAAAATACTGTGATATTTAGAAAGCCGAATTTTCTACATTTGTTTTCTTTTCTCAAATGTTTCATGACCCCTACAGTGCGAAAAAAGTAGTCTGTCTGTATCCATTTTTATTAGACACGTAATTTCCGAAACTGCTGGCCCGATTGATGTCAAATTTTATATTTGTTTTAGGAGTATCACGTAGATGATAAAACGCTAACCAAAATTTGTCTAAACATAGCCACCAATAATGTGATAACGTAAATTACGTAAAATAACATCTAGTCCTACACATGTGGTTTATGACTCCGTGTTGAGTTTTTACCCGAAACGTCCAGATTTTTGGAAAAAATCAAGATTATAAAACATTTTACAATTTAATTTTGGATCTGCAAAACCGGATGCTTTGAAATCTTGCAGATGTTTTGTATTTATGGTTAGCATAATAAATGTTTAATCAAAATATATTCGCTTATCTCCTCCAAAAAATTGATGACGTCATCTCAAAAATATGATCAGTCAATACTTGTGACTTATCACAAATTAAATTTTACAAGTTTTACAAGATTAATAGGGGCAAAATCAGTTTTATCTTAATAAGTACTAGGATCACCCACCCACCCTCTATTTTCTTAGAAGGAATGTGATTTGCCAAAATGAGTCTTATCTTAGCAAGTACGAGCCCCGCCCGCCCACCCTTGTTTCCTCAGAGGACATGTGATTTGCCAAATTAAGACATATCTTAGCTAGTACTAGCAAATACTACCCTGTGAGAAAAATAAAGGTCTGGTGGGTGGAGCTAGTACTTACTAACATAAGTCTTATTTTGGCAGATGACATATCCTGGGAGAAAACAGGGGGCGGGTGGGCGGGGCTAGTGCTTGCTAAGATAAGACTTATTTGGGCAAATCACATATCCTCTGCGAAAATAGGGCGCAGGTGGGCGGACTTCGGGGCAAAATCAGTCTTATCTTAACAAGTACTAGCCCCGCCCATCCACCTTCTCCTTTCTCAGAAGATATGTCATCTGCCAAAATACATTTTACCTTAGCAAGAACAAGCCCCGCCCACCCGCCCCTGTTTCCTCAGAGGATATGTCATCCGTCAAATTAAGATTTATCTTAGAAAGTACTAGCAAGTACTACCCTCTGAAAAAATAAAGGGCGGGTAAGTGGGACTAGTACTTGCTAAGATAAGACTTATTTGGGCAAATGACATATTCTCGGAGAAAAGAGGGAGCGGGTGGGTGGTCCTAGTACTTGTAACTCAAAAAATTAATGACTGAGTTGTTAAAAATAAACATCCAATCAGATTTAGGAATTTAACTCGTTACAATGGAAATTAGCAAATTAAAAACTGTTTAAATTTAACAAGTTTGTACGAGTTTAATAGGAGCAAAATCAGTCTTATCTTAGCAAATGCTAACCCCGCCCACCCACCTGTATTTTCTCAGAAGATATGTCATCTGCCAAAATCAGTTTTACCTTAGCAAGTACTAGCCCCGCCCACCCGCCCCTATTTTCTCAGAGGATATGTCATTAGCAAAATAAGACTTATCTTAGCAAGTACTAGCAAGTACTACCCTCTGAAAAAGTAAAGGGCGGGTAAGCGGGGCTATTACTTCTTGCTAATATAAGTCTTATTTTGGCATATCACATATCCTCTGAGAAAACATGGGGCGGGTGGGCGGGCCTAGTACTTGGTAAGATAAGACTGATTTTGGCAAATCACATATTCTCGAAGAAAATAGGGGCGGGTGGGAGGGCCAAGTACTTGTGTGACTCAAAAAAATTAATGACTGAGTTGTTGAAAATAAACATCCAATCAGATTTAGGAATTTAACTCGTTACTATGGAAATTTTAAATTTAATAATTTTGTACAAGTATAATAGGGGCAAAATCAATCTTATCTTAGCAAGTGCTAGCCCCGCCCACCCACCCTCTACTTTCTCAGAAGATATGTCATCTGCCAAAATAAGTTTTGCCTTAGCAAGTACGAGCCCCGCCCACCCGCTCCTATTTTCTCACAGGATATGTCATCTGCCAAAATAAGACTTATCTTTGCAAGTACTAACGAGTACTACCCCCTGAAAAAATAAAGGGCAGGTAAGCAGGGCTAGTACTTGCTAATATAAATCTTATTTTGGCAGATGATATACCTTCTGAAAAAATAGGGGCGGGTGGGCGGGGCTAGTACTTGGTAAGAAAAAACTGATTCTGGCAAGTGACATACCCTCTAAGAAGGTAAAGGGCAGGTGGGCGGGCCTAGTACTTAAGATAAGACTTATTTCGGTAAATGGCGTATCCTCTGAGAAAATAGGGGGCGGGTGGGTGGGCCTAGTACTTGTGTGAGTCAAAAAAATTAATGATTGGTTTATTAAAAATAAACATTCAATCAGATTTAAGAATTGAACTCGTTACTACGGAAATTTTAAATTTAATAATTATGTGAAAGTTTAATAGAGACAAAATCAGTCTTAACTTAACAAATGTTAGCCCCGCCCACCCACCCTCTGTTTTCTCAGAAGATATGTCATTTGCCAAAATAAGTTTTATCTTAGCAAGTACAAGCCCCGCCCAACCGCCCCTATTTTCTCAAGGGATATGTCATCTGCCAAATTAAGACTAATCTTAGCAAGTACTAACAAGTACTACCCTCTGAAAAAATAAAAGACGGGTACGCCGGGCTAGTAATTGCTAATATAAGTCTTATTTTGGCAAATGAAGTAGCCTCTAAGAAGGTAAAGGGCAGGTGGACGGGGCTAGTACTTGCTAAGTTAAGACTTATTTGGGCAAATGATATATCCTCTGAGAAATATGGCGCAGGTGGGCGGACCTAGTACTTGTGTGACTCAAGAAAATTAATGAATGAGTGGTTAAAAAGTAAACATCGAATCAGATTTAGGAATTTAACTCGTTACTATGGAAATTTTAAATTTAATAATTTTGTACAAGCATAATAGGGGCAAAATCAATTTTAACTTAGCAAGTGCTAGCCCCGCCCACCCACCCTCTACTTTCTCAGAAGATATGTCATCTGCCAAAATAAGTTTTACCTTAGCAAGTACAAGCCCCGCCCACCCGCCCCTATTTTCTCATAGGATATATCATCTGCCAAAATAAGACTTATCTTAGCAAGTACTAGCAAGTACGACCCTCTGAAAAAATAAAGGGCGGGTAAGCGGGGCTAGTACTTGTTAATATAAGTCTTATTTTGGCAGATGATATATCTTCTGAAAGAATATAGGGCGGGTGGGCGGGCCTAATACTTGGTAAGATAAGCCGAAATTTGAAGAAGGGGGGACCATTGGAAAAATTTCACTTTTACAAAAGTTGTCTTAAAATTATGAAAAAATTCAGGGACGTAGATATCGATATGCTGATTCCAAAAATATAGCGTGTTGATGGTCACAGAGCAACATTTTTGGAGGAATCGGTACGAAATGCGAATTTTTAAAAATTTTTAAAATTTCGATATTTCAAAGGACGATACTGGAAAAACGGTTGTAGTTATCAAAGAAACGAGACCGGAAATGAGTTCTAGAACTCGAAATCTACAAGAAAATGTGTTTAGTTAAGTTTCGAAAATGTTAAAAATTGGCTGAAATTTGAAGAAGTGGGAAAATTTTCACTTTTACAAAAGTTGTCTAAAAATGATAAAAAAATTCAGGGACGTAGATATCGACATGCTGACTGATTCTGGCAAATGACGTAGCCTCTAAGAAGGTAAAGGGCGGGTGGGCGGGCCCAGTACTTGCTACGATAAGACTTATTTCGGTAAATAACGTATCCTCTGAGAAAATAGGGGGCGGGTGGTCGATTCTAGTACTTATTCAAATAAAACTGATTTTGCCCCTATTAATCTTAAAAAAACTTGTGAAGTTTAAAGGTGTTAAATTGCAATAGTAACGAGTTAAATTCCTAAATCTACCCGAATTATGCAAAATATTTTGAGTTTTTAATCGTGAGTTATCATTGCATTCATATTTTTACTTCCCGAGCGTAAGCAAAGTATTGTAGTCGAGTCCGTTGCCGACTTTCTATTTTTACATTTTCTCGACCTTTCATGACCCCTAGAAAACGAAGAAATGGGTCTCCCGTTTTCGTCTGTCTGTCCGTCTGTTTGTTTGTTTGTTCGTCTGTCTCTCTGCCGTCTCGTATTTTTATTAGACAGATAATAATCTCCGAAAGTATGGGGCCGATGGTTGTCAAATTTTGTATTTATGTTAGGAATAGCATGTAGATGGTAAAACGTTAACCAAGATTTGTCTAGTCATCCTCACCAATAATGTGACGACGTCACTTCAAAATTGTGCATAGTAAATGGGTTATAAATTGTGTGAAATAACATAGCCTTACATATATAATTTATGATTCCGTATTGAGTTTTTACCAGAAACGTCCAGATTTTTGAAAAAAAAATCAAAATTATAAAACATTTTGCAATTTAATTTTTAATCTGCAAAACCGAATGCTTTGAAATTTTGAAGAAAAAAAAACTGATGATGTCAGCTAAAAATTTTGCCAAATAAATTCTAATTAAATTGTACAAAATATGATGAGTTTTTACTTGTGCTTCATCTTTCCATTCGTATTTTTTATCCATCAAATTAAAAACGAGTCACCGCAGTTTCCCGAAAATGTGGAAATACAAACGTTTTTATTTAATAAGAAGAATAATAAAGATACTCAGAACATTTTGTCGATTGTAGCTTACTACTTAATAGTTTTTCTCCTATGTTTTGAGGGGACGAACTCATTCAAATCAAACTAATTTCTACGTGACATTCTTCCGATGTATAAACATAAACACTTTCATATTTTCTCGATATTTCATAACACCTCGACAAGGCCGTAGCTAGGGGGAGACTAAGGGATGCTGAGGCTTCAGTAGTGTTTTATTCAATAAGCGGAAGTCAGAGCAATAAAATGTCTGGACCGCCGGCATTGTGATTGTATTGAACATCTTTTAGTTTAGTTTTTGTTTCACTCTTAAGTCTACAGGTCGCTATTTGTCTTAAATTGCCAGTACCATAAATGATTTTCAAGTCAGTTTTCAGTCGCACCTCTATTATTACATACGGCAGACGTGATTAAATTGTTTCGTTATTTTATTGATTATAAATCACTGTTCAAGAATAACAATAGTGCAATTTTATTATTAATATTACAATTTTAGTCAAAACACAACATTTATCAGTCAATGTCCATCGAGAGCGCACAATATGGAGGGTTATGATGGTCGAAATTTTCCAAACTCAGTATCTACGTACTTTTTTGATTTCAGTCTGAATATATGGTGTAGTAATTCATTTAAATGTTAATTACAACATTTGAAGATCAGACGTTAAAATAACACTAGTTTTTGCAGCCACTGGCTTCAACTCTCTTAGAAGGCTTCTCAAGCAGAATAACAATCAATCATAAGAAAAACTTGTCGCGTCGTATCAAATGTTCACAATTAAACTCCACCTAACAAGAATATTTATTCATTCGTTTCCACTTGCACAAAGCAAACAGCAAACTCTCGCCTGCTTTGCATTTCTACAGCCTTTCGTAAAATTAAAGCGAACAAGCACAGATATAATAAAGTGCTCACTTTCAATTTAACCGACATAAAACTAATAGGATTGTTCGGTGTCCGCGTGGATGGAATCTAGCCATGTAAATTTCTTCACATAATGCGGAATATTATGTTGGCTGGAACTCGGTATTGCCTCTGGAATTCCTCCGTAAAAGATCGAAAGAATTTAGAGACCTTAGCATCAATAAAACTCCATATCCATGTTTACGACTATTGCTTCTGCGTAGCTGCACTCGAAATCAATTGGACAAGAATTAGAAGCTACATATAACTATCACAACCATTATAAACTTCAAGTCTTGCTTTCTTTATTGAATTAGTCGCGTCAGCGGGTTGTCGAAGCTTCCAGGAAGTCACAAATTGTATCTAAACTGGTTTGTAGAAGTGCTCGTGCTAAAGTCAATCCACGGTTGCTTATTTTAAGACAAAATAGATAGTATTAAGGAAACATAAACGTAACTTAGTCCAATTATATGCCTGAATTTCTCTATCGACTGGTCTGCGAAGGCGGGTTCCCACAGGAAAATGCTTATCTCCAAGCCGGGACTTCTCTATCCCAGAAGTTGGGAAAAATTTATAAGTGAGGTCGCAGCTCCCGATGAAATACGATGACCAAGCAAAAGGGTGAAATAGAAGACTTACCAGTTCCGGTTAAGTGTGAATAAAATCATTGTTAGAAACTAGGAATAAATTGAAAGATCAATGTCTGCAACACCTACTTGTTTACCAACCAAAGCGTTTAATACGAGTTGAGTGAATTCAGTTAAATTCGTCCAGGTGGATTTATCTTTTATTCCGGTAAATCCGTGTACGTTGACAGCTTGTTATAGACCATGACGCTGTCGATATCGTCTGAAATAGCACTGCAGAAATTAAAATAGGTAGTTCGGGTGAATTTAATTTGTTTAATTGTTTCATTTTGTTGTTGGAATGACATTTCCGGAACCGCGATTGTTACAGTAAACAAATTTGTTCCCCGGAATTTCCGGTCGCTGGCATACTTTTATCCGTGCTGTGTACGCACAATTACAAATTTAAGGATCATAATCCACGTAGTAGCTCAGCGCGCTCTATATTTGTGAATTTTGAGGGATTTAATATGAAGGGTCACCTATGTTTGTTTTCAAGGCAAACAATTTAGGACAGTTCTTGAAATAGAATAGTTGTCCTATTCCTACAATGTGATGCTCGTTCCACGGTCAATATTTGCGCGGAAATAGTGTTTGGCTAAGGCCTTGGTAAAATAAAACTTATAATTGATAAGTTTTTCAGCGAAGAATGGTCTCGCAATCAAGAGACAAGACCCAATTTAATAAATTCTCTTTTTGTGTAACATTCGCTGCATTTTAAACGCTGTTGACAATCCGACGCGCACGCAGCGAACATTTCTTAACAATAAGACGTCATTTCTCGATACAGAATTTACGTGGCTGGAAAATTAGATGAACAAACTTGTCTGAGGCAGATATTTGAGTAATTGAGTTTGTAAAGAGGTTTGAGATCCTTGTCAGTGTCATCGTGTTTGAATGAAATTAGGCAGATTGCAGCGATCTATTTTTAGAATCTAATGAATCATGAATTAAATTCCAGGCTCACAATTATCCAAATGGTAACAAAAGTTCGGTTTTACTTCCTACTTTATTGAAATGGTATTCTAGTCTATTTATGTTTGACGAGCGATTCTCTGGGGTAACGAAATTGATTAAGGACTTTTCGTGCATTTAATATTCCGGGGAATGACGTGATGCAGGACGACAACGGCCGGAATGGATCAAAGCAACCAACAATAATTTAGATGGGTCGTAAAATGTCGAATATCAAGGTGTGGGCGTTGGAAATGAGAATTTACTCCTTTGATGCAAAACATATTGCGCTCCTCCAAAGCACTTTTCTCTTTACAAAAATTGATAACATAATTTTGCTGTTATTATTATTATTATTTTCAGATGCTCGACCGTGAGAACGGCGCCAGTCCAGAGCCCCGACGCCTCGCACGGACCCCAGCAAAATGAAAATCCTCTGGAACTGGCTCATACCTTAATTGCAAACCAAAACGAAGGATGAATCTCTCGCAGGAGCTTCTGTACCCCACGGTTTACTCCTACTTCGACAACTCTTCCTTAGAATATAGCACTACAAGCAATGCGAGCTACGACGAGTTCAAAGGAGGTAGTTTTTGGGGGGGGTAATTAAATCAAAAACACTCAACATATGCCTTCTTTGTAGACGGTAATCAGTTTATTCTCCCCATCTGGAGGCAAGTTCTGTGGAGCATCCTCTATGCCGGGATGGTGATTGTGGCGACGGGTGGGAACTTGATCGTTATTTGGATAGTGTTCTCGCATAAAAGAATGAGGACGGTTACTAACTATTTTTTGTGTGAGTAATATTGTTTACGAGCTTTATAACGAAATTTCGAAGCTTTAAGTTGCAATATAACGTTTTTTTTTTTTTTGAGAAAAATGAGATTCGTTATTTAGTGGAATGTATTTGTTAGCTAACAAACAGCGCTTGATTGTTCGTTAAAACTAAACTATGTTATGTCATAACTATGTCACTATTATCACAATTTACGTTTTCCGTAAAAAAAAGGAAAAAATATTGAAATATCACGGGCGTCACTGGTAACGTAGTTAAAAATGATTAAGCGTGCGGTAAATGAAGGAACGCAAACAAGAAAAAACAACGTAATTTATTCAGTTCTCATCAATTGGTCGACAACAAACACCTTTTCCAAAACTGGGTATTCGATTGTTTATCATTCGGTGAATAAAAACACAGTTTTTAAATTGGTTCGTCCTCAGTGACAAACGGGCGTGTGTGGGAGTGTAACGGGTTAAATTCAGTTTGCTTAATTTTTTATTATCAACTTGAATAGTTTTTTATCACAAGTTTACACGACCAACTAGCTCTGAAGCCTCCATAGATATTGTAATCTCTTTCAAAAAACAAAACAGTCGAGGTCACATGTTTTTAATTCTTTCAAATAAAAAGACACCAAACAGCCAATACCATTTAAACTTATTTCAAGATTTTTATTTAAGGATTCCTTCAGCAAGAAAACAACAAAAGCCCCAAACATTTTTTTCCCTCCAAACAATTGATGACGTCATCCCAAAATTTTGCCGGATAAATACTCTCTAAAATATACAACATATGATCAGTCTATACTTGTGATTTAACACTGCATTCATATTTTTTAGATTGGCTTAAATATGGTGATTCAAAGAAATCAATGACTGAGTTGTTAAAAAATAAACATCCAATCAGATATAAAAATTTAACTCGTTACTATGGAAATTTGGAATTTAACACATTTTAAATTTTTTCAAGTTTTTACAAGGTTAATAACGGCAAAATCAGTTTTATCTTAACAAATACTAGGCCCGCCCACCCGCCCCCTATTTTCTCAGAGAATAAGTCATCTGCAAAAATAAGGTTTACCTTAGCAAGTACTAGCCCCGCCCACCCGCCCTCTATTTTTCTAGAGGCTTTGTGATTTGCCAAAATCAGTCTTATCTAAGCAAATACTAGCCCCGCCCGCCCGCCCGTATTTTCTCAGAGGATATGTCATAAGACTTATCTTAGCAAATACCAGCTACCCTCTAAGAAAATAAAGGGCGGGTGGGCGGGCCTAGTACTTTCTAACACATGTCTCAGTTTGGCCAATGACATATCCTCTGAGAAAACAAGGGTGGGTGGGCGGGGCTAGTACTTAGTAAGATAAGATTGATTTTGGCAAATAACCTACCCTCTAAGAAAGTAAAGGGTGGGTGGGTGGGGCTAGTACTTGCTTAGATAAGTCTTATTTTGGCAAATAACATATCCTCAGAGAAAATAGGAGACGGGTGGGCGGGGCTAGTATTTGCTCAGATGGAACTTGTTTTGGCGAACGTGCACACCTTCTGAAAAAATAGAGGGCGGGAGGGCCGGTGGGCGGGGCTAGTACTTAGTAAGATAAGACTGATTTTGGCAAATGACATATCCTCTAAGAAAGTAAAGGGTGGGTGGGCGGGCTTAGTACTTGTTAGGATAAAATTAATTTTAGCCCTATTAATCTTATAAAAACTTGTGAAATTTAAAGATATTAAATTGCAAATTTTCATAGTAAGCAGTTAAATTCCTAAATCTACCCGAAATGTGCAAAATATCATGAGTTTTTACTTGTCAGTTATCATTGCATTCATATTTTTTACACTTACACAGTGACTCAAAAAAAATTTACGACTGAGTTAATAAACCTCCAAACAAATTTAGGAATTTAACTCGTTACTATTGTAATTTAACACCTTTAAACTTCACAAGTTTTACAAGATTATCTTAACAAGTACTAGGATATTCCACCCGCCCCTTATTTTCTCAGAGGATATGTCATTTGCCGAAATAAATCTTATCGTAGCAAGTACTAGCCCCGCCCACCCGCCCTTGTTTTCTCAGAGGATATGTGATCTGCCAAATTAAGACTTATATTAGCTAGTACTAGCAAGTACTACCCTCTGAGAAAAATAACGGGCTGGTGGGTGAGGCTAGTACTTGCTAACATATGTCTTATTTTGGCAGATAACATAGCCTGAGAGAAAATAGGGGGAGGGTGGGCGGGGCTAATACTTGGTAAGATATGACTTATTTGGACAAATCACATATCCTCTGAGAAAATAGGGCGCTGGTGGGAGGACCTAGGGGCAAAATAAGTTTTATCTTAACAAGTACTAGCCCCGCCCACCCACCCTCTACTTTCTCAGAAGATATGTCATCTACCAAAATAAGTTTTATCTTAGCAAGTATTAGCCCCACCCACCCGCCCGTATTTTCTCACAGGATATGTCATCTGCCAAAATAAGAATTATCTTAGCAAGTACTAGCAAGTACTACCATCTGAAAAAATAAAAGGCGGGTAAGCGGGGCTAGTACTTGGTAATATAAGTCTTATTTTGGCAAATCACATATCCTCTGACAAAATATGGGGCGGGTGGGCGGGCCTAATACTTGTTAAGATAAGACTGATTTTGGCAAATGACATATCCTCTGACAAAATATGGGGCGGGTGGGCGGGCCTAGTACTTGTTAAGATAAAACTGATTTTGGGAAATGACATACCCTCTAAGAAAGTAAAGGGTGGGTGGGCGGGGCTAGTAATTGCTAAGATCAGAATTATTTCGGCAGATGACATATTCTTTGAGAAAATAGGGGGCGGGTGGGTGGGCTTAGTACTTGTTGAGACAAAACTGATTTTGCCCCTATAAATCTTTAAAATTTTGTGAAATTTAAAGGTGTTAAATTGCAAATTTTCATAGTAACGAGTTAAATTCCTAAATCTACCCGAAATGTGCAAAATGTGATGACTTTTTACCTGTAAGTTATGATTGCATTCATATTTTTTAGATTTGCTTAAACAGGGTGATTAAAATAATTAATGAATTGTTAAAAAATAAACATCCAAACAGATTTAGGAATTTAACTCGTTACTATGGAAATTTGTAATTTAACACCTTTTATATTTAACAAATTTTTACAAGTTTAAAAGAGACAACATCAGTCTTATCTTAGCAAGTGTTAGCCCCGCCCACCCACCCTCTGTTTTCTTAGAAGATATGTCATCTGCCAAAATAAGTTTTACTTTTGCAAGTACAAGCCCCACCTACCCGCCCCTTTTTTCTCACAGGATATGTCATCTGCCAAAATGAGACTTATCTTAGCAAGTACTAGCAAGTACCACTCTCTGGAAAAATAAAGGGTGGGTGAGCGGGGCTAGTTCTTGCTAACATAAGTCTTGTTTTAGCCAATGGCATATCCTCCGTGAAAATAGGGAGCGGGTGGGCGGGGCTAGTACTTGGTAAAATAAAACTGATTTTGGCAAATAACATACCTTTTAAGAAAGAAAAGTAAAGGGTGGGTGGGTGGGGCTGGTACTTGCTAAGATTTGACTTGGTTCGGCAAATTACATATCCTCTGAACAAATAAGGGGTAGGTGGGCGGGCCAAGTACTGGTTAAGATAAAACTGATTCTGCTCCTATCAATCTTGTAAAAATTCAAGAAATTTAAATGTGTTAAATTTCCATAATAACCAGTTGCTTTTTTGAAAAAGTAGTCTAAAAATTCTGAAACAATTCAGGGTTATAGATCTTGACGTACTGATTCCAAAAATGTAACGTCTTTAGGGTCACGGAGTACTGTTTTCGGAATATTCGGTTTGAAATTCTAATTTTCTGAAACATTTAAAAAATTTCAATGGGTGGAAATTTGTAATTTAACACCTTTTATATTTAACAAGTTTTACAAGTTTAAAAGGGGTAAAATCAGTCTTATCTTAGCAAGTACTAGCCCCGCCCACCCGCTCTCTATTTTCTCAAAAGTTATGACGTTCGCCAAAATCAGTCTTATCTGGGGAAGTACTAAGCCCCGCCCGCCCGCCCTTGTCTTCTCAGAGGATATGATCATTTCTGTCCAGGCAGTTCAAATATGGACATAAAACGTTTTTGAAATTTTATCTTCTGTACATCAGGAATACGATCATTTTCGCCAAAGCTGTTTGTATAAGACAGAAAATGATCTAAAATTTAAAAAAAGCCCGAAACTCCATTATTGAGCATCTAAATGGGCAAATGATCACGGTATCGGATAGATCATCTTCCGTGGATTAAGAATTTACAACCTATTGTGCCGAAACTGTTGGAATATGACCAGAAAACGTGTTTGAAATTTTATCTTCCGTAGGTCAAGAATATGATCATTTTTGCTCTCTGTTCAAACATGGACATAAAAGTTGTTCGAAATTTTCAAAAAGGTTTCTAAAACTCCGTAATTAAGCATCTAATCATGCACATGGCTACAGCATAGGATGGTTAATCTTCCGCAGATTAAGAATCTGTAGCTGTGCAAATATAACCAGAAAACGTGTTTCAAAATTTTATCTTTGGTAGATTAAGAATGTGATCATTTTTGCCCAAACTGTTGAAATATGACCCAAAAGCTTGTTAAATTTCCTCTTCCGTGGATCAAGAATGTGTTCATCTTCTCCCAAGCTGTTTAAATATGACAGACAACGATTTACAATTTTAAAAAATTTGGCCAAAACTTTTTTACTAAGAATCTAATCAAGCAAATGGTCACAGTATCGGATAGATAATCTTCCGTAGATTAAGAATCTGCTGTCGTGTTTGCAAAAACTCTTGAAATATAACCAGAAAGCGTATTTAAAATTTTATCGTCCGTAGATTTAGAATATAATTATTTTTGCCCAGACTGCTCAAATATACACAAAAAATTGTTTGAAATTGATCTTCCGTAGATCAAGAATGTGGTAATTTTCTCCAAAACTGTTTAAATATAACCAAAAATGATCTAAAATTTCAAAAAATTTGGCCAAAACTAAGTTAATAAGCATCTAATCAGGCAAATGGTCATAGTACCGGATAGATCATCTACAGTAGATTAAGAATCTAATCTATAGTTGCTTTTGTCGAAGCTGTTGAAATATGGCCAGAAAACGTGTGAAATTGTATCTTCCCTTAATCACCAACATGATCTTTGTTGCCCGGAATGTTCAAATATAGATAGAAAACATTTTACAAATTTTATTTTTCGTAGATCAAGAATACGATGATTTTTGCCCAACCTGTTTAAATATAACAGAAAACAGTCTGAATTAAAAAAAAAAATGCCTAAACCTCCACTACTAAGCATCTAATCGGGCAAAGGTACATAGAATAGGATAGATTATCTTAAATAGATGAAACTCTTGAAATATATCCAGAAAGCGTGTTTGAAATTTTACCGTCCGTAGATTTAGAATATAATCATTTTTGACCAGATTGCCCAAATGTATACAAAAAATTGTTTGAAATTTATCTTCCGTAGATCAAGAATGAAAATAGGGGCGGGTGGGTGGGCTTAGTACTTAATAAGAGAAGACTGATTTCGGCAGATGACGTATCCTCTGAGAAAATAGGGGGCGGGTGGGTGGGCTTAGTACTTGTTGAGACAAAACTGATTTTGCGCCTAAAAATCTTGTAAAATCTTGTGAAATTTAAAGATATTAAATTGCAAATTTCCATAGTAACGAGTCAAATGCCTAAATCTACCCTAAATGTGCAAAATATCATGAGTTTTTACTTGTCAGTTATCATTGCATTCATATTTTTTAGATTTGCGGTAACTCAAAAAAAATTAACGACTGAGTTGTTAAAAAATAACATCCAAACAGATTTAAGAATTTAACTCGTTACTATGGAAATTTGTAATTTAACACCTTATATTTAACAAGTTTTTACAAGTTTAATATGGCTAAAATCAGTCTTATCTTAGCAAGTACTAGCCCCGCCCACCCATCCTCTATTTTCTCAAAAGGAATGACGTTCGCCAAAATCAGTCTTATCTGAGCAAGTACTAGCCCCGCCCACCCGCCCTTGTTTTCTCAAAGGATATGTGATCTGCCAAATTAAGACTTATCTTAGCTAGTACTAGCAAGTACTACCCTCTGAGAAAAATAAAAGGCTGGTGGGTGTGGCTAGTACTTGCTAACATAAGTCTTATTTTGGCAGATGACATATTCTCAGAGAAAATAGGGGCGGGTGGGCGGGGCTAGTACTTGGTAAGAAAAGACGGATTTTGGCAAATGACATACCTTCTAAGAAAGTAAAGGGTGGGTGGGAGGGGCTAGTACATGCTAAGATTTGACTTAGTTCGGCAAATTACATATCCTCTGAGCAAATAAGGGGTGGGTGGGCGGGCCAAGTACTTGTTAAGATAAAACTGATTCTGCCCCTATCAATCTTGTAAAAACTCAAGAAATTTAAATGTGTTAAATTTCCATAGTAACCAGTTCCTTTTTTGAAAAATTAGTCTAAAAATTCTGAAAAAATCAGAGTTATAGATCTTGACGTACTGATTCCAAAAATGTAACGTCTTTAAGGTCACGGAGTAGTATTTTCGGAATATTCGGTTTGAAATTCGAATTTTATAAAACATTTAAAAAATTTCAATTTCAAGTCTTATTTTGGCAGATGACATATCCTTAGAAAAAATAGGGGTGGGTGGGCGGGGCTAGTACTTGCTAAGATGAGACTTATTTCGGTAGATAAAGACATGGGGGATTCCGAAGATTTCTTCAGATTTTTTCAAAAACAACTTACCAAAAATTCCCAAATTTCTTTTAATCTCTTTCAAACAAAAAACACCAGGAACCTCCAAAATTCTTCCAAAAAACACCAGAAGTGTCCAAAGATCTTGTGATCTCTTTCAAAAACGAAACAGTAAGAGTTTCCAATTTTTGTAATCATTCTTTCAAATAGACAAACATCATGGACCCGAGATTCTTTCAAAAAGCACCTCTCCAAAGATGAAACAAAAACAGAAAAGAAAGATTCTTTCCAAGAAAAAACAACAAAAGCTCTTCAAGCTCTATTCAAACTTTTTCGTTGAGATGAAACCCCAGTACACCAAAATAAAAACTTTATCCAAGATTTAGAAAATGATGACGTCATTTTCTTGCTATAATGGATATAAACAACCTAAACGGCGATATAACAATAATAAAACCTTCACGGAATTTGCTAACAAGGCAAACGTCGATGTCATCGTCTATTTTATGTCTTACTTTATAACTACAGAAGTGTTATAAGAGAACTAATGAATAAAATATGCATACAGTTGTCAATTTTAACGACACATTTGACATCAATTCCGCCGTTTACGACGCAAACTTAAATACAGAAAAAAAATATTAGATCGTGAATAAAATAAGAAATAAACTCGATAAAACTCAAAAACGTTCACTATTAGTTTAATTGTTGATTGAGTAGGTCGATTAGTGGTGTGACGTCGCCCACAAGACCGCTATTCCATTTTAACTAAATGACAAACACGACTTTGTGCAGGGAAAAATTTCATTTTGTTTGCTTGTAAAAATGGTTGTTATAAGCATCTGCCGCCCGTGTAGGAAACCAGTAAAATCCGATTTACAGCCAAGAATATTGATACTTTTCGTAAAAAATTGCCACTGTCGTAATTTTAAACAACCTTTATTAGTGCTCCATCGCGTAAAAACCCTGCCGGTGTGGAACAATAAACATTACCACACATCTCCATTGATTTCACAAATAGCCCATAAGCCAATAGCTAGAAAATTACGCATTCCTCAGCCAAAAACCACACAACACACTAAGAATAACTGCACAAAAGTAAAAAACTCTGACCCTCGATCGCAACACAAAATTGCTCTTTCAGGCCATGCGAAACAAGAAAAACATTTTATTGGAAAGGTAGAGTGCGAATAGAAATATTGTATTCAATAAAAGCATCGCGCACATGTGTTGCATATTTTGTTTCAGTGAAAAATGTACTTTTATTTTATTATATTATGTTTCAGTGAATCTTTCCGTTGCTGATACCATGGTGTCGACCCTCAACGTCACGTTCAACTTCGTCTACATGTTGAACTCGCATTGGCCTTTCGGGGAGCTCTACTGCAAAATATCGCAATTTATTGCTGTATTGTCTGTGTGTGCATCGGTGTTTTCTTTGATGTCCATTTCGATTGACAGGTGAGCTTTATGGTGGTAACGTATTTGCTAAAATACGTCCGTCTGTCCGTCTGTCCGTCTGCCGTCCCGGATTTTTATTAGACAGATAATCTCCGAAAGTACTCGACCGATTGTTGTGAAATTTTGTACTTATATTAAGAATATCATGTAGATGGTAAAACGCTAACCAAAATTTGTCTAATCATCCCCACCACTAATGCGATGACGTCACTTCAAAATTGTACATAGTAAATGGGTTTTCAATTGTATAAAATAACATAGTCCTACACATGTAGTTTACAACTCTGAATCGACTTTTCACCCGAAACGTCCAGATTTTTGGAAAAAAAAATCAAAATTATAAAACAACATTTTGAAATTTAATTTTTAATCTGCTAACCAGAATGCTTTGAAATGTTGCAGATGTTTTAAGGCTATAAAGAGCATCATAAATCTTTAGTCAAAAAATATTTGCTTATCCCCTCCAAAAACTTGATGACGTCAGCTCAAAAGTTTGTGGAATAAATCATATCTAAAATGTACAAAATATGATGAGTCTGTACTTGTGATCTATCACTGCATTCATATTTTTTGGATTTGCATATACAAGGTGACTCAAAAAAGTTAATGAATGCCTAAATATATTTTATTGATTTAATCAGGAACTACAAAACCGAATGCTCTGAAATCTTGCAGATGTTTTAAGGTCATAAAGAGCATAATAAATGTTTAGTCAAAATATATTTGCTTATCCTCTCCAAAAACTTGATGAAGTCAGCTCGAAAGTTTGCCGAATAAATCATATCTAAAATATACAAAATATGTTGAGCCTGTACTTGTCATTTATCACTCCATTCATATTTTTTGGATTTGCATATACAGAGTGACTCAAAAAAATTAATGAATGCGTAAATATATTTTATTGATTTAATCAGAAACTACAAAACGGAATGCTCTGACATCTTGCAGATGTTTTAAGGTTATAAAGAGCATAATAAATGTTTAGTCAAAATATATTTGCTTATCCCCTCCAAAAACTTGATGACGTCAGCTCGAAAATTTGCCGAATAAATCATATCTAAAATGCACAAAATATGATCAGTCTGTACTTGTAATCTATCACTCCATTCATATTTTTTGGATTTGCATATACAGGGTGATTGAAGAAAATAAATGAAAGCGTAAATTTATTTTACTGATTTACTCAGGAACTACAAAACCGAATGCTTCGAAATCTTGAAGATATTTTAAAATTATCATAAGCATGGTAAATTTTTGATCAAAATGTATTTGGTCGTCCCCCCTAAAAAATTTATGACGTCACCACAAAATTTTGCTGAATAAATCCTATCTAAAATGTACAAAATATGGTGAGTCTCTTCTTGTGATTTATCATTCCATTCAAATTTTTTCGATTTGCATATACAGGGTGACTCAAAAAAATTAATGAATGCGTAAATTTATTTTATTGATTTAATCAGGAACTACAAAACCGAATGCTTTGAAATCTAGCAGATGTTTTAAGGTTATAAAGAGCATAATAAATTTTTAGTCAAAATATATTTGGTTATCTTCTACAAAAAACTGATGACGTCAGCTCAAAAGTTTGCCGAATAAATCGTATCTAAAATGTACAAAATATGATGAGTCTGTACTTGTGATTTATCATTCCATTCATATTTTTGGATTTGCATATGCAGGGTGACTCAAAAAAATTAATGAAGGCGTGAATTTATTTTATCGATTTAATCAGGAATTACAAAACCGAATGCTTTGAAATCTTGGGAATATTTTAAAGTTATTATAAGCATGGTAAACTTTTGTTCAAAATGTATTTGTTCATCCCTCCTAAAAAAATTGATGACGTCACCCTTAAATTTTGCTGAATAAATCCTATCTAAAATGCAAAAAATATGATGAGTTTGTACTTGTGATTTATCATTCCATTCATATTTTTTAGATTTTCTTAAGAGGTGGTTCAAAAAAATTAATGAAGTCAATTTATTTTATTGATTAAATTAAAGGCAACACTTATTATTAGTATTACACCCCAACCAACCCAATTTGGTAGACACAAAATTTGTTAAAGGAAAAACTCGGTTGAAACATAAGGGTAGCACGCTTATTTACATCGACTTTAACATTACAGACCTGCATTTGTTTTATGCGCTCACTTGGTTCCGCGAATGTGACATAGACAGGTTTATAATCAACCAATTGTGAATTTCACCGTCAAGAATTAAAATAAAACCCAATGTTTTATATAATAAGCGGAAGTCGAAACAATAAAACTGATGGTCGTTTTGTTTACAGTTTCTCTGTTTGACTCTCACGTATGCTGTTACGCCTGTCATCTTAAATTAAGAATGTTTATACATACACGATTTTCAGTTGCCTCTGATACGTATACGTGAGTAAATTGTTTCGTTATTTTATTGATTATTACAAATCAATATTCAAAACGACCCAATTCATTTTCCCGAAAATTTGAGAATATAATAATTTTATTCTTAGTATTACACTACATCTATCCCAACTGATATACGTGTCCTTGCAAAAATGTTGATGACGTCATCGCATTTTTTTTTTAATTCCCACTACAAAAATGTAATGAGAAAAAAAAACACAATAGGCATGCAGTCGTCAAGTTTCCGACAGCGAGGGAAGTACTGTCTAAATTCTTTAGACCAATTTTTTCTGAACGTATTTCAGCAATATCTAGAAATTCCCGACTTAAAGTTTGATATTTCCCTCCGCAGATACATGGCTATAATGACCCCATTACGCCCTCGGATGGGTCGGAGTGTTACTGTATTATTAGCAGTGACTACGTGGCTGTTGGGGATAATAATCGGAAGTCCGTCCTTAATGTTCTTCAGAACGTACACAATGCCCTATAAAGACGGCGAGGAGCGGGTGATTTGTTACCCAGAATGGCCGGATGGAACCACCAACGAATCAATGATGGAATACGTGTAAGTGGGCGATATTTTCTCCATTTTACTCTATATATATTTATCTAAAAATTAATTTCCAAGTGGCGAAAGCTCCGGAAAGCTAAATTTAACTCCGACTTACGTATTTCGCGCTCCGTAATTAAATATCAATAAAACCTGAGCTCCTGTCGCAGACTGCGAAAAATCCACCTCCTACATTGTTGAGTGACGCATTAAATTATGTTTCAGATACAACGTCGGATTTCTCTTCGTAACCTATGTAGTGCCGATAGGATCGATGACTTACACGTACGCAAGAATTGGTATAGAACTCTGGGGATCTCAGAGCATAGGAGAATGCACACAGCGACAAATGGAAAATATAAGGAGCAAAAGAAGGGTAAGTAAGCTATTATTAAGGCAAGGAACCCTAGAGATCGAGCGACAGCTGCTTGCCGATAGTTTGTAACTAAGACAACTCTTATCTGCTCAACTGGATCAAGCGAAACTTCAAACAGGATAGAACTCGGCGGAAGTCAGGGAACTTATGATCCCTGGGGAAAGTGCAAAATTAAAAAGTCGGGGTTTGTTTGAGAAAAGCGCAGGTGCGGTTACAACTCGCAACTTCGGTTTATAAGTGTCCAGAAAATGGTGCGATGACGTCATCGTTTGTGTGGAAGGGGGATAAAATGTTTCTTATTATTAATTAGTTTAATAATTAGTCAACTGCGAGTGACCTGAAACTTCCATGGAGTCCAAAAAAATTCTCAAAAAATTCCGGCATATACAAATCAATGTACTGATTAAAAAAATATAGCATTTTTGTGGTCTCAAACCGAGATTCCCGAAATATTAAATTTTTGAAAAATTTTAAAAAATGTAAAAATTTTGGAAAAGTTCCTTAAAAATTCTCAAAAAATTTGAAATATAAATCTCTAGTTGTTGACTAGAAGAATATACCCACGACCAAGATTTTCGAAATATTAAATCCCAAATTCGAACTTTCCAAAAATCATAAAAT
The DNA here is from genome assembly GCA_022388445.1 of Zophobas atratus. NCBI lineage: Eukaryota > Metazoa > Arthropoda > Insecta > Coleoptera > Tenebrionidae > Zophobas > Zophobas atratus. Next base: position 8,240,681 of record CM039450.1, read on the forward strand.
TTGTCATAATTTTGGTGTTTTCAGGGTTTAAAAATTTTGGTGTTGTGAAAATTTTAGGATTTTGGTGTTGTAAGGATCCTAGGATTTTTGGTGTTCTGAGGGTTTGAGAATTTTAAAATTTTGGAGTTTTGACGATTTGAATATTTTGGTGTTTTAATGCTTTAGACATTTTGCTCTTCTGACGATTTGAGAGTTCTGGAGTATCGAAGATTTAATGATTTTGGTGTTGTGAAGATTTGAGAATTTTGTATTTTGAGATTTAAGATTTCGGAAAAGTTGCCCAAAAATTCTCAAAAAAATTCTGACATATAAAACTCAATGCACTGATTAAAAAAATATAACATTTTTGTGGTCTCAGGCCGAGATTGCCGAAATATTAAATCCCAAATTCGAACTTTCCAAAAATCATAAAATTTGTCATAATTTTGGTGTTTTGAGGGTTTAAAGATTTTCGGATTTTGGTGTTGTAAGGATTTGAGGATTTTTGGTGTTCTGAGGGTTTGAGGATTTTGAAATTTTGAGAATTTTAAGATTTTGGAGTTTTGAGGATTTGAGTATTTTGGTGTTTTCATACTTTGGACATTTCGCTGTTTTAACGATTTGAGAATTTTGGAGTATCGAAGATTTAATGATTTTGGTGTTGTGAAGATTTGAGAATTTTGTATTTTGAGATTTAAGATTTCGGAAAAGTTGCCCAAAAATTCTCAAAAAAATTCTGACATATAAAACTCAATGCACTGATTAAAAAAATATAACATTTTTGTGGTCTCAGGCCGAGATTGCCGAAATATTAAATTTTTCAAAAATTTTAAAAGTTGTATTTTTTTGGCCAATCTGAAAAAATATTTTCAAAGAACTTTCCAAAAACCCTAAAAATTGTCACACTTGAAAATGGATTTGAGGGTTTTGGTAGTTTGAGGATTTGAGGGATTTTAGTGTCTTGGAGATTTGAAGATTTTTGTCATTTGAGTATCTGAGAATTTTGGTGTTTTGAGGATTTGAGGATTTAGGTGTTTTGAGGATTTGAGGATTTTGGTGTTTCAAAGATATAAGAATTATTAGCGTTCTGAGTGCTTGAGGATTTTGGTATTTTGGGAATTTTAAGATTCTGGAGTTTTGAGCATTTGAGTATTTCGCAAAAGTTGCCTAAAAATTCTCAAAAAAATCTGGAAAATAGAACTCAATGTACTGATTAGAAAAATTCCTGAGGTCTGAGACCTAGATTATCGAAATATTCGGCCTCAAATTTAAACTTTTCAAAATTCTAAAATTGTATTTATTTTGGCGATTTTAAACTCTTTCAAGTCGAAATCTACAAAAAAACCTTGTCGGTAAAATTATCACCGCCAATGAAATTTTAGACCCTTTTTAGTTACCAAAAAAAATTATCCAAAAATTCTGGAATAGTAAACACGATGTGCTGATCAGAAAAACAATTTGGTAATATTCCAAAAATTTTCGAAAATCGATACTTTATTTGGCGATTCTGGAAAAATGGTAGGAAGCCAAAAATGACTTCTAGATGTCTGAGTCTACAAAAAAATCCACTTGGACAATTTTCGAAAGAAGACAAAAATGGCTACAAAATTTCATGAATGTTAAAGTACTATTGAGATTTGGAAAAGTTGTTTAAAAACCCACAAAACATCCTGAGATATACTTAGATCTGTACATATTGATTCGAAAAATAAAAAAATTTAAATCCAAAAAATCGCCATATTTAGTTGAGCCATTTTGGAAAATGGTAAAACCTTTCGAAGAAATGAGGAAGAAATTAATTTCTGGAGATCGAGATCTAGAAAAAATTCACACAAAATTCTAGGAAATATATCTCGACGCGCTGATTCTAAAAATGTAGCATGTTTGATCCCGGACCAAAATTTCCGAAATATCTGATCTCAAATTCGAATTTTCAACAATTCTAAAAATTCTCATATTTCGTTTGAGGATTCCGGAAAAAGTGGTAAGAATTTTTAAAGAACTGAAACTAAAAATGACTTGTCGAAGTCTAAATGTAAAAGTTGTACAAAGATTCTCAAAAAATTCTGGAATATAGACGTCGATGTGATGATTAGAAAAATATGTGGTGCCGGACAAGATTTTCGATTTGAGATTTTGGAAAAGTTTTAAACTAACCGAATAAAATTAACACTTACACCGCATTGACAATTCTCTGTATTTCAGGCCTTGCAATATCACAGTCGGTAAAAAATTCAGGGACAACTGCCTTCACAGTGAAATATTTGTCCAGCCTCCTCTTGGTTTTTTCCAACGAGAAATTGCAACTTCGTAGAAAATTCATTAGCATCGTATCATCTAAAAACGATCAACGAAATTCCTTGTGATTATTTTTGATGAAATAAATATTCGTACCCCATGTATCCGGCAAATGTGGCTCTTTTCTGAGCCACTCTTTAATAGCCTCCAAGTCTCTATCTCTAGTGTTTACATCTTCGTTCAGCGCTTGACGGATCAGAACTTGCTGGCCAGGAGGAAGGTGGAACATGGCACAAAGATGAAAACACTTTTGCCTTCACTGACTGAGATCTCCACTGAAATACAAACCTGATGATTTTTTTTAATTAATATATAATTTAAAACCAGTTCTTTCTAGGCTTTCCGGTTTAATTAACGACTTTTTTTTTAATTTAAAGATTTTTCTCAAGTAATGTATTTCTTGTTTGAGTCTAGGGGATTTGTGTAATAGATTTTCTGTTCACGTCATGCAAAGTAATATACGTGGAATTAATGCATCCGATCTTGATATGTAGTTTACATTTTGTGCATTTGCATTCCGACCCCGAGGACAGATTCTTATTTATAACAGTTCCACATTTCGGAGCTTAAACTTTGCTTATTAAAATCGTGCTTCCGACTTCCAACGAATTATTAACAACCGTAAAATTTTAGTCGGCTGGATAAGATTTCAGCCATTGCATTGCGGATACTTTCAAAAGCAACTTCTAAGAATTTTCTTAACTGAGTGTTTTTGAAGTATTGATTGATTTTTGCTTTTAAATTCTAGGGCAAAATTAAATTCTTGTGCTGGAAAATTCCAATGGCCCGATTTTTTGTAATATCCCGATTCTTGGTAAGAAAACGACCCCACAATAATCACATTTTTAAAACATTATTTAAGAACTATGTAACGTCGAACTCTTAATACACATAAAACGACAATACTGGAAAAAACATAAACAAAAAACACTGGTTAACCTTTGGCTTCAATGATGCCTTAATCGTTGGTTTACGTTAAAAATTCACGCTAACCTAAATCAAACATAATGCAATAAGTGGAAATATCGGCTACATTTAGTGCATTTTGTCCCAATTTTTTTAATTGTTGGCAAAAACGCAAAGTACCACAATGACTCTTTTTCTCTAACCTTGATTAAACCAGTTTCGGAAATTCTTGATCGTAAGACCGTCTGAATGATAAATCGTACTCGTGTGGACCGGAAAATTTAAACCAAAAACATTGATCGAGTACAAAAAGTGGTACGATAGTGAAAAACGACCCGACCTGAACCAACACCAACAAATGTTTTTGTCTTGGAGGTACTTCCAGTGTAAGAGTACCCCTCCTGAACTCTGCGCCAACTTGGATTTGGAGGGAACTTATAATCCCTAGGGAAAGTGCAAAATTAAAAAATCGGGTTTTGTTTGAGGAAAGCACAGGTGCGGTTACATCTGGCAAATTTATTTTATATTGCTCAGAAAATTTTGTCAGTCAACTGCGAGTGATCTGAAACTTCCATGTAGTCCAAAAAAATCTTCGTAAGTTGTAGCCTTTCCAGGTCTTTTCGACTCGTCTGCTTTAATCTTCTCCTGCTCCTTAAACCAAGGTTTAAAATCTTCACAAGCCGCTAGATACTTGTCCCAATGAAGTTTAAGTTTGCCCGCTGTACCTCCGTACTCTTCTGGCAAAAGACCTTTGGGGATGTACTCATGAAGGGTAGTTACATCCTTATGAAAATGTATTCGTTTTAAAATTTTTTCTTTCAAGAACGGCTTTATAAACGCGATTATACTATCGATGAAAAATGGGGGATTAACAATATGTACTTCTTTGACTTTGATAGGGAGCGCATCTGTGGCACACACTAAAAATTTTTTAGCGAAAATGGGCGACAATTTAACTAGGTATTTAAGCATGAAGTTCTCGCCCTCTAAAACGTAGACTTCGCCAGCTGAACCTAGGTTGTCTACTTTGAGGCGGATGTCGCCTAACATGAAAATTATTTTGGCGCAATCGTTGTAGTCGACGTTGTCGAAGTCGTTGCTAGCGATGCGTGCGATGTGGACTCGTCTGCCCTCTGGAGTCATTCCTGGCATGGTAGCGATTTCTCTAAAAAAAAAATGTATGGTACGAGGATTAAAAAAACTTATTATGGAGAAAAAGCAAAAAAAAAAGCAAGTTTTAAAGATAATCGGTCTAAAGGTTCTTTTTTTCAAAAATCCAAAAGTTGCCATATTTCATTAAGTGGTGGGAATTTTCGAAGAAATTGGAACGAAATAACTTCTGGATCTACAAAAAAACCGATCTTTTTCTAAAATTCTAAAAATTGTCGTGTTTCATTTAGCCATTCTGAAAAGTTTTAGGAATTTTTAAAGGCCTGAAACTGAAAATGGCTTGTAGAATTCAGAAACTGCACAAATTTCATTTTGGTAATTTTCGAAAATGGTCAAAAAAGAGTTGAAAATTTCGTAAGGGAGGATATTGAAAAATCGGGATTTAGAGAGTTGCCTAGATATTCTCAAAAAATTTGGAATACAAATCATGCTGTTCGATTTTCGAAATATTAGGTCCCAAATTCGAATTTTTCAAAAATCCTAAAAATTGTTATGATTCCTTTGAAAATGACTCCTAGAAGTCTACAAAAAATTCATTTAAATAATTATCAAAAAAAAAATAGTCAAAAAAGAGTCAAACATTTCATAAAGGATTTGATGAGTTTGGTATTTTGAGGATTTTAGTGTCGCGAAGATTTTTTGAGGATTTTTGTGTTTTGAGTATTTAAGGATTTGAGTATTTTGATCATGAGTTTGGTATTTTGAGGATTTGAGGATTTTAGTGTCTTGAAGATTTGAGGATTTTGGTGTTGAGAATTTGATGGTTTTGATGTTTTCAGAATTTGAGGATTTAGGTGTTTTGAGGATTGAGGATCTAGGTGTTTTGAGGATTTGAGGAATTTGGTGTTCTGAGGGTTTGAGGATTTTGGTATTTTGAGAATTTTAAGATTTTAGAGTTTTTAGGATGTGAGTATTCTGTTGTTTTGGAGGTTTGCGGATTTTATGTTTTGAGTTTCAATATGGAAAATTCGAGATTTTGAAAAAATTGCCTAAAAATCTCTAAAAATTCTAGAAAAATATTTTCAGAAACCTAAGGCCGAAAATGACTTTTCAAAGTCGGAATCTACAAAAAATCTCTATCGGTAATTTTAGGAAATGCTCAAAAAAGGGCTGGAAATTTTCATTATCGGTGAGTTTAGAAAAATTTAAATTTTTGCAAGAGTTACCTAAAAGTTCCCAAAAAATTCTGGAATATAAAACTCAAGTCCTAAATTCAAAAATCCTAAAATTGTCATAATTCACTTCAAAATGACTCCTAGATGACCGATTCTACAAAAAATGCATTTGAATAATTTCCGAAAATAATCAAAAAAGTGTCTAAGATTCATAACGGATTTGAGGATTTGAGGATTTTAGTGTCTTAAAGGTTTGAGGATTATTGGGTTTTGAGTATTTGAGGATTTTGGTGATTTGGGGATTTGAGGATTTTGAGGATTTGAGAATTTGGGAATTTGAGGATATTTGGTGTTCTGCGGATTTGAGGATTTTGGTATTTTTAAAATTTAAACTTTTGAGAATTTGAGTATTTTGGTATTTTAAGAATTTAAGCATTTTAGTGTATTGATTTGAGAATTGTGGAGTATTGAAGATTTGATTGTTCTGGTGTTTTGAATATTTGAGGATTTTGTGTTTTGAATTTCAATGCGGAAAATTCGAGGTTTTGGAAAAGTTGCCTAAAAATTCTCAAAAAATTCTGAAATATAGAACTCAATGTACTTTATTACCGAAATGTTCGGTCTCAAATTTCAACTTTTCAAAAATTCAAAAAATTATATTCCTTTCGGCGATTTTAGAAAAATAGTGTCTACGATCTAAAGCCGAAAATGATTTTTCTAAGTCGGAATCTACAAAAAAATCCCTATGGATAATTTTAGAAAAAAGTCAAAAATGGGCGAAAATTTCATGGGGGTTGAGAATAGAAAAATTGAAATTTTGGAAATGTTCCTTAAAAATTCTCAAAAAATTTGAAATCTAAATTTCTAGTTGCTCACTAGAAGAATATAACTTTCCAAAAACCGTAAAAATTGTCATAATTCATCTGAAAATGACTTCTAGAAATCCGATTCTTCAAAAAAATCCATTTAAATCATTTTCGAAAATGGTCAAAAAAGAGTCTAAAATTTCATAAAGGAATATCTTGAGTACGCGAGTGTTCGTATCGTGCTTCTGGTTTACTAGTGTTTTTGTGAGTTTATAGGCTCAATTATATCCTGGGAACTGCTGAATTCCTCTTTAGGTTTGGCAACCAACCAGAGAGACAAATTTTCAAATTCCTATTGCAAACTTGGTAAGATCTTTCCTTATTACTACGTTAAATTTTAAAGTTCTTAATCTTTTTCGGCCCCTTATCAACTGCATTGTCGGTTCTTTTCTGCTTTTTTTTCTTTTTTTTATGGCCAGCAGCCGGTCTTCGCTTGTGTAGGCGGCTCGCTGACCCACCAAAAACAAATCTTTTAAGTCCAAACATTCTGTTTTCTTTTTTCCTAAGACTTCAGCAATATCATGCTGCCCATTTGTGGAAAGTGCCATGCGGCCATCAAAAGCGGTCGGCTGGTTTCACTGTGTTACCTAACTTGTTCCGGCACATGCGGCAAGCAGTATCATTATAAATGTGCTGATGTTCCGGAAAGTCTGCACGAGCATCTTCAATCTGTTCCTGGCCTAAACTGGAAATGTCCGGAATGTGTCAAAAAGTGTTTCTGTCTTGACTCGGATTCGCTAAATGAATTTCTCGGAGCAAAATTTGACGAATTAGTCGGCAATCTAAAAGATATATTTTCGAATTTAAAAACGGAGTTAATTGAGAGCGCTGAGCGTCAGATAAAGGATACACTTCCGGAATGTAAACCACCTGTACCTTCTTTTTCTGCAATTTTAAAAAACAAAACAAAGCCAGCAATAGTTATTCAGCCAAAAAATCCAGAACAAGATTTCAACAAAACTAAGTCCGACATTGCATCCAACATAGACCCTCTCAACGCGAATATTCAGTTAGAAAAAGTTCTGACCACAAAAAACGGAGGTATACTTGTCGGATGTTCTTCAGTTGAGCAAAACTCCCGTTTCAAACTGTTAGCCCAAGAAAAACTCGCGGAAACTTATGTAATAAGAGAAATCAAAGGAGTCTCCCCCCGAGTTAAACTAGTTGGTTTCTCACAGGCATTTGAGGAAGCTGAGTGGAATGACCTTGCTGACCACATGATAAAGGTAAATAGCTCTATCTTTAACCCTAAGTCAACATGCGAAATTCTGAAATTCTGGCCCACTAAAAAAAAACCGAAAGTATATCAAGCCCTCCTGCAAATTGACAAAACTTCGTATGATAGATTAATGGCTGCTGGTGGCTTGTTTGCTGGTTACGATTACTGTTCGGCGTTTGAAGGCTTAGAAGCAAATAGATGCTTTAATTGCAACAACTTCGGTCACTCTTCTCGTGTTTGTAAAAATAAAGTAACATGTCCCAAATGCAGCTGCGAACACGAACTCAGAAACTGCACATCAGAACATTTGAAGTGTATCAACTGCGTTCGTCTAAATGAAAAAAACAACAGCCTTGTCGACACTAATCATGCAGTATGGGATCACTGCTGCCCGGTGTATAAATCAGCTTTTGATAAGCTCAAAGCTGAAATTCTTTCAGCATAGCATATGGGCCAGGAGTCTCTAGGTTGTAACACATATATGCAAGACCACCCGGCCAAAATAATACAGTTTTCAGTAATGTACACTAACATCGCCTCTCTCCTAGCAAAACTTGACTCTATGGCTCTCTATATCGAAGATAATAAACCTGATTGTATTCTACTAACGGAAACATGGTTGTCTTCTGATATCTCCGATTCCTTGATTGGGCTTAATGAATACACTTTAAGTATACCGCACCGATCGAACGTCGCGAGGAGGAGGTGCTTGCATCTTACTAAAACAGGCGTTATTTAATCAATTTTCTGTAATATGTAACAGCAAAAGATATGGGAATACTGAATTGGTTAGTGTGGTCTGTAGCCCACAACTCTCAAAATTTTTCATTAGTATGTGTTTACCGACCGCCTGGAAGTCCCCTAGTTGATGATGAATTGCTGTACGATGAAATTAAAAGATTATGTCACCTTCGTTCCAACTTAATCATATTTGGCGATTTTAATTTTCCAAATATTTCCTGGCAAAACGTTCAATCGCAGACCAACGATGACTCTACAGCACAATTTATTGATATGCTCCATGAAACAAACCTAACACAACTTGTCGCTGCCCCCACTCGTTTTCGCGTTGGACAAGAACCATCTTTACTTGATCTAGTCTTAACAACTGATCTCAATCTCTTAGGGGAGATCAGGCATTGTGCTCCCATTGGCATTTCAGATCATTGTGTTATTGAAACCACTTTACAGTACCACTCATCTTCGTTGCAAAAGCATCATTTTCGTAAGCACTCCAAAATTCATTTTGAAGGGTTAAATTCAGATCTGACCAATACCGATTGGACTTCTCTATATAGCACAAGTTGTTGTACCGAAGCGTGGAACATATTTAGAAATGTACTGTGTGACCTGGTTTCTAGACATACGACTACATATAAAGTCAAGTGCAATCGTACAAAACCCTGGATTACCCAGACCTTTATAAAACGTGCAAAAATAAAAAACAAACTATGGAATAAATACAGAATGTCGGGTGCTCAAGAGGATTACGACCTACACCGCAATTTTTCCAATATGTTAAAAAGTGACTTGAGATCAGCAAAAAGTCGTTTTGAGAATAACGTGGTGAAGAGCGGTCCCAAAGCCGTGTACAAATTTATGAGAAATAAAATTCTGTCGAAAGTTTCGGTCCCTATTATCTGCAGCAACAACTTATTTGCAAAAAATGAACAAGAGTCAGCCAACTTTCTAGCAGATTTCTTTGGGAGTGTATTTACTAGTGAACCCAAAGGAAATTTACCAGCATGTCCAGCACCTCGTACAGAAGCTTCGTTACCAAATATTAATTTCACTGATGAAATAGTTCTGAAGGAACTTGATAACCTTCCTGATAAAAGTTCGCCTGGTCCAGACGGCATCACATCACATGTTCTCAGGCGATGTAGTAGTAATCTAGCTCGTCCGCTATCACATATTATGGAGCGTTCATTTCAAACATCAAAACTTCCACCAGTATGGCTTCAAGCCCATATTACACCGGTGTACAAAAAAGGTGATAAAACAATGGCGGAGAATTATCGACCCATTAGTCTGACATCAACCTGTTGTAAAGTTATGGAACGAATAATTTGGAGGCATCTTCTCCGATTTTTATATGATCACGACATTATTACATTAAATCAACATGGCTTCTTGCCTAAAAGGTCCACTGTCACTTGCCTACTTCAATGTCTTAATGAATGGACGTTGTCTTTAGAAAAAAATATTCCAGTTGATATAATTTATTTAGATTTCGCAAAAGCTTTCGATAGACTTCCCCATCGTCGTCTTATACACAAACTTGAAAACAGCGGAATTCGTGGGCTCCTATTGCAATGGATTAAAGCATTCCTTTGTGGTCGCAATTTTAAAGTAAAAGTAGGCTCAGCTTTTTCAAATAAAAAAGACGTACTGTCTGGTGTGCCGCAAGGGTCGGTCTTGGGCCCTGTATTGTTTCTTGTTTATATATCTGACCTGCTAACTTCACTCAACTCACATCACGCTTTTTACGCTGACGATGGTCGGATATACGGTAATTCCTTTTCATCTTCACGAATCATCCAACAAGATCTTCATACTATGTATACTTGGACGCACGTATGGTTAATGCCCCTAAATCTCCAAAAATGTTTTGTACTTCGCTTGGGTAAAAACAACCCCAACATTGCATACACTCTGAACAACTATGTTTTAGAATCCGTTCAGCAGATCAACGATTTAGGTGTCATACTTGACAAAGAGCTATCTTTTTCGGAGCATACCGTTCACATTGTAAAAAAAGCCAATGTCAGAAGTTATCTGTTGCAAAAGACGTTTACCAATCCGGACGAAGTTCTGTTAAAAACACTTTTTGTATCGTACATTCGTCCTATCGTAGAATACGCGAGTGTAATCTGGTCTCCTGCCCTAGTAAAAGATAAGCAATTAATTGAGAAAGTCCAGCGTCGTTTCTCTAAGTACGGCCAATCTCTCAGAAATAAATCTTATGAAGATAGACTTTCGACACTGAAACTCCCTACCCTCGAAAAACGGCGTCTCTTCAATGATTTGGTTTGTACTTATAACATCCTCTCCAATAAATTTAGTTTCAGCCTTGCCGACATCTTTGTTCTGTCGGATATTTCCCGTCTCCGGGGACACTCGTTGATATTATACCATGAAAATTATAAAACTAAATGGCGTCAAAATTTTCTGACCAACCGAGTCTTCCAGATCTGGAACGGCTTAGCCGTAGAAATCGTTGAAGCAACTACAACTGCTTCCTTTAAAAACAAACTGGGTATATATTTGTACCAGTCATCTTAACACCCATCTGACACCGGAACTCTTCCTATGTGAGAAGCAGTAATAAATTGTAGTTGCTGGAAAATTGTTTTCGGCGGATGGGCATAATAGGCTCTGCCTCTGCCCAACGTTTTCAATAATAATAATAATAATAATAATAATTTGATGAGTTTGGTATTTTGAAGATTTGGGGATTTTAGTGTCTTGAAGATTTTAAGATTTTTGTGTTTTGCTGTTTTCAGAATTTGAGGATTTGGGTGTTTTGAGGATTGACGATTTAGGTGTTTTGAGGATCTAAGAATTTCAGTGATTTGAGGGTTTGAGGATTTTGGTATTTTAAGAATTTTAAGATTTTGGAGTTATTAGGATGTGAGTATTTTGGTGTTTTGGAGATTTGAGGATTTTGTGTTTTGAGTTTCAATATGGAAAATTCGAGATTTTGAAAAAATTGCCTCAAAATTTTCAAAAAATTCTGGAAAAGTATTTTCAGAGACCTAAGGCCGAAAATAACTTTTCAAAGTCGGAATCTACAGAAAATCTCTATCGGTAATTTTAGAAAATGGTCAAAAAAGGGAGTGAAAAATTTCATTGTCGGTGAGTATATAAAAATTTAAATTTTTGCAAGAGTTACCTAAAAGTTCCCAAAAAATTCTGGAATATAAAATCCAAGTCCTAAATTCAAAAATTCTAAAAATTGTAATAATTCACTTCAAAATGACTCCTAGATGAACGATTCTACAAAAAATGCATTTGAATAATTTTCGAAAATAATCAAAAAAGTGTCGAAGATTCATAAAGGAGTTGGGTATTTTGAGGATTTGAGGATTTTAGTGTCTTAAAGATTTGAGAATTTTTGGGTTTTGAGTATTTGAGGATTTTGGTGATTTGAGGATTTGAGGATTTTGAGGATTTGAGAATTTGGGAATTTGAGGATTTTTGGTGTTCTGAGGATTTGAGAATTTTGGTATTTTTAAAATTTAAAATTTTGGAGTTTTGAGAATTTGAGTATTTTGATGTTTTAAGGATTTAAGCATTTTAGTGTGTTGATTTGAGAATTGTGGAGTATTGAAGATTTGATTGTTCTGGTGTTTTGAATATTTGAGGATTTTGTGTTTTGAATTTCAATGCGGAAAATTCGAGGTTTTGGAAAAGTTGCCTAAAAATTCTCAAAAAATTCTGAAATATAGAACTCAATGTACTTTATTACCGAAATGTTCGGTCTCAAATTTCAACTTTTCAAAAATTCAAAAAATTATATTCCTTTCGGCGATTTTAGAAAAATAGTGTCTACGATCTAAAGCCGAAAATGATTTTTCTAAGTCGGAATCTACAAAAAAATCCCTATGGATAATTTTTGAAAAAAGTCAAAAATGGGAGAAAATTTCATGGGGGTTGAGAATAGAAAAATTGAAATTTTGGAAATGTTCCTTAAAAATTCTCAAAAAATTTGAAATATAAATCTCTAGTTGCTGACTAGAAGAATATAACTTTCCAAAAACCGTAAAAATTGTCATAATTCATCTGAAAATGACTTCTAGACATCCAATTCTACAAAAAAATTCCATTTAAATAATTTTCGAAAATGGCCAAAAAAGAGTCTAAATTTTCATAAAGGATTTGATGAGTTTGGTATTTTGAAGATTTGAGGATTTTAGTGTCTTGAAGATTTGAGGATTTTTGTGTTTTGAGTATTTGAGGATTTTAATGTTTTGAAGATTTGAGTATTTTGAGGATGAGTTTGGTATTTTTAGGATTTGAGGATTTTAGTGTCTTGAAGATTTATTTGATGATTTTGTTGTTAAGAATTTGATAGTTTTGCTGTTTTCAGAATTTGAGGATTTGGGTGTTTTGAGGATTGAGGATTTAGGTGTTTTGAGTATCTAAGGACTTTAGTGTTTTGAGGGTTTGAGGATTTTGGTATTTTAAGAATTTTAAGATTTTGGAGTTCTTAGGATGTGAATATTTTGGTGTTTTGGAGATTTGAGGATTTTGTGTTTTGAGTTTCAATATGGAAAATTCTAGATTTTGAAAAAATTGCCTAAAAATTTTCAAAAAATTCTGGAAAAATATTTTCAGAGACCTAAGGCTGAAAATGACTTTTCAAAGTCGGAATCTACAGAAAATCTCTATCGGTAATTTTAGAAAATGGTCAAAAAAGGGGTGGAAAATTTCATTATCGGTGAGTACAGAAAAATTTAAATTTTTGCAAGAGTTACCTAAAAGTTCCCAATAAATTCTGGAATATAAAACTCAAATCCTAAATTCAAAAATCCTAAAAATTGTCATAATTCACTTCAAAATGACTCCTAGATGACCGATTCTACAAAAAATGCATTTGAATAATTTCCGAAAATAATGAAAAAAGTGTCGAAGATTCATAAAGGATTTGAGGAATTGGGTATTTTGAAGATTTGAGGATTTTAGTGTCTTGAAGATTTAGGATTTTTGGGTTTTGAGTATTTGAGGATTTTGGTGATTTAAGGATTTGAGGATTTTGAGGATTTGAGAATTTGGGAATTTGAGTATTTTTGGTGTTCTAAGGATTTGAGGATTTTGGTATTTTTAAAATTTAAAATTTTGGAGTTTTGAAAATTTAAGTATTTTGGTGTTTTAAGGATTTAAGCATTTTAGTGTGTTGATTTGAGAATTTTGCAGTATTGAAGATTTGATTGTTCTGGTGTTTTGAATATTTGAGGATTTTGTGTTTTGAATTTCAATGCGGAAAATTCGAGGTTTTGGAAAAGTTGCCTAACAATTCAAAACAAAATTCTGAAATACAGAACTCAATGTACTTTATTACCGAAATGTTCGGTCTCAAATTCGAACTTTTCAAAAATTCAAAAAATTATATTTCTTTCGGCGATTTTAGAAAAATAGTGTCTAGGATCTGAAGCCGAAAATTACTTTTTGAAGTAGGAATCTACAAAAAAATCCCTATGGATAATTTTAGAAAAAAGTCTAAAAAGGGCGAAAATTTCATTGGGGTTGAGAATAGAAAAATTGAAATTTTGGAAATGTTCCTTAAAAATTCTCAAAAAATTTGAAATATATATCTCTAATTGCTCACTAGAAAAATATAACTTTCCAAAAACCGTAAAAATTGTCATAATTCATCTGAAAATGACTTCTAGAAATCCGATTCTACAAAAAAAATCCATTTAAATAATTTTCGAAAATGGTTAAAAAAGGGTCTAAAATTTCATAAAGGATGTGATGAGTTTGGTATTTTGAAGATTTGAGGATTTTAGTGTCTTGAAGATTTGAGGATTTTTGTGTTTTGAGTATTTGAGGATTTTAATGTTTTGAAGAGTTGAGTATTTTGAGGATGAATTTGGTATTTTTGGGATTTGAGGATTTTAGTTTCTTGAAGATTTGAGGATTTTGTTGAGAATTTGATGGTTTTGCTGTTTTCAGAATTTGAGGATTTGGGTGTTTTGAGGATTGAGTATTTAGATGTTTTGAGGACCTAAGGATTTTAGTGTTTTGAGGGTTTGAGGATTTTGGTATTTTAAGAATTTTAGGATTTTAGAGTTCTTAGGATGTGAGTATATTGGTGTTTTGGAGATTTGAGGATTTTGTGTTTTGAGTTTCAATATGGAAAATTAGAGATTTTGAAAAAATTGCCTAAAAATTTTCAAAAAATTCTGGAAAAATATTTTCATAGACCTAAGGCCGAAAATGACATTTCAAAGTCGGAATCTACAGAAAATCTCAATCGGTAATTTTAGAAAGTGGTCAAAAAGTGGGTGGAAAATTTCATTATCGGTGAGTATAGAAAAATTTTAATTTTTGCAGGTGTTACCTAAAAGTTCCCAAAAAATTCTGGAATATAAAACTCAAGTCCTAAATTCAAAAATCCTAAAAATTGTCATAATTCACTTCAAAATGACTCCTAGATGACCGATTCTACAAAAAACGCATTTGAATAATTTTCGAAAATAATCAAAAAAGTGTCGAAGATTCATAAATTCATTCTGAGAATTTGAGGATTTTGGTATTTTTAAAATTTAAAATTTTGGAGTTTTGAGAATTTGACTATTTTGGGGTTTTAAGGATTTAAGCATTTTATGTGTTGATTTGAGAATTTTGGAATATTGAAGATTTTATTGTTCTGGTATTTTGAATATTTCAGGATTTTGTGTTTTCAATTTCAATGCGGAAAATTTGAGGTTTTGGAAAAGTTGCATAAAATTTCTCAAAAAATTCTGAAATATAGAACTCAATGTACTTTATTATCGAAATGTTGGGTCTCAAATTCGAACTTTCCAAAAATTCAAAAAATTATATTTCTTTCTGCGATTTTAGAAAAATTGTATCTACGATCTGAAGCCGAAAATGATTTTTTGAAGTCGGAATCTACAAAAAAATCCCTATGGATAATTTTAGAAATAAGACAAAAAGGGGTGAAAATTTCATTGAAGTTAAGAATAGAAAAATTGAAATTTTGGAAATCTTCGTTAAAAATTCTCAAAAAATTTGAAATATAAATCTCTAGTTGCTGACTAGAAGAATATAACTTTCCAAAAACCGTAAAAATTGTCATAATTCATCCGAAAATGACATCTAGAAATCCGATTCTACAAAAAAATCCATTTAAATAATTTTCGAAAATGGTCAAAAAAGAGTCGAAAATTTCATAAAGGATTTGAGAATTTGAGGATTTTAGTGGCTTGAAGATTTGAAGATTTTTGTGTTTTGCGTATTTGAGAGTTTTGGTGCTTTGACGATTTAAATATTTTGGTGTTTTGAGCGTTTAAATATTCTGTAAAAGTTGCCTAAATATTCTCAAAAAATTCTGGAATATCGAACTCAGACCGAGATTACCAAAATATTCGGTCTCAAATACGAATTTTTCAAAAATCCTAAAACTTGTATTTCTTTTGGCGAATCTGGAATGAAGCCATAAATAACTAACAGTTGTCGAAGTTTACACGAAATGTTATATTAAGCTTTTGAAAAAGTTGTCTAAAAATCCACACAAAAATTCAGGGATATAGATCTCGACGTGCTGACTCGAAAAATATCGTGTCTGGAACGGTTTTCATTTATAGAAAATAACTGACACCGGCCACCTCAGAATTCTACCTACCACAAAAATTATGACGTCGTTAGAAATAATTTTAAACTAAACCGGTCCTTTATGAGTGCATCGCGCTCAACAGCAACATCACAAAATCGTCATCAATGAGCCTGCAAATAAAATTACCACTTACATGGCATTGACAATTCTCTGTAATTCAGGTCTTGTAATATCACAATCGGTAAAAAATTCGGGGACAACTGCCTTCACAGTGAAATATTTGTCTAATCTCTTCTTGGTTTTCTCCAAAGAAAAATTGCAACTGCGCAAAAAATTCATAAGCAGCGTATCATCTAAAAGCGATCAACGAAAATTCCTTGTGATTATTTAAAAAAAAAATAAATATTCGTACCCCATGTATCCGGCAAATGTGGCTCTTTCCTGAGCCACTCTTTAATAGCTTCCAAGTCTCTATCTCTAGTGTTGACATCTTCATTCAGCGCTTGACGGATAAGAAGCTGCTGGTCAGGAGAGGGCGGCTCAAGGTGGAACATGGCACAAAGATGAAAACACTTTTGCCTTCACTGACTTCGAGATCTCCACTGAAATGCAAACCTGATGCACTTTTCCAATATATATTTTAAAACCAGTTCTTTCCAGACATTCCGGTTCATTTAACGAATTGTTCTTTTTTTTTATTTAAAGATTTTAGTGCATTTCTTGTTCCAGTGTTGAGGGTTTGTGTAAAAGATTTCCTCTTCAAGTCATACAAAGTAATAATATACGTGGAATTAATGCATCCAGTCTTGATACGTGTTTTCCATTTTGTGCAGTTGCATTCCGACCTCGAGGACAGATTCTTATTTATAATAGTTGCATATTTCGAAGCTCAAACTTTGCTTATTAAAATCGTGCTTCCGACTTCCAACGAATTATTAACAACAGTAAAATTTTAGTCGACTGGATAAGATTCCTGCCATTGCAGTGCGGATACTTTCGAAAGCCAACTTCTAAGAATTTTCTTAACTGAGTGTTTTTGAAGTATTGATTGATTTTTGCTTTTAAAATCTAGGGCGAAATTAAATTGTTGTGCTTGTCTCAAACATAGTATTAACATTTTTAAAACATGATTTAAAAACTAACTTCCAACTCCTATTACATACAAACCAATTCTGGAAAAAAAAAATAAATAGAAAAATACTACTTAACTTTTTGCTTCAATGATGCCTTAATCTAAATCAAACATAATCCAATTTGTGAAAACATCGGCTGCAATTAGCGCAATTTATCGTACTTTCCTCCAATTTTTGGCAAAAACGCGAAGAAAAAACACCGGGATTCTTTTTCTAACCTTGATTAAACCAGTTTCACCGAATCTTTCGTCCATTAATGAAACCAACTTCTTGAATCAGGTAGGCATAAACAACGCAGATTCTTGATCGTAAGATAAGTACTCATTCACCCACATGACTGAATGAAAACCGGAAAATTTAAATAAAAAACATTGACCGAATTTAAAAAGTGGTGCGATAGTGAAAAACTACCCAACCTGAACCAACACCAACAAATTTTGTTTTTCAACAAGAACTCTCGGTTTTGTAAAAAAAAAACTAAAGTAAAATCCGACCAGTCGGTGTTATTTTGAGAAAAGCACAGGTGCGGTTTCTGTGAAGGGGGGGGGGGGGGGGGAATAAAATGGGTCAAATATTACTTGATTAATTTATTGAGACTGGTCACAGACATTAATCAACTGCGAGTGATCTGAAACTTCCATGTAGTCCGAAACAATCTTCGTAACTTGTAGTCTTTCCAGGTCTTTTCGACTCATCTGCTTTAATGTTTTCCTGCTCCTTAAACCAAGGTTTAAAATCTTCAAAAGCCGCTAGATACTTGTCCCAATGCAGTTTAAGTTTGCCCGCTGTACCTCCGTACGCTTCTGGCAAAAACTCTCTGGAGATATACTTATGAAGGGTAGTTACATCCTTATGAAAATGAAATCTTTTTAAAATTTTTTCTTTCACGAACGGCTTTATAAACGCTATTAAACTATCGATAATAAACGGGGGATTAACAATATGTATTTCTTTGATTTTGATAGGGAGCGCATCTATTGTACACACGAAAAGTTTTTCGCGAAAATTGGCAACAATTTAAGTAAGTGTTTAAGCCTGTAATTTTCCCCATCTAAAACGTAGACTTCTCCCGCAGAACCTAGTTTTTCTGATTTCAAGTAGACGTCGGCTACCATAAAAATTACTCTGGCGAAGTAGTTGTAGTCGAAGTCTTCGAAGTCGCTGGTGGCGATGCGTGCGATGTGGACTCGTCTGCCTTCTGGAGTCATTCCTGGCATGGTAGCGATTTCTCTTAAAAAAAATAGTAGTGGTAATATGGTTATCGAAATCTAGAAATTTACAAAAGCTTGAAGAAATGAGGATGAAATAAATTTCTCAAAAAATTGTGGAATATACAGTTCGATGTGCTGATTAGAAAAATATTTAACGATTTCCGAAATATTCGTATTCAAATTTGGATTTTTCAAAATTGTCATGTTTTATTTGACGACTCTGGAAATGTGGTAGGATTTTTTAAAGACCTGAAGCCGAAAATGGCTTCTAGAAGTCGGTTATCTACAAAAAAAAATCAATGTACGTTAATTTCGAACGTTATGAAAGAAAGAGTCGAAAATTTCATAAGGGAGAGTATTAAAAAATTGAAATTTTGGAAAAGTACCCTAAAAGTTCTCAAAAATTTCTGGGTGTGCAGATTACAAAAAATGTTAATAGCCGAAAACACCTTACGGAAATCCAAATCTAAAAGAAAATGTAAAAAAGTCCAGGATATCAATCTCGTTGATAAGAAAAATATTGCGTATTTAGGATCACGGACCAAGATTTTCGAAACATTTGGTTTGAAAATCAATTTTTTTTTTCAATCTTAAAAGTCGCCGTAATTAAGTTACCCATTCTGGAAAAATAATAGGAATTTTCGACGACATTAAGACGACAATAATTTCTGGTTTTCCACATCAATTGGAAAATGTGTTTGCCTAATTTTCAAAGGTGGTCGAAAAGCAGTCAAAAATTTCGTAACAAATATTGAAATATTGAATTTTACAAAAAGTGGTTCCAAACTTCTCAAAAAATTCAGTTATATAAATAGATCTCGAACTGCTGATACCAAAAAATTAACGACTGTTATCAAGATTTTCGAAATATTAGCTTTGATAATTACATTTTTTAACAGTTGAACAAAAAAAATCAACTAAACAATCCAAAATCAAATCTGAATTTTTTCAAAAAATTGTCGTCAACAAGAGTGCGAATAAAATTAACACTTACAACGCATTGACAATTGTCTGCATTTCAGGTCTAGCAATATCACACTCGGTAAAAAATTCCGGGACAATTGTTTTCACAGTGAAATATTTGTCTAATCTCCTCTTGGTTTTTTCCAACGAGAAGTTGCAACTGCGCAGAAAAGTCATAAGCATTGCATCATCTAAAAACGATCAAAAAAAAGTTTTGTTACTACTTTTAACAAAATATAAATTCGTACCCCATGTATCCGGCAAATGTGGCTCTTTCCTCAGCCATTCTTTAATAGCTTCCAAATCTTTATCTCTAGTGTTTACATCTTCGTTCAGCGCTTGACGGATAAGAACTTGCTGGTCAGGAGACGGCTGTTCAAGATAGAACATGATACAAAGACGACAACACTTTTGCCTTCACTGACTTGAAGACCTCCACTGAAATACAAACCTGATGCACTTTTCTAATATATGATTAAAAACCAGTTCTTTCCAGACATTCCGGTTGATTTAATGAATTGTTCTTTTTTTTAATTTAAAGATTTTACTGCATTTCTTTTTCCAGTGTTGAGGCTTTGTGTAAAAGATTCCCTCTTCAAGTCATACAAAGTAATAATATACGTGGAATTAATGCATCCGGTCTTGATATCGTTACTTTATCGTCCTTTCCTCCAATTCATGACAAAACCGCAAAGAAACACCGGGATTCTTTTTCTAACCTTGATTAAACCGGTTTCGCCGAATCTTTCTTCCATTAATGAAACCAACTTTTTGAATCAGGTAGGCATAAACAACGCAGATTCTTGATCGTAAGATAAGTACTCATTCACCCATCTGACTGAATCAAAACCGGAAAATTTAAACCCAAATCATTGATCGAATTCAAAAAGTGGTGCGATAGTGAAAAACGACCCGACCTGAACCAACACCAACAAATTTTGTTTTTGCCTTGTGCCAATGATCTCCAAGACGCCCAACAAATCGCCCGGAGGTACTTCCAGTGTAAGAGTACCGCTTCTGAACTCTTCGCCAACTTGGATTTGGGGGAAGCAGATTTTCAACAAGGACTCTCTGTTTTGTAAAAAAAAACTAAAGTAAAATTCGAACGTATGATTCCTGGGGAAAATGCAAAATTAAAAAGTCGGGTTTTTTTTGAGAAAAGCACATGTGCGGTTACATCTCGCAAGTTAGTGTATTTACGTAAGAACTTGCTGGTCAGGAGAGGGCGGCTCAAGGTGGAACATGACACAAAGATGAAAAACACTTTTGTCTTCACTGACTTCGAGGTCTTCACTTAAGTAGAAACCTGATGTATTTTTTTCACTATAGAAATTAAAACCAGTTTTATATTGGTTTTCCGGTTGAGTTAACGATTTTTTTTTAAATATACAAATTTTTCTCAAGGAATGCATTTCTTGCTCCAATCTGAGGGGGATTTGTGTAACAGATTTTCTCCTCAAGTCATACGTGGAATTAATGCATCTGGTCTTGAGTAGTAGCATTTCTGGATAAGATTCCTGCAATTGTACATACTTTCAAAAGCCAACTTCTAAGAATTTTTTTAACTGAGTGTTGTTGAAGTGTTGACACATTAAAGTAAACACATGTTTAAAACATTATTTAAAAACTTAATTCGGCCTCCTAATACATTTAAGTCGACAGTACTAGAAAAAAACCATAAATAAAAAAAGACTGGTTATCCTTTGATTTCAATGACAGATTAATCATCGATTGTTAAAATGCCACGTTAATCTAAACCAAACATAAGGCAATTTGTGAAAACATCTACTACATTTAGCGCAATTGGTCGTACTTTTTTCCAATAGTTGGCAAAAACGCAAAGTGCCACTGTGACTCTTTTTCTAACCTCGATTAAACCAGTTTTGGCGAATATTTCTTCCATTAATGAAACCAGTAAGATAAATTGAATAATAAGTCGTACTCGTGTGGACAATACCACGGAAGTACTCATTCACGCACGTGACTGAATCAAAACCGGAAAATTTGAACCAAAAACATTAATCGAATTCAAAAAGTGGTGCGATAGTGAACCAACACCACATGTACTGACATGGTGGCGTGAGTGAGTGTGTTCGCTGTAGTGTCTCTCTTGATTTAAAGTGCTCAATCTATGGTTTTTTCTTGGTTTAATTGTGTTAAAATAGAGGAATTGTCATGGTTTGGTGTTTCACGTTCGACACAGTGAGTACGTGAGTAACTGTGATTTTTGATCGATTTATCGGGTTGAAATTCGCTACAATCTTATCAGTGGTTCTTCGTCGAGTTCTTATCGCTTTTCTTGTCCCTATCATCTGGTCACCGTTCACATATAATTGAAGCACTACAAACATAAGTTAATAATCTATCTAAAGAAAACTCAGAACTACGCGGTGAAATAACCAAATTAAATAAGTGTGTGAATCTAACCAAAGCTGAGGAGTTCACTAAACCCACAGATCCTAAGGAATTAGATGCTAAAATCTCATATTCGAATATAACGAAGAAAAACTCGCAAAAAACTTTAATAGCGAAACCAAAAGATGATAAGCAGCGTTCGTCTAAAACTAAATTTGATGTTATGAATAACATTAACCCCTTAACTGACATCAATATGGGTCAAGTGAGAACGTTAAGAGACGGGGGCATTCTTTCAAAGTGCGAAAACTCTAGTAATTTTAACCAGATTGCAAAAGATAAATTGGCGGAAAAATATGAGGTTCGTGAGGTAAAATCAGCTTGCCCTAAAATTAGAATCTCTGGTATTCCTAATTACATAGATGACAAAGATTTTCTTCCTTATCTTAGAAAACAAAATGAATTTTTATTTGACCAAACATCAGTCTGCAATCTGTTAAAATTCTGCCCTACAAAAAAAAATCATTCCATTTTCCAGGCCCTTCTGGAAGTTGATTTATCGACTTACAAAAGAGCAATAAGCGTTGGTCATTGTTTAGTTGGTCTGAACGGATGCAACATGCATGCATGTTTGCGAATCTTATACTTCTCTTATGTGCGCTCTAGGTTGGAATATGCAAGTATAGTATGGTCCCCTTTCTGTCAAAACCACACTGGCGCTCTAGAAACAATTCAGCGCCGCTTTCTTAAATATTTAGCATATAGAGTAGATGGTACATATCCAATAAGAGGTACACATCAAATCTCTCTTTTAAACCGATTTCAACTTACGGATTTAAACACTAGACGCATTTCTTATTCATTGAACTTTCTTAGAAATCTAATGTGCTCACAAGTTGACTGTTCCAATCTTCTCAGCAAGCTCTATATCTATTGTCCAGGACTTTCTTCTCATGACCATCGTTGTTTCTATCTGCCTACACCACGTATAGATGTCGAAAAGTACTCGCCTGTTTATCAAATGACCAATAATTTTAATCTGAGTTAGAATGATTTTGATATTTTTGTTAATGTTCCCTATGGGATAAAGTAGTCATTTTAGCTACTGATTACCTATTATACATTTATTCTCATTTCTTTTGTAAGTCTGTAATTGGGTCTTGCACCCGTTGACTTACGTATATATAATAATAATAATAATAACACCAACAAGTTTTGTTTTTTGCCTTGTGCCATTGGTGATTCTGCAAAACTGGCAGCAATTTTCAAAAAACTGAAGCTGAAAATGAGTTCTAGAAGCCGGAATCTATAAAAAATTCGTCTAAGTAATTTTCGAAAATTTGTAAAATGAGTCGAAAATTTCATAAGGGAGAGTACTGAAATATAGAAATTTTGGAAAAGTTGCCTACAATTCTCAAAAATTCTGGAAAATAAACTTGATGTGCTGATTAGAAAAAGACATTTAATATGAGCATATTTTTTGGCACAAACTACACATTTATTACAAATTGATAGAACTCCAAAAACAAATAAGTATATAAATAAATAAATAAGTAGCTAAGGAAAGGCAAAAAAAGCGGGGACACTTTTCTCACATCTATAGGACCTGTTATGGTGGCTAACAAAATCAACAAAGGTCACGATAAGGTTATAAATTATAAGCTGATAAAGTTGAGGTGAAGGTGTAAGTGAATAAGAAACACAAAAACGAGAAAAAACTCGCTGATTAAACTTTCGCAGCATTGATAAGTTTAACCACAAAGAATGTTAATAAAAAAAGAACGCACTAGGAACAACGATAAAACTTTGAAAAACAAAATATGAGAATTTAAAGGAAGACATAAATGATTTAATGCTTTTTAATACAGAGTAAATCCTATCCAAAAAACGAAACACATTAAAAAATACAAGTAAAAATATAAAAACACTATAACAAACACAAAATCTCAAATTATCGGAACTGTGAAACCTAAGAATTTTTTTGCCACCGCTCTGACGCCATATACGACGATTATCTGGATAAACAATGCCACTCCTTCAGAAGAGACACTTTCCACATTTCGTGATCAATTTCTCCAATTCACACTTGAACATATCAATTTCTTGAAGTTGCTAGGTAACTCTTCTTCGATCAATTCTGTTACGCCTTCATCACCAAACAACATATTTAATAAGATCTTCTTGAGACAGGGTCTCTCTAACTCTTTTCCATTCGCTTAAGAGTTGTGGATGTATTTTTTCGTAATCTTCTGGATCGAGCAGCAGTTTTGTTTTTTCCCGCTGAAGGAGTAACTGTTTAAAATTGCTCTTTAAAAGCTTTTCGATGTCATCGGCGATCCGTTTGTCGTCTTCTGAGAGTTTGTCACGGTTAACGTAACTTGAAAACGAAACTTCCTGGTCTGGCTCTTCTTCGATTTGTTCGTCTAAAGAATATGATGGCTAATCCAGTTTTCCTTCCTTTTCATACTTGGTAAATACAGCGTCCCAACGCTTACGCCTTGAGGGACACAGGGCCTGGAGACGCTTAATAAATGCTTCTTTAGTCTTTAGCAGTTCTGTCCATTTGGTTTTAAAAACGAAGGTGTAGTTGAAGTACACAACCTCAAGATACAAACTCTAATATCACACTAAAGACAACTTTAAAAAAATTTCACTGGATATATATTTTAAACAAAAACTTCGAAATTACGAAAGATACAGGTGTTCAAGGTGACGGTTCTCTCAGACCGGGCCCGTATTTCTGTTTTCTAATATAGGCAACCCATAATGCAAGCACCTGGAGGTAGCATGTTTGTAGGTGCTAGGACTAGAAAAATTTTATATGTAAGTGTACAAAATAAATATTGTCTCACATGCACACATAATAAAAATTTAAAAAAAGACACACCAAGTTTATTTTATATGATTCAAAAAACTTTGTGTAACGTCATCGTTTCAGTGGAGGGGGAAAATGGGTCAAGATATTACTCAATTAGTTTATTAAGACTTGTCAGTCAACTGCGAGTGTTCTGAAACTCCCATGTAGTCCGAAAAAATCTTCGTAACTTGTAGCCTTTCCAGGTCTTTTCGACTCGTCTGCTTTAATCTTCTCCTGTTCCTTAAACCAAGGTTTAAAAGCTTCACAAGCCGCTAAATACTTGTCCCAATGCAGTTTAAGTTTGCCCGCGGTACCTCCGTACTCTTCTGGCAAAAGATCTTTGGAGATATACTCATGGAGGGTAGTTAAATCCTTATGAAAATGTGCTCTTTTAAAAAATTTTTCTTTCAAGAACGGCTTTACAAGCGCTACGATACTGTCGACAAAAAATGGGGGATTTAGAATATGTACCTCTTTAATTTTGACAGGGAGCACATCTAGGGTACACACCAAAAATTTTTTCGCGAAAATGGGCGAGAATTTAAGTAAGTGTTTAAGCATGCAGTTCTCCCCATCTAAAACGTAGATTTCGCCAGCCGAAGCTTCTTTTTCTATTTTGAAGTAGATGTGGGCTAACATGAAAAGTACTTTGCCGCAGCAGTTGGTGTCGAAGTCTTCGTACTCGGGGGTGGCGATGCGTACGATATGAACTCGTCTGCCTTGTGGAGTTATTCCTGGCATGGTACCGATTTCTCTAAAAAGAAAAATTGTATTGGTGTGAGGATTATAAAACATTATGCAAAAAAAACAGTCTGGTTATGAAAATCTAGAAATCCGCAAGTTTCTTTTTAGGTAATTTTCGATGGTAGTCGAAAAAAGGTCGAAATTTTCTGACAGTGAAAAGCGACAGAAAATTCTGAGATATAAATCTCAACCTTCTGATTCAAAAATATAGCTTACTTATGTTCCCGGAGCAAGATTTAGAAATATTCGGTCTAAAAGACAATTTTTTAAAAAATCCAAAACAGTGCCCAAAAAATATTGCGTGCCGAAGCGAGATTTTTGAAACATGCCTAAAAGTTTTTTTTTTCAAAATTACAAAAAATTACCACATTTTTTTGAGCAATTTTACAAAATAGCAGGAACTTTCGAAGAAACGAGGACGAAATTAACTTCCGAAAGTCGGAATCTGCAACAAATCTCTTTTCGAAAGTGGTCGAAATATCGTCAAAAATTTCATAACTGGGGGTATAAAAAGTCGAAATTTTGGAAAAGTTGCCTAAAATTCACTAAAAGTTCTGGAATATGGAACTCGATGTGCTGATTAGAAAAGTGTAGCGTGTTAAAAGGACCTAATCGCTAAGAAAATAAAGGGTGGATGGGTGGGACTAGTACTTGTGAAAATAAAACTGTTTTTGGAAAAGGACGTACTCTCTAAGAAAATAAAAGACGGGTGGACGGGGTTAGTCCTTGCTAAACTACAATCAGTTGAAGGACCAAATTAAACGAAAACTATATGCCAGAGACGAAAGTCTTTTCATAAAATATGTTTGTGGTACGCCTACAATCGAAAAATCTTCTTTAAACTAATTTTACCCAAATACAATAAATGCAATTTAAATATTTACTATCAAAAAATCTTTCTACTTCTGGTGATAACTATAGCATAATTTCATATTCCCCTAATAGTAAATTAATAATACTTATTAGCAGCCAAAATCAGTCTTATCTTGAGAAGTACTAGCCCCGCCCACCCGCCCTTTTATTTTCTTATAGGGAATGTATTTTGCCTAAATCAGTCGTATCTTAGCAAGTCCTGCACAAAATTTTTGAAATATTCGCTTTGAAAATAAAATTTTTTTAATAATAATCATCATAGAAATGTTCATATTTAATTTGGCAATTCTGGAAGAAAAGTTGAAATGTTAGCAGAAATCAAGCCGAAAATTACTATCTGAAAATCCAAATCTACAGGAAAATGGTTTTGGCTAATGTTCGAAGGTTGTTGAAAAATGGTCAAATAGTAGGAATGCTAAAATATTGAGATTTTGGAAAAGTTGTCAAAATTCCTTAAAAAAAATCTGAGATATCGCTCTTGAACTACAAGAAAAATATTGCGTACTTATGGTCCCAGGCCAAGATTATAATCTTAAAAATAAAGATATGCGACATTTAAATTTCGAAAATCGTCGAGAATGGGTTGAAATCGATAAGGGAAAATTTTTGAAACATGGCAAAAAATTTCCTTTTTTTAAAAAGTCGTTTCTAATTTCTAATTCGGTGCTAAACATCTTGACGTGCTAATTCCAAAAACGTCTTTAGGTTCACGGAGTAGTTTTTTCGGAATATTCGGTTTGAAATTAGAATTTTCTAAAACATTTAAAAATCGCGATATTTCACTGGGTGATTGTGAAAAAATGCTTATCGAAGAAATGAGGCCGAAAGTGACTTCTGTGACCCGAAATCTACAAGAAAACGTATCTAATTAACTATCAGATTCATAATTATGGTTAATTGCCATCCAGTAATCTTGAACGAAACCAGTCTTCTATGCCGAGTCCGTGCCAAACAACAAACGTTTAACTACTCAAAGGTCAAATAAAAAGTGTAAGCATAATCTTCTTTTTTCCCAAATTCGTCGTCAACAAGATTGCGAATAAAATTAACACTTACACCATATTGAGAATTTTCCGTATTTCAGGGCTTGCAATATCATAATCGGTAAAAAATTCAGGAACAACTGCCTTCACAGTGAAATATTTGTCTAATCTCCTCTTGGTTTTTTCCAACGAGAAATTGCAACTTCGCAGAAAATTCATAAGCATCGTATCATCTAAAATCGATCAACGAAAATTCCTTGTGATTATTTTTGATAAAATAAATATTCGTACCCCATGTATCCGGCAAATGTGGCTCTTTCCTGAGCCAGTCTTTAATAACTTCCAAGTCTTTATCTCGAGTGTTTACATCTTCGTTTAGCGCTTGACGGATAAGAACTTGCTGGTCAGGAGTGGGCGGCTCAAGGTGGAACATGGCACAAATATGGAAACACTTTTGCCTCGACTGACTTGAAGATCTCCACTGAAATGCAAACCTGATGCACTTTTCGAATATATCATTTAAAACCAGTTCTTCCCAGACATTCCGGTTCATTTAACGAATTGTTCTTTTTTTTTAATTTAAAGATTTTAGTGCATTTCTTGTTCCAGTGTTGAGGGTTTGTGTAAAAGATTCCCTCTTCAAGTCATACAGAGTAATAATATACGTGGAGTTAAGTGTATTTTACATTACTCAGAAAATGTTGTGTAACGTCGTCGTTTCTGTGGAGGGGGGAATAAAATGGGTCAAATATTACTTGATTAATTTATTGGGACTGGTCACAGACATTAATCAACTGCGAGTGATCTGAAACTTCCGTGTAGTCCGAAACAATCTTCGTAACATGTAGTCTTTCCAGGTCTTTTCGACTCATCTGCTTTAATGTTCTCCTGCTCCTTAAACCAAGGTTTAAAATCTTCAAAAGCCGCTAGATACTTGTCCCAATGCAGTTTAAGTTTGCCCGCGGTACCTCCGTACTCTTCTGGCAAAAAATCTCTGGAGATATACTCATGAAGTGTAGTTACATCCTTATGAAAATGTAATCTATTAAAAATTTTTTCTTTCATGAACGGCTTTATAAACGCTATTAAACTATCGATAACAAACGGGGGATTAACAATATGTATTTCTTTGATTTTGATAGGGAGCGCATCCATGGTACACACGAAAATTTTTTTCGCGAAAATTGGCGACAATTTAAGTAAGTGTTTAAGCCTGTAATTTTCCCCATCTAAAACGTACACTTCTCCCGCAGAACCTAGTTTCTCTGATTTCAAGTAGACGTCGGCTACCATAAAAATTACTCTGGCAAAGTAGTTGTAGTCGAAGTCTTCGAAGTCGCTGGTGGCGATGCGTGCGATGTGGACTCGTCTGCCTTCTGGAGTCATTCCTGGCATGGTAGCGATTTCTCTTAAAAAAAAATAGTAGTGGTAATATGGTTATCGAAATCTAGAAATTTACAAAAGCTTGAAGAAATGAGGATGAAATAAATTTCTCAAAAAATTGTGGAAT
Source organism: Zophobas atratus (assembly GCA_022388445.1). NCBI lineage: Eukaryota > Metazoa > Arthropoda > Insecta > Coleoptera > Tenebrionidae > Zophobas > Zophobas atratus. The sequence goes on from CM039450.1 coordinate 8,269,147, forward strand.
ATACAATCCGATGTGCTGATTAGAAAAATATTTAACGATTTCCGAAATATTCGTATTCAAATGTGGATTTTTCAAAAATTGTCATGTTTTATTTGGCGACTCTGGAAAAGTGGAAGGATTTTTTTAAAGACCTGAAGCCGAAAATGGCTTCTAGAAGTCGGTTATCTACAAAAAAAAATCAATTTACGTTCATTTCGAACGTTATGAAAGAAAGAGTCGAAAATTTCATAAAGGAGAGTATTAAAAAATTGAGATTTTGAAAAAATACCCTAAAAGTTCTCAAAAAATTCTGGATGTGCTGATTACAAAAAATGTTAATAGTCGAAAACAACTTACGGAAATCCAAATCTAAAAGAAAATGTAAAAAAGTCCAGGATCACGGACCAAGATTTTCGAAACATTTAGTTGGAAAATCAATTTTTTTTTAATCTTAAAACCGCCGTAATTCAATTACCCATTCTGGAAAAATAATAGGAATTTTCAACGAAATTAAGACGACAATAACTTCTGGTTTTCTACATCAATTGGAAAATGTGTTTGCCTAATTTTCAAAGGTGGTCGAAAAGCAGTCAAAATATTCGTAATAAATATTGAAATATTTAACTTTACAAAAAGTGGTTCCAAACTAATCAAAAAATTCAGTTATATAAATAGATCTCCAACTGCTGATACCAAAAAATTAACGATTGTTATCAAGATTTTCGAAATATTAGCTTTGATAATTACATTTTTTAACAGTTGAACAAAAAAAATCAACTAAACAATCCAAAATCAAATCTGAATTTTTTCAAAAAATTGTCGTCAACAAGAGTCCGAATAAAATTAACACTTACAACGCATTGACAATTGTCTGCATTTCAGGTCTAGCAATATCACACTCGGTAAAAAATTCCGGGACAATTGTTTTCACAGTGAAATATTTGTCTAATCTCCTCTTGGTTTTTTCCAACGAGAAGTTGCAACTGCGCAGAAAAGTCATAAGCATTGCATCATCTAAAAACGATCAAAAAAATGTTTTGTTACTACTTTTAACAAAATATATATTCGTACCCCATGTATCCGGCAAATGTGGCTCTTTCCTCAGCCATTCTTTAATAGCTTCCAAATCTTTATCTCTAGTGTTTACATCTTCGTTCAGCGCTTGACGGATAAGAACTTGCTGGTCAGGAGACGGCTGTTCAAGATAGAACATGATACAAAGACGACAACACTTTTGCCTTCACTGACTTGAAGACCTCCACTGAAATACAAACCTAATGCACTTTTCTAATATATAATTAAAAACCAGTTCTTTCCAGACATTCCGGTTGATTTAATGAATTGTTCTTTTTTTTAATTTAAAGATTTTACTGCATTTCTTGTTCCAGTGTTGAGGCTTTGTGTAAAAGATTCCCTCTTCAAGTCATACAAAGTAATAATATACGTGGAATTAATGCATCCGGTCTTGATATCGTTGCTTTATCGTACTTTCCTCCAATTGTTGGCAAAAACACCAGGATTCTTTTTCTAACCTTGATTAAACCAGTTTCGCCGAATCTTTCCTCCACTAATGAAACCAACTTTTTGAATCAGGTAGGCATAACCGACGCAGATTCTTGATCGTAAGATTAAGTACTCATTCACCCATCTGACTGAATCAAAACCGGAAAATTTAAACCAAAAACATTGATCGAATTCAAAAAGTGGTGCGATTGTGAAAAACGACCCGACCTGAACCAACCCCAACAAATTTTGTTTTTGTCTTGTGCCAATGATCTCCAAGACGCCCAACAAATCGCCCGGAGGTACTTCCAGTGTATGAGTACCGCTTCTGAACTCTTCGCCAACTTGGATTTGGGGGGAGCAGATTTTCAACAAGGACTCTCTGTTTTGTAAAAAAAAAACTAAAGTAAAATTCGACCAAGGAACGCATGATTATATGCAAAATTAAAAAGTCGGGGTTTTTTTGAGAAAAGCACATGTGCGGTTACATCTCATAAGTTAGTGTATTTACGTAAGAACTTGCTGGTCAGGAGAGGGCGGCTCAAGGTGGAACATGACACAAAGATGAAAACACTTTTGTCTTCACAGACTTCGAGGTCTTCACTTAAGTACAAACCTGATGCATTTTTTTCACTATAGAAATTAAAACCAGTTTTATATTGGTTTTCCGGTTGAGTTAACGATTTTTTTTAAATATACAAATTTTTCTCAAGGAATGCATTTCTTGCTCGAATCTAAGGGGGATTTGTGTAATAGATTTTCTCCTCAAGTCATACGTGGAATTAATGCATTTGGTCTTGAGTAGTTGCATTTCTGGATAAGATTCCTGCCATTGTACATACTTTCAAAAGCCAACTTCTAAGAATTTTTTTGACTGAGTGTTGTTGAAGTGTTGATTGATTTTTGCTTTCAATTCTAGATCGAAATTCAATTCTTGTGCTAGAAATCTCCACTTGTCTGGAATTTTTATAATCTCTCGATTCCTCGTAAAAAAACACATTAAAGTAAACACATGTTTAAAACATTATTTAAAAACTAAATTCGGCCTCCTAATACATTTAAATCGACTGTACCTACTAGAAAAAAACCATAAATAAAAAAGACTGGTTATCCTTTGATTTCAATGACGGATTAATCGTCGATTGTTAAAATACCACGTTAATCTAAACCAAACATAAGGCAATTTGTGAAAACATCTACTACATTTAGCGCAATTGGTCGTAATTTTTTCCAATAGTTGGCAAAAACGCAAAGTGCCACTGTGACTCTTTTTCTAACCTCGATTAAACCAGTTTTGGCGAATATTTCTTCCATTAGTGAAACCAGTAGGATAAATTGAATAATAAGTCGTACTCGTGTGGGCAATACCACGGAAGTACTCATTCACGCACGTGACTGAATCAAAACCGTAAAATTTGAACCAAAAACATTGATCGAATTCAAAAAGTGGTGCGATAGTGAACCAACACCACATGTACTCACATGGTGGCGTGAGTGAGTGTGTTCGCTGTAGTGTCTCTCTTGATTTAAAGTGCTCAATCTATGGTTTTTTCTTGGTTTAATTGTGTTAAATTAGAGGAACTGTCTTGGTTTGGTGTTTCACGTTCGACACAATGAGTAAGCCTTAACCGTAATTTTTGATCGATTTATCGGGTTGAAATTCGCTACAATCTTATCAGTGGTTCTTCGTCGAGTTCTTATCGCTTTTATTGTCCCTATCATCTGGTCACCGTTCACATATAATTGAAGCACTACAAACATCAGTTAATAATTTATCTAAAGAAAACTCAGAACTACGCGGTGAAATAACCAAATTAAATAAGTGTGTGAATCTAGCCAAAGCTGAGGAGTTCACTAAACCCACAGATCCTGAGGAATTAGATGCTAAAATCTCATATTCTAATATAACGAAGAAAAACTCGCAAAAAACTTTAATAGTGAAACCAAAATAACATTAACCCCTTAACTGACATCAATATCGGTAAAGTGAGAACGTTAAGAGATGGGGGCATTCTTTTAAAGTGCGAAAACTCTAGTAATTTTAACCAGATTGCAAAAGATAAATTGGCGGAAAAATATGAGGTTCGTGAGGTAAAATCAGCTTGCCCTAAAATTAGAATCTCTGGTATTCCTAATTACATAGATGACAAAGATTTTCTTCTTTATCTTATAAAACAAAATGAATTTTTATTTGACCAAAAATCAGTCTGCAATCTGTTAAAATTCTGCCTTACAAAAAAAAATAATTCCATTTTCCAGGCCCTTCTTGAAGTTGATTTATTATTTTATTTTACCGATTTCAACTTACGGATTTAAACACTAAACGCAATTCTTATTCATTGAACTTTCTTAGAAATCTAATGTGCTCACATGTTGCCTGTTCCAATCTCCTCAGCAAGCAGCAAGCTCTATATCTATTGTCCAAGGCTTTCTTCTCGTGACCATCGTTGTTTCTATCTGCCTACACCGCGTATAGATGTCGAAAAGTACTCGCTTGTTTATCAAATGACCAATAATTTTAATCTGAGTCAGAATGATTTTGATATTTTTGTTATTAATGTTCCCTATGGGATAAAGTAGTAATTTTAGTTACTGATTACCTATTATACATTTATTCTCATTTCTTTTGTAAGCCTGTAATTGGGTCTTGCACCCGTTGACTTACGTATATATAATAATAATAATAATAATAACATCAACAAGTTTTGTTTTCTGCTTTGTGCCATTGGTGATTCTGCAAAAGTGGCAGCAATTTTTAAAAAACTGAAGCTGAAAATGAGTTCTAGAAGCCGGAATCTATAAAAAAATCCATCTAAGTAATTTTCGAAAATTTGTAAAATGAGTCGAAAATTTCATAAGGGAGAGTATTGAAATATAGAAATTTTGGAAAAGTTGCCTAAAATTCTCAAAAATTCTGGAAAATAAACTTGATGTGCTGATTAGAAAAAGACATTTAATATGAGCATATTTTTTGGCACAAACTACACATTTATTACAAATTGATAGAACTCCAAAAACAAATAAGTATATAAATAAATAAATAAGTAGCTAAGGAAAGGCAAAAAAAGCGGGGACACTTTTCTCACATCTATAGGACCTGTTATGGTGGCTAACAAAATCAACAAAGGTCACGATAAGGTTATAAATTATAAGCTGATAAAGTTGAGGTGAAGGTGTAAGTGAATAAGAAACACAAAAACGAGAAAAAACTCGCTGATTAAACTTTCGCAGCATTGATAAGTTTAACCACAAAGAATGTTAATAAAAAAAGAACGCACTAGGAACAACGATAAAACTTTGAAAAACAAAATATGAGAATTTAAAGAAAGACATAAATGATTTAATGCTTTTTAATACAGAGTAAATCCTATCCAAAAACGAAACACATTAAAAAATACAAGTAAAAATATAAAAACACTATAACAAACACAAAATCTCAAATTATCGGAACTGTGAAACCTAAGAATTTTTTTGCCACCGCTCTGACGCCATATACGACGATTATCTGGATAAACAATGCCACTCCTTCAGAAGAGACACTTTCCACATTTCGTGATCAATTTTTTTCTCCAATTCACACTTGAACATATCAATTTCTTGAAGTTGCTAGGTAACTCTTCTTCGATCAATTCTGTTACGCCTTCATCACCAAACAACATATTTAATAAGATCTTCTTGAGACAAGGTCTCTCTAACTCTTTTCCATTCACTTAAGAGTTGTGGATGTATCTTCTGGATCGAGCAGCAGTTTTGTTTTTTCCCGCTGAAGGAGTAACTGTTTAAAATTGCTCTTTAAAAGCTTTTCGATGTCATCGGCGATCCGTTTGTCGTCTTCTGAGAGTTTGTCACGGTTAACGTAACTTGAAAACGAAACTTCCTGGTCTGGCTCTTCTTCGATTAGTTCGTCTAAAGAATATGATGGCTAATCCAGTTTTCCTTCCTTTTCATACTTGGTAAATACAGCGTCCCAACGCTTACGCCTTGAGGGACACAGGGCCTGGAGACGCTTAATAAATGCTTCTTTAGTCTTTAGCAGTTCTGTCCATTTGGTTTTAAAAACGAAGGTTTAGTTGAAGTACACAACCTCAAGATACAAACTCTAATATCACACTAAAGACAACTTTAAAAAAATTTCACTGGATATATATTTTAAACAAAAACTTCGAAATTACGAAAGATACAGGTGTTCAAGGTGACGGTTCTCTCAGACCGGGCCCGTATTTCTGTTTTCTAATATAGGCAACCCATAATGCAAGCACCTGGAGGTAGCATGTTTGTAGGTGCTAGGACTAGAAAAATTTTATATGTGAGTGTACAAAATAAATATTGTCTCACATGCACACATAATAAAAATTTTAAAAAAGACACACCAAGTTTATTTTATATGATTCAAAAAACTTTGTGTAACGTCATCGTTTCAGTGGAGGGGGAAAACGGGCCAAGATATTACTCAATTAGTTTATTAAGACTTGTCAGTCAACTGCGAGTGTTCTGAAACTCCCATGTAGTCCGAAAAATCTTCGTAACTTGTAGCCTTTCCAGGTCTTTTCGACTCGTCTGCTTTAATCTTCTCCTGTTCCTTAAACCAAGGTTTAAAAGCTTCACAAGCCGCTAAATACTTGTCCCAATGCAGTTTAAGTTTGCCCGCGGTACCTCCGTACTCTTGTGGCAAAAGATCTTTTGAGATATACTCATGGAGGGTAGTTAAATCCTTATGAAAATGTGCTCTTTTAAAAAATTTTTCTTTCAAGAACGGCTTTACAAGCGCTACGATACTGTCGACAAAAAATGGGGGATTTAGAATATGTACCTCTTTAATTTTGACAGGGAGCACATCTAGGGTACACACCAAAAATTTTTTCGCGAAAATGGGCGAGAATTTAAGTAAGTGTTTAAGCATGCAGTTCTCCCCATCTAAAACGTAGATTTCGCCAGCCGAAGCTTCTTTTTCTATTTTGAAGTAGATGTGGGCTAACATGAAAAGTACTTTGCCGCAGCAGTTGGTGTCGAAGTCTTCGTACTCGGGGGTGGCGATGCGTACGATATGAACTCGTCTGCCTTGTGGAGTTATTCCTGGCATGGTACCGATTTCTCTAAAAAGAAAAATTGTATTGGTGTGAGGATTATAAAACATTATGCAAAAAAAACAGTCTGGTTATGAAAATCTAGAAATCTGCAAGTTTCTTTTTAGGTAATTTTCGATGGTGGTCGAAAAAAGGTCGAAATTTTGTGACAGTGAAAAGCGACAGAAAATTCTGAGATATAAATCTCAACCTTCTGATTCAAAAATATAGCTTACTTATGTTCCCGGAGCAAGATTTAGAAATATTCGGTCTAAAAGACAATTTTTTAAAAAATCCAAAACAGTGCCCAAAAAATATAGCGTGCCGAAGCGAGATTTTTGAAACATGCCTAAAATTTTTTTTTTTTCAAAATTACAAAAAATTACCACATTTTTTTGAGCAATTTTACAAAATAGCAGGAACTTTCGAAGAAACGAGGACGAAATTAACTTCCGAAAGTCGGAATCTGCAACAAATCTCTTTTCGAAAGTGGTCGAAATATCGTCAAAAATTTCATAACTGGGGGTATAAAAAGTCGAAATTTTGGAAAAGTTGCCTAAAATTAACTAAAAGTTCTGGAATATGGAACTCGATGTGCTGATTAGAAAAATGCAGCGTGTTAAAAGGACCTAATCGCTAAGAAAATAAAGGGTGGATGGGTGGGACTAGTACTTGTGAAAATAAAACTGTTTTTGGAAAAGGACGTACTCTCTAAGAAAATAAAAGACGGGTGGACGGGGTTAGTCCTTGCTAAACTACAATCAGTTGAAGGACCAAATTAAACGAAAACTATAGGCCAGAGACGAAAGTCTTTTCATAAAATATGTTTGTGGTACGCCTACAATCCAAAAATCTTCTTTAAACTAATTTTACCCAAATACAATAAATGCAATTTTAAATATTTACTATCAAAAAATCTTTCTACTTCTGGTGATAACTATAGTATAATTTCATATTCCCCTAATAGTAAATTAATAATACTTATTAGCAGCCAAAATCAGTCTTATCTTGAGAAGTACTAGCCCCGCCCACCCGCCCTTTTATTTTCTTATAGGGAATGTCTTTTGCCTAAATCAGTCGTTTCTTAGCAAGTCCTGCACAAAATTTTTGAAATATTCGCTTTGAAAATAAAATTTTTTTAATAATAATCATCATAAAAATGTTCATATTTAATTTGGCAATTCTGGAAGAAAAGTTGAAATGTTAGCAGAAATCAAGCCGAAAATTACTATCTGAAAATCCAAATCTACAGGAAAATGGTTTTGGCTAATGTTCGAAGGTTGTTGAAAAATGGTCAAATAGTAGGAATGCTAAAATATTGACATTTTGGAAAAGTTGTCAAAATTCCTTAAAAAAAATCTGAGATATCGCTCTTGAACTACAAGAAAAATATTGCGTACTTATGGTCCCAGGCCAAGATTATAATCTTAAAAATAAAGATATGCGACATTTAAATTTCGAAAATCGTCGAGAATGGGTTGAAATCGATAAGGGAAAATTTTTGAAACATGGCAAAAAATTTCCTTTTTTTAAAAGTCGTTTAAAAATTTGGTGCTAAACATCTTGACGTGCTAATTCCAAAAACGTCTTTAGGTTCACGGAGTAGTTTTTTCGGAATATTCGGTTTGAAATTCGAATTTTCTAAAACATTTAAAAATCGCGATATTTCACTGGGTGATTGTGAAAAAATGCTTATCGAAGAAATGAGGCCGAAAGTGACTTCTGTGACCCGAAATCTACAAGAAAACGTATCTAATTAACTATCAGATTCATAATTATGGTTAATTGCCATCCAGTAATCTTGAACGAAACCAGTCTTCTATGCCGAGTCCGTGCCAAACAACAAACGTTTAACTACTCAAAGGTCAAATAAAAAATGTAAGCATAATCTTCTTTTTTCCCAAATTCGTCGTCAACAAGATTGCGAATAAAATTAACACTTACACCATATTGAGAATTTTCCGTATTTCAGGGCTTGCAATATCATAATCGGTAAAAAATTCAGGAACAACTGCCTTCACAGTGAAATATTTGTCTAGTCTTCTCTTGGTTTTTTCCAACGAGAAATTGCAACTTCTTAGAAAATTCATAAGCATCGTATCATCTAAAAACGATCAACGAAAATTCCTTGTGATTATTTTTGATAAAATAAATATTCGTACCCCATGTATCCGGCAAATGTGGCTCTTTTCTGAGCCACTCTTTAATAGCTTCCAAGTCTTTATCTCTAGTGTTTACATCTTCGTTCAGCGCTTGACGGATAAGAACTTGCTGGTCAGGAGAGGGCGGCTCAAGGTGGAACATGGCACAAAGATGAAAACACTTTTGCCTTGACTGACTTGAAGATCTCCACTGAAATGCAAACCTGATGCACTTTTCTAATATATAATTTAAAACCAGTTCTTTCCAGACATTCCGGTTCATTTAACGAATTGTTCTTTTTTTTTAATTTAAAGATTTTAGTGCATTTCTTGTTCCAGTGTTGAGGGTTTGTGTAAAAGATTCCCTCTTCAAGTTGTACAAAGTAATAATATACGTGGAATTAAGTGTATTTTACATTACTCAGAAAATTTTGTGTAACGTCATCGTTTATGTGGAGGGAGGAATAAAATGGGTCAAATATTAGTTGATTAATTTATTGAGACTGGTCACAGACATTAATCAACTGCGAGTGATCTGAAACTTCCATGTAGTCCGAAACAATCTTCGTAACATGTAGTCTTTCCAGGTCTTTTCGACTCATCTGCTTTAATGTTCTCCTGCTCTTTAAACCAAGGTTTAAAATCTTCAAAAGCCGCTAGATACTTGTCCCAATGCAGTTTAAGTTTGCCCGCTGTACCTCCGTACTCTTCTGGCAAAAACTCTCTGGAGATATACTCATGAAGGGTAGTTACATCCTTATGCAAATGTAATATATTAAAAATTTTTTCTTTCATGAACGGCTTTATAAACGCTATTAAACTATCGATAACAAACGGGGGATTAACAATATGTATTTCTTTGATTTTGATAGGAAGCGCATCCATGGTACACACGAAAATTTTTTTCGCGAAAATTGGCGACAATTTAAGTAAGTGTTTAAGCCTGTAATTTTCCCCATCTAAAACGTAGACTTCTCCCGCAGAACCTAGTTTTTCTGATTTCAAGTAGACGTCGGCTACCATAAAAATTACTCTGGCGAAGTAGTTGTAGTCGAAGTCTTCGAAGTCGCTTATGGCGATGCGTGCGATGTGGACTCGTCTGCCTTCTGGAGTCATTCCTGGCATGGTAGCGATTTCTCTTAAAAAAAAATAGTAGTGGTAATATGGTTATCGAAGTCTAGAAATTTACAAAAGCTTGAAGAAATGAGGATGAAATAAATTTCTCAAAAAATTGTGGAATATACAATTCGATGTGCTGATTAGAAAAATATTTAACGATTTCCGAAATATTCGTATTCAAATGTGGATTTTTCAAAAATTGTCATGTTTTATTTGGCGACTCTGGAAAAGCGGAAGGATTTTTTTAAAGACCTGAAGCCGAAAATGGCTTCTAGAAGTCGGTTATCTACAAAAAAAATCTATTTACGTTCATTTCGAACGTTATGAAAGAAAGAGTCGAAAATTTCATAAGGGAGAGTATTAAAAAATTGAGATTTTGGAAAAGTACCCTAAAAGTTCTCAAAAAATTCTGGATGAGCTGATTACAAAAAATGCTAATAGTCGAAAACAACTTACGGAAATCCAAATCTAAAAGAAAATGTAAAAAAGTCCAGAATCACGGACTAAGATTTTCGAAACATTTAGTTGGAAAATCAATTTTTTTTAAATGTTAAAATCGCCGTAATTCAATTACCTATTCTGAAAAAAATAATAGGAATTTTCGACGAAATTAAGACGACAATAACTTCTGGTTTTCCACATCAATTGGAAAATGTGTTTGCCTAATTTTCAAAGGTGGTCGAAAAGCAGTCAAAAATTTCGTAACAAATATTCAAATATTGAACTTTACAAAAAGTGGTTCCAAACTTCTCAAACAATTCAGTTATATAAATAGATCTCGAACTGCTGATACCAAAAAATTAACGACTGTTATCAAGATTTTCGAAATATTAGCTTTGATAATTACATTTTTTAACAGCTGAACAAAAAACATCAACTAAACAATCCAAAATCAAATCTGAATTTTTTCAAAAAATTGTCATCAACAAGAGTGCGAATAAAATGAACACTTACAACGCATTGACAATTGTCTGCATTTCAGGTCTAGCAACATCACACTCGGTAAAAAATTCCGGGACAATTGTTTTCACAGTGAAATATTTGTCTAATCTCCTCTTGGTTTTTTCCAACGAGACGTTGCAACTGCGCAGAAAAGTCATAAGCATTGCATCATCTAAAAACGATCAAAAAAATGTTTTGTTACTACTTTTAACAAAATATATATTCGTACCCCATGTATCCGGCAAATGTGGCTCTTTCCTCAGCCAATCTTTAATAGCTTCCAAGTCTTTATCTCGAGTGTTTACATCTTCGTTCAGCGCTTGACGGATGAGAACTTGCTGGTCAGGAGACGGCTGTTCAAGATAGAACATGATACATAGACGACAACACTTTTGCCTTCACTGACTTGAAGACCTCCACTGAAATACAAACCTGATGCACTTTTCTAATACATAATTAAAAACCAGTTCTTTCCAGACATTCCGGTTCATTTAACGAATTGTTCTTTTTTTTAATTTAAAGATTTTACTGCATTTCTTGTTCCAGTGTTGAGGCTTTGTGTAAAAGATTCCCTCTTCAAGTCATACAGAGTAATAATATACGTGGAATTAATGGATCCGGTCTTGATATCGTTACTTTTTCGTACTTTCCTCCAATTGTTGACAAAAAGGTAAAGAAAAACCGGGATTCTTTTTCTAACCTTGATTAAACCAGTTTGGCCGAATCTTTCTTCCATTAATGAAACCAACTTTTTGAAACAGGTAGGCATAAACGACGCAGATTCTTGATCGTAAGATAAGTACTCATTCACCCATCTGACTGAATCAAAACCGGAAAATTTAATCCAAAATCATTGATCGAATTCAAAAAGTGGTGCAATAGTGAAAAACGACCCGACCTGAACCAACACCAGCAAATTTTGTTTTTTTCTTGTGCCAATGATCTCCAAGACGCCCAACAAATCGCCCGGAGGTACTTCCAGTGTAAGAGTACCGCTCCTGAACTCTTCGCCAACTTGGATTTGGGGGGAGCAGATTTTCAACAAGGACTCTCTGTTTTGTAAAAAAAAACTAAAGTAAAATTCGAACGTATGATTCCTGGGAAAAATGCAAAATTAAAAAGTCGGGTTTTTTTTGAGAAAGCACATGTGCGGTTACATCTCGCAAGTTAGTGTATTTACGTAAGAACTTGCTGGTCAGGAGAGGGCGGCTCAAGGTGGAACATGACACAAAGATGAAAACACTTTTGTCTTCACTGACTTCGAGGTCTTCACTTAAGTACAAACCTGATTCATTTTTTTGACTATAAAATTTAAAACCAGTTTTATTTTAGTTTTCCCGTTAAGTTAACGATTTTTTTTAAATATACAAATTTTTCTCAAGGAATGCATTTCTTGCTCCAATCTAAGGGGGATTTGTGTAACAGATTTTCTCCTCAAGTCATACGTGGAATTAATGCATCTGGTCTTGAGTAGTTGCATTTATGGATAAGATTCCTGCAATTGTACATACTTTCAAAAGCCAACTTCTAAGAATTTTTTTGACTAAGTGTTGTTGAAGTGTTGATTGATTTTTGCTTTTAATTCTAGATCGAAATTCAACTCTTGTGCTAGAAATTTCCACTTGTCTGGAATTTTTATAATCTCTCGATTCCTCGTAAAAAAACACATTAATGTAAACACATGTTTAAAAACATTATTTAAAAACTTAATTCGGCCTCCTAATACATCTAAATCGGCAGTACTAGAAAAAAACCATAAATAAAAAAAGACTGGCGATCCTTTGATTTCAATGACAGATTAATCGTCGATTGTTAAAATGCCACGTTAATCTAAACCAAACATAAGGCAATTTGTGAAAACATCTACTACATTTAGCGCAATTGGTCGTACTTTTTTCCAATAGTTGGCAAAAACGCAAAGTACCACTGTGACTCTTTTTCTAACCTCGATTAAACCAGTTTTGCAGAATATTTCTTCCATTAATGAAACCAACTTCTTGAATCAGATACGCATCAGGTCTTGATCGTAAGATAGTCTGAACGATAAGTCGTACTCGTGTGGACAATGCCACCGAAGTACTCATTCACGAACCTGACTGAATCAAAACCGGAAAATTTGAACCAAAAACATTGATCGAATTCAAAAAGTGGTCCGATAGTGAGCAACTACCCGGCCTAAACCAACACCAACAAATTTTGTTTTTTGTCTTGTGCCATTGTTGATTCTGCAAAAGTGGCAGCAATTTTTTAAAAACTGAAGCTGAAAATGACTTCTAGAAGCCGGAATCTATAAAAAATCCATCTAAGTAATTTTCGAAAATTTGTAAAATGAGTCGAAAATTTCATAAGGGAGAGTACTGAAATATAGAAATTTTGGAAAAGTTGCCTAAAATTCTCAAAAATTCTGGAAAATAAACTTGATGTGCTGATTAGAAAAAGAGATTTAATATGAGCATATTTTTTGGCACATGCTACACATTCATTACAAATTGATAGAATTCCAAAAACAAATAATAAGTATATAAATAAATAAATAAGTAGCTAAGGAAAGGCCAAAAAAAGCGGGGACACTTTTCTCACACCTATTGGACCTGTTATGGTGGCTAACAAAATCAACAAAGGTCACGATGATAAGGTTATCAATTATAAGCTGATAAAGTTGATTTGAAGGTGTAAGTGAATAAGGAACACAAAAAAGAGAAAAAAATTACTGATTAAACTTTCGTAGCGTTGATAAGTGTAACCACAAAGAATGTTAATAAAAAAAGAACGCACTAGGAAAAACGATAAAACTTTGAAAATGAGCTAAAACGTGCAGCCAATCAATCAAACATTAAAACAAAATTAGAGAATTTAAAGAAAGACTTATTAACCCAAATAATTTAATGCTTTTTAATACAAAGTAACTCTTATCAAAAATGAAATACATTAAAAAATACAAATACAAATATATAAACACTATAAGAAACTCAAAATTTGTATCAAATTAGCGGAACTGTAAAACCTGCCACCGAAGTACTCATTCACGAACCTGACTGAATCAAAACCGGAAAATTTGAACCAAAAACATTGATCGAATTCAAAAAGTGGTCCGATAGTGAACAACTACCCGGCCTAAACCAACACCAACAAATTTTGTTTTTTGTCTTGTGCCATTGTTGATTCTGCAAAAGTGGCAGCAATTTTTAAAAACTGAAGCTGAAAATGAGTTCTAGAAGCCGGAATCTATAAAAAATCCATCTAAGTAATTTTCGAAAATTTGTAAAATGAGTCGAAAATTTCATAAGGGAGAGTACTGAAATATAGAAATTTTAGAAAAATTGCCTAAAATTCTCAAAAATTCTGGAATATAAACTTGATGTGCTGATTAGAAAAAGACATTTAATATGAGCACAAACTACACATTTATTACAAATTGATAGAATTCCAGGAACAAATCAGTATATAAATAAATAAATAAGTAGCTAAGAAAAGAGAATAAAAAAGCGGGGACACTTTTCTCACATCTATAGGACCTGTTATGGTGGCTAACAAAATCAACAAAGATCACGGTAAGGTTATTAATTATAAGCTGATAAATATGAGTTGAAGGTGAAAGTGAATAAGGAACACAAAAAAGAGAAAAAACTCACTGATTAAACTTTCGTAGCGTTGATAAGTGTAACCACAAAGAATGTTAATAAAAAAAGAACGCACTAGGAAAAACGATAAAACTTTGAAAAGGAGCTAAAACGTGCAGCCAATCAATCAAACACTAAAACAAAACATCAGAATTTAAACAAAGACTTATTAACCTATTAATAATTTAATGCTTTTTAATACAAAGTAATTCTTATCAAAAATGAAATACATTAAAAAATACAAATACAAATATATAAACACGATAAGAAACTCAAAATATGTATCAAATTAGCGGAACTGTAAAACATCAGAATTTTTCTGCCACCGCTCTGACGCCATATACGACGATGTCTTCTTCTGTCAAGTATCTGGATAAACAATGCCACTCCTTCAGGAGAGACACTTTCCACATTTCGTGATCGATTTTCTCCAATGCACACTTGAACATATCTTGTAACAATTTCTTCTTCCATCAATTCTGTTACGCCTTCATCAGGAGTTACGCACCAAACAACATATTTAATTAGATCTTCTTGAGACACGATCTCTCTAACTCATTTCCATTCACGTAAAAGTTCTCGATCGAGCAGCAGTTTTGTTTTTTCCCGCTGAAGGAGTAACTGTTTGAAATTGCTCTATAAAACCTTTTCGATGTCATCGGCGATCCGATTGTCGTCTTCTGAGAGTTTGTCACGCTTAACTTGAAAACGAAACTTCCTGGTCTGGCTCTTCTTCGATAGTCGTTAGTTCGTCTAAAGAATATGATGGCAGATCCAGTTTTTCTTCCTTTTCATACTTGGTAAATACAGCGTCCCAACGCTTACGTCTTGAGGGACACGGGGCCTGGAGACGCTTAATAAATGCTTCTTTAGCAGTTCTGTCCATTTGGTTTTAAAAGCGAAGGTTTAGTTGAAGTACACAACCTCAAGATACAAACTCTAATATGACACTGAAGACAATTTTAAAAAACTTTCACTGGATATATATTTTAAACAAAAACTTCGAAACTACGAAAGATACAGGTGTTCAAGGTGAAGGTTCTCTCAGACCGGGCCCGTATTTCTGTTTTCTAAATTAGGCAACCCATAATGCAAGCACCTGGAGGTAGCATGTTTGTAGGTGCTAGGACTAGAAAAATCTTATATGTGAGTGTACAAAATAAATATTGTTTCACATGCACACCTAATAAAAATTTTAAAAAAGACACACCAAGTTTATTTTATATGAATCAAAAAATTTTCTGTAACGTCATGGTTTCTGTGGAGGGGGAAAATGGGTCAAGATATTACTCAATTAGTTTATTAAGACTTGTCAGTCAACTGCGAGTGTTCTGAAACTCCCATGTAGTCCGAAAAAATCTTCGTAACTTGTAGCCTTTCCAGGTCTTTTCGACTCGTCTGCTTTAATCTTCTCCTGTTCCTTAAACCAAGGTTTAAAATCTTCACAAGCCGCTAAATACTTGTCCCAATGCAGTTTAAGTTTGCCCGCGGTACCTCCGTACTCTTCTGGCAAAAGATCTTTGGAGATATACTCATGGAGGGTACTTAAATCCTTATGAAAATGTAGTCTTTTTAAAATTTTTTCTTTCAAGAACGGCTTTACAAGCGCTAGTATCCTGTCGACAAAAGATGGGGCATTTATAACATGTACTTCTTTGATTTTGACAGGGAGCACATCTATAGTAGACACCAAAATTTTTTTCACAAAAATAGGCGAGAATTTAAATAAGTGTTTAAGCATGCAGTTCTCCCCATCTAAAACGTAGACTTCGCCAGCAGAACCTGCTTTTTCTACTTTGAGGCGGATGTCGGCTAACATAAAAAGTACTTTGCCGCAGTAGTTGGTGTCGAAGTCTTCGTACTCGGGGGTGACGATGCGTGCGATGTGGACTCGTCTGCCTTGTGGAGTTATTCCTGGCATGGTGCCGATTTCTCTAAAAAGAAAAATTGTATTGGTATGACAATTAAGAAACATTATGCAAAAAAATTTACTGATTATGGAAATCTAGAATTCTACAAGTTTCTTTTTAGGTAATTTCCAATGGTGGTCGAAAAAAGGTTGAAATTTTCTGACAGTGAAAAGCGACAAAAAATTCTAGGATATAAATTTCAACGTTCTACGAGTAATTCAAAAATATAGCTTACTTATAATCCCGGAGCAAGACGAGAAATATTCGGTCCAAAAGTCATTTTTTGAAAAATCCAAAACAGTGTCCAAAAAATATAGCGTGCCGAAGCGAGATTTTTGAAACATGTCTATTTTTTTTTTTTTTCAAAAATACAAAAATTACCACATGTCGTTGAGCGATTTTAGAAAATAGCAGGAACTTTCGGAGGAACGAGGACGAAATTAACTTCCGAAAGTCGAGATCTGCAACAAATCTCTTTTCGAAAGTGGTCGAAATATCGTCAAAAATTTCGTAACTGGGGGTATTAAAAAGTCGAAATTTTGGAAAAGTTGCCTAAAATTCACTAAAAGTTCTGTAATATGGAACTCGGTGTGCTGATTAGAAAAATGCAGCGTGTTAAAAGGACCTAATCGCTAAGAAAATAAAAAGCGGATTGGTGGGGCTAGTACTTGTGAAAAAAATAAAACTGATTTTGGCAAAGGACGTACTCTCTAAGAAAATAAAGGGCGGGTGGGCGGGGCTAGTACTTGCTAAACTACAATCAGTTGAAGGACCAAATTAAACGAAAACTATAGACCAGAGAAGAAAGTCTTTTCATTAAATATGTTTGTGGTACGCCCACAATCCAAAAATCTTCTTTAAACTAACTTTACCCAAATACAATAAATGCAATTTAAATATTTACTGTCAAAAAAATCTTTCTACGTCTGGTGATAACAATAGTATAATTTCATTTTTACCTAATACCAAATTAATAATATTTATTAGTGTCCAAAATCAGTCTTATCTTGGCAAGTACTAGCCCCGCCCACCCGCCCTTTATTTTCTTATAGGGTATGTCATTTGCCAAAATCAGTCGTATCTTAGCAAGTCCTGCACAAATTTTTTGAAATATTCGCTTTGAAAATAAGATTTTTTAATAATTATTATAAAAATGTTCATATTTAATTTGGCGATTCTGGAAGAAAAGTTGAAATGTTAGCAGAAATCAAGCCGAAAATAACTATCTGAAAATCCAAATCTACAGGAAAATGTTTTTGGCTAATGTTCGAAGGTTGTCGAAAAATGGTCAAACAGTAAGAATGCTAAAATATTGAGATTTTGGAAAAGTTGTCAAAAAACCTAAAAAAAAATCTGAGATATCGCTCTTGAAGTATAAGAAAAATATTGCGTACTTATGGTGCCGGGCCAAGATTACAATCCTAAAAATCAAGATATGCGCCATTTAAATTTCGAAAATCGTCGAGAATGGGTTGAAATTGATATGGGAAAAATTTTGAAACATTGTAAAAAATTTCATTTTTTGAAAAAGTCGTTTAAAAATTCGGTGCTAAACATCTTGACGTGCTGAATCCAAAAATATAACGTATTTAGCGTCATGAAGCAAAATTTTCAAAATATTCCTTGCGAAATTCGAATTTTTTTAAATTTTGTAATGGAGTTCGTCGACCGACTCTCTACTTTAACGTTTTCTTGACCTTTCATGGCCCCTAGAGTACGAAAAAATAGGTCTCCGTTCCGTCTGTCTGTCTGTCCGTCTGACCATTTGTCTGTCTGCCATTCCGGATTTTTTTTAGACAAATAATAGGCCGATTGTTGTCAAATTTTGTATTTATATTAGAAATATCATGTAGATGATAAAACTCTAACCCAAATTTGTTTAGTCATCCCCACCAGTAATGTAATGACGTCACTTCAAAATTGTACATAGTAAATAGGCTTTAAATTGTATTAAATAACATAGTCCTACACTCGTTTGAGTTTTTACCCAAAACGTCCATTTTTGGAAAAAATTTAAATTACAAAACAAAATTTGGCAATTTAATTTTTAATCTGCAAACTGAATACTTTGAAATCTTGCAGATGTTTTAAATTTATGGTAAGCATAACAATTTTTAATTAAAATATATTCTCTTATCCCCTCCAAAAAATTGAGGACGTCACCTCAAAATTTTGCCGTACAAATATTACATATCTATACTTCTATACTTATATACACTGCGTTTCATATAAAATGCACCACCTAGAAGGAGTAGGCGTAGAATGTAGAAATTTGGTGGAGAAGACTGTTGCATATAGACAAACAATTGATTAAAATTTGAAAGAAAAACTACTACTTGTTTAGATAATATACCGAGTGTTATTCGATTTTTATTAATTTTTTGATTATGTTTTAAAGATACTTGAGTAAGATTCTTTTGCAATTTTACTTGACATTTGTCATTATTGTGCTTGCAAAAATGCTACGAGTTCACACACGAGGTAATTTTCAACAGATAACACCTATTGAAAGAGGGCGAATGATTGGGATGCATGAGGCTAGTTTACCATTTCGGGAAATCACCAGAAGACTCGGCCCAACGGATTCTACGATATTAAGAACAAGTCGAGAATGGAACAACGAAGAGCTACAAATGCGTCGCAGGGGTACCGACCGTTTCAGGGTCACCCAAGAACGCGAAGATCATTTGCTAAGAAGAAGTGTTATTCAGTACCCTTGGTAACCATAACGATCAGTCGGGATGGACTGGATGACAGCAATTGGGCACAGAATCCGAGGAGTACCATCTACCGCCAAATTCGTTCCTTTGGCTTGAGATCTTATCGTCCAAACTGCAAACTTCCCTTACCACAAGAACACAAAACTACCAGGCTTCACTGGTACCAAGACAGGCAGCAATGGCTGTAATAGTGGAATGTCATAATGTTTAGGAACAAGTCTAGGTCTTGTTTGTGGCACTCTGATGGACGCATACGTGTTCGAAGGCCTTGAGGCCAAAGGTAAAATCTGGAATTTGTACAGAGATGTCATATCGCTCTAACACCTGGAGTAATGATATGGGATGGTATACACATCTGTTGAAGTACTCCCTTAGTGTTCATTCCAGGCACGCTAAATGCCCGGCATTACATCGTTAACGTGTTAAATCAATTTCTTTTTCCTTATCTCTCGAACCGTCGAAGAACATCTTTTGAACAAGATAATGCGTGGCCTCATGTGGCCATATTAACTTAAAGAGTGTTTGACGAAAATAACGTCAACTTCTTACCCTGGCCTGCCCTATCACCAGATTTATCAACAATCGAAAATGTTTAGGATTTAATGCATAGAAGGCTGCGCAATTTACCACATCCTCCAAAGACTTTGGAAGAATGTCTACAACAAATTCAAAATGCCTGGAATGAGATACCCCAGCAGGCAATAGATCATCTCATTTTAAGCATGCCTAGAAGAATACAGTCTTGTATTCGTGCACGTGGAATTTTAACACATTATTAACATTTCTTGTGTTAGACATTTTATTTTTTCTTTGAAATTTTAATCAAATGTTTGTCTACGTGCAATAGTCTTCTCCACCAAATTTCAACATTCTACGCCTACTCCTTCTAGGTGGTGCATTTTATTTGACACGCAGTGTAATAAAGCTGAAGCTTTTGTTTATTTGAACACGCATATCTCAGAAACTACTGGTTCAAATTCAAAAAATCTTTTTGTGTTGGATAGTCCATGTATCATATCTACATATAGGCTATATAACATCACGCTACGATGATTAGGAGCGAAGTAGCAATGAAAAATTCGGAAAAAACGGGAAAATTATTCCCCCTTTGACAGCTTCCGTTGCTTACGCTGCTTAAACGGTTAAAGTTACGTAAAAATCATGTATAACGAAATTGTTCCCCTCTAAAAGTTCTAAAGAAAAGTCCGCGACAGCATATGTCTATCTTTTAAGGTCGAGTCAGTATAACCTTTTTTATGGTAATGAAATTTGTTCTAAAATAATAATGCATTATGTATAAAATTCTCGCGTCACAGTGTTTGTAACCGAACTTCTCCGAAATGGGTTGACCGATTTGTATGAAATTTTTTATGTATATTCGGTAGGTCTGACAATAAGTTGTAAACTATTTTTACACCCCTAAGTGATAAGGGTGGCCCACCCTAAAAATGTTTGCCTATTTTTTGGACAAAATTTTTTATTTTTATTTTTTTAAGATTTGGCATCAAAAAATACACATAACCCTAAATTTTTACCTTTCTACCACCAACCCCCATTTTTTAATCGTCTATAAAATAAAAATCAATTGCTGTTCCTATTAGTCTCGCTAAGACTCAAAAACGGCTTGACCGATTTGAACATTTTTTTATATTACGGGGATGGTTTATAAATAAAAAAATAAGGATAACTTAAAAGAACAGTTAAAAAATAAAAAAATTCTAAAAATTTTGTATGGGAATCGCCACTTCAAATTAATTTCAATAGTTGGCATTTCTAACGTCTAACTGACGTGTCATACAAAACTAATTCTTCCGTGCGATTGTGAAAAGTATATTGCATTTCAAATCGTTCTTTGTTTTTTCGTAAAAAAGAAACGTCGTTTATTTTAAGAAAAGTCTTGGTTAAAGTGAATTTAATTACACATTGCGAAAGTTTCTTTTGATTTTGATCTGCCATTCTTTTTACCTATATTCACTTTGTTGGTTTCGACAAAACCTCAAACCTTACCGTTATTCGAGGATTTAATTTGAAGTTTTCAATATTTTAAAATTCTCAAGACAAAATTTACAGATTTGATTGACTGTGAAAATAATTCTGTGTCGTTTTATGAAGTTCATTAAAATGCCGAGAAGACGACAAGCTCACATAGGTCCACGAAGTCAATCAAATGTGCGACGAACTACCTCAGATGCAAACAGCAATGATTTATTTCATGGGTAATTCGGATATGGAAGTTGATCAGCGTTGTGCTCACAATCAACATAATCAAACATTGAAGCGAGACATGGGGTGGTATGAATAAAACTGAGTAGATACTCATATTCGAAGTACGAAGTACCTACTTCATTATTACTCTTATATACCTGAGCATCTACTCTATATACTGAGTACCTACTTGGGAACATTGTATGTCCCCGGACACAAACTGAACATCTACGCGTTTTGTGAGCATTTAATCTAGAAATGAGCATCGGCGTGGCAAATAACTGAGCTGTCTGTAAACCAGCTTAGAAAACCAGTAGGGTCGTTGTAAGAGTGAATTTTAACTAAACATGGTGACTTTCATGAAGATGGAACGTCGTCAAAAGGTGCATTCAGTTTGAAAAACACATTAGGAGCAGGAATATCGAAAACTTTTCATGTAATTAACTTTTATTTATGCATAAATTGTGCAGTGCGTTTTTTCTAACACTGGCCATAGAGATTCCCATCTCAAGGTGTCTACCCCATGCTAACTTATATTTTGGTAACTCGATTTTAGCCTTGATGGTTGAACACTGTCACTGTTGTCCTTTTTTGTTGTATCGAGATGCTACTTGTGCATCAACTGTTAATTACTGTATTAGTATCATCTAGAAAAACTAGAAATATTTTGATTTGATATTCGAGTAGATACTTCGTATTTCGAGTATGAGCATCTACTGAGTTTTATTTATATCAACCATTGTCAAAAAATTGATCGAACATTGTTTCGACAGAACTTCCTTCGCACCAAAAGTATAATGAAACCTATTCAGCATTTTCGAGTTGAGTCTGTTCTTCACACAATTTTGTGATGACCTAATCAACATTTATTATCAACACGTATACCACCTTGGATTGGTGCAGTGTAATACTAAAAATAACTGTATTGTATTCCCAAAATTATCTGCGAAAATCGAGTGAGCCATTCCATCAATTTTTTGAGAGGAATAAATAAATATTCTTAACAATTTACCATGCTTACAATAACTTTAAAACGTCTGCAAGATCTCAAAGTATTCATTTTTGCAACTCTTGAGTTATTCACTAAAATAAATTGACTGATCCATATATTTTTTTGAGTCACTGTAAAAGCAAATCTAAAAAATATGAATGCAATGATAAATTACGAAAATATACTGATGATGTTTTCCACATTTTAGATAGGATTTATTCGGCAAAATCTTGAGATGACGTCTTCAAGTTTTTAGGCTTGATAAACAGATATATTTTGATTGAAAACCTACCATGTCAAACAGTAACTTCAGAACGTCTACAAAATTTCAAAATTCAGTTTTGCAATTCTTGATTCAATCAATAAAATAAATTGACTCAGTGATTAATTTTTTTGAGACACCCCCTATAAGCAAAACTAAAAAATATGAATGGAATGATAAATCACAAGTATAGTCTCATCCTATTTTGGACATTTTAGATAGGATTCATTTGGCAAAATTTTAGGCTGACGTCATCAAATTTTTGGAGGGGATAAGTAAATATATTTTGAATAAAAATTTATTATGCTTATCATATGTTTAAAACATCTGCAAGATTTCAAAGCATTCGATTTTGCAGATTCAAAATTAAATTGTAGGTGAAACGAAGTTCACGGGGTCAGCTAGTATTATATATATATACTTTATCACTGCATTCATTCTTTTTAGGGTTGCTTAAACAGGGTGACTCAAAGAAATTAATGACTGAGTTGTTATAAAATAAACATCCAATCAGGTTTAGGAATTTAACTCGTTACTGTGGAAATGTGCAATTTGACACCTTTTAAATTTAACAAATTTTTACAAGTTTAAAAGGGACAACATCAGTCTTATCTTAGCAAGTATTAGCCCCGCCCACCCAACCTCTATTTTCTCAGAAGATATGTCATCTGCCAAAATAAGTTTTAACTTAGCAAGTACAAGCCCCGCCCACCCGCCCCTATTTTCTCAGAGGATATGTCATCTGCCAAAATGAGACTTATCTTAGCAAGTACTCTCTGAGAAAATAAAGCGTGGGTGGGCGGGGCTAGTTCTTGCTAACATAAGTCTTGCTTTGGCCAATGACATATCCTCTGTGAAAATAGGGAGCGGGTGGGCAGGGCTAGTACTTGGTAAAATAAGACGGATTTTGGCAAATGATATACCTTCCAAGAAAGTAAAGGGTGGGTGGGCGGGGCTAGTACTAGCTATGATAACACTTAGTTCGGCAAATCACATATCCTCTGAGCAAATAAGGGGTGGGTGGGCGGGCCAACTACTTGTTAAGATAAAACTGATTTTGCCCCTATCAATCTTGTAAAAACTCAGGAAATTTAAATGTGTTAAATTTCCATAGTAACCAGTTCCTTTTTTGAAAAAGTCGTCTAAAAATTCTGAAAAAATTCAGGGTTATAGATCTTGACGTACTGATTCCAAAAATGTAACGTCTTTAGGGCCACGGAGTAACATTTTCGAAATATTCGGTTTGAAATTCGAATTTTCTGAAACATTTAAAAATCGCGATATTTCACTGGGTGATTGTGAAAAAATGCTTGAACTTATCGAAGAAATGAGGCCGGAAGTGACTTCTGTGACCCGAAATCTACAAGAAAACGTATCTAGTTAACTATCAGATTCATAATTATAGTTAATTGCCATCCGGCCACCTGTGAATTATGACGTCCGTTAACGGTAATCTTGAACTAAACCAGTCTTCTATGACGACATCGTGCCAAACAACAAACGTTTAACTACCCAAAGGTCAACTAAAAATGTAAGCATAATCTTCTTTTTTCCCAAATTCGTCGTCAACAAGAATGCGAAAAAAATTAACACTTACACCACATCGAGAATTTTCCGCATTTCAGGGCTTGCAACATCATAATCGGTAAAAAATTCAGGAACAACTGCCTTCACAGTGAAATATTTGTCTAATCTCCTCTTGGTTCTTTCCAACGAGAAATTGCAACTTCGCAGAAAATTCATAAGCATCGTATCATCTAAAAACGATCAACGAAATTCCGAGTGACCATTTTGATAAAATAAATATTCGTACCCCATGTATCCGGCAAATGTGGCTCTTTTGTGAGCCACTCTTTAATAGCTTCCAAGTCTTTATCTCGAGTGTTTACATCTTCGTTCAGCGCTTGACGGATGAGAACTTGCTGGTCAGGAGAAGGCTGGTCAAGATCGAACATGGCACAAAGACGAAAACACTTTTGCCTTCACTGACGTCGAGATCTCCACTGAAGAACAAACCTATGCATATTTTTAACCATATACTCTAAAACCAGTTTTGTCTAGGCTTTCCGGTTCAGTAAACGAATTATTTTTTTAATTTAAAGATTCTTCTCAAGCAGGATTGCGTACTAGATTTCAAGTGCAATGCAAATTAATATGCGCAATGAGTACCTGTTTTATATTTTATGCAGTTCCATTCCGACCTCGAGTTCTTATTAATAACAATTCCATTTTTGAGAGATAGAACTTTGCTTATTAAATCGTACGACCGCAAAATTTTTTCTTAACTGAGTGTGAGGCTACATTCACAATCGTTGGCAAAAACGGAAAGTACCACCGTGACTTTTTTCCCAACCTCAATTAAACCAGTTCCACCGAATTTCTCTTCTATCAAAGAAACCGACTTCTTGAACCAGGTACGCATAGACAACGCAGATTGTTGATCATAACACAGTCTGAAGGACAAATCGCACTCGTGCGTACAATGTCACCGAAGTACTCATTCAACGCACGCGACTTAATCAAAACCGGGAAATTTAAACCGGAAACATTGCTCGAATTCAAAAAGTGGTGCGATTGTGAAAAACTACCCGACGTGAACCAACAGCAACAAATTTTGTTTTTGTCGTGTGCCAATAATCTCCAAGAAGCCCAACAAATCGCCCGGAGGTACTTCCAGTGTAAGAGTGCCGCTCCTGAACTCTTCGCCAACTTGGATTTAGAGGGAGCAGATTGTCAACAAGGGTTCTCCGTTTTGTAAAAAAAAACTTAGTAAGATTCGAAATTCTCGTTTTAATTTTTTTTTGTAGCGATATTAGTCTGGCACCTTGTAGAACGGCGGATAATGTTTTGGTAGCTTATGGAAAATTAAACGACACGTCCTACTCCAATTTTCATCTAGCGCAACTTTTAAAATTGACTTTGATGACTTTGGATTGCGCTTTGAACGACGGACCGGCAGATGGATCGATTGTATTAATCGACATGAAAGGGATTGGGTTTATGCATCTAACGAGAGCGAGGTTGGGTGTTATCCAGAAATTCTTCCAGTTTGTTCAAGAAGCGCTGCAAGTTAGAATCAAGTCGATTCACGTTTTGAACGCCGTGAATATCCTCAATAACATACTTTTCATTATAAAGCCATTTATTAACAGGGAATTATACGAAGCGGTATATTTTTTTTTTATCGAAGTATTTTCTTTTTTTTTAATTTGTTAGTTATAGATACACTGCCACACTCCTGAAAAAACGCACGAAATTTTTGAATTTGTATCTAAGGACTTTGTACCAAAGGACTATGGTGGAAATTTACCTTCGCAGCATTATTTAGCAGAAAAAACCTACGAAAAAATGTTGAAACTACAGCCGCTGTTTACCGATATAGAAAAACAAACAAAAATGTACCATGAATTAAAAAAATAAAAACCACGTTAGGCTAGATTCACTAGAAAAGTTTTATTATCGACTTTCCTTTCTTTAGATGGCCGGTTTAAAACTTTTGCCATGCTTTTTCGTTTTTTACTTCCCGAGCGTAAGCAAAGGAAGTATTGTAATCGAGTCCGTCGGCCGACTCTCTACTTTTACGTTTTCTCGATCTTTCATGACCCCTAGAAGACGAAGAAATAGGTCTCCCATTTCCGTCTGTCTGTCCGTCCGTCTGTCCGTCTGTTGTCCCGGATTTTTATTAGACAGATAATCTCCGAAAGTACTCGACCGATTGTTGTGAAATTTTGTACTTATATTAAGAATATCATGTAGATGGTAAAACGCTAACCAAAATTTGTCTAATCATCCCCACCACTAATGCGATGACGTCACTTCAAAATTGTACATAGTAAATGGGTTTTCAATTGTATAAAATAACATAGTCCTACACATGTAGTTTACAACTCTGAATCGACTTTTCACCCGAAACGTCCAGATTTTTGGAAAAAAAATCAAAATTATAAAACAACATTTTGAAATTTAATTTTTAATCTGCTAACCCGAATGCTTTGAAATGTTGCAGATGTTTTAAGGCTATAAAGAGCATCATAAATCTTTAGTCAAAAAATATTTGCTTATCCCCTCCAAAAACTTGATGACGTCAGCTCAAAAGTTTGTGGAATAAATCATATCTAAAATGTACAAAATATGATGAGTCTGTACTTGTGATCTATCACTCCATTCATATTTTTTGGATTTGCATATACAGGGTGACTCAAAAAAATTAATGAATGCGTAAATATATTTTATTGATTTAATCAGGAACTACAAAATCATATGCTCTGAAATCTTGCAGATGTTTTAAGGTCATAAAGAGCATAATAAATGTTTAGTCAAAATATATTTGCTTATCCCCTCCAAAAACTTGATGACGTCAGCTCGAAAGTTTGCCGAATAAATCATATCTAAAATGTACAAAATATGATGAGCCTGTACTTGTCATTTATCACTCCATTCATATTTTTTGGATTTGCATATACAGAGTGACTCAAAAAATTAATGAATGCGTAAATATATTTTATTGATTTAATCAGGAACTACAAAACGGAATGCTCTGACATCTTGCAGATGTTTTAAGGTTATAAAGAGCATAATAAATGTTTAGTCAAAATATATTTGCTTATCCCCTCCAAAAACTTGATGACGTCAGCTCGAAAATTTGCCGAATAAATCATATCTAAAATGTACAAAATATGATCAGTCTGTACTTGTGATCTATCACTCCATTCATATTTTTTGGATTTGCATATACAGGGTGATTCAAGAAAATAAATGAAAGCGTAAATTTATTTTACTGATTTGCTCAGGAACTACAAAACCGAATGCTTCGAAATCTTGAAGATATTTTAAAATTATCATAAGCATGGTAAATTTTTGATCAAAACGTATTTGGTCGTCCCCCTAAAAAATTTATGATGTCACCACAAAATTTTGCTGAAAAAATCCTATCTAAAATGTACAAAATATGGTGAGTCTCTTCTTATGATTTATCATTCCATTCAAATTTTTTCGATTTGCATATACAGGGTGACTCAAAAAAATTAAAGAATGCGTAAATTTATTTTATTGATTTAATCAGGAACTACAAAACCGAATGCTTTGAAATCTTGCAGATGTTTTAAGGTTATAAAGAGCATAATAAATTTTTAGTCAAAATATATTTGGTTATCTTCTACAAAAAACTGATGACGTCAGCTCAAAAGTTTGCCGAATAAATCGTATCTAAAATGTACAAAATATGATGAGTCTGTACTTGTGATTTATCATTCCATTCATATTTTTGGATTTGCATATGCAGGGTGACTCAAAAAAATTAATGAAGGCGTGAATTTATTTTATCGATTTAATCAGGAATTACAAAACCGAATGCTTTGAAATCTTGGGAATATTTTAAAGTTATTATAAGCATGGTAAACTTTTGTTCAAAATGTATTTGTTCATCCCTCCTAAAAAAATTGATGACGTCACCCTTAAATTTTGCTGAATAAATCCTATCTAAAATGCAAAAAATATGATGAGTTTGTACTTGTGATTTATCATTCCATTCATATTTTTTAGATTTTCTTAAGAAGTGGTTCAAAAAAATTAATGAAGTCAATTTATTTTATTGATTAAATTAAAGGCAACACTTATTATTAGTATTACACCCCAACCAACCCAATTTGGTAGACACAAAATTTGTTAAAGGAAAAACTCGGTTGAAACATAAGGGTAGCACGCTTATTTACATCGACTTTAACATTACAGACCTGCATTTGTTTTATGCGTTCACTTGGTTCCGCGAATGTGAAATAGACATGTTTATAATCAACCAATTGTGAATTTCACCGTCAAGAATTAAAATAAAACCCAATGTTTTATATAATAAGCGGAAGTCGAAGCAATAAAACCGATGGTCGTTTTGTTTACAGTTTCTCTGTTTGACTCTCACGTATGCTGTTACGCCTGTCATCTTAAATTAAGAATGTTTATACATACACGATTTTCAGTTGCCTCTGATACGTATACGTGAGTAAATTGTTTAGTTATTTTATTGATTATTACAAATCAATATTCAAAACGACCCAATTCATTTTCCCGAAAATTTGAGAATATAATAATTTTATTCTTAGTATTACACTACATCTATCCCAAATGATATACGTGTCCTTGCAAAAATGTTGATGACGTCATCGCAATTTTTTTTTAAATTCCCACTACAAAAATGTAATGAGAAAAAAAACACAATAGGCATGCAGTCGTCAAGTTTCCGACAGCGAGGGAAGTACTGTCTAAACTCTTTAGACCAATTTTTTTAAAACTTTGACAACTCTAATAAAACTCGATTAAAGAAAACGAAAAAAATAAAACCAAAAAAGCAACAAGATTAGAAAGAACTTTAAATTATATGTAATGAGTAAAAATTATTACATTACTGCTTTTACTATTTTAGCAACAAAATACCTTCGAGTGCGGGTTAAGCGAGCAAAGCCGCCTAGTCCACTTTAGGGTTAAAATCCGATAAAAGCGCTTTTGGTGAACGCTTTCATTTCTGCGACGTGTGTGGAATAAAATTTATCGGCGATTTGAGAACTGCTGGCCAATCGATCATTAATTTCAGACGTAATTCAGGTGTTCGTCTGTATGGCATGTATTTTGAAATGTAATTAGTGTCGACATTTAGTTTTATTACGTGTTGTCGTTGACAGGCCACGTTTCTCATGCTGAGACGTTTTTCTGATAACGCAGTTCTTCAAACGTCTAATTTCGTCTCCGGCTGCGTGGGCCGGATTAGTCGGATTTCCATGGGGACAGGCTGATTTTAAATTGTTGGAGTTTCCACTGGGACAGTCTCGCCAAATTATTCTTGGAAAAACTGTGACAATTAATAGCGGATTCTAGGATAAATGCCTATTTTGTTCTAAAATCTGAATTTTCTACACCCCTAAGCACATTTAATATTTCGTTTTCTTTCGGAAACTGTCGGATCTCGATTCAATGTTTATCCTTTCGGATTCTGATGGATTCTCCCGAACCATTTTTGAATTCTCTAGAAAGGTGAAATGTGGTAATTAAATTTTCGGATTCTTTCAAAATTCTTTCATTTCTTTGGATTTTTGTGTTTTTTCTCTTCTTTGGGTTCCTTGGTTTCTCTCAAATTGTCTTAGATTTTCTTCAGGATTCTACCGATTTCTCTCGGTTCTCTGGGTTTTTTCGTATTCTTCTGGATTCTCTCAATTCCTTTAGGATTTTAGCCCGATTCTCTCGCATTTTGTCCTCAATATTCTCTTGGATTCTTATGGATTCTTACGGAATCTTATAGATTTTTATAGATTTTTCAGGATTCTCTCGGTTTCTTTCAAATTCTCCGGGATTTTTTCTTATTCTCCCAGAATTTAGCCAAAATTTTTGCGTATCCTTTTGCATTTTTTGGATTCTTCAGGATTCTTTCCAATTCTCTTGGAATTTCGTTGGATTCTCTCAGATTTTCTCGCACTCTTTTAGATCCTTTTAGATTATTCCCTATTCTCTCACACTCTATAGGTTTCTTTTTGAGTTCTTCAGAATTCTCTTGGGTTTTCTTGGCTCCCTCATTTTCCCTGGGTCTTTCATATTCTTTTTGATTCTTATGGACTTCTTTCTTCCGGATTCTTCCAAATCTTCTCCTATCTTTTCGGAATTTTGCCGGATTCTTTTGTAATATCTCGGATTCTTTACAATTCTTCCGGAGTCTCTTCTATTCTCTCGGAATATGGCAGAATTCTCTCATGTTTTCTTGAATTAATCGAGATGCTTTCCGTTCTCTTAAAATTTAGTTGGATTCTCTCGAATTTTCTCAATTTCTGTCGGATTTTCTCGGATTCTTTTGGTTTCTTTCACATTCTGTTGGATTCTTATGGATTTTTCCGGTTTCTCTGCGTTCCTGTAGGAATTTAGCCCGATTCTCACGCATTCCCTGGCATTCTTTCGAATTTCGTCATATTTTCTCAAATTCTCCAACATTCTCTTGGATTCTTATTCTCTCGGTTTCTTTTCGATTCTTCCGGATTTTTTCTTATCCTCCCAGAATTTTGCCAAATTCTCTCGTATCCTTTTGCATTATTTTGGATTCTTCAGGATTCTTTCCAATTCTCTTGGAATTTCGTTGGATTCTCTCGGATTTTCTCGGACCCTTTTAGATCCTTTTAGATTATTCCCCATTCTCTCACATTCTATAGGATCTTTTTGAGTTCTTCAGAATTCTCTTGGGTTCTCTTGGCTCCCTCATATTCCCTGGGTTTTTCATATTCTCTTTGATTCTTATGGACTTCTTTCTTCCGGATTCTTCCAAATCTTCTCCTATCTTTTCGGAAATTTGCCGGATTTTTTTGTAATATCTCGGATTCTTCCGAATTCTTTCGGACTTTCTTCTATCCTCTCGCAATATGAGAGAATTCTCTCATTTTCTCTTGAATTATTCGGGATTCTTTCCGTTCCTCTTGGAATTTACTTCGATTATCTCATATTCTCTCGTATTTTATCAGATTCTGTCGTATTTTCTCGGATTCTTTTGGATTCTTTCACATTCTGTTGGACTATTATCGATTTTTCCGGATTCTCTCCGTTATTGTAGGAATTTAGCCTGATTCTCTCGTATTCTCTGGCATTCTTTCGAATCCCGTCAAATTTTCTCAGATTCTCCTACATTCTTTTGGATTCTTATTCTTTCGGTTTTTTTTCGGATTCTTCCGGATTTTTCCTTTTCGTTCCAGAATTTAGCCAGATTCTCTCATATCATTTTGCATTATTTTGGACTCTTCAGGATTCTTTCCAATCCTCTTGGAATTTCGTTGGATTCTCTCGGATTTTCTCGGACTCTTCATGATTATTCCCTATTTTCTCACATTCTATCGGATTCTTTTTGACTTCTTCAGAATTCTCTTGGGTTCTCTCAGCTGCCTCATATTCTCCCGGTCTTTTCGGATTCTTTTAAAATGTTCCAATTTCTCCCACATTCTCTTCGATTCTTATGGATTTTTCCGGATTCTCCCCATTTCTTCCGGATTTTTCGGATCTTCTCCTATCTTTTCGGAATTTTGTCGGATTCTTTTATATTGTCTCGGATACTTTCTGTTTCTTCTGAAGTCTCTCCTATCCTCTCGAAATATGACCAAATTCTCTCATTTTCGCTTGAATTATTCGGGATTCTTTCCGTCCCTCTTAGAATTTACTTCGATTATCTCATATTCTCACGTATTTTCTCAATTTCTGTCGGATTTTCTTGGATTCTTTTGGATTCTTTCACATTCTGTTGGATTCTTATGGATTTTTCCGGATTCTCTCCGTTATTGTAAGAATTTAGCCCGATTCTCTCGTATTCTCTGGCATTCTTTCGAATTCCGTCAGATTTTTTCAGATTCTCCAACATTCTCTTGGATTATCATTCTTTCGGTTTCTTTCAGATCCTTCCGGATTTTTTCTTATCGTTCCAGAATTTAGCCAGATTCTCTCATATCCTTTTGCATTATTTGGGACTCTTTAGGATTCCTTCCAATCCTCTTGGAATTTCGTTGGATTCTCTCGGATTTTCTCGGACTCTTCATGATTATTCCCTATTTTTTCACACTCTATCGAATTTTTTTGATTTCTTCGGAATTCTCTTGGGTTCTCTCAGCTGCCTCATATTCTTTAGATTTTTTCGGATTCTCTTACACTATTCCAGTTTCTCCCACATTCTCTTGGATTCTTATGGATTCTTCCGGATTCTCCCGATTTCTTCCGGATTTTTCGGATTTTCTCCTATCTTTTCGGAATTTTGTCGGATTCTTTTGTATTGTCTCGGATACTTTCTGTTTCTTCTGGAGTCTCTCCTATCCTCTCGAAATATGACCAAATTCTCTCATTTACTCTTGAATTATTCGGGATTCTTTCCGTTCCTCTTAGAATTTACTTCGATTATCTCATATTCTCTCGTATTTTCTCAGATTCTGTCGGATTTTCTCGAATTCTTTTGTATTCTTTGACATCCTCTTGAATTTTTATGGATTTTTCCGGATTCTCTCCTTTCCTGTAGGAATTTAGCCCAATTCTCTCGTATTCTCTGGCATTCTTTCGAATTCCATCAGATTTTCTCAAATTTTCCAACATTCTCTTGGATTTCTATTCTTTCGGTTTCTTTCGAATTCTTCCGGATTTTTTCTTATCCTTTCAGAATTTAGCCAGACTTTCTCGTATTCTTTTGCATTATTTTGTATTCTATAGGATTCTTTTCAATCATCTTGGAATTTCGTTAGATTCTCTTGGATTTTCTCGGGCTCTTTAAGATTGTTCCCCATTCTCTGACATTCTATAGGATTCTTTTTGAGTTCTTCAGAATTCTCTTGGGTTCTCCCAGCTGCCTCATATTCTCTCGGTTTTTTCAGATTCTCTTAGATTATTCCGATTTCCCCACATTCTCTTTCGGTTTATTTCGGATTGTTTCCGTATTTTTTCTTATCCTCCAGGAATTTAGCCAGATTCTTCCGTATTCTTTTGTATTATTTTGGATTCTTCAAGATTCTTTCCAATCCTCTTGGAATTTCGTTGGATTCTCTGGGATTCTCTCCATTATTAAGAGTATTCCCTATTCTCTCACATTCTATCGGATTCTTTTGAGTTCTTCAGAATTCTTTTGGGGTTCTCTCAGCTGCCTCATATTCTCTCGGTTTTTTCAGATTCTCTTAGAATATTCCAGTTTCTCAAACATTCCTTTGGGTCTCTATGGATTCTTCCAGACTTTCTCGATTTCTTCTGGATTTTTCGGATCTTCGCCTATCTTCACGGAATTTTGCCGGATTCGTTTATATTCTTCCGAAATCTTTCCTATCCTGTCGGAATATGACCGAATTCTCTCGTATTCTCTTGAATTATTCGGGATTCTTTCCGTTCCTGTTAGAATTTAGTTCGATTATCTCATATTCTCTCGTATTCTTTTGGATTCATTCACATTCGTTGCATTTTGATGGATTTTTTCGGATTTTTGCGTTTCTGTAGGAATTTAGTCCGATTCTCTCGTATTCTCTGGCATTCTTTCAAATTTCGTCATATTTTCTCAGATTCTCCAACATTCTCTTGGATTAATTTCGATTTCTTTGGGATGTTTTGAATTCTTCACGATTCTTTCCAATCCTCTTGGAATTTAGTTGGATTATCTCATATTCTCTCGTATTTTCTCAAATTCTGTCGGATTTTCTCGAATTCTTTTGTATTCTTTGACATCCTCTTGAATTTTTATGAATTTTTTCGGATTCTCTCCATTCCTGTAGGAATTTAGCCCAATTCTCTCGTATTCTCTGCATTCTTTCGAATTCCGTCAGATTTTCTCAAATTCTCCAACATTCTCTTGGATTTCTATTCTTTCGGTTTCTTTCGAATTCTCCGGATTTTTTCTTACCCTTTCAGAATTTAGCCAGATTTTCTCGTATTCTTTTGCATTATTTTGTATTCTCTAGGATTATTTTCAATCATCTTGGAATTTCGTTAGATTCTCTAGGATTTTCTCGGACTCTTTAAGATTGTTCCCCATTCTCTCACATTCTATAGGATTCTTTTTGAGTTCTTCAGAATTCTCTTGCGTTCTCTCGGCTGCCTCACATTCTCTCGTTTTTTCAGATTCTCTTAGATTATTCCGGTTTCTCCCACATTCTCTTTCGGTTTATTTCGGATTGTACCGGATTTTTCTTATCCTCCAGGAATTTAGCCAGATTCTCTCGTATTCCTTTGTATTATTTTGGATTCTTCAAGATTCTTTCCAATCCTCTTGGAATTTCCTTGGATTTTTCTCGGATTCTCTCCACTATTAAGATTATTCCCTATTCTCTCACATTCTACCGATTCTTTTTGAGTTCTTCGGTTTTCTCAGATTCTCTTAGAATATTCCAGTTTCTCCCACATTCCTTTAGATCTCTATGGATTCTTTCAGGCTCTCTCGATTTCTTCTGGATTTTTCGGATCTTCGCCTATCTTCACGGAATTTTGCCGGATTCTTTTATATTCTTCCGAATCTCTCCTATCCTCTCGGAATATGACCGAATTCTCTCGTATTCTCATGAATTATTCGGGATTCTTTCCGTTCCTGTTAGAATTTAGTTCGATTATCTCATATTCTCTCGTATTCTTTTGGATTCTTTCTCATTCGTTGGATTTTTATGGATTTTTTCGGATTTTTTTGCGTTTCTGTAGGAATTTAGCCCGATTCTCTGGTATTCTCTGCCCTTCTTTCGAATTCTGTCAGATTTTCTTAGATTCTCCAACATTCTCTTGGATTCACTTCGGTTTCTTTGGGATTTTTGAATTCTTCACGATTCTTTCCAATCCTCTTGGAATTTGGTTGGATTATCTCATATTCTCTCGTATTTTCTCCGATTCTGTCGGATTTTCTCGAATTCTTTTGTATTCTTTGACATCCTCTTGAATTTTTATGGATTTTTCCGGATTCTCTCCATTCCTGTAGGAATTTAGCCCAATTCTCTCGTATTCTCTGGCATTCTTTCGAATTCCGTCAGATTTTCTCAAATTTCCAACATTCTCTTGGATTTCTATTCTTTCGGTTTCTTTCGAAT
The DNA here is from genome assembly GCA_022388445.1 of Zophobas atratus. Classification (NCBI taxonomy): domain Eukaryota; kingdom Metazoa; phylum Arthropoda; class Insecta; order Coleoptera; family Tenebrionidae; genus Zophobas; species Zophobas atratus. The sequence goes on from CM039450.1 coordinate 8,304,144, forward strand.
TCTTCCGGATTTTTTCTTATCCTTCAGAATTTAGCCAGATTTTCTCGTATTCTTTTGCATTATTTTGTATTCTATAGGATTCTTTTCAATCATCTTGGAATTTAGTTAGATTCTCTAGGATTTTCTCGGCTCTTTAAGATTGTTCCCCATTCTCTCACATTCTATAGGATTCTTTTTGAGTTCTTCAGAATTCTCTTGGGTTCTCTCGGCTGCCTCATATTCTCTCGATTTTTTCAGATACTCTTAGATTATTCCGGTTTCTCCCACATTCTCTTTCGGTTTATTTCGGATGTTCCGGATTTTTCTTATCCTCCAGGAATTTCCAGATTCTCCCGTATTCTTTTGTGTTATTTTGGATTCTTCAAGATTCTTTCCAATCCTCTTGGAATTTCGTTGATTCTCTAGGATTCTCTCCATTATTAAAATTATTCCCTATTCTTTCACATTCTATCGGATTCTTTTTGAGTTCAGAGTTCTTGGTTTTCATGTATATTCCGTTTTTTGATTCTCTAGAATTCGTTTCTCCACATCTTGATCTCTGGATCTTTAGACTTCTGATTTTGATTTTCAGGATCTTCGCCTATCTTCACGGAATTTTGCGGATTCTTTTATATTCTTCGGAATCTCTCCTGTCCTCTCGGAATATGACCGAATTCTCTCGTATTCTCTTGAATTGTTCGGGATTCTTCCGTTCCTGTTAGAATTTAGTTCGATTATCTCATATTCTCTCGTATTCTTTTGGATTCTTTCACATTCGTTGGATTTTTATGATTTTTTTCGGATTTTTTACGTTTCTGTAGGAATTTAGCCGATTCTCTCGTATTCTCTGGCATTCTTTCGAATTCTGTCAGATTTTCTTAGATTCTCCAACATTCTCTTGGATTCATTTCGGTTTCTTTGGGATGTTTTGAATTCTTCACGATTCTTTCCAATCTCTTGGAATTTAGTTGGATTATCTCATATTCTCTCGTATTTTCTCAAATTCTGTCGGATTTTCTCGATTCTTTTGTATTCTTTGACATCCTCTTGAATTTTTATGATTTTTCCGGATTCTCTCCATTCCTGTAGAATTTAGCCCAATTCTCTCGTATTCTCTGGCATTCTTTCGAATTCCGTCAGATTTTCTCAAATTCTCCAACATTCTCTTGGATTTCTATTCTTTCGGTTTCTTTCGAATTCTTCCGGATTTTTTCTTATCCTTCCAGAATTTAGCCAGATTTTCTCGTATTCTTTTGCATTATTTTGTATTCTCTAGGATTCTTTTCAATCATCTTGGAATTTCGTTAGATTCTCTGAGATTTTCTCGGACTCTTTAAGATTGTTCCCCATTCTCTCACATTCTATAGGATTCTTTTTGAGTTCTTCAGAATTCTCTTGGGTTCTTCGGCTGCCTCATATTCTCTCGTTTTTTCAGATTCTCTTAGATTATTCCGGTTTCTCCCACATTCTCTTTCGGTTTATTTCGGATTGTTCCGGATTTTTTCTTATCCTCCAGGAATTTATCCAGATTCTCCCGTATTCTTTTGTGTTATTTTGGATTCTTCAAGATTCTTTCCAATCCTCTTGGAATTTCGTTGGATTCTCTGGATTCTCTCCATTATTAAATTATTCCCTATTCTTCACATTCTATCGGATTCTTTTTGAGTTCTTCAGAATTCTTTGGGTCTCTCAGCTGCCTCATATTCTCTCGGTTTTTTCAGATTCTCTTAGAATATTCAGTTTCTCCCACATTCCTTTGGATCTCTATGATTCTTTCAGACTTTCTCGATTTCTTCTGGATTTTCCGGATCTTCGCCTATCTTCACGGAATTTTGCGGATTCTTTTATATTCTTCGGAATCTCTCTGTCCTCTCGGAATATGACCGAATTCTCTCGTATTCTCTTGAATTATTCGGGATTCGTTCCGTTCCTGTTAGAATTTAGTTCGATTATCTCATATTCTCTCGTATTCTTTTGGATTCTTTCACATTCGTTGGATTTTTATGGATTTTTTTCGGATTTTTTACGTTTCTGTAGGAATTTAGCCCGATTCTCTCGTATTCTCTGGCATTCTTTCGAATTCTGTCAGATTTTCTTAGATTCTCCAACATTCTCTTGGATTCATTTCGGTTTCTTTGGGATGTTTTGAATTCTTCACGATTCTTTCCAATTCTCTTGGAATTTAGTTGGATTATCTCATATTCTCTCGTATTTTCTCAAATTCTGTCGGATTTTCTCGTATTCTTTTGTATTCTTTGACATCCTCTTGAATTTTTATGATCTTTTCCGGATTCTCTCCATTCCTGTAGAAATTTAGCCCAATTCTCTCGTATTCTCTGGCATTCTTTCGAATTCCGTCAGATTTTCTCAAATTCTCCAACATCCTCTTGGATTTCTATTCTTTCGGTTTCTTTCGAATTCTTCCGGATTTTTTCTTATCCTTCCAGAATTTAGCCGGATTTTCTCGTATTCTTTTGCATTATTTTGTATTCTCTAGGATTCTTTTCAATCATCTTGGAATTTCGTTAGATTCTCTCGAATTTTCTCGGACTCTTTAAAATTTTTCCCCATTCTCTCACATTCTATAGGACTCTTTTTGAGTTCTTCAGAATTCTCTTGGGTTCTGTCGGCTGCCTCATATTCTCTCGGTTTTTTCAGATTCTCTTAGATTATCGCGGTTTCTCCCACATTCTCTTTCGGTTTATTTTGGATTGTTCCGAATTTTTTCTTATCCTCCAGGAATTTATCCAGATTCTCCCGTATTCTTTTGTGTTATTTTGGATTCTTCAAGATTCTTTCCAATCCTCTTGGAATTTCGTTGGATTATCTCGGATTCTCTCCATTATTAAGATTATTCCCTATTCTCTACATTCGATTGGATTCTTTTTGAGTTCTCAGAATTCTTTAGGGGTCTCTCAGCTGCCTCATATTCTCTCGGTTTTTTCAGATTCTCTTAGAATATTCCAGTTTCTCCCACATTCCTTTGGATCTCTATGGATTCTTTCAGACTTTCTCGATTTCTTCTGGATTTTCCGGATCTTCGCCTATCTTCACGAAATTTTGCCGGATTCTTTTATATTCTTCCGGAATCTCTCGTATTCTCTCGGAATATGACCGAATTCTCTCGTATTCTCTTGAATTATTCGGGATTCTTGCCGTTCCTGTTAGAATTTAGTTCGATTATCTCATATTCTCTCGTATTCTTTTGGATTCTTTCACATTCGTTGGATTTTGATGGATTTTGTCGGATTTTTTGCGATTCTGTAGGAATTTAGACCGATTTTCTCGTATTCTCTGGCATTCTTCACGATTCTTTCCAATCCTCTTGGAATTTATTTGGATTCTCTCGGATTTTCTAGGACTCTTTAAGATTATTCTCCATTCTCTCACATTCTATCGGATTCTTTTTGACTTGTTCAGATTCTCTTAGATTATTCCGGTTTCTCCCACATTCTCTTGGATTCTTATGGATTCTTCCGGATTCTCTTGACATCTTCTCGGAATTTTGCCGGATTTTGTTATATTTTCTCGGGTTACTTCGGATTCTTCCAGATCTTCTCAAGATATAGTCAAATTCTCACGTATTCCCTTGAATTATTCGTGATTATTTCCGTTATTCTTAGAATTTAGTTGGATTCTTTCATATTCTCTCGAATTTTCTCAGATTCGGTCGGATTTTCCCGGATTCTCTTAGATTCTGTTGTATTCTTATGGAGTCTTCCGGATTCTCTCGTATTCTGTCGAAATTTAATCTGATTCTTTTATATTCTTTCGTATTCTTTCGGATTTTTTCGGAGTCTCAGGTATTCTTTCGTATTCACTCTAGACGTGTTTTTTTTATAAGTAACAATAATCAGTATGTGGCGGCACAATAATCCGTAGTAGTAAGGGAGAAAAGATAAGCTCCTCCGTAGTCTAGTGGTAAGGGCACCCGACCGGCAAACGGTCAACGTGCGGTTCGTTTCCCACTGGAGAAGCAACATTTTTCTTCGCTTACCTACAAGTATTTTTATGTATGATTATGTAAGTAAAATAATAAAATAAAACAAAGAAAACCCGACGTTGCGTAAAATTTGTTTCCTTTTTTTGATCTAAAATCCGCTCTTTAGTGATAATCATTATTTTCAGGTCGTGAAGATGATGATGGTGGTGGTGATCATCTTCGCCGTGTGTTGGCTTCCATATCACCTCTACTTCATCGTGACTTCGTACTTCCCCGAAATCACCAACTCTACTTACATCCAGGAAACCTACTTGGCTATTTACTGGCTGGCCATGAGCAACTCCATGTACAACCCCATCATCTACTGCTGGATGAACGCAAGGTAATCTAATAACCTTCAATTAACTGATTCAAATACTTGTAACACTACCACTTGTCTCAACCCCTAATCCTCTCGTGTTGCCGTTATTGATTGATTTAACCAATTCTCTCTCGACTCGCTATTGTTGCTGTGTACATACTGCGACCAGCAATTCCGTGTCGGCACTTTCAAGTAGTTTATTCGGCAACAAGTCATATTGAACGTCCTAGTCATCTGGACCACTTAAGGGCCCATTTGACCCCACTGGGATTAGCTCGCAGATCCAATCGAACTTATGTAATTTCTGTTAAGGCAAGTTTTAAGATTCTCGCCGTCCGCTTTGATATTATTTCGCGTCGGGAAACAGCAGGAGGTGAAATGAAACTCCTTTCGGATTAATTGAAAATGAAAATAAAAAGTGTGGCAGCTATAATACAAGCTCGGATATCATTTCTGCTTTCTTGCTCGTTTTTTCGCAGCGGGGGATATATTAACGGGCGTGTTGATAGAAAAGTATAGTATGTAGATTGTGGAATTAAAGTGCACGACGCATATTTCCCACTGAGCGGAGCTGAGTAAATAAAAATGAAATTTAATAAGGACTAGAGAGAAAAAAAAGTGGATGTGGGATAGAATTTCGGGCTGGGTTGCTACAACTAGACGGTATAAGCGGTCCCGAGAGAACTATTTACCAACTTTGGAGGAATTTTATACTTGGGGTTTTAGAGAGACCGCGGACTTTGTGTGGTTCGTTTTGAATTCTAGAATTATCGTTTTGTTTCGTTTTGTGAAATCATTGTATTAATATACAATATATATAGGCAGAAAACCTCCACGAACACGTTTCGTCTTTACAAATTTAGTTTATTGGCTGAGACTTTTTTAATTAAGCTATAAAGTTTTCAGGTAATACACGTGTTAGAAACTTCATTAAAAGAAAGTCGTAACTTATAATTGATTTGCTTCCGTTTCAAACCTGTCGGCTTTGAATCAAAGTTTAATTGAATCAGTTCTGAGTTGATTTACGAAGGTGAGATCCCAGTGTATATACAAAGTTTAAAACGGCACTACCTGTTCTACTTTTGTGATTGTTACTAGTTTGAAAAAATGATTCTTTAAATTTCTAGTGCGATTTTTTGCTTACTTATCTAAGAACTCGTAGTAACGTATTAATACGAGTTTACAATAATTATATTCCGATATATTTCTGTTTTAAGCCCTTCATTTTAGATACAACTTCTTCTGTTTTGTCAATTTTTATTGCTTTTTTCCCGTTTTTCCCGCCTTTTTTGTCGTTCTACTTCTGTTATATTTTTCTAGCTTGTTTTTTTTTTAGACATTTTTGGCTTTTTTTTATTCCTCTTTTTCGCTTTTTATCGGTCTTTTGTCGTTTTTGGTCACCTTTTTTAGTTCCCTTTTTGCGCCTGTTTCTACCACCATTTTCTTTATTTTTTTTTATGTTCCTTCCTTTTTATCGCCTTTTTCTTGTTGTGTTTTTTTTTTTAATTGCATTGTGTTGTCACTTTTTTATTGCCTCTTGTTATCACTAATTTCTGCCGCTTTTTCTTCATTTTTACCTCTTTTAGCCTTTCTTTGTCGTATTTTTGATACTTTATAGCTTTTTTCGCTTTTTTTTTTGTCATGTAATTTTTTTAAAGCTTTTTTGTCGATTTTGCTTGTTTTTTCTTCACCTCTACTTTTCGTTTTATTAATCAATATTTGTTGTCTTTTTTGACTCTTTTTCTGTCGCTTTTAATGGATTTTATTTCGTTTCCTATGGCATTTTTTTTTTTTTGTTAGCTGCACATCATTTTTTTAAAGCCTTTTTTCCTTTTATTTTTCGTTCTTATCGGTCTTTTGTCGCGCTTCTTTCACAATTTTCTTTGATTTTCTCAATTTTTTCTTCCTTTACGTCGCCTTTTTCTTTGTTGTTTTCTTTTTGGATTGTTTTTGTTGTCTCTTTTAGACTCTCCTTGTCGCATTTTTGTCGTTTTTTACTTGTTTAGTCTGTTTTTTCGCTTTTTTCCATTTTTTTCCTGCCTTTTTTGTCTTTTTTTGCCTTTTTTGGCTATTGTGTTTTTTTTTGTCCTTTTGTTTCATTTTTTTATGTTCTTTGACACTGTTTTTTATCGCTTTGTTTAGCAATTTTTTCACCATTTTCGTCGCTTTTTTTGTTATTTTTTCGCTTTTTGGCTCTCGTCCTCGCTTCCTTTTGATTTTTTTATACTGTTTTCCTTTGTCTCGCTTTATAGTCGCCTTTTTTATCGTTTTTTTCCGTTTTTTTTTTTGTTTTTTTTTGTCTTTCTTTCCGTCACCTTTTCCTTTTTTTAATTATTTTTTGTCGCCCTTTTATTATCGCTTTGTTTCCGCTATTTTTTTGTGGTTTTTATTTTTAATTTTTTGTCTTTTTGACCCTTTGGTTGTTTTTTCTTTGACGCTTTTTTTCGCCTTTTCTGGGTACTCTTTTAACCTTTTTTGTATCATTTTTTGACCTTTTTTTAACTGTTTTTTCTTTAACGGAGTTTTTTAGTCACCTCTACTTTTCGTTTTTTTTAATCATTTTTTTGATGTCTTATTGGTCTTTTGTCACCTTTTTTTTCTTTTATGTCCGTTTTTTTAACCCCTTTTTGCGCTTAATTCTATCACCATTTTCTTTCATATTTTTTAATTTTTGTGTTTTTTCATTGTATATCGTTGTCACTTTTTTTATTACCTCTTTTTTATCGCTTTGTTTTCACTAATTTCTGGGGCTTTTTTTGTCATTTTTTGTCTCTTAGCCTTTCCTTGTTGCATTTTTTTCATTTTATACATGTTTATCTGCTTTTTTCGCTTTTGCCATTTTTTTTGTTAGCTTTCTTGGCTCTTGTTCTGTCGTCTTTTTTGCCCTTTTGTTTCTTTACTTTTTTATATCTTGAGTTTTTTCGTCATTTTCTGTGGTCTTTATAGCTTTTCGTCACCTTTTCCTTGTTTTTTTATTATTTCTTGGTCGCTCTTTTATAATCACTTTGTTTTCGCTTTTTTGTAGCTTTTTTGTTTCACAATTTTTTGTCTTTCTTAGCGCTTTTTTCTGGCGTCTTTTTTGTTGATTTTTCCCTTGTTTTTAATGTTTTTTTTTCTTTTATCGCGTTTTTAGTCACCTCTACTTTTCGTTTTTTTAATCATTTGTTTGTTGTCTTCTTTTGGCTCTTTTTCTGTCGTCTTGGCCTTTATTTCATTTTATTATCGTTTTTTTCCTTTCATTTTTAGCTTCTTATCGTTCTTCTGTCACTTTTTTAATCCCTACTTTGCGCTTCCTTCTATCAACATTTTTTTTTCATTTTTTTGAAATGTTTCTTCCTTTATGTGGTCTTTTCCTTTATTGTGTTTTTTGATTGTATTTTGTTGTCACATTTCTTGTTGCCTCTTTTTCATCGCTTTGTTTTTTCTAATTTCTGGCATTTTTTCTTTCGCATTTTTTTGTCATTTTAACCTGTTTTACCTGCTTTTTTCGCTTTTTCCCATCTTTTTTGCCACCTTCTTTTGCCTTGTTTGCCTTTTTTTGACTCTTGTTGTCGTTTTTTTTGGCCTTTTGTTTCGTTTCTTTTTATGTTCTTTGACGCCTTTTTATATCGTTTGGTTTTCGCAATTTTTTCCTCATTTTTTGTGGTCTTTTTTCAGTCATTTTTGGCGGATTTTTAGTCCCCTTTTTTTGCTTTTTTAATCTTTTTTTTTGCCGGTTTTATTACATTTTTCCCTCTTTTTCTGTTGTCTTTGGTTCTTTTCAATAGATTTGTTTATGACGTTTTTCGCTGTTTTTTTGTTGGTATTTCGCCTTTCTAGGATCTTTTTCTGTCATCTTTACTCCTTTTTTACTAGATTTTTTTTATATATATTTCCTTGTGCGCTTTATAGTCGCCTTTTTGTCTCTTTTTTTCCGTTTTTTTTGTCTTTCTTTCCATCACCTCTTCCTTTGTTGTTTTTTTATAATTTTTTTGGTAGCCCTTTTATTATCACTTTGTTTACGCTATTTTTTACGCTTTTTTTCACCTTTTTTTTGGCATTTTTTTCAAACATTTTTTTTATAATGTTTTTGTAGTATTTTCATTTTCCCCGCATTTTTTCCGCCTTTTTCATTCGTACTTTTTTTTTGGCGATTTTCTCTTTTTTTTATTTTTTTTTTTTTGACCATTTTTTTTTTAATAGTTTATTTGTTGTCTTTTTCGTTTTTTTGTCGCCTTTTTCTTTCCTGCCTTTATTTCGTTTTTTGATTGTCTTTGTTGCTTTTATTAAAAATTTTTGCCGAATTTTTATCACTTTGTTTTTTGTGGACATTTTGTCCATTTTTTGTTTTTTAGCTTTTTTTTGGCTTTGTCCTGTTTTAATCCTTTTTTAACAATTTTTTGTGGTCTTCTTTTCGTTATTTTTCTCGATCTTTCATGACTTTCTGAGTACGAAGAAATAGGTCCCCCGTTTCCGTCTGTCCGTCTGTCCGTCTGTTCGTCTGTTCGTCTGTCCGTCTGTCCATCTGTCCGTCTGTCTCCCTGCTTTGTTGTATTTTTAACCCTTTTTTATCCTTTTTCGTTTTTTTCGCCTTTTTTTGACTCTTGTGGTCGTCTTTTTTGGCCTTTTGTTTCGTTTTCTTTATTTCTTCGTCGCCCTTTTATTATCGCTTTGTTTTCGCTGTTTTTTTTTTGTCGCTTTTTTACCATTTTTTGACTTTTTGACTTTTTTGGTTACTCATTTATTGTCGCTTTTTTCGCCTTTTTGGGTACTTTTTTAACGTTTTGTGTATAATTTTTTGTCCTTTTTTCACCATTTTTTCTTTAACGGAGTTTTTTTAGTCATCTCTACTTTTCGTTTTTTTTAAACATTTTTTTTTGGTGTCTTATTGGTCTTTTGTCGCCTTTTTTTCTTTTATGTCCGCCTTTTTTTGTCCTTTATGTCCGCCTTTTTTAACCCCTTTTTGCGCATAATTCTACCACCATTTTCTTTCATTTTTAAAATTTTTCTTCCTTTACGTTGCCTTTTTCTTTGTTGTGTCTTTTCATTGTATTTCGTTGTCACTTTTTATTGCTTCTTTTTTATCGCTTTGTTTTCACTAATTTCTGGGTTTTTTCTTAATTTTTTGTCTCTTTTAGCATTTCCTTGTCACATTTTTTTCATTTTATACCTGTTTATCTGCTTTTTTGCCCTTTTGTTTCTTTTTCTTTTTTATATCTTGAGATTTTTTCGTCGTTTTCTGTGGTCTTTATAGCTTTTCGTCACCTTTCCCTTGCTTTTTATTCATTTTTGGTCGCTCTTTTATGATCACTTTGTTTTCGCTTTTTTTGTAGTTTTTTTGCACCATTTTTTGTCTTTGTAACCCTTTTTGGCGCTTTTTTCTAGCGTCTTTTTTATTGATTTTTCCCTTTTTTTATTGTTTTTTTCTTTTATCGCGTTTTTTACTCACTTCTACTTTTCGTTTTTTTAATCATTGTTGTCTTCTTTTGGCTCTTTTTCTGTCGTCTTGGCCTTTATTTCATTTATTTATCGTTTTTTTCCTTTTATTTTTCTTATCGCTCTTTGTCACTTTTTTAGTCCCTTATTGCGCTTCCTCCTATGACCATTTTCTTTCATTTTTTTGAAATGTTTCTTCCTTTATGTCGCCTTTTTCTTTATTGTGTTTTTTTATTGTATTTTGCTGTCACATTTCTTGTTGCCTCTTTTTCATCGCTTTGTTTTTACTAATTTCTGGCATTTTTTCTTCATTCTTTTATATCTTTTAGCCTTTTTTTGTCGCATTTTTTTGTCGTTTTTACCTGTTTTATCTGCTCTTTTCGCTTTTTTTCATCTTTTTTGCCACCTTCTTTGGTCTTTTTTGCCTATTTTTAACTCTTGTTGTCGTCTTTTTTGACCTTTTGTTTCGTTCTTTTTATGTTCTTTGACACCTTTTTATATCGTTTTGTTTTGGCAATTTTTTCCTCATTTTTTGTGGTTTTTTTGTAGCCATTTTTGGCGGATTTTTAGTCCCCTTTTTTCGCTTTTTTAATATTTTTTTTTTGCCGGTTTTGTAACATTTTTCGCCTTTTTTCCTGACTTTTTTTGTTGTCTTTGGTTCTTTCCAATAGATTTGTTTGTTACGTTTTTCTTTGTCAAGCTTTATAGTCGCCTTTTTTTTCCTTTTTTTTCAATTTTCGTCGTTTTACTGCCCATCATCTTTTCCTTTGTTGTTTTTTTATTTCTTCGTCGCCCTTTTATTATCGCTTTGTTTTCGCTGTTTTTTTTTGGCGCTTTTTTACCATTTTTTTTACTTTTTGACCTTTTTTGGTTGCTCATTTATTGTCGCTTTTTTCGCCTTTTTGGGTACTTTTTTAACCTTTTTTGTATCATTTTTGTCCTTTTTTATCATTTTTTGGTGTTTTTTGTCGCCTTTTTTGTCTTTTATGTCCGCCTTTTTTAACCCCTTTTTGCGCGTAATTCTATCACCATGTTCTTTCATTTTTTAAATTTTTCTTCTCTCTTTTAGCATTTCCTGGTTGCATTTTTTTCATTTTATACGTGTTTGTCTGCTTTTTTGCCTTTTGTTTCTTTTTCTTTTTTATATCTTGAGATTTTTTCGTCATTTTCTGTGGTCGGTATAGCTTTTCGTCACCTTTTCCTTGCTTTTTTATTATTTTTTGGTCGCTCTTATGATCACTTTGTTTTCGCTTTTTTTAGCTTTTTTTCACAATTTTTTGTCTTTTGAATCCTTTTTGGTGCTTTTTTCTAGCGTCTTTTTTGTTGATTTTCCCCTTTTTTTTTAATTGTTTTTTTTATTTTACCGCGTTTTTTACTCACCTTGACTTCGTTTTTTTAATCATTGTTATCTTCTTTTGGCTCTTTTTCTGTCGTCTCGGCCTTTATTTCATTTTTTTATCGTTTTTTTCCTTTTATTTTTCGCTTCTTATCGCTGTTCTGTCACTTTTTTAGTCCCTTTTTTGCGCTTCCTTCCAACACCATTTTAATAATAATAATAATAATAACTTTATTTACGGAAAATGTCCATTACATATAATAAACTAACAAGTAATAATTCTATGTACAAAGTAAAAAGCTTATGTGAACTAGACAATATTAAGATATAAACACAATATAAAATTCAATATAGACTAGATAACTAATAAAATAAACGAGATATAAGGGCTATATAAAAAGTAAATTAATTGTCTGATGTCTAAATACATTTAAGGATACGCCGCAGAAATCTAAACAGCTATATTGTTGTGTCAGACAGGCCATTCGACAGAGTGGAGATTTTTGAGCGTACAATCTTCGATGAAACGGTACGTTCAGTAAATGCGGATTTCTAGTACAGCGTCCGTTTGCATGAAGACTGAACATGTTTAAGATTGAGGAAGAATTGATACGGTTGTTTAAGATATTAAAAATAAAGCATAATTCGAAATATTTTCGACGTGTTTCTAACTGGCAAAGTCCAAAGTATTTAAGCATTAATTCATAATTCTCCTTCGTGTAAATGCAATTGATTTTGTATAAGAGGAATTTTACAAACTTTTTCTGAATCTTTTCTAGTCTCAATTTAAGGAAGTTTTGATAGGGTGACCAAATTACGGAGCAATAGTCAAATAACGATCGTACTAATGAGTTATATAGAGTTAAGAAAACTCGAATATTAGTAAAGTCTTGAGACTGCCGTATTACAAAACCAAGAGTTTTGCTAGCCTTGTTTGCAACATGGTCAATATGCAATTCAAAGTTTAAGTGTGTATCAAGAACGACGCCTAAATCACAGAAATGCCTTACTTTGTCAATAGGAACTTTATCTATACTGTATATAAACTCAGGTACACCGTTAGTTTTCCGTGAAAAACGCATACGTTTGCACTTTTTTATGTTAGGTGTGAAATAATTTAGAAGGCACCAGGTATAGAACTTATCCAAGTACAATTGAAGGTCTGCACAGTCTTGTTCACAATTGATGGATTTAAAAAGTTTTAAGTATTATTTAAGTATTTTCTTTCATTTTTTTAAAATGTTTCTTTCTTTATTGTGTTTTGTATTTTGTTGTCACATTTCTTGTTACCTCTTTTTCATCGCTTTGTTTTCACTAATTTCTGACATTTTTTCTTCATTCTTTTGTCTCTTGTAGCCTTTATTTGTCGCATTTTTTTGTCATTTTTATCTGTTTTATCTGCTTTATTCGCTTTTTCTCATCTTTTGTCTTTTTTGCCTTTTTTCTCTTGTGGTCGTCTTTTTCGGCCTTTTGTTTCTTTTTTTTTATGTTCTTTGACATATTTTTTATATCGTTTTCTTTTCGCAATTTTTTCCTAATTTTTTGTGGTCTTTTTGCAGCCATTTTTGGCGGAATTTGAGTCCCCTTTTTTCGCTTTTTTAATCGTTTTATTTTTGCCGATTTTGTAACATTTTTCGCCTTTTTTCCTCGCTTTTTTTGCTGTTTTTTCACCTTTTTTCCTCTTTTTCTGTTGTCTTTGGTTCTTTTCAATAGATTTGTTTATGACGTTTTTCTTTGTCATTTTTCCTTTTTCTTTCGCTTTTCGTCGTTTTTCTGTCCATCATCTTTTTGTTGTTTTTTTTATTTTTTCCTGGCCCTTTTATTATCGCTTTGTTTTCGCTGTTTTTTTTTTGTTGCTTTTTTACCATTTTTTTGTCTTTTTTACCTTTTTTTGGTTGCTCATTTATTGTCGCTTTTTGGGTACTTTTTTAACCTTGTTTATCATTTTTTGGTATTTTTATTTTCCCCGCTTTTTTAGACTTTCTTGGTGCTTTTGTGTGGATTTTGCCCTTTTTTAATTGTCTTTTCTTTATAGCGTTTTTTTAGACACCCCTACTTTTTTGTTTTTTTTATCGTTTATTTGTTCCCTATTTTGGCTCCTTTTCTATCGTCTTTTCTGTCCTTTTGTTTCGTTTTCTTTTTATATTTTTTGACATATTTTTTATCGCTTTGTTTTCGCTTTGTTACATTTTTCGCTTTTTTTTTGTTGGTGTTTCGCATTTTTAGGATCTTTTTCTGTCATCTTTACTTCCTTTTTAATAGATTTTTTTATATATATTTCCTTGCGCGCTTTATAGTCGCCTTTTTGTCTCTTTTTTCCGTTTTTTTTTTGCCTTTCTTTCCATCACCTCTTCCTTTGTTGCTTTTTTATTATCACTTGGTTTTTGCTATTTTTTACGCTTTTTTTTCACCTTTTTTTTGGTACTTTTTTTAACCTTTTTTTAATAATGTTTTTGTAGTATTTTCATTTTCCCCGCCTTTTTATGCGTTTTTTCGCCTTTTTCATTCGTGCTTTTTTTGTCGATTTTCTCTTTTTTATTGTTTTTATTTTTTAGCTTCTTTTTGGATTACTTTGTCCTATTTTAACTCTTTTTTAACAATTTTTTGTGGTCTTCTTTTCGTTATTTTCCTCGATCTTTCATGACTCCTACAGTACGAAGAAATAGGTTTCCCGTTTCCGTCTGTCCGTCTGTCCGTCTATTCATCTGTCCACCTGTCCGTCTGTCTGCCTGCTTTGTTGTATTTTTAACCCTTTTTTATCCTTTCCTTTTTTTTCTGCCCTTTTTTTTGGTGCATAATATATCCCAAAAATGGACACTGCAATTTTGGAACAATGACACATATTTTCACTTTCTGGTTTAATATTTTTTCACAACTTTAACACAATATCAATAACAAAGAAATAAACACCTTAACAAAAAAAGTAGTAGAAAAACCGCGTTTTTAAGGTCATTACTGCACGAGGTCGCCAAGTCGCAAGCGAGTTTCATAATTGACCTCGTGCAGAGGTAAATATTTTTTAGCAAACTATTTTGTCCTAAAAAATAACTAGTTCGTTCACATTAAACAAAGTCCAAACTAACTTCAACCCCACAATCAATAATTAAAAGAAAGCCTCAAGCTCCTTTTCATCTCGGCGACAAAAATAGTCGCCAGATTTGGCCGATCATTATCCAAACCAATCACGTCGAAGAGCCGCCTCAAAAGGACTCCATAGATAGTTCCACACACCACGCGAGATACTCTTGTGTCCTCAATGGTAGCACGACATTGACGTATCGATGCGTCACGCAGAACTTGATGGATTACGTGATGCGTTTAACCTGATCGTAATTATAACCAGCATCCTTTAAAACAAAAACCAGGACCATGTATTTTTCAATTTCAGGAGCGCTAAAAGCGAACCGCTCTCATTTCCGGTCACATTCCGGGGCAATCAGGGAACAATTTATTGATATAATGACAATTTATGGGACAAGTAAGGCACATTGAGACCACACCGGAAATTGAAACAAACTGGATCAGTTTAAAAGGGTAAAAACGCACTAAATGGGGCCGATGAGAGGAGTCTTTTTAACGAAATATCGATACGGAGCACAGCGAAGTGATATATTTGTGAAGCTCTCAACAGAATTGAATTATTTATAGCAGATCGAATGTAAATTTCATTCCGGGTATTAAAGTCGGCTGGATTAACAAATAGTTGTTTTATGGACAAATTCTAACACGTTCCCCAATTTCTAAAAAAAATATAGTAGTCGAATTTGCGCGATTAATCAATGCTAATTAATTTCGACTTTAATGTTGATTTCGTCGCCGGAGCACTCCGAAAGAATAAATATTAAAACCGAGATGCTAAATTACGAATTCGCGATCTTCACGGGTCGTTAAAACCCCCATAACTCGCGTCATAAACCGAAATTTTATTCGGGTTTTATTTTTATAAAGTCGATAATCGAAACGGCTTTATGCAAATCCGATTGTTGCAGTCCATTTATCCGTTGATTTTTTTGATTGTTATTTTATTTGATTCCAGATTCCGTAGGGGATTCAAACAGTTTTTCTCCTGCCTGCCGTTCATCCAAGTAAGTCCGGGGGCTCTTACTAGACGGGAGGTTTTAACCAGTAGAAGGCGCTCTTATTCCGGATCCCCGGACCACAACCGGATAATAAGAAACGGTTAGTATCTTCTCATAAAAGTCGCAAGAGCCGCTTGAATTGGAACGGTATCGAAATTTTAGGTGGAAAAAACCTTAATCGTACCGTTAGATGGACGACTCAGAGAACACGGGATGTAAACACTTGTATGTATTATTTAGACAAATTTCCGGTTAAGTCAAAGATGGGCTGGGTTAAGTCATCTTTGATTTTATTGGAGGTAGAAGTTGGTGTTAAGTTTGACGAATTTCGTGCGATAATTTTGGGAAAATTAAATCTTAATGAAAATGTTTCGTCTATGCCCTCTAAAAATGATGACGTCATTTTATAAGCGCATGTGTGATTTAAGAATCCGTGTTCAGCGATCTTGGAATGTAGATTCTTAGGAAAAAATCAATATTCTATAACAATATTTTAACATTTAACATTGAAACTCCGAAAACCGAATGCTGTGCCTTCTTACAAATTTTCCGAGTAAATGATTTTCAAATTTAATATTATTCGACTTTTCAATTTTTATAATTTTGCAATTTTTCAATATTACTAAATTTTTTTTTTAGGTTTTTAATTTTTGAGATTAATTTTTCGTTTTAAAGGTATCCAGTTTTTCTAATTTCGATTTTTTAATTATCCGTATTTCATTGTTTCGACTTTTTAATTTCTTGATATTCGAAAATTTCGAATTTCAATTTTCCAAATTTTTCATTTTTCGATTTATCAACTTTTCGGTTTTTCATTTTTCAACTGCTCGATTTTTCAATTTAATAATTTTGTAGTTTTCACGTTTTTCTACCTCCGTTAGTTTTTCTATTTTGTAATTTTACAGTTTTACAGTTTTTTTATTTCTTAATTGTCCAAAATTTCTATTTTAATTTTTTATCCGATTTTTCAATCTTCGATTTTTCAATTATCCGAATTTCAATTTTCCAATTTTATATTTTTCATAATTTTGCCATTTTTCGATTTTTCAATGTTGTCTTTTTTTTGGTACTTTACTGTTGTTTTACATTTTTTTCGATTTGTCAATTGTCCAGCTTTCAATGAATGAATTTTTCAATCTTTGATTTTTCAATTATCCAAATTTCATTGTCTTAATTTTTTAATTTTTTAATATTTCAAAATTTCGAATTTCAGTTTTCCAAATTTTTGATTTTTCAGTTTTTCTACTTTAAAATCATATGATTTGCTGATTTTGTAATTTTGCTATTTCTTGATTTTTCAGTTTTACATTTCACTTTTTTTCGATTTCTCATTTGTCCAGCTTTTAATCAATTTTTCGGAATCCTTCGATGTATCAACTTTTCGGTTTTTCATTTTTCAACTGCTCGATTTTTCAAATTTTTTTATTTTTAATTGTCCAAAATTTCAATTTTAATTTTTTATCTGATTTTTCAATTATCCCAATTTCAATTTTCCAATTTTATATTTTCATAATTTTGCCATTTTTCGATTTTTCAATTTTGTAATTTTTTTAGGTACTTTACTGTTGTCTGATTTTTCAATTTTAAAATCATGTCTTTTTTTGGTTTTTTAATTTTCCAAATTTTTCATTTTTCAGTTTTATATTTTTACATATTTTCGATTTGTCAGTTGTCCAGCTTTCAATGAATGAATTTTTCAATTTTTGGTTTTTCAATTATCAAATTTTCCAATTTCCTGATTTTTCAATTTTTCGGTTGTGGAATCCTTCGATTTTTGAATTTTTCGATTTTTCATTTTTCAACTACTCGATTTTTCAGTTTAATAATTTTATAGTTTTTCTATTTTGTAACTTTACAGTTTTCAATTTTAATTGTTCAAAATTTCAATTCTAATTTTTGATTTTTCAATTATCAAATTTTCCAATTCCTTGATTTTTCAATTTTTTGGTTATGGAATCCTTCGATTTTTCAATTTTTCAGTTTTCCATTTTTCAACTGCTCAATTTTTCATTTAATAATTTTACAGTTTTACATTTTTTTATTTTTAATTGTTCAAAATTCCATTTTCAATTTTTGAGTTATGGAATCCTTCGATTTTTGAATTTTTCAATTTTTCGGTTTTTCATTTTTCAACTGCTCGATTTTTCATTTAATAATTTTACAGTTTTACATTTTTTTATTTTTAATTGTTCAAAATTCCATTTTCAATTTTTCGGTTATGGAATCCTTCGATTTTTGAATTTTTCGATTTTTCATTTTCCAACTGCTCGATTTTTCAGTTTAATAATTTTATAGTTTTTCTATTTTGTAACTCTACAGTTTTCAATTTTAATTGTTCAAAATTTCAATTCTAATTTTTGATTTTTTAATTATCAAATTTTCCAATTCCTTGATTTTTCAATTTTGCGGTTATGGAATCCTTCGATTTTTGAATTTTTCGATTTTTCATTTTCCAACTGCTCGATTTTTCAGTTTAATAATTTTATAGTTTTTCTATTTTGTAACTCTACAGTTTTCAATTTTAATTGTTCAAAATTTCAATTCTAATTTTTGATTTTTTAATTATCAAATTTTCCAATTCCTTGATTTTTCAATTTTGCGGTTATGGAATCCTTCGATTTTTGAATTTTTCGATTTTTCATTTTCCAACTGCTCGATTTTTCAGTTTAATAATTTATAGTTTTTCTATTTTGTAACTTTACAGTTTTCAATTTTAATTGTTAAAAATTTCAATTCTAATTTTTGATTTTTCAATTATGAAATTTTCCAATTCCTTGATTTTTCAATTTTTTGGCTATGGAATCCTTCGATTTTTTGATTTTTCGGTTTTTCATTTTTCAATTGCTCGATTTTTCATTTAATAATTTTACAGTTTTACATTTTTTTATTTTTAATTGTTCAAAATTCCATTTTCAATTTTTCAGGTTTTTGATTTTTCAGTTTAATTTATAATTTTTCGTTTTAAAGGTACCTGATTTTTCAAGCTTTGATTTTTCAATTATCCAAATTTCATTGTCCTAATAGTTTAATTTTTTGATATTTCAAAATTTCGAATTTCAATTTTCCAAATTTTTCACAATTTTGCAATTTTGTAATTTTTTATATACTTTACTGTCGTCTGATTTTTCAATTTTTCAACTTTAAAATCGTGCGATTTTTCGGTTTCCTAATTTTGCCATTTCTTTACTTTTCAGTTTTCCAATTTTTGATTTTTCAATCATCAAATTTTCCAATTCCTTAATTTTTCAATTTTTTGGTTATGGAATCCTTCGATTTTTCAATTTTTCGGTTTTTCATTTTTCAACTGCTCGTTTTTTCAATTTAATAATTTTACAGTATTACATTTTTTTTTATTTTTACTTGTCCAAAATGCCATTTTCAATTTTTCAGGTTTTTAATTTTTCTGTTTATTTTATAATTTTTCGTTTTAAAGGTACCTGATTTTCAAGCTTTGATTTTTCAATTATCCAAATTTCATTGTTCCATTTTTTTTATTTTTTGTAGTTTTTCTATTTTGTAAATTTACAGTTTTCCAATTTTTTTTTTTAATTTCGAATTTCAATTTTCCAAATTTTTCATAATTTTACAATTTTGTAATTTTTTAGATACTTTACTGTCGTCTGATTTTTCAATTTTTCAACTTTAAAATCATGCGATTTTTCGGTTTCCTAATTTTGGCATTTCTTTACTTTTCACTTTTCCAATTTTCGATTTTTCAATTATCAAATTTTCTAATTCCTTGATTTTTCAATTTTTTGGTTATGGAATCCTTCGATTTTTCAATTTTTCGGTTTTTCATTTTTCAATAGTTCGATTTTTTAGTTTAATAATTTTGTATTTTCTACAGTTCAATAAATTTTCAGCTTTACAATAAGATTATCCAATTGTTCTATTTTGTAATTTTACAATTTTTCGATTTTAAAGGCATCCGATTTTTCAATTTTTCTATTATACATTTTTTTATTTTTAATTGTTCAAAATTCCATTTTCATTTTTTCAGGTGTTTGATTTTTCAGTTTCTTTTATAATTTTTCGTTTTAAAGATACTTGATTTTTCAAGCTTTGATTTTTCAATTATCCGAATTTCATTGTTCCATATTTTTTTTTTTTTTTTGTAGTTTTTCTATTTTGTAAACTCACAGTTTTCCAATTTTTTATTTTTAGTTGTTCTAAATTTCAATTTTGATTTTTAGGTTTTTGATTTTTCAGTTCAATTATTTTACAATTTTTCGTTTTAAAGGTATCCGATTTTTCAATCTTCGATTTTTCAATTATCCGAATTTCAGTTTCGATTTTTTAATTTTTTGATATTTCAAAATTTCGAATTTCAATTTTCCAAATTTTTTATTTTTCATAATTTTGCAATTTTTGGATTTTTGAATTTTGTAATTTTTCTAGGTACTTTCGTGTTGTATGATTTTTCAATTTTATATTTTTACATTTTTTCGAATTCTCAATTGTCCAGCTTTCAATGAATCATTTTTCAATTTGATTTTGCAATTATCAAATTTTCCAAATTCTTAATTTTTCATTTTTTAACTGTTCGGTTTTTCAATTTAATAATTTTGTGGTTTTTTTATTTTGTAATTTTACAGGTTTTCAATTTTTTTAATTTTAATTGTTCAAAATTTTAACTTTAATTTTCCAGTTTAATCATTTTACAATTTTTCATTACAAATGTGTCCGATTTTTCAATTATCCGAATTCATTGTTTCAATTTTTTAATTTTTGATATTTCAAAATTTCGAATTTCAAATTTCCAAATTTTTGATTTTTCATAATTATGTAATTTTTCTATTTTTCAATTTTGTCATTTTTCTAGGTACTTGATTCTTGTTTGATTTTTCAATTTTTTTCATACGATTTTTCGGTTCTGTAATTTAACATTTTTTTCGATTTCTCAATTGTACAATTTTTAATGAATCAGTTATTCAATATTTTGATTTTTCAATCATCAGATTTTCCAATTTCTTGATGTTTCAACTTTTTCGTTATGGAACCCTTCGATTTTTTCATTTTTCGATTTTTCATTTTTCAATAGTTCGATTTTTCAGTTTAATAATTTTTTATTTTCTACAGTTCAATAAATTTTCAGCTTTACAATAAGATTATCCAATTGTTCTATTTTGTAATTTTACAATTTTTCGATTTTAAAGGCATCTGATTTTTCAATTTTTCTATTATACATTTTTTTATTTTTGATTTTTTCAAAATTTCTAGTATTATATGTTTCATGATTTTTCAATTTCATAATTTTGCAGCTTTTCGATCTTCAAATTTTGTAATTTTTCTATTTTACCTGTTATCTCATTTTTCAATTCCTCGTTTTTAAAGTTTTTCGATTTTAAAATTATTCAATTTTACAGTTTTATGGCTCTGAAATTTATCAGTTTTACTTTTATTATCCGATTTTTCAATTTGTAATTTTGCAGTTTATATTTTTTTTTTATAATTTAAAAGATTCATTGCTGCCAACTTAAATTTGAGTGCGGAGAAATATTACCAAGTTCTTCACGTGACTGGTATCACTGAATCGGCAGCCATCTTAGTCGTGCTAAAGGTCTTTTTGACAATCAAGTACACCAACACAAAATTTTAAATATATTACCAACTTAACAAAAAACATCACAAATACTTAGTAAATTTACAGGTAACAATTAGTGACAAAGTGAATTGGCAACAATGGCCTACACTTAATTGTCAAAATAGAATGACTTAAGTATATGACAGGTCCAAAAAATAATTTCAAAGTTTAAATATTCATTTTCAATATGATGTGAATTTTTCAAAATTCCAATTTTAAATTTTTCAAATTTTTGATTTGTCAGTTTTTTATTATCGACCATTTTTTTGTTTTAATTAACTGAAAGAAAACGAAACTAAACGCGGTCCGAATAGTGAGAAAACGCAATAAAGCTCTCCGTCTTATTGTATCTCTCCAAAAATCTGAAAAAATCTCGAATACCCAGGGACTCATCCAATGGCACGCGTTTCCGATCACGCACTTAGACCCTGATTCCCAGAGCAGTAAAGCCATTGATGGAAATTGATATACAGCAATGTCACGTCTTGGAATAATTTAACCAAAGCACTAACTTTTCCAAGCTCGTAAATGGTTTACTTCTTTTTTATATGTATTAGCTTTTCTCGTTTTATTGGGGTTCACGTTGATTTCCTTTAAGGAAGTCAGGTTAACGCTTTATCTACTGTTTAAGTAGCTGTTCTGGTTCTATTTGTTGGCCAGACGCAAATAAAAACAAACAAACAAAAATTAATATTTGTTATCAAGGCCATCGCATAAGTGGCCAGCTCTGACGTACGTTTCTGAAATATTTCGCAGACAACTAACGTCATGCTATAAAAAATTCGAACACTAAATAAACAATCAGTAGTAAAAAATATTAGTTCTGCCTGCCTCAAGCAACAATTACTGGATTTTACGACAAAGCGCACAATGGGGTATCTTGTATATGAAGATGCTTTGTCTAGCACGAACTAAATATCTCATTAAGAGCAATTTTCTGTTAGTACAGGCACCCCCAAGTGTTTCGGGCGAAAGTTCGATATTCGTGTTCGATATTGCTCCGGATCTTGTTTTTGTTGTTGCTCTTTACTCTGTGTAATTAAATGGGAACAATATTAAAAACAGTTTTCAACAATTTGTGTACTTGTGTTAACAGCAGACTCAAAACTAAATCGAACTAAATAACGAGAAATCGACAATGACCACTATTTTTGTATATATGAATAGGCAAAAAAATATTATAGAGCGTATATTTTGTAGAACGAAAAAAAAACAGAAAAACGTAGCTGTTTCCAGTGTAACAGTTGTCCGTTATCCGCTTTTATTCTAAATAATTTCATTATTTCAAATTTTATACAAGAAAATTAAATTTTTGTTTATGCAACCAATTATACACGTAATGGAAAGTGATAAAACTAGATGAACGCAAATTTCTGTCGATTCTACCATTATATATATTTTTTTTTAATTTCATCTTCTGATCGAGTCCATCGGACGAATTGCCACCTTCATATTTTCTCGACGTTTCATAACCTTACAGTACGAAAAAAGTAGTCTCATATTTTCGCTTGTCTGTCTGTCTATCTGTCTGTTTGGCGTCTGTATCCATTTTTATTAGACACGTAATCTCCAAAACTGCTGGACCGATTGTTTTGTCGTGTTTTTTTTTTCTTTATTTACCACTTTTTCTCTCGCATTGTGTCTTATATATGTTTATGACGTCATAGCAATTTTTTTAATAACGAAATTACCCCTTTCTCAAAAAGGTGAGAATACGCCCCTTTTTATTTAAAAATGTAAAACCTTCTCGGAGACCCCAAATATATTTTTTTTAAGTGAAACCTTCTCGGGGGTCTCAACTGTGTTTTTTTAATGAAGGTGAAACCTCCTCGGTGGCCCCAACTGTCTCTTTTTTTGAAGAATGTGAAACCTTCTCGGGGGCCCCAAATGTTTTTTTAAGAATGTGAAACTTTCTCAATGGTTCCAAATGTTTTTTTTCTTTGTAAAACCTTCTCGGAGGTCCCAACTGACTTTTTTAAAAATTTAAAATCTTCTCGGGGTCGTCAAATGTATTTTTTTTAAATGTGAAATCTTCTCTGGGATTCCAATTGTCTTTTTAAAAAATACAAAACCTTCTCGGGAGCGTCAAATGGTTTTTTAGAATCTGAAACCTTCTCGGGGGTCCCAACTGTCTTTTTACTTCCCGAGCGTAAGCAAAGGAAGTATTGTAATCGAGACCGTCGGCCGACTCTCTACTTTTACCTTTTCTCGATCTTTCATGACCCCTAGAAGACGAAGAAATAGGTCTCCCATTTCCGTCTGTCTGTCCGTCTGTCCGTCTGTCCGTCTGTCCGTGTGTCCGTCTGTCCGTCCGTCTGTCCGTCCGTCTGCCGTCCCGGATTTTTATTAGACAGATAATCTCCGAAAGTACTCGACCGATTGTTGTGAAATTTTGTACTTATATTAAGAATATCATGTAGATGGTAAAACGCTAACCAAAATTTGTCTAATCATCCCCACCAGTAATGCGATGACGTCACTTCAAAATTGTACATAGTAAATGGGTTTTCAATTGTATAAAATAACATAGTCCTACACATGTAGTTTACAACTCTGAATGACTTTTCACCCGAAACGTCCAGATTTTTGGAAAAAAAATCAAAATTATAAAACAACATTTTGAAATTTAATCTTTAATCTGCTAACCAGAATGCTTTGAAATGTTGCAGATGTTTTAAGGCTATAAAGAGCATAATAAATTTTTAGTCAAAAAATATTTGCTTATCCCCTCCAAAAACTTGATGACGTCAGCTCAAAAGTTTGTGGAATAAATCATATCTAAATTGTACAAAATATGATGAGTCTGTACTTGTGATCTATCACTCCATTCATATTTTTTGGATTTGCATATACAGGGTGACTCAAAAAAATTAATGAATGCGTAAATTTATTTTACTGATTTACTCAGAAACTACAAAACCGAATGCTTTGAAATCTTGCAGATGTTTTAAGGTTATAAAGAGCATAATAAATGTTTAGTCAAAATATATTTGCTTATCCCCTCCAAAAAATTGATGACGTCAGCTCGAAAGTTTGCCGAATAAATCATATCTAAAATGTACAAAATATGATGAGTCTGTACTTGTCATTTATCATTCCATTCATATTTTTTGGATTTGCATATACAGAGTGACTCAAAAAAATTAATGAATGCGTAAATATATTTTACTGATTTACTCAGGAACTACAAAACCGAAAGCTTCGAAATCTTGAAGATATTTTAAAATTATCATAAGCATGGTAAATTTTTGATCAAAATGTATTTGGTCGTCCCCCTAAAAAATTTATGACGTCACCACAAAATTTTGCTGAATAAATCCTATCTAAAATGTACAAAATATGGTGAGTCTCTTCTTGTGATTTATCATTCCATTCAATTTTTTTCGATTTGCATATACAGGGTGACTCAAAAAAATTAATGAATGCGTAAATTTATTTTATTGATTTAATCAGGAACTACAAAACCGAATGCTTTGAAATCTTGCAGATGTTTTAAGGTTATAAAGAGTATAATAAATTTTTAGTCAAAATATATTTGGTTATCTTCTACAAAAAACTGATGACGTCAGCTCAAAAGTTTTCCGAATAAATCGTATCTAAAATCTACAAAATATGATGAGTCTGTACTTGTGATTTATCATTCCATTCATATTTTTGGATTTGCATATGCAGGGTGACTCAAAAAAATTAATGAAGGCGTGAATTTATTTTATCGATTTAATCAGGAATTACAAAACCGAGTGCTTTGAAATCTTGGGAATATTTTAAAGTTATTATAAGCATGGTAAACTTTTGTTCAAAATGTATTTGTTCATCCCTCCTAAAAAAATTTTGCTGAATAAATCCTATCTAAAATGCAAAAAATATGATGAGTTTGTACTTGTGATATATCATTCCATTCATATTTTTTAGATTTTCTTAAGAGGTGGTTCAAAAAAATTAATGAAGTCAATTTATTTTATTGATTAAATTAAAGGCAACACTTATTATTAGTATTACACCCCAACCAGCCCAATTTGGTAGACACAAAATTTGTTAAAGGAAAAACTCGGTTGAAACATAAGGGTAGCACGCTTATTTACATCGACTTTAACATTACAGACCTGCATTTGTTTTATGCGCTCACTTGGTTCCGCGAATGTGGAATAGACATGTTTATAATCAACCAATTGTGAATTTCACCGTCAAGAATTAAAATAAAACCCAATGTTTTATATAATAAGCGAAAGTCGAAGCAATAAAACCGATGGTCGTTTTGTTTACAGTTTCTCTGTTTGACTCTCACGTATGCTGTTACGCTTGTCATCTTAAATTAAGAATGTTTAGACATAAACGATTTTCAGTTGCCTTTCATATTACCAGACAGCGGATTTTTGTCGGGCTACGTCACGTTTAATCGGTGCTAATTCCATAAATATAATTAACGATTTATTAATCAAACGGCTAAGTAAATGAGAACGGGAATTAACAGCAGAGTGCAACGAAACAGCTTTATTCTAATCTCAAATAAACGAAGTACAGTCCGCAATCGCAATAAATTCGCATCCCGTACGAGCCGTACCGAGTTTGGCCTTGCCTAGCCCGATAGAAATCTGCTCTCTAGATATTACACACCGGCCCGTATACCTGAGTAAATTGTTTCGTTATTTTATTGATTATAAGAAATCAATATTCAAAACGACCCAATTCATTTTCCCGAAAATTTGGGAATACAATAATTTTATTCTTAGTATTACACTACATCTATCCCAACTGATATACGTGTCCTTGCAAAAATGTTGATGACGTCATCACAATTTTTTTTTAAATTCCCACTACAAAAATGTAATGAGAAAAAAAAACACAATAGGCATGCAGTCGTCAAGTTTCCGACAGCGAGGGAAGTACTGTCTAAACTCTTTAGACCAATTTTTTTTAAATGTAAAACCTTCTCGGAGGTCCCAACTGACTTTTTAAAAATATAAAATCTTCTCGGGGTCGTCAAATGTATTTTTTTAAATGTGAAATCTTCTCGGGGGTTCCAATTGTCTTTTTTAAGATTATGAAACCTTCTCAGGGGTCCCAACTATCTTTTTTCAGAAATGTGAAACCTTCTCGAGGGTCGCAAATGTTTTTTTTTAAGAATATGAAATCTTCTGGGGGTACCAAGTGTCTTTTTTAAAAATGTAAAACCTTCTCGGGGCCGTCAAATGTGTTTTTTTTTTAATGTAAAACCTTCTCAGCGGCCCCAAATGTCTTTTTTTTAATATGAAACCTTCTCGAAGGTCCCAACTGGCTTTTATGAAAATGTAAAACCTTCTCGAGGGCGCCAAATGTCTTTTTTAAAAATGTGAAACCTTCTCGGAGGTCCCAAATATCTTTTTAAGATTATGAAACCTTCTCGGGGGTCCCAACTATCTTTTTTCAGGAATGTGAAACCTTCTCGAGGGTCACAAATGTCTTTTTTTAAGAATATGAAATCTTCTGGGGGTAACAACTGCCTTTTTTAAAGAAGGCGAAACTTTCTCGAGGCCCCAAGTGTCTTTTTAAGAATGTGAAACCTTCACGATGGTTCCAAATGTTTTTTTTTAATGTAAAACCATCTCGGGGGTCCCAACTGTCTTTTTTAAAAATGTAAAACCTTCTCAGCTGCCCCAAATGTCTTTTTTTCATATGAAACCTTCTCGAAGGTCCCAACTGGCTTTTCTGAAAATATAAAACCTTCTCGAGGGCGCCAAATGTCTTTTTTAAAAATGTGAAACCTTCTCGGAGGTCCCAAATATCTTTTTTAAGATTATGAAACCTTCTCAGGGGTCCCAACTATCTTTTTTCAGGAATGTGAAACCTTCTCGAGGGTCACAAATGTCTTTTTTTTTAAGAATATGAAATCTTCTGGAGGTACCGTCTTTTTTAAAAATGTAAAACCTTCTCGGGGCCGTCAAATGTATTTTTTTTTTTATGTAAAACTTTCTCGGGGTCCCAACAGTCTTTTTTAAAAATGTAAAACTTTCTCAGCAGCCCCAAATATCTTTTTTTTAATATGAAACCTTCTCGAAGATCCCAACTGGCTTTTATGAAAATGTAAAACCTACTCGAGGGCGCCAAATGTCTTTTTTAAAAATGTGAAACCTTCTCGGGGGTCCCAACTGGCTTTTCTAAAAATGTAAAACCTTCTCGAGGGCGCCAAATGTCTTTTTTAAAAATGTGAAACCTTCTCGGGGGTCCCAAATACCTTTTTAAGATTATGAAACGTTCTCAGGGGTCCCAACTATCTTTTTTCAAGAATGTGAAACCTTTTCGCGGGCCACAAATGTCTTTTTTTAAGAATATGAAATCTTCTGGGGGTACCAACTGTCTTTTTTAAAGAAGGCGAAACTTTCTCGAGGCCCCAAGGCTCTTTTTTTAAGATTATTAAACTTTCTCGAGGACCCCAAATGTCTTTTTAAGAATGTGAAACCTTCTCGATGGTTCCAACTGTTTTTTTTTTTTTAATGTAAAACCTTCTCAGGGGTCCCAACTGGCTTTTTTAAAAATGTAAAACCTTCTCGGGAGACCCAAATGTCTTTTTAAGAATGTGAAACCTTCTCGATGGTTCCAACTGTTTTTTTTTTATGTAAAACCTTCTCGGGGGTCCCAACTGACTTTTTTAAAAATGTGAAACCTTCTCGGGGGTTTCAATTGTCTTTTTAAATAATACAAAACCTTCTCGGAAACGCCAAATGGTTTTTTTAGAATCTGAAACCTTCTCGGGGGTCCTAACTGTCTTAAAACCTTCTCAGGGGCCAAAAATATCTTTTGTTAATGTGAAACCTTCTCGAAGGTCCCAACTGGCTTTTCTGAAAATGTAAAACCTTCTCCAGGGCGCCAAACATCTATCTTAAAAATGTGAAACCTTCCCGATGGTTCCAACTGTTTTTTTAATGTAAAACCTTCTCGGGGGTCCCAACTGACTTTTTTAAAAATGTGAAACCTTCTCGGGGTTTTCAATTGTCTTTTTAAATAATACAAAACCTTCTCGGGAGACCCAAATGTCTTTTTAAGAATGTGAAACCTTCTCGATGGTTCCAACTGTTTTTTTTTTATGTAAAACCTTCTCGGGGGTCCCAACTGACTTTTTTAAAAATGTGAAACCTTCTCGGGGGTTTCAATTGTCTTTTTAAATAATACAAAACCTTCTCGGAAACGCCAAATGGTTTTTTTAGAATCTGAAACCTTCTCGGGGGTCCTAACTGTCTTAAAACCTTCTCAGGGGCCAAAAATATCTTTTGTTAATGTGAAACCTTCTCGAAGGTCCCAACTGGCTTTTCTGAAAATGTAAAACCTTCTCCAGGGCGCCAAACGTCTATCTTAAAAATGTGAAACCTTCCCGATGGTTCCAACTGTTTTTTTAATGTAAAACCTTCTCGGGGTCCCAACTGACTTTTTTAAAAATGTGAAACCTTCTCGGGAGAACCAAATGTATTTTATTAAAAATGTGAAACCTTCTCGGGGCTTTCAATTGTCTTTTTAAAAAATACAAAACCTTCTCGGAAGCGCCAAATGGTTTATTTAGAATCTGAAACCTTCTCGGGGGTCCCAACTGTCTTAAAACCTTCTCAGGGGCCCCAAATAACTTTTTTTAATGTGAAACCTTCTCGAAGGTCCCAACTCGCTTTTCTGAAAATGTAATAAAACCTTCTCGAGGGCGACAAATGTCTTTTTTAAAAATGTGAAACCTTCTCGGGGTCCCAAATATCTTTTTAACATTATGAAACCTTCTCAGGGGTCCCAATTATCTTTTTTCAGGAATGTGAAACCTTTTCGAGGGTCACAAATGTCTTTTTTTAAGAATATGAAGTCTTCTGGGGGTACCAACTGTCTTTTTTAAAGAAGGCGAAACTTTCTCGAGGCCCCAAGTGTCTTTTTTTAAGATTATTAAACCTTCTCGAGGACCCCAAATGTCTTTTTAAGAATGTGAAACCTTCTCGATGGTTCCAACTGTTTTTTTTTTTAATGTAAAACCTTCTCGGGGGTCCCAACTGGCTTTTTTAAAAATGTAAAACCTTCTCGGGAGACCCAATGTATTTTATTAAAAATGTGAAACCTTCTCGGGGGTTTCAATCGTCTTTTTAAAAATACAAAACCTTGTCAGAAGCGCCAAATGCTTTTTTTAGAATCTGAAACCTTCTCGGGGGTCCCAACTGTCTTAAAACCTTCTCAGGGGTCCCAAATATCTTTTTTTAATGTGAAACCTTCTCGAAGCTCCCAACTCGCTTCTCTGAAAATGTAAAACCTTCTCGAGGGCGCCAAATGTCTTTTTTAAAAATGTGAAACGTTCTCGGAAGTCTTAAATATCTTTTTTAAGATTATGAAACCTTCTCAGGGGTCCCAATTATATTTTTTCAGGAATGTGAAACCTTCTCGAGGGTCACAAATGTCTTTTTTTTAAGAATATGAAATCTTCTGGGGGTACCAACTGTCTTTTTTAAAGAAGGCGAAACTTTCTGGAAGCCCCAAGTGTCCTTTTTTAAGATTATTAAACCTTCTCGGGGGCCCCAAATGTCTTTTTAAGAATGTGAAACCTCCTCGATGGTTGCAACTGTTTTTTTTTTAATGTAAAACCTTCTCGGAGGTCCCAACTCACTTTTTTAAAAATGTAAAACCTTCTCGGGAGTTCCAATTGTCTTTAAAAAATACAAAACCTTCTCGGGGCCGCCAAATGGTTTTTTTAGAATCTGAAACCTTCTCGGGGGTCCCAATTGTCTTTTTAAAAATGTAAAACCTTCTCAGGAGCCCCAAATGTCTTTTTTTAAAAATGTGAAACCTTCTCGGGGGTCCCAACTGTCTTTTTCTTAAATATGAAACCTTCTGGGGGTCCCAAATATCTTTTTTAAGATTGTGAAACCTTCTCAGGGGTCCCAGCTATCTTTTTCAAGAATGTGAAACCTTCTCGGGGGTCACAAATGTCCTTTTTTAAGAATGTGAAACCTTGAAGAGAGAGAGAGAGAAAATCCACGATAATTGCTTGGTTTAAAAAAAACATTTGTTAAGCAGTAGTGACTTTGACAATTATTTTATTCCACAACCAATAACATTCTTTTAACTTGCCTTCCATGTCCTGACCTAGCCTAATCTGACTTGATGTGACCTACCCTTATTTGACCTGACCTGATCTTCCATAATCTGACCTAACCTAGCCCAGTCTTACTGATCTAGTATTCTGGCCTAACTTGCCATGTCTTGGTCTGGCCTACCCTGACTTGGTCTGACCTACCCTGACTTGACCTGACCGAGATGGTCCAACCTAACTTGACTTGACCTGACGCAATATTAAAAGAACGATTAGGCGCGAATTTTAAATTCAACTCTGACCATAAATAAGAATTTGACACCCAAAAACACACTGTTTTCTGGGTGTCCCACTTCTTGGAATCACCACATCCTCTCCTCTTTCCAGGAACCATCCGCATGAACTACATGACTCGCCCCAGCCCCACGTCTTCGACCAACACCTGCTACTCCAACCTCCCGGACGAGATGGGTTACCACCGCGGCGTCGACTCGCGCCGCTGGAAAGGAGACGACCTGCGTTCGGTTTCCTGACAAAAGCAGCTCGGCGGCCAGTCGGAGGACAAGCCCGACAAGAACTCCGTGCGCCAGCGCCGCACCTGGATCTAGTGCCACACCTCGCGGTCCAGCCGGCGCCTGCCGTGGACGCGCGAGGAAACAGTACACGAGGTAGACAAAGATTTAGTCGAGACGAGGATGTAGAAGGCAACCTGGCTGTGAAGAGGAGGCAAGGATGGATATACTCACAGGGTACTTTTCTTTTTGTGTTTGACTTGTATGTACCTTAACTACAACATATCCGATGGCTCTAATAAACAAGTAATACTGGGTAAATGTAAGTGTCGTTTTCATGTGTACATTCTGTTAGTTTTACAAGTTTAGGAAAATGTTAGCGCTAAGGACAAAATTTTTAAAAGACGATTCCTTCTAGGTGGCTAATCTGTCGGGAAAACACAAACGCTTTGAAGTTTAAGCCATTTAACAATTGAAGCTTTAAATGTTACTTCTTGTTCCTTTTATTGCCACTACTGTTGCGGTTTCAGACGTTATAGTTTTATATGTACCTTCTACTACAGGAAAGAATTAATAAGCGGACGACACTATGTGACCAAATATGTGATAAATTAAATGACTTCAAAAGTATATAGGAGGCGGCGATGCTGCTAAGATATATATTTTCCTTCCTTGTATATATATCAAGTATTTTCCTCATGCTGCAAGACGATGCTATCAAAATCCAAAAATAATAATAATAAACACATGTAGTCAAGTCTTCCTGATCTTAGTTCACAAAATCTTCAAGCGACTGCTTACGTCATAGCATTCTCGTGGAGGATGAGGCAAACCACATAATGTAAATTGTTCGTTTAGTGTTGTATACCATGTAGCTAAAAATACACAACTATGCGTAGAATGTACCAAACTATCAAAATAAATGCACATTAATGTATCTATTTAACACTTTATTTACTCCTCCTACAACTTTCCATATAAACAGTCTGCGAAATTTACCCTAAAGTTGGCTATTTTTGAAATCTCCTGTTGTAACAATCCATGCAAACTCAGTCCATCGTGTTTGTACACCCAACAGTTATCTTTCACGACAAAATCGTACCTCTTTGGTCCAGAAATAGGAGAACTCAACCATATTTGC
This sequence comes from Zophobas atratus, assembly GCA_022388445.1. NCBI lineage: Eukaryota > Metazoa > Arthropoda > Insecta > Coleoptera > Tenebrionidae > Zophobas > Zophobas atratus. The sequence continues at coordinate 8,335,522 of CM039450.1, forward strand.
CTATTCGGGGTTTGTCTATTGATCACATAAGTCCCATGCCGTGGCCCCAAATTAACAGTCAAAACTCCATCCTAAAAGCAACAGTTTATAAGTTAATAAACAAAACATAACCCCACTTTTCATCAAATGACACCAATGACATTGACGTTTCACACGGGATTTACGTGACGTCACTTGACAAACAAGCATGCCAACTGCACAGCGAACCTCACGATCGTCGCAAATCAAAAACTTTATATGTAGCATTGAACTGAGTTTCTACTTACGCTATATGAAACATCCCCCGACTTGAAACTATCATCTTCTTCGACAATTTGCTCAAAATATTCCGTCAAAGACTCCAACGTTTCGTCGCACGCTTTTTCGAACGTTAAAGCATCCACTAAATCACCAGAAGTTGAAAACCTTGTCACACATAGACATAACCTAGAAAGTTCAATCGGCCTGGACACACACAGATTTCTGGTCCTAAACAAAGTTTGCGCACCAACACTATTAAAATAGGTAAAATTTCGGCGGTTAATTCTAGCGCTTAGATTACGAACACAAACAAAACTTCGCAAAACCCTTGTCATTTTGGGGTTGGAAATTTTTAGGTTATGTCACTTGGTATGCAGGCAACCAACAATACACGTAATTAGTAATTGGACTTGCTTTATTTTCGCAGCGTGACCTCTCACTAATTGAAATCATATTATTTGCAGCTATATTTGATACGAACTCTAAAGTTTTATTTTTAATTTTCGTTGTATTTGTGTGCACCAAGATTTGGGATTGTAGTTGGCCACATCTACTCACTGTGGCGGATCATTTTTGCCGGTCGTCACCGAAGGAAGCGGTCCAAATCGTCCAAGGGCAGAATTTGTAGGTAGGCTCAAACTACAACGAAATTTACGTGTTGACCAAATTCTTACTCTGAATTAGTTTTAATTTTATAAATACCCTATCTAAAATGTTCAGAATATGATGAGTCTATACTTGTGATTTACCATTCCATTAATATTTTTTGGATTTGTTTATACATACAGGTGACTCAAAAAAAAAAAATGAGTGAGTCAATTTATTTTATTGGAGAAATCAAGAATTGCAAAACTGAATACTTTGAAATCTTGTCAATTAATCTAATCTAATATTAGGTATAATTGTGCCGATCATAGTTATAAAATTCACATTAAAGTAAGTCACGGACATTTTTTGAAGAGTACTACATTTCAAAAAGCAAAAAAAATGTTCAGTTTATAAACTTCATAATTTTGGTTTAAAGTTTATCAATCGTATTTGACGCTTTATTTTATCCGTTCCATTTGTTATCCTTTACTGCGGTCTCTCTTGGGTCGAGGTGTAACACCGGACCGAACGTTCTTCGACCGATAGGATAATTTATTACTTCCGACATCTTTTCGGTGACAAATTTAATCTTTGCATACTTCAGCGTAGTTAGTGAACTCGTTGTGACCACTGAAATACACAAAGAGTAAATTTTGAAATGGAACGAAAGTCGAAGAATACTTTCAAAGCCACGATCAAGATGTATTTGCTTATCTTCGCCAAAAAATGCATGACGTCATCGTAAAATTTGATATGATGAGTTTATACCTGCGATTTATCATTGCAGTAATATTTTTTAGATTTACTTATACAGCCTGTCTCAAAAAAAGGTCACTTCGATTTTCGATTTTTCGTTTTTTCGACCAACAGTTTCATCGAATTAGATTTTTCAGTTTCCATTTTATCAACTTTTCGATTTTATTACTTTCTAATTTTCTGATTTTTCAAATTTGTGGTATTTTGATTTTTCGAGTTCAGTTTTTTTCGTTTTTCGATTTTTTAATTTTTCGTTTTTTTGTTTTTTCGATGTTACGATTTTTTAATTTGCCATTCTTTCAATTTTCGATTTTTCGTCTTTCCATTTTTAGATTTTTTGATTTTTCAGTTCGTCAGTTTTTAGACTTTGCAATTTTTTTGCATTTTTCGATTATATTTTACTTTCCGATTTTTTTGATTTTTGAATTCTCGATTTTACGTTTTTAATTCTTCGATTTCCGATTTTTCAATTTTCCGGTTTTTTAATTCTTCTATTCTCGATTTTTCGATTTTCCATTAATCATAAAATTTTTCGATTTTTCGGTTGTTTTATTTTTCGACCTTCGATTTTTCAACTTTCGATTATTCGATTTTCCATTTTCTGATTTTATGATTTTTCGATGTGCGATTTTTCGATTTTCGTTTTTTCCGCTTTTGTGGTTTTTCGATTTTTCTGTTTGTTTCAGTTTTTATGGTTCTGCAATTTGCAGCTTTTAGATTTCAATTTTGTTACTTTCCGATTTTCCACTTTTCGATTTTTTGATTTTTTTTCGATCGTCGTTTTTTCGATTTTCATTTTTTCAATTTTTTGATTTTTTGATTTTTCAATTTTTAGGCCTTGCAATTTTTTTACTTTTCGCTTTTTCGAGTATTTGTTTCATCGAATTTTCAATTTTTCGAGTTTTCGATTTTCGATTTTTCGGTTTTTCCATTTTCCGATTTTCGATTTTTGATTTTCCATGTTTAGATATTTTTCAATTTCTTTTTATTTTTCGATTGTTCTGTTCGTCAGTTTTGAGACTGCAATTTTTACTTTTCCACTTTTCTATTATTTTAGTTTCGGATTATTCGATTTTTGAATTTTCGTTTTTTTTTTCATTTTTCGATTTCCGATTTTTTAATTTTTCGATTTTTCGGTTTTTTAATTTGTCGATTCTCGATATTCCGATTTTCGATTTTTCGATTTTCCAATCTTCGATTTTTCAATTTCCAGTTTTCGATTTTCCACTTTTTGATTTTACGATTTTTCGATTTTTCTGTTCGTCAGTTTTTAGGCTTTGCAATTTGTTTACTTTTCGATTTTTCGATTATTTTACTTTCCAGTTTTTTGATTTTTGAATTGTCGACTTTTAGAGTTTTCAATATTATGAATTTTCGAATTTTCGGTTTTCCTATTTTTCGATTTTTGATTTTTCCATTTTTCGGTTTTTTGATTTTTCAATTCTCGGTTTTTCAATCTTCCAAATTTTCGATTTTTCAGATTTGTGAATTTCTAGTTTTTCGATCGACCTACGTATTAGATTCATTGAATTTTCGATTTTCGGTTTTTCCATTTGTCTAATCATCACCACCAATAATGTGATGACGTCACTTCAAATTTATGCTTAGTAAATGGGTTTATAAATTGTATACAGTAACATAGTTCTACACATGTAGTTTATGACTCCGTGTTGAGTTTTTATCCAAAACGTCTAGATTTTTGGAAAAAAAATCAAAATTATAAAACAATATTTTGCAATTTAATTTTGAATTTGCAAAATCGAAATTGTGCATTTTCAGATTGTTTTTCGCATATCTGATTTATCAAATTTTCGATTTTTCGGCTTTTCGATTTTTCGATATTTGATTTTCGAATTTTCGATTGTTCAGTTTTCCATTTTTCAGCTTTTAGACTTCAATTTTTTTACTTTTCGACTTTCCAAATTTTCGAGTTTCAATTTTCAGATTTTTGATTTTTCGATTTTCTTTTTAAATCTTCGAATTTTTCGGTTTTGATTTTTCGAATTTTTGATTTTTAATTTTTCCATTCTTCGGTTTTTAGACTTCAATTTTCTTTCTTTTAAATTTTTCGATATTCTATTTTCCGCTTTTCAGAATTTTCGATTTTCAGTTTTCAGACTTTCGATGATTACAATTTTGGATTTTTCAGTTTTATGATTTTTCGATTTTTAGAAAATTTGAGTAGTGAAATTTTCGATTTTTCAATTCATCGATTTTTCTATGTTCAATTTTTCAATTTAAATTTTGCGATTTTCAATTTGTCCATTGTCGATTTTTAGAATTTTCGGTTTTCAATTTTTCCATTCTCAACTGTTACGACTTCAATTTTGTTACTTTCCGATTTTTTGGTTTTCGATTTTCCAATTTTCAGAATTTTCAAGTTTCTTTATTCAGATTTTTATTTTTGTTTTTGATTTGTTTAATTTTCAATATTACAAATTTTTGACTTTTCGATTTTTTTGGTTTTCCCGTTTTTCAATTTTCGATTTTTCGATTTTTGAGGTTTGTGAATTTCCACTTTTCGATCGACCTAGGTATTTGATTCATTGAATTTTCGATTTTTTGATTAGCCATTTTTAGATTTTCGATTTTTACGATTTGTATTTTTCGATTTTCTGTTTTTTGCATTAGTGAATTTCAGTTTTTCCGATTTTTGATTTTGCGCATATTTGATTTCGAAAAAGTTACCATGCTTACAAAAACTTCAAAACATCTACAATATTTCAAAGTATTCAGTTTTGCTATTCTTGATTTCTTCAATAAAATAAATTGACTCAGTCATTAACTTTTTTGAGACACCTGTATAACCAAATCTAAAAAACATTAATGCAGTGATAAATCACAAGTATAAAACTCATCATATTTTATACATTTAAGATAGGATTTATTCTCCAAAATTTTGAGGTGACGTCATAAATTTTTTAGAATTTTCGATTTTCGGTTTTTCCATTTTTAGATTTTTGATTTTCCAGTTGTGCATTTTCAGATTTTCTGTTTTTCGCATATCTGATTTATCAAATTTTCGATTTTTCGGCTTTTCGATTTTTCGATATTTGATTTTCGAATTTTCGATTATTCAGTTTTCCATTTTTCAGCTTTTAGACTTCAATTTTTTTACTTTTCGATTTTCCAAATTTTCGAGTTTCAATTTTCAGATTTTTGATGTTTCGATTTTCTTTTTAAATCTTCGAATTTTTCGGTTTTGATTTTTCGAATTTTTGATTTTCAATTTTTCCATTCTTCGGTTTTTAGACTTCAATTTTCTTTCTTTTAAATTTTTCGATATTCTATTTTCCGCTTTTCAGAATTTTCGATTTTCAGTTTTCAGACTTTCGATGATTAGAATTTTGGAGTTTTCAGTTTTATGATCTTTCGATTTTTAGAAAATTTGAGTAGTCGAATTTTCGATTTTTCAATTCATCGATTTTTCTATGTTCAATTTTTCAATTTAAATTTTGCGATTTTCAATTTGTCCATAGTCGATTTTTAGAATTTTCGGTTTTTCAATTTTTCCATTCTCAACTGTTAGACTTCAATTTTGTTACTTTCCGATTTTTTGGTTTTCGATTTTCCAATTTTCAGAATTTTCAAGTTTCTTTATTCAGATTTTCCATTTTCCACTTTTTCGATTTTAGATTTTTCGAATTTTTGTTTTTCCAATTTTTTGCTTTTTCGATTTTTCTGTTCGTTTCAGTTTTTAGGCTTTGCAATTTTTTTACTTTATATATTTTGATTATTTTAATTTCCGATTTTTTTATTTTTGTTTTTGATTTTTTTAATTTTCAATATTAGAAATTTTTGACTTTTCGATTTTTCGGCTTTTCGATTTTTCGATATTTGATTTTCGAATTTTCGATTGTTCAGTTTTCCATTTTTCAGCTTTTAGACTTCAATTTTTTTACTTTTCGATTTTCCAAATTTTCGAGTTTCAATTTTCAGATTTTTGATTTTTCGATTTTCTTTTTAAATCTTTGAATTTTTCGGTTTTGATTTTTCGAATTTTTGATTTTTAATTTTTCCATTCTTCGGTTTTTAGACTTCAATTTTCTTTCTTTTAAATTTTTCGATATTCTATTTTCCGCTTTTCAGTTTTCAGACTTTCGATGATTAGAATTTTGGATTTTTCAGTTTTATGATTTTTCGATTTTTAGAAAATTTGAGTAGTCGAATTTTCGATTTTTCAATTCATCGATTTTTCTATGTTCAATTTTTCAATTTAAATTTTGCGATTTTCAATTTGTCCATTGTCGATTTTTAGAATTTCCGATTTTTCAATTTTCCGGTTTTTTAATTCTTCTATTCTCAATTTTTCGATTTTCCATTAATCATAAAATTTTTCGATTTTTCGGTTGTTTTATTTTTCGACCTTCGATTTTTCAACTTCCGATTATTCGATTTTCCATTTTCTGATTTTACGATTTTTCGATGTGCGATTTTTCGATTTTCGTTTTTCCGCTTTTGTGGTTTTTCGATTTTTCTATTTGTTTCAGTTTTTTATGGTTCTGCAATTTGCAGCTTTTAGATTTCAATTTTGTTACTTTCCGATTTTCCACTTTTCGATTTTTTGATTTTTTTTCGATCGTCGTTTTTTTCGATTTTCATTTTTTCGATTTTTTGATTTTTCAATTTTTAGGCCTTGCAATTTTTTTACTTTTCGCTTTTTCGAGTATTTGTTTCATCGAATTTTCAATTTTTCGAGTTTTCGATTTTCGATTTTTCGGTTTTTCCATTTCTTTCCGATTTTCGATTTTCCATGTTTAGATATTTTTCGATTTTTTTTATTTTTCGATTGTTCTGTTCGTCAGTTTTGAGACTGCAATTTTTACTTTTCCACTTTTCTATTATTTTAGTTTCGGATTATTCGATTTTTGAATTTTCGTTTTTTTTTTTCATTTTTCGATTTCCGATTTTTTAATTTTTCGATTTTTCGGTTTTTTAATTTGTCGATTCTCGATATTCCGATTTTCGATTTTTCGATTTTCCAATCTTCGATTTTTCAATTTCCAGTTTTCGATTTTCCACTTTTTGATTTTACGATTTTTCGATTTTTCTGTTCGTCAGTTTTTTAGGCTTTGCAATTTGTTTACTTTTCGATTTTTCGATTATTTTACTTTCCAGTTTTTTGATTTTTGAATTGTCGACTTTTAGAGTTTTCAATATTATGAATTTTCGAATTTTCGGTTTTCCTATTTTTCGATTTTTGATTTTTCCATTTTTCGGTTTTTTGATTTTTCAATTCTCGGTTTTTCAATCTTCCAAATTTTCGATTTTTCAGATTTGTGAATTTCTAGTTTTTCGATCGACCTACGTATTAGATTCATTGAATTTTCGGTTTTTCCATTTGTCTAATCATCACCACCAATAATGTGATGACGTCACTTCAAATTTATGCTTAGTAAATGGGTTTATAAATTGTATACAGTAACATAGTTCTACACATGTAGTTTATGACTCCGTGTTGAGTTTTTATCCAAAACGTCTAGATTTTTGGAAAAAAAATCAAAATTATAAAACAATATTTTGCAATTTAATTTTGAATTTGCAAAATCGAAATTGTGCATTTTCAGATTGTTTTTCGCATATCTGATTTATCAAATTTTCGATTTTTCGGCTTTTCGATTTTTCGATATTTGATTTTCGAATTTTCGATTGTTCAGTTTTCCATTTTTCAGCTTTTAGACTTCAATTTTTTTACTTTTCGACTTTCCAAATTTTCGAGTTTCAATTTTCAGATTTTTGATTTTTCGATTTTCTTTTTAAATCTTCGAATTTTTCGGTTTTGATTTTTCGAATTTTTGATTTTTAATTTTTCCATTCTTCGGTTTTTAGACTTCAATTTTCTTTCTTTTAAATTTTTCGATATTCTATTTTCCGCTTTTCAGAATTTTCGATTTTCAGTTTTCAGACTTTCGATGATTACAATTTTGGATTTTTCAGTTTTATGATTTTTCGATTTTTAGAAAATTTGAGTAGTGAAATTTTCGATTTTTCAATTCATCGATTTTTCTATGTTCAATTTTTCAATTTAAATTTTGCGATTTTCAATTTGTCCATTGTCGATTTTTAGAATTTTCGGTTTTCAATTTTTCCATTCTCAACTGTTACCACTTCAATTTTGTTACTTTCCGATTTTTTGGTTTTCGATTTTCCAATTTTCAGAATTTTCAAGTTTCTTTATTCAGATTTTTATTTTTGTTTTTGATTTGTTTAATTTTCAATATTACAAATTTTTGACTTTTCGATTTTTTGGTTTTCCCGTTTTTCAATTTTCGATTTTTCGATTTTTGAGGTTTGTGAATTTCCACTTTTCGATCGACCTAGGTATTTGATTCATTGAATTTTCGATTTTTTGATTAGCCATTTTTAGATTTTCGATTTTTACGATTTGTATTTTTCGATTTTCTGTTTTTTGCATTAGTGAATTTCAGTTTTTTCCGATTTTTGATTTTGCGCATATTTGATTTCGAAAAAGTTACCATGCTTACAAAAACTTCAAAACATCTACAATATTTCAAAGTATTCAGTTTTGCTATTCTTGATTTCTTCAATAAAATAAATTGACTCAGTCATTAACTTTTTTGAGACACCTGTATAACCAAATCTAAAAAACATTAATGCAGTGATAAATCACAAGTATAAAACTCATCATATTTTATACATTTAAGATAGGATTTATTCTCCAAAATTTTGAGGTGACGTCATAAATTTTTTAGAATTTTCGATTTTCGGTTTTTCCATTTTTAGATTTTTGATTTTCCAGTTGTGCATTTTCAGATTTTCTGTTTTTCGCATATCTGATTTATCAAATTTTCGATTTTTCGGCTTTTCGATTTTTCGATATTTGATTTTCGAATTTTCGATTATTCAGTTTTCCATTTTTCAGCTTTTAGACTTCAATTTTTTTACTTTTCGATTTTCCAAATTTTCGAGTTTCAATTTTCAGATTTTTGATGTTTCGATTTTCTTTTTAAATCTTCGAATTTTTCGGTTTTGATTTTTCGAATTTTTGATTTTCAATTTTTCCATTCTTCGGTTTTTAGACTTCAATTTTCTTTCTTTTAAATTTTTCGATATTCTATTTTCCGCTTTTCAGAATTTTCGATTTTCAGTTTTCAGACTTTCGATGATTACAATTTTGGAGTTTTCAGTTTTATGATCTTTCGATTTTTAGAAAATTTGAGTAGTCGAATTTTCGATTTTTCAATTCATCGATTTTTCAATGTTCAATTTTTCAATTTAAATTTTGCGATTTTCAATTTGTCCATTGTCGATTTTTAGAATTTTTGGTTTTTCAATTTTTCCATTCTCAACTGTTAGACTTCAATTTTGTTACTTTCCGATTTTTTGGTTTTCGATTTTCCCATTTTCAGAATTTTCAAGTTTCTTTATTCAGATTTTCCATTTTCCACTTTTTCGATTTTAGATTTTTCGAATTTTTGTTTTTCCAATTTTTTGCTTTTTCGATTTTTCTGTTCGTTTCAGTTTTTAGCCTTTGCAATTTTTTTTACTTTATATATTTTGATTATTTTAATTTCCGATTTTTTTATTTTTGTTTTTGATTTTTTTAATTTTCAATATTACAGATTTTTGACTTTTCGATTTTTTGATTAGCCATTTTTAGATTTTCGATTTTTACGATTTGTATTTTTCGATTTTCTGTTTTTTGCATTAGTGAATTTCAGTTTTTCCGATTTTTGATTTTGCGCATATTTGATTAATCAAATTTTCGAAAAAGTTACCATGCTTACAAAAACTTCAAAACATCTACAATATTTCAAAGTATTCAGTTTTGCTATTCTTGATTTCTTCAATAAAATAAAATGACTCAGTCATTAACTTTTTTGAGACACTTGTATAACCAAATCTAAAAAATATTAATGCAGTGATAAATCACAAGTATACAACTCATCATATTTTATACATTTAAGATAGGATTTATTCTCCAAAATTTTGAGGTGACGTCATACATTTTTTAGAGGGGATAAGCAAATATATTTTAATTAAAAATGTATCATGTTTATCATGATTTTAAAACATCTGCAAAATTTCAAAGTATTCGATTTTGCAAATTCAAAATTAAATTGCAAAATATTGTTTTATAATTTTGATTTTTTTTTCCAAAAATCTAGACGTTTTGGATAAAAACTCAACACGGAGTCATAAACTACATGTGTAGGACTATGTTACTGTATACAATTTATAAACCCATTTACTAAGCATAAATTTGAAGTGACGTCATCACATTATTGGTGGGGATGATTAGACAAATTTAATAATTTTGCGACATTTATGAAAAAAATATCAGTTAACAAAAATGGCACGTTTTTATTATTATGCCAGTTACATGTCACTCAACGACAATATCGTTTTTTTAAGAGTAAAATGTGAATTTCGTTGTAGTTTGAGTCTACCTACAAATTCTGCCCTTGAAGGATTTGGACCGCCTTCTTCGGTGAGGGCAGGCAAAAACGATCCGCCCATAACCTCAAAACATTTGCGTGCGATTGTACTATGGATTATGGTTTGGACGATAGGAACGTGTTACCACAAAATCAAAAATCGACCTTAGGACTTAGAAGCGTCAACATTTGTCACTTCTATGTACTTTAATGTCACTGTAACGTAACAATTTTTGACGGGCAGTGCAATAAACTTAGAAATAATAAAGTTTCGTCCTATCGTAAAACTACTTACAATATCAAAGACAGTGTAAACTTAAAATACTGTAGAAAATTTAAAAAACTACATAAAGTAACATTAAAAATGGAAATCGTACTGTACAACGTAGCAAAATTACGTAACTTAGTGAGGTTCTTCGCTCAATTCAAACATATCTTGTTCAAGCGGTTTGGAGATCCAGTGGCCGAGTCCGGCTTTAAGAAAAGCTTGATACAAGTTTCCCTTCGCCAACTTAAAAACAAAAAAAAACTTAGTTTCGCATCTCAATATAACCAATCAACTCACTTTATACGTCGCCACGGCTTCCTTAGCCTCAGCATACACAACAGGTACATTCTTCTCCACCTCCGTAATACTCGAAACCCTCCCAATCAAACTCACGAACCTCTTCATCAACTCGTGTTTGCAGAACCTGGACACCCCATTTTCGGGCTTCCCGACATTCGTGTTAATAATTTCGGGCCTGGACGCTCCCGCAGTCCAAATAACCGAAAAATTCGGAGCCTTACTCGGCTGCCGGCTCTCGCTGGAAGTCAAAAGGAACATGGCGGGTCGGTTCAACCGAAACGGTGGTGGAAGCCCTTGAATCGTCTCTTGAATCCTCCCGAATAGCGCTCTAAAAACTCCAAATAAGCTTCTTCTTGCATAATTTAACTACCTACCTCTGTAAGTGCGACTCTCGCATCAAACTCCCCAGAATAATCGACTTTATGTACACCGGCTCGATGAAGTGCGACAACAGCGCTCCTTGCACCCCGGTGACGTTCCACCTGCAGATTTTATCCGAGCACGACATCGTCAACAATCTCTCCCCTTGCAAAATCCCGTCCCAAGTCTGTATCAAGCTCGCGTTGACTTTCACCGGGATCGTGCCTTCGCCGGATTCGATTTTGGTGCGCAGCTGCCCCCTGGAGCTCCGGTTGGGGTGCTTGTCCACGGCGCCGTCGTCGTCCTCGTGGGGGCTGAAAATCCGGGCGTCCCCACACGGTGCCGTGTTTATGTACAAGTGGAACTCTAGCCCATCTTTCAATCTGTAACCTTTCCTGTCTTCGCGGGGCGTGAAAATCGAGGGTTCGTGGTTGTTCGCGACCAGTTCGAGTTGGTCGTAAAAGTAGTTCATTAGACATCTCCGAGCGACGATTTCTGCGTGCATGTCGTTCAAAGAACATCCGTTCATGGATATGTGCTCCCCCGAGACGCATTTTGTACCTGTGGTGATTGAAATTATTTCGCAGTCGGTTAGGTTGGTGCCGTGACTCATCACGATGCCGGCGAGGACTTTCCGTTTGGCGTGAATCGGGTCTTGGGACATTAGCGAGGCGAATTTTTCTTGGATGATCCTGGGGAAACACGCAAAGGTCATGGTTAACGCGAGATTTTTTTATTTAAATTGGGTGAAACGGTGTATAAAAAAACTACCACTTTATGTTTAATATGATTTGAAATTGAAAATTAAATTTCAAAAATCTAAGAAACAAATCGAATTACATCACAAATACACATCTTAACAAAAATATATTTTAAAATTAAATCAATCAATCCGAAATAATTCTTAAAAGAGCATCTAATATGTCGTAGTAGACGTAAAAGAGTCCGGACGAGTCCACTTGCGAATTTATGGGGAAGATCCTACTCATCAGCGGCCTTCGTCACTCTCTTTTGTAATTCCTTCACGAAGATTTCACATGTATTTCGGTCAAAGCCTAAGTTACGGATTGTGATCACTCAAAATGTTCTTCTTGCAGCATTTCCACTCTAGATAATGCAAATTCAAGGTCATTGATTTATGCGTTTATTAGTAAAATGTTTACGAAAATTGTAATTCCTCCTGATTTTTTAGATTTTTCCTATACTGCAAGTTTTGTTTTTACAATGGACATTTTCATCAAGCTTCACAGGCCAAGTGTAAAAATATGGGTGGATTCATAAACCAATTTTATTTCTCAGTAAGTACGTGAAATAAGCCAATGAAATTCAACATTGGAGGTGGGCGGGGTCAGTTTTACCTTCTTATTCGGTCTCAACTCAGCTGTTTATAGATATAAAATCCAATTTTCGACCAATCAAATGAGTGATCAAGAAGAAAACCGGGTGGGTGGGCGGGGTCACTGTGATATTTGTTTAATTAGATTGACACCTTGCCAAAACAGAATTGAATTTTCAACTCACTATAAACAAAATAAGCCAATGACATTCAAAATTGAAGATGGGTGGAGTTCGACTTTTTATCAACATAAAATCCAATTTTCTTGTTATCGAAATAAGTCTACACATATTAGGAAAAAAAGGGCAAAAAGTAGAACCCCGCCCACCCACCCTATCTCGATTGTGATGATTTTTTTATTGGTCGTGAGCTCAAAGGGCGGAGCTTAACTGCAAAATCCTTATTTCTCTGCGTGAAATTAAAAACATGTGTTTGAGTATCGTGTTGTTCAAAGAATACCATGTATATCAAGAAAAAATTAAAACCAAAAACTAAGCCCCACCCATACCTGCCTGCGAATGAAGTTTTCATTCGTTGGCAAACCTAGGGGGTGGAACTTAATTGCAAAATCCATATTTCCTTACAAAAATTAACCGTTTTAAACGTATTTTAAGTGTCTAAAAAAAAATCATTGCAATTGAGATGGGGTGGGTGGGCGGTTGTATATTTTGCTCTTTTTTCTTAATATACATATTATTGTTTGAACAACACGATATTCAACAACATGTTTTTAATTTCTTCTAAGGGAATAAGTATTTGGAGTTCAACTTCATAAGACACAATGTAGCCCCGCCCACCCGCCCTATCTCGATTGTGATGATTGTTTTTATTCGTCGTGAGCCAAGGGGGGCGGAGCTTAACTGCAAAATCCTTATTTCTCTACGTGAAATTAAAAACATGTGTTTGAGTATCCTGTTGTTCAAAGAATACTATGTATATCAAGAAAAAATTAAAACCATAAATTAAGCCCCACCCATACCTGTCTGCGAATGAAGTTTTCATTCGTTAGCAAACCTAGGGGGTGGAACTTAATTGCAAAATCCATATTTCCTTACAAAATTTAACCGTTTTAAACGTATTTTAAGTTTCTAAAAAAAATCATTACAATTGAGATGGGGTGGGTGGGCGGGTTGTATATTTTATCCTTTTTTCTTAATATACATATTATTATTTGAACAACACGATATTCAAAAACATGTTTTTAATTTTTTCTAATGAAATAAGTATTTGGAGTTAAGCTCTATAAGACACAATGTAGCCCCGCCCACCCGCCCTATCTCAATTGTGATGATTCTTTTATTCGTAGTGAGCCAAGGGGGCGGAGCTTAACTGCAAAATCCTTATTTCTCTACGAGAAATGAGAAACATATTTTTGAGTATCGTGTTGTTCAAAGAATACTATATACATTAAGAAAAAATTAAAACCGAAAGTTAAACTCCACCCATTCCTGCCCTGATCTAAATAGTAATGAAGTTTTCATTCGTTGGCGGACCTAGGGGCGGAGCCTAATTGTAAAATCCATATTTCCTTACAAAATTAAATTTACCATTTTAAACGTGTTTCATGTTTCTAAGAATAAAAAAATCATCACAATTGAGATGGGGTGGGTGGGCGGGGTGTACATTTTGCCTTTTTGTTTTAATATGTGTAGACTTCTTTTCACAACATGGAACTTAAAACATGTTCAAAATCGAAAATGTATACATACATTTGGCAAACTTATGAGGTGACGTCATCAAAATTTTGACAATATAGATGGATAAATTTTGATTAAGGATCTATCGCGCTGATGATAACCCCAAAGCATGTGCTAAAATTGTGTAATTGATTCAGCACTCCTACTTCTACATCTGTGGTTTATGAATCCGCCTTGAATTTTTCCCCTAGGCATCAACATTTCGACCTCGGACTTTTTCCATTTTTTCTTACACTGTTACTGTTATTAATTTAAAAAATTCCACAATTGAAAAAACCGAAAAATTGGCATTCGAAAAATCGAATATTGGACTTTCGAAAAATCGAAAATAGAAAAACTGAATAATCAAAAAGTAGAAAAATTAAAAAATCGTGAAATCGGAAGTTAAAGAAATGTAAAAATTGAGATATCGAACAATCGAAAAGTAAAACAATTGAAAAATTCAAAATAGGAAAATGAATAATTGGAAGATTGGAAAAATAAAAAATCGAAAAATAAAAAATTGGAAAATCGAAAAATCAAACACCGAAAATCGAAGAATAAAAAAAATCTCGATCTTCGAAATATCGAAAATTCAAAAAACCGGAAAGTCAACAAATTGAAGTCTAAAAAGTCAGTTTTTAGAACGGAAAATCGAAAAATCGAAAAATTGAGAAATTAAAAAAACTGAAAAATTGAAAATGGGAAAATCGAAAAACCAAGAATTAAAAAATTTCAAGAAACAAAAAGTCGAATAACCAAAAAATTGAAAAATCGAACAATCGAAAAGTATAAAAATTAAAAAAATTGAAAATGGGAAGGAAAATCGAAAAACCAAACATTAAAAAACTCTAAAACTGGAAAAACCGAAAAATTGACATTCGAAAAAATGAAAATCGAAGAACTGAAAAATCGAAAAGTCCAAAAATTAAAAAATCGTGAAATTGAAAGTTCTGGAAATCGAAAATTCCAAAAATCAGAAACGTCAAAAATCCAAAAATCAATAAGTCGAAAAAAACAAAAATTGAAAAATTGAAAAATCGAACAATCGAAAAGTAAAAAAATTGAAAAATTGTAAATAGAAAAACAGAAAGATCCTAAAATCGAAAAGTAAAAAAATTAACTAATGGAAAAATTGAAAAAATTGAAAATCGATAAATTGAAAAATTATAAATAGAAAAATGCATCAAATATTCGAAAAATCAGGAATGGAAAATTCTAAAATTCAAAAATCTCAAAAAACAAAAACTCAAATATTCGAGACATCAAGAAGTAAAAAAAACCTAAAAAATTGAAAATATGAAAATCGAAAAACGGAAACTTTGAAAAATCGAAAATTTGACTGCAACAACCGAAAAGTAAAAAAACTGAAAAATTGAAAGTGGGAAAATCGAAAGAACAAAATTTAGAAAATTCCAAAATTGGAAAAATTGAAAAATTGACATTCGAAAAATCCAAACTCGAAAATTTGACATTCGAAAAATCGAAAAACGAAAAACTGAAAAATTAAAAATTCGTGAAATCCGAAGTTACAGAAATGTAAAAATTGAGAAATTGAACAATTAAGTTAAACAATTGAAAAATTCAAAACAGGAAAATCAAAAATTGTAAAAATCAACAATCGAAAAAAGAAAAATTGGAAAATCGAAAAATCAAAAACCGAAAATCGAAGAATCAACAAAAAACTCGATTTTCGAAATTTCGAAAATTCAAAAAATCGGAAAGTCAACAAATTAAAGCCTAAAAAGTCAGTTTTTAGGATGGAAAATGGAAAAAATAAACAATCGAAAAATTGAGAAAACCAAGAATTAAAAAATTTCAAAAAACAAAAAATCGAATTGAACATTGAAAAATCGAGACATCGGAAAGTATTGAAAATATGAGAATCGAAAAACGGGAAGTTAGAAAAATCGAAAATTTTATTGAAAATTCGATGAATCAAATTTTCGAAAAATCAAAAAACGAAAGTCGAATAACCGAAAAATTGAAAAATCGAACAACCGAAAAGTAAAAAACTAAAGAAACTGAAAATGGGAAGGAAAATTGAAAAACCAAAAATTACAACACACTAAAACTGGACATTCGAAAAATGAAAATCGAAGAACTGAAAAATCGAAAAGTCCAAAAATTAAAGAATCCTGTAACTCGAAATTTGAGAAATCGAAAATTCCAAAAATCAGAAACGTCAAAAATCCAAAAATTAATACATAAGTCGAAAAAAACAAAAACTGAAAAATTGAAAAAACGAACAAACAAAACGAAAAGTAAAACAATTGAAAAATTCAATATAAGAAAACCGGAGAACGAAAATTCGATGAATCAAATATTCGAAAAATTGACATTCGAAAAATCGAAAAACGAAAAATTGGAAAATCGAAAAATGAAAATTCAAAAAAAAAACCCAAAAAATCAACAAATTGGAAACTCGAAAAACTGAAAAATGGAAACATTGAGACATCAAAATATCGAAAAGTAAAACAAAATGAAGTCTTAAAACTGACGAATGGATAAATTTGAGTAATTGATCCAGCACCCCTACTTCTACATCTGCAGTTTATGAATCCGCCTTGAATTTTTCCCCTAGGCATCAACATTTCGACCTCGGACTTTTTCCATTTTTTCTTACACTGTTACTGCTATTACCTATATTTTTATTTCTCCACTCTAAGTTAAGAAAACATTGTTATAAGGTCCATAGAGCGACTGGCTACTTTCAGGTTTTATCGAGAGTATCTGTGTCGATTAATATAATATAATTTTCTAATTTTGATAAATGACTTACTTTTTAAAGAAAATAAAGGGTGGGTGGGCGGGGCCAATACTTGCCAATATAAGACTGATTTTGCCAAATGATATACGCTCTACCCTTTATTTTCATAGAGGATATGCCATTTGGCAATATCAGTTTTATCTTAGCCCCACCCACCCGCCCTTTATTTCCTTAGAAAGTAGGTCATTTGCCAAAATCAAAAAATTCCAAACAGGACGACCTCGGACGTGTTCGGATCCCTCATGGCCCGTTTTTTCTTTACGCTGTCACTGCCATTATCTATATATTTACTTCTCCATTCTAAGTTAAGAAAACATTGTAATGGGGTCCATTGAGCGACTGGCTACTTTCAGGTTTTATTGATGGTTCATGCTCCTAGAGTATCTGTGTCGATTATTATGGGACAGATAATCTCCGAAACTACTAGGTCGACTGTTGACAAATTTTTTTCAGTAAACGTCAATTAAATTTTCCAAAATAACGTACTTCTATACTTGTGGTTTATGAATCCGTCTTGAAGTTTTTCGCAAAAATTCCAAACAGGACCCGTTAAAGTGCCAACCTCGAACTTGTTCGAATCCCTCATAACGAAGTAAAAAAGCATTACAATAGGGTCCATTTAGCGACTGGCTACTTTCAGGTTTTATCGACGTTTCATGCCCCTAGTCTATCTGTATCGATTATTATTGGACAAATAATCTCCGAAACTACTGGGCCTATTGTTCTCAATTTTCCTAGTAAACGTCAATTAAATTTTATAAAATAACGTATTTCTATTCTTGTGGTTTATGAATCTGCCTTGTGTTTTCTGTTGGGCATCAAAATTTTCGCAAAAATTCCAAACAGGACCAGTTAAAGTCGGACTTGTTTCAATTATAAGGCCGATATTGCCAAATAACATACCCTCTAAAAAATAGAGGGCAGACGGGCCAAAATAAGACTGATTTTAGTAAATGACTTACTTTTTAGGAAAATAAAGGGTGGGTGGGCGGGGCCAATACTTGCCAATATAAGACTGATTTTGCCAAATGATATACGTTTTACCCTTTATTTTCTTAGAGGATATGCCATTTGACAATATCAGTTTTATCTTAGCAAGTACTAGCCCCGCCCACCCGCCCTCTATTTTCTTAGAAAGTAGGTTATTTGCCAAAATCAGTCTTACTCTGGCAAGTACTAGCCCCGCCCACCCGCCCTTTATTTTTTTAGAAAGTAAATCATTTGCCAAAATCAGTCTTATCTTGGCAAGTACTAGCCCCGCCCACTATTTTCTTAAACAGTATATCATTTGCCAAAATTAGTCTTATCTTAGTAAATAGTAGACCCACCCACCCGCCCTCTATTTTCTTAGGGAGTAGGTCATTTGCCAAAATCACTCTTATTTTGGCAAGTACTAGCCCCGCCCACCCGCCCTCTATTTTCTTAGGGAGTAGGTCATTTGCCAAAATCAGTCTTATCTTGACAAAGTACTACTTCTGGTTTATGAATCCGTCTTGAACTTTTCCCATAGGCATCAACATTTTCGCAAAAATTCCAAACAGGACGACCTCGGACGTGTTCGAATCCCTCATGGCCCTTTTTTTCTTACACTGTCACTGCCATTATCGATATTTTTACTTTTCGATTCCAAGTTAAGAAAACATTGTAATAGTTGATAATAATTGAGCGACTGGCTACTTTCAGGTTTTATTGACGTTTCATGCTCCTAGAGTATATGTGTCGATTATTATTGGACAGATAATCTCCGAAACTACTAGGCCGATTGTTGACAATTTTTTCAGTAAACGTCAATTAAATTTTCCAAAATAACGTACTTCTATACTTGTGGTTTATGAGTCCGTCTTGAAGTTTTTCGCAAAAATTCCAAACAGGACCCGTTAAAGTGCCGACCTCGAACTTGTTCGAATCTCTCATAGCTAAGTCAAAAAGCATTATAATAGGGTCCATAGAGGGACTGGCTACTTTCAGGTTTTATCGACGTTTCATGCCCCTAGACTATCTGCGTCGATTATTATTGGACAAATAATCTCCGAAACTACTGGGCCGATTGTTGTCAATTTTTTTAGCAAACCTCAATTAAATTTTATAAAATAGCGTACTTCTATTCTTATGGGGTATGAATCTGCCTTGAGTTTTCTGTTGCGCATCAAAATTTTCGCAAAAAATCCAAACAGGACCAGTTAAAGTCGGACTTGTTCGAATCATAAGGCCGATATTGCCAAATAACACACCCTCTTAAAAAAATAGAGGGCAGGCGGGCCAAAATAAGACTGATTTTAGTAAATGACTTACTTTTTAGGAAAATAAAGGGTGGGTGGGCGGGGCCAATACTTGCCAATATAAGACTGATTTTGCCAAATGATATACCTTTTACCCTTTATTTTCTTAGAGGATATGCCATTTGACAATATCAGTTTTATCTTAGCAAGTACTAGCCCCGCCGACCCGCCCTCTATTTTCTTAGAGAGTAGGTGATTTGCCAAAATCAGTCTTACTCTGGCAAGTACTAGCGCCGCCCACCCGCCCTTTATTTTTTTGGAAAGTAAATCATTTGCCAAAATCAGTCGTATCTTGGCAAGTACTAGCCCCGCCCACTATTTTCTTAAAGAGTATATCATTTGCCAAAATCAGTCTTATCTTAGTAAATAGTAGACCCACCCACCCGCCCTCTATTTTCTTAGGTAGTAAGTCATTTGCCAAAATCAGTCTAATCTTGGCAAGTAAATTCCGCCCACTTTTTTCTTAAAGAGTATATCATTTGCCAAAATCAGTGTTATCTTAGCAAATAGTAGACCCGCCCACCCGCCCTCTATTTTCTTCGAGAGTAGGTCATTTGCCAAAATCAGTCTTACCTTGACAAGTACTAGCCCCGCCCACCCGTGCTTTATTTTTTTAGAGTAGGTAATTTGCAAAAATCAGTCTTATCTTGCCAAGTACTAGACCCGCCCACCCGCCCTTTATTTTCTTAGAAAGTAGGTCATCTGCCAAAATCAGTCTTATCTTGGCAAAGTACTACTTGTGGTTTATGAATCCGTGTTGAACTTTTCCCATGGACATCAACATTTTCGTAAAAATTCCAAACAGGACCAGTTAAAGTGCCGACCTCGGACGTGTTCGAATCCCCCATGGTCCTTTTTTTCTTACACTGTCACTGCCATTATCGATATTTTTACCTTTCGATTCCAAGTTAAGAAAACATTGTAATAGTTGATAATAATTGAGCGACTGGCTACTTTCAGGTTTTATTGAAGTTTCATGCTCCTAGAGTATCTGTGTCGATTATCATTGGACAGATAATCTCCGAAACTACTAGGCCGATTGTTGACAATTTTTTCAGTAAACGTCAATTAAATTTTCCAAAATAACGTACTTCTATACTTGTGGTTTATGAATCCGTCTTGAAGTTTTTCGCAAAAATTCCAAACAGGACCCGTTAAAGTGCCGACCTCGAACTTGTTCGAATCCCTCATAGCTAAGTCAAAAAGCATTACAATAGGGTCCATACAGCGACTGGCTACTTTCAGGTTTTATCGACGTTTCATGCCCCTTGACTATCTGTGTCGATTATTATTGGACAAATAATCTCCGAAACTACTGGGCCGATTGTTGTCAATTTTTCTAGTAAACGTCAATTAAATTTTATAAAATAACGTATTTCTATTCTTATGGTTTATGAATCTGCCTTGAGTTTTCTGTTAGGCATCAAAATTTTCGCAAAAATTCCAAACAGGACCAGTTAAAGTCGGACTTGTTCGAATCATAAGGCCGACATTGCCAAATAACATACCCTCTAAAAAAATAGAGGACAGGCGGGCCAAAATAAGACTGATTTTGGTAAATGACTTACTTTTTAAGGAAATAAAGGGTGGGTGGGCGGGGCCAATACTTGCCAATATAAGACTGATTTTGCCAAATGATATATCTTTTACCTTTTAGTTTCTTAGAGGATATGCCATTTGACAATATCAGTTTTATCTTAGCAAGTACTAGCCCCGCCCACCCGCCCTCTATTTTCTTAGAGAGTAGGTTATTTGCCAAAATCAGTCTTACTCTGGCAAGTACTAGCGCCGCCCACCCGCCCTTTATTTTTTTATAAAGTAAATCATGTGCCAAAATCAGTCTTATCTTGGCAAGTACTAGCCCCGCCCACTATTTTCTTAAAGAGTATATCATTTGCCAAAATTAGTCTTATCTTAGTAAATAGTAGAGCCACCCACCCGCCCTCTATTTTCTTAGGGAGTAGGTCATTTGCCAAAATCAGTCTTATCTTGGCAAGTACTAGCCCCGCCCACTATTTTCTTAAAGAGTATATCATTTGCCAAAATTAGTCTTATCTTAGTAAATAGTAGAGCCACCCACCCCCTCTATTTTCTTAGGGAGTAGGTCATTTGCCAAAATCACTCTTATTTTGGCAACTACTAGCCCCCCCACCCGCCCTTTATTTCCTTATAAAGTAGGTCATCTGCCAAAATCAGTCTTATCTTGGCAAAGTACTACTTGTGGTTTATGAATCCGTCTTGAACTTTTCCCATAGGCATCAACATTTTCGCAAAAATTCCAAACAGGACGACCTCGAACGTGTTCGAATCCCTCATGCCTCTTTTTTTCTTACGGTGTCACTGCCATTATCTATATTTTTACTTCTCCATTCTAAGTTAAGACAATAGTGTAATAGGGTCCATAGAGCGACTGGCTACTTTCAGGTTTTATTAACGTTTCATATTCCTAGAGTATCTGTGTCGATTATCATTGGACAGATAATCTCCAAAACTACTAGGCCGATTGTTGATATTTTTTTTTAGTAAACGTCAATTAAATTTTCCAAAATAACGTACTTCTATTCTTGTGGTTTATGAATCTGCCTTGAGTTTTCTGTTGGGTATCAAGATTTTCGCAAAAAACCCTATTATCTAGAGAGTAAACTAGAAAAATAAATTAGTAATCAGTAACTTACCTGTTTTGAATTTCTAGATAGGTATTTTAAAATTCAAAACTCACTCACTACCGACTTTGTATCAAATTTTGTTGTCACTAATAATAGCTTACGTCGACTGCTTTCTGTGCAAAACAAGCAAATATCGACAATTCAACCGCTTAGAGTCCGTTTATCGAACAGATGGAGTGATTTTTACAACTCCATCTGTTCGATAAACCTCGCAAGTTTAAAGACAGTAAAGACATATTTTTATTAAAATACTCACCTGTGACAGCACATTACCCCGTTGGTCAACGTAGTCCAACTGCATTTGACCACCACGATATATTTCTGAGCACACTTACTGCCGATATTTACAGACATACCGGCACCCTTTAGCGAGACCTAATTTGTGAATAGAGTGCAGCAACCCGACACAACAAAATCCAAACAACTAATTCAAAACGTGCTAAACTCTACCACGTCAAATAAAAAAAAAAAAACTCGAACTAAGGGGGCTCTAAGAAATATATTTTGGCTGTAACACAAAACGTCTCATTAATTCAAGAACAGTGTATCCAGCAGTCAGAAAGTCCGACTTTGGACTTTCCGACTTTCGAACCAAACCTCCACCTTTGCTGTTAGTACGTCGAGTGTTAGTACGTCCGAATCGGGACACCACACGACCTGACTCACCTTCCGAAATAATCCGCTCTTTCTTGGTCCTCGGGCAGCACGTGCGACTTCTTATACCCATCCAAGTACGCCTCCTTCAAGCCGAAGTTTAGCTTCGCCAACGCCGCCGTGGCGGCGGCGTTCTTCGCCACCTTCTTGCTGGAACCTACACGACTATAACAACACGCGCAACGCCGTTGGTTTTAGTTACCCGTTCCGAAGAACTTGTCCTCTCCGACGATGATCGTGATCTTGAACCTGGAGTAAGCGCAGCCTTCGTTCTCCGAGCATTCGTACACCACGTTGGGGTAGAGTTCGTTCAGGAGCATGACGGGGCCTTTCGTTACGACCTTTTTCGTGGACGCTTCCTTCTTCTGGGTGCCTTCGAAGGCGTCGCTGGTGAAGTCCATGTTGGTGGCGTCGGTTCCGGTGGCGTACGCCATGTTCGTGCTATTCGGGAGCTGGATGAAGGATTTCAAAGCTTCTTCGGCGGCTTTGCATTTGGCACTTTTTTTCGAACCTCCGGTTCCGTAGTAGGTTTGGCCGTCGACGTCCACGGCGACCTTGAAGATGGGGGCGTGCGAAGGCCCGGTTTGTTCTATGAAGTTGTATTTTAAACCGATGCGGAGTTCGTTGAGGATGGAGACGGGGTTTTTGTTGTTGTTGGTTAGGGATGGGTCGAGTTTGAGTTTTTTCGATTCTGGAGGGGTCATGTCTCCTGGAAAAAAAATTAAAAATTGGTCGATACTATTTTTACTCGTTGAGATACTCCGCTACTGTCTATGATTCGAACGCATTATGTTACAAAAACGCGCAAATTTACAAAGATGTTTTTTTCTACCGCCCACGTTTTTTGGTTTTCTAATAGAGCTATTAACGCACGCAAATGACGTCACAGCAGTTCGTTAATAGCGGAAAGGCGTTCTTTAATAGATCTGGTGTAATTTAGATCGGTAAGATTGGTAGCCATGACGAGAAATGTCAGGTGAATGTCAGTGGCAAATGTAAACTTAAAATTTCCCATGTTTCCGAATCGTAACTTCTTCGCAAGACATTTTAACCAATTTTAAATTACAAAAACTCGAATTGATTCGAATTACAGTTGTTTTTGTGAAAATTCGAACCTCAAATATTTCGTGGTTAGTGTCAGACCAACCCATCACCAACCACGACAAAATTCCCCAGATTAAAAAAAATGCAAATTTCGATTAAATTTTGGGAAAAAAACGTGTGCGGTAGAAAAAATAGTATAAATAACTCGTTCATAAGGCCATTGAGGCACTCATCCTTTATATAACTCGCGGCTTCGCCGCTCGTTCTATAAACTTGGATTCGTGCCTCAATATTTGCCTTATGAAACTCGTTCTTTAATATACTATTTTAATTTTCTTCGGACACGTACCCAATGCGAACAAATTAGACTAACAAATTTGTCCCGTTTTTGTAATTTAAATTAAAATAATTTATTCCATATCGTGTGCTTAAAGTAAGAAAGTGCGGGTCAAAGTTGTAGCAACGATTTATAAATGCGCAAATTTAATCTCGTGTATTTTAATTCTACGATTTATTTTTACACTGAAAATAGAAAAGTTTCTACAAAACATTGGATCGAAAGTCGTCTCTTTTTTAAACAGTGTTTAAATACTGTTTAGATCACGTGTTTTGGGTTTATTTGTAATTCTCGGCCTCGCAGGCTAGTACAATATGAAAAAGTAGGTCCCCCTATCTAAATTTCTTAAAATAATGTACTTCTCAACTTGTGAATTGATAATAATTTATTTATAAAGTAGAAAAATCTTACAAAAAATCGAAAAATGGAAAAATAAAAAAATTGAAAAATCAAGAAACTGAAGAATAGCAAAATTGAAAAATCGACAATTCCAAAAATCGAATACAGAAAAATCCAATTCTCGATTTATGAAATATCGGAAAATTAAAAAATCGGATAGTGAAAAAATGAAAATTCGAATATCGAAAAAATCAAAATTTGTAAAATTCGAGAAATTGAAAAATCGAAAAGTTCAAAACTGAAGTCTAAAAACTGACGAATACAAAAACTGAAAAATCGACAATCGAAAAACTGAAAATTAGAAGAATTGAAAATTGGAAATTTGGAGAATCCGGAAATTGGAAAAATCAAACAATCGAAAATCGAAATTCGAAAATTTAACATTCGAAAAAAATTGGAAACCGGCAAATCGAAATATCGAAAAATTAAAAAATTGTGAAATCGAAAAATCGAAAAATCTCGATTTTCGAAAATTCAAAAAACCGAAAAGTCAAATTGAAAACTCGAAAAACTGAAAAATCTCGATTTTCGAAATATCGCAAATTTAAAAACCGAAAAGTCACCTAATTGAAAATTCGAAAAACTGAAGAATAGAGAAACTGAAAGATCCAAAAACCGAAAAGTAAAAAATTGAAGACTAAAATCTTTCTAATGGAAAAATTAAAAAATCGGAAAATCGAAAAATTGAGAAATGAACAATCGGAAAGTAAAAAATTGAAAAATTGAAAACAGAAAAATCAAAAATTCGAAGAATATTCAAAAAATCGAAGATTCTAAAAATCAAAAATCTCAAAAGACGAAAAAGTCGAAAAATTGAAGAATGGAGAAATCGAACAACCGAAAAGTAAAAAAATTGAAAATAAGAAAATTGAAAAACGAAAATTCGATGAATCAAATATTCGAAAAATCGAAAA
This sequence comes from Zophobas atratus, assembly GCA_022388445.1. NCBI lineage: Eukaryota > Metazoa > Arthropoda > Insecta > Coleoptera > Tenebrionidae > Zophobas > Zophobas atratus. The sequence goes on from CM039450.1 coordinate 8,360,508, forward strand.
TCGAAAAAGCGAATACCGGAAAAATCAAAATTTGAAAAACTGAAGATTCGAGAAATCAAAAAATCGAAAAGTAAAAACTGAAAATTAAAAACTCATGAACAGAAATACTGAAAAATCGAAAAATTGAAAATAGAAAAATCGAAAATCCAAAATTCGATGAACCAACTATGTAACCAAAAATCGAAAATCGAAAAATCGGAAGTCGAATGAAGCGACTAGTCAAAAAATCGAAAATCGAACAATCGGAAATTGGAAAAATCCGTAATTGGAAAATTGGAAAAATCGAACAATCAAAAATAGAAATTCGAAAAATTGACATTCGAAAAATCGAAAATTGAAATATCGACAAACTGTGAAATCGAAAACTCGAAAAATTAAAAAATCGTGAAATTGAAAGGTCGAGAAATCGAAAATTCCAAAAATCAAAAACCTCAAAAATCGAAAAATTGAAAAACGAAAATTCGATTAATCAAATATTCGAAAAATCAAAAATCGAAAGACAGAAAACTCGAAAAATCAAACGATCAAAACTCGAAAAATTGACATCCGAAAAATGAAAAATCGGAAAATCGAAAGTTCGGAAAATCAAAAACCGAAAATCGAAAAATCAAAATATCTCGATTTTGAAAAAACCGAAAAGTCAACAAATTGAAAACTCGAAAAATTGAAGAATGTTAAAACCGAAAATTCGAAAATTGGAAAACGGAAAAATCGAAGACTCAAAAATCGAAAAATTAACATTCGAAAAATCGGAAATCGAAAAATGGAAATTCGGAAAATCGATTAATCAAATATTCGAAAAACCAAAAATCGAAAGACAGAAAATTCGAAAAATCAAACGATCAGAACTCGAAAAATTGACATCCGAAAAATGAAAAATCGAAAAATCGAAAGTTCGGAAAGTCAAAAACCGAAAATCGAAAAAATCAAAATATGTAGATTTTGAAAAAACCGAAAAGTCAACAAATTGAAAACTCGAAAAATTGAAGAATGTTAAAACCGAAAATTCGAAAATTGGAAGACGGAAAAATCGAAGAATCAAAAATCGAAAAATTAACATTCGAAAAATCGGAAATCGAAAAATGAATAATCGGAAAATCGAAAGTTCGGCAAATTGAAAAATAAAAAATTAAAAACCAAAATCAAAAAATTAGGAAATCCCGATTTCGAATATGGGGGATTCAAAAACCCGAAAAGTCAACAAATTGAAAACTCGAAAAACTGAAGAATGGAAAAATTGAAAAATCGAAACTTCGACAAATAAACAAATTTAAGTATAAAAACTGATGAATGGAAAAATTGGAAAATCGAAAAGTCAAAAATTGAAAATACGAAAATCGAAAAATCGAAAAATTGAAAATTGGAAAAGTGGAAAAATCGAACAATCAAAATCGAAGAATTGACATTCGAAAAATCAAAAAATCTCGCTTTTAAATATAATATTTAAAAAAAACCGAAAAGTCGACAAATTGAAAACTCGAAAACAAGAAAATCAAGAATTCGAAGAATATTCGAAAAATCGAAAATTCTAAAAATCAAAAATCTCAAAAGACCAAAAAGTCGGAAAGTCGAATAATCAAAAAACTGAAGAATGGACAAATCGAACAACCGAAAAGTACAAAATTTGAAAATAAGAAAATTGAAAAACGAAAATTCGATGAATCAAATATTCGAAAAATCGAAAATCGAAAAAGCGAATACCGAAAAATTCAAAATTTGAAAAACTGAAGATTCGAGAAATCGAAAAATCGAACAGTAAAAGCTGAAGGTTAAAAACTGATGAACAGAAATACTGAAAAATCGGAAAATCGAAAAATTGAAAATAGAAAAATTGAAAATCCAAAATTCGATGAACCAACTATGTGATCAAAAATCGAAAATCGAAAAATCGGAAATTGGAAAATTGGAAAAATCGAACAATTGAAAATCCAAAATTCGATGAACCAACTATGTAATCAAAAATCGAAATTCGAAAAATCGGAAATTGGAAAAATCCGTAATTGGAAAATTGGAAAAATCGAACAATCAAAAATAGAAATTCGAAAAACTGAGATTCGAAAAATCGGAAATTGAAAACTGAAATATCGAAAAACTGTGAAATCGAAGTCGAAAATTTTAAAAATCGTGAAATTGAAAGTTCGAGAAATCGCAAATTCCAAAAATCAAAACGTCAAAAATCGAAAAATTGAAAAATCGAAAAACGAAAGTTCGATTAATCAAATATTCGAAAAATCAAAAATCGAAAGATAGAAAATTCGAAAAATCAAACGACCAAAACTCGAAAAATTGACATCCGAAAAACGGAAATCCAAAAATGAAAAATCGGAAAATCGAAAGTTCGGAAAGTCAAAAACCGAAAATCGAAAAATCGAAAAATCTCGATTTTGAAAAACCGAAAAGTCAACAAATTGAAAACTCGAAAAATTGAAGAATGGAAAAACCGAAAATTGGAAAACGGAAAACTCGAAGAATCAAAAATCGAAAAATTAACATTCGAAAAATCGGAAATTGAAAAATGAAAAATCGGCAAATTGAAAATTTTCGAATATGGGGATTTCAAAAACCCGAAAAGTCAACAAATTGAAAACTCGAAAAACTGAAGAATGGAAAAATTGAGAAATCGAAAATTCGATAAGTAAACAAGTTTAAGTCTAAAAACTGATGAATGGAAAAATTGGGAAATCGAGAAGTCAAAAATTGAAAATAAGAAAATCGAAAAAACCGAAAATTCGAAAAACTGAAAATTGGAAAAGTGGAAAAATCGAATAATCAAAATCGAAGAATTAACATTCGAAAAATGAGGAATCTAAAAATCAAAAACCGAAATCAAAAAATCTCACTTTTTGAAATATCGAAAATAAAAAAAAAACCGAAAAGCCAACAAATTGAAAACTTGAGAGACTGAAAGATCCAAATATCGAAAAGTAAAAAAATGAAGTCTAAAAATTGACGAATGGAAAAATATGAAAAAACGGAAAATTGAAAAATCAACAATCAGAAAGTAAAAAAATTGAAAAACCGAAAATAGAAAAGTCTAAAATTCAAAAATCTCAAAAAACAAAAAATCTAATATTCGAAACATTGAAAAATTGAGAAATCGAAAAGTAAAAAAAACTAAAAAACTAAAAATATGAAAATCGAAAAACCGCAGTTAGAAAAAGCGAAAATTTGATTGAAATTCGATGAATCAAATTCTTCGAAAAATCGAGAAATCGAACAACCGAAAAGTAAAAAAACTGAATAACTGAAATTGGGAAAATCGAAAAAACAAAACTTAGAAAATTCCATAATTGGAAAAACCGAAAAATTGACATTCAATAAATCGAAAATTGGACTTTCGAAAAATCGAAAATAGGAAAACTGAAAAATCAAAAAGTCGAAAAACTAAAAAATCGTGAAATCTGAAGTTAGAGAAATGTAAAAATTGAGGAATCGAACAATTTAAAAGTAAAACAATTGAAAAATTCAAAATAGAAAAATGAAAAATTGGAAGAGTGGAAAAATCAAAAATCGAAAAATGAAAAATAGAAAATTGAAAAATCAAACACCGAAAATCGAAGAATCAAAAAATCTCGATTTTTCGAAATATCCAAAATTCAAAAAATCGGAAAGTCAACAAATTGAAATCTAAAAAGTCAGTTTTTAGGACGGAAAATCGAAAAATTAAAAAATTGGAAAATCGAAAAATCGAAAAATTGAGAAATTAAAAAAACTGAAAAATTGAAAATGGGAAAATCGAAAAACCAAGAATTAAAAAATTTCAGAAAACAAAAAATCGAATAAACGAAACATTGAAAAATCGAGAAATCGAAAAGTATTGAAAATATGAAGATCGAAAAACAGGAAGTTAGAAAAATCGAAAATTTTATTGAAAATTCGATGAATCAAATTTTCGAAAACAAAAAAGGAAAGTCGAATAACCGAAAAAGTGAAAAATCGAACATCCGAAAAGTAAAAAAACTAAAAAAATTGAAAATGGGAAGGAAAAACCAAAAATTAAAAAACTCTAAAACTGGAAAAACCGAAAAATTGACATTCGAAAAATGAAAATCGAAGAACTGAAAAACCGAAAAGTCCAAAAATTAAAGAATCCTGTAACTAGAAGTTCGAGAAATCGAAAATTTCAAAAATCAGAAACGTCAAAAATCCAAAAATTAATACATAAATCGAAAAAAACAAAAATTGAAAAATTGAAAAAACGAACAATCGAAAAGTAAAACAATTGAAAAATTCAATATAAGAAAACCGGAGAGAACGAAAATTCGATGAATCAAATATTCGAAAAATTGACATTCGAAAAATCGAAAAAACGAAAAATGAAAATTACAAAACTCAAAAACCTAAAAATCAACAAATTGGAAACTCGAAAAACTGAAAAATGGAAAAATTGGAAGATCAAAAAATCGAAAAGTAAAAAATTGAAGACTAAAAACTGACTAATAAAAAAATTAAAAAATCGGAAAATCGAAAAATCGAAAAATCAATAATGAGAAAGTAAAAAAACTAAAAAATTGAAAATGGGAAAATCAAAAAAAACAAAAATTAAGAAACTCTAAAATTGGAAAAATCGAAAAATTGACATTCGAAAAATCGAAAAATTGAAAAGTCGAAAATTTAAAAAATCGTGAAACCAGAAAGTCAAAAAAAAGAGTTGTAAAATTGTGAAATCGAACAATCGAAAAGTAAAACAATTGAACAATTCAAAATAAGAAAACCGAAAAACGAAAATTGGGTGAATCAGATATTCGAAAATTCTAAAATTGGAAAAGTGGAAAACATAACAATCAAAAATCAAAAACTTCACATTCGAAAATGAAAAATCGGAAAATCGAAAACAGAAAAATCCTAAAATTAAAAACCGAAAATCGAAAAATAAAAAAATTCGATATGTATCGAAAAAAAAATTAATTGAAAACTCGAAGAACTGAATAATGGAAGAATTGAAAGTTCACAAAATCGAAAAGTAAAACAAATTGAAGTCTTAAAACTGACAAATGGAAAAATTGAAAAATCGGAAAGTCGAAAAATAGAAAAATTGAGAAATCGAACAATCGAAAAGTGCAAAAAAATCGAAAAATCTAAGAATTGAAAAATCGAAAAATTGCCATTCCAAAAATCGGAAATCGAAAATAAAAAAATCAAAAATGGAAAATAGGAAAAGTGGAAAAACAGAACAATCAAAAATTGAAAAATTGACAATCGAAAATGAAAAATCGGAAAATCGAGAAAAGAAAAATTCACAAATCAAAAACCGAAAATCGAAAAATCAAAAAATCTCGATTTTGGAAATATCGAAAATTCAAAAAACCGAAAAATCAACAAATTGAAAACTCGAAAAACTGAATAATGGAAGAATTGGAAGATCAAAAAATCTTAAAACTGACGAAAAATGAAAAATCGGAAAATCGAAAGTTCGGAAAGACAAAAACCGAAAATCGAAAAATCAAAATATCTCGATTTTGACAAAACCGAAAAGTCAACAAATTGAAAACTCGAAAAATTGAAGAATGGAAAAACCGAAAATTGGAAAACGGAAAAATCGAAGAATCAAAAATCGAAAAATCAACATTCGAAAAATCGGAAATCGAACCATGAAAAATCGGCAAATTGAAAAATAAAAAATCAAAAACCGAAAATCAAAAAATTAGGAAATTCCGATTTTCGAATATGGGGGATTCAAAAACCCGAAAAGTCAACAAATTGAAAACTCGAAAAACTGAAGAATGGAAAAATTGAAAAACCGAAAATTCGACAAGTAAACAAATTTAAGTCTAAAAACTGATGAATAGAAAAATTGGGAAATCGAAGTCAAAATTGAAAATAAGAAAATCGAAAAATCGAAAAACCGAAAATGTGAAAAACCAAAAAGCCAACAAACTGAAAACTTGAAAAACTGAAAGATCCGAATATCGAAAAGTAAAAAAATGAAGTGTAAAAATTGACGAATGGAAAAATAGAAAAAACGGAAAATTGAAATATCGAAAATTTGAAAAATCAACAATCAGAAGGTAAAAAAATTGAAAAATCGTGAAATCGGAAATTAGAGAAATGTAAAAATTGAGAATTCGAACAATCGAAAAGTAAAATTGAAGAATTCAAAATTAGAAGAGTGGAAAAATCAAAAATCGATAAATGAAAAATTGGAAAATCGAAATATCGAAAATTCAAAAAACCCGAAAGTCAACAAATTGAAGCCAAAAGTCAGTTTTTAGGACGGAAAATCGAAAAATTAAGAAATAGGAAAATCGAAAAATTGAAAAATGGAGAACTTAAAAAACTGAAAAATTGAAAATGGGAAAATCGAAAAACCAAAAATTACAAAATTTCAAAAAACAAAAAATCGAATAATCGAAACATTGAAAAATCGAGAAATCGAAAAGTAAAAAAACTAAAAAATTGAAAATATGAAAATCGAAAAACCGAAAGCTAGAAAAATCGAAAATTTTATTGAAAATTCGATTAATCAAATTTTCGAAAAATTTAAAATTTCTAAAAATCAAAAAACGAAAAATCGGAAAGTCGAATAACCGAAAAATTGAAAAATCGAGAAATCGAATCGAAAAGTAGAAAAAACTGAAAAATGGAAAATGGGAAAATCGAAAAACCAAAAATTAGAAAACTCTAAAATTGGCAAAACGGAAATTTGACATTCGAAAAATCGAAAAATTGATAAGTCGAAAATTTAAAAAATCGTGAAATCAGAAGTTCAAGAAATCGAAAATTCCAAAAATCGGAAACGTCAAAAATCGAAAAATCAGAAAGTCGAAAAAAAGGATTGAAAATTTGAGAAATCGAACAATCGAAAAGTAAAACAATTCAAAATAGGAAAACCGAAAAACGAAAATTCGGTGAATCAGATATTCGAAAATTCGAAAATTGGAAAAGTAAAAAAACCGAACAATCAAAAAACGAAAACTTCACATTCGAAAATGAAAAATCGGAAAATCGAAAAAAGAAAAATCCAAAAATCAAAAAATCACGCTTTTCAAAATATCGAAAAATCAATAAATTGAAAACTCGAAAAACTGAATAATGGAAGAATTGAAAGTTCAAAAAATCGAAAAGTAAAACAAATTGAAGTCTTAAAACTAACGAATGGAAAAATTGAAAAATCGAAAAGTCGAAAAATAGAAAAATTGAGAAACCGAACAATCGAAAAGTGCAAAAATTGAAAAAAGGAAAATCGAAAAACGAATATTGGATTAATCTAATATTCGAAACATCAAAAATCGAAAATTCTAAAATTCAAAAATCTCGAAAAACAAAAGATCGAATAACCGAAAAATTGAAAAATCCAGAAATCGAACAACCGAAAAGTAAAAAAAATTGAAAATGGGAAAATCGAAAAATCGAAAAACTGAATTCGAAAAATCGGAAATCGAAAATGAAAAATCGGAAAATCGAAAAAAGAAAAATTCAAAAATCAAAAACCGAAAATCGAAAAATCAAAAAAATCACGATTTTCAAAATATCGGAAATTCAAAAAACCGAAAAATCAGCAAATTGAAAACTCGAAAAAACTGAAAAATGGAAAAATTGAAAGATCAAAAAATCGAAAAGTAAAACCAAATGAAGTCTTAAAATTGACGAATGGAAAAATTAAAAAATCGGAAAGTCGAAAAATAGAAAAATTGAGAAACCGAACACGAAAAGTGCAAAAATGGAAAAAAGGAAAATCGAAAAACGAATATTCGATTAATCTAATATTCGAAACATCAAAAATCGAAAATTCTAAAATTCAAAAATCTCGAAAAACAAAAAATCGAATAATCGAAAAATTGAAAAATCGAAAAATTCACATTGCAAAAATCGGAAATCGAAAATAGAAAAATCAAAAATCGAAAATTGGAAAAGTGGAAAAATAGAACAATCAAAAATTGAAAAATTGACATTCGAAAATAAAAAATCGGAAAATCGAAAAAAGAAAAATTTAAAAAACCGAAAAATCAACAAATTGAAAACCCGAAAAACTGAACAATGGAAGAGTGGAAAGATCAAAAAATCGAAAAGTAAAACAACTTGAAGTCTTAAAACTGACGAATGGAAAAGTTGAAAAATCGGAAGTCGAAAATAGAAAAATTGAGAAATCGAGCAATCGAAAAGTGCAAAAATTGAAAAATAGGAAAATCGAAAAACGAAAATTCGATGAATACAATATTCGAAAAATCAAAAATAGAAAAATCAAGAAATCGAAGAACGTAAAAGTAACAAAACCAAACTGAAAATGGGAAAATCGAAAAACCAAAAGGTAGAAAACTCGAAACATGGAAAAATCGAAAAATTGACATTCGAAAAATCGGAAATCGAAAATAGAAAAATCAAAAATCGAAAATTTAAAAAATCGTGGAATTGAAAATTCGAAATTCCGAAAAATCAAAGTCACATTATAGAATATTGTTATGCAATTGTTATTTTTTTTTCCCACAAATTTGCATGTCCAAGATAAAAACTGAATACGAATTTATAAAATATAAAGAACATTTATACTGCAAAATTGTAAAATAACGTCATAATTTTTTAGAATTTAATTAACATTTATTATTCTAAATTTTGGATTTTAGTTTATTAAACAATGTAGAGATTTTCTTATTGTAATCTGATACTAGTGGCAGTGGCGTCTGCCGGACTATGAAACATCAACACCTCACACATTCACATTGATGAATCATCAAGAAACTATTTTTCAGCGTTATTTATTTATCAACGAAAGTAAAAAAAAAGTTGTTCCATTGCTCTGTATTAATTTCAATCGAAATATGTTAATTATTACTTATAATACTTTAAATTTCCATCCAAGTCCTACTTTTCTCTCGAGTCGTAGTCTTGAAAAAGACTGTTTCTTCCATGAAAAACCATACAAGCTGGCTTTGCAAGAATTCCATATCACATTTTCTAGAACGTGAATCACCAACCAGTTAAATCAAAGTATAAATTACCTGTTGCTATAGACATTATCAAGAATTTTAAAACCATAATTCGTTACATATTTTAAAACCTAGCACTGTTACTAATTTTGTACTATCAAAGGCATCAAACCCACCGCAAGTTCAAAACTTCCCCCCTTCCCCCAAGCCCACACATCCGTGCCCTACATTTGCCGCTAAAACGCACAAAATAGGAAAATACGATACAAAACACGAGATTAGATTTGGAAATCGATATGGCCCGCTCTCCCCTACACGCCATAATTTTCCCATTTTGTATATTAACACATGACGCACGGAACCCAAAAAACCGCAAATACTTATTTCGTAATACGTCTACATCATACCTGTCTCCATGGTCCGCTTAGTAGCCCCCTTCGGGGAACACAGCTTTTCACAATCGTTAGCCATAACTACACCCAGGTATGTCTTTATTCCAACGATTGTTGATACCGCAGTGAAACGCAAAACCGCCGGAGATAAAAACACACAAACAGAACTTCGCACAAGTCGATAACCGAATTGAAAATCACATAACCTCACATGCTCGGAAGCTATGAGCTTGAGCCCCAAATGTCAACGTGATTGAGTCATCAAAGTCGGCGGAGATAGATGGAGCGAAGGTCGAATGTCGACTACGTCGACTCGAAAATGACTTTAAACGCGTTTATTACGCACACTATAACTTCAATCAATCGTAAATAACAAAAAAAGTAACGAAATTGGTGTTTTTAGCACGAGTGTGAGCCGTATTTTTTAAATCGTGCGACTTTTCCAACCCGAAAGTCGACGTTCGTGGATTTCTACCTAGCGACGTTTCCCCAGCTCGTGTCAAATGTCAATTTCGCAGTGGCAGCGCTGGAACTCAAACGTCAAAGTTTTCCTTGCCACGTTAGGTTATGTTGGAAAATACACTGATATGTTTGGTGCAGTGAATCTTACTGAAATTTAACGATAAAGAAACTCAATAATCTCAACAACGGACTAGTTTCAGCATGGATTCCTACAGTTATTTATTTTTTTTTGTATTGATAACCTACACTAGTGCGACCGAATTGACGTTTGAATTACCAGACAGTGCCAAAGAATGTTTTCACCAAGAAATAAAAAAGAACACCTCCGTGACGTTAGAATTTCAAGTAAAATTAAATTTTTCGTACTCGGGGGGGCTACTTTTTCCGTGTTCTAGGTAGTTACAGGCGGCCAGTACGACGTTGACGTCACTCTACAAGACCCCAAGGGACAGATCATCTACCAGCAAATTAAAATGCAATTCGACTCTCACGTTTTCACCACCGAGCAAACGGGGGTTTACGTAGTTTGCTTCAGTAATGAATTTTCGACGTTCTCGCATAAGTTGGTCTATATGGATTTCCAAGTGGGGGATGAGCAGCCGTTGCCAGGTTTGGGGGAGCACGTCACAGTCATGACTCAAGTATGTTCGGGAAACTGTAGTTCTTGTTTGACACTGGTTGTTACAGATGGAGTCCTCAGCACACGACATACACAAAGCCTTATCTACGATACTAGATTTTCAGACGCATCATAGGTTGAGGGAGGCGCAAGGCAGGAAAAGGGCTGAGGACTTAAACGAACGTGTGTTGTGGTGGTCAATAATGGAAAGTGTGGCTATTATTACGATAGCTGTGGGACAGGTTTTTGTTCTGAAGAATTTCTTCACCGAGAGAAAACCTTTTAATGTTAAGTAGTTGTCACTGTATCTAAATAAATTTTGTTTGATTATTTTGTGAGTTTGGATGTTGTAAGTAAATTCAGGGACGTGTTTGTATACCGTGTTTTTATTTATGGGAGTTTGTTTGGGGGTTTTTTGTTTTTCGTTTGGCGACACTGCCATTTTTTATGTTGGTGTTGTGTTGTTCCCATAAACGAGTGACGTAGAGCTGACACTTCATAATTCATATAAAGTTGGAGATAACAAATGTCAACTTTGTTTTTTCTTACTAAAATAAAATCGAGAAATGGAAAAAATTTTCAGATCAAAAAATGGAAAAATCGTAAACTGAAATATCGGAAAATAGAGAAAAAAGGAAAATTCGATGAGTTAAATATTCGAAAATTGGAAAAGTGGAAAAATCGTAAAATCGAAAGTTCAGAAAGTCGAAAAGTGACAAATCAAAAATCGAAAAATCAAATAATTTCGGTTTTCGAAATATTGAAAATTCGAAAAATCGAAAAACTGAAGAATGGAAAAATTGAAGTCGAAAAAAAGTGAAACACTGAAAATAGAAAAATTGAAAATTCGATTGATCGAACAAAAGTAAAAAAACTGGAAAATCAAAAATGGGATCGAAAATCGAAGAGTCAAAAAATTAAAAAATTGTGAAATCGAAAGTTTGAAAAATCAAAAATTGAAAAATTGTGAAATTGGACAATCGAAAAGTAAAACAATTGAAAAATTAAAAATTGGAAAGTCGAAAAACGAAAATTCAATTTGATTCATTGAATTTTCGTTTTTCGATTTAAAAAATCAAAAAAAACTGGAAATCGAGAAATCGAAAAAGCTATAATTTTAGGAATTCAAAATTTAAGATATCAAAAAATTGAAAAATTGAAGAATCCCAAAACACAAGTATCGAACAATTTATTAATTGATAAATCAAAAATCAAAAAATCGAAAATTTAGAAACGCCAAAAATTAAATTATTGAAAATTCAAAAAATTGAGGAAAATTGAAAATCGGGAAATTGAAAAATTGGAAAGTCGAGGAACAAAAAAAAACTGGAAATCCCAAAACTGAAATATCGAAAAATTAAGAAAACGAAAAATTAAAAATTGAAAAAGAAATCGAAAAAATTTAAAAATTCAAAAAATTGGGAAAACCCTAAAACTTAAATCTAGAAAAATTGGGATCGCAAAATTGAAAAATCGAAACTTCAAAAATTTTGACTCAAATCGAAAAATGAAAAAGTGTAAAATTTAAAAAACGAACAATTGAGAAATTGAAAGATTTTATAATCGTAAACTCAAATATCGGAAACTAGAGAAATCGAAAATTTGAAAAATCGAGAAATTGAAGAATCGAAAAATTGAAAAATCCCAAAAATGAAATATCGGAAAGGTGAGGAATTAAAAATTCGAAAAATTGAGAAAACAAAAAACTGAAATATCGAAAAACTGAGAAAACGAAAAATCGAAATGAATTTTAAAAACTGAAAAACCGAGAAATTGAAAAGTGGAAAATTCGAAAAATCTAAAAATTGAAAAATGGAAAAAGAAATCGAAACATGTAAAATTTGAAAAATCGAAAAATCGAAAGTTCTAAAAATTGCGACTCAAAAGTCGAAAAATCGAAACACGAAATCTCGATAAATCGAAAAAATTAAAAACCGAAATATCAAAAAAACTACAAATCGAGATACCGAAAAAGCTAAAATTTAAGAAATCCAAAAATTTAGAAATAAACGAATTGAAAAAATTGAAAAATCCCAAAACACAAAAATCGAAAAATGTATCAATTGATAAATCGAAGAAAAACTGAAGAATCAAAAAAGTGAAAAATCAAAAATCTGAAAAATCGAAAAATTGAAAAATCAAAGAATCGAGAAATGAGAAAATCGATTAATCGAAAAATCGAAGATTTTGTTATAAACACGAAAAATGAAAATACTGAAAAATCGAAAAATTGGAAAACTCTGAAAATGGAAAAAACCGAAAAATTGATATTCGAAAAACTGAAAAATCGAAGAATTAAAACATTGTAAAATTGGAAGTTCGAAAAATCGAAAATCCCAAAAATTAAAAACGTCAAAAATTGAAAAATCGAAAAACAAAAATTCAATTTGATTCATTGAATTGAACTGAAAAACGAAAATTCAATGAATCAAATTGAATTTTTGTTTTTCGATTTAAAAAATCAAAAAAACTAGAAATCGAAAAAGTTATAATTTTTAGAAATTCAAAACTTAAGAAATCAAAAAATTGAAGGATTGAAAAATTGAAGACTCCCAAAACACAAGTATCGAACAATTTATTAATTGATAAATCAAAAATCTTAAAAATCAAAAAATCGAAAATTTAGAAACGCCAAAAATTAAATTACTTAAAATACAAAAAATTGAGGAATCGAAAAATAAAAAAATAAAACGAAAAATTGACAAATCGGGTAATTGAAGAATCGAAAAATCCCGAAAATGAAATATTGGAAAATTGAAAATCGGGAAATTGAAAAATTGGAAAGTCGAGGAACTGAAAAAAAACTGGAAATCCCAAAACTGAAATATCGAAACATTGAGAAAACGAAAAATCGAAAAATTAAAAATTGAAAAAGAAATCGAAAAAATTTAAAAATTCAAAAAATTGGGAAAACCCTAAAACTTAAATTTAGAAAAATTGGGATCGCAAAATTGAAAAATCGAAACTTCAAAAATTTTGACTCAAATCGAAAATTGAAAAAGTGTAAAATTTAAAAAACGAACAATTGAGAAATTGAAAGATTTTAAAATCGTAAACTCAAATATCGGAAACTAGAGAAATCGAAAATTTGAAATATCGAGAAATTGAAGAATCGAAAAATTAAAAAATCCCAAAAATGAAATATCGGAAAATTGAAAAATCGGAAAGGTGAGGAATTAAAAATTCGAAAAATTGAGAAAACGAAAAATCGAAATGAATTTTAAAAACTGAAAAACCGAGAAATTGAAAAGTGGAAAATTCGAAAAATCTAAAAATTGAAAAATGGAAAAAGAAACACGAAATCTCGATAAATCGAAAAATCGAAAAAATTAAAATCGAAAAATCAAAAAAACTAGAAATCGAGATACCGAAAAAGCTAAAATTTAAGAAATCCAAAAATTTAGAAATAAACGAATTGAAAAAATTGAAAAATCCCAAAACACAAAAATCGAAAAATGTATCAATTGATAAATCGAAGAAAAATTGAAGAATCAAAAAAGTGAAAAATCGAAAATCTGAAACATCGAAAAATTGAAAAATCAAAGAATTGAAAATCTGAAAATCGAGAAATGGGAAAATCGATCAATCGAAAAATCGAAAATTTAGAAACGGCAAAAATTAAATTACTGAAAAGTCGAAAAATTTAAAATTCGAAAAATTGAGGAATCGAAAAATTGAAGAAACGAAAAATCACGAAAATGAATTATTGGAAAACTGAAAATCGGGAAATTGAAAAATTGGAAAGTCGAGAAACTGAAAATTCCAAAAACTAGAAATCCCAAAACTGAAATATCGAAAAATTGAGAAAACGAAAAATCGAAAGAATTTTAAAAACTGAAAAACGGAAAATTCGAAAAATTGAAAAAGAAATCGAAAAAGTAAAATTTAAAAAACCCCAAAACTTAAATCTAGAAAAATTGGGATCGCAAAATTGAAAAATCGAAACTTCAAAAAATTTTGACTCAAAAATCGTAAAATTTAAAAATCGAGAACTGAACAAGTGTAAAATTAAAAAACGAACAATTGAGAAATTGACAAATTTTAAAATCGTAAACTCAAATATCGGAAAATAGAGAAACCGAAAATTTGAAAAATCGAGAAATTGAAGAATCGAAAAATTGAAAAATACCAAAAATGAAATATCGGAAAATTGAAAAATTGGAAAGTCGAGGAATTAAAAATTCTAAAAATTGAAAAAACAAAAAACTGAAAATCCCAAAACTGAAATATCGAAAAATTGAGAAAACGAAAAATGGAAAAGAATTTTTAAAACTGAAAAACCGAGAAGCTGAAAAATGGAAAATTCGAAATATTTAAAAATTGAAAAATGAAAAAAGAAATCAAAAAATCGAAAAATTGAAAAATCAAAGAATTGAAAGTCCGAAAATCAAAAAATCGAGAAATGGGAAAATCGAAAAATCGAAAATTTTGAAGCTCTAAAAATTAAATTACTGAAAAGTCGAAAAATTTAAAATTCGAAAAATTGAGGAATCGAAAAATCGAAAAAACCAGAAAATGAAACATTGGAAAATTGAAAAATTGGAAAGTCAAGAAACTGAAAATTCGAGAAATTGACAAAGAAATCCAAAAAGTAAAATTTAAAGTATCAAAAAATTTGAAAAACCCCAAAACTTACATCTAGAAAAATTGGGATCGCAAAATTGAAAAATTCTAAAAATTGCGACTTAAAAGTCGAAAAATCGAAACACGAAATCTCGATAAATCGAGAAATCGAAAAAATTAAAAACTGAAAAATCAAAAAAACTAGAAATCGAGATATCGAAAAAGCTAAAATTTAAGAAATCCAAAAATTTAGAAATAAACGAATTGAAAAAATTGAAAAATCCCAAAACACAAAATCGAACAATGTATCAATTGATAAATCAAAGAAAAATTGAAGAATCAAAAAAGTGAAAAATCGAAAAATTGAAAAATCAAAGAATTGAAAATCTGAAAATCGAGAAATGGGAAAATCGATCAATCGAAAAATCGAAAATTTAGAAACGCCAAAAATTAAATTACTGAAAAGTCGAAAAATTTAAAATTCGAAAAATTGAGAAATCGAAAAATTCAGGAATGGAAAAATTGAAAAATCGGGAAATTGAAGAATCGAAAAATCACGAAAATGAAATATTGGAAAATTGAAAATCGGGAAATTAAAAAATTGGAGAGTCGAGAAACTAAAAAAAAACTAGAAATCCCAAAACTGAAATATCGAAAAATTGAGAGAAACGAAAAATCGAAAGAATTTTAAAAACTGAAAAATGGAAAATTCGAAAAATTGAAAAAGAAATCGAAAAAAAAAATTTAAAAAATCAAAAAATTTTAAAAACCCCAAAACTTAAATCTAGAAAAATTGGGATCGCAAAATTGAAAAATTCTAAAAATGGCGACTTAAAAGTCGAAAAATCGAAACACGAAATCTCGATAAATCGAGAAATCGAAAAAATTAAAAACCAAAAAATCAAAAAACCTAGAAATCGAGATACCGAAAAAGCTAAAATTTAAGAAATCCAAAACTTTGGAAATAAACGAATTGAAAAAATTGAAAAATCCTAAAACACAAAAATCGAAAAATGTATTAATTGATAAATCGAAGAAAAATTGAAGAATCAAAAAGTGAAAAATCAAAAATCTGAAAAATTGAAAAATCAAAGTTGAAAATCTGAAAATCGAGAAATGGGAAAATCGATCAATCGAAAAATAGAAAATTTCGAAATGCCAAAAATTACATTATTGAAAAATCGAGAAATAGAAAAATTGAAATATCGAGAAATTGAAGAATCGAAAAACTGAAAAATTCCAAAAATGAATTGTCGGAAAACTGACAATCGTAGAATTGCAAAATCAAAAAATTTTTAAAGTTGAAAAACGGAGAATAAGTTGGAAAATGGAAAATTCGAGAAATCAAAAAATTGAAAAATCAAATAAAGAAATCCAAAAATGTAAAATACAAAAAATCTAAAAATTGGAAAACGCCAAAACTGAACTGAAGAAAAACTGGGAAATCGAAAATTGAAAAATCGAAACATCAAAAAATTGGGACTCAAAAGTCGAAAAATCGAAACACCGAAATCTCGATAAATAGAGAAATCGAAAAATGTAAAGTTTAAAAAAAGAAAAATTAAAAAAAACGACAAATGGAAAAAGCTAAAATTTAAGAAATCCAAAAAATTAGAATTCAACGAATTGAAGAATCGAAACATTGAAGAATCCCAGAACATAAATATCGAAAAATTTATTAATTGATAAACCGAAAAATTCAAAAATCGAAGAAAAATTGAAGAATCGAAAAATTGAAAAATACATATAAAAATTGAAAATCTGAAAATCGAAGAATTTAGGAATCGCAAAATTGAAAAATCAAAGAAAGAAATCGAAAAATTTTAAATTTAAAAACTCGAAAAATGTGATAAAAACCGGAAAACTTCAAAAACTCAAAAACTGAAATGTTGAAAAATTGGGAAAAATCCAAAAACCAAGACCGAGAATCGAAACACCGAAATCTCGATCAATCGAGGAATCGAAAAATTTAAAAACCGAAAAACGTGAAATTTAGAAAGCGACAAATCAAAAAACTAGAAATCGAGAAATCGAAAAAGCTACAATTAGGATACCAAAGAATTGAAGGTTCGAAAAATTGAAGAATCCCAGAATACAAATATCGAAAAATTTAAATATCGACCGAAGAATTGAAAAAAATCCATAAAACTGAAAAATTTTACATTGAAAAAAGAAAAACTATAAAGTCAAAACACTGAAAAACCGAAAAAGTCAAAAATTCAAAGGTTATTATTACTTTACCAATTATTATCAATAAATAAATGCTATTTCGGGTTAAACATCGCAATAGAATTGAAAATTGCGATTAAACACTACCAATATTTAACATAGTTATTCCCTAAAAAATTTCAAACAATAACCGGGAAATGTGCTAATTTCATTCTCATTCATGAAATAATTAAATAATATTTAAGTAAGCATAATTAATCTCATTATTTGTAATTTTTAAATATGATAAATATTAATGTATTTATGATAATTAAACCGCGAAAATGTGGTGCTGTGAACACGAAGGAAAGTGGATATAAAGGCCCGAAACAGAGGTAACGTCCGTCATATTTAGTTACTTGAAAATCTCATTTCTCTAGGCTCATTATTTTCTAATACGGTTCTGCACCATATTGACAACACTTGCGCTGACAGCTGACAGTTCAAAAACCCGTACCAACCTAAACCACAAGTCATCCATTTATCAAAGAAGACTTTATTACGAACGATAAGATAGCACAATAATTGCACAATAAAACAAAAAATTCTCCTAGAAACAAGATTGCGCGTTCAGCAATCTCCGTCAACACAACCCAGTCCACCAGTTCCACCAACACTACCAACCCACACACCCTACAGTCGTCCTCCAAAGTAACATTGAATTTCAAAAACCCACAAATTCAAAAATATGTAATTCGTCTTTTTCATGAGCCCCTAGTGCGACTAAACAAACAGTATGTACGTATCCAGCAACGGCTCGGTGACCCCCGAAAAGAGGTTAGGTCAAAATTGCATAGTGCAGCCCCTCTTGACCGACCTATACCAAATAACGATGGCTTACGCCTACTGGAAGTCCGGCAAAACGCAAGAGCACGCCGTCTTCGACCTATTCTTCCGAAAAAACCCGTTCAACGGTGAATTCACCATATTCGCAGGCCTTGAGGAGTGTGTCAAGTTCGTGGATAAATTCTCGTATTCGAAGAGCGACATCGACTACATAAGGCAAGTTTTACCGTCTAATGTTGAAGAGGAGTTTTATGGGTATTTGGGTAACCTTACGGCGAAAGGGGTGTCGCTGTATGCGATGCAAGAAGGAAGTGTGGTTTTTCCTCGGATACCCATGCTGCGGGTTGAGGGCCCCCTCATTGTGGTGCAACTTCTCGAAACCACGCTTTTAAACCTGGTGAACTATGCGAGTTTGATTACTACGAATGCGTCGAGGTTTCGAATGGCTGCCAATAAACTCAATTTGTTTGAATTTGGGTTGAGGAGGGCGCAAGGACCGGATGGGGCCCTATCGGCTTCCAAGTACTCATACATTGGGGGTTTTGATGGTACTAGTAACGTTCTGGCTGGGAAGTTGTTCAATATTCCGGTTAAAGGGACCCATGCCCATTCATACGTCACGTCTTTTAACAGTTTGGATGAACTGACAACGAAGAATCTCGCTCCGAGCAAAGGGGGGAAACCGGTGGATTTCGTGGATTTGGCTGTGAGCTGGCGCAAGAAAATTGTGTCCATTTTTAATGTAATGTTGTCAGAGGTTAACAATGGCGAGTTTGCCGCTTTTATATCGTTCGCTATAGCTTTCCCTAATAGCTATCTCGCTTTAGTGGACACTTACGACGTTAAAAAAAGCGGTTTGATTAATTTTAGCGCGGTGGCACTCGCTTTGGGTGATTTGGGGTATGAACCGGTCGGCATACGCTTGGACAGTGGCGACCTGGCCTATCTGTCATTAGTGGCACGCGAAGTCTTCACCCAAATCAGTAAAGACTTCAAGCGTCCCTCCTTCGCTAAATTAATGATCATGGCTTCGAACGACATCAACGAAGAAACGATCCTCAGTCTGAACGAACAAGGCCACGAAATTGACTCCTTTGGAATAGGGACGCATCTAGTGACCTGCCAGAAACAACCAGCGCTAGGAGGGGTGTACAAAATGGTCGAAATCAACGGCCAAGCGCGAATTAAACTCAGCCACGATGTGGATAAAGTGACCATTCCGGGAAAAAAAGACGCTTATAGGTTATACGGGGACAACAACCTGGCCCTAATTGACTTGCTTCAAATCTCGTCGGAAGATCCCCCTGAAGTGGGGAAAAAAGTTCTGTGCAGACATCCATTCCAAGAGTCAAAAAGGGCATTCGTGACTCCGTCAAAGGTGGAAAATTTGCTACAACTGTACTGGAAGGACGGGAAGATTTGCCAGCCGTTGCCGAACATGCAAGAGATTAAGGAGAGAGTCGTCAACAGTTTGAAGATACTGAGACCTGATATTCGGAGGGCGTTGAATCCTACGCCTTACAAGGTGGCAGTTAGTGATAATTTGTATCACTACCTGCATAATTTGTGGCTCGAAAATGCCCCCATAGGGGAGCTGTCGTAGTGTATGTGGTAGTCGCTGTGAAGTATTAGATTTTTCTCTATTTTATATAAATGGTTATTTTATTTTATGTAATTGTATACTTTTATGAATAAATGTTATCGTCAAGTTTTATTAAGAGTTTTAAGTGTCCTATTATTCAGTAAACCTGTTTAAAATGCTAAATTTTGTAGGAAAGTATCGATTTTGCAATTAGGCTCCGCCCCTCGGTCTGACAACGAATGAAAAATTCATCACAATTAAGCTTGGGATGGATATGGGTACACGTATTAAAACAAAAGAAAAATTTAAACCCGCCCACCCGCCCTGTCTCGATTGTGACGATTTTTTTACTCGCCGTGAACCGAGAGGGCGGAGCTTAACTGCAAAATACTTATTTCTTTACAAGAAATTAAAAACATATTTTTGAGTATCGTGTTCAAAGAATACTACGTATATTAAGAAAAAAAGGCAGAATATAGACCCCGCCCACCCACCCCATCCCGATTGTGATGATTTTTTTCTTAGAAACTTAAAACACAATTAAAATGGTAAATTTTTGTAGGGAAATCGGGATTTTGCAATTAGGCTCCGCCTCTAGCTCTAGTAACGAATGAAAACTTCATTACTGTTTAGATCAGATCAGATATGGGTGGGGCTTAATCTTTGGCTTTAATTTTTTCTTATATATAGTATTCTTTGAATAACACGATACTCAGAAACATGTTTTTAATTTCTCGTAGAGAAATAAGGATTTTGTAGTTAAGCTCCGCCTCCTTTTTCTTAACAAGTATTAGCAAGTATTACCCTCTGAGAAAATAAAGGGCGGGTGGGCGGGGCTAGTACTTGTTAAGATAAAACTGATTTTGCCCCTATTAATCTAGTAAAAACTTGTGAAATTTAAAGGTGTTAAATTGCAAATTTCCATAGTAACTAGCTAAATTCCTAAATCTACCTGAAATATGCAAAATATGAATAGTTTTTACTTGTGAGTTATCATTGCATTAATATTTTTTTCCGACGATCGTTTATTAATGAGAAAATTACGAACAAATTTGGTGTTCAAAATTGATCAATAATGAGTCTCATTATTCAACGATTAAACTAAAGTATACAGAAATATCAATGTATTATCGGTTGCATAACAACTGTTTCCGAAAATTAGGATCGTCGAAAAAATATTGTAATCAACACGTAGGATAATGGCGATTCACGATCGCTGTCATTACCCAACTAGTTGATTAAATAACTATTAGATTTGCTTATACAGATGACTCGAAAAATTAATGAATGTATCAATTTATTTTGTTGATTAAATCAGGAACGGCTCAGTCCATTTTCCTAGAAAAATTTGGGAATACAATACTGTTATTTTTAGTAAGTATTACACTGCACCACTCCAAGTTGATATACGTGTCCTTGCAAAAATGTTGATGACGTCATGACAAAATTCTGTAAAATAAAAACTCAACTCAAAAATCCTGGATATATTTCAATGTACTTTAGGTGCGAGAGAAGTTCTGTCGTAACAGCTTTCGACCAATTTTTTTTTCTTAATATAAATAGCCATCATTTCACAACAAGAAATTTAAAACATGGTTGAAATGCTATATTTTTGCAATTATGGGGCGGAGTCTAATTGCAAAAGCGATATTTCTCTATACAAATTTTCCATTTTAAACATGTTTTAATGTTTTAAGTTTCATTTTGTGAAAAGAAGTCTACACTTATTAAAAGAAAAAGGCAAGAAGTAAGCCCGCCCACCCACCCAGTCTCGATTGTGATGATCTTTTTTATTCGCTGTGAGCTTAACTGCAAAAGTTTTATTTTTTTACAAGAAATTAAAAACATGATTTTGTGTATTGTGTTGTTCAAAGAATATTATGTATATTAAGAAAAACAGGCAAAATATTTACCCCGCCCACCCACCTCGTCTCAATTGTAATGATTTTTTTATTATCAGAAATTTAAAACTTGTTTAAATTGGTAAATTTTTGTAGCGAAATAGGGATTTAGTAATTAGGCTCCACTCCTAGTTCTAGCAACGAATAAAAACGATTTAGATCAGACCAGATATGGGTGGGGCTTAATCTTTGGCTTTAATTTTTTCAAAATATATGTAGTATTTTTCGAATAACACAATACTCAAAAACATGTCTTAGATGATAATTTCTTGTAGAGAAAGAATAAGGATTTTGCAATTAACTTCGACGATTAAAAAAAAATCATCACAATTGAGATAGGCTGGGTGGGTGGGCGGGGCTTATAATTTGCCTTTTTTCTTAACATACATAGCCGTCTTTTCAAAACAAACTTAAAACATGTTTAAAATGGTAAATTGTTGTAGACAAATATGGATCTTGTAATTAAGCCCCGCCTCTCGATCTGATAACGAATGAAAAATTCATCACAATTGAGAATTGAGATCGAGGCGGGTATGGGTGGAGCCTAATCTTTGGCTTTATTTATTTTTAATATACATAGTAGTCTTTGAACAACAAGATACCCAAAATCATGTTTTTAATTTATCGTAGAGAAATAAGGATTTTGTAGTTAAGCTCCGCCTCCTTTCTCTTAGCAAGTGCTACCCTCTGAGAAAATAAAGGGCGGGTGGGTGGGGCTAGTACTTGCTAACATAAATTTTATTTTGTCAAATGACATATCCTTTGAGAAAATAGGTGGTGGGTGGGTGTAACTAGTACTTGGTAAAATAAAACTGATTTTGCCCCTATTTTTAATCTTGTAAAAACTTGTGAAACTTAAAGGTGTTAAATTGCAAATTTTCATAGTAACTAGCTAAATTCCTAAATCTACCTGAAATATGCAAAATATGAATAGTTTTTGTTTGTGAGTTATCATTGTATTAATATTTTTTCCGACAATCGTTTATTAATGTGAAAATTATGAACAAATTTGGTGTTCAAAACTGAACAATAATGAGTCTCATTATTCAACGATTAAACTAAATTCGACAGAATGTCGATGTATTGTTGGTTGCATACCAATCTAATAAAGTTTGTTATTTTAATTTCAAAGTTTTTTTAAAATTAACGCGATATTTAAAAGTTGAATCAACAGGGTGGTTTTTAATCAATAAACAAATTTAAATAAAATAAACTCGACAGAAATGTCAAAGTATTGTTGGTTGCATAACAAGTGATATCATCCAAATTGCTGTTTTCGAAAATTACGATCGTCGAAAAAATATTGTAATTAACACGTACGGTAATGGCGATTAACGATCTCGCCTAATTTTAATTCCACTCGCTTTCTTCGGTCGCTCGTGTAATTAAAATTGCTTGCCCGCCCGCCCGCCCTGTTTCAATTGTGATGATCTTTTTTATTCGCTGTGAACCAAAGGGGCGGAGCTTAACTGAAAATTGTTATTTCTTTACAAGAAATTAAAAACATGTTTTTGTCTTAGATCATATAATAAATAGATACCAATACTCAAACTGAAAGCTGTGATTAGACATGAAGCTATCTGTTGTCGTTTTCTACGTCAAGAAGAGTAGTATAATGCTATCCTTGTGTGATCACCACATCTTCATCTTTGTTAGATGCATTTCATCTGTATATGTCTATTTCACTTCTATCCTTGTACCGCACCAGCACAACAAATCGCTTTTGACAGATGTTTCTTCTAACCTCTCTTTCGAGTTGTTGTACAGAAAACAATTTTAGAATTTAGAACAAAGATCCTATTTTAAGTGATGTAATCATAAAGGATCACAATTGCTGCCCAATAATTTACTATTCCTTTCATTGTCTACTGTGAATTATTTATAAAATCAAGCTGTCAACATCTTTCGTACGAAGTTAGTTCAGACATACTTCCTAAAATTTAGGCGCGCAAAATTCAAATAGTGATCAGGCAAGGATAGCTTCATTGTAATCCCTCCATGCACGAGAGAGATGTGTGACAGGAGGATGTCGTCACAGGCTCTGCTAGGGAAAGAACACGGCATGGTGGTATCTATTTATTATATGATCTAAGGTTTTTGTGTATCGTGTTGTTCAAAGAATATTAATAATGATAATAATAATTTATTACGGAAAATCTCTATTTTACAAAATTACAACTATTACAAAATTATGTATATTAAGAAAAAAAAGACCAAATTTTAACCCCGCCCACCCACCCCATCTCAATTGTAATGATTTTTTTATTATCAGAAACTTAAAACTTGGTTAAAATGGTAAATTTTTGTAGCGAAATAGGGATTTGGCAATTAGGCAGGTAATCCTTGGCTTTAATTATTTCTTAATATACGGAGTATTCTTTGAATAACACGATAGTCAAAAACATGTTGTAGAAAAGTAATAAAGATTTTGCAATTAAATTCCGCTTTTTGGCTCTCGATAATTAAAAAAATCATCACAATTGAGATAGGGCGGGTGGGCGGGGCTTATATTTTGCCTTTTTTCTTAACATACGTACACGTCTTTTCAGAACAAGAAACTTAACACATGTTTAAAATACTAAATTCTTGTAGACAAATATGTAGTTTGCAATTAAGCCCCGCCTCTCGACCTAACAACGAATGAAAAATTCATCACAACTGAGAATTGAGATCGGGACGAGTATGTGTAGGGCCTAATCTTTGCTTTATTTTTTCGTAATATACAATATACATAGTATTTTCTGAACAACACGATACTAAAAAACATGTTTTTAATTTCTCGTAGAGAAATAAGGATTTTGCAGTTAAGCTCCGCCCTCTTGGCTCACGACGAATAAAAAAAATCATCACAATTGAAACAGGGTGGGTGGGCGGGGCAACATTTTGCCTTTTTTTCTTAATTTGTGTAGACTATATTGGAAGGATGGGAAGATTTGCCGACCGTTGCCGAACATGCAAGAAATTAAGGAGAGAGTCGTCAACAGTTTGAAGATACGGAGACCTGATATTCGGAGGGCGTTGAATCCTACACCTTACAAGGTACCAGTTAGTGATAATTTGTATCACTACCTGCATAATCTGTGGCTCGAAAATGCCCCCATAGGGGAGCTGTCGTAGTGTATGTGGTAGTCGCTGTGAAGTATTAGATTTTTCTCTATTTTATATAAATGGTTATTTTATTTTATGTAATTGTATACTTTTTATGAATAAATGGTATCAAGTTTTATTAAGGGTTTTAAGTGTCCTATTATTCAATAAACCTGTTTAAAATGCTAAATTTTGTAGGAAAGTATCGATTTTACAATTAAGCTCCACCCCTCGGTCTGACAACGACTGAAAAATGCATCACAATTAAGCTTGGGATGGATATGGGTAAACGTATTAAAACAAAAAAAATATATAAGCCCGCCCACCCGCCCTGTATCAATTGTGATGATTTTTTTTTTCGCCGTGAACCGAGAGGGCGGAGCTTAACTGCCAAATACTTATTTCTTTACAAGAAATTAAAAACATATTTTTGAGTATCGTGTTCAAAGAATACGATGTATATTAAGAGAAAAAGAAGGAATATAGACCCCGCCCGCCCACCCCATCCCAATTGGGATGATTTTTTTCTTAGAAACTTAAAACACAATTAAAATGATAAATTTTTGCAGGGAAATAGGGGTTTTGCAATTAGGCTCCGCCTCTAGCTTTAGTAACGAATGAAAACTTCATTACTGTTAGATCAGATCAGGTATATGGGTGGGGCTTAATCTTTGGCTTTAATTTTTTCTTATATATAGTATTCTTCGAATAACACGATACTCAGAAACATGTTTTTAATTTCTCGTAGAGAAATAAGGATTTTGTAGTTAAGCTCCGCCTCCTTTCTCTTAGCAAGTATTACACTCTGAGAAAATAAAGGGCGGGTGGGCGGTGCTAGTACTTGTTAAGATAAAACTGATTTTGCCCCTATTAATCTAGTAAAAACTTGTGAAATTTAAAGGTGTTAAATTGCAAATTTCCATAGTAACTAGCTAAATTCCTAAATCTACCTGAAATATGCAAAATATGAATAGTTTTTACTTGTGAGGTATCATTGCATTAATATTTTTTTCCAACGATCGTTTATTAATGTGAAAATTACGAACAAATTTGGTGTTCAAAATTGATCAATAATCAGTCTCATTATTCATAGATTAAACTAAAGTATACAGAAATATCAATGTATTGTTGGTTGCATGACAACTGTTTTCGAAAATTACGATCGTCGAAAAAATATTGTAATCAACACATAGGGTAATGGCAATTAACGATCTCGCCTATTTTTAATTCATGTCATTACCCAACTAGTTGATTAAATAACTATTAGATTTGCTTATACAGGTGACTCGAAAAATTAATGAATGTATCAATTGATTTTGTTGATTAAATCAGGAACGGCTCAGTCCATTTTCCTAGAAAATGTTGGGAATACAATACTGTTATTTTTAGTAAGTATTACACTGCATCACTCCAAGTTGTATACGTGTCCTTGCAAAAATGTTGATGACGTCATCACAAAATTCTGTAAAGTAAAAACTCAACTCAAAAATCCTGGATATATTTCAATGTACTTAAGGTGCGAGAGAAGTTCTGTCGTAACAGCTTTCGACCAATTTTTTTTTTTTTTTAATATAAATAGCCATTATTTCACAACAAGAAATTTAAAACATGGTTGAAATGCTATATTTTTGCAATTAGGGGGCGGAGACTAATTGCAAAATCGATATTTCTCTATACAAATTTTCCATTTTAAACATGTTTTAATGTTTTAAGTTTCATTTTGTGAAAAGCAGTCTACACTTAATAAAAGAAAAAGACAAAAAGTAAGCCCGCCCACCCACCCTATGAGCTTAACTGCAAAAGTTTTATTTTTTTACAAGAAATTAAAAACATGTTTTTGTGTATCGTGTTGTTCAAAGAATATTATGTATATTAAGAAAAAAAGGCAAAATATTTACCCCGCCCACCCACCCCGTCTCAATTGTAATGATTTTTTTATTATCAGAAACTTAAAACTTGTTTAAAATGGTAAATTTTTGTAGCGAAATAGGGATTTGGCAATTAAATAGTATTTTTTGAATAACAGAATACTCAAAAACATGTCTTACATGATAATTTCTTGTAGAGAAAGAATAAGGATTTTGCAATTAACTTCCACGATTAAAAAAAAAATCATCACAATTGAGATAAGGTGGGTGGGCGGGGCTACATTTTGCCTTTTTTTTCTTAATTTGTGTAGACTTATTTCGGCAACAAGAAACTCAAAACATCTCTACAGAGTCATCAAAATTGATTGAGAGAGTTGGTAAACCTGAACTTGAATAATTTGGTTTATTAAGTTGTATAAAAATATTAGCTGTCAGATTTGAAGTTTCAAGTTTCAAATTTCAAAACTCAGTAGCGTCTTTTTTCGACTTTTTTTTTGGTAAAAACATTAGTTGTCAGATTTGAAGTTTCGAATTTTTGTCACGCCACTGAATTCATTGCCATATAACCTTAAACAAATCTGTCATAAGGTTGACAAACTTCACGACAAAAGCAGGGGGTACCAACTCTCTCAATCAATTTTGATGACCCTGTACTATGGTAATTTTTTTTAGTAATGAACTTTAATAAAAGCAGCGTCAGCTGGATTCAATGTCAACAGCATTTTTGATTTGCGAAGATCGTGACGTTCGCTGTACGATTGGCTGCTTGTTTTTGAAGTGACGTCACGTAAATCTCGTGACGTTTGTGTGAAATGTCAATGTCATTAGTGTCATTTGATCAAAAGTACTTTTGCGCCTAATTTCATTCCATTCCAGCTACAAATAAAAGTTAGATGCCAACTGTAACGACTTTTAAAGAAAAATTTGCATTGGTGGGGGATTTCAAAATATCTTATTGGCTACGTGTAAATTATCGTAAATTTTAGTCCACCGATAATTACCTGCAGACGCAAATCTTTTATTAATTTTTAATGAAAATTAAACCTTGGAGGGTGGACCAGAAAAATGGCTAAAGTTTGTTTGATCACGAATTTTAAATATTCTGCCCCTGGTCACCCAATTATTTATTAAGATATTTGATTTTTGTAAAGCGCAGTGGATTTTTTAATACAATTTCTACATAAAAAAGTAACTCGTTACAATTACTCATTACTTGAAAAGGAATTAAATTCCAGTATTATTAATGGGACCTAAAAATCTGGAGTCCGGTCATGCCGGAATTACCCAAACGTCAACACGTCAATTCCGTCCTTCGCAACCAACACAAAAGCGTCACCAGCAAAATCCCCTAGAAAGTGTAGGAAGTATTTGCCCCGTTAATTAAAATTTATCACAGAAAATGAGACAAGAACGCATCAACAAACAAAAAAACGCATTGTAAACACAACCCAAGTGATGTTTTGAATACTCCAGTCGTAACAATCAACCACATAACCTAACTTTTACTTGCAACGAAAATGTGGGACTCTACGATGTTTCTAAGCACCCTCACCCCGAAATTCTACGTGGCATTAACAGGCACCTCGTCCCTAATCTCCGGCTTAATTTTAATTTTCGAGTGGTGGTACTTCCGCAAGTACGGGACGAGTTTCATTGAACAAATCTCCCTGAATCACATCAGCCCCTGGATCAGCGGGGTTGAGAACACCGATAATGGAAACTCAAACAATAGCTCTTCGAGCAGCTCGCAAAATAATGTACCTGAATGTAAAGTGTGGCGGAACCCCTTGAATTTGTACCGGGGGGCGGAATACCAGAGGTTTTATTGGGCTACGAATAAGGAGCCTCTTACGTACTACGATATGAACTTGTCGGCGCAGGATCACCAGACTTTTTTCACGTGTGAGGCGGATGGCGGGAAGGCGGAGTACGAAATAATGCAGACGGCCTGGAGGGAGAGAAACCCGATGGTACGAATTAAAGCCGCCCATAGTGCGTTGGAGAAAAGCCCGGAGTGTGCCCCCGCCTACATTTTACTAGCGGAAGAAGAGGCCACGACAATCACCGAAGCCGAGAAAATTCTCAAACAAGCTCTAAAAGTCGCCGAGACGAACTACCGGAAATCGCAGACCATGCAACATCAAGGCAGTTTGATGGAAGCGCAGCACAGGAGGGACACTAACGTGTTAATTTATATAAAGAGACGATTAGCGATGTGTGCTCGTAGGTTAGGAAAGTTAAAAGAGGCAGTGAAGATGTTTCGGGACTTAACGAAGGAAGTACCCCCAATAATGAACGTTTTGAACATTCACGAAAACTTGATTGAGGCGCTACTGGAAATGCAAGCATACGCAGACGTGCAGGCCGTTTTGGCCAAATACGACGATATTTCACTCCCTAAATCGGCAACTATTTGTTACACTGCTGCCCTTCTCAAAGCCCGGATAGTCGCCGATAAATTCTCTCCAGATGTCGCTAGTAAAAGGGGGCTAAACACCGCTGAAATGGCAGCCGTCGAAGCCATACATCGAGCCGTCGAATTCAACCCACACGTTCCTAAATATTTACTAGAAATGAAACCTTTAATCTTGCCCCCAGAGCACGTGTTGAAACGAGGCGACTCTGAAGCCATCGCCTACACGTTTTTTCATTTAGCGCACTGGAAGGCGGTCGATGGGGCTTTGAACCTGCTACACTGCACGTGGGAAGGTACGTTCCGGATGCTACCCTACCCCTTGGAACGTGGCCACTTATTCTACCCATACCCCACCTGTACAGAGTGCGCAGACCGAGAATTACTACCGTCGTTCCACGAAGTGTCAGTGTACCCCAAGAAGGAGTTGCCGTTTTTTATTATTTTTACGGCTGGGTTGTGTTCGTTCACGGCCCTTTTGACTCTCTTGACCCACCAGTACCCAGAACCCATGGGTGTGGTTGCCAAAGCCGTTCTCAGTTGGTTGTCTACGCCTGTGTATTTTATTTACGAGAAAGTCGAAAACATGTTGCCGGCGAACTTGTTACAACAGTTGTCGAGGATCTAAGGAGAGTTTCAAAGCCGAGGTTCATTTGTAGTCATTATTTTCAGAGTGGTTAAATCTGTATTGTTTGTTAAATTTTATTGATTTTATTGTTTGTGATTTTTGTTCAAGCGAAGCTGTACTTAATGTATGTAAAGATGTGAATATGCAAAGAAGGGGATGTTTTATTGCTTGACCTGACTGAACGAAATTAGTAAGTTGTGCTGTTAAAGCGCGCAATTTTCAATTTCGCGGTTCCTGGCAACCTAACCTCAAAACTAGCTTGTTGACGTTGGATGCTGCCAACTTGAAGGAAAATTCCCTAAAGTACGGAGGACATTTTGTGGTTGACAGCACGACTTCCACGAAAATCAACTTTTGATAGAGATAAAGATCATCAATCCCCATATTTTATTTAAATAGCTGCCACACTGCAATTTTGCGTCAGTACTTATGCATTGTTAAAGATAGTTCCCGACGTTTAAATCGACAAGATTTATTGCTATTCCTTTCAAAAACAAATATGTATTATAAATACAAGGGCTCGCTTTTTGCTTTTTTTTCTTGTGTAGGTAGTTATTTTTTCGCAACAAGAAACTTAAAACATGTTTAAAACAGTAAATGTGTATAGGGAAATATCAATTTTGCAATTACGCTCCGCCCCTCAGTCAGACAACGAATGAAAAATTCACCCCTATTGATATCGAGACGGATGGGTGGGGCTTCTCTTTGGTTTCCTTTGTTAATTAATACATTTAGCTTTCTTTGTATAACGCGATTACTCAATAACATATTTCATACGGTAATTTCTCGTAGAAAAATAAGGATTTTACAATTAAGTTCCGCCCCTCGGCTCACGACGAATAAATTTTCTTAATATACATAGCCATCTTCCATCAGCCATCTATGGGGCGGAGCTAAATTGCAAAATCGATGTTTCCTTATACAAATTTTCCATTTTAAATTTGTTTCAAGTTTCTTGTTATGACAAAAAGTCTACCTACACATATTAAAACAAAAAGAAAATGTAAGCCCGCCCACCCGCCCTATCTCAATTGTGATGATTTTTTTTATTCGCCGTCAACCAAGGGGGCGGAGCTTAACTGCAAAATACTTATTTCTTTGCAAGGAATTAAAAACATGTTTTTGAGTATCGAGTTGTTCAAAGAATACTACGTACATTAAGAAATATATACAAATATAAACTCCGCCCACCCACCCCATCTACCTAATTAATTAATTTGGGGTATAACGATTAAAATTACCACAATTTCTCCTAATTAACTGAAAAAATTAGTTGACTTTGAATTCTATTAAAAACCTGATTTTCCTCTAAGTGCGGTTAGTCTCGGCCTAATTATTTGATGAGTTACAATTTAAATCATGAAGATGTCTGCAATAATTTCTTCAAAACGTTCTTAATTTGTTATCCAAGGTATTTCATTGTATTGTAGATTTGGAGCTCTACAAGCTATTTTTGACTTCATTTCTTCGAAAATTCCTACTAGGTTTCCGGAACTGTCAATACAAAATGGGTAATTTTTTGAATATTTTAAAAAATTCGTTGTTTCGAAAATCTAATGGGAGTATTATATGTATTTTTTAAATCAATTGGGAATTTTGAAAAATCTAATTTTTCCAAAATCTTGGTTTGGGATCAGATTGTAGATTTTTCGACAATATTTTCAAAAAACTCAATTTTCCATTGCAAAATTTTGAAATTTTCAACCATTTTTCAAGAGTATTTTCGTACATATTTTGACTCCACAAGCTATTTTCGGCTTCATTTTTCTGAAAAGTTCAGCATCTTCCACAATCGCCAATATAAAATTCGCAAATTTTTGGAAATATTGAAAAATATACTTAATACATACATATTTTGAAAAACTTGATCTGGGATCCGGCAATGTTTTTTTAAATTTGTGACATTGAAAGTATAATTGAAAATGTTTTAAAATCCCATAATTGAAAAATGGAAAAACTCTAAAATTGTAAAATTGAAAACACGAAAAATTAAAAAATCTAAAAGTTGAAAAACTAGGACGAGTATGGGTGGGGCCTAATCTTTCGCTTTATTCTTTCTTAATATACAGTATACGTAGTATTTTTTGAGCAACACGATACTCAAAAACATGTTTCTCATTTCTCGTAAAGAAATAAGAATTTTGCAGTTAAACCCCGCCCCTTTGGCTCACGATGAATAAATAAAAATTATCACAATTGAGATAGGGAGGGTGGGCGGGGTTTATATTTTGCTCTTTTGTTTTAATATGTGTATTTATCTTTTCACAACAAGAAACTCCAAACATGGTTAAAATGGTGCAACGAAATATGGCTTTTGCTATTATTGCAGGCTAATTGCAAAATCGATGTTTCCTTATACAAATTTTCCATTTTAAATATGATTTATGTTTGTTGTTGTGAAAAGACGTCTACACACATTAAAACGAAAAGGCAAAATGTAAGCCCGCCCACCCACCCCATCTTAATTGTGATGATTTTTTTTATTCGCCGAGATCTAAAATGGCGGGGCTTAACTGCAAAAGACTTATTTCTTTACAAGAAATTAAAAACATGTTTTCGAGTATCGGGTTGTTCAAAGAATACTATGTATATTAAGAAAAAAAGGCAAAATATTAACCCCGCCCACCCACCCCATCTCAATTGTAATGATTTTTTTTTAATTTAGAAACTTGAAACATGTTTAAAATGGTAAATTTTATTAGTATTCAGTTCAGGGTAGGTATAGATGGGGCTTAATCTTTGGCTTTAATTTTTTCTTAATATAGATAGTATTTTTTTAATAACACGATACCCAAAGACATGTCTTGCATGGTAATTTCTTATAGAGAAATAATAAAGATTTTGTAATTAAATTCCGGTCGTTTGGCTCTCGACGATTGAAATCATCGCAATTGAGATAGGGTGGGTGGGCGGGGCTTATATTTTGCCTTTTTTCTTAACACACGTAGACGTCTTTTCAGAACAAGAAACTTAACACATGTTTAAAATGGTAAATTCTTGTAGACAAATATGTATCTTGCAATTAAGCCCCGCCCCTCGACCTAACAACGAATGAAAAATTCATCACAACTGACAATTGAGATCGGGACGAGTATGGGTGGGGCCTAATCTTTGGCTTTATTTTTTCTTAATGTACAATATACATAGTATTTTTTGAACAACACATGATTTTGCAGTTAAGCTCCGCCCTCTTGGCTCACAACGGATTAAAAAAATCATCACAATGGGGATAGGGTGGGAGGGCGGGGCTACATTTTGCCTTTTTTTCTTAATTTGTGTAGACTTATTTCGACAACAAGAAACTCAAAACATCTCTACAATGGTAAATTTTTGTAGTAATCAACTTAAATCATCCACTTTTCTTCTGTAATCCCTTTAAATAAAAGCAGCGTCAGCTGGAACTTCGACGTCAACAGGACTTTGATTTGCGAAGATCATGACGTTCGCTGTGCGATTGGCTGCTTGTTTTTGAAGTGACGTAAGCCAAATTGCAAAATCGATGTTTCCTTATATAAATTTTCCATTTTAAATTTGTTTTAAGTTTCTTGTTACGACAAAAAGTCTGCCGACACATATTAAAACAAAAACGAAAATGTAAGCCCACCCACCCACCCCATCCCAATTGTGATGATTTTTTTTATTCACCAAGAACCGAGGGGGCGGAGCTTAACTGCAAAATACTTATTTAGTTACAAGAATTAAAAAACATGTTTTTGAGTATCGTGTTGTTAAAAAAATATACACCCCACCCACCCACCCCACCTCGATTGTAATGATTTTTTTTTAGAAACTTAAAGCCCATTGTAAGGAAATATGGATTTTGCAAATAAGCTCCGCCCCTAGGTCTGCCAACTAATGAAAACTTCATTACTATCTAGATCAGGGCAGGTATGGGTGGGACTTAATCTTTGGCTTTAAATTTTTCTTAATATACATAGTATCAAAACATCTTTTTAATTTCTCGTAGAGAAATAAGGATTTTGCAGTTAAGCTCCGCCCCTTTGGCTCACAATGAATAAAAAAATCATTACAATTGAGATAGGGTGGGTGGGCGGGGTTCTACATTTTGCCTTTTTTTTTCTTAATATGTGCAGACTTATTTCGACAATAAGCAACACAAAACATGTCTAAAGTGGTAAAGTTTTGTAGTAATCAACTTAAATCCTCCAATGTTCCACTTCACTATTAATTCACACATATAAATAATTGAAAGTTAACTTTTTCAATTTATTGGTCAATAACTTGTATCGTGTAAAACCCTCTTAAAAGAAGAGACTAACTTTTTTAGATGATATACCCTCTAAGAAAATAGAGGGCGGGTGGGCGGGGCTAGTACTTATTAAGGCAAGACTGATTTTGGCAAATAATATACACCATAAGAAAATAAAGGGCGGGTGGGCGGGGACAGTATTTGCTAAGATAAGACGGAATAATATTAAGAGTAGTCACTAGAATGAAGAGGGGGTGCGTGAACTGCTTGCTTATAATACTGAGGTGTGAATTTTGCTCTTTTTGCCCCTGCATTTGGATTAATAGAAATGACTGAAATGTAGTCCATAATATCGTCACAGTGGAGCAAACCTGGTGGAAACTTAACACAAACAAAAATTATGAACACCATTTGACAGACCGCGAAATTTAAAATGGTTTTATGTTGGATTTTAAGTTTGTAGTTTATATACAAAATATGGATTTTTAATTTGAATAAAATATAAAATTTAATCAATAAAATCTTATTTAATAACTATTAGTTGTATTAATTGACAATTAATTAACTTTAAACAAAAAGACCACGCCAAGACCACGTGACAACAACGGTTTACGCGCTGTCAACTCGCTGCTGACACAATTTGGTTCCAAACCAGGGGAATTTTTTGCGTTACCAACTGCTTTTGCTCCACTCGTACTTTGAGAGAAATATTGATGTTAAAATTAAACTCCGCCTTAATTGTTGTTTTTTTTTTTAATATATAGAGTTTTCTTTCAACAACAGGATAGTTGAACATATTGTCAGTTTCTTGTGGGAAAAGAAGACTTCGTATATTAAGAAAAAATGGATCAAATATAAGCCCCGCCCACCCACCCGTTCTCAATTGTGATGAATGCTTTATTCATCGTGAGCTGAAGGGCGAAGTTTAGTCTGCAAAATCCCCATTTTTCTACACGAAATTACCATATAAAATATATTTTTAATTGGGGAAAATTTTTTAGAGAAATATTGATGTTAAAATTAAACTCCGCCTTAATTTTTGTTTTTTTTTTATATAGAGTTTTATTTCAACAACAGGATAGTTGAAACTATTGTCAGTTTCTTGTTGGGAAAAGAAGACTTCGTATATTAGCAAAAAATGGACCAAATATAAGCCCCGCCCACCCATCCGTTCTCAATTGTGATGAATGCTTTATTCATCGTAAGATGAAGGGCGGAGTTTACTCTGCAAAATCCCCATTTCTCTACAAGAAATTACCATACGAAATATGTTTTAAAAGGGTAAAATTTTTTAGAGAAATATTGATGTTACAATCAAATTCCGCCCTTTGGTCTGATTAGGAATGAAAAACTCATCATCACTGAGATCGAGACGGGTGGGTGGGGCTTAATTTTTGTTTGTTTTTACTTCCCGAGCGTAAGCAAAGAAAGTATTGTAATCGAGTCCGTCGGCCGACTCTCTACTTTTACGTTTTCTCGATCTTTCATGACCCCTAGAAGACGAAGAAATAGGTTTCCCATTTCCGTCTGTCTGTCCGTCTGTCCGTCTGTCTGCCATCCCGGATTTTTATTAGACAGATAATCTCCGAAAGTACTCGACCGATTGTTGTGAAATTTTGTACTTACATTAAGAATGTCATGTAGATGGTAAAACGCTAACCAAAATTTGTCTAATCATCCCCACCACTAATGCGATGACGTCACTTCAAAATTGTACATAGTAAATGGGTTTTCAATTGTATAAAATAACATAGTCCTACACATGTAGTTTACAACTCTGAATCGACTTTTCACCCGAAACGTCCAGATTTTTGGAAAAAAAATCAAAATTATAAAACAACATTTTGAAATTTAATTTTTAATCTGCTAACCAGAATGCTTTGAAATGTTGCAGATGTTTTAAGGCTATAAAGAGCATCATAAATCTTTAGTCAAAAAATATTTGCTTATCCCCTCCAAAAACTTGATGACGTCAGCTCAAAAGTTTGTGGAATAAATCATATCTAAATGTACAAAATATGATGAGTCTGTACTTGTGATCTATCACTCCATTCATATTTTTTGGATTTGCATATACAGGGTGACTCAAAAAAATTAATGAATGCGTAAATTTATTTTACTGATTTACTCAGAAACTACAAAACCGAATGCTTTGAAATCTTGCAGATGTTTTAAGGTTATAAAGATCATAATAAATGTTTAGTCAAAATATATTTGCTTATCCCCTCCAAAAACTTGATGACGTCAGCTCGAAAATTTGCCGAATAAATCATATCTAAAATGTACAAAATATGATGAGCCTGTACTTGTCATTTATCACTCCATTCATATTTTTTGGATTTGCATATACAGAGTGACTCAAAAAAATTAATGAATGCGTAAATATATTTTATTGATTTAATCAGGAACTACAAAACGGAATGCTCTGACATCTTGCAGATGTTTTAAGGTTATAAAGAGCATAATAAATGTTTAGTCAAAATATATTTGCTTATCCCCTCCAAAAACTTGATGACGTCAGCTCGAAAATTTGCCGAATAAATCATATCTAAAATGTACAAAATATGATCAGTCTGTACTTGTGATCTATCACTCCATTCATATTTTTTGGATTTGCATATACAGGGTGATTCAAGAAAATAAATGAAAGCGTAAATTTATTTTACTGATTTAGGGGAAGTTGGGGGAATACCGGCCACCGGGGTAATTCCGGCCCCCTTAACTGCTCTTTCATTATAGACGCTTCAGTCAGTTGAGCAATTGGAGCCATCTATAGGATGGTAGCATAGTTATAACCTAAAGTCTTAATAGGATTGCAAAACAATCGTGGAAGTAACGGCCGATAAACTAAACTTGCCTAAACCGATGTATAAAAGTTTATTGTTTAGAACTGAATTGCGCCCAAACTGTTATAGTATAATCATCCATAGTTGTTGAGAGTGTTCAAGTGATTTTCCTGAGCCAGAGGAATAATCGTAAGTAGAAAAATATTGTAAGGAAAATTTAATTCGTCATTTGAAGTAATGTGGGGCATTTGGGGTTATATTGGCCACGTTCAGTGGGGGAAATTCGGCCGGCCATAATTACCCCGATTTTCTTTTGTAGATGCCCCGCAATTACTCCAGAAAAACAGATAGAGCATCTTGGACTGAAATTGCATTAAAACAGGCCATACACGACATTAACAAAGGGACACCAGTTAGAGAAGCCGCTAGAGTATATGGGATTCCCAGAAGCACGCTTCAAACAAAATTGAAACGAAAGATTAAAGAACCTTCAACGTTAGGTCGACCACCTGTATTTTCAAAAGAGGAAGAAAAAGAATTAGCTGACCGAATAATTCATTTATGTAAATTGTTTTTTGGGTTGACAAGAGAAGAAGTAAAAAAATGCGCCTTCGATTATGCAAATAAAAACAGTTTAAAATGTCCTTTTAACACAAATAAGCGACGTGCTGGAGATGATTGGCTCTATGGCTTTTTATCAAGACACCCAGAGATTTCCTTAAGAACGCCAGAAGCGACAAGTATAAATAGGGTTAAAGCGTTTAATAAAAAAGAAGTTTCAATATTTTACAATAATTTAGAACAACTTTTAAATAATTACAGTTTTACTGCTAACAGAATTTTCAATACAGATGAAACAGGAATATCAACTGTACAATCTCCAGGCAAAGTTTTGGCTAAAAAAGGCACCAAACAAGTTGGGTACTTAACAAGCTGGGAAAGAGGCAAAAATATAACGGTTGTTTGCGCATTTAGCGCATCCGGAATGTATGTTCCCCCAATGTTTATTTTCCCCCGTAAGAGATTGAATCCACTGCTCGGAAAAGGAGGTCCACCAGGGGCTGTTTATCGATGTTCAGAGAGTGGATGGATTAATGAGGAACTTTTTTTTCAATACCTGAAACACTTCCAAAACTTTGTCAAACCGAGTCTTGAAGATCCTGTCCTACTTGTTATGGATAATCATACTACACATTCGACTCTGCAAATTTATGACTTTTGTAAAGCAAATGGAATTGTTCTCTTGACTATACCTCCACACACTTCACACAAATTACAGCCTTTAGACGTTACCTTTTATAAATCGCTTAAAACTGGGTTTAACGAGGAGTGTAATAAATACCTAAAATGTCATCCACATCAGAAAATTACTCCATTTGAGGTTGCGGAACTATTTAATAAAGCGTTTATGAGAGTCGCAACTCCACAGAAAGCGGTAAATGGATTCGAACACACTGGAATTTTTCCATACAATCCAGACGTCTTTTCCCCTGAAGATTTTACACCGGCACAGATATACAAATCACATGAACCAGACATACGTGAAGCAGAAGAATCTGCAGAAATCATTAGACATTCCTCGCCAGAGCTTACACTGATGGGGGAATCCATTAGGCATTCAACTCCTGAACCGACATCTAGTCTTGTGCCTGGTACTTCGGAACATTTGTCATTTACAGAGATGCTACCGACCCCTGTAGCTAAAAATTTAGGGACTCGAAAAAATTCAAAAGCAGTTCATTCAGAGATAATCACTTCAACGCCAAATAAACAGAATTTAATACTGAAAGAAGACAGAAGATTGAAGAAACTTGAAAGGTCCAAGAATAAGGAGAAGAAACTCAGCAGTGTCAAAAAACAGGTTTTTTCCAACAAGGAATCCAAACTCTCAACCAAACAAGCAAGTTCAAAAATGTCGCATGTGGATATATGCCTTGTGTGTGGAGAATTTGGTAAAAATGGGGAATTGTGGTTACGCTGCATTATATGTGGAGAATGGCACACAAAGCGTGCACCGATCAAACCCAAGCCCACACACAATACATTTGCGATCATTGTTGCTAACTTATTACAGGCTGCACTGAAGTCCGGCTGATATTACCCCGATGGGCGGGGGAATATTGGCCAATACAACCTTTTGTTTGTTTTTTTTGAATTATTTTATTTACACGTTTAATGTAAAAATCAATAAATATTCTTTTACAAAACACCTTAAACTTTATGTTGACAAAATTTCATTAACATCATTTCACAAGCACACCTTCTACAGGCAAAAATTCTTAGGGGGCCGATATTCCCCCAACTTCCCCTACTCAGGAACTACAAAACCGAATGCTTCGAAATCTTGAAGATATTTTAAAATTATCATAAGCATGGTAAATTTTTGATCAAAACGTATTTGGTCGTCCCCCCTAAAAAATTTATGACGTCACCACAAAATTTTGCTGAATAAATCCTATCTAAAATGTACAAAATATGGTGAGTCTCTTCTTGTGATTTATCATTCCATTCAAATTTTTTCGATTTGCATATACAGGGTGACTCAAAAAAATTAATGAATGCGTAAATTTATTTTATATATTGATTTAATCAGGAACTACAAAACCGAATGCTTTGAAATCTTGCAGATGTTTTAAGGTTATAAAGAGCATAATAAATTTTTAGTCAAAATATATTTGGTTATCTTCTACAAAAAACTGATGACGTCAGCTCAAAAGTTTGCCGAATAAATCGTATCTAAAATGTACAAAATATGATGAGTCTGTACTTGTGATTTATCATTCCATTCATATTTTTGGATTTGCATATGCAGGGTGACTCAAAAAAATTAATGAAGGCGTGAATTTATTTTATCGATTTAATCAGGAATTACAAAACCGAATGCTTTGAAATCTTGGGAATATTTTAAAGTTATTATAAGCATGGTAAACTTTTGTTCAAAATGTATTTGTTCATCCCTCCTAAAAAAATTGATGACGTCACCCTTAAATTTTGCTGAATAATTCCTATCTAAAATGCAAAAAATATGATGAGTTTGTACTTGTGATTTATCATTCCATTCATATTTTTTAGATTTTCTTAAGAGGTGGTTCAAAAAAATTAATAAAGTCAATTTATTTTATTGATTAAATTAAAGGCAACACTTATTATTAGTATTACACCCCAACCAACCCAATTTGGTAGACACAAAATTTGTTAAAGGAAAAACTCGGTTGAAACATAAGGGTAGCACGCTTATTTACATCGACTTTAACATTACAGACCTGCATTTGTTTTATGCGTTCACTTGGTTCCGCGAATGTGAAATAGACATGTTTATAATCAACTAATTGTGAATTTCACAGTCAAGAATTAAAATAAAACCCAATGTTTTATATAATAAGCGGAAGTCGAAGCAATAAAACCGATGGTCGTTTTGTTTACAGTTTCTCTGTTTGACTCTCACGTATGCTGTTACGCCTGTCATCTTAAATTAAGAATGTTTATACATACACGATTTTCAGTTGCCTCTGATACGTATACGTGGGTAAATTTTTTCGTTATTTTATTGATTATTACAAATCAATATTCAAAACGACCCAATTCATTTTCCCGAAAATTTGAGAATATAATAATTTTATTCTTAGTATTAAATACACTACATCTATCCCAACTGATATACGTGTCCTTGCAAAAATGTTGATGACGTCATCGCAATTTTTTTTTTAAATTCCCACTACAAAAATGTAATGAGAAAAAAAACACAATAGGCATACAGTCGTCAAGTTTCCGACAGCGAGGGAAGTACTGTCTAAACTCTTTAGACCATTTTTTTTTTAATACATAGAGTTTTCTTTCAAACACAGGATAGTTAAACATTTTGTCAGTTTCTTATTGGAAAAAAGTAAGTAAGGAAAAATGGACCAAATATAATGAATGTGATTTTATTTTCCGAACTTATTTCAGTCATTCGGTATATACACATCAAATTATACAGCTGTTGTTCTTAATATACATACTATTCTTAGAACAACACCATACTCAACAACATGTTTTTAATTTCTCGTAGAGAAATAAGGATTTTGCAGTTAAGCTTCGCCCCCTTGGCTCACGACGAATAAAAAATCATCACATCGAGATAGGGTGGGTGGGTGGGGTTCTACATTTTGCCCCCTGGTAATGGGAACAAGAAAAATGTGGGACTTGTGTTCTGTTGAGAGTTCTCAACCGCCATAGGCGTCGTACCGAGGCGGCGTAAGTGTGTATTTCGTAACATTGTATTTATTTTTATATTACATAGGAATTTATATTTCTTTCAACGGTTTCTTGTGTTCATCGTATTAAAATATTTGATGACGTCATCTCAAAATTTTTAAATAAAGTATTATGTTTTTCTATTTATGGTTCAATATACATAAGATATTATCATAAAAAATATAAATAAAATGTATACAATTTTTATTTCTCTAAGAATCTATAAAATTAATTTATGGAATCTGGGCAAGATGCCAATGTTAAATAAACGTTGATAATATTTAATATCAGCAAGAGAAAAAAGTTAAAGATTGGAGTTATACACTTCTTTGACCATACAATTACATTATTTTCAACTATACAGATTGTTCTGTTTTTAAGGCGTAACACACAACTTAATTTTGTCAAATGAAATACTCCGTACAATTTTGCATGTTATGATTGACCTCTTCTTAGCTTTATAACCGCAGTTTAATTTTGAAATTCCCATACGATGTTGCCACGTTATTTCAATTTCCTTCTTTTTTAGTAATCGAACGTTTTAAAATCTGTGTTACAATATTTTGTGGATAGATAAGCAAAGGTACGCACTTTCTTGTGATTATACAAAGTGTTTATAAAAATTTTTTGATTTTTACTTCCCGAGCGTAAGCTATCTTATCTTTTTTTTAATATATAGAGTTTTCTTTCAACAGCAGGATAGTTAAACATGTTTTCAGTTTTTTGTTGGGAAAAGAAGACTTCATATATTAAGAAAAAAATGGACAAAATATAAGCCCCGCCCACCCACCCCTCCGCAATTGTAATGAATGCTTTATTCGTCGTAAGCTGAAGGGCGGAGTTTAGTTGCAAAATCCTCATTTCTCTACAAGAAATTATCATGTGAAATATGTTTTTAAAAGGGTAGATTTTTTTATAGAAATATTGAAGTTACAATTAAACTCCGGCCCGAAGGGTCTGATTAGGAATGAAAAACTCATCACAATTGAGATCGGGGCTGGTGGGGGGGCTTAATCTTTGTTTTTTTTTTCTTTATATGCCTACGTAGTTTTCTTTCAACAATTTTTTGACGCAAAGAACAAGAGATATTATAATAATAATAAAAAAAAAACGAAGTCAATCTATTTATTATTCAATATTATTGGTCTGTACTCCTGTATTTTAAGTCACCTAGAATAACTTGTACTTTCTCGTTTTTTCGAAAAACTGAATAAATGAAAAATCTAAAAAACAAGCCAATAAAACTTATAATGAAGTATTTATTCAAAGATTTGTACAATTTAAAAATATAAACAAACTCTTAATCCCAATACTTAATCAGGCCATCCCACCCAGCTGTCACCAACTTGCTTGGCTCATGTGGGTGCCACAACACACTAATGCAAACATTATCGTGCGCTTTCCACTTCTTGTACAACTTTGTCGTCTTCCAATCCCAAATGTAGCACTTCCCGTCGGCATCCCCAGACACCAAATAACTAAAAAAAAAATTACAATTCCAAAAAAAAAAACACTAAAAAAATCGTTTACCTCAAATCCGGCGAAAAATCGAGGGTACAAGCATAACCTGCCACCATATGTCCCGTGAACGTCTTCTTCCTATTGATTTTAAACCTGTTCAAAGCCGAAAATATAACAATCTTGTTATCCATGCTCTGACAAGCCAGCCATTTTCCATTCGGTGCTGACGTCACCGCAGGCATACTATGCATCGTAGGGTCGGCGATATATTTCATATCGACCGGAATATCCCACTCCCATACACGCAAACTTTTATCGTCGGACGTGGTCACGAAACGCCGGTTGTCATCCACGAACGTGATGCTATTAACAGCACCCAAGTGTCTGTCATACTCTTGAACTATATCGCCAGATCTGGTGTCCCACTACAAAAATGCAAATTTTATGAAATGCATACAACATTTTTTCTACAACACTCACACAAATAATTTTTTTGTCGGAAGTTCCTGCTACAAAGAGGTGTTGTTTGTTCTTGTCGGGGTTAAATTTAACACAGTAGGGGATTTTGCGGCTGGAAAAGCGCCGAACAACTTGACCTGTTTCGGTATCCCATAATTTAATATAACGATCGTAGGCTGAAAATTATGGTAATTAGTACTAGAGTGGATGGGAAGGTTTCTGGTACCTGCTGAAAGGAAGAATTTTCCTGAATTATTGAAACAAATGTCTCTGACGGCTTGTTTATGTCCGTGGTAGGTCCGGACACACCTCCTCTCATTGTATACTTCCCACAACTATAATTTATTTATTTATTTATTTGTAATGGTAAATAATAAACCTATAATTAGTACCTTAATTCGACAATCCATACTAGCTGATAATAATAAATGGGCCGTCCTTGGGAACCACCGTATCGCCGCAATCCCTTTGGAATGCCCAGACCACGTATGAATGTGTGCTTTGGGCAAAAAGCACCTCTCTGGAGGGCTATCCGACTTCAAATTAACCCCCACATCTTGCGGAGGATGCAAGAAACTCCGTCCTTGATAATCCACCGAATCTGAAACTGCACCCCCAATCAAAACCCGCTCAATCACCACCCACCACTTACTATGAAGAATGGATTTCTCTTCAATCGGTTTCTCTTCCGTCGGTTTCCCTTTCTTGTTCCTTTTCGCAGCCAATTCCTCCAACTCCGCCGCTTCTTCCTCCGACGGTTTCATCACCCTTTGTTCATCCACGAACCCACCCCACGGCCCCAAAAACCCCTCGATATCACTCGGATCGTTATTCTTCTTCCGTTTCCTCTTATCCAACGGCCTTAATTTCGTCGACTCGAACACCGTCTTCGCGTCCGCATTGACATCCTCACTTTGTCCAGTCGTAGTGACAACTTTCGTGCCTTCAGCTAACCCCCCCACGGTGGGGTCCAACGCGTAGCCAAAACTGTTGAACGTCCGTCTTTGATTCTCGAATTGGAATTCGCTGACGTAGGCCGGTTCGACGTAGCCGGAAAGCATGTTTCTGGCGGCTTGTTGCTGTTGGGTTTTGAAGGGGTTTTCGGGGCCCACCATGGGTGAAAAGAGCTCTTCGAATTTTGGGTTGAAGGTCACTTCGCTAGCGCTGGGGTCGATGTGGTTAATGCATTCTTCGGAGCCCTAGATAGTG
Source organism: Zophobas atratus (assembly GCA_022388445.1). Taxonomy (NCBI): domain Eukaryota; kingdom Metazoa; phylum Arthropoda; class Insecta; order Coleoptera; family Tenebrionidae; genus Zophobas; species Zophobas atratus. The sequence goes on from CM039450.1 coordinate 8,404,239, forward strand.
TGTTAGTGATTGGAAGAGTGAAAATGGGGGACTTACGGTTGGGAGGACGATGGGGCTGCGCAGATCTGCATGTTGGTTTTGAGCGAAAATTCGCTGCTTGTTGGGGCTCCGGAAGGGTAACTTGTTCATCGTCACTGTCACCGTAGGTCTGCAGTGCCTGCATTGTTGGAAATGTTTGTGGAGTGTGCGAAAACTAATACTTTATAAACTAGCAAACACACAACATAACCTCTATCATACTGGCGTTGACACAATTGATCAAAAGTCACTATTTTGGTACTACTCTAGGGATTTTGTGTCACGATCTGTCGTTTTAGCAGGGGTGCTTTGATCAAAGTAAAGCCAGTAGAGAAACACAAGTATTATTTACCACCAGTAGTTCTGAAGCAATAATAATTACAGCAATTTTGATAAGTTGTAATCAAACAACAAACAATTGTTGCGTTTTTGGCCTTTTGGCTTCTACGATCTTTTGATTTTCCTTTTTGACCTTCCACCTTCTTATTTTTGATTTTCTGAAAATTTCAGATTTTCACCTTTTGATGTGGACTTTGAGTTTGATATTTCAGTTTTCAACCTTTGAGTTGTTTTTTTTACCCTTTAATCTTTTGTGGTTATTTATTTTTTGACTTTTCGAATATTTGTTTTTTTGGTTTTTGTCCATTTGACATTTTGATTTTTTCAGATTTTGATTCTTGGCTTTTTGAGCTTTTGATTCTTTTTATCTTGTGACTGTTCGATTTTTTTTTAACCTTTCTAATTTTTTGACCGTTTGACCTCCTCTTTTGTGACTTGATTTTTTGATCTTGTGATTTTTTAATTTTTGATTTTTCGAAATTTTGTCCCTGTTTTTCATTTTTTGAATTCTTGACATTTTTTTATCTTTTGACCTTTTAACATTTTAACCTTTTGTCGTTATGGTTTTTTATTTTTTGGCTCTTTTGATTCTTTGATGTGTTGAATTTTGTCCTTAATTTTTTTATTTTGTTATTAATGCTTTATTTTTTCCCCTTTTCTTGTTTTGTTTTACGATTTTTTACCTAAAGATGATGATGTATAGATGATTTTTCGTTTTGATTTCTGATCTTTTGACCTTCGATTTTTGGTTTTTATTGTTTGAACTTTCGAACTTTGGTTTTTTATTTAACTTTATGACTTTTTTAATTTTTGTGACCTTTGACCTTTCGTTTTTTTTGGGCTTTTAAGCTTTTATTTACTTCTGGACCTATTGATTTTTTTATTTTTTGACTTTTAGCTTTAGTCTCTTTGATTTGTTCAACTTTTGTCTGTCTGTTTTTTACTTTCCAAATTTTTGATCTTTTGTTTTGTGACTTTTTGACCTTTTGATTTTTATTTTTTTGACTTTCTGGTTTTTGACTTTTTGATTTGTTGAATTTTTGTCTATTGTTTTTTTTTTTTGCCTTTTTCTGTTTGTAAATATTTATGTAAATGGCCTGTCCGTTAATAAAGTTTATTACTATTATTATTATTGTTTTTTATTTTTTAATATTTTGATCTTTTGTTTTGTGACTTTTTGATCTTTTGATATTTTGACCTTCCGATTTTTTCATTATTTAACTCTTAGCTTTTGATTCTTTAATTTGTTGAATTTTGTCGTTATATTTTTTTGAACTTTTTTCTTTGTTTTTTATTTTTTAACCCTTAGATCATTTGTTTGGTAACTTTATGATCTTTTGGTTTCCGATTTTTTATTTTTTGACTCTTGACATGAACTTTTGTGTTTTTTTAATTTTTGATTTTTCGAATTTGTTTTTTTTTGGTTTTTTGACTTTCTGATTCCTGGATCTTTTGAAACTCTGGGCTTTTGGCCTTTCGACGTTTGAATTTCATTTTGATATTTCAGCATGTAGTCCTTCAACTGTTTGGCCTTTTGACTTTTTGATTTTTCACTTTTTGATCTTCTAGGGTTTTTGTTTTTTTTTGACATTTTGAGCTTCTAGTTTATCTTATTTCACCTTTTGACCTATTGTTTTTCCACACTTTTTAAACTTACCTTTTTACGTTTTGACCTCTTTAGTTTTTGACCTCTTGACATTTTGTTTTTTTATTTTTTGAAATTTTCACCCGACGTCTTTTTTATTTTTTGACCTTTTGATCTTCTGTTTTTGTGACTTGATTTTTTGACCTTGTGACTTTTTAATTTTTTATTTGATTGATCATTTGATGTTTTATTTTTCGAACTTTTGTTCCTGTTTTTTTATTTTTTGACTTCTTGACATTTTTAAAATTTTTTAACAATTTGCTTTATTGATTTTTTGACCTTTTTCTCCTCTTGGCTTTTGATTTTTTGACCCTCTAACGTTTTGTTTTTGTGACTTTTTGACCGTTTAATTTTTTTATTTTTTTAAATTTTCACCTGACGGCTTTTTAAATTTTTTGACCGTTTGACCTTCTCTTTTGTGACTTGATTTTTTGATCTTGTGATTTTTTAATTTTTGATTTTTCAAACGTTTGTCCCTGTTTTTTCATTTTTTGAATTCTTGACATTTTTTTATCTTTTGACCTTTTAACATTTTAACCTTTTGTCCTTACGGTTTTTTATTTTTTGGCTTTTGATTCTTTGATGTGTTGAAACTTTGGACTTTTGGCCTTTCGACGTTTGAATTTCATTTTGATATTTCAGCATGTAGTTCTTAAACTGTTTGGCCTTTTGACTTTTTGATTTTTCACTTTTTGATCTTCTAGGGTTTTTGTTTTTTTGATCTTTCGACTTTTTGTTTTTTTTGCCATTTTGAGCTTCTAATTTTTCTTATTTGACCTTTTGACCTTTGTTTTTCTACACTTTTTAAACTTACTTTTTTACGTTTTGACCTCTTTAGTTTTTGACCTCTTGACATTTTGTTTTTCTATTTTTTGAAATTTTCACTCGACGTCTTTTTTATTTTTTGACCTTTTGATCTTCTGTTTTTGTGACTTGATTTTTGATCTTGTGACTTTTTAATTTTTTATTTGATTGATCATTTGATGTTTTAATTTTTCGAACTTGTTTTTTTTATTTTTTAAGTTCTTGACATTTTTTTAATTTTTTGACCTTTTAACAATTTGCTTTATTGATTTTTTGACCTTTTTCTCCTTATGGCTTGTTATTTTTTGACCCTCTAACGTTTTGTTTTTGTGACTTTTTGACCGTTTATTTTTTTTATTTTTTGAAATTTTCACCTGACGGCTTTTTAAATTTTTTGACCGTTTGACCTTCTCTTTTGTGACTTGATTTTTGATCTTGTGATTTTTTAATTTTGATTTTTCGAAATTTTGTCCCTGTTTTTCATTTTTTGAATTCTTGACATTTTTTTTATCTTTTGACCTTTTAACATTATAACCTTTTGTCGTTATGGTTTTTTATTTTTTGGCTATTTTAGCTTTTGATTCTTTGATGTGTTGAATTTTGTCCTTCGATTTTTTTATTTTGTTATTAATGCTTTATTTTTTCACCTTTTCTTGTTTTGTTTTACGATTTTTTACCTATAGATGATTTTTCGTTTTGATTTTTGATCTTTTGACCTTCCATTTTTGGTTTTTATTTGTTTGAACTTTCGAACTTTGGTTTTTTATTTAACTTTATGACTTTTTTAATTTTTGTGACCTTTGATCTTCTGTTTTTTTTGGGGCTTTTAAGCTTTTATTTACTTCTGGACCTATTGATTTTTTGATTTTTTTACTTTTTTAGCTTCTGATTCTTTAATTTGTTGAATTTTGTCTTGTATTTTTTATTTTTTGACTTTTAGCTTTAGTCTCTTTGATTTGTTCAACTTTTGTCTGTCTGTTTTTTACTTTCCAACTTTTTGATCTTTTGTTTTGTGACTTTTTGACCTTTTGATTTTTATTTTTTGACTTTTTGATTTATTGAACTTTTGTCTATTTTTTTGTTTTTTGTCTTTTTCTGTTTGTAAATATTTATGTAAGTGGCCTGTCCGTTAACAAAGTTTATTATTATTATTATTATTATTAATGTTTTTTCATTTTTAATATTTTGATCTTTTGTTTCGTGAGTTTTTGATCTTTTGATATTTTGACCTTCCGATTTTTTCATTATTTGACTCTTTCAGCTTATGATTCTTTAATTTGTTGAATTTTGTCGTTATATTTTTTTGAAGTTTTGTCTTTGTTTTTTATTTTTTAACCCTTAGATCACTTGTTTGGTAACTTTATGATCTTTTGGTTTCCGATTTTTTATTTTTTGACTCTTGACATTATGAACTTTGGTGTTTTTTAATTTTTGATTTTTCGAATGTTTGTTTTTTGGTTTTTTGACTTTCTGATTCCTGGATCTTTTGAAACTCTGGACTTTTGGCTTTTCGACGTTTGAATTTCATTTTGATATTTCAGCATGTAGTTCTTAAACTGTTTGGCCTTTTGACTTTTTGATTTTTCAGTTTTTTTTTGACATTTTGAGCTTCTAGTTTTTCTTATTTGACCTTTTGACCTATTGTTTTTCCACACTTTTTAAACTTACTTTTTTACGTTTTGGCCTCTTTAGTTTTTGACCTCTTGACATTTTGGTTTTTTATTTTTTGAAATTTTCACCCGACCTCTTATCTTCTCTTTTTGTGACTTGATTTTTTGACCTTGTGACTTTTTAATTTTTTTATTGATTGATCATTTGATGTTTTGATTTTTCGAACTTTTGTTCCTGTTTTTTTATTTTTTGAGTTCTTGATATTTTTTAAGTTTTTTGACCTTTTAACAATTTGCTTTATTGATGTTTTGACCTTTTTCTCCTTATGGCTTTTTATTTTTTGACCCTCTAACGTTTTGTTTCTGACTTTTCGTTGTTAATGTTTTATTTTTTCACGTTTTCTTCTTTTGTTTTATGATTTTTTTACCTTTAGACCCTTTGACTTTTCGTTATTATTTTTAATTTTTTTTGTTTGACATTTCGAATTTTGGTTTTTATTTAGATGGCATTTTGACATGATAATGTAGTTACACTAAGATTATACTTGAGAATTGATAATAAAGGTGATTCTGGAGCAATTTTCTTTCTTTTTAATATACATACTCTTTACAACAAAAGATTGAAAACACGTTCAAAGTTTTATCTCTCATACTTCTCTACAAATTTACCATTTTAAACAAGTTTTCAGTTTCTTGTTGTGAATCAAAGACTACGCACATATAAGAAAAAAAGAGACAAAATACATATCCCGCCCACCCACCCTCATCTCAATTGTGACGAATTTTCTTATTCGTTGTGAACCGAGGGGCGGAGCTTAATTTTGGCTTGCTTTGTTTCTTACTTAAAACTTTTCTATGAACAACACGTTTACTTAAGAACATCTTTCACATGATAATTTCTCGTCGAAAAATAAGGATTTTGCAATTAAACTCTGCCTCCTTGCCAACAACGAATAAAGAAAAATCGTCACGACTGAGACAGGGCGGGTGGGCGGGGCTTATGATTTGACTTGTTTTTTCTTCTTAATATACATATTCTTCACAACAAAAAACTGAAAACATGTTTAAAATGGTAAATTTTATCTACCACACTTGTCTACAAATTTACCATTTTAAACAAGTTTTCAGTTTCTTGTTGTGAATAAAAGACTACGCACATATAAGAAAAAAAAAAAGACAAAATACATACCCCGCCCACCCACCCTCATCTCAATTGTGACGAATTTTCTTATTCGTTGTGAATCGAGGGGCGGAGCTTAATTTTGGCTTGCTTTGTTTCTTATTTAAAACTTTTCTTTGAATAACATTTTACTTAAGAATATCTTTCACATGATAATTTCTCGTCGAAAAATAAGGATTTTGCAATTGAGCTCCGCTTCCTTGCCAACAACGAATAAAGAAAAATTGTCACGACTGAGACAGGGCGGGTGGGCGGGGCTTATGATTTGACTTGTTTTTTCTTATTAATATAGACATTCTTCACAACAAAAAATCGAAAACATGTTTAAAATGGTAAATTTTGTCTTCCACACTTGTCTACAAATTTACTATTTTAAACAAGTTTTCAGTTTATTGTTGTGAATAAAAGACTACGCACAAATAAGAAAAAAAAAGACAAAATACATACCCCGCCCACCCACCCTCATGTCAATTGTGACGAATTTTCTTATTCGTTGTGAACCGAGGGGCAGAGCTTAATTTTGGCTTGCTTTGTTTCTTACTTAAAACTTTTCTTTGAATAACACCTTTACTTAAGAATATCTTTCACATGATAATTTCTCGTCGAAAAATAAGGATTTTGCAATTAAGCTCCGCCTCGTTGCCAACAACGAATAAAGAAAAATCGTCACAACTGACGGGTGGGCGGGGCTTCTCTACAAATTTACTATTCCAAAAAAGTTTTCAATTTATTGTCGTGCATAGAAAACTACGTACATATGAGAGAAAAAAGGCAAATACAAACCCCGCCCATCCGCCTTCATCCCAATTGGAATGAATTTTCTTATTCATTGTGAACCGAGGGGCGGAGCTCAATTGCATGGTCCAAATCTAGGAAGCGAATTGCTGAATTTGAAAATATTCCGTCCTGGATCGTTGTTATTTTGTTCCTCGAAAGTCTTTTACTCACTAGAGCATTACTAAATGCACCAGGGTGAATTTCTCTGAGTTCATTTCCTGATAACCACAGGTCGGTCAAAGCAGGGAAACCCATGAAGTCACCTGGGTGAGTAACCGGCACTGAACCGCCGAATATTTCGATTCTGATAGTTCGAGAAGCGTTTGATTGAGTCTTGAGTTGAATTTATTTTAACAGTGAAAAATTTTTGGCCTTCGGTGTTATAACAGATTTGCACATTTTTGAAAGATATTTTTCGGCCAACACACTAAGAACAAATGCAACAAGGAAAATGAACGTTGATCTTCGCACACACATGTTGAACTGCAACAGATTTCAACGTGGATTGGAGTTTGATAACGGATATATACCACAGATGACGTAGTTGTTATGCACAAACAAATGTTATCATTCTTATTTTATTCCGAGTAATCATAATTCTGTTGATATTTTTGGGAAGAATTCGGACCACCTACTATGGTTATAAAATTATTCAAAATTTGCTCCAAAATCACCTTTATTATCAATTATCAAGTACAACTTTAATGTAACTAGATTATCATAGTCGGAAACTTGCCAGTGGAATTGCACTTTTTGGCCGAATTCTCCACATTGATTCCAAAATCTCTCTGGTTGTCAACAGCCCACTTCGCAATTTTCAACAAACATCCACAGTCCCACGGATTATCGTCAATGTAAGTTTGAAGAGCGACAAAGAAGTTTTCGTAGTTTCCTTCCAAGCACTGTATTTTATTCGCCATCATCATAAGAGCTCTAACTTCACCACCCTTGACAAAATCTTCCTTCCATTCTTCGATTTCGTTATAACCCAGCCACAACTGTCCAAAAACTATCTTGTCATCCGTGCCAAAAATATCCCTTGACACACTCTTAATTTTATTATTTTGAAGTTGAACGTCGTTGTGAAAATTCGCAAAAATCCCGCTGGCCAAGTGCTCGATCTGATTGTACTCCAAATTCACACCCTCAAGTTTCGGTTTTCCTTGTAACCACTCCGGGTGGAAATTTTTAATCTTGTTGCGATCTAAATTCAATGCTGTTAATTTAGTCATGTTGTCAAAAGCATGTGGAGAGATGTTTTCGATAAGGTTATGGTCCAGATCAAGGTACTCTATATTCGAGTTTGAAAATACTCCGTCTTCGATCTTTGTTAACTTGTTCTCGCTAAGTTTCACAGCCCTCAGAAGTGGTAGATTATTAAGTGCACCAGGGCGGATTTCCTCGATTCCACGGCCCGATAACTGCAAATCCGTTACAGAAGGGGAATTCGAGAAGGCATCTGCGTGAATAATAGGAACTGGACTATCCGTTATAATATTTAAGGAATTTATTTGTACAACGATTGTAGCTAGAAGGAGGAACGATAAACTTGGCGCGAACATCATGCTGAACTGAAACGGGTGAGAGTGAAGAAGTCGAATTTATACCATTCTTGACCCATGACGTGATTGTTGTTGGAAAACAAGTATTATCAACCTTGTATTGTTCCGAGTTATGGAAAATTTTGTTGTCTTTTTGTTTGTTTGTAGTATGATGACTAATGAGTAGGACTAATGACCAACCTAGCGACCCACATTACGGTCTAAAAAATTCAGAAAAGTTTACTAAAAATTTTCTGATGGAATTTTTCGGCTTTTAGTAAACATTTTCAGATGGAATCTTACCTTTTTTCTTTATATAATGAAGCTTTTGGTGGTGTTGACATATTTCATCTGAGATATTTAACATTTGTTGAGAGATTTCTTTTGAATAAGTAGGCAATGTTTAATGGTTAATTTATCGATTAATTTAAATATTAGTTTAGCCACTAGTAATTTATCGTTTCGGAGTTTAATTTTTCTTTAGATTTTACATATAATTGTTCATTTAAGTTGTACTTCTAATTGGTGTATTTTACACTGTTAGGCAATAAAGGAATTATTATTATTAAGACCCACCACTGGTTGATGACATTATTAACATTATTAAATCTTTGTGGGCAAGTTTGAGATTTTTTTGCATTTATTGGTGTACAGAAGTATTAAATTTGAAAATTAAATAAATTTTTTCTACATGAAAATAATAATTAAATAGAACATTTTATGTAAATATTAGATCATTAATGTTTGAAAATATTAAAGTATAATATATCAAATATGAATTAAAAAATTTCTAAATGAATTTGTAAAGTAATAGAGATGATAAAAAAGACCAAGTAGGCAACCAATTATACTTTAATTCATGGATCCATAGAAATAATATTAGATCAATGCATGGATCAATTAATATCTTAAACGCAGTCGGATTGACAGACAATTGACATTTGAGTTGACAGCATTTCCTAGACTTACGGACATTTTTACTAAGAACGGTGTGATAACCCAAACTTCCCGCGCTTAAATTGACACTTGAATAAAATTCAAAAATTTGGCCTTGGCTGTGATCATCTGACAAAGGGAGCCTTCGTTTTGTGTGTGTGTGTGTTTATTTTGATCGAACTATATTAATTTCATTCTCCTGGTTGTGGCTGTTCTCCCACCACGACGGTGATTCTACTCTATCGGCAAGCGGAAACAGGCCGTTACGTTCGCAAAATCGTTGTTGAAAATCTCGGCAATTGGGCCAAGTTGCGAGCGTCACGTCATCCCGACCGCACGCCTGACATCTGTTCTAAACTGTGTTTTTGTGCAGATGGCGCGACCGCCAGCTCGACAAGGAACCGCTTACTCCGCTTCTGCCAGTTGTTATTGCGTTATTTACCTCAGTAAATTGTGAATTTCATAAAATCTCCTAGCAAGTATTTTACCTGAACAATCTTAGAACTGTTAAATTGTGTTAGAACCAGTTAACGATTAAAATCCTAACATGAACTGTGAATTTACAAACAGTAAAACACATTTACACCACGTATTGGCGTCGGTCGAAAATTCGCATATTTTCGCTTCAAAAAACCCCAATTAGCACCTGATATACCCATCCAGTAAATTTTTATTGCAATAAATAAATAATAATTATTTATTAAAAACAAAGTTTAGATAATTCCGAAGAAAAAAATCACTTTCGGCTTTATTTTTTCGAAAATTCCTACCGTTTTTGGGAAATCGCCAATTAAAATACAGCTATTTTAAAGATTCGCGTTTTTTTTTTTCACATCCTAGATACTATTATTAGTTTCCACTCCCTCTCGACAGAAGAAAATAATTAGCTCCGCCCACCCACCCAGTCTCCTTTCCAGTGATCGATTTCTTCTGATTTGAATGAATTGAATTAACTTATACTGAACAGAAATAAATTTAGTTGTTAGAATTAGAAGAGGCGTGAGTGGGTGGTGCTAGTGTTTGCTAAAATAAGACTAATTTTGGCAAATGACATATCCTTAAAGAAAACAGACGGTGGGTGGGCGGGGCTAGTATTGATAACATAAGACTGATTTTGGCACTTTTGGCATTTTCCACCATTTTTCAATTATTTCCGAAAATTAGTTGCACATTTTCTTATAGATTTCGATATCCAAGTCACTTTCGGCTTCGTTTTTTCGAAAATTCCTACCGTTTTTCGGAAATCGCCAATTAAAATACAGCTATTTTAAAGATTCGCGCTTTTTTTACTTTTTTCACATCCTAGATTCTATTATTTGTTTCCACTCCCTCTCGACAGAAGAAAATAATAATTAGCTCCGCCCACCCACCCAGTCTCCTTTTCAGTGATCGATTTCATCTGATCTGAATGAAATGAATGATTTTATACTTAACAGAAATAAAATTAGCCGTTAGAAATAGAAGAGGGGTGGGTGGGTGGTGCTAGTGTTTGCTAAGATAAGACTAATTTTGGCAAATGACATATCCCCTAAGAAAACAGAAGGTGGGTGGGCGGGGCTAATATTGATAACATAAGACTGATTTTGGCACTTTTGACATTTTCCACCATTTTCAACTATTTCCGAAAATTATTTACACATTTTCTTATACATTTGGATATCCAGAAATCACTTTCGGCTTCATTTCTCAAAAATTCCTACCGTTTTTCGAAAATCGCAAATTGAAAAACAGATTTTATTTTGATTTTAAAGATTAGCGTTTTTTTTTACATCGTACATTCTTTATTAGTTTCCACTCCCACTAGACAGAAGAAAAGAATTAGCCCCGCCCACCCACCCTGTCTCATTTTCAGTGATTGATTTCATCTGATCTAAATGAAATAAATGATCTTATACCGAACAGAAATAAAATTGGTCGTGAGAATTAGATGAGAGGTGGGTGGGCGGTGTTAGTGTTTGCTAAGATGAGACTAATTTTGACAAATGACATATCCTCTAAGAAAATAGAGGGTGCGTGGGCGGGGCTAGTATTGATATGATAAGACTATTTTTTTGGCAATTTCGACATTTTCCATCGTTTTTCAACGATTTCCGAAAATTACTTGAAGACATTTTCTTGTAAATTCGACATCGAGAAACCATTTTCGGCTTCGTTCCTTGGGAAATTGTTACCGTTTTCCAAAAATCGTTAACTGAAATCCAGCTATTTTAAAGATTGGCGCTTTTTTACTTTTTCTACATCGTAGATTCTATTATTAGTTTCCACTCTCGATAGAAGAAAATAATTGGCCCCACCCACCCACCCAGTCTCCTTTTCAGTGATTGATTTCATCTGATATAAATGGAATGAATGATCTTATACTGAACAAAAATGAAATTAGTCGTTAGAATGAAACGAGGGGTGGGTGGGTGGTTGGGGCTAATGTTTGCTAAGATAAGACTAATTTTGGCGAATGACTTATCCTTAAAGAAAACAGAGGGTGGGTGGGCGGGGCTAGTATTGATAAGATAAGACTGATTTAGGCACTTTTGACATTTTCCACCATTTTTCAACCATTTGCGGAAATTAGTTGAAGCCATTTTCTTGTAGATTTCGATATCCAAAAGTCACTTTCGGCTTCGTTTCTTCAAAAATTCCTACGGTTTTTCGAAAATCGCCAATTGAAATACAGTTATTTTAAAGATTACCGCTTTTTTTAAATTTTTTTCACGTCCTAGATTCTATTATTAATTTCCATTCCCACTCGACAGAAGAAAGTAATTACCCCTTTTACTAAAGATTTCCGGAATGAATCTTTCGTTTTTTACTCAAGGTTACACGATAGAATCTTTTGCCTTTTACTAAATATTTTTGGATGGAATTTTCGGCTTTTTACTAAAAACTTTCGGCATGAATTTTTCAGTTTTTACTAGACATTTTTGGAAGGAATCGTTCGATTTTCCGCCTTTTACCAAAGATTTTCGGATGGATTTTTTCCTCTTTAAATCTTCGGAATAAATTTCCGTCTTACTAAAAATGGTCTGGTTGAATCTTTGGCCTTTTACATAACATTTTCAGATGGAATCTTACCAGTTATGCTAAAGATTTTCGGAATGAATCTTTAGCTATGTATTGAAGATTTTCGGATGGAATCTTTCGCCTTTTATTAAAGATTTTCAAACTTTAATTTTTCGCCTTTAATTGAAAATTTTCGGATGGAATCTTTCGCCTTTTACTAGCAATTTTCAGGTTGAATCTTACGCCTTTGACTAAAGATTTTCGGACGAAATCTTTCGTCTTTTACTAAAGATATTCAGCTTATGTCTTTCACTTTTTACAAGCCTTTTTAGAAGAAATTTTTCGATCTTTCGCCTTTTACTAAAGATTTCCGTAATGAATTTTTCGCCTTTAAATAACATTTTCCGATGGAATCTTACCCCTTTTACTAAAGATTTTCGGAATTAATTTTTGTCTTTTCGTAAAGATTTTCGACTTCAAGCTTTCACTTTTTACTAGACATTTTTGGAGTAAATCTTTGGATCTGTTGCCTTTTACTAAATATTTTCAGATACAAGCTTACCTTTTTACTAAAGATTGCCGGAATGAATTTTCGCTTCTTACTGAAGATGTTCGGATGAAATTTTTCACCTTCTTTACTAAAGATTGTATAATAGAATCTTTTGCCTTTTACTAAAGATTTTTTGATGGAATTTTCGGCATAAATATTTCACTTTTTACTAGACGTTTTTGGAAGAAATTGTTCGATCTTTCGACTTTTACCAAAGATTTTCGGATGGATTCTTTCCTCTTTTACTGAAAATTTTCACAACGTCTTTTACAAAAATTTTCGTATTGAATCTTTCGCCTTCTACATAACATGTTCAAACGGAATCTTACTCCTTTTGCTAAAGATTTTCGGAATGAATCTTTGGCTTCTTATTGAAGATTTTCGGCATGAATATTTTGTCTTTTACTAAAGATTTTCAGCTTGAATTTTTCAATTTTTACTAGCATTTTTTAGAAGAAATCTTCGATCTTTCGCCTTTTACATAACATTTTCAGATGGAATCTGAATCTTTAGCTTTTTACTAAAGATTTTTGGATGTAATCTTTCGCCTTTTACTAAAGATTTTTGAAATGAATTTTTTGTTTTTTAGTAAAGATTTTCGACTTGAAGCTTTTACATTTTCCTAGACATTTTTGGAATAAATCTTTAGATCTTTCACCTTTTACTAAATATTTTCAGATATAATCTTACCTTTTACTATAGATTTTCGGATGAAATCTTTAGTCTTTTTAACTAAAGATTGTACGATAGAATCTTTTGCCTTTTACTAAAGATTTTCGGAATGAATCTTTAGCTTTTCACTGAAGATTTTCGGATGGAATATTTTTATTATCAATTACAAAAACTGAGCAGTGGAATTACATTTCTGAGCAGATATCATCTTGAACTGGAAAAGTTTGAGTCATTTTACGTGGGTAGAGTTTAAATGTCCGTCCAATATATACATACTATAATTGGCACATGATGTAATTGTTATTGAAAAACAAATGTTATCATTTTTATTTTGCACGAAGTTATCAAAAATTCTAAATTTTTCCACTCACTCTGAAGCAGGGACGAGTCGTAGTGTTATGTAAGTATATAAATAATTCCTAAGCGAAAATAAATATACTATTTGTGATAATTCCATACACAAAAAACGTTGATAACATATCTATTTTAGTAAGTATATGTTTATATTTTTATTCAAGGAATATTATATAAAGTACGAAAAGTAGCTCAGTTCTTTTAGTCCGAAACAATGATAGCACGAAATTCTCAGTTCGTTCTTCTTACCACGTTTATTCTCAGTCCATTATCATTATCACAAAACGTGACATTTAACCATGTGGAATTCCGATATGTAGTTGAAATAATACCTGAAAATAATCTGAAGAATGCATGGAACACTTCTCAAATAACCCAAATCTCAGTATTTGAAGGTTCACTTCCCATTATTTACCCAGACTCTATTACAGATTTTCCTCATTTGAAGGATCTGGTACTATCACGATCTGGAATCGAACAAATCCATCCTGGCGCTTTCGAAAATCTCCCAGTTCTGAAAAGCTTGCAACTTTCCGAAAACAAACTAACAACCATCGAAGCAGGAGTATTCTCAAACTTGAACCTGCTCGACCTCAACCTGGACGAAAACCTAATCGAAACCATCTCTCCTCACGCTTTTGACAACATGACGAAACTAACCATGTTGGATTTAAACCGCAACCAAATCAAAATTTTCCACCCAGAATGGTTGCAAGGGAAACCACTTCTTGGTACTGTGCGTTTGGGGTACAACCAGATCGAACACCTACCCAGTGGTGCTTTCGCCAACTACCACAAAGACGCTCATCTTAACAATAACAAAATTAAGAGTGTTTCACGGGATATTTTTGGGTCTGACGACAATATAACTTTTGGGAACTTGTTGTTTTCTGAAAACGAAATCGAAGAGTGGAAGGAAGATTTTGTGAAAGGTGCGAAAATTAAAACTCTTGATATGACAAGGAATAAATTGCAGTGTTTGGAAGGAAAGTACGAGAATTTTTTTGTCGCGCGTCAAACTAGAATTGATGATAATCCGTGGAATTGTGAGTGTTTTCTTAAAGTGGAAAAATGGGCAGTTGAGCACCAACGAGAACATGAGGTGGATATGAGATTTTGTGCCGTGATGTGCCATCTAACTCTTATGCCCCAAAGGCAGTGCCGAAAGTAGTAGGTGTCCAATTCTTCCAGGAAACTTTACATTTTTCGAAACTGCATTCTTGTCAGTGTATATGTAGGTGATATTTTATGTTGTATGTACATTCTTCACTTTCATTAGTGAATGAATGAATAACCATATACATACATAAAAATAAGATATATTGGGAAAATAAAATTTGGTCCTGCTTGAGAGTAGCATTTACTGATTTGATAAGAATTTGCCTATAATAGATATCCAGTCCCTCCAGGAAATAGATGAAAACGTTTTCAAAACAGTAGAAGAAAATGTCAAAAGGTTAGGTTAGAATGTCAAAAGTCGAAAGATCAAAAAATAAAAACACAAAATCTCAAAACGTCGAAAATCCAAAAATAAAAAAACAAAATGTCAAAACGTCAAAAGATCATCAAATATCTAAAAAGAGCAAAAGGTCAAATAAAAAACATAAGAACACAAGTTAAAAAATCAAAAAAACAAAAGATCAAACGGCCAAAAAATTAAAAAAGTAATTGTAAAAGTCAAAAAATTATAAATAAAACGTAAGAATTCCAAAAAAGAAACAAGTAGTCGGAAAGTCAAAAAAATAAAAGATCAAAAAGTTCAATAACTAAAAATTATGACGGCAAAATTCAACAAATCAAAGAATCAAAAGCTAAAAAAGTCAAAAAATGAAAAATCCAAAGGCCAAAAATTCGAAAAACAAACTTTTGTTTTTACCATATGCGGAAAATAACTTAACTGTTTTATTCCAAAATAAAATTTATTTACATGAAATTTACTGCACCCTCCTTGCTGGTGTTGCGTTTATTTTTAGTTTGTTATCAGTTATCACAAGTATAACTTTGAATAATGTAAATAATTCGTCAGTGCTTCGAAAATAATATTTTAAAAATTCCTTGATGAATAAAGAAAGTCATCACAATTGAGATAGGGTGGGTGGGCGGGGCTTATATTTTGCCTTTTTTTTCTTAACGTTTGTAGTCTTCTTTTAGCAACAGGAAACCTAAAACATGTTTAAAACAAGAAATATGGATTTTGTAATTACGCTCCGCCCCTCAGTCTAACAACGAATGGAAAATTCATCACGATTAAGAACTAAGATCAGGGTGAGGCTTATCTTTTTTTTATTGTTCGTTTCTTACTTAATAAATATAGTTTTCTCTGAGCAACATGTTTCACTTGGTAATTCTTGTATAAAATAATACGAATTTTGCAATTAATACCAGCAAGTTTCAACATTGATATCACTGGTTTATTTTCAACTACATACAGAGACAACAAACACCAATACAAGAATCAGAAAGAAGTAAATAAAAGACGCGAAAAAAGAAAGGCCGTCTTATCTTAGCAAATACTGTCCCCGCCCACCCGCCCTTTATTTTCTTAGGGGGTATATCATTTGAAAAAGTTAGTCTCATCTTTTAAGAGGGTTTTATACGATGCAAGTTATTGAACAATATATTGAAAAACTTAACCTTCAATTATTTGTATGGGTGAATTAATAGTGGAGTGGAACATTAGAGGATTTAAGTTGATTACTACAAAACTTTACCATTTTAGACATGTTTTGAATTTCTTATTGTTGGAATAAATCTGCACATATTAAGAAAAAAAGGCAAAATGTAGAACTCCGCCCACCCACCCGATCTCGATTGTGATGATTTTTTTTATTCGTCGTGAGCCAAGAGGGCGGAGCTTAACTGCAAAATCCTTATTCCTCTACGAGAAATTAAAAACATGTTTTTGAGTATCGTGTTATTCAAAGAATGTTATACATATTAAGAAAAAATTAAAACCAAAGATTAAGTCCCACCCATACCTAGTGGAAGTTTTCATTCGTTGACAGACCTAGGGGCGGAGCTCATTTGGAATATCTATAGTTCTTAGAAATACATACCGTCTTCCATTGTTGTACGAGTGGAGTAAATGCAGTTGGTAACGCAAAAAATTCCCCTAGTTTGGAACCAAATTGCGTCAGCAGAGTTGACAGCGCGTAAACCGTTGTTATCACGTGTCTTGGCGTGGTCTTTTTGTTTAAAGTCAATTAATTGTCAATTAATATAACTAATAGTTATTAAATAAGATTTTATTGATAAAATTTTATATTTTATTCAAATTAAAAATCCACCCGCCCTGTTTTCTTAGAGGGTATCTCATTTGCCAAAATCTCTTTTATCCTAGCAGATACTAGCCCCCCCCCACCCACCCTCTCTTTTCTTGGAAGGCATGTCATTTGCCAAAATCACTCTTATCTTAGCAGGTACTAGCCCCGCCCACCCACCCTATCTTTTCTTGGAAGGTATGTCATTTGCCAGAATCGATTTTATTTTAGCAGGTACGAACCCCGCCCCTCATTTTCTTAGAGGGATCTCATTTGCCAAAATCCGCCTTATCTTAATGAGTACTAACTAACGACGAATATAGAAAATCGTCACAATTGAGAATGGGTGGGGGGTGGGGCTTATGTTTTGCATTTTTTCTTTCTAATTTTTTGAAATTTTGTTTTCATTTTTTTTTAAATTTACACCCGACGGCTTTTTTATTTTTTGACCTTTTAACATTTTGCTTTATTGATTTTTTGACCTGACCGTTTGTTCTTTGTAACTTTTTGACATTTTTGTCCTTTTGATTTTTTAATTTTTGACTTTTTGTTTTTATGACTTTCGGGACGCTTGATTTTTTTTATTTTTTGCTACTTTTAGCTTCTGGCTGTGACCTTTGTTATTAACGTTTTATTTTTCTCACCTTTTCTTATTTTGATTTTTTTACCTTTGGACCCTTTGAATTTTCGTGTTTTTTTTTGGCTTTTGGTTTTTTATTTGTTTAACCTTTCGACCTTTTGTTTTTTATTTAGATGACATTCTGACGTTTTGCCCTTTTGTTTTTTGATTTTTCGAATTTTTGGCCTTTGGATTTTTTTTTTACTTTTTTAGCTTTTGATTCTTTGATTTGTTGAATTTTGCCGTCATAATTTTTAGTTATTGAACTTTTGGCCTTCTGACTTTTTGATCTTTTTTTTTAATTTTCCGACTACTTGTTTTTTTTTGGAATTCTTACGTTTTATTTATAATTTTTTGACTTTTACAATTACTTTTTTAATTTTTTGGCCGTTTGATCTTTTGTTTTTTTGATTTTTTAACTTGTGTTCTTATGTTTTTTATTTGACCTTTTGATCTTTTTAGATATTTGATGATCTTTTGACGTTTTGACATTTTGTTTTTTTATTTTTGGATTTTCGACGTTTTGAGATTTTGTGTTTTAATTTTTTGACCTTTCGAGTTTTGACATTCTAACCTAACCTTTTGACATTATCTTCTACTGTTTTGAAAACGTTTTCATCTATTTCCTGGAGGGACTGTAATCAGTAATCAAGCAGGACCAAATTTTATTTTCCCAATATATCTTATTTTTATGTATGTATATGGTTATTCATTCATTCACTAATGAAAGTGAAGAATGGACATAAAATATAAAATATCACCTACATATACACTGACAAGAATGCAGTTTCGAAAAATGTAAAGTTTCCTGGAAGAATTGGACACCTACTACATTCGGCACTGCCTGGGGGGCAAAACAGATGCATGGCATACCTTGGCACAAACTGCCATTTCCACCCCATCTTCTCGTTGGTGCTGAACCGCCCATTTTTCCACTTTAAAAAAACACTCACAATTCCACGGATTATCATCAATTCTAGTTTTACGCGCGACAAAAAAATTCTCGTACTTTCCTTCCAAACACTGCAATTTATTCCTTGACATATCAAGAGTTTTAATTTTCGCACCTTTCACAAAATCTTCCTTCCACTCTTCGATTTCGTTTTGAGAAAACAACAAGTTCCCAAAAGTTATATTGTCATCAGACCCAAAAATATCCCGTGAAACACTCTTAATTTTGTTATTGTTAAGATGGGCGTTTTTGTGGTAGTTGGCGAAAGCACCACTGGGTAGGTGTTCGATCTGGTTGTACCCCAAACGCACAGTACCAAGACGTGGTTTCCCTTGCAACCATTCTGGGTGGAAAATTTTGATTTGGTTGCGGTTTAAATCCAACATGGTTAGTTTCGTCATGTTGTCAAAAGCGTGAGGAGAGATGGTTTCGATTAGGTTTTGGCCCAGGTTGAGGTAGAGCAGGTTCAAGTTTGAGAATACTCCTGCTTCGATGGTTGTTAGTTTGTTTTCGGAAAGGTGCAATCTTTTCAGAACTGGGAGATTTTCGAATGCGCCAGGATGGATTTGTTCGATTCCAGATCGTGATAGTACCAGGTAATTCAAAACAGGAAAATCTGTAATAGAGTCTGGGTAAATAATGGGAAGTGAACCTTCAAGTACTGAGATTCGGGTTATTTGAGACGGGTTCAATGCATTCTTCAGATTATTTTCAGATATAATTTGAACTGCATATCGGATTACCACATGGTTAGATGTCACGTTTTGTGATAATGATAATGCACTGAGAATAAACGTGGTAAGAAGAACGAACTGAGAATTTCGTGCTATCATTGTTTCGGACTAAAAGAACTGAGCTACTTTTCGTACTTTATATAATATTCCTTGAATAAAAATATAAACATATACTTACTAAAATAGATCTGTTATCAACGTTTTTTGTGTCTAGAATTATCAAAAATTGTATATTTATTTTCGCTTAGGAATTATTTATATACTTGCATAACAACACGACTCGTCCCTGCTTCAGGCTGAGTGGACAAATTTAGAATTTTTGATAACTTCGTACAAAATAAAAATGATAACATTTGTTTTTCAATAACAATTACATCATGTGCCAATTATAGTATGTATATATTGGACGAACATTTAAACTCTACCCGCGTAAAATTACTCAAACTTTTCCAGTTCAAGTTGATATCTGCTCAGAAATGTAATTCCACTGCTTAGTTTTTGTAATTGATAATAAAAATATTCCATCCGAAAATTTTCAGTAAAAAGCTAAAGATTCATTCCGAAAATCTTTAGTAAAAGGCAAAAGATTCTATCGTACAATCTTTAGTCAAAAAGACGAAAGATTTCATCCGAAAATCTATAGTAAAAGGTAAGATTATATCTGAAAATGTTTAGTAAAAGGTGGAAGCTTCAAGTCGAAAATCTTTACTAAAAAATTGGTCTAAAGAGTTTAGACAGTACTTCCCTCGCTGTCGGAAACGGAGTCATGCCTATTATGTTTTTTTTTTTCGCAATGGATTTCAAAGAATTCGGTTTTGTAGTTCCTGAATAAATCAATAAAATAAATTTACGTATTCATTAATTTTTTTTAGTCACCCTGTATATGCAAATCCAAAAAATGAATGGAGTGATAGATCACAAGTACAAACTCATCATATTATGTACATTTTAGATATGATTTATTCGGTAAATTTTCGAGCTGACGTCATCAAGTTTTTGGAGGGGATAAGCAAATATATTTTGACTAAACATTTATTATGCTCTTTATGACCTTAAAACATCTGCAAGATTTCAGAGCATTCGGTTTTGTAGTTCCTGATTAAATCAATAAAATATATTTACGCATTCATTAATTTTTTTGAGTCACCCTGTATATGCAAATCCAAAAAATATGAATGGAGTGATAGATCACAAGTACAGACTCATCATATTTTGTACATTTTAGATATGATTTATTCGGCAAACTTTCGAGCTGACGTCATCAAATTTTTGGAGGGGATAAGCAAATATATTTTGACTAAACATTTATTATGCTCTTTATAACCTTAAAACATCTGCAAGATTTCAGAGCATTCGGTTTTGTAGTTCCTGATTAAATCAATAAAATATATTTACGCATTCATTAATTTTTTTGAGTCACCCTGTATATGCAAATCCAAAAAATATTAATGGAGTGATAGATCACAAGTACAGACTCATCATATTTTGTACATTTTAGAAATGATTTATTCCACAAACTTTTGAGCTGACGTCATCAAGTTTTTGGAGGGGATAAGCAAATATTTTTTGACTAAAGATTTATGATGCTCTTTATAGCCTTAAAACATCTGCAACATTTCAAAGCATTCTGGTTAGCAGATTAAAAATTAAATTTCAAAATGTTGTTTTATAATTTTGATTTTTTTTTCCAAAAATCTGGACGTTTCGAGTGAAAAGTCGATTCAGAGTTGTAAACTACATGTGTAGGACTATGTTATTTTATACAATTGAAAACCCATTTACTATGTACAATTTTGAAGTGACGTCATCGCTTTAGTGGTGGGGATGATTCGACAAATTTTGGTTAGCGTTTTACCATCTACATGATATTCTTAATATAAGTACAAAATTTCACAACAATCGGTCGAGTACTTTCGGAGATTATCTGTCTAATAAAAATCCGGGACAACAGACGGACAGACGGACAGACGGACGGACAGACGGACAGACGGACGGACAGACGGACAGACGGACAGACGGACGGACAGACGGACAGACGGACAGACAGACGGAAATGGGAGACCTATTTCTTCGTCTTCTAGGGGTCATGAAAGATCGAGAAAACGTAAAAGTAGAGAGTCGGCCGACGGACTCGATTACAATACTTCCTTTGCTTACGCTCGGGAAGTAAAAAGCGGTAATCTTTAAAATAACTGTACTTCAATTGGCGATTTTCGAAAAGCTGTAGGAATTTTTGAAGAAACGAAGCCGAAAGTGACTTTTGGATATCGAAATCTACAAGAAAATGGCTTCAACTAATTTCCGCAAATGGTTGAAAAATGGTGTAAAATGTCAAAAGGGCCTAAATGAGTCTTATCTTATCAATACTAGCCCCGCCCACCCACCCTCTGTGTTCTTTAAGGATAAGTCATTTGCCAAAATTAGTCTTATCTTAGCAAACATTAGCACCACCCACCCACCCCTCATCTAATTCTCACGACCAATTTTATTTCTGTTCGGTATAAGATCATTTATTTCATTTATATCTGATGAAATCAGTCACTGAAAAGGAGACTGGGTGGGTGGGTGGGGCCAATTATTTTCTTCTGTCGCGAATGGAAACTAATAATAGAATCTACGATATAGAAAAAGTAAAAAAGCGCCAATCTTTAAAATAGCTGGATTTCAGTTAGCGATTTTTGGAAAACGGTAACAATTTCCCAAGGAACGAAGCCGAAAATGACTTCTCGATGTCGAATTTACAAGAAAATGTCTTCAAGTAATTTTCGGAAATCGTTGAAAAACGATGGAAAATGTCGAAATTGCCAAAAAAATAGTCTTATCATATCAATACTAGCCCCGCCCACGCACCCTCTATTTTCTTAGAGGATATGTCATTTGCCAAAATTAGTCTCATCTTAGCAAACACTAGCACCGCCCACCCACCGCTCATCTAATTCTCACGACCAATTTTATTTCTGTTCGGTATAAGATCATTTATTTCATTTAGATCAGATGAAATCAATCACTGAAAATGAGACAGGGTGGGTGGGCGGGGCTAATTATTTTCTTCTGTCTAGTGGGAGTGGAAACTAATAAAGAATCTACGATTTAAAAAAAAACGCTAATCTTTAAAATAAAAATAAAATCTGTTTTTCAATTTGCGATTTTCGAAAAACGGTAGGAATTTTTGAGAAATGAAGCAGAAAGTGATTTCTGGATATCCAAATGTATAAGAAAATGTGTAAATAATTTTCGGAAATAGTTGAAAAATGGTGGAAAATGTCAAAAGTGTCTAAATCAGTCTTATCTTATCAATACTAGCGCCGCCCACCCACCCTCTGTTTTCTTTATGGATATGTCATTTGCCAAAATTAGTCTTATCTTAGCAAACACTAGTACCACCCACCCACCCCTCTTTTATTTCTAACGACTAATTTTATTTCTATTAAGTATAAGATCATTCATTTCATTCAGATCAGATGAAATCGATCACTGAAAAGGAGACTGGGTGGGTGGGCGGGGCTAATTATTTTCTTCTGTCGAGAGGAAGTGGAAACAAATAATAGAATCTAGGATGTGAAAAAAGTAAAAAAAGCGCGAATCTTTAAAATAGCTGTATTTTAATTGGCGATTTCCGAAAAACGGTAGGAATTTTCGAAAAAACGAAGCCGAAAGTGACTTGGATATCGAAATCTTTAAGAAAATGTGCAACTAATTTTCGGAAATAATTGAAAAATGGTGGAAAATGTCAAAAGTGCCAAAATCAGTCTTATGTTATCAATACTAGCCCCGCCCACCCACCCGTCTATTTTCTTTAAGGATATGTCATTTGCCAAAATTAGTCTTATTTTAGCAAACACTAGCACCACCCACTCACGCCTCTTCTAATTCTAACAACTAAATTTATTTCTGTTCAGTATAAGTTCAATCAATTCATTCAGATCAGAAGAAATCGATCATTGAAAAGGAGACTGGGTGGGTGGGCGGAGCTAATTATTTTTTCCTGTCGAGTGGGAGTGGAAACTAATAATAGAACCTAGGATGTGAAAAAAGTAAAAAAGCACTAATCTTTAAAAGAGCTGAATTTCAATTAGGGATTTTGGAAAAATGGTGGAAATTACCCAAGACACGAACTCGAAATTGACTTTTGGATGTCGAAATCTACGAGAAAATCTCTTTAACTAATTTTCGGAAATGGTTGAAAAACGGTGGAAAATGTCAAAAGTGCCAAAATCAGTCTTATCTTATTAATACTGAAAATGTTTAGTAAAAAGATCGAAAGATTATTTCCAAAAATGTCTAGTAAAAAATGAAAGATTCAAGTCGAAAAATCTTTAGAAAAAGGCAAAAGCTTCTTATTCTATTGGAAAATATTTAGTAAAAGGTGAAAGTTCCAAAGATTTACTCCAAAAATGTCTAGTAGAAAGTGAAAGTTTCAAGTCGAAAATCTTTACTAAAAGACCAAAAATTCATTCGGAAAATATTTAGTAAAAGGGGTAAGACTCCATCGCAAAATGTTATTGAAAAGGCGAAAGATTCAATCCGAAAATCTAAATAATAATAAAGACAAAAGACTCCATCCGAAGAGTTCATCCGAAAGAGTGAAAAATTTCATCCGAAAATCTTTCGTAAAAGTTGAAAGATTCTATCCTATAATCTTTGGTAAAAAAAAAATTTCATTGGAAAATCTTTAGTAACAAACCAAAGATTCCGGAATATTTTGTAAAAGGGGTAAGATTAAAATGTTTTGTAAAAGCAGAAAAATTTTATGTATAAATCTTCAGAGAAAGGCGAAAGATTCACTACGAAAATTTTCAGTAAAAGGCGAAAGATTAATTCCACAAAATCTTAGTAAAAAGTGGAAGATTCGTTCAGAAAATATTTGGTAAAAGGCGAAATATTAAAAAATTTTGGTATGTAAAACCTGAAAATTTAGTAAAGTTTTCTTAATTTTTAGACCGTAATGTGGGACGATAGGTTGGTCATTAGTCATCACACCACATACAAACAAAATTTTCGATAACCCGGAACAAAACAAGATTGATAACATTTGTTTTTGAATAACAATCACGTCATACGTCAAGAATGGTATAAATTCGACATCTTCACTCTATCTACGCGAAAATAAGTCACCCGTTTCAGTTCAGCATGATGTTTGCGCCAAGTTTATCGTTCTTTCTTTTCGCTACAATCGTTGTTGAAATAAATTCCTCAAATATTATAACGAATAGTTCAGTTCCCATTATTCTCGCAGATGCCTTCTCGGACTTCCCTTCTTTGACGGAGTTGCGGTTGTTGCGCCGTGGAATCGAAGAAATCCGCCCTGGTGCACTTAATAACCTACCACTTCTGAAGACTGTGAAACTTGGCCAGAACAAGCTAACAAACATCGAAGATGGAGTATTTTCAAACTCGACTATAGAGGTCCTTTTTGTGGATCATAATCTGATTGAAAACATCTCTCCACATGCTTTCGACAACATGCGAAAATTAGTGTTACTGGATTTAGTCGACAACAAGATTAAAAATTTCCACCCGGAGTGGTTACAAGGAAAACCGAAACTTGAGGGTGTGAATTTGCAGTACAATCAGATCGAGCATTTGGCCAGCGGGATTTTTGCGAATTTTCACAACGACGTGCATCTTCACCATAATAAAATTAAGAGTGTGTCAAGGGATATTTTTGGCACGGATGACAAGATAGTTTTTGGACAGTTGTCGTTGGGTTATAACGAAATCGAAGAATGGAAGGAAGATTTTGTCAAGGGTGGTGAAATTAGAGCTCTTGCGATGATGTCGAATAAAATACAGTGTTTGGAAGGAAACTACGAAAACTTCTTTGTCGCTCGTCAAACTTACATTGACAATAATCCGTGGGACTGTGAGTGTTTGTTGAAAATTGCGAAGTGGACTGTTGACAACCAGAAAGATTTTGGAATCAATGTGGAGAACTCGGCCAAAAAATGCAACTCCACTGGTAAGTTTCCGACTATGATAATGTAGTTACATTGAAATTATACTTAATAATTGATAATAAAGGTGATTAGAGGAAAAATTTTGCATAATTTTACAACCATAGTCGCTGGTCCCAATTGTTCCAAAATTTTCCATGTACTGCCTTTTACATAACATTTTCAGATGGAATCTGAATCTTTAGCTTTTTACCAAAGATTTTTGGATGTAATCTTTCGCCTTTTGCTAAAGATTTTCGAAATGAATTTTTCGTTTTTTAGTAAAGATTTTCGACTTGAAGCTTTCACATTTTCCTACACATTTTTGGAATAAATCTTTAGATCTTTCACCTTTTACCAATATTTTCAGATATAATCTTACCTTTTACTATAGATTTTCGGAATGAATCTTTAGCTTTTTACTGAAGATTTTCGGATGGAATATTTTTATTATCAATTACAAAAACTGACCAGTGGAATTACATTTCTGAGCAGATATCATCTTGAACTGGAAAAGTTTGAGTAATTTTACGTGGGTGGAGTTTAAATGTCCGTCCAATATATACTATAATTGGCACATGATGTAATCGTTATTGAAAAACAAATGTTATCGTTTTTATTTTGTACGAAGTTATCAAAAATTCTAATTTTTTTTTACTCACTCTCAAGCCGAGACGAGTCGTAGTGTTATGCAAGCATATAAATAATTCCTAAGCGAAAATAAATATACTATTTTTGATAATTCCATACACAAAAAACGTTGATAACATATCTTTTTTAGTAAGTATATGTTTATATTTTTATTCAAGGAATATTATATAAAGTACGAAAAGTAGCTCAGTTCTTTTAGTCCGAAACAATGATAGCACGAAATTCTCAGTTCATTCTTCTTACCACGTTTATTCTCAATGCATTATCATTATCACAAAACGTGACGTTCAATCATGTGAAAATCCGATATGCAGCCGAAGACGACCAATATTTCACTGCTGGAATAATATCTGAAAATAATCTGAAGAATGCATGGAACACTTCTCAAATAACCCGAATCGCAGTACTTGAAGGTTCACTTCCCATTATTTACCCAGACTCTATTACAAATTTTCCTGTTCTGAAGTACCTAGTACTATCACGATCTGGAATCGAACAAATCCATCCTGGCGCTTTCGAAAATCTCCCAGTTCTGAAAAGCTTGAAACTTTCCGAAAACAAACTAACAACCATCGAAGCAGGAGTATTCTCGAACTTGAAGCTGCTCTACCTCAACCTGGACCAAAACCTAATCGAAACCATCTCTCCTCACGCTTTTGACAACATGACGAAACTAACCATGTTGGATTTAAACCGCAACCAAATCAAAATTTTCCACCCAGAATGGTTGCAAGGGAAACCACTTCTTGGTACTGTGCGCTTGGGGTACAACCAGATCGAACACCTACCCAGTGGTGCTTTCGCCAACTACCACAAAGACGTTCATCTTAACAATAACGAAATTAAGAGTGTTTCACGGGATATTTTTGGGTCTGATGATAATATAACTTTTGGAAACTTGTGGTTTTCTCGAAACGAAATCGAAGAGTGGAAGGAAGATTTTGTGAAAGGTGCGAAAATTAAAACTCTTGATATGTCAAGGAATAAATTGCAGTGTTTGGAAGGAAAGTACGAGAATTTTTTTGTCGCTCGTCATACTAGAATTGATGATAATCCGTGGAATTGTGAGTGTTTTTTTAAAGTGGAAAAATGGGCGGTTCAGCACCAACGAGAACAAGGGGTGGATATGGCAGTTTGTGCCAGGGTATGCCATGCATCTGTTTTGCCCCCCAGGCAGTGCCGAATGTAGTAGGTGTCCAATTCTTCCAGGAAACTTCACATTTTTCAAAACTGCATTCTTGTTAGTGTATATGTAGGTGATATTTTATATTGTATGTACATTCTTCACTTTCATTAGTGAATGAATGAATAACCATATACATACATAAAATTAAGATATATTGGGAAAATAAAATTTGGTCCTGCTTCAGAGTAGCATTTACTGCTTTAATAAGAATTTACCTATAATAGGTGTCTAGTCCCTCCAGGAAATAGATGAAAACGTTTTCAAGTTTTCTAAGCTAGGATTTCCAAAACAGTAGAAAAAAATTGGTCTAAAGAGTTTAGACAGTACTTCCCTCGCTGTCGGAAACTTGACGACTGCATGCCTATTGTGTTTTTTTTTCTCATTACATTTTTGTAGTGGGAATTAAAAAAAAAATGCGATGACGTCATCAACATTTTTGCAAGGACACGTATATCAGTTGGGATAGATGTAGTGTAATACTAAGAATAAAATTATTATATTCTCAAATTTTCGGGAAAATGAATTGGGTCGTTTTGAATATTGATTTGTAATAATCAATAAAATAACGAAACAATTTACTCACGTATACGTATCAGAGGCAACTGAAAATCGTGTATGTATAAACATTCTTAATTTAAGATGACAGGCGTAACAGCATACGTGAGAGTCAAACAGAGAAACTGTAAACAAAACGACCATCAGTTTTATTGTTTCGACTTCCGCTTATTATATAAAACATTGGGTTTTATTTTAATTCTTGACGGTGAAATTCACAATTGGTTGATTATAAACATGTCTATGTCACATTCGCGGAACCAAGTGAGCGCATAAAACAAATGCAGGTCTGTAATGTTAAAGTCGATGTAAATAAGCGTGCTACCCTTATGTTTCAACCGAGTTTTTCCTTTAACAAATTTTGTGTCTACCAAATTGGGTTGGTTGGGGTGTAATACTAATAATAAGTGTTGCCTTTAATTTAATCAATAAAATAAATTGACTTCATTAATTTTTTTGAACCACCTCTTAAGAAAATCTAAAAAATATGAATGGAATGATAAATCACAAGTACAAACTCATCATATTTTTTGCATTTTAGATAGGATTTATTCAGCAAAATTTAAGGGTGACGTCATCAATTTTTTTAGGAGGGATGAACAAATACATTTTGAACAAAAGTTTACCATGCTTATAATAACTTAAAAATATTCCCAAGATTTCAAAGCATTCGGTTTTGTAATTCCTGATTAAATCGATAAAATAAATTCACGCCTTCATTAATTTTTTTGAGTCACCCTGCATATGCAAATCCAAAAATATGAATGGAATGATAAATCACAAGTACAGACTCATCATATTTTGTACATTTTAGATACGATTTATTCGGCAAACTTTTGAGCTGACGTCATCAGTTTTTTGTAGAAGATAACCAAATATATTTTGACTAAAAATTTATTATGCTCTTTATAACCTTAAAACATCTGCAAGATTTCAAAGCATTCGGTTTTGTAGTTCCTGATTAAATCAATAAAATAAATTTACGCATTCATTAATTTTTTTGAGTCACCCTGTATATGCAAATCGAAAAAATTTGAATGGAATGATAAATCACAAGAAGAGACTCACCATATTTTGTACATTTTAGATAGGATTTATTCAGCAAAATTTTGTGGTGACGTCATAAATTTTTTAGGGGGGACGACCAAATACATTTTGATCAAAAATTTACCATGCTTATGATAATTTTAAAATATTTTCAAGATTTCGAAGCATTCGGTTTTGTAGTTCCTGAGTAAATCAGTAAAATAAATTTACGCTTTCATTTATTTTCTTGAATCACCCTGTATATGCAAATCCAAAAAATATGAATGGAGTGATAGATTACAAGTACAGACTGATCATATTTTGTGCATTTTAGATATGATTTATTCGGCAAATTTTCGAGCTGACGTCATCAAGTTTTTGGAGGGAATAAGCAAATATATTTTGACTAAACATTTATTATGCTCTTTATAACCTTAAAACATCTGCAAGATGTCAGAGCATTCCGTTTTGTAGTTTCTGATTAAATCAATAAAATATATTTACGCATTCATTAATTTTTTTGAGTCACTCTGTATATGCAAATCCAAAAAATATGAATGGAGTGATAAATGACAAGTACAGGCTCATCATATTTTGTACATTTTAGATATGATTTATTCGGCAAACTTTCGAGCTGACGTCATCAAGTTTTTGTAGAAGATAACCAAATATATTTTGACTAAAAATTTATTATGCTCTTTATAACCTTAAAACATCTGCAAGATTTCAAAGCATTCGGTTTTGTAGTTCCTGATTAAATCAATAAAATAAATTTACGCATTCATTAATTTTTTTGAGTCACCCTGTATATGCAAATCCAAAAAATATGAATGGAGTGATAAATTACAAGTACAGACTCATCATATTTTGTACATTTTAGATATGATTTATTCCACAAACTTTTGAGCTGACGTCATCAAGTTTTTGGAGGGGATAAGCAAATATTTTTTGACTAAACATTTATTATGCTCTTTATAGCCTTAAAACATCTGCAACATTCCAAAGCATTCTGGTTAGCAGATTAAAAATTAAATTTCAAAATGTGTTGTTTTATAATTTTGATTTTTTTTCCAAAAAGCTGGACGTTTCGGGTGAAAAGTCGATTCAGAGTTGTAAACTACATGTGTAGGACTATGTTATTTTATACAATTGAAAACCCATTTACTATGTACAATTTTGAATTGACGTCATCGCATTAGTGGTGAGGATGATTAGACAAATTTTGGTTAGCGTTTTACCATCTACATGATATTCTTAATATAAGTACAAAATTTCACAACAATCGGTCTAGTACTTTCGGAGATTATCTGTCTAATAAAAATCCGGGACGGCAGACGGACAGACGGACAGACGGACAGACGGACAGATGGACAGACGGACAGACGGACGGACAGACGGACGGACAGACGGACGGACAGACGGACGGACAGACGGACAGACAGACGGAAATAGAAGACCTATTTCTACGTTTTCTAGGGGTCATGAAAGATCGAGAAAACGTAAAAGTAGAGAGTCGGCCAACGGACTCGATTACAATACTTCCTTTGCTTACGCTCGGGAAGTAAAAATGAAAGAACACGGTGGGCGGGGTTAAGTTTAACTTTTTTCTACAATCTTTTATTTACAGACAGTAACCCCGCCCGCCCACCCTCTATTTTATTAGAATCTATTTTACTAGCGTAATTTGTCAAAATTAGGCTTTTTTAAAATCAAATTTTATGGGTATAATTTTTCAGAAAAGCAGTATTTGTTGGGCTGTATTTCAGAAGCGAGGGAAGTTCTGTCGAAATAGCCTTCGACCAATTTTTTAGCCTATACATTGTAAATTAACTAATATAAACAATGTCTAGAAAAAGATTTCTATGAATATTTTAGTTGCCAATAATACATTGATAAATTAAAGATTTAAATTGTGACGTCGGGAATCGTGACGTCACGACATATTCAAACAAAGGAATAGCTTCTCGAACATTCCCGAACGTGTTGTTGCGTCAGCCAACCAGTATTTAACAATTTTTTAGCCTGTACATTGTAAATTAACAAATATAAACAAACAATGTTTAAAAAGATTTATATAAACATTTCAGTTGCCAATAATACATTGATAAATTAAAGATTTAAATTGTGACGTCGGGAATCGTGACGTCACGACATATTCAAACAAAGGAATAGCTTCTCGAACATTCCCGAACGTGTTGTTGTGTCAGACAACCAGTATTTAACAATTTTTTTAGCCTGTACATTGTAAATTAAAAATATAAACAAACAATGTTTAAAAAGATTTATATAAACATTTCAGTTGCTAATAATACATTGATAAATTAAAGATTCATATTGTGACGTCGCGAATCGTGACGTCACGACGTATTCAGACAAAGGAATAGCTTCCCGAACATTCGCGAACGTCTTGTTGCGTCAGCCAACCGGTATATATACAGGTCGGCGGCCACTTTTGGGCAGTCTGAGTTGAACGTTCACCACGTGAAGACGTCTGTTCCGAATAAGGAAAGTAAGGAAACAATTTCGCAACTAAGTGGCGAATTTATTTATTTATTTATTTTTAAAATTATTCGTTGTATATAATAACACATGGTGATAAATGACAGATTTACAATTGTTAATGAAATCAACTCGTGCAAACACTGCTAAGAAACTATCATGACACAATTAAATAATATTTAAACAATTCAATTTGTTTAAACATTGTTGAATTGCAATTTTCCGGGCAAAGTATGAAAAATAATTTTAGTAATCTCATGGTGACACACCATGACGTCACTGTCACGTGACCACTTGAGCAAAGGCACGGTCTTCGGTCCGTTGTGTTCAGTTTTGATTTCGATCTGGTGGCAGCAACGTCGGAGCATTCGGAGCCCCGTTCTGGCGTAAAACTACCACGTTTTCGCGAATTTCTAATTCATTGATAATAAATATTAATGAAAATGTTCTGCATTAGCTCTGTGAACACGAAACAAAGTGTGCATTTTTCCAAAAATTCCCAAAAACGGAGTAAATACGGTTGTAGTTTTAATTTATATATACTGTTTAAATATGATAAGTATTAATTAATATAATTAAAGCCGTTTTCCTACAAACGTGAACATATTAAAA
The DNA here is from genome assembly GCA_022388445.1 of Zophobas atratus. NCBI lineage: Eukaryota > Metazoa > Arthropoda > Insecta > Coleoptera > Tenebrionidae > Zophobas > Zophobas atratus. The sequence goes on from CM039450.1 coordinate 8,435,689, forward strand.
ACGTGCAATGTTCCAGTCAAAATATGAAAAATAATGTTTGCAATCTCATCGTGATGTTTGATGACATCACTGTCACGAGAGCCACCTGAACAAATATTGCGGTTTTCGGTTAGTTTTGATTTCGGTCTGGTGGCAGCAACATCTGAGCATTCGGAGCTCCGTTTTCGCTTAAAAGTAGCCCGTGTTCGCGAATTTCTAATTTATTGTTTTTCTCATGGCAAGACGCACTCCAGACCTCCTCGTATTGTTTGGTTCTTGCTGGGCAACAACAACGAGCGAGCACAGTCATCGCTCTTTGGTGGCAAACGTGGAGAAATTTGTATATTGTAACTTTTGTAATTGAACCATTTTGTACTGTATATTGTATGTGTTACTAACTTAACTTGGGTCTTGCCAATTTAGCTCCAGTGGTGCAAATGCTTTGTTTTCACGGTGCATTTGCTTGGGTTTTAATTTTGCAACAGTGCATTCTTTGGTTCCGAGACTGAATTCTCCATGTCGTCAGACGCTTTGGCCTGGGGGGGTTCTCTGGGCCCTTAGACGCTGGGTCATCATCCTAAAAGGATGAGGTTCATCATCCCAAAGGGATGAGGTCAGTCGGCCCTGTATCTATGCGGCTGCGTTCTCCCTTGGGCGTGTGAGCGCTGCGACCTATAGATTTCGTTTCGAGTTCCATCGGTGTGCTTGCTTGGGTTTTCATTTTGCAACAGCGCATCCTTTGGTTCCAGGTCTGAATTCTCCATGTCGTCAGGAGCTCTTGGTCTGGGGGGGTTCTGTTGGCCCTTAGACGCTGGGTCGCATCATCCTATAAGGATGGGGTCAGTCGGCCTTGGATTTATGTGGCTGCATTCCTGCCTTGGGCGAACGAGCACTGCGACCAATAGATTTCGTTCCGAGTTCCATCGGTGTGCTTGCTTGGGTTTTCATTTTGCAACATTCTCAATTTTTGGTGCAATTTCTTCCGGTGATGAATTGGGTACTAACTTTGCATTTGTTTTGTATCTAAATTGTATCTGTATCTGTAGTGTATTCTGTATTGTAGTTAGATTGTAGGTACCTGTATTGTATTTCTTTTGTATTGTACTGTATAACGTTCTATCCCTCATTAACAAATCCTAGCCCTCTCCTTTCCTAGCGAGATCTGCTCCAGACCTTCCCGTGGTTCTTGCTGAGCATCAACTATCGAGGACAGAAAATTCAAATTCAAAACCAGCAAAGTTTCACAAAAATCTTGAAAATCGCTCGTTGGTGGCCAACGTGGAGCAAAAGAGACTTTTGTAACTCAACTAACTTTGTTAACTTTGTATTCTTAAGGAAACAAAAATGTATTACATTTAATTTATTATTTATAAGGACAAATGTGAAGACAAGTTGTTAACAAATTTTTCCTTCATTTTCCTTTTTTTCCTCGGCAACTTCTACCTTTAATAGGAGTCGTTTCTTTGATAAGCGTCATCACTAAATCAGCAATGTTAGTGTTTTGGAGGGGATAAGCAAATATATTTTGACTAAACATTTATTATGCTCTTTTAAACCTTAAAACATCTGCAAGATTTCAAAGCATTCGGTTTTGTAGTTTCTGAGTAAATCAGTAAAATAAATTTACGCTTTCATTAATTTTTTTTAATCACCCTGTATATGCAAATCCAAAAAATATGAATGGAGTGATAGATCACAAGTACAGACTCATCATATTTTGTGCATTTTAGATATGAGTTATTCCACAAACTGTTGAGCTGACGTCATCAAGTTTTTGGAGGGGATAAGCAAATATTTTTTGACTAAAGATTTATGATGCTCTTTATAGCCTTAAAACATCTGCAACATTTCAAAGCATTCTGGTTAGCAGATTAAAAATTAAATTTCAAAATGTTGTTTTATAATTTTGATTTTTTTTCCAAAAATCTGGACGTTTCGGGTGAAAAGTCGATTCAGAGTTGTAAACTACATGTGTAGGACTATGTTATTTAATACAATTGAAAACCCATTTACTATGTACAATTTTGAAGTGACGTCATCGCATTAGTGGTGGGGATGATTAGACAAATTTTGGTTAGCGTTTTACCATCTACATGATATTCTTAATATAAGTACAAAATTTTACAACAATCGGTCGAGTACTTTCGGAGATTATCTGTCTAATAAAAATCCGGGACGGCAGACGGACAGACGGACAGACGGACGGACAGACGGACAGACGGACGGACAGACGGACAGACGGACAGACAGACGGAAATGGGAGACCTATTTCTTCGTCTTCTAGGGGTCATGAAAGATCGAGAAAACGTAAAAGTAGAGAGTCGGCCGACGGACTCGATTACAATACTTCCTTTGCTTACGCTCGGGAAGTAAAAATCAAAAAAACAAAAGATCAAATGGCCAAAAAAATAAAAAAAGTAATTGTAAAAGTGAAAAAATTATAAATAAAACGTAAAAATGCCAAAAAAGAAACAAGTAGTCGGAAAGTCAAAAAAATAAAAGATCAAAAAATCAGAAGGCCAAAACTTCAATAACTAAAAATTATGACGACAAAATTCAACAAGTCCAAGAATCAAAAACTAAAAAATCGAAAAATAAAAAAACCCGAAGGCCAAAAATTCAAAAAATCAAAAAACAAAAGTGCAAAACGTCAGAATGTCATCTAAATAAAAAACAAAAGGTCGAAATGTAGAACAAATAAAAAACCAAAAACCAAAAATAAAAACGAAAGGGTCTAAAGGTAAAAAAATCAAAATAAGAAAAGGTGAGAAAAATAAAACGTTAATAACAAAGGTCAGATGTTCAAAAAATAAAAAAAATTAAAGAAAAAAATCAACACGTCACAGCCAGAAGCTAAAAGTAGCAAAAAATAAAAAAATCAAGCGTCCGAAAATCAAAAAAACAAAAGATCAAATGGCCAAAAAATAAAAAAAGTAATTGTAAAAGTGAAAAAATTATAAATAAAACGTAAAAATGCCAAAAAAGAAACAAGTAGTCGGAAAGTCAAAAAAATAAAAGATCAAAAAATCACAAGGCCAAAACTTCAATAACTAAAAATTATGACGACAAAATTCAACAAGTCCAAGAATCAAAAACTAAAAAATCGAAAAATAAAAAAACCCGAAGGCCAAAAATTCAAAAAATCAAAAAACAAAAGTGCAAAACGTCAGAATGTCATCTAAATAAAAAACAAAAGGTCGAAATGTTGAACAAATAAAAAACCAAAAACCAAAAATAAAAACGAAAGGGTCTAAAGGTAAAAAAATCAAAATAAGAAAAGGTGAGAAAAATAAAACGTTAATAACAAAGGTCAGATGTTCAAAAAATAAAAAAAATTAAAGAAAAAAATCAACACGTCACAGCCAGAAGCTAAAAGTAGCAAAAAATAAAAAATCAAGCGTCCGAAAAGTCATAAAAACAAAAAGTCAAAGGGTCAAAAATTAAAATAGCCGTCGGTTGTAAACTTCAAAAAATAAGAAAACAAAATTTCAAAAAATTAGAAAGAAAAAACGCAAAACATAACCATATCTCAATTGTGACGATTTTCTTTATTCGTCGTTAGTTAGTACTCATTAAGATAAGGCGGATTTTGGCAAATGACATACCCTCTAAGAAAACAGGGCGGGTGGGCGGGGCCTTTTTTTTTCGTGTCTTTTATTTACTTCTTTTTGATTCTTGTATTGGTGTTTGATGTCTCTGTATGTAGTTGAAAATAGACCAGTGATATCAATGTTGAAACTTGCTGGTATTAATTGCAAAATCCGTATTTTTCTATACAAGAATTACCAAGTGAAACATGTTCTTCAGTGGTGGTGTTGGTGAGAGAAAACTATATGTATTAGGTAAGAAAAGAACAATAAAAAAAGATAAGCCCCACCCCGATCTCAGTTCTTAATCGTGATGAATTTTCCATTCGTTGTCAGACTGAGGGGCGGAGCGTCATTACAAAATCCATATTTCTTGTTTTAAACACGTTTTAGGTTTTCTGTTGCGAAAAGAAGACTACAAACGTTAAGAAAAAAAAAGGCAAAATATAAGCCCCGCCCACCCACCCTATCTCAATTGTGATGAGTTTCTTTATTCATCGTGGTTCCACTCATACCCATCTCAACAAAAAAAAAATAATAAACTTCAATAAATTCATGGATAAAAGATTATCTTGAATTTATTTCAATTGACGAAAACGTTTTTTTTGCTTCTTTATAATATTATAAAATTTGATTTTGCGATTTTCGTTTTCGTGATAACAACGGAAAATTTGTTAAAACATCTGATTGTTAATTATGACAGAAAAAAGAAAAGAGTGTTCTTAAAAATGCGAAGTTATTAAAAACAAATCAGTGTGTTTAAACATTGTTAAATTAACCTCAAATCACCATCATCATCTCAAAATTTGGCGAATAAATTCTACTCAAAATGTGCAATAATTCATCAGAAAATATTTAGTAATAATAACCGAAAAATTCATTCTGAAAATCCTGTGAAAACAGGAGTAAGATTCAATTTGAAAATGCTTAGTAAAAGAAACAAGATTCCATTCGGAAATATTTAGCAAAATGCGAAAAATTTCATCCGAAAATTTTTAATAAAAGACGAAAAACTAATTCCGAAAATCTTTAATAAAAGACGAAAGCTGTAATCCAAAAATCTTCAGTAACAAGTTAAAGATTCCATCTGAAAATGACGAAAATTTCCATCCGAAAGAAAATCTTTAATAAATGGCAAAAAATTCTATCCTCCAATCTTTTAATAATAATAATAACAATTTCTTAATTGCCCAACAGTGTAAAATACACCAATTACAGGTACAACTTAAATGAACAATTATATGTAAAATCTAAAGAAAAATTAAACTCCGAAACGATAAATTACTAGTGGCTAAACTAATATTTAAATTAATCCAAAAATTAACGATAACGCTGAACATTGTCTACTTATTCAAAAGAAATCTCTCAACAAATGTTAAATATCTCAGATGAAATATGTCAACACCATCAAAAGCTTCATTATATAAAGAAAAAAGGTAAGATTCCATCTGAAAATGTTTACTAAAAGCAGAAAAATTCCATCATAAAATTTTTAGTAAACTTTTCTTAATTTTTTAGACCGTAATGTGGGTCGCTAGGTTGGTCATTAGTCCTACTCATTAGTCATCATACCACAAACAAACAAAAAGACAACAAAATTTTCCATAACTCGGAACAACACAAGGTTGATAATACTTGTTTTCGAATAACAATCACGTCATGCGTCCAGAATGGTATAAATTCGACTTCTTCACTCTCACCCGTTTCAGTTCAGCATGATGTTCGCGCCAAGTTTATCGTTCCTTCTTCTAGCCACAATCGTTGTACAAATAAATTCCTCAAATATTATCAGGGATAGTCCAGTTCCCATTATTCACGCAGATACCTTCTCGAATTCCCCTTCTGTAACGGATTTGCAGTTATCGGGCCGTGGAATCGAAGAAATCCGCCCTGGTGCACTCAATAATCTACCACTTCTGGGGACTGTGAAACTGAGCGAGAACAAGTTAACAAAGATCGAAGACGGAGTATTTTCAAACTCGAATATAGAGTACCTTGATCTGGACCATAACCTTATCGAAAACATCTCTCCACATGCTTTTGACAACATGACCAAATTAATAGCACTGGATTTAGACCACAATAAGATTAAAAATTTCCACCCGGAGTGGTTACAAGGAAAACCGAAACTTGAGGGTGTGAATTTGGAGTACAATCAGATCGAGCACTTGGCCAGCGGGATTTTTGCGAATTTTCACAACGACGTTCATCTTAACCATAATAAAATTAAGAGTGTGTCAAGGGATATTTTTGGCACGGATGACAAGATAGTTTTTGGACAGTTGTGGCTGGGTTATAACGAAATCGAAGAATGGAAGGAAGATTTTGTCAAGGGTGGTGAAGTTAGAGCTCTTGTGATGATGTCGAATAAAATACAGTGCTTGGAAGGAAACTACGAAAACTTCTTTGTCGCTCTTCAAACTTACATTGATGATAATCCGTGGGACTGTGAATGTTTGTTGAAAATTGCGAAGTGGGCTGTTGACAACCAGAAAGATTTTGGAATCAATGTGGAGAATTCGGCCAAAAAGTGCAATTCCACTGGCAAGTTTCCGACTATGATAATCTAGTTACATTAAAATCATATTGATAATTGATAATAAAGGTGATTCTGGAGCAAATTTTGAATAATTTTATAACCATAGCAGGTGGTCCGAATTTTTCCCAAAAATATCAACAGAATTATGATTACTCGGAATTAAATAAGAATGATAACATTTGTTTGTGCATAACAACTACGTCATCTATGGTATATATTCGTTATCAAACCCCAGTCCACGTTGCAGTTCAACATGTGTGCGTGAAGTTCAACGTTCATTCTCCTTGTTGTACTTATTCTTAGTGTGTTGGCCGAAAAAATAACTTTCAAAAATGTGCAAATCTGTTATAACACCGAAGACCAACAATATTTCCGCTAATCAACTCAAGACTCAATCAAACGCTTCTCGAATTGTCAAAATCGAAATATTCGGCGGTTCAGTGCCGGTTATTCACCCAGGTGACTTCAAGAGTTTCCCTGCTTTGACCGATCTATGGTTATCAGGAAATGAACTCAAAAAAATTCACCAACGATACAGGATGGAGTATTTTCAAATTCGACAATCCGCTTCCTAGATTTGGACCATGCAATTGAGCTCCGCCCCTCGGTTCACAATGAATAAGAAAATTCATTACAATTGGGATGAGAGCGGGTGGGTGGGGTTTGTATTTGCCTTTTTTTCTCCCATATCAACGTAGTTTTCTATTCACGACAATAAACTGAAAACTTTTTTGGAATGGTAAATTTGTAGAGAAGCCCCGCCCACCCGCCCTGTCTCAGTTGTGACGATTTTTCTTTATTCGTTGTTAGCAAGGAGGCGGAGCTGAATTGCAAAATCCTAATTTTTCGACGAGAAATTATCATGTGAAATATGTTTTTAAGTAAACGTGTTATTCAAAGAAAAGTTTTAAGTAAGAAGCAAAGCAAGCCAAAATTAAGCTCCGCCCCTCAGTTCACAACGAATAAGAAAATTCGTTACAATTGAGATGAGGGTGGGTGGGCGGGGTATGTATTTTGTCTTTTTTCTTTTATATGTGCGTAGTCTTTTATTCACAACAAGAAACTGAAAACTTGTTTAAAATGGTAAATTTGTAGACAAGTGTGGAAGACAAAATTTACCATTTTAAACATGTTTTGAGTTTTTTGTTGTGAATAATATGTACATTAAGAAGAAAAAAACAAGTCAAATCATAAGCCCCGCCCACCCGCCTTGTCTCAGTCGTGACAATTTTTCTTTATTCGTTGTTGGCAACGAGGCGGAGCTTAATTGCAAAATCCTTATTTTTCGACGAGAAATTATCCTGTGAAAGATATTCTTAAGTAAACGTGTTATTCAAAGAAAAATTTTAAGTAAGAAACAAAGCAAGCCAAAATTAAGCTCCGCCCCTCGGTTCACAACGAATAAGAAAATTCGTCACAATTGAGATGAGGGTGGGTGGGCGTGCTATGTATCTTGTCTTTTTTTCCTTATATGTGCGTAGTCTTTTATTCACAACAAGAAACTGAAAATTTGTTTAAAATGGTAAATTTGTAGACAAGTGTGGAAGACAAAATTTACCATTTTAAACATGTTTTCAATTTTTTGTTGTTAAGAATGTGTATATTAAGAAGAAAAAACAAGTCAAATCATAAGCCTCGCCCACCCGCCCTGTCTCAGTCGTCACAATTTTTCTTTATTCGTTGTTGGCAACGAGGCGGAGCTTAATTGCAAAATCCTTATTTTTCGACGAGAAATTATCATGTGAAAGATATTCTTAAGTAAACGTGTTATTCAAAGAAAAGTTTTAAGTAAGAAACAAAACAAGCCAAAATTAAGCTCCGCCCCTCGGTCCACAGCGAATAAGAAAATTCGTCACAATTGAGATGAGGGTGGGTGGGCGGGTATGTATCTTGCTTTTTTTTCTTATATGTGCGTAGTCTTTTATTCACAACAAGAAACTGAAAACTTGTTTAAAATGGTAAATTTGTAGACAAATGTGGAAGACAAAGTTCACCATTTTAGACATGTTGTCAGTGTTTTGTTGTGAAGAATGTGTATATTAAGAAGAAAAAACAAGTCAAATTATAAGCCCCGCCCACCCGCCCTGTCTCAGTCGTGACAATTTTTCTTTATTCGTTGTTGGCAACGAGGCGGAGCTTAATTGCAAAATCCTTATTTTTCGACGGGAAATTATCATGTGAAAGATATTCTTAAGTAAACGTATTATTCAAAGAAAAGTTTTAAGTAAGAACCAAAGCAAGCCAAAATTAAGCTCCGCCCCTCGGTTCACAACGAATAAGAAAATTCGTCACAATTGAGATGAGGGTGGGTGGCGTGCTATGTATCTTGTCTTTTTTTTCCTTATATGTGCGTAGTCTTTTATTCACAACAAGAAACTGAAAATTTGTTTAAAATGGTAAATTTGTAGACAAGTGTGGAAGACAAAATTTACCATTTTAAACATGTTTTGAGTTTTTTGTTGTGAATAATATGTACATTAAGAAGAAAAAACAAGTCAAATCATAAGCCCCGCCCACCCGCCTTGTCTCAGTCGTGACAATTTTTCTTTATTCGTTGTTGGCAACGAGGCGGAGCTTAATTGCAAAATCCTTATTTTTCGACGAGAAATTATCCTGTGAAAGATATTCTTAAGTAAACGTGTTATTCAAAGAAAAATTTCAAGTAAGAAACAAAGCAAGCCAAAATTAAGCTCCGCCCCTCGGTTCACAACGAATAAGAAAATTCGTCACAATTGAGATGAGGGTGGTGGGCGTGCTATGTATCTTGTCTTTTTTTCCTTATATGTGCGTAGTCTTTTATTCACAACAAGAAACTGAAAACTTGTTTAAAATGGTAAATTTGTAGACAAGTGTGGAAGACAAAATTTACCATTTTAAACATGTTTTCAGTTTTTTGTTGTGAAAAATTTGTATATTAAGAAGAAAAAACAAGTCGAATCATAATCCCCGCCCACCCGCCCTGTCTCAGTCGTGACAATTTTTCTTTATTCGTTGATGGCAAGGAGGCGGAGCTTAATTGCAAAATCCTTATTTTTCGACGACAAATTATCCTGTGAAAGATATTCTTAAGTAAACGTGTTATTCAAAGAAAAGTTTTAAGTAAGAAACAAAACAAGCCAAAATTAAGCTCCGCCCCTCGGTTCACAACAAATAAGAAAATTCGTCACAATTGAGATGAGGGTGGGTGGGCGGGCTATGTATTTTGTCTTTTTTTTTCTTATATGTGCGTAGTCTTTTATTCACAACAAGAAACTGAAAACTTGTTTAAAATGGTAAATTTGTAGAGAAGTGTGGGAGATAAAATTTACTATTTCAGACATGTTTTTAGTCTTTTGTTGTAAAGAGTATGTATATGAAGAAGAAGAAAAAAAGTCAAATTATAAGCCCCACCCACCCGCCCTGTCTCAGTTGTGACAATTTTTCTTTATTCGTTGTTGGCAACGAGGCGGAGCTCAATTGCAAAATCCTTATTTTTCGACGAGAAATTATCATGTGAAAGACATTCTTAAGTAAACGTGTTATTCAAAGAAAAGTTTTAAGTAAGAAACAAAGCAAGCCAAAATTAAGCTCCGCCTCTCGGTTCACAAGGAATAAGAAAATTCGTCACAATTGAGATGAGGGTGGGTGGGCGGGGTATGTATTTTGTCTTTTTTTTCTTATATGTGCGTAGTCTTTTATTCACAACAAGAAACTGAAAACTTGTTTAAAATGGTAAGTTTGTAGACAAGTGTGGAAGACAAAATTTACCATTTTAAACATATTTTCAGTTTTTTGTTGTGAAGAATGTGTATATTAAGAAGAAAAAACAAGTCAAATTATAAGCCCCGCCCACCCGCCCTGTCTCAGTCGTGACAATTTTTCTTTATTCGTTGTTGGCAAGGAGGCGGAACTTAATTGCAAAATCCTTATTTTTCGACGGAAATTATCATGTGAAAGATATTCTTAAGTAAACGTATTATTCAAAGAAAAGTTTTAAGTAAGAACCAAAGCAAGCCAAAATTAAGCTCCGCCCCTCGGTTCACAACGAATAAGAAAATTCGTCACAATTGAGATGAGGTGGGTGGGCGTGCTATGTATCTTGTCTTTTTTTCCTTATATGTGCGTAGTCTTTTATTCACAACAAGAAACTGAAAATTTGTTTAAAATGGTAAATTTGTAGACAAGTGTGGAAGACAAAATTTACCATTTTAAACATGTTTTGAGTTTTTTGTTGTGAATAATATGTACATTAAGAAGAAAAAACAAGTCAAATCATAAGCCCCGCCCACCCGCCTTGTCTCAGTCGTGACAATTTTTCTTTATTCGTTGTTGGCAACGAGGCGGAGCTTAATTGCAAAATCCTTATTTTTCGACGAGAAATTATCCTGTGAAAGATATTCTTAAGTAAACGTGTTATTCAAAGAAAAATTTCAAGTAAGAAACAAAGCAAGCCAAAATTAAGCTCCGCCCCTCGGTTCACAACGAATAAGAAAATTCGTCACACTTGAGATGAGGTGGGTGGGCGGGGTATGTATTTTGTCTTTTTTTTTCTTATATGTGTGTAGTCTTTTATTCACAACAAGAAACTGAAAACTTGTTTAAAATGGTAAATTTGTAGACAAGTGTGGAAGACAAAATTTACCATTTTAAACATGTTTTCAGTCTTTTGTTGTGAAGAGTATGTATATGAAGAAGAAGAAAAAAGTCAAATCATAAGCCCCGCCCACCCGCCCTGTCAAAAAAAAACAACAGAATTACGATTACTCGGAATAAAATAAGAATGATAACATTTGTTTGTGCAAACTACGTCATCTATGGTATATATTCGTTATCAAACTCCAGTCCACGTTGTAATCTGTTGCAGTTCAACATGTGTGCGCGAAGTTCAACGTTCATCCTCCTTGTTACATTTGTTCTTAGTGCCTTAGCCGAAAAAATAACTTTCAAAAATGTGAAAATTTGGTATAACACCGAAGACCAACAATATGTCACTGGTAAAATAAATTCCGCTTATCAACTCAAGACTCAATCAAACGCTTCTCGGATTGTCAGAATCGAAATATTCGGTGGCTCAGTGCCGGTTATTCACCCAGGTGACTTCAAAGGTTTCCCTGCTTTGACCGATCTGTGGTTATCAGGAAATGAACTCAAAGAAATTCACCCTGGTGCATTTAGTAATGCTCTAGATGGTATAAGACTTTCGAGGAACAAAATAACAACGATCCAGGATGGAGTATTTTCAAATTCGACAATCCGGTTTTTTAGATTTGGACCATAATCTCATCGATAGCATCTCTCCTCATGCTTTTGACAACATGACAGATTTAAGGAATTTGAATTTAAACCACAACAAAATCAAAATTGTCTACCGAGAATGGTTACAAGACAAATCGAAGCTTCAAATGGATTTAGGGTATAATCAAATCGAACACTTACCCATGGGTTTTTTTTCGCTAACCACGACAACCACATCTAGCTCAACAATAACAAAATTAAGACTGTGGCACGAAATATTTTTGGCTTTGATGATCTGGATTTCGAGAGTTTGCTCTTGGGCGGTAACGAAATCGAAGAATGGAAGGACGATTTTGTGAAGGGTGCTCAAATAAGATACGTTGATATGTCAGGGAATAAATTAAAGTGCTTGAAAGGAAACTACGAGGACTTTTTTGTTGCTTATATAACTAAAATTGATGATAACCCATGGAACTGTGAATGTTTGCTAAAAATTGTGAAGTGGGCTGTTGAGAATCACAGAGATTTTAGAATAGGCATGACGAAATCTGTCCGAAAATGTAATTCCACGGGTCAGTTCTCTACTATCTAGTTTAGTTGTAATTGATAATAAAGGTGAATTGTGAAGTGAAGCAAATATGTTTCGTATATTTTGTAAAATCTAAAGATTAATTCCGAAAATCTTTAGCATAAGGAATACGATTCCACCTGAAAAAGTTATGTAAAAGGCGAAAGATTCAATCCGAAAATTTTTAGTAAAAGACGGAAAATTCCTGCGAAAATATTTAGTGAAAGAGGAAAAAATGCATCCGAAAATCTTTGGTAAAAGGCGAAAGGTCGAACTATTCCTTCCAAAAATGTCTAGTAAAAAGTGAAAGATTCATTGACATTTTTAAAATTCTTCTACAACTCGATCTTTCGTCTATTCGATTTTGGACGACTTCGACTTTTCAATTCTTCTATTTTTCAACTATTCGATCTTTCGGCTTTCTGATTTTTCGTCTATTCGAATTTTTGGTTTCGATTTTTCTATGGATTCGGTTTTGGATATTTCGACTTTTTGAATTTGGATTTTTGGAATTTTGGACTTCGTTTAACGACTTTTCGAGTTTTGGATTTTTCGATTTTTACATTCTTCGACTTCCATTGTTCAATTTCTTGATATTTAGACCCTCAGATTTTTCTGTTTTTCAAGATTTTCGAGTTTTCATTTTTCGATCTTTGGATTTTTCGAGCATCACATTTTTGATTTTTCGATTTTTTGATTTTTCCACTATTCGATTTTTCGTTTTCTCGATATTCTGACTTCGATTTTTGCATCTCTCTTCTTTTTACTATTTTCCTATTTCCCAGTTCTACAACTCTTCGATTTATAGATTTTTCGATTTCGCTTTATCAATTTTTTGGTGTTTGGACTCTCAGATTTCTCGATTTATTAACTTTTCCTCCATTCAGTTTCTCTATTTTCAAAAATTGTTGGCGTTCTCTATTTTCCGATACTTCGAGTTTTCATTTCTGGATCTTTTCGATTTTTTGATTTTTTCACTATTCGATTTTTCTAGTTTTTGATTTTTCGATTTTTCCTTTCCTCGATATTCCGACCCTGATTTTTCGATTTCTCAATTTACGACTTTTCCACTTTTCCAAAAATTTTTGGATTTGTTGAATCTTCGCTTTTTGGAATTTTCGTTTCTCCTCTTTCTCGATTTTTCGACTTTTCCGATTTCCCGATTTTTTGACGTCGTTTTTTCGACTTTTCGAGTTTTGGATTTTTCGATATTTCGAATATAAAATTTTTCGACCCCAATTTTTCAATTTCTTGATGTTTCGACTCCCATATTTCTAACTTAGATTTTTTGACTTGTCCACTTTTCTATTTCTAAATGTTTCAATTGTTGGATTTTCGATTTTTCGATTTTTGGACAACACATTTTTGATTTTTCGATTTTTCCATTTTTCGACTTTTCGATTGATACATTTTTCGATTTTTGGATTTTTCAATTGTTCAGTTACTCCATTTTTCCGATTTTGGAATTTCAATTGCTCGATTTTTCGACTTTTAGATCTTTCCGTTTATCGAATTTTTGTTTTGGATTTTTTGCTTTATCAATTTTTTGATTTTTCAAATTTTCGGTATTATTTTTTGACTTCGATTTCTCAGATTTTCAAATTCCCGATTTTTGGACTTTGATTTTTCGACTTTCTCATTTTTAGATTTTTTGTTTTTTCGGTTTTTTCGATTTTTTTCTCTACGTTTTGATTTTTCGGTTGACGGGCTTTTCGACTTTTTGATTTTGAATTTTTTGATTTTTGATTTTTCAAATTTTCAGTATTTCGATTTCTAGATTTTTCAATTTAGACTTTCCAATTTCTTGAAGTTTCGACTTTCAGATTTCTCGATTTTTGGACTTCTCTTTTGTACCATTTGATTCTATGATTTTTCGGTTTTTGGATTGTTCAATTTATCGATTTTTGGAGTTTTCAAATTTTTGGTTTCCCGATTTTTTGATTTTTTGACTTAGAGATCTCGATTTTTGGATTTCTCTTTTTTCCGACTTTGATTCTAGGATTTTTCGATTTTTGGTTGTTCAATTTTCGACTTTTCGATTTCTGGATTTTTTGATTTATTTATTTTTGGATTTTTCGACTTTTCGATTGGTAATTTATTGATTTCTCGATATTTCCAAATCTCAATTTTTCGAGTTTTGGATTTTTCGAAATTTAAATTTTTGGATTTATCGGCCTTCTGGATTTTTCAGTTTCTTAATGTTTCGACTTCAAAATTTTTCGATTTTTTCGAGTTTTCGACTTCCATTTTTAAATTTCTCGATTGTACGATTTCAATTTTTCAATTTCTCAATTTTTCGACTTTACGATTTCTCGATTTTCCGTTTTACCGATTTTTAGACTTTCATTTTTCAACCTTTCCACTTTCCGATTTTTTCAATTTTTCGAATTTTCGGTTTTTCTATTGTTGGATTTTTGGAGTTTTGGATTTTTCAATTTTGAATTGATATATTCTTCAACTTTTCGGTTTTTGGATTGTTCAATTTTCCGATTTTTGGATTTGTGATTTTTGAGTTTTTCCACTTTCGAAATATCGAATCTCGTTTTGAATTTTTTGATTTATCGATTTTTGGAGTTTTCAAATTTTCGGTTTCTCGATTTATTGATTTTTTTGACTTCGAGATCTCGATTTTTGGATTTCTCTTTTTTCCGACTTTGATTCTAGGATTTTTCGATTTTTGGTTGTTCAATTTTTCGACTTTTCGATTTCTGGATTTTTCGATTTATCTACTTTCGGATTTTTCGACTTTTCGATTGGTAATTTATGAATCTTTCGATACTTCGAAATCTCCTTTTTTTCGAGTTTTGGATGTTTCGAAATTTCAATTTTTGGATTTATCGGCCTTCTGAATTTTTCAGTTTCTTGATGTTTCGACTTCGAGATTTTTCAATTTTTCGATTTTGAATTTTCGACTTCGAGTTTATGATTTGTCGATTTTTGAATTTTTCGACTGTCCATTTTGGATTTCTCTTTTTTACCAATTCGATTTCATGATCTTTCGATTTTTGGATTGATCAATTCTTCGACTTCGACAATTTTTTGAAATCTCAAATTTTCGAGTTTTGGATTTTTTGATCTATCGATTTTTGTTGATTTTTTCAAAATTTCGATTTCTCGATCTTTCGACTTCCATTTTTCAATTTCTCGATTTTTCCACTTCCATTTTTCAATTTCTCAATTTTTCGACTTTACGATTCCTCGATTTTTCGTTTTAACCAATTTTTAGACTTTCACTTTTCAACCTCTTCACCGATTTTTTAAATTTTTCGAATTTTCGGTTTTTCTATTTTTCGATTGGTCGAGTTTTGGACTTGTCATTTATGCGATTTATCGAGTTTTGGATTTTTCGAAATTTACATTTTTGAATTTCTCTTTTTACGACTTCGATTCTACGATTTTTCGATTTTGAATTGATCTATTCAAGTTTTCGGTTTTTGGACTGTTCAATTTTTCGACTTTTTGATTTTTGGATTTTTGGACTTTCCGATCTGTGATTCTTGAATTTTTCGACTTTTCGAAATCTTGAATCTCGTTTTGGATTTTTTGATTTATCGATTTTTGAAGTATTCAAATTTCCGATTTCTCGATTTTTTGACTTCGATTTCTCCATTTTTGGATTTCTCTTTTTTCCGACTTTGTTCTAGGACTTATCGATTTTTAGATTCTTCAGTTTTTCGACTTTTCGATTTTTGGATTTTTCGCTGATCTATACCTATATTTTTGTGTTTTTCGACTTTTCGATTGGTAATTATTTAATTGTTCGATATTTCGAAATCTCCATTTTACGAGTTTTGGATTTTTCGAAATTTCAATTTTTGGACCTATCGACCTTCTGGATTTTTCGACTTTTCGATATTTCAGTTTCTAGATTTGTCAATTCAGATCTCGACTTACAGATTTTTCAATTTTTCGACTTCGACTTTTCGACTTTGAGTTTTCAATTTGTCGATTTTTGGATTTTTCAGTTTATTCGAGATTTCGATTTTTGGATATTTCGCCGTTCCGATTTATGAGTTTTGAATTTTTCGAAATTTCGAATTTTCGAGTTTTAGATTTTCTGGTCAATGGATTTTTGGATTTTTCAAAATTTCTCGAGTTTGCGACTTTTCGTTTTCTCGATTTTTGGCTTTTTCGCCATTACGATTTTTCAATTTTCGACTTTGGAATTTTTCGATATTTCAATTTTCCGATTTAAAACTTTGGAATGTAATTTTTGTATTTTACAGCTTTCATTTTTTCAATTTTTAATTTTATTTAACATTCTTTTCGATTGGTAATTTATGAATTTTTCGATATTTCGAAATCTCCATTTTTAGAGTTTTGGATTTTTCGAAATTTCAATTTTTAGATTTATCAGCCTTCTGGATTTTTCAGTTTCTTAATGTTTCGACTTCATGATTTTTCAATTTTTCGAGTTTTCGACTTCTATTTTTCAATTTCTCGATTTTACGACTTCAATTTTTCAATTTCTCAATTTTCCGACTTTACGCTTTCTCGATTTTCCGTTTTATCGATTTTTAGACTTTCACTTTTCAACCTGTCCACTTTCAGATTTTTAAAATTTTTCGAATTTTCGGTTTTTCTATTTTTCGATTTTTGGACTTGTCATTTATTCGATTTATCGAGTTTTGGATTTTTCGAAATTTAGATTTTTGGATTTCTCTTTTTACGACTTCGATTCTAACGATTTTTCGATTTTGAATTGATCTATCCTTCAACTTTTCGGTTTTTGGATTGTTCAATTTTCCGATTTTTGGATTGTGATTTTTGAATTTTTCCACTTTCGAAATCTTGAATCTCGTTTTGGATTTTTTGATTTATCGATTTTTGGAATTTTCAAATTTTCGATTGATTGATTTTTTGACTTTGAGATCTCGATTTTTGGATTTCTCTTTTTTCTGACTTTGATTCTAGGATTTTTCGATTTTTGGATTGTTCAATTTTTCGACTTTTCAATTTCTGGATTTTTCGATTTATTTATTTTGGGATTTTTCGGCTTTTCGATTGGTAATTTTTAAATTTTTCGATATTTCGAAATCTCCATTTTTTGAATTCTGAATTTTTCGAAATTTCAATTTTTGAATTTAGCGGCCTTCTTTATTTTTCAGTTTCTTGATGTTCCGACTTTAAGATTTTTCAATTTTTCGATTTTTCGACTTTAACTTTTCGACCTCGACTTTTGGATTTTTCGTTTTTTGGATTTCTCAGTCCATTCGAATTTTCGATTTTTGGATTTTTGGATTTTCCGGTTTGTGATGTTAATTTTTCGATTTTTTGAATTTTCAAATTTCCGAGTTTTGGATTTTTTGATCTATCGATTTGTGATTTTTTCAAAATTTCGATTTCTTGATTTTTTGACTTTTCGATTTCTCGATTTCATTTTTCCATTTTCTCAATTTTTCGACTTTACGATTTCTCGATTCTCCGTTTTACCAATTTTTAGACTTTGATTTTTCGACCTTTCCATTTTCCGATTTTTGAATTTTTCGAATTTTCGGTTTTTCGATTTTTCGAAATTTAGATTTTTGGATTTCTCTTTTTACGACTTCGATTCTACGATTTTTCGATTTTGAATTGATCCATCCTTCAACTTTTCGGTTTTTGGATTGTTCAATTTTTCGATTTTTGGATTTTTCGATTTTCCGATCTGTGATTTTTGAATTTTTCAACTTTTCGAAATCTCGAATCTCGTTTTGGATTTTTTGATTTATCGATTTTTGGAGTTTTCAAATTTCCGATTTCTCGATTTTTTTTACTGCAATTTCTCGATTTTTGGATTTCTCTTTTTTCCGACTTTGATTCTAGCACTTCTCAATTTTTAGATTCTTCAGTTTCTCGACTTTTCGATTTTTGGATTTTTCGCTTGATATATACCTATATTTTTGTGTTTTTCGACTTTTCGATTGGTTATTTTTTAATTGTTCGATATTTCGAAATCTCCATTCTTCGAAATTTCAATTTTTGGATTTATCGACCTTCTGGATTTTTCGACTGTTCGATATTTCCTTTTCTAGACTTCTCAATTTAGATCTCGACAAATTTTTGATTTTTTCAAATTTTCGATTTTTCCACTTTTCATTTTTTCGATTTTTTAATTTTTACTTTTCGTTTTCTGGATTTTTGGCTTTTTGGCCTTTACGATTTTTCAATTTTCGACTTTGAAATGTTTTGATATTTAAATTTTCCCATTTAAAACTTTGGAATGTAATTTTTGTATTTTACAGCTTTCATTTTTTCCATTTTTTAGTTTTATTTAATTATTTAACTTTTTTTTCAGTTTTTCGATTTTCAGTTACATACGCACTTTTACGACACCATCTGTTTGGTAACCGAGTATATTTTTCTCCCAGTGTAAATTTTGAAAATATAAGGGAAATAGGAGTGAGGTTAAAACGCTGGATTTTTTTTTTAATGTCAAAAAAGTTGTCACTTGCATAATTTCATGGCTCTCAACCGTATTGAACAAAAAACCCAGACAGGGCAGTGTAACTAATTAACTGTGGTAACCAACCTTACTTTATAGCCGCCACTTCCGGTATAAATGCTGAAAAATTGCTGTGTTCAAGGTGTTTTTCCGTACTTGGGGAAAAAGTGGAGGAAAAACTTGAACGTAATTCAAATAGGGGTAATAAATACCATAAACGTCAGATCTCACCGCTGCCAACCGTATCGAACAAAAAACCCAAGCAGTGGTGTGACTAACCTCACTTTTTACAAAGTTGATAGAAACGACAATAAACAAACTTAAGTAAAACAGTTTTGGCATTTCCTTTCCACAAACAACACCAACTAAAAATATAAAATTTATTACGCTAGTTTTAATACAAGTATATAAATGCATCCTTACATACATTATGGCAGTTTCTCTTGGCAACTTAAAACATAAATAACAGCTAACGCTCGCCTCAACAGCAACATTGCCCTTAATTTCAACTAATTCAGACTTGTCAATAATTGAGATTTTAAATACAGCTCGAAAAACAGGAACTTCGTTAAAATTAAAACAATACGATGCGATCACAGTCATTTTCAAAAAACTATCGATCCCTAACTAACAACCACCTCCTCGTACCTCTCGTACACCTTCTGCAGCTGCTTCAAAGACCCCAACATATTCGCCTGAGTCCCCAAGCACATAGTTTTTTGCGCAGCGTCTAAATTAATATCACATTCGATGGAGTGATAGACGTGGATCAAATTAGGATCGACGCTCCTCACGATCCTCAAGCTCGACTTGATCGCGTTGTCGTAGAAGGTGACGTCCTCGAACCCCCACCCGGATATCAGCAAGTTCAACCCCCCCAAACCCACGTAGTCACTTTTGTACAAACTCACGATCCCGAACCCGAACTGCCGCCAGAAACCGCTGTCTTCGTCCACGATATCGTCGCTGAAAAATGAGTAATTATCGGGGTACGTCCTGTTCAGGAGGCGAGGATTGTACAGGCTATACACTATGGGGAAATAGACACTTTTTTCCTTGACGGTGTTCTGGCGGACGCGCTGGAGGCTGCGGGGGTGGAAGATCATGTCCACGTCCATGAAGAGCACCAGGTCGTCGCCGCTGAGGAGGCTCAAGCCGCGCTCGAGGGCCCGGGCTCTGGAGAAGGTCTCGTTGGTGTGGATGGCGACGACGGCGTCGCTGCCGTAGGTGCGCTGGACGTCTTCGATGAGGGCGCCGCTGCGGAGGAAGTCCGAGGATCGGTCGTTCTGGTAGAGGACGACGAAGAGTTTGGCTTCTTCTTGGCGTTTGAGGCAGACGTCTTCGTACATCTTGAGGAAGCGGCGGAAGATTTTGTAGCGGCCGCTGAGGGGGAGGACGAAGTTGATGACTTCTTGTTTTTTGGGCGGGCTGGGGTGGAGGATGGGGGGATTTGTTCGAAGGTGGAGACCAAGTGCTTGACGAGCTTCTGGTGGACGGGGATGGCTGCTGTGGTGGATGAGCGTTGAGACATGTAGGGGAAGTCGTAGTTTTTTACTTCTCGGATGGAGATTTCTGTAGAGACATAGTAAAAGAATTTTTATACATCGACATTTTAATGAAAACTATATACTGTTTACCGAACAGATGGAATGGTAAAATAGTTAAATTAAAGAAGCTGAAAGTTGAAAATCGAAACATTTTAAGAAAAATTGGAAAGTTCAAAAGCTGAAAAATCGAAAATTTGAAGAATCCATCGATAAATCCAAAAATCGAGACGAAAAACGAAGTCAAAAAAAACAAAAATCGAAAAATTGAAAAGTTCAAAAATCGAAAAATCCAACTCGAAAAATTCAAAAACTGAAGTCGAAATATAAAAAAATTGAAAATTTGAAGAATCAATCGATAAATCGAGTAATCGAAAAATCGAGAAGTCATAAATCGGAAAGTCGAAAAACCGAAAATTCCGAAAACCGAAAAATTAAAAAATCGATAAATCCAAAAATTGAAAAATCGAAAATTTGAAGAATTCATCGATAAATTAAGATATCCAAAAATTAAAAAAACCAAAAATCGAGAAATCGAGGTAGATAAATCCAAAAAATCGAAAATTCCAATACTCGAAAAATTAAAAAATTGAAAAATTCAAAAATCGAAATCGAAAAGTCGAAATACCAAAAAATTCAAAAATCGAAAAACTGAAAATTGGAAGAATCGATCGATAAATCGAGTAATCCAAAAATCGAAAAATCAAGAAGTCATAAATCGGAAAGTCGAAAAACCGAAAATTCCGAAAACCGAAGAATTCAAAAATCGCAGTCGAAAAGTCGAAAATAAAAAATCGAAAATTTGAAGAACCCATCGAGAAATCGAAAAAATTATTCGAAAAATCCAAAAATCGAACACTCGAAAAATCGGAAAGCTCAAAAATCGATAAATCCAAAAATTGAAAAATCGAAAATTTGAAGAATTCATCGATAAATTAAGAAATCCAAAAATCAAAAAAACCAAAAATCGAGAAATCGAGGTAGATAAATCCAAAAATCGAAAATTCCAATACTCGAAAAATTAAAAATTGAAAAATTCAAAAATCGAAGTCGAAAAGTCGAAATACCAAAAAATTCAAAAACCGAAAAACTGAAAATTGGAAGAATCGATCGATAAATCGAGAAATCCAAAAATCGAGAATTCGAAAAATACAAAAATCTAAAAATTTAAAAATCGAAGAAACGAAAAGTCGAAAATTTGAAGAATCCGTCGATAAATTGAAAAAATGAATTTGAAAAATCCAAAAATCGAACACTCGAAAAACCGAAAAGTTCAAAAATCGATAAATACAAGTCGAAAAAATTGAAAAATTAAAAAATCGAAGTCAAAAAGTCGAAATATCAAAAAAGAATCGATCGATAAATCGAGAAATCCAAAAATCGAGAAATAGAATAAACCAAAAATCGAGAAATCGAAAAATCGAAAATTTGAAGAATCCATCAATAAATCGAAAACAGGAAAAATCGAAATTGAAAAATCGGAAATTTGGAGAATCTATCGATAAATCAAGAAATCCAAAAATTGAAAATTCGAAGAATCCATCAATAAATCGAGAAATCGAAAAATCCAAAAATCAAACACTCGAAAAAAAATCGAAAGGTTCAAAAATCGATAAATTCAACTCGAAAAATCCCTCGGAAAATACAAAAGTTAAAAAATCGAAAAAAACGAAACGGAAAAATCCAAAAATAGAAAAATCCAAAAATCAAAAATTTGAAGAATCGATCGATAAATCGAGAAATCCAAAAATCGAAAAGTCGAATATTTGCTTCGAAAAATCCAACAACGAAACCGAAAAATCCAAAAATCGAAAATTTAAGGAATCGATCGAGAAGTCGAACATTTGAGTTGAAAAATCGACAAATTAAAAAAAAATCGAAAAATCAAAAAACCAAAAATTGGAGAATCGAAACTGAAAAATCGAGAAAAAGAAAGTCGAAAATTCGAAAAATATGGAAGTTGAAAAGACAAAAAAATCGAAAATTTGAAGATTCGATAGGTAAATCGAAACATCTGAAGATTGAAAAATGTAAACATCGAATAGTCCAAAAATCGTATAATCCAAAATTTTTAAAATAAATATATCTAAATATAAAAAAATGGAAAAATCAAAAATCTAGAAATCGAAAAAATGAAACGTCCAAAAACTGAATAATCCAAAAAATTCAAAAGTCAAAAAAACTAAAAATCAAGAATTCGAAATCGGAAAATCCGAGAAAACCGTAAATTCGAAAATATGAAGAATCGATCGATTAATCAGAAAATCCAAAAATCAAAAACCGAATATTCGAAAAATCGAAAGTCAAAAATTGAGAAATCGAACATTCGAAAAATTGAAAAATTGAATAATCCAAAATTTGAAAAATATCTCTGAAAATAAAAAAATGGAAAAATAAAACATCAAGAAACCGAAGAAACTAAGTCAAAAATTTAAAAATCGAGAATTCGAAATTAGAAAATCCAAAAAAAAATCGGGAAATCGAAAATTTGAAAAATCGAGGTCGAAAAGTAGAAATATTAAAAAATTGAAAATTCGAACATTTGCGTCGAAAAATCGAAAACAAGAAAAATCAAACAACGAAACCGAAAAATCCAAAAATCCAAAAGTCAAAACAAATAAAATCGAGAATTCGAAATCGGAAAATCCAAGAAAACCGAAAATTCGAAAAATCGAGAAAAAGAAAGTCGAAAATTTGAAAATTCGATAGATAAATCGAAACATCTGAAGTCTGAAAATGTAAATATCGAATAGTCAAAAAATCGTATAATCCAAAATTTGGAAAAATCAAAAATCGAGCAATCGAAAAAACGAAACGTCTAAAAACTGAATAATCCAAAAAATCAAAAAGTCAAAAAAACTAAAAATCGAGAATTCGAACTCAGAAAATCCAAGAAAAGCGAAAATTCAAAAATATGAAGAATCGATCGATTAATCAGAAAATCCAAAATTCAAAAACCGAATATTCGAAAAATCCAACTTAAAATGCCGAAAAATCAAGAAATCGGAAAGTCAAAAAATTAAAAACAGGTGAAAATACAAGAAATCGAAAAAACGAAGTCAAAAAATCCAAAAATTGAAAAAAATCATAAATCCAAGTCAAAAATTGAGAAATCGAAAAATTGGAACATTCAAAAACTGAAAAATTCAAGTAGAAAAATCCTACAATGGCAAAATCGAGAACTCGGAAAAGCCAAAAATCCAAAACGCGAGACAGAAACAGTCGAAAAATCGAATATTCGAAAAATCAAACGTCAAAAGAAAAACTGAATAATCCAAAATTTGAAAAATATCTCTGAAAATAAAAAAATGGAAAAATCAAAAATCAAGAAACCGAAAAAACTAAGTCAAAACATTTAAAAATCGAGAATTCGAAATCAGATAATCCAAAAAAATTGGGAAATCGAAAATTTGAAGAATCGATGGATTAATTGAAAAATCCAAAAATCAAAACACCGAATATTTGAAAAATCCAAAAGTCCAAAAGTCGAATAATCCAAACGTGAACAATCGAAAAGTCGAGAAATCGAACATTCGAAAAATCAAAGTCAAAAGTGGAGAAATCGGAAAACCGAAGTCGAAAAACAGAAAGTGGAAAAATCGAGAAATTGAACATTCAAAAAATCCAAAAGTCGGAAACTCCAAAAATCGGGAAATCGAACAGCCGAAAAATCGAGAAATTGAAAAATAAATCGAAAAATTCTAAATTTTGTAAAATCCAGACATCGAGAACTCGAAAAGTTGGAAAATCCAAAAATCAACAGATTGAGAGATTGAAAAATCGAAAATCGAAAATTTGATGGATTAATCGAAAAATCCAAAAATCAAAAAACCGAATATTCGAAAAGTCGAGAAGTCAAAAAATAGAAAAAATTAAAACCGATAAATCCAAGTCCAAGAATCCAACTGTAACATCGAAAAATCCAATAATCGGAAAGTCAAAAAAAATCGCAAACAGGTGAATTCGAAAAAATTAAGTCGAGAAATCCACAAATCGAAGTCGAAAAATTGAGAAATCGGAAAATCCAAAAACCGAAAAATTGAAGTCTTTAAAATTGAAAAATTCCACAATCGAAATGTCCAAAAATCGAAAAATCAAAGTCGAAAAATCCAAAAATCAAAAAATCGAGAACAGAAGAAAACGAGACATCGAAAAAAAGGACGTAGAAAAACCCAAAAATCGAAAAATTCAAAAACCGAAAAACTGAAGTCTAAAATCAAAAAATCCAACAATGGCAAAATTGAGAAGTCGGAAAAGTCGAAAAATCCAAAACAAGAAAATTCGGAAAGTCGAGAAATTGAAAAAACGAAGTCGAAAAAACGGAAAGTGAGGAACTGAGTATTCGAAAAATCGAGAAATCTAAAAATCAAAGTCGAAAAATCCGAAAATCAAAAAATCGAGGAAACGAAAAATCGGAAAATCCAATAACCAAAAAAACGAGAACTCAAAAAATCAGTGTCGTAAAATCCAAAAATCAGTAACTCGAAAAGTTGGAAAATCCAAAATTTGAAAAATATCTCTGAAAATAAAAAGATGGAAAAATCAAAAATCAAGAAACCGAAAAAACTAAGTCAAAAATTTAAAAATCGAGATTTCGAAATCAGATAATCCAAAAAAAAATCGGGAAATCGAAAATTTGAAGAATCGATGGATTAATCGAAAAATCCAAAAATCAAAACACCGAATATTTGAAAAATCCAAAAGTCCAAAAGTCGAATAATCCAAAACGTGAACAATCGAAAAGTCGAGAAATCGAACATTCGAAAAATCAAAGTCAAAAGTGGAGAAATCGAAAAACCGAAGTCGAAAAACAGAAAGTGGAAAAATCGGGAAATCGAACAGTCGAAAAATCAAGAAATGAAAAATTAATCGAAAAATCTAAATTTTGTAAAATCCTGAAATCGAGAACTCGAAAAGTTGGAAAATCCAAAAATCAAGAGATTGAGAGATTGAAAAATCGAAAATTCGAAAATCGAAAATTTGATGGATTAATCGAAAAATCCAAAAATCAAAAAATCGAATATTCGAAGAATCGAGAAGTCCAAAAATCGAAAAAATTAAAACCGATAAATCCAAGTCGAAGAATCCAACTGTAACATCGAAAAATCCAATAATCGTAAAGTCAAAAAATCGAGACATCAAAAAAACAAAGTCCAAAAATCGAAAAATCCGAAATTTAAAAAAATCGAAAACAGGTGAAATCGAAAAATTGACAAATCGGAGAATCGAAAAACCGAAAAAACTGAAGTCTAAAAATCGAAACGTCCAAAAATCGAAAAATCAAAGACGAAAAATCCAAAAATCAAAAAATCGAGAGCAGAAGAAAACAAAACATCGAGAAAAGGACGTCGAAAAAACGGAAAGTGTTAAAATTGAGGAATTGAGCATTCGAAAAATAGAGAAATCTAAAAATCAAAGTTGAAAAATTCGAAAATCGAAAAATCGAGGAAACGAAAAATCGGAAAATCCAATAACCAAAAAAACGAGAACTCAAAAAATCAGTGTCGTAAAATCCAAAAATCAGTAACTCGAAAAGTTGGAAAATCCAAAGATTGACAAATTGAGAAATTGAAAAATCAAAAATCTAAAATTGAAAGCATCGAACGAAATATCGGAAAGTCAAGAAATTTAAAAAGCCAAGTCGAGGAGTCGAAAAATTGATAAACCAAAACGAAACGTCGAAAAATCGAAAAATCCAAAAATCCAGAAGTCGAGGACGCAAAAAAATTCAAAAAATGAAAATCGAAAAAATCGAGAAACTAAAAAATCTAGAAGTCGAAAATCGAAAATTCG
This sequence comes from Zophobas atratus, assembly GCA_022388445.1. NCBI lineage: Eukaryota > Metazoa > Arthropoda > Insecta > Coleoptera > Tenebrionidae > Zophobas > Zophobas atratus. Next base: position 8,461,337 of record CM039450.1, read on the forward strand.
AAGAATCGACCAAAAAATCAAAACGTCAAAAAACGGAGAAATCGAGAAAACGAAAAATCAAAAAATCTTTCCGGTTCAATCTTTCTATTTTTAGACTTTTCGATTCGAAAAATAAAAAAAAATCCAAATATACAGAAATTGAAAGATCCAAAAATTGAAAATTGAACGAAAAAAAAATTTAAAATATTCAAACACCCCACCGAAATTTCTTTATACGTTCAATTCATATTGTAAGTGAGTGTCCACACTTGTAAACACGTGACCCGCACACGATCGCTCCATCTGTTCGGTAAACCCCCTATAGTGGAATGCGAAAATTTTATTAATTTGCATTTATTACAAAATAATGTGCAAAATTTGTGCAACGAAATTCTCTCGTAGTCACACACATAATGGATCTAAATATACCCACAGTAGTCGTGAAGACAAGCTGCCACCTTCATCTACCTACATATAATATAACACCCACAAGTTTATTTGTGCTCTCATCGTCTAGCCTCTTAAACTCTTAACTAGAGCACGAAATTGTTATAATCATTACCTGTGAAAGTTTGCTGGACGTAGGCGTGCCGTCTAACTTGAACCGTCATTTTATGCCCCCTGTATTTACGATAAACCAGTAAAAGATCTAAAATTAAATCCACCCCGTGGACGGGATCGAGCCGCCAGTACCCATACAGGATTTCCTTAAAATCTATAACCCGCCCTCTTTGTTTAGAGTACGAATTGATGACTTCCATTATCTGAAAAAAGAAAAAAAAAAGAAACGTCAAGCGCGGCCCATTACGTCACACGCTGCTTACGTCACGCACGACGTCGCTAAGGCCCTCCTTCAAACACGACCCGATGCGCCGTCGAGGGTTCAAGTCCCTCCAGGAGTAGAGCGTTTTCGATATCAGTTCCCAGTCTAGGACGTCGTCTACGTTTCTGGGTTGCTGTCGGGTTAGTCTTCCCGGTAAACCTAGAAAAAAAACTAAAGTAAAACAAAGAGTCGGTGTTTATTTTTGTAGTGGTGTCTGGGCCAAGAACATGAAGTCTTTTGTTTAATGGTTTAAATAGTCTGGATGTTTGTGTCTAGCGGGCAGTCATTGACTCGTGGGAGAAATATTTATTAGACAAAGAGGCCTCTTTCACAAGTGGAGGACTTTGCCGCTTACTAGGCGAAGTTCATTTTGTGGCATGGATTAGTTAATGTGTGGACCAATCACAGTGAGGTATATTGGCGGCAAATTCAAACTGATTTATAATATTTTTTGTTTGTTTATATTGTGAAGCACCGATTTTTGAAACTTACAAAACTGTTAAATTAAAAATTCAAAAAACTGAAAAATCGAAAAATTAAAAATAGACACTGGAAAACCGGAAATTGAAGTGAAAAATTGAAAAGTTGAAAACTGAGCAAGTTGGAAGTTGAAATATTGAAAAATTCAACAATTTTAAATGGAACACTTGTAAATTGTAAATCGTATTGCTGAAAAATCGAAAATTAAAAATAAAAAACCGAAAAATTTAAGGATCTACTGAAAAATTGAGAAACCGAAAAATTGAAAAGCTTGAAACCAAAAGAATGATTAATCGAAAAGTCGAAAAATTAAAAAATCGAAAAGTGGAAAAATAGATCAATCAAAAGAATTAAAAAACAAGAATACAAAATAAAAATTTGAGAAATCGAAAAGTTCAAAAATCGATAAGCCGAAAAATCCCTCGAAAAATTAAAAAATCAAAATATAGAAAAAACGAAACGAAAAAATCCAAAAATAGAAAAATTCAAAAATCGAAGTCGAACAGTCGAAATATTAAAAAACTGAAAAATCGAACGATAAATGGAGAAATCCAAAAATCGAGAAGTCGAACATTTGAGTCGAAAAATCGAAAAAAACAAAACCGAAAAATCGAAAATTTGAAGAATCGATCGATAAATCGAGAAATCCAAAAATCGGAAAATCGTGAAATCGAAAAAACGAAAACTGAATAATCCAAAAAATCCGAAAGTCAAAAAACCTAGAAATCGAGAATTCGAAATCAGAAAATCCAAAAAATTGAGAAATCGAATATTCAAAAAATCCAAAATTCAGAAACTCCAAAAATCCAAAAATCGGGAAATCGAACAGTCGAAAAATCGAGAAATAGAAAAATAAATCGAAAAATCTAAATTTTATAAAATCCAGAAATCGAGAACTCGAAAAGTTGGAAAATCCAAAAATCAAGAGATTGAGAGATTAAAAATCGAAAAATTGATAGATTAATCGAAAAATCCAAAAATCAAAAAACCGAGAAGTCTAAAAATCGAAAAAAATTAAAACCGATAAATCCAAGTCGAAGAATCCAACTGTAACTTCGAAAAATCCAATAATCGCAAAGTCAAAAAATCGAGACATCAAAAAAACAAAGTCCAAAAATCTGAAATTCAAAAAAATCGAAAACAGGCGAAATCGAAAAATCCAAAAATCGAAAAATTGAAGTCTAAAAATCGAAAAATTCTACAATCGAAATGTCCAAAAATCGAAAATTCAAAGTCGAAAAATCCAAAAATCAAAATATCGAGAACAGAAGAAAACGAGACATCGACAAAAGGAAGTCGAAAAACCAAAAAATCGATCGATAAATGGAGAACTCCAAAAATCGAGAAGTCGAACATTTGAATCGAAAAATCGAAAAAACAAAACCGAAAAATCGAAAATTTGAAGAATCGATCGATATTTTAATTTAAATCTTATTACTGAAAAATCGAAAATTTAAAACGAAAAAAGCGAAAAATTTTAAAAATCAACTGAAAAATTTTGAAATTGAAAACCTTAAAATCAAAAAATTCAGTAATCGAAAAGCCGAAAAATCAAAAAATTAAAAAAATCGGAAAGTCTAGAAACCGAAAAATCAAAATTTCGAAAATCGGAAAAACCCAAAAACCGAAAAATCGAGTAATTGAAAATCCAAAAATTCAGAAATTAAGAACTTGGAAAGTTGGAAAATCCAAAAATCGAGAAATCGAAAGTACAAAAAACCAAAAAATTAAGAAATCCAAAAATCGAAAATTTGAAGAATCGATCGAAAAATCGAAACGTCAAAAAGTTGATAAATCCAAGTCGAATAATCAAAATTCGAAAAATCGATAAATCGAGAAAATGAAAATCGGAAAGTCGAAACATCGAGAAGATGAAAAGTGGAAAAATCGGAAAAACCCAAAAACCGAAAATCTGGAAATCCAAAAATCCAGAAATTGAAAAATCTAGAAGTCGAAAATCGAAAATTTGAACAATCGATCGAAAAGTCGAAAAATTGAAAAATCCAAATAAAAAATCGGAAAAACGCAAAAACCGAAAAAGTGAGAAATTGAAAAATCCAAAAATCCAGAAATCGAGAATTCGGGAAAGCTGAAAATCCAAAAATCGGAAATTGAATCAATCGAAAAGTCGAATAGTGGAAAAATAGGGCAATCGAAAGAACCAAAAACCAAAAAAGTCGAAAATTGAAACTTGATACCCAAAAACCCAGAAATCAAGAAACTGAAAAATCCAAAAATCCAGAAATCGAGACAGCGAAAAATCCAAACTGAAAAATCTAAATATCGGAAAATCAAAAAATCGAACAATCCAAAAATCGAAAAATGGAATCAAATGGAATCAATCGAAAAAACGAAAAACCAAAAAAATCGAAAAATTAAAAATCGAGAAATCCAAAATCGAAAAATCTTGCAGTCGAAAAATTTAAAGATCGAAATATCGAAAAATAGAAAAATCCAAGTCGAGAAATCAACATGCGAAAATTCGAGAAATCGAAAAAATGAAAAATCAAGAAATAAACAATCAAAAAGTTGAAAAGTGAAAAATTCGGAAAATTCAAATAGCGAAAAGTCAAAAAATCGAAAAATCAAAAGGTTAAAAAATCTGGAAACCCAAAAACCGAAAAATCGAGAAATTGAAAAATCCAGAAATCCAGAACTCGAAAAATTTTAAATCGAAACGACGAAAACTCGAAAAACTGAGACGATCCAAAAATTGAAAAGTGGAAAAATCGAAAGAACGAAAAACCAAAAAATCAAGAAATCCAAAAATCGAAAAATCTGGAAGTCGAAAATTTTGAAAATTTGAAAATCGAAAAATTGAAAAAATCCACATCAAAAATCGAAAATTTTAAGAATCGATCGTAAAATCGAAAATCCAAGTCAAAAAATTGGGGAAACCCAAAAACCGAAAAATCCAGTAATTGAAACATCCAAAAATGCAGAAATCGAGAACTCGAAATATCGGAAAATCGAAAAATTCACAAAATCGGGAAATCCAAAAATCGAAAAGTCAAAAAATAGGAAAATGTGGAAGTTGAAAAATTTGAAAATCTGAAGATCGAAAAATCGAGAAAACTTATAAACCGAAAAATCAAGAAATTGAAAAATCAAGAAATTGAAAAATCCAAAAATCCAGAAATTGAAAACTCGCAAAAGTTGGAAAATCTAAAAATCGACAAAGCGAAACAACGAAAAACCAAAAAATCGAAGGCAAAAAAATCGAGAAATCCAAAAATCGAAAAATGAAGAAATTGAAAAATCTAAAAGTCGAAAAAACGAAAATTTGAAGAATCGATCGAAAAATCGAAACGCGAAAAATTGAAAAATCCAAGTTGAAGAGACGAAATATGAAAATTCGAAAAATCGAGAAACCAAAAGGATGAAAAATCGGACAGTCGAAACATTGAGAAATCGAAAAGTTGAAAAATCTGAAACATCCAAAAACCGAAAAATTGAGAATCTGAAAAATCCAAAAATCCGGAAATCGAGAACTGGAAATTTGGAAAATCCAAAAATTGAGAAAGCGAAAAAACGAAAAGTCGAACAGTCTAAAAATCTAAAAACTGAATCGATCGAAAAATCGAAAAGTGGAGAAATCGAAAAGAAAAACGAAACAAAAAAACAAAAATTAAAATATCGAGAAATTCAAAGAATAGAAAAGTTGAAAATTCCAAAATTTAATGAAATAAAAAGTCGAAAGGGCGAAAATTTGAAAATTCGAAAACTTCAAACATCGAAATTCGGAAAATTCAAAAATTTAGAACTCGAAAAAATGAAAAATTTGAAATCCAAACAGTGAAAACTGAGTAATCGAAAAGTCGAAAAATCAAAAAGTCAAAAATCGAAAATTTGAACAATCGATAGAAAAATCAAAAGGTCGAAAAATCGGGAAAACCCAAAAACCGAAAAATCGAGACACTGAAAAATCCAAAAATCCAGATATCGAAAACTCGGCAAAGTTGGAAAATCCAAAAATCGAAAATTGGATCAATCGAAAAGTCGAATTGTGAAAAATAGTCGAAAGAACCAAAAACCAAAAAAGGCGAAACATTCGAAAATATGAAAATTGAAAAATTAAGAAACTAAAAAATCTAAAAGTCGAAAATTGAAACTTTGAAGAATCGACCGAAAAATCGAAAGGTCGAAAAATCGGAAAAACCCAAAAACCGAGAAATCAAGAAATTGAAAAATCCAAAAATCCAGAAATCGAGACAGCGAAAAATCCAAACTGAAAAATCGAAATATCGGAAAATCAAAAAGTCGAACAAGCCAAAAATCGAAAAATGGAATCAATCGAAGAAACGAAAAACCAAAAAATCGCAAAATTAAAAAATCGCAAAAAAAAAATTGAAAAATCTGGAATTCGAAAATTTTGAAAATCTGGAAATCGAGAAATTAAAAAAACTAGAAGTCGAAAATCGAAAATTTGAAGAATCGATCAAAAACCGAAAAATCCAAAAACCGAAAAATTGAGAAATTGAAAAATCCAAAAATCCAGAAATCGAGAACTCAGAAAAGTTGGAAAATTCAAAAGTCGACAAAGAGAAACAACGAAAAACCAAAAAATCGAAAGCAAAAAAAATCGAGAAATCCAAAAATCGAAGTCAAAAAATAGAAAAATCTTGAAGTCGAAAAATTTGAAGAATCGATCGAAAAATCGAAAGGTCGAAAAATAGAAAAATCCAAGTCGTGAAATCAACATTCGAAAAGTTTAAAAATCAAGAAACTAAACAATCAAAAAGTTGAAAAGTCAAAAATTCGGAAAATTCAAATAGCGAAGTCTAAAAACCGAAAAATCTAAAAGTCAAAAATCGAAAATTTTAAGAATCGATCGGAAAATTGAAAGGTCAAAAAATCTGGACAACCCAAACACCGAAAAATCGAGAAATTGAAAAATCCAGAAATCGAGAACTCGAAAAACTGAGACGTTCGAAAATTTGAAAAGCGGAAAAATCGAAAGAACGAAAAATCAAAAAATTGAAAAATCCACGTCAAAAATCGAAAATTTGAAGAATCGATCGTAAAATCGAAAAATCCAAGTCAAAAAATTGGAAAAACCCAAAAACCGAGAAATCCAGTAATTGAAAAATCAAAAAATACAAAAATCGAGAACTCGAAAAGTTGGATAATCCAAAAATCGAAAAATCGAAAAATTCGCAAAATCGGGAAATCCAAAACTAGAAAAGTCAAAAAACTGAAAGGTCGAAAGGTTGAGAAACTGAAAAATCGGAATCAAGAAAAATGAAGAAATCGAACATTCAAAAAGGTGAAAAGTCAATAATTTGTAAATATCGACAAATCGGAAAATCCAAAAATGGAGAATTCGAAATTCGGAAAATCCAAAAATCGAGAAATCGGAAAGTGAGAAATAGGAAATTCAATATTTGAAAAATCGAAAAGTTGAAAACTCGGGAAAACGAAAAATCGGAAAATTCATTTTTCAAAATTCAAAAACTGAGAAATCCAAAAGTCCAACAATCGAAAAATTCAAACATCAAAAAATCGAAAAATCCAATGATTGAAAATTTAGAGAAGCGATCGAAAAATCAGAAAGGCGAAATGTATTTATTAACTGAAAAATTGAGAAATTGAAAACTCGAAAATTCTTTTCGATTTCTTTTCGATTTTTTTCGCATATTCTTACTATTTTTCGGCTATTCAATTTCTCAAGTTTTCGATTTCTCCATTTTCGACTTCCGATTTCCCGTTTTTTCGATTGTAAAACTGAATAAAAGCCGAAAAATTGAAAAATTCAAGTTAAAATTTCGAAAAATTGAAAATTGGGAAAATTGAAAACGGAAAAGTCGAAAATGGAGAGAACTTAAAAAAATGAAAATCTGATAAATTCAAAGGTTGGAAAATTGAAAAACCGAGACACTTGAAAAGTAAAAAAACTGAAAAATGGAAAAATTGAGATATCAAGAAATTGGAAAATCAAAATATTGAAAAATCAAAAAATTAAATCTCGCTCAAAAAACTGAATAAATACAAAACTGAAAAATTTTAAGCTCAACATTAAAAAAAAATTAAAAATTGGAAAATTTTAAATTGAACATGAAAAATGGAGAAATTGAAAAATAAAAAAAAATAGAAACTGAACACTCGAAATATTGCAAAACAAAAAATTGAAAAATCGAAATATTGAAGTGAAAAATAGAAAAATCGAAAAATTGAAAAAACAAAAATTAAAAAATTCGAATTCAGCGCTGAAGTGCCTCCTTGCGATTGGTGGCCACACAACCAACCCCATTTAGTGCCCCAAACCCGCCAACCACCAAAACCGAAAACCCTCCTCCCTTCAAACTTTCTCCCACAATTTGCAATTCGTGAGAACCCAAACCGACAACGTCAACAAAGATTACAATGACGCAAGTGCATGCTAACAAATGACCCTTACGACCATCCATTGAATAATCGTGAATCATAATCTCGTCGCGGAAAAGACCGGTTACATAAGTAGGTTATGCAGTTGCAATAACGGTTGACGGATCCCAACGAAATAAAAACCCGTAGCGCGCTCTCATTAATCCCGTTCCCATCAAGAACCAGTATACACACCCAGCAAACTCGTGTCCCCTAGATATTTCTCCGACCCCCTACTTTCCGGAAACAGGGGCAAACCTTCCACCAGACTCGCATTCTCCAGATTCCGGATCCTGAACCCCAGCTCCTCCATAGAAGCCGCGATGTCTCTATGTAGCTCTATCTTCTCCTGCTGGTAACTCTGGACCTGAAGCGTCTGAAAAAACGCACACGTCAAAGGTTTTTGTTTGGTAATGGTTCTCAAGGTTTGTTTTTATTGTCGTACTGGTTTGTAGAAGACAAGGTTATTCGTGGTACTGGGTGTTTGAAATTCCGTCCGCGTATATTGTTGTAGGTTGCGGAGAGGAAGCGTCTTAATTTAAGTGGAACCAAACAGAAAATATACACGACCTAGTTGCGGCGTTTATTTGCAATTAGATGCTATATAGGTGGTTCGGTTTATCGCCGAATCGGATTACGAAAATCGTAATGATATTAATGATGGTGTTTACTTTTTTAAACGAAACGTTGGACGCACCGTACTTCCGCATTAAGTCAATAAAAAATAACTATATAGCATGAAATTGATGCCAACGGTTTCCTGTTCGCAGCGCAAATGAAATAAATATAAATTACCCCTTTAATAGAACAATGACCGGCAGCTTAACACATAAAACCGATTTTTATGTGATAGGATAAATAAATCATGATCTTTTAAATGATATAATCGCATTTTTAACTAGGTGATGGACGTGGCCTTATTTCGTTAAACGAAATACGATGACAGGTGACACTAATAAGTAATAAGTGAGGTTAGGTGGTGCGAACGAACGCACTATAGATTTTTTCCTTGAAAGAACGACGCATTTGCGTAACGGTAGTACTAGTAAGTGTACTAATTATGTATGATAATTGATAATTCCCAGAGGAAGGATAATAGTTCGCATGACGCAGATAATAGACGGAAAAAAGACGTGTGAATTGCATGAATATATACAGTGAGTTAATAATGATGTTCCAGCTTTTTAAATAACTTATTTTGAGGATGTGAGTGGCGGTGTTTATTTTTCCAAGAACGTAATTCTGGTTTGACAAATACAACGTTTTTTACGCGCTGTTTGTGTATTTTCTTAATGCAAAATTTAGATCGACGGAGCTTTGTCATCTTGTAAAGTAATTAAGTTAAGTTCAGAATAAACAATGACGTCGCTGGATAAAGCGAACTGTGACAGAGGTTTTTTCGTGTGAACACTTTTTGATGATTAGTTTGTTAATTTTGTGGTCGCCTTGTTGCGAAATTTAGAAAAAAAAAGGTCGGAAAAAAAAACTTGAAGAAGGAAATCGACGACACGAAAGTTATTTTTTGTTTTATCAGGTTTAGTTTTTCGATTTTTTAACTTTTTAATTTTTGAAAAATTGTAAAATCGCAAAATGGAATAGGCAGTTACAAAATTTAAGGGACCCCGTGATTTTTTCGCTCTCTTAAACTTCGCAAACTTAAAAATTGGACACTAGGTGAGATTCCTTCTCACTAAAAGAGATCTTTGAAAATTCTCCCAAAAGGGCATTAGCACCCTTAAGGTTCTTGTAAATCCCCTCCAAAAAAAAGATACTAGGACCCCTGAGATTCTTTCAAATTCCGTCCAAAAATTCTTTTAAATCCTTTCAAAAAAAAGCATACTTGGGGCTCCCGAAATTCTTCTAAATTCATCCACAAAAAGGACACTAGTTTCTTTTAAACTCTCCCAACCTCCAACCCCCCAAAGTCCTCGGAGATTCTCATAAATTTCTCCAAAAAGACACTTCTCCCCCCAGATTCTTGTAACTTGTTCCAAAAAAAGGCGAACCCTCCCATTCTACTAAATTTTTCAAAAAAATGATTTTAGAGACCTCCAAGATTCTTTTAAATTCCTCCCAAAAAATACACTAGGGACTTCACTACTAAATATTTTTTAAAATCAAAACTATCAGGGGCTCTAAAACTAAAAGATAATATTAGAAATGTCGAAATTTTTTCAATTTTTTTTGAGTCCCTTTCAGAGATTCATTTAAATTTCCTCCAAAAAGGACACCAAGGGTCCCCAAGATTCTTGAAAACTTTTCTAAAAAAACGACACTGATAACCCCCGAAATTTTTCTAAATTCCTCAAAAAAAAACACAACTAACGATTATTTTAAATTCTTAAAAAGGATATTAGGACCCAACATTTTTTTGGTATTCTTAAATAAAAAGACACTCCTCCCCCCAGATTCTTGTAACTTCTTTCAAAAAAAGGCGAGCCCCCCTCCATTCTTCTAAATTTCTCAAAAAAATGATTTTAGAGACCTCCAAGATTCTTTTAAATTCCTCCCAAAAAATACACTAGGACCTCACTACTAAATATTTTTCAAAATCAAAACTACCAGGGGCTCTAAAATTTAAAGATAATATTAGAAATGTCGAAATTTTTTCAATTTTTTTCAGCCCTTTGAGAGATTCTTTTAAATTTCCTCCAAAAAGGACACCAAGGTCCCAAGATTCTTAAATTTTTCTAAAAAACGACATGTAACCCCCGAAATTTTTCTAAATTCCTCAAAAAAAAAAACACTACTAACGATTCTTTTAAATTCTTAAAAAGGTTTTAGACCAACATTTTTTTGGTATTATTAAATAAAAAGACACTCCTCCCCCCAGATTCTTGTAACTTCTTCCAAAAAAAGGCGAGCCCCCCCCCCATTCTTCTAAATTTCTCAAAAAAAATGATTTTAGGGACCTCCAAGATTCTTTTAAATTCCTCCCAAAAAATACACTAGGGACCTCACTACTAAATATTTTTTAAAATCAAAACTACCAGGGGCTCTAAAGTTAAAGATAATATTAGAAATGTGGACATTTTTTTCAATTTTTTTGTCCCTTTAGAGATTCTTTAAATTTCCTCCAAAAAGGACACCAAGCGTCCCCAAGATTCTTGAAAATTTTTCTAAAAAAACGACACTGATAACCCCGAAATTTTTCTAAATTCCTCAAAAAAAAACACTACTAACGATTTTTTAAATTCTTAAAAAGGATATGGAGCCAACATTTTTTTGGTATTCTTAAATAAAAAGACACTCCTCCCCCCATATTCTTGTAACTTCTTCCAAAAAAAGGCGAGCCCCCCTATTCTTCTAAATTTCTCAAAAAAAAAGATTTTAGGACCTCCAAGATTCTTTTAAATTCCTCCCAAAAAATACACTAGGGACCTCACTACTAAATATTTTTTAAAATCAAAACTACCAGGGGCTCTAAAATTTAAGATAATATTAGAAATGTCGAAATTTTTTCAATTTTTTTCAGTCGCTTTGAGAGATTCTTTTAAATTTCCTCCAAAAAGGACACCAAGGGTCCCCAAGATTCTTGAAAATTTTTCTAAAAAAACGACACTGATAACCCCCGAAATTTTTTTAAATTCCTCAAAAAAAAAACACTACTAACGATCCTTTTAAATTCTTAAAAAGGATATTTAGGACCCAACAGTTTTTTGGTATTCTTAAATAAAAAGACACTCCTCCCCCAGATTTTTGTAACTTTTTCCAAAAAAAGGCGACCCCCCCCCATTCTTCTAAATTTCTCAAAAAATGATTTTAGGGACCTCCAAGATTCTTTTAAATTTTCCCAAAAAATACACTAGGGACCTCGCTACTAAATATTTTAAAAATCAAAACTACCAGGAGCTCTAAAATTAAAAGATATTGAAATGTCGAAATTTTTTCAATTTTTTTGAGTCCCTTTGAGAGATTCTTTTAAATTTCCTCCAAAAAGGACACCAAGCGTCCCAAGATTCTTGAAAATGTTTCTAAAAAAACGACACTGATAACCCCCGAAATTTTTTAAATTCCTCAAAAAAAAACAATACTAACGATTCTTTTAAATTCTTAAAAAGGATATTGGGACCCAACATTTTTTTGGTATTCTTAAATAAAAAGACACTCCTCCCCCAGATTCTTGTAACTTCTTCCAAAAAAAGGCGAGCCCCCCCATTCTTCTAAATTTCTCAAAAAAATGATTTTAGGGACCTCCAAGATTCTTTTAAATTCCTCCCAAAAAATCACTAGGGACCTCACTACTAAATATCTTTTCAAAATCAAAACTACCAGGGGCTCTAAAATTAAAGATAATATTAGAAATGTCGAAATTTTTTCAATTTTTTTCAGTCCTTTGAGAGATTCTTTTAAATTTCCTCCAAAAAGGACACCAAGGGTCCCCAAGATTCTTGAAAATTTTTCTAAAAAAACGACACTGATAACCCCCGAAATTTTTCTTAAATTCCTCAAAAAAAAACACATACTAACGATTCTTTTAAATTCTTAAAAAGGATATTAGGACCCAACAGTTTTTTGGTATTCTTAAATAAAAAGACACTCCTCCCCCAGATTCTTGTAACTTCTTCCAATAAAAGGCGCGACCCCCCATTCTTTTAAACTTCTCAAAAAATTATTTTAGGGACCTCCACGATTCTTTTAAATTCCTCCCAAAAAATACACTAGGGCTTCACTACTAAATATTTTCAAAATCAAAACTACCAGGGCTCTAAAATTAAAGATAATTTTAGAAATGCCGAAATTTTTTTCAATTTTTTTCAGTCCCTTTGAGAGATTCTTTTAAATTTCCTCCAAAAAGGACACCAAGGTCCCCAAGATTCTTGAAAATTTTTCTAAAAAAACGACACTGATAACCCCCGAAATTTTTCTAAATTCCTCAAAAAAAAAAAACAATACTAACGATTCTTTTAAATTCTTAAAAAGGATATTAGGACCCAACATTTTTTGGTATTCTTAAATAAAAAGACACTCCTCCCCCAGATTCTTGTAACTTCTTCCAATAAAAGGCGAGCGCCCCCCATTCTTTTAAACTTCTCAAAAAAATTATTTTAGGGACCTCTACGATTCTTTTAAATTCCTCCCAAAAAATACACTAGGGCTTCACTACTAAATATTTTTCAAAATCAAAACTACCAGGGGCTCTAAAATTTAAAGATAATTTAGAAATGCCGAAATTTTTTCAATTTTTTTCAGCCCCTTTGAGAGATTCTTTTAAATTTCCTCCAAAAAGGACACAAGGGTCCCCAAGATTCTTGAAATTTTTTCTAAAAAACGACACTGATAACCCCCGAAATTTTTCTAAATTCCTCAAAAAAAAAAAACACAACTAACGATTCTTTTAAATTCTTAAAAAGGATATTAGGACCCAACGTTTTTTTGGTATTCTTAAATAAAAAGACACTAGAAGTCCCCGATATTCTTCGATATTTTTAAAAAAGAGGACACCAAAGACCTCCAAAATTCGTCAAAATTCATTAAAAGCCTCTGGGCTTTTTTTAAATCCCCTCCAAAAAAAGACATTAAAAGCCTCCGAAATTCTTGCAAAATCTTTCAAAAAAAGAACTTGGGACCCCTAAGATTCGTCTAAACTCCTCCAAAAGACACTAGGAGTGCTATAGATTCTTTTAAATTCCCTCCAAAAATTAGAAGCCCCTGAGATTCCTGTAAATTTTTTCCCGAAAGAAAAACTAGTGTCCCACAAAATTCTTTTAAATTCCCCCAAAAAGGGACACGAAGTTCCCGAGATTTCTTAAAATTCTCAAAAAAAAAGAACACAAGAGGCCCTCGAGATTCTTTTAAATTCGTTCAAAAAAAAGACACTGTCAATGCCTGAGTTTCTTTTAAATTCCTCCAAAAAAGGAACTGGGAACCCCTGAAATTCTTTTAAATTCCTCCAAAAAAACAAAGGATCCTAGAGATTTTTCAAATAAAAAAAGACAGTAGGGACCCCCGAGATTCTTGAAAATTCTTTCAAAAAAGGACACTTAGGGTCCCTGAGATTCGTTTAAAACTCCTCCAAAAAAAAAAAGACACTAGAAGACCCCTAGATGCTTTTAAATTCCTTCCAAAAAAAGATACTAGGGGTCCACGAGATTCGTCTAAATTCCTCCAAAAAGACTCTAGGGACCCCCAAGATTCTTTTAAATTCCCACCAAAAAATTCACTCGGGACCTCGCTAAATATTTTCAAAACTAAAACTATCGAGGGTTCTCAAAAAAAAAAGAACTGCCGAAATTTTTTCAAATGTTTTCAGTCCCCCCTAAAAATTCTTTTAAATGTCCCTCAAGAAGGACACGAGCCCCTAAGATTCTTCTAAATTCTCTCCAAAAAAAAAAGACACAAAGCGACTCAAAGATTCTTGAAAATTCCTCCAAAAAAAGGACACGATTGTCCTTCAAGATACTTTAACATTTTTCAAATTAAAAATATAGTAGGGACCCCGAGATTCTTGTAAATTATTCCAAAATAAGGACACCAGGAGCCGTCGAGATACTTTTAACTTCCCTTCAAAAAAAAGATACTATGGGCCCCCGAGATTCTTACAAATTCTTTCAAAAAAGGACACTTTAAGATTCGTCTAGATTCCTTCAAAAAAGACACTAGGAGACCTCCAGATTCTTTTAAATTCCCTCCAAAAAGAGGCACTAGGGGACCCGAGATTCTTGTAAATTCTCCCCAAAAAGTACCTTAAAAACCCCTGAGATTCTTGTACATTTTCCCCTCAAAATTCTTTAAAATTCTCCGAAAAAGAGATACGAAGCCCCCCCCCCCCCAAGACTATTAAAATTTTTTCAAAAAACAGAAAAAAAAGACTGGGAGTCCCTGAGATTCTTTTAAATTCGTCCAAAAAAACAAAGGACTCTCGAGATTCTTGCAAATTCTTTCAAAAAAGGACATTTGGGGCCTCTGAGATTCGTCTAAATTCCTCCAAAAAAAGACACTAGGAGATTATAAATTCTTTTAAATCCCCTCCAAAAAAAGACATTACAAGCCCCCGAAATTCTTGCAAAATCTTTCAAAAAAGGAACTTGGGACCCCTAAGATTCGTCTAAACTCCTCCAAAAAAGACACTAGGAGAGCTATAGATTCTTTTAAATTCCCTCCAAAAAATTAGAAGCCCCTGAGATTCCTGTAAATTCTTTCCCTAAAGAAAAACTAGTGCCCCACAAAATTCTTTTAAATTCTTCCAAAAAAACAAAGGATCCTAGAGATTTTTCAAATAAAAAAAGACAGTAGGGACCCCCGACATTCTTGCAAATTCTTTCAAAAAAGGACATTTAGGGTCCCTGAGATTCGTTTAAACTCCTCAAAAAAAAAGACACTAGGAGACCCCTAGATTCTTTTAAATTCCTTCCAAAAAAAGACACTAGGGGACCGGAGATTCGTCTAAATTCCTCCAAAAAGACTCTAGGGACCCCCAAAAAATACACTCGGGAACTCGCTAAATATTTACACAACCAAAACTATCGAGGGTTCTAAAAAAAAACTGCCGAAATTTTTTCAAATATTTTCAGTCCCCCCCCCCAAAAATTCTTTTAAATTTCACTCAAGAAGGACACGAGCCCCTAAGATTCTTGTAAATTCTCTCCAAAAAAAGACACAAAGCGTCCCAAAGATTCTTGAAAATTCCTCCAAAAAAAAGGACACGAATGGCCCTCAAGATACTTTAAAATTTTTCAAATTAAAAATGCAGTGGGGACCCCGAGATTCTTGTAAATCCTTCCAAAATAAGGACACCAGGAGATTCTTAACAAATTCTTTCAAAAAAGGACACTTTGGGCCCCTGAGATTTGCCTAAATTCCTTCAAAAAAAGACACCAGGAGACCTCCAGATTCTTTTAAATTCCCTCCAAAAAAGACACTAAGGGACCCGAGATTTTTGTAAATTCCCCCCAAAAAATAGCTTAAAAACCCCTGAGATTCTTGTACATTCTCTCCTCAAAATTCTTTTAAATTCCTCCCAAAAAGGGACACGAGCCCCCCGTTCCTTTGAAAAATTTCCAAAAAAAAAAAGAGCACAAAGGGCCCTCGAGATTCTTTTAAATTCCTCCAAAAAACCACAGGACCCCCGAGATTGTTTAAAATTTTTCAAATAAAAAAGACAGTAGGGACCCCAAATAATCTTTTGCATTCTTAAAAAAGACACTAGGGACTCCTAAGATTCTTTAAAATTCATTAAATAAATTAAATAAAGCCACTGGTCTTCAAGAATATTTCAAATTCTTTAAAAGAAAAAGAAAAAACTTCAGGGACTAAATTTTGCGAAATTATTAAAAAAAAACATTGCGATTCAATATGTTTTTTTGGATTCTTAAAAAGGAAAAAAGACACTATGGTTTCAAAATTAAAATTTCAAAAATAAAACATCGAAAAGCTCCAGGTTATTAAAAATTCTTTGAAACGGCTGAACAACCTCATGATTTTTTATTTATTTTTTTTTATAAAATATATAAAATAACAAAATTGATTAATATATTTTCAACTCCAAAATACATATTGTTTGTTTCTACAATAAAACACTAAATTTTGCCGATTTTGTCTTTTCAAGATAAATTTCCATTTTTTGTCAAATTTTAAATTACCAAGTAGTTGGATCAAGTCAAAATTCAACCGAAAATAACCAAAACCACCCGAAATTCGCCAACCAGCGTGTTCCCCAGCAACCCGCAAACATTTTTACGTCTGTGAACCTCGAACTAAACCATTAACTTGTAAAGTTAATGATCATTGCAACTGCTTGACAATAAAACGAAATCGGCGTTCAGCTACTGAAAAAATCCGCTATCAATTACGTAAGCTGTAAACTTTAGTGGTGTTCTTGACGTACCAATTGAGTGAATAGATCGTAAACCGAAAATAGTTTATAAATACAGGAAAAAGGATCGCAAACTTGTGTAAATACAACCACAGAAATATAATAAAAAAAGAGATTGCTTTATGACGCATGTATCTACATTTATGTAGTCATAAAGTACCGTGCTAACTAACAGATATATTTATTTACTCTCGATTTAATATATTTATTTTTGCTTTTACAACTTTCTAATAACCCTGTATGTATACTTGGCCTACTGCGATGCATCGTTGCGAAAGCGCAATTTTTCGAAAATTTTAAATGAATTTAGGGCGAGTCTGACCAATTTATTGTTATTGCCTCCCATGGGCCCCCGGGAAATTCCGGCTCAATTACGCCTCTTTCAACGAGTTCCAATAAAAACTAGCCCAATTTCCCCGAGCCGGCGAGTCTTCGAACAAGACGTATTATTAACGGTGTTACGTTCGAACATACGCAAATTGCAGGAAAAATACCAACCTTGACGTATTTATCCAGCCTGTACATGTGCCTTGGTTGTTTGACTGGGTGTAGAGTGATGGCCCGATGGACTTCCTTCTGTTTCAAGTCGCCCGTGAATGCCGCCTGCCCACTTTGGTTATGGTACAATATGACTTGCATCTGTTGAAGAAGCAGACGAAATTTAATAGAGGCTTGATGAATTCAGGGTCTAAATGATTACTTCATTAGGTTTCGACATGGGAAAGTCGTATTGATTTATTGTTTTAGCGCTGTGGAGGAGACGAGTCGTACTGGAGGTACGAGTGGAGATCGGTGAGAGAAGTTGCCGTTTTGGGGCTTGGGAGGAAATGTAGCATGACTCACCTCCATGCGGCGCGGGAGGTTATGTCGTTTTTTCCGCAACCGTAGCGAATCCAATTATTCGGTTTATCGATTTTTTAGTTTATTGTTTATTTTGATTTTGTGTTTTTTATTTCAACTTTTCAATTTATCAACTTTCACTTCTTCAATTTTTCAATTTGCAAGTTTTCGACTTTTCAGTTTCTCGATTTTAATTTTTCGAAATTTAAACTCCTGATTTCTTTTCAGCTTTTTAATTTTTCGTTTCTTCAATTTTTCGATTTCTCAATTTTTGAATTTTGGAATTACCGAAAAGTTCAAAAGTTGGAAAATTGCAAAGTTTCAAATTGAACATCTGAAAAATTGCAAATCGAGAATCTAAATCACCGAAAAACTGAACAATCCGAAATCGAAAATTTGAAAGTCCAAAAATTTCAAATTAAGAAACCGAAAAACCGAAAACAAAAAAAAATGGGAACCTGAAATATCGAAAAATTGAAGGAGTTAAAATTGATAAATCGGAAAAAACTAAGAAATGAAAAATTAAAAAATTCAGATGACGAGTTTTCAACTTATTGATTTGCAATTTTCCAATCTCACAACTTTTCGTTTTTTCAATTTATCCACTTTTTAGATCCCAATATTTAAATTTCTCGATTTTTAATTTTTCATTTTTCAGTTTCACGATTTTCAGTTTTTCGCTTTTTGTTTCTCGATTTTTAATTTTTCGAATTTTTTTGTCAATTTTTGAATTTTTCGATTTCTCAATTTCCCGATTTTTGTTTTTTTTCAGTTCTACAATTTTTGTTTTCAGATTTTTCCATTTTCTAGTTTTAAGTTTTTGAATGCAAATTTTTCAGTTTTCAATTTTTTGGTTTTTCAATTTCTCGATTTTTCAATTTCTAGATTTTTAAATTTTGTGATTTTTCAGTTTCTCAATTTTTAATTTTTCGAGTTTTCAAAATGTCAATTTTTTATAATTTAATTTTTAGTTTTTTGAATTTTTTGGTTTTTCTACTTTTCGTTTTTTCAATTTCAATTCATCCAAGATGGCGGGTGGCAAACGTATCGGTGCGCTAGCTACAGAGTGTAAAAAGTGCAAAAAAAACGGTAGTTGATGCTGTTACGTGTGCTGTTTGTGGTAACAGATATCATCCTAGTTGTGCGGAAATAATTGCAAAAGTTTCTACCAACGAACATTTCGAATGTTGTGAAAAACAAGTTAATGACGAAGCAGATTTCTGGGATGCGGTCGAGAATTTACCCGGTTCAGCACTGGATGGAAAATTATTTTCCTATATAATAAAGCAAAAGGATCTTCTAATAGCAGAATTGCGAGAAACAATCAAGCTACAAAATAAACATATAGAGACGTTAGCCAATGGACGAAACCTTGAAACAGTTGAAGAGAAAAGAGACAAACCGGTGAGTTTCTTTGGTTCCGAAAAAACAGAGAATTCCCAGGCCACTATCAAATCCACTGATACCTAAAAGAAAAAACAAAAGAGTTCAATGAACGATGAAAATAGTCAAAATAAAAAAAAGGAAAATTTTAACAATGCCAGAAATGAACATCCTACAAACTTTGTGCAGAAAAGTGACGACGAAAACTGGAGTACGGTTGTGGGCAAAAAGAGTAGGAAAAGGAAACCTCCTGTCATTGGAAGCTCAACGGAAGAGTCCCCAGACGAAATTAAGTCAGTACCCAAAATGGCATCTTTGTTTATATCAAGACTACATCCTGAAATTACTAAAGAAAAATTGGTGAACTATGTACAAAAGAAATTTCCGGAAGTTGCTTGTGAAAAGTTAATTTCGAAGCACCCAAGCTCATACTCATCATATAAAATCTCGATTTACCATCACAATCTCACAAAAGGAACAGATCCATTAAATTGGCCAAATGGAATCCTCGTAACAAGGTTTTTTCAGAAGAGCCGAAATTTGCAGGAAACCAACTGACTCAATCAATCGCAAAATTATCTTCAGCTAATAAGTCAAAAATGATACGTCCACTACATATACTAGTTATTAATACTCAGTCTTTGAGGTCAAAGATCAACGAATTGGAGGTAATCCTTTCAAACGAAGACTACTCTGTCATAGCGATTTCCGAACATTGGTTAACAAGCTATGAAGCTGAAGAACTTAGAATCCAGGAGTACTCATCAAAATCACATTTTGCGAGGCCATTACCTTACGGAGGTTCCATGATAATGTCCAACAACAACATCACTTGTCTACCACTACAAAACATACAGACATTATCTCGCGAAAATCATTGCGAGGTATCTGGCGTCTTAATAAGTAATTATCACATTTATTTTATTAACATATATCGTCCGCCGTCTGGAGATTTTAACGTGTTTTTAGATGCTCTTTATAATATTTTAGATAGTATCGATAGCTATACATCTACAGTAGTTTTATCAGGCGATTTTAACGTAAAATTTAATTGTAAAAATCCAGAGAAAGACAAATTATTAGATTTTATGCACAGCTATGGATTGTATCATATGGTTAACTTTCCCACAAGAAAACAAAATTGTCTAGACAATATATTCAGTAATTTAGATCCAGTATATTGTAAAACTAGACCCGTAGACACAGGCATATCTGATCATTTGGCAATTGCACTAGAGCTCCAGTTAGCGGCAGATGTGACAAACAATCCTATATATAAAATAGTACGACCGATAACAGTGTCTGGTCAAAACAATCTTTTTCATTTTCTATCTGTAGCTGACTGGAGTTTTATTCTTTCAGAAGACCTAGAACTGAATACCAAATTCCTTAAGTTTGTAGACATAGTAATACATAATGTAAATTTGGCATTACCAACAAAATCAATTAAGGTATCCAGCTCTAGCAATATGAACACAATTAAATGGTTTGACAAGGAGTTAATTGACATGCGCAGTACACTGCGTGCTTTAACAGAAATCGACAAAATATGCCAAACTGATAAAACAAAAGAAGCCAAAAACAAATTTAAATTACTGTATCGTGAAAAAATTAAATATAAGAAATTTATATACAATGAAAAAACGATTGCTACAGCAAGTAACAAAATCAAGGCAATGTGGGCAATAGTTAATCAACACCGTAGTAAATACGCAGTCCCAAATAGTGAATCAAATAAGTGCAGTATCCCATGTGATGTATTTAATAATTTTTTTGTAAATGCTGCATCAAATATCACATGTAACGATAATGAAGACAAAGGCACTAGCTGTGATTTTAACTGTGATCAAAATGTAAACTCCGTCTGTGATATTGATGTACCTGATTTACCACTATCTAATAAGTCTTTTTTAAATGTGTGTCGTGCCTTACATGTCAGTTTTGAGTTTAAACCAGTATCTTGTGTAATAGTTAGAGAGGCAATTGAGAATATAAAAAGTAAGAACTCTAATGATGTATACAACATCAATGTAAAAATTATAAAGTCCATTAAGAATATCATCATATCGCCACTTACTAAGCTGATAAATCTTTGCATAGCGGGTTCCACGTTTCCGGACTGTTTAAAAAAAGCTGTAGTTGTACCAATATATAAGCGAGGAGATCCGAATAACCCGTCAAACTATCGGCCTATAGCGTTATTGCCAATATTTGGCAAAGTACTTGAAAAAATACTGTTCAATCAACTAAACAGCTTTTTTGAAACAAATAACCTTTTCTCAAGGAGCCAGTACGGGTTTAGGAAACAGTCTTCCACAATTGATGCTGTGCAAGAACTTGTTGATTTTATGTCCACATGTTTAGAAGAGAAACAAGTGGGCGTTTCAGCTTTTTTGGACCTTTCGAAGGCGTTCGACTGCGTTTCCCATAATATTTTATTGAAAAAATTAGCCATTTATAATTTAAAACCGTCTAGTATCAATATGGTTTCTTCTTATCTAAACAATAGATCTCAGGTGATTAAACAAAATGAAAAATTGTCAAGAAGTTTAATTATTCATAAAGGGGTACCTCAGGGATCGATTCTAGGCCCGCTCTTATTCTTAATATTCATAAATGATCTCCCCTCTTCTCTCTCTACAAGGGCAGTACTTTATGCTGACGACACGACTTTGTTAAACAAGGCGACATCAGTTATCGAAGCCATAGCAATAGGCTTCAAATTAATCAAGATAAGTCGGAACATATGATTTTAACATTAAAAAGGTTCGAGAACCCCATCCATTTTGCTCATTCAGTAAAATTCTTGGGAATTCATGTAGACAATAAACTTCAGTGGCATGCTCATGGTGAAGAAACCGCCAAGAAAGTCTGTAAAAGTATTTTTTTGTTAAGAAATTTGAAGGGACAGGTTTCAGATCGTATGATGAGAATGGCCTATTTTGCACTATGCCAGTCTCATTTAACATACGGTGTTCGGTATTCGCGAACTTATGTAGTTTAAACTTAAAAGTCCCCATATCGGTTTGGACCACCCCCAGAGGGCTAACCATATGGGGAGAAGTAGTAGCCTACGGTATTCGGCCGTAATAACATCTCGGAGCTACCGGTGCGAGTGCTTACAACACTTTATTCTTGTTTTTGTGCGGTTTTCTCAACGATAACTACTACACATCACTTCGCCAGGGGATCCCCGAAGCAACGAATTCAACGCACCTTAATCCATCAAGCCCAGGTAGGTCCACAAACGATAGTGGGGGTTTCGTTACCTGTCGGCTTCGTAAGTTCGCGTACAACACGTACATTTTTTGGTCCTTCGAGCCGGATCTACGATAGATCCGCAATCGCGCTAGCATAGACCGCCCAGGTGCTGCTATCGTACCTTTCGTTCATCAAAATTTTCGTTTGTTTTTGTCATAGCTTGCGTCATTCGGACCAAGCTACAGTCGTCCAAGACTACCCACCAGGATACGCAGACACACTTGTCTGTCGAGACGCCACACATTTGGTCTGGCGTCCTCTATCTTTCCTTGTTCACTCGACTAGTAGTTAGTTTCTTTCCTTGTCAACCACTTGACATTACTTGACCATTCGGGTCCTATTTCGCAGAACTATAGACACACGCCCTACATTCGGTTTGGCGTCCTATATCGTTCTTTGTCAATCTTGCATCACTTCGTTTCGTTCCTTGTCACACGCTTGACATTGGGTGGCTAATCGAGTCACTTTCACAGTTTTGTATACACTTTGTCTTTGCATTCTGCACGTGTGGTATATACAATGACCACCATGGATAGAGTTGTTGTAGCCGGACCCCAGCTGTTGCGGCGAATGAAAAATCTGGCTCTAACCGAGGGTACAGATCTTAACGATCAGGCCAATCAATCGGCCATAATAGCAAATTTTGAAATGGCCCAAGAAATTCGGGCCGAATCAAAACAACTCTTTAGGGGCTGCTTAATCGATGAAGAAGAAGTTGAAAAGCTCGATAAAATTAATCAACTCGAAATCGATATCGACGCTGCTTTTGGTAAATTAAAGGCACTCCACGTTTTAGTACTGAGGATCATAGACGCTAATAAAGCAGCGTCGGTACAGGACAAATCCTCCGCGCCCGTTCAACCCAGTATCAGACTTGCGCCAATAAATCTTATTAAATTTGACGGTTCTCTAAAGACGTGGCCAACCTTCAGAGACCTATTTAACGTGTCGGTTCATACAAACTCGGTTTATTCCAACATCGAGAAGTTTCATCTTTTGATAACGCACCTTTCAGGTGAACCATTGTCCATAGTAAAGTCACTGCCGATCAGCGACGGTAATTATCCTATAGTGTACGACAGTTTGACAAATCGGTATGAAAACAAAAGACTTTTGGTTACCACATATTGGCAGTCTGTTAATAACGCCAACAAAGCCACATCTGACTCGCCACAGTCTCTCCGTAATTTAGTGAATAGTTTTACGGAGAATCTGGCGGCATTAGATCAAATTAGTGGATCACTAAACCCACCAGCGTCACTAGATCTGTGGGATTTTACTTTATTCAATTGGATGCTGAGCAAACTAGACGCTTCAACTCGGAAGCGATTCGAGTTAGAAAATAGTGGGATCGACTTCCCTACTTTTAATTCTCTGAAAGAGTTCGTGTTGCGACAATGCAAAGCCCTCGAAGTAAACAATGCTTCGACCGGGCCAATGTCGCAACGAGCGAACCCGGTCCCAAAACCATTAAAACTCGACACACCCCACCAGCGGGGTGTCGTACCGCACGCTTTTGTCGCAAATACGGGTAATAAGTGTATCTTTTGTAAATCGGTGCATTTGATATACCAGTGCCCATCCTTTCTCGGACAGTCGCCGCAAGAACGATATCAATCCATCAAGAACAAACGTTGTTGTATCAATTGCTTACGGAACACACACTTGATAAAGGACTGCCCGTCTAAAAGTACTTGTCGCAAGTGCCAAGCTCAACATCACACCTTACTGCATTTCGAGAACCTGGAGCAAATTGCGACAAACACAGATCATCACGTAATGACACAAACGCCGTCCGATTTATGACTCCCGACAAATCCAGTTTTCGATGACACTTCATTATCTCTAATTTCTACCACCACACTTTTGGCAACCATTGTTCTTCATGTTCAAGATAGTAATAAAAAGGTACACACCGTTCGCGCGTTGCTTGACAGTGGCAGTCAAGCATCGTTTATTACAGAGAAATGTCAGCGACAACTGGAACTCGGTCTTATTCAATCCCATACCCCTATCATTGGGCTTAACGGAATGGAATCGAAAGCTGGTAGTATGGTATCGTGCATCGTGCAGCCATACTTCCGCGAAACACCACGTCTTTCGGTTTCGGCGATGGTAACAAAAAGGATTTGTGAAGACATGCCTGTAGTTAACCCACCTGCCAATCGGCCACATCGGTTCGTAATAATTGGCGATATTAAACAAATGTATAGGCAGATTCTGGTAGTTCCGCACCACCGCGACTATCAACGAATTCTGTGGCGGTTTCACCCGGATGAACCCATTCGTGAATTCCGTCTCAACACGGGGACCTACGGTGTAGCTTCAGCACCCTTTTTAGCGCTTCGCACCTTGGCAGAATTAGCAAAGATCGGCCAAGATCAGTTCCCGTTGGCTTCGCGAGCGTTGTCGAAACACACTTACGTCGATGATATCGTTACGGGCACAAACTCTGTGGCGGATGGTCAACAACTTCGGACCGAACTCGAAACATTGTTAGGCTCGGCCGGGTTTCAACTCCACAAATGGTCGAGTAACTGCCCCGAATTAATGCCATATAATCGGGATTCGCACGAGAACGACACACACACGTTTGATAGTGAGTCGTTTCAAAAAATTTTAGGCCTAAGTTGGCACGCGCAGAAGGACAGTTTCTCATACATCGTAAAACCATTGAATCGTACTTGCACTAAGCGTACCATCTTATCAGAGTTGGCACGCATCTTCGATCCTCTCGGATTTTTAGCGCCGTTAACTTTCTTTGCAAAGTGTCTAATTCAAAACTTATGGACACTCGGGTTACAATGGGATGACGAACCTCCTGAACCCATAGTTGACAAATGGCAGAAGTACTCGGAAGAGCTTCTTTTATTAACGCGATTAGAGATCCCTCGTCACTTAAATTCAGATTCTTATATTGCGTTGCAGTTGCACGGATTTTGTGATGCTTCCGAATCGGGATTTAGTGGAGCTGTCTACTTCCGGTACGAAATGGCGGACGGTCAAATAATTACGAAATTAGTTTGCGCTAAGACTAAAGTCGCCCCACTAAAGCGGGTCACATTGCCTCGATTGGAACTTTGCGGCGCCCTACTACTTGCTAAACTGATATCTCGGGTCTGCAAAACATATCAGAATTGTTTCAAATTCCAAAAGATCTTTGCGTGGAGCGACTCCACCGTTGCGTTATCTTGGATCAAATCATCGCCACATCGGTGGAAGTGCTTTGTAGCGAATCGAGTCGCACAGATTCAAGATTTGACACTCCCTTCTAGTTGGAAACATATTCGTTCCGAGCAGAACCCTGCAGACTGTGCTTCACGCGGTTTACTCCCATCGGAGCTGGTGCACCATCCCTTATGGTGGGCGGGCCCCACGTGGTTGCAGCTCCCGGAGATAGAATGGAATCTCGGAGATTCAAACGAATCAAATCAATCGCTCGCGGTCATGACGGAGGAAAAAAAGGTGGTCCTGAATGTGGTCACATCTCGAGATTATATTATTGACATTTTGTTGAATCGACATTCCTCTCTACGGAGGGTGCAACGAGTGATAGCAATTCTTATTCGATTCACCCGCAACGCGCGAAACAAAGAGCAACGAGTCAGTGGCCACTTAACTGCAGAGGAACTTCATAGAGCTCTGTTAGTTGTTATTCAACATGTTCAAGCCAGTTGTTTTGAGGATGAAATCGCGAAGCTACGACGCAATCAACAACTGTCAAAGGCGCTTCAATGGCTCAATCCGTTTCTAGATAACCGCGGTTTTCTTAGGGTGGGCGGCCGTCTTCAACATGCGCAACTTCCCTTCGACACAAAACATCCCTTGCTTCTTCCTTCCAAACACCGATTAACTGAGCTGCTAATAGAACAATTTCACGTGCGATATTTACATGTAGGACACCAAACGCTATTCTTCTTGTTGCGCCAGCAGTTCTGGATCCTCTCAGCGAAGCGCGCCATTACATCGGTTGTATCACGGTGTATTCGATGCTTTCGCACCCGTCCGACGTCAATTACACCACTCATGGGTAACTTACCTTATGCCAGAGTCAACCACCTCAAACCCTTTTTGCATAGTGGGGTGGATTTTGCCGGTCCTATTAGTCTGACAATGGGCAAATATCGAGGAACGCGAACGACGAAGGCATACATTTGCATTTTCGTGTGTATGTCGGTAAAGGCGGTACATCTCGAGTTAGTATCTGATTTAACTTCGGACGCCTTTATAGCGACGAGCATTTCGACGCTTCATAGCTCGTCGTGGTAGATGTACAGACTTATACAGTGACTGTGGCACTAACTTTGTTGGAGCAAATAAAGTGCTGCTACAGTATGCCAAAATGCAGCAAGCTCACTAGAATTAAAATGGCATTTTAATCCTCCGAATGCCCCAAATTTCGGGGGTCTCTGGGAAGCAGGGGTGCGGTCCGTGAAAACCCACATCGTTCGGGTAATCGGTGCCCAATCACTTACCTTCGAAGAGTACTACACCCTGCTAGTGCAAATCGAAGCGGTTTTGAACTCTCGCCCACTATTCTCTGCTAGCCCTGATCCCAACGATTTGAATGCTTTAACACCTGGCCACTTTTTAGTATTAGAACCTTTATCTAGTCCGCCAGATGAAGACGTCAGTACTTTAAAACTCAATCGCCTCAATCGCTGGCAATTAATCCAACGTTGTCAACGCGACTTTTGGAAGCGGTATCAAACAGAGTACCTTCACACTTTGCAGCAAAGGACAAAGTGGTGCAAGGTGGAACAGGGCCCGCAGATCAATTCAATAGTTGTGATAAGGAACGATAATGCTCCCCCCCTGCAGTGGCGGTTAGGGCGAATTGTGGAACTCCACCCCGGTGCAGACGGAGTCCATAGAGTCGCCACTATTAAAACTTCCCTGGGTCTACTAAAACGACCAATTTCAAAATTGTGCCCACTGCCAGTAGAGTCCTAACTTTACGGCATCTCTGTAGATTAGTTCTTATTCTTTTTACAATTTCCTTTTCTTTTTCGTAGAATAGTTCATTAGATATAGATATAGATTCTTTAGTCATAGGTTCAAAAATATCGCTTATGCGTATTTTGGTGGGCGGTGTGTTCGGTATTCGCGAACTTATGTAGTTTAAACTTAAAAGTCCCCATATCGGTTTGGACCACCCCCAGAGGGCTAACCATATGGGGAGAAGTAGTAGCCTACGGTATTCGGCCGTAATAACATCTCGGAGCTACCGGTGCGAGTGCTTACAACACTTTATTCTTGTTTTGTGCGGTTTTCTCAACGATAACTACTACACATCACTTCGCCAGGGGATCCCCGAAGCAACGAATTCAACGCACCTTAATCCATCAAGCCCAGGTAGGTCCACAAACGATAGTGGGGGTTTCGTTACCTGTCGGCTTCGTAAGTTCGCGTACAACACGTACATACGGAATTCTTGTATGGGGTCATTCGTGCATTCTCGAGCGGTTGTTCAAACTACAACGAAGAGCAATACGCATTTTGGCAGGGGCTAAATTTAGGGAACACTGCAAAAAGCACTTTATCGAACTAAATATTCTTACTCTACCTAGTATTTATATTCTCAATTGCCTTATTTATGTTAAATCTCACACTGCAGACTATAAACGACACAACGAAATACATAGTCATGACACTAGAAACAATAGTGCGCTATGTTTAAGTAAGGTTAGATTAAAAAAAAATCAAAATAGTGTAAATTATTTTTGTGTGAAACTATTTAATAAATTGCCGATGTCTATTAAAGAACTTAATATGCCAAACTTTAAAACAAAAATCAAAGAATATTTAGGTAAAAAAGCATATTTTAACATAGAAGATTTTCTTACAGATAAAGATATAAACAGACTGAGTTGTTCATAGCTATAGGTAATGATATGACTTGTACGAAACATATTTTGTAACTACGTACTAATAAAGTTATTTATTTATTTATTTTATTTATTTATTTATTTAATTTCAAGATACATATATGTATTTAAATTTTTCGTTTGTTCTATTTTTCGATTTTTCAGTTCCTCAATTTTCCGAATTTTGTTTTCTTTTCAGTTTTACAATTTTTATTTTCAGATTTTTCAATTTCTAAATATTTTAATTTCTTGATTTTACCATTTTTAGATTTTTCCATTTTCTAGTTTTCAGGTTTTGAATGGAAATTTTTGAGTTTTCAATTTTTCAATTTTTTGGTTTTTCAATTTTTCGATTTTTCAATTTCTAGATTTTTAAATTTTTCAGTTTCTCAATTTTTAATTTTTCGATTTTTGAAAATGTCAAATTTTTTATAGTTTAATTTTTGGTTTTTTGAATTTTTTGGTTGTTTTACTTTTCGTTTTTTCAATTTCTAGATACATATATGTATTTAAATTTTTCATTTGTTCTATTTTTCAATTTTTCAGTCCCTCGATTTTTTAATTTTTTGATTTTCCAGTTTCACATTTTGATTTTTGATTTTTCAGTTTTTCGATTTGTAGTTTTAAAATTCTCCATTTTTTGTTACAATTTTTCGATTTTTAATTTCTAGATATCAAAATTTTTCGTTTTTTCAGTAATTAGATTTTCGAGTTTTCAATTTTTTGGGTTTCGATTTTTCGATTTTCAATTTCTCGACTTTCCAATTTTGATTTGGAATTTTTCGATTTTTCAATTTCTAGATTTTTAAATTTTTCGTTTGTCCCGTTCTTCCTTTTTTATTTTCTCAACTTTTTGATTTTTCAACTTTTCGTTTTTTCAATATTTCGTATGCAATTTTTAGATTTTTCAGTTTACCGATTTTTAATTTTTTGGTTTACTAGTTTCTCATTTTGATTTTTGATTTTTCAGTTTTTCAATTTGTAGTTTTAAAATTCTCCATTTTTTGTTACAATTTTTCGATTTTTAATTTCTAGATATCAAAATTTTTCGTTTTTTCAGTAATTAGATTTTCGAGTTTTCAATTTTTTGGGTTTCGATTTTTCGATTTTCAATTTCTCGACTTTCCAATTTTGATTTGGAATTTTTCGATTTTTCAATTTCTAGATTTTTAAATTTTTCGTTTGTCCCGTTCTTCCTTTTTTATTTTCTCAACTTTTTGATTTTTCAACTTTTCGTTTTTTCAATATTTCGTATGCAATTTTTAGATTTTTCAGTTTACCGATTTTTAATTTTTTGGTTTACTAGTTTCTCATTTTGATTTTTGATTTTTCAGTTTTTCAATTTGTAGTTTTAAAATTCTCCATTTTTTGTTACAATTTTTCGATTTTTAATTTCTAGATATCAAAATTTTTCGTTTTTTCAGTAATTAGATTTTCGAGCTTTCAATTTTTTGGGTTTCAATTTTTCGATTTTCAATTTCTCGACTTTCCAATTTTGATTTGGAATTTTTCGATTTTTCAATTTCTAGATTTTTAAATTTTTCGTTTGTCCCGTTCTTCCTTTTTCGTTTTCTCAACTTTTTGATTTTTCAACTTTTCGTTTTTTCAATATTTCGTATGCAATTTTTAGATTTTTCAGTTCTCCGATTTTTAATTTTTTGGTTTTCTAGTTTCTCATTTTGATTTTTCAATTTTTTTATTTGCAGTTTTAAAATTTTCAATTTTTTTGTTTTTCAATTTTTCGATTTTCAGTTTTTTGACTTTTCAATATTTGTTTTGATGTTTTAATTTTTCAATTTTTCTCTATTTTTCAATATTTGATTTGCAATTTTTCGATTTTTCAATCTCTAGATTTTTAATTTTTCGATTTTTCAATCTTTAGATTCCTCCATTTTCTAGTTTTCAGTTTTTACAATGCAAATTTTTGAGTTTTCAAATTTTTGGTTTTTTCATTTTGTGATTTTTCAGCTCCTCAATTTTTAATCTTTTGTTTTTCCAGTCTCTCATTTTGATTTTTGATTTTTCAATTACTCGATTTACAGTTTTAAAATTTTCGACTTTTTGTTTCAATTCTTCGATTTTTAATTTCTAGATATTTAAATTTTTTGTTTTTTCTATTTTTCAATATTTAGATTTTCGGGTTTTCAATTTCTATAATACAAATTTTTAAGTTTGCAATTTTTTGATTTTTGAGTTTATAGATATTTAAATTTTTCGTTTTTCCTATTTTTCGATTTTTTAATTGTTCTATTTTTAATTTTGCACTTTTCAGATTGTCAACTTTTTACGTTCGGATCTGCAGTTTTTCGTCTGGTAAATTTTAAAATTTTCAATTTTTTCTTTGGCTTTTCCAATTTTTTAAATTATAGATACATATTTTAAAAATTTTCATTTATCCAATTTTCGATTTTTCAGTTTCTCAATTTTCTAATTTTTCGAATCTGAATCGTTTGAATTTTTTCATTTATTTATTTATTCTTTAATTTTAGGAGCATTTCAATTTTTCAAGTGTAGAGTTTTTCCGATGTTTCAATTTGTGGGTAATTTAATTTTTCGTTTTTTCGGTTTTTCATTTCCTCAAATTTTTGTTTTTCGATTTTTCAACTTTTTAATTTTTTAATTTTTCATTTCTTCAATTTCTTTTCATTTCAGATTCTTAATTTTTAATTTTACGATTTTTCCACTTTTGAATTTTTCAATTTTTCACTTTATGAATTCATCGAATTTTCAGTTATTTGATTCTCAAATTTTCAACGTTTCATTTAAAATTTTAAAATTTTTCGATATTTCAATTTTTCGACTTGCAATTTTTTTTTCAATTTTTCATTTTTTTATTTGTTAATATTTTTAATTTCCCTATAGTTTGGAGCAAGATTTCAAATTTTTGTATTGTTTTCTTCAATTTTTCAGTTTTTCATTTGAAAAATAAAAATTAAAAATTTTCCGTTTCTTCAATTTCTCAATTTTTAATTTTTCAGTTTCTCCGTTTTTATTTTTTAGATCTGTAATTTTTCGAAATTTTTCAATTTTTAGACATTTTAATTTTTAAATCTCAAGGTTTTCCAAAAATATATAAAAAACCTTAATTTTTGTCACATGTCTACAACTTGAGCACAGCATAAAAAATAAACTAATAAAGATAAGTAATAATTACATATTTAAAATTAATTATAAAATTGAACGAATTGAAAACATTTTGTTCATGTCGTCTCTGAATCATGAGCGATAATTTAAAAGTAAAAAAATCTGAGACCCCGGATATAAAGTGCAACAAATGCAAATATTTAACACATATCATGTTACCTCTAAAAACCCGCAACAACATATTACACAACTGTTACTTAAGTTGCTTTGTTTACAGTGCGATTACAAACAGCAAAAAACAAATCGTACGATGAAATTTAAAACACAACGGAAACTCGACTTGTTTTGGCCACTTTTTTCAACGTTTTCACAATGAATTTTTTGTCAAGACGTCCCACTACGACGTAATTGGTTTTAATTCCCGCTTATTATTCTAATTAATTAACTCTAATTATACATTTCGGTCTCCCAATATCCGATTCATTTTAATCGAAGTGATAACAAAAAACGTGAACACTAAATGTAACGTTTGCTCCCGTCATGATTAGCATACAATGAAGGCCTTATTGCTTTTAGACATTATACCTTAATTATAATTAATTAAATTCAAAGTGCGAAGTGTACAATGCGCACTCTGAAAACCTCTTAAATGTCAGGTTGAAAACGCAAAGTACGCGAAGAGAATTAACGAGTTGTCCTTCAATGGGCAACGGGGGCGATTTGGTTGAAGTTCAAGGCCATGGTAGCCACATGTTTGCAGCTGGGTTAGATGTCTGGTTATTTAGATATTTATGAGTCTTCTCCGACGACATCTGCTTCTTGTTTCTCGTGCGTTGGTCTTTTTTCGGGTCGGAACACACGTAGATGCATTGTTCTCGAGGTACTACACCCACGAGTACCATCGTGGTACTCGTTATCAGCTCAAAAAAATAAAAACGGAGTTGTTAATCATTTTAATGTGTTTTGCTTTCCATTTATCGTTTAAATAATAATAATATTTCGTGAAAGTAATAAAGCTAAAAATAACTTTCGCAAAGTAATGCCACTGATAATAAATTCATCTACGAAGTAGGTTTTAAAGTTAAAAAGTCGGAGTCTTGGAATTAATTTTCACATTTCGACCATTTCTTACAAGCAAGGAACATTGAGATTTAAAAATTGCTTTTACGATGCAAAAATTAAATCACACGAATAGTAGAATTTTGACATCTAAACTACAACTTGAAATCCGAGAAATGTTGTCCAAAAATCGATTTTCAAAATTTCAAAAGTCAAAATTTTAAAATCATGCCGCACACAAAACGCCTTAGTTTTCTCGTAATTGTATTTCGTTTTAGTGAAACTGACAGGGGAATTTTTAAAATTAAAATACCAAAAATCGTGATTTAAAAATGCGTAACTTCGATCTCAAAAATCAAAATTGAAAATTCTGAAGCTCCGTTTACATTTCAGAAAAAACTGTCAATTCACGATGTTTGTGCTTTCTTGGTTTTATCGTAATTTTAAAATGAAAAATCTGACACGAATAATAAAATTTTGACATTTGAAACTACGACCCCAAATTCGAAATATTGTAGGCTAGATATCCAAAAATCGATATTTGCGATCTCGAAAGTCAAAACTTGCAAACTAATTTCCAAACTTTACTATCTATAAAGTCAAAGATTTCGGATTCAATTAATTAAAGTTTCTACTTTATTTTAAAAAGCGCGATTTCTAATTTTTCGCAAAATCGTACCGTTTTATCGCAAACAACCGTAAAATTTTAAAACGAAAATTTCGCACTTTATGCCAAATTTTTATTATTTCAAAAGTGAGAGCTCGAATTTGACAGTTGTATATTAAACGTCTAAAAATCGATTTTCAAAATTTCAAAAGTCAAAATTTTAAAATCATGCCGCACACAATACGATTTAAGAAGTCGACGCCTTGGAGTTAATTTTGACTTTTTGACTATTTTTTACAAAAAAAAAGCGTCAGTTTTCTCGTAGTTTTATTTCGTTTTAGTGAAACTGACAGGGGAATTTTTAAAATTAAAACACCAGAAATCGAGATTTGAAAATGCATAACTTCGATCTCAAAAATCAAAATTGAAAATTCTGAAGCTTCGTTTATATTTCAGAAAAAACTGTCAATTCTCGATGTTTGTGCTTTCTTGGTTTTATCGTAATTTTAAAATGAAAAATCTGTCACGAATGATAAAATTTTGACATTTAAAACTACGACTCCGAAATTCTAAATATTGCAGGCTAGATATCCAAAAATCCATATTTGCGATCTCGAAAGTCAAAACTTGCAAACTAATTTCCAAACTTTACTACTGATAAAGTCAAGGATTTCGGATGCAATTAATAAAAGTTTCTACTTTATTTTAAAAAGTGCGATTTCTAATTTTTCGCAAAATCGTATCGTTTTATCGCAAACAACAGTCAAATTTTAAAACGAAAATTTCGCAATTTATGGCAGATTTTTATTATTTCAAAGGTGAGAGCTTCGAATTTCACAGTTGTATTAAATGTCTAAAAATCAATTGTGAAAATTTCAAAAGTCAAAATTTTAAAATCATGCTGAACACAATACGATTTAAGAAGTGGACGCCTTGGAGTTAATTTTGACTTTTTGGCTATTTTTTACAAGAAAAAAGCGTCAGTTTTCTCGTAATTTTATTTCGTTTTAGTGAAACTTGACAGGGGAATTTTTAAAATTAAAACACCATAAGTCGAGATTTAAAAATGCGTAACTTCGATCTCAAAAATCAAAATTGAAAATTCTGAAGCTCCGTTTACATTTCAAAAAAAACTGCCAATTCTCGATGTTTGTGCTTTCTTGGATTTATCGTAATTTTAAAACGAAAAATCTGACACGAATAATAAAATTTTGACATTAAAACTACGACTCCGAAATTCTAAATATTGTGGGCTAGATATCCAATAAATAATAGTTTAAAAAACTAAAAAAACACGCTTTTATTGCTAATCGAACTAAAAACTAGAAAATAATTTTTAATGACAGAGTTTAATATTACAGTAGTAGAAGATCAAACAATCAATCATAATAAATCACCTCAAATTAAAATTATAATAAAATTTAAGTTATTAACAGAATAATTCAATTCAGAGTAAAAAGCGTGGGGTGCATTTTACTGCGGTTCATAACTATCCTCTCATAGATAGTTGCCAATAGAATGATTGTAATATTTAAAATATCAAGCACCCCACGCTTTTTACTCTGAATTGAATTATTCTGTTAATAACTTAAATTTTATTATAATTTTAATTTGAGGTGATTTATTATGATTGATTGTTTGATCTTCTACTACTGTAATATTAAACTCTGTCATTAAAAATTATTTTCTAGTTTTTAGTTCGATTAGCAATAAAAGCGTGTTTTTTTAGTTTTTTAAACTATTATTTATTTTTCATTTTTTAGTCTGCGACAAATTCATAAATTGGGGAATTAATTGCTTATTTAGATTTTTCTAGAAAGAACCACTCAGTGGTCTCCGTATGATCGATCAACGGGAATTAGTTCGAAATCAATCGCCCTCACGGACCAACGGGACACAATTCATCATTGTGGTTAGTTTTACCCCCCAAATGGTTAATTTTCCTCCCTGTTTGTATTTCTGAATCAAAATTTGTTATCTTTATTTAAGTTGGTGAGAATTCATGATTAGATATGTTTTAATTATAATTAATTCCTTCTTTACCGACTGTAAAACCAAAGCTATGCAGAAATTGTCCTTGAAACAGAAATAATCGGTATAGATCGGTATAATCGACACGGAGAGAGATAACCGTGGTATATACTGACACAATTAAGATGCGATCAGCCATTTTTGCACACGTTTAGTTAATTAAAAGTCCGTTCTTGTTTTTTTCATTTAATATCCGTTATTTGTATTTTAATCAAGACTATAATTACAACGAAGAGTAAACCAGATACTACAGGCATGCGCAGATCGCGCGCTAGCTTTATCTCTTTTACTCCACTACACAGGATCCATAAAAGAATTTATAAATCCTGGCGCTCCTAATAAGGATAATGGGAAACTGTTATCAAATTATTGCATTGTCATCGATCCTTGAGACGTGTGCAAAGTTTCAAGATGATCAGACTTTTAGAAACCGATGAAAATTAAGCTCAAAGATTCCGTTACATACAACCCAAGCTAATAAAAGCGTGATAAAAATCGATATTTGCGATCTCGAAAGTCAAAACTTGCAAACTAATTTCCAAACTTTACTATTTATAAAGTCAAAGATTTCGGATTCGATTAATTAAAGTTTCTACTTTACTTTAAAAGGTGCGATTTCTAATTTTTCGCAAAATCGTATCGTTTTATTGCAAACAACAGTCAAATTTTAAAACGAAAACTTCGCACTTTATGGCAAATTTTTATTATTTCAAAGGTGAGAGCTTCGAATTTGACAGTTGTATATTAAACGTCTAAAAATCGATTATCAAGATTTCAAAAGTCAAAATTTTAAAATCATGCCGCACACAATACGATTTAAAAAGTCGACGCCTTGGAGTTAATTTTGATTTTTTGGCTATTTTTTTACAAGAAAAAACAGTCAAATTTTAAAACGAAAAGTTAGCACTTTATGGCAAATTTTTATTATTTCAAAAGTGAGAGCTTCGAATTTGACAGTTGTATTTTAAACGTCTAAAAATCGATTTTCAAAATTTCAAAAGTCAAAATTTTAAAATCATGCCGCACACAATACGATTTAAGAAGTCAACGCCTTGGAGTTAATTTTGACTTTTTGGCTATTTTGTACAAGAAAAAAGCGTCAGTTTTCTCGTAATTTTATTTCGTTTCAGTGAAACTTGACAGGGGAATTTTTAAAATTAAAACACCATAAGTCGAGATTTAAAAATGCGTAACTTCGATCTCAAAAATCAAAATTGAAAATTCTGAAGCTCCGTTTACATTTCAGAAAAAACTGTCAATTCTCGATGTTTGTGCTTTCTTGGATTTATCGTAATTTCAAAACGAAAAATCTGACACGAATGATAAAATTTTGACATTTAAAACGACTCCGAAATTCGAAATATTTTAGGCTAGATATCCAAAAATCGATATTTGCGATCTCGAAAGTCAAAACTTGCAAACTAATTTCCAAACTTTACTATTTATAAAGACAAAGATTTGTAATTCATTTAATTAAAGTTTCTACTTTATTTTAAAAAATGCGAGTTCTAATTTTTCCCAAAATAGTGTCATTTTATTGCAAACAACCGTCAATTTTAAAACGAAAATTTCGCAATTAATGCCAAATTTTTATTATTTCAAAAACCAGAGCTTCGAATTTGGCAATTATACCTTAAACGTCTAAAAATCGATTTTCAAAATTTCAAAAGTCAAAATTTTAAAATCATGCCGCAAATCTCACGTTTTAAGAAGTCGACGCCTTGAAGTTAATTTTGACTTTTTGACTATTTTTTACAAAACGAGCATCCGTGTTTTCATCATATTATTAAGTTTTACTGAAACTGACGGGGAATTTTTAAAACTAAATTTCCAAAAATCAGTTGAAAATTCTGAAGCTGCGTTTACACTTCAGGAAAAACTGTCAATTGTAGACCTCCGTGGTGATTCTTGGTTTTATCGTAATTTTAAAATAAAAATCTGAGTCGAATAATAAAATTTTGACATTTAAACCGTGACTCCGAATTGTAAAAATTGTTGGCTGGAGATCCAAAAATTGATATTTGCTATTTCAAAAGTAAAAAATTTCAAACCAATTTCCAAACTTTACTACTTATAAGTCAAATATTTAGAATTCATTTAATTAAAGTTTCTACTTTATTTTAAAAAATGCGAGTTCTAATTTTTCCCAAAATAGTATCATTTTATTGCAAAAAAACCGTCAAATTTTAAAACGAAAATTTCGCAATTGATGCCAAATTTTTATTATTTCAAAAACCAGAGCTTCGAATTTGACAATTATACCTTAAACGTCTAAAAATCGATTTTCAAAATTTCAAAAGTCAAAATTTTAAAATCATGCCGCAAATCTCACGATTTAAGAAGTCGATGCCTTGAATTTAATTTTGGCTTTTTGACAATTTTTTACAAAAAGAGCATCCGTTTTTTTCATCATTTTATTAAGTTTTACTGAAAATGACGAGGAATTTTGAAAATTAAGTCTCCAAAAATCAATCGAAAATTCTGAAGCTGCGTTTACATTTCAGGAAAAACTGTCAATTGCAGACCTTCGTGGTGACTCTTGGTTTTATCGTAATTTTAAAAGAAAAATCTGAGTCGAATAATAAAATTTTGACATTTAAACTGTGACTCCGAATTGTAAATATTATTGGCCGGAGATCCAAAAATCGATATTTGCGATTTCAAAAGTAAAAAATTTCAAACTAATTTCCAAAGTTTACTACATATAAAGTCAAAGATTTGTAATTTATTTAATTAAAGTTTCTACTTTATTTTAAAAAACACGAGTTCTAATTTTTCCCAAAATAGTATCATTTTATTGCAAACAACCGTCAAATTTTAAAACGAAAATTTCGCAATTAATGCCAAATTTTTATTATTTCAAAAACCAGAGCTTCGAATTTGACAGTTGTACCTTCACCGTCTAAAAATCGATTTTCAAAATTTCAAAAGTCAAAATTTTAAAATCATTCCGCAAATCTCACGATTTAACTAATCGACGCGTTGAAGTTAATTTTGACTTTTTGACTATTTTTTACAAAGAGAGCATTTGTTTTTTCATCATTTTATTAAGTTTTATTGAAACTGACGGGGAATTTTTAAAACTGAATCTCCAAAAATCAATTGAAAATTCTGAAGCTGCGTTTACATTTCAGGAAAAACTGTCAATTGTAGACCTTCGTGGTGACTCTTGCTTTTATCGTAATTTTAAAATAAAAATCTGAGTCAAATAATAAAATTTTGACATTTAAACTGTGACTCCGAATTGTGAATATTATTGGCTGGAGATCCAAAAATCGATATTTGCGATTTCAAAAGTAAAAAATTTCAAACTAATTTCCAAACTTTACTACATATAAAGTCAAAGATTTGGAATTCATTTAATTAAAGAGTCTACTTTATTTTAAAAAATGCGTGTTCTAATTTTTATTATTAATTAATGCCAAATTTTTATTATTTCAAAAACCAGAGCTTCGAATTTGACAATTATACCTTAAACGTCTAAAAATCGATTTTCAAAATTTCAAAAGTCAAAATTTTAAATTCACACTGCAAATGTCACGATTTAACAAGTCGACGCCTTGAAGTTAATTTTGACTTAAGATTGAATCTCCAAAAATCAATTCGTTTTATCGTAATATTAATAGCAAAATTCTTATCAAAAAATCGACACTTGAAATCTCGCAATTGACGTCAAATTTTTATGATTTCAATAAAGAATACAATTTCAAATAAAACCAATCCACTCAAATAATCAAATCTTCACACAAATATTCCCCCATCAATGACGACACTGATCATGAAATCCCAAAATAAAAACCCATTACGATTGTTCCAATTACAACACCTACTTCCAACCCACTCCACCGAATGCAATTACAATAACCCTATTTACTGCACGTCCGCATGACTCCTGAAATCCTCTCCACAAGAAAAAAAAACACAAATCCCGACAAAAATAACACAACGTTAAACAAACACCCTCAACACTAACCAGACGCAAGACCCATCACCTGCAAATCAAACTCCAAAGCGTGCAAAAACGTGCAAAATAACGAAAAGGTGTTATTAATGCCAGAGGGGAAGGTACAGAGCGTATTTGCCTAAATTATCACAAGATAAACAAATTTAGGTTTTATCTGATTGAAATTTTTGGAAATGTTACATCACCAACACGAAATCCAATTTAGTAGACCAGAACGTTCCGGTGTTGCATAGCGAATCGTATTTGCACGTTCTTATCTTCAAAGGAATGGTAAATACGGGTGTTTGGAATGGTTTTATGGCCGTGTCAAGGTGGGATGAGTGCAATTAGGTCTTCACTTGTCTCATGTTTCATGTACTAAACGATTTTTGTTTATTTTTATTGGCGGATTCTGGCTTGTATGCACGATAATTATTTTCGTATGTACGTCAGAAGAGCCATGTGCATAATCCAAGGTTCATTTAAATTCGTACAATATGAAAAATAAATGGAACGGTGGCTTTGTGAACAGTTTATATCGTATCGTAAATAACATCGTATTATCTAATCTAAACCCACCGTGTGTCAAAAATAAAAGCGACTTAATCTGCTCGCTGCAATTGGCCTGATAAAATGAAATATGGGTCAAGAACTTGGCTCGATTGATTACAGGTGCATGCTAAGATTTCGTGATTGATTAATTTTTCGGTTGTTGGACACTTTTCGACGAAGAAAGTGAGCGAAGGTTATCGTTCGATTGGTACTTATCGCAAGACATACGAGTATTTATCTACAGAGTACGAGGAGACGATGTCATTCAGTACTGTTGTTGTTTGATAAGCAAGCAATTCCATTTAAAAACATGCGGTAGATAATACCATGAATGACTCCCAATTCTGTGTAGTGTGGAGTGTTTACATGGAGCGGCATTTTTACAAAAATTCAACCAAAATTTTACTACTATAAAACTGAACGTAGCTGTCAAGAAAGACAGACGTCTAGTAAAACAATATTTATGGTTATAAGCTGGTCTATAAAAAAACAGCATTAAAATGAGCTCATTTCTGGCTAAATTAATATTAAAAGATGAGTTATTCAATTTGAGCACTGCGTGCTTCCGAAAGGTCGCACATTGGCCTCTTGATCAATGGTCACTTAGTAGTTGAGATGTCGGTAAAAGCTAATTTTGTAGGCAAATTTACATATAGTGGGTTTTTGTTCTCATTTGCTATGAAGCTAAATATTCTAAAAATCGTTCAAAAATAAAAAATCTTGACGATTTCGAAAAAGAACGTTTTTGTACAAATTTTGTAATTCGCGTGGTTGTCATTTTTCCTACAATTGTTTTAAAGCATTTGAAAAATCGCTAAGAACTTCCCTCGCCCCTGAAGTGCAGCCAAATAAAGCCCACTTCTCTGAAAAATTATTATTTTTTGCAATTTTTGTTTTCTGATAACCTCTATAACGTTGCATGGATTTGTATTGTTCAAAGGACGATTCTCGATAAACCATTGGAGTTATCGAAGAAACGAAAGCGCAAATGATTTCTACGGCCTGAAATCTACAAGAAAATGTATATTTTGAAATTTCGAAAATTTTGTTGAAAATTGGTGGAAAATTGGTCGTATTTTCATGGATTTGTACTGTTCAAAGGACGATTCTGGATAAACCATTGGAGTTATCGAAAAAACGAAAGCGGAAATGATTTCTACGGCCTGAAATCTACAAGAAAATGTATATTTTGAAATTTCGAAAATTTTGTTGAAAATTGGTGGAAAATTGGTCGGATTTTGCATGGATTTGTACTGTTCAAAGGACGATTCTGGAAAAACCAATGGAGTTATCGAAGAAACGAAAGCGGAAATGATTTCTACGGCCTGAAATCAACAAGAAAATGTAAACTTTGAAATTTCGAAAATTTTGTTGAAAATTGGTGGAAAATTGGTCGGATTTTGCATGGATTTGTACTGTTCAAAGGACGATTCTGGAAAAACCAATGGAGTTATCGAAGAAACGAAAGCGGAAATGATTTCTACGGCCTGAAATCAACAAGAAAATGTAAACTTTGAAATTTCGAAAATTTTGTTGAAAATTGGTGGAAAATTGGTCGGATTTTGCATGGATTTGTACTGTTCAAAGGACGATTCTGGAAAAACCAATGGAGTTATCGAAGAAACGAAAGCGGAAATGATTTCTACGGCCTGAAATCTACAAGAAAATGTATATTTTGAAATTTCGAAAATTTTGTTGAAAATTGATGGAAAATTGGTCGGATTTTGCATGGGTCTGGACTGTTCAAAGGACGATTCTGGAAAAACCAATGGAGTTATCGAAGAAACGAAAGCGGAAATGATTTCTACGGCCTGAAATCAACAAGAAAATGTAAACTTTGAAATTTCGAAAATTTTGTTGAAAATTGGTGGAAAATTGGTCGTATTTTGCCTGGATTAGTACTGTTCAAAGACGATTCTGGATAAACCATTGGAGTTATCGAAAAAACGAAAGCGGAAATGATTTCTACGGCCTGAAATCTACAAGAAAATGTATATTTTGAAATTTCGAAAATTTTGTTGAAAATTGGTGGAAAATTGGTCGGATTTTGCATGGATTTGTACTGTTCAAAGGACGATTCTGGAAAAACCAATGGAGTTATCGAAGAAACGAAAGCGTAAATGACGTTCCCGCAGCTTATTTGACTTGAATTTTTTCTTCAATTTTTATTTTTTTTTTGTTCCTTCATTTTTTCGAGTTTTGAAATTTAATTTTTCAATTTTTCAACTTTTCAATCCGATTTCTAGATTTTGCAATTTTTCGATTTAAGTTTCTCGAGTTTTCAATTTTTCGTTTCGTCAGTTTTTCAATTTGCAATTTTTCAATTTTTCGGTTTTTTCCTTCGTTAATTTTACGATATCTCTTCGAGTTTTCATTTTTAGATTTTCCACTTCTTTTGGACGTTTCAATTTTTAGATTTTGCTCTTTTTCGATTTGAAAGTTCACGAGTTTTCAATTTTTAGATTTTTCACTTTTTCATTTTCGAGAAAAACGAGAAATTACAAGTTATTCTACGTGACTTACATTAGGAGTACAGTCCAAAATTATTGAATACTAGATTGACTTTGTTTTTTATAATAATATTTCTTGTTCTTTGCGGCAAAAAATTGTTGAAAAAACTATGAATATAAAGAAAAAAAAACGAAGATTAAGCCCCACCCACCCGCCCCGACCTCAATTGTGATGAATTTTTCATTCGTTGTTAGACCGAAAAGCTGAGCGTAATTGCAAAATACATATTTCTCAATTGATTTGACTGAGTTTGTCTTCTCAAAACAGAGGGTTAAAATTATTGATTAAACCACAATCGAACGGATCATGAAACGTCAAGAAAACATAAAAGTGGCAATTCGTCCGATGGAGTCGATTAATATAATTCCTTAGCTTACGCTCGGGAAGTAAAAATCAAAAATCTTGATGATTTCTAGAAGGAACTGTTTTCAAAATTTTGTAATTCACATAGTTAACATTTCGATATAAAAATTTTAGATGAACATCTCTTGAATTTTTGTAAACCGATGAAAAATGA
The DNA here is from genome assembly GCA_022388445.1 of Zophobas atratus. Classification (NCBI taxonomy): domain Eukaryota; kingdom Metazoa; phylum Arthropoda; class Insecta; order Coleoptera; family Tenebrionidae; genus Zophobas; species Zophobas atratus. The sequence goes on from CM039450.1 coordinate 8,503,452, forward strand.
ACACTTATTTCTCATCAGACATATAACATGAATTAAAAAAAAAGTACGTTGGAAAATATCACTTGTTAAGAGTATCAAGTCAAAATTTTTAAATGCTGTGGTCTTGATTTGAATTTTTTGGAAATAAATAAAACAGCCTGTTTTAAAAATATTAACGTTTTTTGTAAATTTTGTAATTCGCACAGTTAATATTTCGATCTAAAAATAATAAATCAATATTTTTTGAACTCCTGTAGACAAACGACTTATTTCTCATCAGAAGTATAACATGATTAAAAAAAAGTACATAGGAAAATATCACTGGTAAAGAGCATCATATCAAAATTTTTACATACTGTGGACCTGATTTTGATTTTTTTTGGAAATATGTACCTATATAAATTAGCCTGTTTTAAAAATACATGAATACCCCAGGAATTTTGTTATCATTTTCCTACAACTGTTCTAAAGCTTATAATTCTACAAATCGTTAGAAAATCTAAAATCTTAACGATTTCGAAAAGTAAGAACGTTTTTTAGAAATATAACATGAATTAACAAAAGTACGTTGAAAAATATCACGTGTTGAAAGTATCAAGTGAAAATTTTTAAATACTGTGGTCTTGATTTGGATTTTTTAGAAATATATACCGGGAAAAGGATGGATTAACTGTTTGAAAATAATTTGAAACGGCTTTGGAGCCTCTAGTGTCTTTTCCGATAATAATATAATTACATTTCTTATAGAATATATCATTTGCTAAAAGCAGTCTTATCTTAGCAAGTACTAGCCCCACCCACCCACCCTCTCTTTTCTTATAGGATATGTCATTTGCTAAAAGTAGTCTTGTCTTAGGAAGTACTAGCCCTATAAGAAAATAAAGCGCGGGTGGGCGGCTAGTATTTGCCAAAATAAGATTGATTTTGGCAAATGAGATATCCTCGAAGAGAAGAGAAGGTGGGTGGGCGGGCCTAATATTTACTAAGATAAAACTGACTGCCAAATGGCATACCCTGGAAGAAAATAACGGGTGGGTGGGCGGGGCCAATACTTGCGAAGATAAAACTGATTTTGGCAAATGATATACTCTCTACCCTTCACTTTCTTAGAAAATGAGATTTGGCAATGTCAGTTTTATCTTAGCAAATATTAGCCCCGCCCACCCACCCTCTCTTCTCTTACAGCGTATCTCATTTGCCAAAATCAGTCTTATCTTGGCAAGTATTGGCCCCGCCCACCCACCCTTTATTTTCTTCGAGGGTATGCCATTTGGCAATATTAGGTTTATCTTAGCAAGTGCTGATGACTAACATTTAGAAAAAATTATCAAAATTTGGAGACATTACGAGAGATTAATGACTGTTTGTTATGGTTATTGTCCTAAAAAAAATAAAAGGTGGATTTCGGTCACCATCATTACTAAGAAATCGGAAAGTAAACCGGAGGTATTTACGCATTAGGTGCGTGCAGTGTTGCCAATTTTAATTTTAGTTTAAAATTACGTTTTTTTCGTAATGTACACCATAAAGATTTTTTTAATTCTTTTTTGGGACTCCCAAAACTCCCGTACATAACGTTCTGAAGAGTTAATCCGCCATTTTCCAGACACCCGGTATATTATCCTGTTTCAAAAATACGTCAATATCCTTGGAATTTTGTTGTTATTTTCGTACAATTGCGATAAAACCCAGTACATATTCTAAAAATCCTTAAAAAATAAAAAATCTTGAAGATTTCGAAAAGGAAGAACGTTTTTTACAAATTTTGTAACTCGCATGGTTAATACTTCGATCTAAAAATATTAGCTCAATTTTTTTGAACTTATGTAAAGGGGTCAAAGATGAACACTTATTTCTCGGCAGAAATATAACACGATTAAAAAAAAAAAGTACACTGGAAAATATCACTTGTGAAGAACACCATGTAAAAATGTTTAAATACTGTGGACTTGATTTTGATTTTTTTTGGAAATAGATATATAAATGAGCCTGTTTTAAAAAATACATGAATACCCTAGGAATTTTGTTATCATTTTCCTACAATTGTTCTAAACCTCATCATTCTAAAAATCCTTAGAAAATCGAAAATCTTAACGATTTCGAAAGGCAAGAACGTTTTTTAGAAATTTTCTAATTCACGTAGGAAAATTTTCAATCTAAAAATATTAGACAAAAAATTTTTGAACTTCCTGTGAACGGATGAAAGATGAACACTTATTTCTCATCCAAAATATAACATTAATTAAAAAAAAGTACGTTGAAAAATATCACGGGTTAAAAGGATCAAGTCAAAATTTTTAAATACTGAGGACTTGATTTGGATTTTTTAGAAATATATACCGGGTGTCTGGAAAATGACGGATTAACTCATTTTTTTTTTAATTTGAAACAAACTTGAGATTCTAGGTATTCCGGCTTGAAAAGAATTTGAAAGTGCTTTGGAGCCTCTAGCGGCTTAGCAGGTACTAGCCCCACCCACCCACCCTCTCTTTTCTTATAGGATATGTCACTTGCTAAAAGTAGTCTCGTCTTAGGAAGTACTAGCCCCTTAAGAAAATAAAGGGCGGGTGGGCGGGGCCAATATTTGCCAAGATAAGACTGATTTTGGCAAATCAGATATCCTCTAAGAGAAGAGAGGGTGGGTGGGCGGGGCCAATACTTGCGAAGATAAAACTGATTTTGGCAAATGATATACTCTCTACCCTTGATTTTCTTAGAGTACTTGTCAAAATAAGATTGATTTTGGCAAATCATATATCCTCTAAGAGAAGAGAGGGTGGGTGGGCGGGGCTAATATTTACTAAGATAAAACTGACTACCAAAGGGCATACATTCGAAAAAAATAAAGGGTGGGTGGGCGGGGCCAATACTTGCGAAAGACAAAACTGATTTTGGCAAATGATATACTCTCTACCCTTGATTTTCTTAGAGTACTTGTCAAAATAAGATTGATTTTGGCAAATCATATATCCTCTAAGAGAAGAGAGGGTGGGTGGGCGGGGCCAATATTTACTAAGATAAAACTGACTACCAAAGGGCATACATTCGAAAAAAATAAAGGGTGGGTGGGCAGGGCCAATACTTGCGAAAGACAAAACTGATTTTGGCAAATGATATACTCTCTACCCTTGATTTTCTTAGAGTACTTGTCAAAATAAGATTGATTTTAGCAAATCAGATATCCTCTAAGAGAAGAGAGGGTGGGCGGGCGGGGCTAATATTTACTAAGATAAAACTGACTGCCAAATGGCATACATTCGAAGAAAATAAAGGGTGGGCGGGCGGGGCCAATACTTGCGAAGATAAAACTGATTATGGTAAATGATGTACTCTCTACCCTTAATTTTCTTAGAGTACTTGTCAAAATAAGATTGATTTTAGCAAACCAGATATCTTCTAAGAGAAGATAGGGTGGGTGGGCGGGGCCAATATTTAATAAGATAAAACTGACTGCCAAATGGCATACATTCGAAGAAATTAAAGGGAGGGGCGGGCGGGGGCAATACTTGCGAAGAGAAAACTGATTTTGGCAAATGATGTACTCTCTACCCTTCATTTTCTTAGAGTACTTGTCAAAATAAGATTGATTTTGGCAAATCGGATATCCTCTAAGAGAAGAGAGGGTGGGCGGGCGGGGCTAATATTTACTAAGGTAAAACTGACTGCCAAATGGCATACATTCGAAGAAAATAAAGAGTGGGTGGGCGGGGCCAGTACTTGCGAAGATAAAACTGATTTTGCCAAATGATATACCCTCTAAGAGAAGAGAGGGTGGGTGGGCGGGGCTAGTATTTGCTAAGATAAAACTGATATTGCCAAATGACATACTTTCATTTTCTTAGAGAGTATGTCATTTGGCATTATCAGTTTTATCTTAGCAAATACTAGCCCCGCCCACCCACCCTCTTACAATTGTGATAAATCCGAATATCTTAGAATATGTCTAAGAATCCTTAAAAAAAATCAAAAATCTTGAGATTTATAAAAGGAAGAACGGTTTTTACACATTTTGTAATTCGCATAGTTAATATTTCGGTCTAAAAATATTAGATCATAATGTTTTGAGCTTCTGTAAACGGATGAAAGATGAACACTTACTCTCATCAGAAATATAACATGAAATATAACACGTTGGAAGATAAATGTTTTCATTACACTAAATTAAGGAAAAAACGAAAGTTTAGAATGCGAGCGCAGCGAGCACGTTCAGGCTTTATGAGAAAAAATTCGTTTAAAATTATAAACTATTGAGGTCCGAAATTTTTGCGTCCTTGACTGTGTTTTTCCAATAAAACTTAAAATGAGCTCATTTCTGATTAAATTAATAAAAGATGTGTTCATTTGAATACCTACTACGACCGTTATGCGGTGAAAGCCAATTTTGAAGACAAAGTGAGTAGTATACAAAAATGAAGCCACACATTTGTTACACAGAATGACCCATTATTCATCTCAATCAACGTAAATTCAGTGTGCAACCATGCACGTTGTTTAAATATCAAATTTTGAAATACATACTAATTTCGTAATGATTCATATCAACAACTACAATAAACCATAAATACTCTTAAAATATTCCATTATGTAACAAAAACCAAAAGAGCATGACGAGTGCAATTTCAAAAATAGAACCCCAAAAACAAACCAGTTTTAGTTAAGTCAATTTCCTGTTCAAAAGCAACATGGCCACCGTCTCCGTTCGAATTTTTGGCTGCGCCGTCATACTTCGCCTGCAACACCGAAACTTCACCCCGCAACCCCACCCCCAGCAAAAACTCCACCTTCCTTGCCTTACAATCGCAGTCACTCGCCTCGTAGGACCAAGTGCACGAGATTCCCGCAAACCTCCTGACGCAGCGCCCCAGCTCCACGTCCTCGTGGGTGGTGTACAGGTTACTCAGACACTCCTCCACGAACGGTGCCATCCTCTTCAACGTCTCCCTGCTGAAGATCACCCCAGGCCCGCCCATGCAGAAGTTCTCGTCGCTGTCCAGCGACAACGTCCCGAACTCCTCCGTGGTGCCCCGGCCCGTCTGCCCGATGAACCACGGCTTGCGACTGTCCACCGAGCGCAGCAGCTCCTCCAGGCGGTCCGTGCGCACGTAGACGTCGTCGTCGGCCCGCATGAACCACTCGAAGCGGTCGATGTAGTGGTCGTACATGTACTTGAGCATCATGAAGGACTTCTTCTGGGGCGGGTACGAGTCGTCCACGTCGGGCAGCGCCACCAGCGGCACCTGGTCGCTGTAGGAGTCCTCCGAGCTGAAGAAGACCACCTTTCCGGGGAGCTTGCGGCCCCAGGTCTCGTAGACGGCGCGGGCTCGCGTGTCCAGGTACTGCGCCGCCGTCATGACCCCCACGAAGACGAGGTTGTCGTCGGAGCGGGCGGGCGGGGGCGGCGGCGCCGCCGCCGCCGCCTTCGGCCGGCTCTGCGAGCACGTGTGCTCCCGGTTAGAGAACTGCGAGATGAGGACCCCCACGAGCACTCCGAGAACGACTTTGACGAGCTTTTTCCTTCTTGCCATGGTCCGCTGCGCGCTGGGTGCTTAGTACCATCGTTCACTGGCGCGCCAACGTCACTGGGTCAAAGGGGATGTGCACGAGTGGAGCATTTCGACCGGCACTTATCTTATCTGTGTTTATTCGATCGATTCGGGTTTTTCGCGAGCGGTACCACTCATCCTTGAACCTTGGCGTGCTCACTCGGTCGCTGGCCTCGGCGGACTGCAGGCTCGACTCGGCTTCGGCTCGAGCTCGACGGTGAGGCGCGAACGACGGTTGCGCGGACGACGGCCTTGCTGCAGACACTTCCGCTGGGTTATTGCAAAATTGCCGAAATACGAGGAAGACGACGTTCGCACGCCCACGGCGGGGTGGGATGATTTATGGGCTCTGTGGGCGCAGGGACCGGAAGCTGGCGGAACAACATGTGGTGGTACTTGGCGAAAGACCACGTGGTTGGGTACTTTCGACGACGAAGTGGACAGGACGCGGAAGAAACCAATTTCATTATTTTTCAAATTACATTTATAAAAATAAAAACACTAAAACAGCTTTGGTAAATTTCTGTCATCAGTGCATTGACCATTCAAGTAGCGCAGATTTGACGAATTTTGACTCATCCAAATTAATTTCGTTTCTTAGCAAAGAGTAACTGGGTTTTCAGGATTTTCCTAGGAAGACATGTTTACATTATACATTCGTCGAATTTAATTAGTAATTACATAACTTCTCGTAAAATGGATTATTTTCAAAAAATTTTGTTCAGATTCCATTCCACCGATATAATTAGAAATTTGTTTTATTTGTACACAGCTTAGACAATCCAGAAATTCTAAAATAGGTTTTCATGGCATTGATTAAATACATACAACTGGACGATGCCGAAGGCCGGCGAATAAGACTACCCTCATAACAGCAACAAAACTGTTCTTAAATTTACCACTCGATAGAGGGCGACGGAAAAAAATTTCAACAATCTCATAGTAGGCATTAAGATAATTTACAACATTGCCAGATGAGCCTAACACAACTTTGCCGATATTTCTAGTCAATTAGATTTTATTTCGTTTACAAGTTTCTGATAAATAAATGGGATTATTATAAAGAACAAATAATACAAATAAATGATTACTTGTTGTTTTAAATACGTGTTAGTGCTATTGAAAACGTAAAAATAAATATAAATACCACACTGGAATTTTTTGACGCTTTCGTGAGTTCGCTTTTGTTACTAATAAATATAAAATAAAATGATATTAAGTGCGTTTTCTCAAAATTTACTATATTTTTTTGGAAAACTTATTAGACTAGAGATGGGCAGATATGCACTAAAGAAAAAAAAATGCATTAATATATGTCTTAAAAAATGCAAATTTTTTAATGTAATTTCAGGAGTTTTTTAATTTTTCAATTTTTCAGTTTTTCGTTTTTCATTTCTTCAATTTTTCGGATTGCAATTTATACAAAATTTGCAAAATTCGGGAAATCTAACAAATCCAGAAATTCAAAAAACTCAAGAAATCCACTTCCAAAAAATCGAAAATATCCAAAACAACCAAAAATCCGAAAATAAAATAAGCAAAAATACTAATTATTATAAAAAAAAATCGAAAACATTTAATAAAAAAAGCCAAACAAATTCAAATGAATCCAAAAAAATCATTTTTCATTTATTGGATTTTAAAAGTTTATTTTTCGATTGTCATTTTTCGTTTTTTGAGTCTTTCGATTTCTCAATTTTTTACGATTTTTAGTTCTTCGATTTTTAATTTTTCAATTTTTCAACTTTTCGAACCAAAGAATGGAAAAAATACAAAATTGTAAAACAGAAAAATCAAAAATGAAAAAACTTGAAAAATTTGAGAAACGTAAAATTGAAAAATCGTCAATTTTGAATTGATCAAAAATTTCCGAAAAATCCAAAAAACCCAAGAAATGCAGGAAAAAGAATTCAGGAAATCCAATAATTCAAAAATCGGAAACATCCAAAATATTCAAAAAATCTAAGAAACACAAGTAATTCAAACAAAAATCAAACAATCCAATAATTCAAAAAATCCAAATTTCCAAAAAAGCCAAATATAACAATACTAAAAAATAACCCAAAGATGTCGATAATATTCAGGAAATAAAAAAACATCAAAAAAATCAATGAATATACAAAATTAAAAATATCCAAAAAATCCTAGAAACTCAAAAAACTCAGAAAAATTCAATAAATCCAAAAATCAAAAAAAAAATTATTCAAAAAATACAAAAATTGGAAAATCAAAAAGCAAAAAATAACAATTGGACAAAAAATCAAAATATATTGAATAAATCCAAAGAAATCCAAAAAAATCCGAAACACAAACAAAAAAAATCCAAAAACAATTAAAATATCCAAAATTCAAGAATTAAAAATAAAATCGAAAAATTGGAAGAATTAAAAAAATGCAAAAAATTGCAAAAATTAAAAAATATCCTAAATCCAAAAAATCCAAAAAATTGATAAAGTAAAATAAAGTAAAACCAAGAAACCCAAAAATGCAAGAAACCCAAAGAAGTCTAAAAAAAATTCAAAAAAATTCAAAAAAAACCCAAATAAATCCAAAAACTATAAAAAAAATCCAAAAAAAAAAATTAAATATCCAAAACTCAAAAATGATTTCTTTGGGTTTATTGAAATTTCTTGGAGTTTTATTTCGATTTTTTGTATAATTGTTATTTTTTGTTATTTTATTTTCCAATTTTTGTATTTTTTGGATAGGTACTCATATTTCCAAATTTTCCAAAAAAATTATAAAAAAAACAATCAATTTACAAAATTTAACAAAACAAAAATCCAAGAAATTCAACCTCAAAAAACTCAGGAAATTCAATAATTCCAAAAATCTAAAAAAAAACACTCCAAAAAATACAAAAATTGGCACAAAAGCAAAAAAATAACAAGTATCCAAAAAATCGAAATAAATTGAATAAATCTAAAAACCCCAAGAAACCCCAAATAAATCCAAAAAAATCCAAGAAAAAAATTAAAAAAACAGAAAATACCAAATAAAACTAAAAAACCCAACAAAATACCAACAAATCTAACAACATCCAAAAAATCAGCTAAAAACTTTAAAAATAAAAAAAAAAAACATTTAAAAAATGCGAGACACAAAAAAAAACAAAAAAAATTCAAAAGAAACAAAAATAAAAAACCTCCAAAACACCAAAAATAAATTCCAAAAAAAATCGAAAAAAATTAAAATCCAAAACTGAAAAATTAAAAAAAATCGAAAAAATTGGAATAATTAAAAAAATGCAAAAAATTGCAAAAATTAAAGCAATATCCTAAATCCAAAAAATCCAAAAAATTGATAAAGTAAAATAAAGTAAAACCAAGAAACCCAAAAATGCAAGAAACCCAACAAACCTATATTTCCAAATTTTCCAAAAAAAATTATAAAAAAAAACAATGAATTTACAAAATTTAACAAAACAAAAATCCAAGAAATTCAAACTCAAAAAACTCAGGAAATTCAATAATCCCAAAAATCTAAAAAAAACACTCCAAAAAATACAAAAATTGGCACAAAAGCAAAAAAAGAACAAGTATCCAAAAAATCGAAATAAATTTAATAAATCTAAAAACCCCAAGAAAACCCAAATAAATCCAAAAACTATTCAAAAAAATCCAAGAAAAAAATTAAAAAAACAGAAAATACCAAATAAAAGTAAAAAACCCAACAAAATACCAACAAATCTAACAACATCCAAAAAATCAGCTAAAAACTTTAAAAATAAAAAAAAATAAAAACATTAAAAAAATGCAAGACACAAAAAAAACAAAAAAATTCAAAAGAAACAAAAATAAAAAACCTCCAAAACACCAAAAATAAATTCCAAAAAAAATCGAAAAAAATTAAAATCCAAAACTGAAAAAATAAAAAAAATCGAAAAAATTGGAATAATTAAAAAAATGCAAAAAAATTGCAAAAATTAAAAAAATATCCTAAATCCAAAAAATTGATAAAGTAAAATAAAGTAAAACCAAGAAACCCAAAAATGCAAGAAACCCAACAAACTCATATTTCCAAATTTTCCAAAAAATTATAAAAAAAAACAATGAATTTACAAAATTTAACAAAACAAAAATCCAAGAAATTCAAACTCAAAAAACTCAGGAAATTCAATAATCCCAAAAATCTAAAAAAAACAGTCCAAAAAATACAAAAATTGGCACAAAAGCAAAAAAATAACAAGTATCCAAAAAATCGAAATAAATTTAATAAATCTAAAAACCCCAAGAAAACCCAAATAAATCCAAAAACTATTCAAAAAAATCCAAGAAAAAAATTAAAAAAACAGAAAATACCAAATAAAAGTAAAAAACCCAACAAAATACCAAAAAATCTAACAACATCCAAAAAATCAGCTAAAAACTTTAAAAATAAAAAAAAAACAAAAAAAAATGCAAGACACAAATAAACAAAAAATTCAAAAGAAACAAAAATTAAAAAACCTCCAAAACACCAAAAATAAATTCCAAAAAAAATAGAAAAAAAATTAAAATATGTATCCAAAACTCAAAAATTAAAAAAAAATCGAAAAAATTAGGAGATTTAAAAAAACAAATAATTCAAAAAATTGTAAAACTTAAAGAAAATCCTGATTCCAAAGAATCAAAAAAAATCCAGAAAATTTAAAAAGGAAAGAAACTAAAAAAAAACTCAGGAAATTCAATAATTCCAAAAATCCAAAAAATATAAAGGAACCAAAAAATACAAAAAAAATTGAATAAATCCGAAAACCCCATAAAATCCAATACATCCAAAGTCCAAAAAAAAACAAAAAAAATCCAAATAAATCCAAAAAAATCCAAACAATTCTAAAAAAAATACAAAAAAAAAACAACAAAATCGAAAAAAAAAAACAAAAAATAAAATCCAAAATATTCCAAAAAATCAAATTTTAAAAACCTTTTCAACGTTCGAATACTTAGAGTCTAACTATCTTTGGAAAATTTGGATACTTCATAATTACTAGAAATTTTATAAAGTTTAGAATTTTTAGACTCGAAAGTCTTTAAACATTTGAAAACTTTCAAATATTTAGAATATCTATTACAATCTTAAGATTCTGTAAACTTTTGAAATTTTGAGATTTAATTTTTTTTAATTTTTGGGAATTTTCGTAATTTGCAACATTTTAAAAATTCCTAGAATGTTAAGTTTTTCCAGATTAGCCCAATTTTTCGGATTTTCCGAAGTACACATAATGACCAGAATTTCTACGTTTTCCAAAATCCGGCTTCAGTTATACCAGAATTTTGAAATTCAACCTTTTCCAACTGCTTTTAGGATTGATAGAAATTAAAGAAATCATTTTTTCCGATCTTTACGATTTTTAGGTCTTTAAGATTGCTTTCTTTAGTCTTTGAAATTTTTGAAACCTTTGGCATTTTAAGAGTTCACGCAATTTTTACAAGATTTAGAATCTTTCAAATATTTGAAACAGAATTTAAGCTTTTGACCCCTTGGGGAATTACTAGGAGTTTTATAAAACCTAAAATTTCTGCAATTTCTAGGATCCCCAGGTTCTTTAAATTTTTTAAGATTTTGTTGGATGTCTTTTATATTTAGAACATTGTTTAGAGTACGTACTTACTTAATCAATGCTTGTGGACAATTATTTTAGTGGATGTTGACGTTCCATCAAGCGTAATTATTCGATTGATAGCTTATGCAACCAACTCTACACACACGATATTCACGAAAAACACCGGCAACCAACAATACTTACCTGTGATACATGGTATGGAATTTAAATGAACTTCAAACACAAGGGTTCCACTCATTAGTCATTACAAAACTATAGTTAATAGATTACAAGGCATTTTATGTTCTTCCATCATACAACTAATCCCTCACAAACATCACAATAAATATCACAACTTGGTAAATTCTTCACAAGTCCTTTTTCTCTTCCACGATTTTTTGATTAGGTTGTATCTCAGTTTTATTAATGTCTTTCACGTCCTGCGAATCCGCTTTCAGCTGCTTATTTTCCCACGGATTCCAGTACTTTAGAAGTATGGGTTGGATGTATCGGTGAAAAATGAACAGCAACAAAGGAATGATAAAACAAGGAACGCAACCGGCCATTTTATCCTACAGGAATGTTCCACCTGGAATTATACACACGTAAGATATATTAATTAGTGCCCCTACCTCACCTATTATTTACAAATACTCCAAAAATTGACGACCCAAAATTTCTGCAGCAAACGTCAAATTGCAGCGCCATCTACAACTATAAATGACATTTCACAAATGTCAATTTACGTGGCGCGAACTTCAAAATCATAGTTCAAAATTCAATCACACAAATAAAACAACTTTTTACTTTATAAAACTTTATTTAAGCTTCGGCTACACCAATTAACCTTGTTTCTGAGCAAGCTCCTTCGCCTTCGCTCTCTCGATCTTCGCAATCCTGGCAGCCGACTTCGACCCCAAAATACCGCCGCCCCAGTGACGCCTAATTTCGTCAGCACGGTCATTGAAGTTGGTTTTAACCACCTCAATAATCTTGGTGAGGTTGCTCCTATCACCCGACTCAATCTAAAAACCACACGTAATTACAAACAAACAAAAAACACAGACAACCCTACCTTAGTCAGAGCGACCGCCGAGCACGTCTTCCTCCTAACCAACAACCCTAACCTCGCCTTGCCCTTAACAATACAATAGGGGACCCCCATCTTCCTGCACAGCGCCGGCAGGAACAAAACCAGCTCGATGGGGTCCACGTCGTGCGCGATCACCACCAACTGCGCCTTTTTCTGCTCCACTAACTTGGTCACGGTGTTAGTGCCAGCCCTCAGAGTGTTGGGTCGCTTCTGGGGGGCTTCCTCTTTCTTCGCCACTTTGCTTTCAGCGGCGGCTTTCAACCTATTCTTTTTTTGGAGCTCAGTCTCGGGGCGATATTTCTCCAAAACTTTGAAAAGTTGAGTGGCGGTTTGCTTATCGAGGGTCTGGCGGAACTGGTTGATTGGTGGGGGCACCTTGAGACGCTTCTGTAAGACGGCTTTCTGTCGCTGAATGCGGATGTATTTGGGCCAGCGCACGAAACGAGACAAGTCGCGAGGGGGCTGGATGTCTTGGCCTACAACAACACATTGCACATGGGGGTAATTTGTGTCAATAAAGTACGTACCGATGCCGAAATTTCGACTCCTTTTCTCAAAAAGGGGGTTCACCTCTTTTTTTTGTTCTACTTTCTTAACGGCGAGGGGGGCTGCCGCTACTTTCTTACCGGTCTTCTTCTTGGGCTGCAAATTAGTGTAAGTTTGAGGTTAGGTTTTAATTCTTGTTACAAAAAACGAAAAATATATACACTATTAATACAACAATCATTTTTACCTTCTTTTGAACCATAGTTGCGGCTTAAATTAACAACGATGCTTGTAAATAATCTGAATATTTACAAAAATACACGAATGAGGTCCGTGACTTGACAGACGACAGTCGTGAAAGAGAATGTTGTTGGGTTGGCAGCGCGCATGCGTGTTACACGGCGCCAAATTCAAACCACCTTTCTGTTAAAAATTTTATTCATTGCTCTCACAAATAATCGTATTGTGTCATTACAAGAAGTAAGGAGTTAAAGTCCTGCTCGGAATCACCCTTTCTGAGTCCGGTACGGCGTGGAAGAGTTTCGGTTCCACTTTATCCGTCGTCTGGAATTCTAAAATACTCGCAATGTTGCCACATCTGTAACAATAATTGGGGGCCGACCAAACCGTGATCAACTTATCATCAAACATGTACTTATAACCCTCGTGTACCAACTGGTGAGCCCTACAAATCAACGTGAGCGCGTTAATCTGCATAAAATCGTGAGTGACTTTGGCCCCAAACAAATACCCAGCCCCCCTGGGACTGGACGACCATGTCTCCACATCCTCGGGGTCTGACCACACCAAATCGCAGAAAGCCCCCTTGTGAGGAATCTCCTGGTTTCTTTCCAAAGTCCGAATCTGGTCTACAGTTTTAATATCAGGGCTCAGCCCCCCGTGGACACATAGAATTTTCTCGTCGATTAACGCCGCGACTGTGAGCAAGTCAAAAACCGAGCAACAGTATTTCCAAGCGTTCACATTCCCGTATTTCGTCAAACATTCGTCATAAAATCCATACACTTGAGTGATCTGGCGGCTCTCGTGGTTGCCCCTCAGTAGCGTGATTTTATCGGGATAGGCCGCTTTGAGAGTGAGCAGGCGGGTGAAAGTCTCCAGACTGTAGTAGCCCCGGTCGACGAAATCCCCCAGAAAAATGTAATTAGTGTCGGGGACTTGGCCCCCTCGTCTGAACAACTCCTCCAAATCGTAGAACTAAAACAACTAGTTATGGGGGACACCAACGATTTTGGGTTACTCACTTGGCCATGGATATCCCCACACACTGTCACTGGAGTCGCGACTGGTTGGACGTTCGATTCCTCGAGAAGAATGTCGCATACGATATTGCACAGCTTTTTCAAGTCGTTCTCTGTTAAATATTTGCACTGCTTTGCTATGTCTATCCAGTTTTCGAGTTCAGAGTCTGAAGACATTGTCATGAACTGGAGTCCTGGTGCAGCGATAAGTTTGATCTGGCTAGACGACGAGGGGCGATTTTACCAAAACAAACGACAGAGTGGCGGTTCTTAGCCAATTTTGCTAAAAAACATAGTAAAAAGTGCAAAAAATCGTAAAAGTATAACGCAGAATATAATGGAGGTTATGTCAGACAATGACAAGAATGACAGTTGGATGGGTTTGAAACCGGCGTGAAGGTAGACCATTAAAAAACTGTTTTGTGTAAAAAATAAGTCAAGATTTACTTTTATTACAACGACAATTCTAATGTAAGCATTAATTAAACATTTTAGCTTGGTGACGAATTTTTCCTAGTGATTATTGTTGTTTTTGTTGCTAGAAAACGCAGGCGTACCAACGTTTCGTGGCTATCTTCGCAGTTGAATACACGTGCATTTTGTAGGTTAAGACGACTCTTGAGTGATTGTTAATTTTAAAATTCGCAATGCCTAAGTCTAAAAGGGACAAAAAAAGTGAGTATTTTCGCTTAATCGTAGCACCATTCTTTAACCTGATTGTAGTTTCGTTGACCAAAACCGACAAAAAAGGTCTCGCTCTTAAGCAAAAAATCGTCGAAGATGTGCGGAATTGCGTCGAAAAGTACTCCAGCATTTACGTTTTTACGTTCAGCAACATGCGGAACGAGTTGATGAAAGACGTTCGAGAGCAGTGGAAACCCAGTCGGTTTTTCTTTGGTAAAAACAAAGTGATCGGGGTTGGACTAGGTAGAAACAAGGAGGAGGAAGTGGGGGATGATTTACACAAAGTGAGTGGCCCCCTGGACTAAACATAGTAACTAATGGGTGATTTTTAGATCTCTAAGTGTTTGAAAGGACAGTGTGCCCTGCTCTTCACAGACAGCCCCAAAGACGAAGTTCTCGAGTGGTTTTCTAGCTACAGTTGTGAAGACTTCGCCCGCTCGGGGTGCACGGTTGGTAAAACAATTCAGTTGTCGGAAGGGCCACTGAAAAAGTTTCCTCACTCGATGGAGCCGTACTTGAGACAGCTAGGATTGCCGACAAAGTTGGAAAAAGGGGTTGTAACGTTAATCAAAGACTATGAAGTGTGTAAGAAGGGGGCTGTTTTGAGTCCAGAACAGGCCAAAATTTTGGAATATTTGGGACACAGATTGGCTACGTTCAAGTTGGATTTGAGGGCTGGGTGGGTCAAGGGGGTGGGTTTTGAGCGACTGGACGGACAAAATGAAGAAGAAAAAGAACAAACAGACGACGAAATGGACGAATAAAGTAAATTTGTTGAATTTTTTGGGCGTTTTAATTCCGAGAAACCATAATCTGACGTATTTTATTTATATTTGGTTGGTAGTAACGTGGCCAACTTCAAACCGTACCACCCGTACTGCCCGTACTAGCAATTTCGTCAAAGCGTTTAACGTTTTTACCAATTTGAGTGATCACTGAGACCGCTTTTACCCCAATTTATCCCCAAGTTCGATTTATAACTAATTTTTCGTGACTACTTTGTGACTCAGCGCTACCAACTTGAGCATCTGTCAACAACGTCACCCCCGGATGAAACGTCATGTTTTCTATTTATCAAAAGCCGCATAATTAATCCACAAAACCCGATTCCACAAGTCTCCCGATGCTTGTAAGTGCCTGAATTGCCAAAACCGGCTTAAACGCGCCCCTTTTTAGCAAAAATGGCCACCAAGAAGGGGGCTGTCTCCGGACCCAAGCGCCAGTTCCGAGAAAAGATCGTCCAAATTTACGAAACCCTGTTCAAAGGAGACAACCTCCCGACTTCGAATTCGCAATTTTGGGACGAATTCTTCCTCCTCAGACCGAAGACCACTTACATTGATACCGAGATCCAGAAAATGTCGCAGGAACAACTATTCCTAACGAAAGCCAACCTCAACCTACTAATCAATAACTGCATTGAAGCCCTGAGTGACCAGAACAACATCCGGGTGGTGTACTCCATGCAGACTCTCTGCGCCGTCATCCACGCCATTTTCCAGAAATCCAGTGAAGTCGAGTCGGATATTTTTTTAATCGGGTTTGAGAACTCGGCTGAGAAAG
Organism: Zophobas atratus; assembly: GCA_022388445.1. Classification (NCBI taxonomy): domain Eukaryota; kingdom Metazoa; phylum Arthropoda; class Insecta; order Coleoptera; family Tenebrionidae; genus Zophobas; species Zophobas atratus. The sequence continues at coordinate 8,519,586 of CM039450.1, forward strand.
TGCAGCTGTTGTTGTCGGCGTGCCAGAAATTCCTTGAAGGTAAATTATTACGAACGAGTTAATCGGTTGTAGAGTGAAGGAGGTGTTACAGGCGACAGCGCCAGCGTGTTGAAGAGCTTGTCTTTGAAGTTGTTGTTGATCCTCGTCACGCGGACCGACAACATCAATGAGAACAGTCTGGTCGAATACGTAATAAACACGTCGCTTTTCGAGTGTCTTTTGAAACTCGTTTGTCACACCCAAACGCGTCAAGTCCACGGTTACGACGTTGTTCTTTTGCTGACTCTGCTCGTAAATTATCGAAAGTACGACGCGGCGAACCCATACGTTGTTAAACTGTCGATTTTAGATGATGAGTTGGCTTTAAACGGGTACGGACAGGTCATCACGAACTCGCTTTGTGATTTCTGCAGCCAGTTCAATCGAGAGTTGTTGGAGAACCAACACACGTCGTGGTTGTCGTCGCTCACGACGATGGTTGGGAATATTTTTATTTCGGAGGAGGGGGTGTTGAGGACGCAGCAGATGCGGGCTAATAACGCTTACTTGTTGGCGTTCTACGAAGCCATCCATTTGAATAGGAACTTTATCACCACGCTGGCCCACACGCAGATCGACGGCAGCTCCCCACCGTCTCCCATCAATACCCTGAGCCCTGGCTCCAGTCCTGCTGACGTTACGGTCAATCTAAATTCGCAGCCGTCGAATCTGTTGGTGATTTTTTTCCAGTACTGGTGAGTAGGAGCATTGTTTAAGTGTACAGGGTGTCCCAAAAGTGTTGCCATTGCTGTTGAATTACAACATCGAAAATAAAATAAGTCAGTGAATTGGAGAAAGGAGGTGGGCGGGGCTAAATTTAGGTTTCTTCTAGTTTTATGAGCAAGCAGTAGCCCCGCCCACCCACCCCTTCTTCGTTCCAGTGACCACTCTTAATATTGTTCAGTCCTACTTTGGCAAGTTTTAGCCCCGCCCATACACGCTGTTCTCATTCTAACGATTTTATCTCTCTTCAGTTGAGATCCACCTTTCATTCAGTGAATTTTATTTTTTATAATTTTTGAAACTTCCAGAAGTTTCAGATTTTCTAATTGCTATAAAAATGTCAGTCTTCGGATATGCCAGAAATCCACTTCCAAAAAATCGAAAATATCCAAAACAACCAAAAATCCGAAAATAAAATAAGCAAAAAATACTAATTATTATAAAAAAAAATCGAAAACATTTAATAAATCCAAAAACTTTAGAAGTTTAAAACAATCAAAAAAGCCAAACAAATTCAAATGAATCCAAAAAAATCATTTTTCGTTTATTGGATTTTAAAAGTTTATTTTTCGATTGTCATTTTTCGTTTTTCGAGTTTTTCGATTTTTCAAGTTTTTTCGATTTTTGGTTGTTCGATTTTTAGTTTTTCAATTTTTCAACTTTTCGAATCAAAGAATTGGAAAAAATACAAAATTGTAAAACAGAAAAATCAAAAATGAAAAAAATGAAAAAGTATGAAAGATCTGAAAATTATACAATTGAAGAAACGTAAAATTGAAAAATCCAAAAAACCCAAGAAATGCAGGAAAAAGAATTCAAGAATTCCAATAATTCAAAAAATCGAAAACATCCAAAATATTAAAAAAATGTAACAAATCCAAGAAACACAAGTAATTCAAACAAAAATCAAGTAATCCAATAATTTAAAAAAATCCAAAGATCCAAAAAAGCCGAATATAACAATTCTAGAAACAAAAATCCAATCAATCCAAAAAATAAAAAAATCCAAAATCCAAAAAATTCAAAAAAAAGAAATCCAAAAAACCCAAGAATTGCAAGAAACCTAAGTAACTCAAAATAGCCAATAATCGAAAAAATGGAAAATATCCAGGAAATTAAAAAACAAAAAAATCAATGAATATACAAAATTAAAAATATCAAAAAGTCCATGAAACAAAAAACTTGGAAAAATTCAATAATTCTAAAAATCCAAAAAAATATAAAGTACCTATCCAAAAAATACAAAAATTGGAAAATAAAAAAACAAAAAATAACAATTATACAAAAAATCGCAATAAATTTAATAAATCGCAAAACTCCCAGAAATTCCAATAAATCCAAAAAAATCCAAGAAAATTCAAGACAATCCAAAAAATTAAAATATCCAAAATTCAAGAATTAAAAAAAAATCCGATAAATTGTAAGAATTCAAAAAATGCAAAAAATTCCAAAAAAATTCCAAACATCTACAATATTAAAATCTGCAAACTTTTGAAATTTTGAGATTTCATTTCATTTCATTTTGAATGTTCAGATTTTCCAGATAAGCCCAATTAATGTTCCTAGAAATTATGAAAAAAAGGAGTCAAACGTTGAAAAGGTTTTTAAAATTAGATTTCTTGTATTCGGGATACATTTTTAAAATTTTTGCAATTTTTTGGAATATTTTTTATTTTTTGATTTTTTGGGGATTTTGTTTTTTGGATTTTTTTAGATTTTTTTTGTCTTTTTGGCCTTTTTGGATGTATTGGATTTTTTTGGGGTTTTCGGATTTATTCAGTTTATTTCGATTTTTTGAATAGTTGTTATTTTTTGATTTTTTTTTACAATTTTTGATATTGTGGATACTTTATTTTTTTTTACATATTATTGAATTTCCTGAGTTTTTTGAGTTTCTTGGAATTTACTTTACTTTCCTTTTTAAATTTTTGTATTTTTTGTTTGATTTTTTCGATTCAGGATTTTTTAAGTTTTGCAATTTTTGGAATTACATATTTGCATTTTTTTAAATCTGCAAATTTTTGCGATTTTTAAAAATTTTTGAATTTTGGATATTTTTTTTTTTTCAATTTTTTGGGGAATTTATTTTTGGTGTTTTGGAGGTTTTTTTTATGATTTTTGTTTTTTTTTATATATTTTTTATTTTTGTATTTTTTTTATGTTTCTTTAGGTTTTTTATTTTTAAGGATTTTTGCAAATTTTTTTGGATTTTGTTAGATTTTTTGGAATTTTGTTGGATTTTTTAAATGTTTTGGTATTTTCTGTTTTTTTATTTTGTTTTTTAAAATTTTTTGAATATTTATTAGATTTTGTTGGATTTTTTTTTATTTTGTTGGTTTTTTATTTTGTTTTTTGGATATTTTTCTGGATTTGTTGGATTTATTTGAGCTTTTTTTTTTTAATTTTTTGGACTGGATTTATTGGATTTTCTTGGGGTTTTTAGGTTTATTCAATTTTTTTCGATTTTTTTGGATGGTTGTTATTTTTTTGCTTTTTTTTCTAATTTTTGTATTTTTTGGATATTTTTTTTTTAATTTTTGAAATTATTGAATTTCCTGAGTTTTTTGAGTTTCTTGAGTTTCTTGGATTTTCGGATTTTTTGGGATTTCTTAGGATCTATTTGGATTTTTTCTGGATTTGTTGGATTTCATTCATTCTCCAATGAATAGTATTTTATCGTTGGCTAATAATGTAGGTTCTGAACTTAATTTTACAGAGTCCAAATTTATGAGTTTTAAACGTTACTGTAAGGCCCTTTGTATGGGTGTCTAATTATCATGTAATGCTTTTTTTGGCGTGAATAAACATTATTATTATTATTATTATTTGGGTTTTTTTGTTTTTTTATTTTTTTTAATTTTTCGGACTTTGGATTTATTGGATTTTCTTGGTGTTTTTAGGTTTATTCACTTTATTTCGATTTTTTTGATGGTTGTTATTTTTTGCTTTTTTTCTAATTTTTGTATTTTTTGGATACTTTATTTTTTTTTTTTAGATTTTTGTTTTGCTGCATTTTGTAAATTCATTGATTTTTTTAATAAATTTGTTGGATAATTGGAAATATGACTTTTTTGAGTTTCTTGGAATTTACTATACTTTCCTTTTTAATTTTTTTGTATTTTTTTTTGATTTTTGGATTCAGGATTTTTTAAGTTTTGCAATTTTTGGAATTACAAATTTGCATTTTTTTAAATCCCCCAATTTTTCCGATTTTTTAAAATTTTGAATTTTGGCTATTTTAATTTTTTTCGATTTTTTTGGGAATTTATTTTTGGTGTTTTGGAAGTTTTTTTTGATTTTTGTTTTTTTTTTGGATTTTTTGTTTTTGTATTTTTGTTAATGTTTTTTTAGGTTTTTTATTTTAAAGGATTTTTGCTGATTTTTTTGAATTTTGTTAAACTTTTTGGTATTTATTTTGTTGGATTTTTCAATTTTTTGGTATTTTCTGTTTTTTTATTATTTTTTTATTTTGTTGTTTTTTGGATTTTTTTTGAATAATTTTCGGATTTTTTGGGATTTCTTAAGATCTCTTTGGATTTTTTCTGGATTTGTTGGATTTATTTGGTTTTGTTTTTTTTTATTTTTTGGACTTTGGATTTATTGGATTTTCTTGGGCTTTTTAGGTTTATTCAATTTATTGCGATAGATTTTTTGTACTCGGGGTGAATTTTTTAAATTTTTGCAATTTTTTGGAATATTTTGGATTTTTGATATTTTTTGAATTTTTGGGGGATTTTGTTTTGTTTTGTTTTGGATTTTCTTAGATTTGTTGGATTTATTTAGATTTTTTTGTTTTGTTTTTTTTTGAGTTCTTTGGATGTATTGTATTTTTTTTCGGGTTTTCGGATTTATTCAATGCATTTCGATTTTTTGGATAGTTGTTATTTTTTGCTTTTTTATTTTCTGATTTTTGTATTTTATGGATACTTTATATTTTTTGGATTATTGGAATTATTGAATTTCCTAAGTTTTTTGAATTCCTTGGAATTTACTTTTCTTTTTAATTTTTTTTTATTTTTTTTAAATTTTTTGGAATCAGAATTTTTTAAATTTTTGGAATTACATATTTGCATTTTTTTAAATCTTTCAATTTTTCCGATTTGTTTCAATTTTTGAATTTTCAGATGTTTTAATTTTTTTCGATTTTTTTGGGAATTTATTTTTCCTGTTTTGGAGATTTTTTTAATGATTTTTTAGGTTTTTTATTCTTGCGGATTTTTGCTGTTTTTTTGCTGATTTTGTTAGATTTTTTGGTATTTTGTTGGATTTTTTAATTTTTTGGTAGTTTCTGTTTTTTTTTTAATTTTGTGTGTTTTTTTTTTTATTTTTTGAATGTTTATTTGGATTTTGTTGGATTTTTTTTTAATTTGTCGGTTTTGTATTTTGTTGTTTTTTGGATTTTTTTGAATAATTTTCGGTTTTTTTGGAATGTCTTAGGATCTCTTTTGTTGGATTTATTTGGGTGTGTTGTTGTTTTTTTTTAATGTTTTGGACTTCTTTGGATTTATTGGGTTTTCTTGGGGTATTTAGCTTTATTCAATTTATTTCGATTTTTTGGATAGTTATTTTTGCTTTTTTTCCAATTTTTGTATTTTTTGGATACTTTCTTTTTTTTAGATTTTTGGAATTATTGAGTTTTTTGAGTTTCTTGGATTTTTGTTTTGCAGCATTTTGGAAATTCATTGATTTTTTTTATAAATTTTTTGGATAATTGGAAATATGAGGTTCTTGGGTTTCTTGGATTTTACTTTACTTTATCAATTTTTTTCATTTTTTGTATTTAGGATATTTTTTTTAATTTTTGCAATTTTTTGGATTTTTTGAATTCTTCCAATTTTTCGGATTTTTAAAATTCTTGAACTTTGTATATTTTAAGTTTTTTGGATTTTTTTGTTTTTCTTTGGATTTTTTTTTGGATTGTATTGGATTTTCTTGTTTTTTTTTTTGGATTTCTTTGGGTTTATTAGATTTTCTTGGAGTTTTCAGATTTATAAATTTTTTTTTGCTTTTTTATTTTCCAATTTTTGTATTTTTTGGATACTTTGTATTTTTTGAATTTTTGGAATTATTGAATTTTTCTGAGTTTTTTGAGTTTCTTGGATTTTTGATATTTTTTATTTTGTAAATTCATTGATTTTTTTGTTGTTTTTAATTTCCTAGATGTTTTCGATTTTTTGGATAACTGGCTATTTTGAGTACTTGGGTTCTTGCATTTTTTGGGTTTTTTGGAAATTTTTGATCAATCCAAAATTGAAAAATCCGGTTGGGTTTTTCAATTTTACGTTTCTTCAATTTTTCAAGTTCTTGATGTATAATTTTTAGATCTTTCATACTTTTTCGTTTTTTCATTTTTGATTTTTCTGTTTTACAATTTTGTAGTTTTTTCCATTCTTTGATTCGAAAGATTGAAAAACTGAAAAATGGCAATCGAAAAAATAAACTTTTAAAATCCAATAAATGAGAAATTACTTTTTTGGATTCATTTGAATCTGTTTGGCTTTTCAGATACTTTTAAACCTTTGAAGTTTTTGGATTTATTAAATTTATTCGATTTTTTGAATAATTAGTATTTTTTGTTTATTTTATTTTAGGATTTTTGGATGTTTTGGCTATTTTGGATTTTTTGGAAGTGGAAATTACATTAAAAAATTGGAAAAACCAAAAACTGAAACATCCAGAAGTTGGAAAAACTTAAAAACTAACAACTCGAAGAGTTGCAAATCGAAAAACTGTAAAAAATAAAGAAATTTCAAAGATTTCGATTCCTCTAAGAAAAAAAGGGTGGGTGGGCGGGGCTAAAACTTGCTAGAAAAGGATTGAATAAAATTAAGAGTAATGCGAATTAACGTTCACTTCGTGACATGTAACATGTCACTCACGCCAATGGCGCCAATTCTGCGACACCCTGTATTATAATTGTACAGTCTAATAAAAATTTTACAAAGTTCGATCGTAATGCAAGACACCAAGAGCGACGCCGGTTCGAACACCGTGAAGCTGTGCTTCCTGATTTTGTGTTGCATCACCGAGGACCAGTACGCGAACTCGCTGATGCACGACGTGGGTCTAGCCTTTAAAGTGTGCCTACACAAGTTACCGATGCGCCACAGGAAGGTCTCCCCGGACCAGACCACCTCGACGCAACCTTTAGTGTGTTCGTTGTTGGGTAATAACCACCGCAATGCCAAACAAACCAGTCAAACTTAACCGTAGATCTCCTGGTGGAGTTCTTCCTGAGCCACATGATGAAGAAGTTCCCCCTGGAGTTGTACACGTTGTGTATCAGCGTGCTCCAGCGCATCCTCTGCTACCAGAAACGGTGCAGAATCAGACTGAACTACGTTTGGAAGAACCTATGGACTGCGTTACTTCTAGTCTTACGATTTCTCTTGCAGCACGAAAACTACCTATCGAAAAAAATGAATATAATAGAGCTGTCGACGAAAATCATCAACATTTTTAATTTTTTTATCACGTACGGGGACACGTTCCTGCCGACGCCGGGCAGCTACGACGAGCTTTACTACGAATTAATCCGGATGCACCAGATTTTCGATAATCTATATTCAATGGGTAAGTGTGAGCAGTGTGAGTGTGGCTTTAGGGTGTGCGTTTCTGACACAACGTAATCCAACAGGCCTGCGCTATTCCACCACAGAGGGCGAACACAAGGACGCCGCCTTGAAACTCAACAACAGTTTGATCAACGTGCGGGCCATCATCAAGCACTTTTCGCCGAAAATCGAACAGTGGTTGATTTCCGCCAACTTGTCGACCCCCAGCGAACAACAAATTCTCGACGTTGTCAAAAAAAATTATGACAGTTTGACGTTGAAGTTGCAGGATTCGCTGGACCAGTATGACAGATACAGCGAAAAACCCGAACACGTGACTTTCTTCACCCACTTGATTAAAAGCATAGTGTCAGATACGTGCGGGAATATAGGCTTGGGGTTGGCCAACTTGCAAAAAAATGACTTTATAAGTAATGAATTAAAGTGATGTTTGTAAGAGAGTTTATTTATTTTCGGGGCGGCGGTCGTTCCAGACGTCTTCGTACAGTCGGGGGTCGCTGATGCGTAAACTGGTACGCTTGTAGAAGTAGTAGAAGATGGGGGTGACTGAAAAGTGAGGTTAGGTTTTGAATGAGTTGAGTAGTGTGTAATTACGGCTTCTTTGTACAACGAAGAGTGCGTAGACGGGGCTGCTTGACCAAACAGGGTCACTGTTGTACAAAGTACAACAAAAACACGATCAGGCTTAAGTGGAATTCAATTTTGAGTTGATCAAAAATTTCCGAAAAATCCAAAAAATGTAGGAAAAAGAATTCAAGAATTCAATATTCAAAATCGAAAACATCCAAAAATTCCAAAAATTAACAAATCAAGAAACACAATACAAACAAAACAAGCAAAATAATTAAAAAACAATAATCCAAAAATAAAATTCCAAAATCAAAAATCAAAAATCAGAACAAGAAATGCAAAACATATCAAAATACAATATCCAAAATCGAACTATCAAGGAAATTAAAAATCATCCAAAAAATCAAAGGATATAACAAAATTAGAAAAATATTTCCCAAAAAAGTCCAAGAAAAAAAAACTTAAAATAAAATTACAAAAATTGAAAAATAAATAAGGAAAAAATACAATTATACAAAAAAATGGAAATTTAATGGGAAAAAACGAAAACTCCAAGGAAATCAATTAAATCCAAAAAAAAAAAAAAAATTACAAAATATCCAAAATTCAAGAATTAAAAAAAATAATCCCAAATTACAAATAAAATCAAAATTTTAAAAACCTTCTCAACGTTTGAGTTCTTAGAATTTTCAACGTGCTTTGAGTCTTAACTATCTTTCTAGTAATACTGAAGTATCCAAAGATAATTAAGGCTCAATGGACTCTGAAAATTCAAAGGACTCAAACGTTGAAAAGGTTTTTAAAATTAGATTTTTTGTATTCGGGATATATTTTTTAAATTTTTGCAATTTTTTGGAATATTTTAGACTTTTTGTATTTTTTTGGGATTTTTTTTTTGGATTTTTTTAGCTTTTTGCATTTTTTTGGATTGATTTAGATTGTTTTTGTTTTTTTGGACTTCTTGGATGTATTGGATTTTTTGGGGTTTTCGGATTTATTCAATTTATTTCGATTTTTTGGATATTTGTTATTTTTTGCTTTTTCATTTTCTGATTTTTGTATTTTATGGATACTTTATATTTTTTGGATTAATGGAATTATTGAATTTCCTGAGTTTTTTGAGTTTCTTGAAATTTACTTTACTTTCCTTTTTAGATTTTTTTTGTTAGTTTTTTTGGATTCAGGATTTTTTAAGTTTTGCAATTTTTTGAATTACTTATTTGCATTTTTTTAAATCTCCCAATTTTTCCGATTTAAAATTTTTGTTTTTTTTTTGTGTTTTTAATTTTTGTATTTTTGAATGTTTTTTTAGGTTTTTTATTTTTGGGTTTTGTTAGATTTTTTAATTTTTTGGTATTTTCCTTTTTTTTAATTTTTTTTCATTTTGTTTTTGTTTTAATTTTTTAATTTTTATTGGATTTTGTTGGATTTTTTAAATTTTGGTGGTTTTTTATTTTGTTATTTTTTTAATTTTTTAATTTTAATTGGATTTTGTTGGATTTTTTTAATTTTGGTGGTTTTTTATTTTGTTGTTTTTTATTTTGAATAATTTCCGAATATTTTGGGATTTCTTAGGATCTCTTTGGATTTCTTCTGGATTTGTTGGATTTATTTGGGTCTTTTGTTTTTTTTTTTTAATTTTTTGGACTTCTTTGGATTTATTGGATTTTCTTGGGGTTTTTAGGTTCATTCCATTTATTTCGATTTTTTGGATAGTTATTTTTTCCTTTTTTTTTACAATTTTTGTATTTTTTTGATCCTTTATTTTTTTTTTAAGATTTTTGGAATTATTAAATTTCCTGAGTTTTTTGAGTTTCTTGGAATTTACTTTACTTTCCTTTTTAAATTTTTTGTATAATTTTTGATATTTTGGATTCAGGATTTTTTAAGTTTTGCAATTTTTGGAATTACATATTTGCATTGTTTTAAATCTCCCCATTTTTTCGATTTTTTAAAATGTTTGAATTTTGGATATTTTATTTTTTTTCGATTTTTTTGGGAATTAATGTTTGGTGTTTTGGAGGTTTTTTATGATTTTTGTTTTTTTTTGTTATATTTTTGAATTTTTTTTATTGTTTTTTTTTAGGTTTTCTATCTGTAAGGATTTTTGCTGATATTTTTCGATTTTGTTAGATTTTTTGGTATTTTGTTGGATTTTTTAATTTTTTGGTATTTTGTTGGATTTTTTAATTTTTTGGTATTTTCTGTTTTTATATTTTTTTTAAACAAGTAATTCAAACAAAAATCAAGCAATCCAATAATTTAAAAAATCCAAAGATCCAAAAAAGCCAAATGTATAAATACTAAAAAAAAATCAAAAAAATCCAATCAATCCAAAAAATAAAAATATCCAAAATCCAAAAAATTCAAAAAAATCCAAAAAAAACCCAAGAAATGCAAGAAACCGAAGTAACTCAAATAGCCAATAATTAATCCAAAAAAATCGAACATATCCAGGAAATTAAAAATCATCAAAAAATCAATGGATATACAAAATTAAAAATATCAAAAAGTCCAAGAAACAAAAAACTTAGAAAAATACAAAAATTGGAAAATAAAAAAGGAAAAAATAACAATTATACAAAAAATGGAAATAAATTGAATAAACCGCAAAACTCCAAGAAAATCCAATAAATCCAAAGAAATCCAAAAAAAATCCAAGACAATCCAAAAAAAATCCAAAAGAAAAACAAGAAAAATCAAAAAAAATTAAAATATCCAGAATTCAAGAATTAAAAAACAAATATCCCAAATACAAAAAATCAAATTTTAAAAACCCTCTCAACGTTTGAGTTCTTAGAGTGTTCAGAGTCTTTTCAGTATTAACTATCTTTCTAGTAATTCTGGAGTATCCAAAGATAATAATTTTTGTATTTGGTTGGATTTAAACATCTTAAATCCAAAAAATCGAAAAAATTGATAAAGTAAAATCCAATAAACCCAAGAAACTCATATTTCCAATTATCTAAATTTATTAAAAAATCAATGAATTACAAAATGTAGCAAAACAAAAATCCAAGAAAATCAAGAAACTCAAAAAACTCAGGAAGAAAAAGTACAAAACTTGGAAAGAAAGCAAAAAATAACTATCCAAAAAATCGAAATAAATCGAATAAATGTAAAAACCCCAAGAAAATCCAATAAATCCAAAGAAGTCCAAAAAATTAAAAAAAAAAACAAATAAATCCAACAAATCCAGAAGAAATCCAAAGAGATTATAAGAAAATTTAAAAAGGAAAGTAAAGTAAATTCCAAGAATCTCAAAAAAGTCAGGAAATTCAATAATTCCAAAAATCTAAAAAAATAAAGAATCAAAAAAATACAAAAATTGTAAAAAAAAAGGAAAAAATAACTATTCAAAAAAATCGAAATAAATGGAATGAACCTAAGAACCCCAAGAAAATCCAATAAATCCAAAGAAGTCCAACAAATTAAAAAAAAAAACAAAAGATCCAAATAAATCCAACAAATCCAGAAGAAATCCAAAGAGATCGTAAGAAATCCCAAAAAATCCGAAAATTATTCAAAAAAAAACCAACAAAATAAAAAACCACCAAAATAAAAAAAAATCCAATTCAAATTCAAAAAATTAAAAAAAGCAAAATAAAAAAAAATAAAAAACAGAAAATACAAAAAAAAAATCTAACAAAACCCAAAAAAAATCAGAAAAAAAAACCTTAAAAATAAAAAAACCTAAAAAAAACATTAAAAAATACAAAAATTAAAAATACAAAAAAAAATAAAAGTCGTAAAAAGAACTCCAAAACACCAAAAATAAGTTCTCAAAAAAATCGAAAACAATCCAAAAAATATGACGATTTCCATACAAATGTATTTGTCTCTCTGGAAATAAAATTATTATTATTATTATTATTATCGAAATAACCATTATATCCAAAATTCAAAAATTTTTTAAAATCGGAAAAATTGGGAAATTTATGCAAAGAAGTAATTCAAAAAATTGCAAAACTTACAAAATCCTGAATTTAAAAAACAAATAAAAAAAATTTTAAAGGAAAGTAAAGTAAATTTCAAGAAACTCAAAAAACTCAGGAAATTCAATAATTCCAATAATCCAAAAAATACAAAGTATCCATAAAATACAAAAATCAGAAAATGAAAAAGCAAAAATTAACAAATATCCAAAAAATCGAAATAAATTGAATAAATCCGGAAACCCCAAAAAAATCCAATACATCCAAAGAAGTCCAAAAAAACAAAAAAAAATCTAAATATATCCAAAAAATGCAAAAAACCTAAAAAAACAAAATCCCCGAAAAAATACAAAAAATCTAAAGTATTCCAAAAAATTGCAAAAATTTAAAAAATATATCCCGAATACAAAAAGTCTAATTTTAAAAACCTTTTCAACGTTTGAGTCCTTTGAGTTTTCAGAGGCCTTTGAGTCTTAATTATCTTCGGATACTTCAGAATTACTAGAAAGATAGTTAAGACTCAAAGCACTCTGAAAACTCTAAAAAACGTTGAGAGGGTTTTTAAAATTTGTTTTTTTGTATTTGGGATATTTGTTTTTTAATTCTTGAATTTTGAATATTTTAATTTTTTTGGATTTTTTTTGTTTTTCTTTTGGATTTTTTTGGATTGTCTTGGATTTTCTTGGATTTTTTTGGATTTCTTTGGATTTATTGGATTTTCTTGGAGTTTTGCGGTTTATTCAATTTATTTCCATTTTTTGTATAATTGTTATTGTTTCCTTTTTTATTTTCCAATTTTTGTATTTTTCTAAGTTTTTTGTTCTTGGAATTTTTGATATTTTTAATTTTGTATATTTATTGATTTTTTGATGATTTTTAATTTCCTGGATATGTTCGATTTTTTGGATTATTGGCCATTTTGAGTTACTTGCGTTTTTTTGCATTTCTTGGGTTTTTTTGGATTTTGGATATTTTAATTTTTTGGATTGATTGGATTTTTTTGAATTTTTTTAGTATTGTTATATTTGGCTTTTTTGGATCTTTGGATTTTTTGAATTATTGGAATTCTTGAATTCTTTTTCCTGCATTTCTTGGGTTTTTTGGATTTTTCGGAAATTTTTGATCAATTCAAAATTGAATTCCACTTAAACCCGAACACGTGACTTTCTTCACCCACTTGATTAAAAGCATAGTATCAGATACGTGCGGGAATATAGGCTTGGGGTTGGCCAACTTGCAAAAAAATGACTTTATAAGGAATGAATTAAAGTGATGTTTGTAAGAGAGTTTATTTATTTTCGGGGCGGCGGTCGTTCCAGACGTCTTCGTACAGTCGGGGGTCGCTGATGCGTAAACTAGTCCGCTTGTAGAAGTAGTAGAAGATGGGGGTGACTGAAAAGTGAGGTTAGGTTTGGCTGAGTTAAGTAGCGTGTAATTACGGCTTCTTTGTACAACGAAGAGTGCGTAGAGGGGGCCGCTTGACCAAACCGGGTCACTGTTGTCCCACTGTACAATCAAAGACCAGATTTGTACGAGGACTGTAGCCACAAAGTACAACAAAAACACGATCAGGCTTAAGTGGAATTTTTCGTAGAGTAAGCCAATGAGGCCTGCCTACAATTAATTATTAGTCGTTAGTTATTTAAGTGCGCGTCAACTCACCTGGAAGGCGTACGTCGAAAAAAATGTCATGAATAAAGTTCCAAGAGATATTACCAAACAAGCCGTTTGAATGCTAAAAAACGTATTAAATGGGATGTTTGAGGGGGGTTTACTTACATGAAGAGGATAAGCGATAGTCCATTATTGTGGTGGACTAACACCGAGCAGATGTTGATTAAAAAGTCCACCGAGAGTAGAGTCGATTGGAAGGAAAGCATAACGCCGTAGCGTTTTGTTGTTAGTTTCATTTTGTTGCTAGAAATTGAGGTTTTGGGGTTTGAATTGTTGACATTTGAGTGATGTTTGTATTGATTTTGTATTTTTGGAGCGCTGCGCATGCGCATTGGGGAGATACAGGGAGGGTACACAAATTCAGGAACGATTTATTTATGACAGGTAAATTTATTATCAGTTTATTGACAACAAAATATCGACAAACAAAATTTATAAACAAATTATTAATTAATGAATACAACTGACAAATAGAAACAAAGTTACTACAAACTAGGCGAATGTATTCAACCAAAGGCACGAAGTTCCCCGAAGGTCTTCGTGCGCAAGGTCAGGTTAGGTCGGTTGAAATTTTCTATATTATCCCGATTTTTCAATTTTCGATTTCTCGAAGTTTCAATTTTTCAATTTTCCGATTTTTCAGTCTTGGATTTCCCAAATTGCCACTTTTCAAATTTTCGATTTTTGTCTTTTTCGATTTTCGAATTTTCAGTTTCTCAATTTTTCGATTTTCAATTTCTCGAATTTGTAATTTTTGATTGCTCAATTTCTCGATTTCTTGATTTTTTGTCTTTTCAATTTTTAATTTTTCGATTATTCGGTTTTTCAATTTTTCGTTTGTTCGATTTTTCAGTTTTTGTGTTTTCGATTGTTCGATTGCTAGATTTTTCGTCTTTCCGATTTCTCGGTATTTCGATTTTAGTTTTCTCGATTATTCAATTTTCGAATTCATCGATTATTTGATTTATGGATTTTTCGACATTTCGGTTTTCCGATTTCTCGAAATTTCAATTTTTCTATTTCTCAAATTTTCAGGTTTTTTGATTTCTCGAAATTCAATTTCCCGATTTTTCTATTTTTCGATATTTCTATTAACCGATTTTTCGATTTCTTGATTTATCAGTTTCTGTGTTTTGATTTTTCGATTTTCAATTTCTCGAATTCATATTTTTTGATTGCTCAATTTCTCCATTTCTTGATTTTTTGCCTTTTCGATTTTGATTTCTTCAATTTTTAATTTTTCGATTATTCGGTTATTCAATTTTTCGTTTGTTCGATTTTTCAGTTTTTGTGTTTTCGATTTTTCGATTGCTAGATTTTTCGTCTTTTCGATTTCTCGGTATTTCGATTTTAGTTTTCTCGATTATTCAATTTTCGAGTTCATGGATTATTTGATTTATGGATTTTTCGACATTTCGGTTTTCCGATTTCTCGAAATTTCAATTTTTCTATTTCTCAAATTTTCAGGTTTTTTGATTTCTCGAATTTCAATTTCTCGATTTTTCTATTTTTCGATATTTCGATTAACCGATTTTTCGATTTCTTGATTTATCAGTTTCTGTGTTTTGATTTTTCGATTTTCAATTTCTCGAATTCATATTTTTTGATTGCTCAATTTCTCGATTTCTAGATTTTTTGTCTTTTCGATTTTGATTTCTTCAATTTTTAATTTTTCGATTATTCGGTTTTTCAATTTTTCGTTTGTTCGATATTTCAGTTTTTGTGTTTTCGATTTTTCGATTGCTAGATTTTTCGTCTTTTCGATTTCTCGGTATTTCGATTTTAGTTTTCTCGATTATTCAATTTTCGAGTTCATGGATTATTTGATTTATGGATTTTTCGACATTTCGGTTTTCCGATTTCTCGAAATTTCAATTTTTCTATTTCTCAAATTTTCAGGTTTTTTGATTTCTCGAATTTCAATTTCTCGATTTTTCTATTTTTCGATATTTCGATTAACCGATTTTTCGATTTCTTGATTTATCAGTTTCTGTGTTTTGATTTTTCGATTTTCAATTTCTCGAATTCATATTTTTTGATTGCTCAATTTCTCGATTTCTAGATTTTTTTGTCTTTTCGATTTTGATTTCTTCAATTTTTAATTTTTCGATTATTCGGTTTTTCAATTTTTCGTTTGTTCGATATTTCAGTTTTTGTGTTTTCGATTTTTCGATTGCTAGATTTTTCGTCTTTTCGATTTCTCGGTATTTCGATTTTAGTTTTCTCGATTATTCGAATTTTAGTTATTCAATTTTCGAAATCATCGATTATTTGATTTATGAATTTTTCGACATTTCGGTTTTCCGATTTCTCGAAATTTCAATTTTTCTAGTTCTCAAATTTTCAGGTTTTTTGATTTCTCGAATTTCAATTTCCCGATTTTTCTATTTTTCGATATTTTTATTAACCGATTTTTCGATTTCTTGATTTATCAGTTTCAGTGTTTTGATTTTTCGATTTTCAATTTCTCGAATTCATATTTTTTGATTGCTCAATTTCTCGATTTCTAGATTTTTTGTCTTTTCGATTTTGATTTTTTCAATTTTTATGTTTTCGATTTTTCGATTGCTAGCTTTTTCGTCTTTTCGATTTCTCGGTATTTCGATTTTAGTTTTCTCGATTATTTAATTTTCGAATTCATCGATTATTTGATTTATCGATTTTTCGGTAGTTCGATTTCTCGAATCTTTAATTTCTCGATATTTCGAATTTTCAATTTTTGAATTCCTTGATTTCTCGCATTTACATTTTTCGATTTCTCGAATTTTCAATTTTTGAATTTCCCTAATTTTCAATTTCTCGATTTCCCGCGTTTACAATTATTCGATTTCTCGAATTTTGAATTTTTGAATTTCTCGAATTTTTAATTTCTCGATTTCTCGAATTTTCAATTTTTCAATTTCTCGAATTTTCAATTTCCCGATTTCTCGAATTTTCAATTTTTGAATTTCTCGAATTTTCAAAATCTCGATTTCTCGTATTTTCGACTTTTCGTTTTCGCGAATTTACAATTTTTCTATTTTTCGAATTTTCAATTTCTCGAAATTGTGAATTTTTGAATTTCTACTCGAATTTTCAAATTTACGATTTCTCGAATTTTCAGTTCTTCGATTGCTCGAATTTACAATTTTTCGTTTTCTCGAATTGTCAACTTCTCGATTTCCCAAATTTACAATTCTTCGTTTTCTCGAATTTCAACTTCTCGATTTTTCTATTTTTCAATTTTTCAATTTTTTAATTTTTCATTTCTCGATTTTTTTGATTTTTCAATTTTTTGATTTTCCGAATTTTCAATTTTTTAATTTCTCCATTTCCCTTTTTTTCAATTTTTGAATTTCTCGAATTTTCAATTTTTGAATTTTCCGAATTTTCAATTTTTCAATTTCCCGCATTTACAATTTTTCGATTTCTCGAATTTTCAATTTTGAATTTCCAGAATTTTCAATTTCTCGATTTTCCGCATTTACAATTATTCGATTTCTCGAATTTTGAATTTTTGAATTTTTCGAATTTTTAATTTCTCGATTTCTCGAATTTTCAGTTTCCCGATTTCTCGAATTTTCAATTTTTTTCAAAAAATTGAAAAATCAAAAAAATTGGGAAATAAAAAATTGAAAATTCGAGAAATTGAAAATCGAAAAAACGAAAAATAGAGAAATCGAAAAATTGAAAAATAAAGTCGTCGAAATATCGAAATGTCGAAAAATAGAAACATAGAGAAAAGGAAGAATTGTAAATTTGGGAAATCGAGAAATTGAAAATTCGAGAAATTCAAAAATTGAAAATTCGAGCAAAGGAGAAACTGAAAATTCGAGTAGAAATTCAAAAATTCAAAATTTCGAGTAATTGAAAGTTCTAAAAATCGAAAAATTGAAAATTCGCGAAATCGAAAAATTGAAAATTCGAGATACCGAGAAATTCAAAAATTGAAAATACCAGAAATCGAAAAATTTTAAATTCTAGAAATCGAGAAATTGAAAATTCGACATATCGAGAAATTAAAATTCGGGAAATCGAGGAATTGAAAATTCGAGAAATTCGAAAATTGAAGATTCGAGAAATCGAAAATTGAAAATTCGAGACACTGAAAATTGATAAAATGAAAAATAGAGAAATCGAAAAATCGGTTAATCGAAATATCGAAAAATCGCTTAAACGAAAAATCTAGCAATCGAAAAATCGAAAACACAAAAAATTGAAAAATCGAACAAACGAAAAATTGGAAAACCGAATAATCGAATAATTAAAAATTGAAGAAATCAAAATGGAAAAGACAAAAAATCTAGAAATCAAAAATTATGAATTCGAGAAATTGAAAATCGAAAGAAAAACCGAAAAATAGAGAATTCGAGAAATTGAAAATTGGAGAAATCGAAAAATTGTAAATGCGGGAAATTGAGGAATTGAAAATTCGGAAAATTCAGAAATTGAAAATTCGAGAAATTCAAAAATCAAAAAATCGAAAAATGAAATATTGAAAATTCGAGAATTTGAAAAAACGAAAAATTGAAAAATATAGTCGTCGAAATATCAAAAAATAGAAAAATCAGGAAATTGAAAATTCTATAAATCGAAAAACTGTAAATGCGGGAAATTGAGAAATTGAAAAATTCAGAAAATTCGAAAATTGAAAATTCGAGAAATTAAAAAATTGAAAAATAGTGAATTTAAGAAATTGAAAACTCGTGAAATTCAAAAATTGAAAATTCGAGACATTCCAAAATTGAAAATTCGGAAAATCAAAAAATTGAAAAATCAAAAAAATCGAGAAATGAAAAATTGAAAACTCGAGAAATTGAAAATCGAACAAACAAAAAATAGAGAAATGAAGTCGAAATATCGAAAATGTCGAAAAATAGAAAAATCGAGAAATTGAAAATTTGAAAAACCGAAGAATTGTAAATTTGGGAAATCGAGAAATTGAAAATTCGAGCAATCGAGAAACTGAAAATTCGAGAAATCGAAAATTTGAAAATTCGAGTAGAAATTCAAAAATTCAAAATTTCGAGAAATTGAAAATTCGAAAAATCGAGAAATTGTAAATTCGCTAAATCGAAAAATTGTAAATTCCCAAAATAGAAAAATCGAAAATACAGAAAATCGAGAAATTGAAAATTCAGGAAATTCAAAAATTTCAATTTCTCGAATTTTCTCTTTCGGTTTTTCGAATTTCAATTTCTGGAATTTTTAATTTTTCGATTCCTCGGATTTTCAATTTTTCATTTGTTCAATTTTTCAGTTTTTTGGATCTCCCAAATTTTCAATTTTTCAATTTCTCGAATTTTCAATTTTTTATTTCTCGATTTTTCGAATTTTCAATTTTTCGATTTCTCGAATTTTCAATTTCTGATTTTGTTAAATTTTCAATTCTTCGATTTCTCGAATTCTCAATTTTTCGATTTCTCAATTTTTCAATTTTTGAATTTCTCGTATTTTCAATTTCTCGATTTCCTGCATTTACAATTTTTCGATTTGTCGAATTTTCAATTTCTCGATTTTTCTATTTTTCGATATTTCGATTACTCGATTTTTCAATTTTGCGAATTCTAAATTTTTCGGTTTTTCGATTTTCAGTTTTTTATTTCTCTATTTTTAGATTTTGATTTAAGTTTTCTCAATTTTTCAATTTTCGAATTCATCAATTTTTTAATTTATCGATATCTCAATTTCGCGGGATTACGGTTTTTCGATTTCTCGATTTGTCGATTTTAAAACTTTTCGATCTCCCAAAACTTCAATTTCTCGATTTCTCGAATTTTCACTTTTTCTGTTTTTCTATTTTTCGACATTTCGATTACTCGATTTTCCAATTTTTTGATTTCTCTATTTTTCATTTTTTCGATTTTCTGTTTCTCGAATTTTGATTTTTGATTTCCCGATTTTTCAATTTCTAGATTTCTTGCCCGTGTGATTTTTCGGTTTCTCGGTTTTTTCGATTTTTCAGTTTTTTGTTGCCGATTTTCCGATTTCTAGATTTTTCGTCTATTCGATCTTTCGATTTCTCAAATGAAAAAAAAAAAAAATCTGTTTATGAACGAATTAGATATAAATAATGAGCATTTTTATTTATTGATAACTTATCAGATGACGTCATGCCTCGTGACGTCGACGAATGACTTCAAACGAAGAAACGAATCTTCCCGAAGATCTTCGTACGGCAACCACCACTACATATGGATCGATTGTCAGTCGTCTTCGCAGCGTTGCCAACTCAAGCGATGTGTCCCTAGTCTAGGGAATCTTGAATAAACCTAGGGACATTGGGATCTTTTTTCTACTCTAGCTGTGCTCTAGGGACAAATTAGCAATATTTAGTCAACCCAAATATTGATAATACTGATTTTAATAAAGCTGAGGATAATAATTAATTGTTATTGTTATATTTTTCATTATATTTTGTATTCAAACGTAGGTGATAATTGGTGTAAAGTTGGTTGCATACAACACTCTTCCTGTAAATTCCATTATTTTATTATTTGCATAGCTTTTTTATTTGTTACTATGTTTTGTAATGTATGTTTCATGTATTAAGTAATTCTTTACTTATTATTAAAAATATATAAACCTAAAAGAAACCTACATGATTTTTATTTAATATTTGCTGAGCGTTGTGTATATTGTGTTGCATAACCTCTATTTACATATTAAAAAAAAAAAAACGTTTTTTTGACAATTAAAAGCGAAGTATTAATTATTATCAAAATTAACCCATATCTAAAAAAATCTGAAAATATGTTCCAACTTGACCACATTGCTACAAACTCGAAAAAACAGACACACTTGTTAAATAAGATCAGAAAAAATGAAACCCAATTTGGAAATTTCTGGGTGGCCGAAAATTAAAATATTACTTCTACTTGAACGTGGCGACCTTTCTCGGAGAAAAAGTCCCATTATGTCACAACCATCAATCCATACGAAATGTTGAAGGCTGAAATATGGTTTTGTATTAAATAATAATCATTCTCCCGAAAAAAATTAGCGACTTAATTACGGCTCGATCAAGCGCAACAATTATGGAAGTTTCTATGTCGGTCAAGCACCTTCATGAATCTGAAAGGTCGAAACACAGCATCCTAATCCTAATCACTATCCAACATTTCGAGAATGCAAGAAAAAAAAAACAAAAAACTTAATAACTAATAAGTTGTCGCAATAGGCACTCTGATTTCATGCCTTCACTAAACCTAGTTATTTTGCACGTAATGGCGACGAAGGCCAAAATATTTTACTATTTAGCAACTATGGAGTAAATTGGAGTGTCTAGATCTTACATAATTACATATTTAAAACAAACTCCGTTTCCTCTGGACGGGTAAATCAGGTTGCGTTTTCCCAGAGACACGATTTTCGTAATTAGTACCGGAGTACTAACGATGTTAACAATCGGAAGACAGCTAATCTGTGAGGCCCTGAAACCTAATTAAACATCTTCATCTTAGTACCGTGGTGTGTTATCAGCGTAAATGTTGCTGGTATGACACGCGTGCTAAATTCATATTAAGTACCGAGGTACTACTGACCTATAACTGCAAGAGATGCGCTCGGAGTTTGAATGATACGGAAAGTGGTACCTTTGGAGACGAGTGCGGGAAAAGGACTCCCAATGACGTGTGAGGTAAGAAATATTGTTTTTGCTGCATCCTGGTCTTTTAAGAAATCATGCACTGTATTATTTAATGTGTTACAGTCGAACTTATAGTAGAAAAATCGTCTTGTATAATTGTATAGTAGTAAAAATTTAAGTATACCTAAACAGATAACGTACGGTGATTTTTCCGATTTTTTGAAATATTTTTTATTTTTCTCAGAGGGCGTGCTATTAATAGAGCATTGTCAGCCTTCATTCGAATTCCCACTGTATCGCGCTCAATTAGAGTATAATTATTCGTTTTATGTAACACACGAGATACGTGGAATTTCCTTTTTTTTATGATTTATGTTGCCACGAGGAACAGGAATTTTAAAACACATTTTTTCAGCTGCTTTTTTCATAATTCTGTTGAAACCAAAAAAGTTAAAACAAAACCGCAAATGGTCGCTTTTAAAGTCAAGGAAACCCTTATCAGAGTCGATTAGTCGAACACGAGTCAATGTAAAGATACGAAAAGTATTCAAAACTCGTCTGCAGTTCCCCATTACTTTGAATATGAATGCGAACTGCTCACTTTAACATTGAAACGAACATTGCAAAATGGAGTCGGTCTTGATTACAATGATTTTTGTTTGGGTTGGGTTTTAGAAAAAATGGTGTAGGAATGTCACTAACAGAAAGTCGGAAAATGTTTGTATGTTGTTCAAAAAAAAAAAAAAAATGTTTAGACAGTACAAAAAAATAAAATTGATACTGTCCCGATTAACTTTCGATTTTTCAACCAAACTTCCAAAATTTAAAAAAATTCGGTTACAGAAAATTAAAAACGGTGTAATGAGGTGGAACTATCTTGTTTTTTACATAATGTTTCTTCAAATAAGAAAAAAAAAATTCTAAATTATTTACACAGTACAAAAAGACAACAAAAATAGTGCTGTTTCCTTGAATTTTTACGATGACGTCATTAACTTTCTAAAAGACGAATAAACAAATTTTAGTCGATGTTTTATAATGTTTAAATCAATTCGGTTCGTCTTGATTTTACAACAAATAAAGTTAAAAATAGATAAGATAAGATAAGATCATTTATTGGTGTTAAAAAGAAATCGTTTTACACAGGTCATTAATTGCTTTGGCTACCTACTTACATTTTTAAACAATCGAAATTCTTACATTTTAGGTATTCATCAAAGGTGTAAAAAGTAAAAAAAAATCCTGAAAACAAAAAAAAACAGTATAGTGAGGTGGAGAACTATCTTGTTTTTTTAATTAACGTTCCTTCAAATAAGAAAAAAAAATATTAAAAGAAAATAAAAAAATCAAAAATAGCTTAAAAATTTTACGACGTCTTTAATTTTCTGCAGAGGTTAAATAAACAGATTTGAAACGATGTTCTGTAAATCCAATGTTAATTTAACGCCAAAATTTCCAAAAAATTGGTTCGTGTGAATTTTAAGACAAAGAAAGTTAAAAATAAGAGTAAATTAATAAATAAAAAGTGTAAAAGAGAAGTGAAAGAATCTTCTGAGAACAAAAAAAAACAGTATAATGAGGTGGAAAACCATCTGTTTTTTTAACTAATGCTCCTTTAAATAGGAAAAAAATTGACCCAAAATTATTTACACACTCCAGAAAAAAAAATTAAAAATAGTGCTGCGTTTGAATTTTTACGGTGACGTCATTAATTTTCTAAAAGGGACGAATAAACAAATTTTTGTCGATGTTTTATAATATTTAAATCAATTCGGTTCGTCTTGATTTTACAACAAATAAAGTTAAAAATAGATAAGATAAGATAAGATAAGATCATTTATTACTTAGGCTACCTACTTACATTTTTAAACAATCGAAATTCTTACATTTTAGGTATTCATCAAAGGTGTAAAAAGTAAAAAAAAAATCCTGAAAACAAAAAAAAAACAGTATAGTGAGGTGGAGAACTACCTTGTTTTTTACTTAACGTTCCTTCAAATAAGAAAAAAAAAATTATTCTAAAGAAAACAAAAAAAATCAAAAATAGCTTAAAAATTTTACGACGACGTCTTTAATTTTCTGCAGAGGTTAAATAATCAGATTTTAAATGATGTTTTGTGAATCCAATTTTAATTTAACGCCAAAATTTCCAAAAAATTGGTTCGTGTGAATTTTAAGACAAAGAAAGTTAAAAATAAGAGTAAATAAATAAATAGAAAGTGTAAAAGAGAAGTGAAAGAATCTTCTGAGAACAAAAAAAAACACAGTATAATAATGTGGAAAACCATCTGTTTTTTTAAATAATGCTCCTTTAAATAGGAAAAAAATTGACCCAAAATTATTTACACACTCCAGAAAAAAAAATTAAAATAGTACTGCGTTTGAATTTTTACGGTGACGTCATTAATTTTCTAAAAGGGACGAATAAACAAATTTTTGTAGATGTTTTATAATGTTTAAATCAATTCGGTTCGTCTTGATTTTACAACAAATAAAGTTAAAAATAGATAAGATAAGATAATTTATTGCTTAGGCTACCTACTTACATTTTTAAACAATCGAAATTCTTACATTTTAGGTGTTCATCAAAGGTGTAAAAAGTAAAAAAAAAATTCTGAAAACAAAAAAAAAACAGTATAGTGAGGTGGAGAACTATCTTGTTTTTTACTTAACGTTCCTTCAAATAAGAAAAAAAAAAATTCTAAAGAAAATAAAAAAATCAAAAATAGCTTAAAAATTTTACGACGACGTCTTTAATTTTCTGCAGAGGTTAAATAAACAGATTTGAAACGATGTTCTGTAAATCCAGTGTAAAAGAGAAGTGAAAGAATCTTCTGAGAACAAAAAAAAAAAACAGTATAATGAGGTGGAAAACCATCTGTTTTTTTTTAAATAATACTCCTTTAAATAGGAAAAAAATTGACCCAAAATTATTTACACACTCCAGGAAAAAAAAAAAATAGTGCTGCGTTTGAATTTTTACGGTGACGTCATTAATTTTCTAAAAGGGACGAATAAACAAATTTTTGTCGATGTTTTATAATGTTTAAATCAATTCGGTTCGTCTTGATTTTACAACAAATAAAGTGAAAAATAGATAAGATAAGATAAGATCATTTATTGGTGTTAAAAACAAATCGTTTTACACAGGTCATTAATTGCTACCTACTTACATATTTAAACAATCGAAATCCTTACATTTTAGGTTGTTGACATAACGTTTCTTCAAATAAGAAAAATATTGATCTTAAATTATATATTTAGACAGTCCAAAAAAAAACTCTAAAATAGGAGTGTCTTCCCAAATTTTTACGATGACGTCATTCATTTTCTGCAGGGGACAACTAAACAAATTTTGAATCAATGTTGGCTTCTCGGCAAAATTCCAAATAATTCGGTTTCTGTGGATTTTAAAAGTTAGAAAGTTAAAAATAGGAGGGAATTAATAAATCAAAAGTATAAAAAAAAGTAAAAGAATCTCCTGAAAACAAAAAAAAAGAAACAGTAAATTGAGGTGGAGAACTATCTGGTTTTTGACATAACGTTCCTTCAAATAAGAAAAATATTGATCTTAAATTATATATTTAGACAATCCAAAAAAAAACTCTAAAATGGGACTGTCTTCCCCAAATTTTTACGATGACGTCATTTATTTTTGCAGGGGACGACTAAACAAATTTTGAATCAATGTTGGCTTCTCGGCAAAATTCCAAATAATTCGGTTTCTGTGGATTTTAAAAGTTAGAAAGTTAAAAATAGGAGGGAATTAATAAATCAAAAGTATAAAAAAAAGTAAAAGAATCTCCCGAAAACAAAAAGAAATCAGTATATTGAGGCGGAGAACTATCTGGTTTTTGACATAACGTTCCTTCAAATAAAAAAAATATTGATCTTAAATTATATATTTAGACAGTCCAAAAAAAAAAAACTCTAAAATAGGACTGCCTTCCCCAAATTTTTACGATGACGTTATTCATTTTCTGCAGGGAACGACTAAACAAATTTTGAATCAATATTGGCTTCTCGGCAAAATTTCAAATAATTGGGTTCCTGTAGATTTTAAAAGTTAGAAAGTTAAAAATAGGAGGGAACTAATAAATCAAAAGTATAAAAAAAAAAGTAAAAGAATCTCCTGAAAACAAAAAAAAAACAGTATACTGAAGTGGAGAACTATCTGGTTTTTGACATAACTTTCCTTCAAATAGGAAAAATATGGATCTTAAATTACATATTTAGACAGTCCGAAAAAAAACTCTAAAATTGGACTGTCTTCCCTAAATTTTTACGATGACGTCATTCATTTTCTGCAGGGGACGACTAAACAAATTTTGAATCAATGTTGTCTTCTCGGCAAAATTCCAAATAATTCGGTTCCTGTGGATTTTAAAAGTTAGAAACTTAAAAATAGGAAGGAATTAACAAATCAAATGGATAAAAAAAAATTAAAGAATCTCCTGAAAACAAAAAGAAATCAGTATATTGAGGTGGAGAACTATCTGGTTTTTGACATAACGTTCCTTCAAATAAGAAAAATATCAATCTTAAATTATTTAGAAAGTCCAAAAAAAAATCAAAAATGGTGCTGCGTTCCCCAAATTTTTACCATGACGTCATTCATTTTCTGAAGGGGACGACTAAACAAATTTTGAATCAATGTTGGCTTCTCAGCAAAATTCCAAATAATTCGGTTCCTGTGGATTTTAAAAGTTAGAAATAGGAGGGAATTAATAAATCAAAAGTATAAAAAAAGTAAAAGAATCTCCTGAAAACAAAAAAAAAACAGTATATTGAGGCGGAGAACTATCTGGTTTTTGACATAACGTTCCTTCAAATAAGAAAAATATTGATCTGAAATTATATATATGTAGATAGTCCAAAAAAAAACTCAAAAATAGGACTGTCTTCCCCAAATTTTTACGATGACGTTATTCATTTTCTGCAGGGGACGACTAAACAAATTTTGAATTAATGTTGGCTCAGAATTGATTAATTCTGTTACCAATATCAAAAACAGGTATAAAAAATATATATAATACACACATTTTAACCCATCCACACTTAACAAAAATAATGAAAAATCATCCATTACCGCAAAATTTGCGATCCTTGCTATAAAATTTTCGTCGTGTGTCCAATCACATTCGCGCTAATGACATTTTGATTGCAAGGCACCTGTGGTAGTGGGAAATGTGACGTAATGCTCGATAGTGGGACTGATTTTAACAATATAGTACTCCCCGGATTTAAACGCGAATTAATTGCACTGATAACTCCGGTCAGTCCTTTCCAGTACCGAAAGTGCAACGGATTAACATGACTTTGTGAGTGCGGAAACTCGTTCCAGTTACGATTTCGTGAAACCGTGAGTATTTCTTCCAATAAATAAAAAATCGCTACACAACCTCCAAATTTTGTAATTCGGGTGGGCGCGCAAATAATTGTTCATGAAAATCGACAGTTTATTGCGATTGCGAGTTGTTAAAATTTTTGAGAGTGCGTTAAAAGCGATAATTTTATCGTTTTATCGTAATTGGAATTTTTGCGTTTTTAGTCATTTTTTTTCGAAGGGAAATTTTGCCGGAGCGGGGATTTGTTCAAACTACTTTCTCTGTGTTATCTCTGCTAATAAAGCAATAAAAATTCAGGATGTGATTTTTAATGAGTGTGTTATTCAGGTATTTGAAGACAAGTTGTAATTTATTTCGCGTCATACCTATTAAATGAATAAATATTAATGAAGGTTAACTGTATAATTTTATCAACGATAATTGCAGTGTTTAGAGACTCTTCCATGTCAATGCCAGTCACCTGTATTGTTTTGCGGGAAGAGATCGAGGTAATTATTGTGATTTGGCTGGAATCCACTGTGTTAATTAAAAAAACAAAACAAAAAAAAAATTAAAGGGGTACTAGGTATAATAATGTAATAAACCAGCGACTGTATTTACACAGCAATTTTTGCATGTGTGCTAATTGCAACCTAAATGTTTGTTTTATCAAATTTCACTTTTGCATGTTTATAAACTACGTAAACAGGATTTTTTATGATTGAAACAACAATTGTCAATTTAACTTATAAGAAGCTGTAAAACGCACGTAAACGCGTTAAGTTTATAGTTAGTAGTCACGGTAAATCGTCACGGACATTTGTTTTGTTTAAATTTTACGAAATCACATGGTTTCAGAGTTTTAGTTTGTTACTTTAGCCTTAATTTTTACTATAGAAACAGTTGAGAAAACTTTGTATTGTTATCAATAAAATATTGTTATATTTTGAAAGAGTTTCACGGGCTTCTTTTTTTTGGAACATTTTGAAAGATTTTTGAGTATCCTAGTATCCTTCTTAAACACTTTGAAAGAATCTGTGTTTTTTTTTTTGAAAAATTTGATAAGAATCTTAAAATAGTTTGTGTATTTTGGGGCTTCTAATGTTTTTTTTTTTTGAGAGAATTTTGGGCTATTCGTTTTTTTTTCTGAAGAATTCGGAAGAATTTCGGTGTTTCAAATATCTTGTGGTCTCTAGTGTTTTGTTTTTGAAAGAACTTTGGAAGAATCTCGGGGGTCCACTTTGTTTTTTTTAATTTGAAAGAATTTTGAGGATCCTAATGTTTTTTAAAGAATTTTGAAAGAACTTCGAGGCTTCTAGTGTTTTGCTTTTAGAGTTCTTTTTTAACTTGAAAGAATCTTGAGATTCCCAGCGTTTTTTGTTAAAATTTGTAAGAATCTCGGAGAATTAGAGTGTCTAATTTTTGACAGAATTTGAAAGAATCTTGCTAGGGTCCTCAAGATCAATACTAGGTTTTTTGAAAGAATCTCGAAAGGTCAGAGTGTTTAGTTTTTAAAAGAATTTGAAGGAATTTTGAGGATCCTATTGTTTTCTTTTAGAATTTGAAAGGATCTCGATGTCCCTGTGTTTTTTTTTTAAGTTGAAAGAATCTTGGGGATCTTAGAGTTTTTTGTTAGAATTTGACAGAATCTCGGAGGTTAGAGTGTTTAGTTTTTGAAAGAATTTAAAAGAAGCTTAAGAATTCTAGTGTTTTTTTTAAACAATCTTGAAGGCTCAGAGTGTTTAGTTTTTGAAAGAATTTGAAAGAATCTAGAGTTTCCTGTGTTTTTTTTAATTTGAAAAATTCTTGAGGTTCCTAGCGGTTTTTGTTAGAATTTGAAAGAATCTTGAGGTTCTTAGTGTTTTCTCTTAGAATTTGAAAGAATCTCGAAGGCTTAAAGTGTTTAGTTTTGAAAGAATTTGTAAGAATCTTGAGGTTCCTATGTTTTTTGTTAGAATTTGAAAAAATCTTGAGAATCCTAGTATTCTATGTTAGAATTTAAAAGAATCTCGAAGGATTAGGATGTTTAGTTTTTGAAAGAATTTGAGAGAATCTCAGAAGCTCAGCGTGTTCAGTTTTTGAAAACATTTGACAGAATCATGAGGATTCTAGTGTTTTATTTGTAAGAATCTTCAAGGCTCAGAGTGTTCAATTATTGAAAGAATTTGAAAGAATCTCGAGATTCCTGTATTTTTTTTTTATTTCAAAGAATCTTGAGGATCCTAGTGTTTTCTTTTAGAATTTGAAAGAATCAGAGTGTTTAGTTTTTGACATAATTTGAAAGAATATTGGGAATTCTAGTGTTTTATTTGTAAGAATCTTGAAGGCTCAGAGTGTTTAGTTTTTGAAAGAATTTGAAAGAATCTGGAGTTTCCTGGGTTTTTTTAATATGAAAGATTCTTGAGATTCCTAGCGCTTTTTGTTAGAATTTGAAAGAACTTTGAGGTTCCTAGTGTTTTCTCTTAGAATTTGAAGGAATCTCGAAGGCTTAAAGCGTTTAGTTTTGAAAGAATTTGAAAGAATCTTGAGGTTCCTATGTTTTTTGTTAGATTTTGAAAAAAATCTTAGGAATCCTAGTATTCCATGTTTGAATTTAAAAGAATCTCGAAGGAATGGAGTGTTTAGTTTTTGAAAAAATTTTAAAGAATCTTGACGATTCTAGTGTTTTATTTCATGGCTCAGAGTGTTCAATTATTGAAAGAATTTGAAAGAATCTCGAGATCCCTGTATTTTTTTCAATTTCAAAGAATCTTGAGGATCCTAGTGTTTTCTTTTAGAATTTGAAAGAATCAGAGTGTTTAGTTTTTGACATAATTTGAAAGAATCTTGGGAATTCTAGTGTTTTATTTGTAAGAATCTTGAAGGCTCAGAGTGTTTAGTTTTTGAAAGAATTTGAAAGAATCTGTAGTTTCCTGAGTATTTTTTAATTTGAAAGATTCTTGAGGTTCCTAGCGCTTTTTGTTAGAATTTGAAGGAACCTTGAGGTCCCTAGTATTTTCTCTTAAAATTTTAAAGAATCTCGAAGGTTTAAAGTGTTTAGTTTTGAAAGAATTTGAAAGAATCTTGAGGTTCCTATGTTTTTTTGTTAGAATTTGAAAAAATCTTAAGAATCCTAGTATTCTATGTTTGAATTTAAAAGAGTATCGAAGGATTGGAGTGTTTAGTTTTTGAAAGAATTTGAAAGAATCTCAGAGGTTCAGCGTATTCAATTTTTGAAAAAATTTGAAAGAATTTTGACGATTCTAGTGTTTTATTTCATGGCTCAGAGTGTTCAATTATTGAAAGAATTTGAAAGAATCTCGAGATCCCTGTATTTTTTTTATTACAAAGAATCTTGAGGATCCAAGTGTTTTCTTTTAGAATTTGAAAGAATCAGAGTGTTTAGTTTTTGACATAATTTGAAAGAATCTTGGGAATTCTAGTGTTTTATTTGTAAGAATCTTGAAGGCTCAGAGTGTTTAGTTTTTGAAAGAATTTGAAAGAATCTGGAGTTTCCTGGGTTTTTTTAATATGAAAGATTCTTGAGATTCCTAGCGCTTTTTGTTAGAATTTGAAAGAACTTTGAGGTTCCTAGTGTTTTCTCTTAGAATTTGAAGGAATCTCGAAGGCTTAAAGCGTTTAGTTTTGAAAGAATTTGAAAGAATCTTGAGGTTCCTATGTTTTTTGTTAGATTTTGAAAAAAATCTTAGGAATCCTAGTATTCCATGTTTGAATTTAAAAGAATCTCGAAGGAATGGAGTGTTTAGTTTTTGAAAAAATTTTAAAGAATCTTGACGATTCTAGTGTTTTATTTCATGGCTCAGAGTGTTCAATTATTGAAAGAATTTGAAAGAATCTCGAGATCCCTGTATTTTTTTCAATTTCAAAGAATCTTGAGGATCCTAGTGTTTTCTTTTAGAATTTGAAAGAATCAGAGTGTTTAGTTTTTGACATAATTTGAAAGAATCTTGGGAATTCTAGTGTTTTATTTGTAAGAATCTTGAAGGCTCAGAGTGTTTAGTTTTTGAAAGAATTTGAAAGAATCTGTAGTTTCCTGAGTATTTTTTAATTTGAAAGATTCTTGAGGTTCCTAGCGCTTTTTGTTAGAATTTGAAGGAACCTTGAGGTCCCTAGTATTTTCTCTTAAAATTTTAAAGAATCTCGAAGGTTTAAAGTGTTTAGTTTTGAAAGAATTTGAAAGAATCTTGAGGTTCCTATGTTTTTTTGTTAGAATTTGAAAAAATCTTAAGAATCCTAGTATTCTATGTTTGAATTTAAAAGAGTATCGAAGGATTGGAGTGTTTAGTTTTTGAAAGAATTTGAAAGAATCTCAGAGG
This sequence comes from Zophobas atratus, assembly GCA_022388445.1. Classification (NCBI taxonomy): domain Eukaryota; kingdom Metazoa; phylum Arthropoda; class Insecta; order Coleoptera; family Tenebrionidae; genus Zophobas; species Zophobas atratus. The sequence goes on from CM039450.1 coordinate 8,550,312, forward strand.
TTCAGCGTATTCAATTTTTGAAAAAATTTGAAAGAATTTTGACGATTCTAGTGTTTTATTTCATGGCTCAGAGTGTTCAATTATTGAAAGAATTTGAAAGAATCTCGAGATCCCTGTATTTTTTTTATTACAAAGAATCTTGAGGATCCAAGTGTTTTCTTTTAGAATTTGAAAGAATCAGAGTGTTTAGTTTTTGACATAATTTGAAAGAATCTTGGGAATTCTAGTGTTTTATTTGTAAGAATCTTGAAGGCTCAGAGTGTTTAGTTTTTGAAAGAATTTGAAAGAATCTGGAGTTTCCTGGGTTTTTTTTAATATGAAAGATTCTTGAGATTCCTAGCGCTTTTTGTTAGAATTTGAAAGAACTTTGAGGTTCCTAGTGTTTTCTCTTAGAATTTGAAGGAATCTCGAAGGCTTAAAGCGTTTAGTTTTGAAAGAATTTGAAAGAATCTTGAGGTTCCTATGTTTTTTGTTAGATTTTGAAAAAAATCTTAGGAATCCTAGTATTCCATGTTTGAATTTAAAAAATCTCGAAGGAATGGAGTGTTTAGTTTTTGAAAAAATTTTAAAGAATCTTGACGATTCTAGTGTTTTATTTCATGGCTCAGAGTGTTCAATTATTGAAAGAATTTGAAAGAATCTCGAGATCCCTGTATTTTTTTCAATTTCAAAGAATCTTGAGGATCCTAGTGTTTTCTTTTAGAATTTGAAAGAATCAGAGTGTTTAGTTTTTGACATAATTTGAAAGAATCTTGGGAATTCTAGTGTTTTATTTGTAAGAATCTTGAAGGCTCAGAGTGTTTAGTTTTTGAAAGAATTTGAAAGAATCTGGAGTTTCCTGGGTTTTTTTAATATGAAAGATTCTTGAGATTCCTAGCGCTTTTTGTTAGAATTTGAAAGAACTTTGAGGTTCCTAGTGTTTTCTCTTAGAATTTGAAGGAATCTCGAAGGCTTAAAGCGTTTAGTTTTGAAAGAATTTGAAAGAATCTTGAGGTTCCTATGTTTTTTGTTAGATTTTGAAAAAAATCTTAGGAATCCTAGTATTCCATGTTTGAATTTAAAAGAATCTCGAAGGAATGGAGTGTTTAGTTTTTGAAAAAATTTTAAAGAATCTTGACGATTCTAGTGTTTTATTTCATGGCTCAGAGTGTTCAATTATTGAAAGAATTTGAAAGAATCTCGAGATCCCTGTATTTTTTTCAATTTCAAAGAATCTTGAGGATCCTAGTGTTTTCTTTTAGAATTTGAAAGAATCAGAGTGTTTAGTTTTTGACATAATTTGAAAGAATCTTGGGAATTCTAGTGTTTTATTTGTAAGAATCTTGAAGGCTCAGAGTGTTTAGTTTTTGAAAGAATTTGAAAGAATCTGTAGTTTCCTGAGTATTTTTTAATTTGAAAGATTCTTGAGGTTCCTAGCGCTTTTTGTTAGAATTTGAAGGAACCTTGAGGTCCCTAGTATTTTCTCTTAAAATTTTAAAGAATCTCGAAGGTTTAAAGTGTTTAGTTTTGAAAGAATTTGAAAGAATCTTGAGGTTCCTATGTTTTTTTGTTAGAATTTGAAAAAATCTTAAGAATCCTAGTATTCTATGTTTGAATTTAAAAGAGTATCGAAGGATTGGAGTGTTTAGTTTTTGAAAGAATTTGAAAGAATCTCAGAGGTTCAGCGTATTCAATTTTTGAAAAAATTTGAAAGAATTTTGACGATTCTAGTGTTTTATTTCATGGCTCAGAGTGTTCAATTATTGAAAGAATTTGAAAGAATCTCGAGATCCCTGTATTTTTTTTATTACAAAGAATCTTGAGGATCCAAGTGTTTTCTTTTAGAATTTGAAAGAATCAGAGTGTTTAGTTTTTGACATAATTTGAAAGAATCTTGGAATTCTAGTGTTTTATTTGTAAGAATCTTGAAGGCTCAGAGTGTTTAGTTTTTGAAAGAATTTGAAAGAATCTGGAGTTTCCTGGGTTTTTTTAATATGAAAGATTCTTGAGATTCCTAGCGCTTTTTGTTAGAATTTGAAAGAACCTTGAGGTTCCTAGTGTTTTCTCTTAGAATTTGAAGGAATCTGAAGGCTTAAAGCGTTTAGTTTTGAAAGAATTTGAAAGAATCTTGAGGTTCCTATGTTTTTTGTTAGAATTTGAAAAAAATCTTAGGAATCCTAGTATTCCATGTTTGAATTTAAAAGAATCTCGAAGGAATAGAGTGTTTAGTTTTTGAAAAAATTTTAAAGAATCTTGACGATTCTAGTGTTTTTTTCATGGCTCAGAGTGTTCAATTATTGAAAGAATTTGAAAGAATCTCGAGATCCCTGTATTTTTTTCAATTTCAAAGAATCTTGAGATCCTAGTGTTTTCTTTTAGAATTTGAAAGAATCAGAGTGTTTAGTTTTTGACATAATTTGAAAGAATCTTGGAATTCTAGTGTTTTATTTGTAAGAATCTTGAAGGCTCAGAGTGTTTAGTTTTTGAAAGAATTTGAAAGAATCTGTAGTTTCCTGAGTATTTTTTAATTTGAAAGATTCTTGAGGTTCCTAGCGCTTTTTGTTAGAATTTGAAGGAACCTTGAGGTTCCTAGTGTATTTTCTCTTAAAATTTGAAAGAATCTCGAAGGTTTAAAGTGTTTAGTTTTGAAAGAATTTGAAAGAATCTTGAGGTTCCTATGTTTTTTTGTTAGAATTTGAAAAAATCTTAAGAATCCTAGTATTCTATGTTTGAATTTAAAAGAGTATCGAAGGATTGGAGTGTTAGTTTTTGAAAGAATTTGAAAGAATCTCAGAGGTCAGCGTATTCAATTTTTGAAAAAATTTGAAAGAATTTTGACGATTCTAGTGTTTTATTTCATGGCTCAGAGTGTTCAATTATTGAAAGAATTTGAAAGAATCTCGAGATCCCTGTATTTTTTTTATTTCAAAGAATCTTGAGGATCCTAGTGTTTTTTTTTAGAATTTGAAAGAATCAGAGTGTTTAGTTTTTTGACATAATTTGAAAGAATCTTGGGAATTCTAGTGTTTTATTTGTAAGAATCTTGAAGGCTCAGAGTGTTTAGTTTGAAAGAATTTGAAAGAATCTGAGATTCCTGGTTTTTTTAATTGAAAGATTCTTGAGGATCCTAGCGCTTTTTTGTTAAAATTATTGAAAGAACTTTGAAGATCCGAGGTGAGTTTTCATTTTAAAAATTTGAAAGAATCTCGAAGGATAAAGTGTTTAGTTTTGAAAGAATTTGAAAGAATCTTGAGATTCCTATGTTTTTTTTGTTAGATTTTGAAAAAATCTTGAGGAATCCTAGTATCTTATGTTTAGAATTTGAAAAGAATCTCGAAGATTGAGTGTTTAGTTTTTGAAAAATTTGAAAGAATCTGAGGTTCTTGTTTTTTTAAATTTGAAAACTCTTGAGATCTTAGTATTTTTAATTATCATGGTTTAGAGTGTTTAAATTATTGAAAGAATTTGAAAGAATCTCGAGACCTGTATTTTTTTAATAATTTCAAAGAATCTTGAGGATCCAGTGTTTTCTTTAGAATTGAAAGAATCAGAGGATTTAGTTTTTGATATAATTTGAAAGAATCTTGGAATTCGTAGATGTGTTTATTTGTTAATGAAATCTTGAAGGCTCAAGGTTTAGTTTTGAAAGAATTTGAAAGAATCTGAGTTCCTGTGTTTTTTTAAAATTTGAAAAATTTTGAGGATTCCTAGGTTTTTTTTTAGAATTTGAAAAATCTTGAGAATTCTCTAGTATTTATGTTTAGAATTTGAAAGAATCTCGAAGGCTTAAAGTGTTTAGTTTTGAAAGAATTTGAAAGAATCTCGAGTTCTAGTGTTTATTTGTAATTTAAAAAATTTGAAGAATTCTAGTATTCCATTTTGAATTTAAAAGATCTGAGGACTAGGTGTTTTTTTTGAAAAAAATTTAGAGAATGCTATGTATTTTGTTAGAATTTGAAGAATCTCGAGGTCAGAGTGTTTCTTTTGAAGAAATTTGAAAGAATCTTGAGAATTCTGTTTTTTTTTAATTTCAAAATCTTGAAAGGACTTATAGTGTTTATTTTTAAGAATTTGAAAGAATCTGAGAAGTGTTTAGTTTTTTGAAACAATTTGAAAGTTCCTGGAATTTCTAGTTGTAATATATTTTATTTAAGAATTTGAAGAATGGGCTCAGAGTGTTTAGTATTTTGAAAGAATTTAAGAAAGAAATCTAGTGTTTTTGTTAGAATTGATAATGAATTTTATTTTACAGATTTTGAAGATTTGAAATCTCGAGATCAGTGTTTATTTAGAAAATTTGAAAGAATCTGAGGCTCCTAGTGTTTTTTTTTAAATTTGAAAGAATCTGAGGATTCATAGGTTTAGTTTTGAAAGAATTTGAAAGAATCTTGAGGTTTCTAATGTATTTTTGTTAGAATTAAATTTCGAAAGATTTTGAAAGAATCTCAGGGCCCTGTTGAAAAAGAATCTTGATTCTAGTGTGTTTTTTTGAGCATTTTGAAAGAATCTCGGACCCTTGGTGTTTTTTTTTAATGAAAAAATCTTCAGATCTCTAGTATTTTTTTTAAGATGTTGAAAGAACCTCAAGGCCTTTTAGTGTTTTATCTCTGAAAAAAAAGAATCTCGGGACTCTTGGTGGCTGTTTTTGAAGGAAATTGTAAAAATTCTCAGGTTCCTAGTGTTCTTTTTTTAGAATTTAAAAGAATCTCGTGTTCTGTTTCTTAAAAAAGTTGAGAAAGAATTTCGGGATTCCTCCATGTTTTGTTTTTAATTTGAAAATATCGGGGGTAATTAGTGTGTTGTTTTGGCATAAGATTAAAAGAACCGAAGCAACCTTTATCGTTTTGTTTTTGAAGTATTTTCATAAACACTTCCATTTTTAACCACAAATCCAGTTTCAAGAAAAATATCATGAATCCCATTAACGCGTCTACTTTAGAAGCAAGAAAACTCTACCTTTTTTAACAAAGTGAATAAAAAAATTAAAAAATATCACAGGAATGCAGTTTTATTCGAACGGTTAAAACCTTCGTTTAATTTATTCGCTTTTCGTCCTGTTTACACACACGATCCTTGAACTTCTGCACTCATCTTGACAAAAACGTTAAATGTTGTTGTAAATAAAAATGAAACGTTGCTACATCGGAAATGGCATTTCAATGTTAAGTCCATGGGAACGAACACAACAAAAGAAACGATAATTAATTTTTCTTCCAACATCACGTTTACAGGAAAAAACACGGATGATGTGGAATTTTTTAAACACAGTTACGCATGTAAAAAAATACCGGAATAAACTGTCTGCGCATTTTTGCATAAACAAGGAATTTCAAGCGAAATCCAGACATACTAAAAGCTCGAGGTGACGTCAACTTTTAGAGTTTGTTGTAAACGATATCAAAAAATCGTTTCAATCTCCTAGTGAACAAATTAATACCACAATAAACAAATATCTCTCACTTTATTGTCATTGCGTAAAATAATCACCTCATTTTTCCACCGTAAACATGTTTTGCACAAAATCGCAAAAACTCGGTCCTGCAAGTCCTTGAATGTGTGAGATTACACAATAATGATAGTTTCGGTCATGCACACGTTTTTGCACTATCACTCAAGGTGAGCCCCCTTTTTCAGATACTACACGCCAAGATGGCAAAGGCCACCAAGACCTCCACGGAGAAGAAACAAGAAGCCGAGAAGACCTCCACAATCAAGGAGCTGCAAATGAGCGACATGACCTGGAGGGAGCGCTACCGGTTCTTCATCGACAACATCACCGTGGAGCCCATGCTGGCCTGCTACATCATCCCCAGCGTGTTCGCCAGCCTGGCCACCCAAAACCTGAACCTGGAGAAAGCTTGCAGAGTCAATCTCGGCTACTCCAAAGAGGTGTGCGACGCTCTGAGCATCCGCGACACCGCCAACTACACCAAAGAGGAGGAGGCGGTGCAGCAGCTGGTGGCCTCCATGGGGGTGTGGAAAACCATGCTCCAGAGCGCCTTACCCGCGTTCCTGATCATGTTCGTGGGGTCTTGGAGCGACCGCTGGGGGCAGAGAAAACCCTGCATGCTCCTCCCCATCGTAGGGGAGCTTTGTACAGTAATCGGGCTCATCTTCTGCACGTTTTTTTTCTACGAACTCCCCATGGAGGTGGCGGGGTTCATCGAAGGTCTCTTCCCGGCCCTCACCGGGGGTTGGTTCACCATGTTCATGGGGGTCTTCAGCTACATCGCTGACGTCACCACCGTGGAAATGCGAACACTACGAATCGGAATCGTCAACGTCTTCTGCTCCCTGGGGGTGCCCATAGGGCTAGCCCTCAGCGGAGTCCTGTACAAAAAAATCGGTTTCTACGGGGTGTTCTCCATCTCGGGGGTTATGTACATCATGGCGCTCTATTACGGGATCACCAGGTTTAAAGAAGCCAAGAAGGTGGACGTTCCGACTTTAGATAACAAACCCTGTGCTTTCGTGAGGGACTTCTTCGACGTGAGGCACCTGTGGGAGACTTTCACGGTTGCTTTCAAGAAAGGGGAGAATAATAGGAGGACCAAGGTGATGCTGATCATGTTGGTCGTGATGGTGGTGATTGGACCTTTACACGGTGAGTTACGTGGGTGTCCTCAAGGGGCTCGGTTTGGACAATTGCTGTTATTTTTAGTGTGACCTTCGATTTTTTCGCGGTGTTACGTTGAGGGATTTCATTACGGATACGTTGATACTTAACATTGACATGGATATTCAGCGAAATTCGATTCGAGGTGTCGTTAACAGTAACGGGATTTTACGGTGTGGGTGGCATTGTGAGGGAAAGGAAGGAAGAAATCGGCTTCCGATCCAACGCAGCGTTAAATGGTTTTTTTCCCATTTGGAATCAATGTTTTTAAAGTTTTGGGGAATTTTGTCACGGTTGGTACGAAAAACGTCGGGTTGTATTTGTATTTGATGTTTATTTTATTTGTTATTTGACAATGACATTTGTAATGGCCACCAATCTTGAAAACAAATTTCACCAGTTCTGTTACGAAACTCAATTAAGCCATCAAAGCTTTTTTTATACACACTACGATAAAGTCTATAGTTTTAATTTTTAAATTTTCGAATTTTTATTTTTCGGTTTTTCGATTCATCAATTTTTCCATTTTATCCATATTTGAATTTTTTGGTTTCTCGAATTTTAATTTTTCATTTAATTCATTTTACGTTTTTTGCAATTTTGATATTTTTAAATTTTTCGTTTCCGCGATTTTTGATTTTTTTTGGTTATTCAGTTTTTGATTTTTCCAGTTTTCGATTTTTTAGTTTTAAATTTTGGTTTTTAGGTTTTTTAAATTTAAAATTTTTCGATATTCAATTTTCGACTATTCGATTTGCCAGTATTTGAATTTGTTGCTTTTTCAGTTATTTCATTTTTTGATTTTCAATTTTACGTTTTAGGAATTTTTGGATTTCTCAAGTTTACAGTTTTTCGATATATCAAAATTTGGACTTTTCGATTTCTCCATTTTTAAACTTTTGAATTTTTCAAATTGGTTTTTAAATTTACAAATTTTGGTTTTTAGGTTTTCAATTTTTGAATTTTTCGATATTTCGATTTACCGTTTTTTTATCATCGATTTTTTTATTTCAATTTTCAACTTCAGAATTTGTTAATTTGTTGTCAATTTTTCAATTTTCATTTTTAAATGTTTCAAATTTTTCTTCAATTTTTAGTTTCTTGTTACATATTCCATTTTCCGATTTTCGATTAATAAATTTTTCACTTCTCCGATTTTTGTAATTATCGATTCTTTAGGTTTTTAATTTTGAAATTTTTCAATATTCAATTTTCGATTTTTTGATTTGCCGATTTCTGAATTTGTGGAATCCTTCAATATAGAGATTTTTCAATATTTCGAATTTTTATTTTTTCGATTTTTAATTTTTCGGCTTCCCCGATTTTTAATTTTTCAGTATTTCCAATCTTCGTTTCTTTAAATTTCCGATTTTTCAATTTTTCAAAGTTTGGATGTTTCTCCCAATTTTTTAACTTTTAAATTTTTGAAATTGTTTTTTGGATTTTGAAAGTTGGGTTTTTAGGTTTTCAATTTTTTAATTTTTCGATATTCAATTTGATTTTTCGATTTGTCGATTCCTTCAATTTATAGACTTTTCAGTTTATCGAATTTTCATTTTCTCGATTTTTAATTTTTCAACTTTTCCGATTTTTCTCATTCCATTTTTAGATTTTTTATTTTATAATTTTTAAATTTTCGAATTTTTATTTTTCGGTTTTCGATTCATCAATTTTTCAGTTTTACAATTTTTCAAATGTTCCATTTTTTCCATTTTATCCGAATTTAGAATTTTTTGGGTTACTCGAATTTTAATTTTTCATTTAATTCATTTTACGTTTTTCATTTTTATATTGTTAAATTTTTCGTTTCTGCGATTTTTGATTTTTTTTTTGGTTATTCAGTTTTTGATTTTTCCAGTTTTCGATTTTTTAGTTTTAAATTTTGGCTTTTAGGTTTTTTAAATTTAAAATTTTTCGATATTCAATTTTCGACTATTCGAATTTGTTGCTTTTTCAATTTTTCAAGTTTTCGTTTCTTCAATTTTTTTATTTTCAATTTTACGTTTTTGGAGTTTTTGGATTTTTTAAGTTTACAGTTTTTCGATATATCAAAATTTGAACATTTCGATTTCTCCATTTTTCAACTTTTGAATTTTTCAAATTGGTTTTTTAATGTACAAATTTTCGTTTTTAGGTTTTCAATTTTTGAATTTTTCGATATTCAGTTTTCGATGTTTCGATTTGCCGTTTTTTCAGTACTTTTCCGTTTATCCGATTTTCATTTCCTCTTTTTTTATTTTTCGGCTTTCCCGTTTTTTTTATCGATTTTTTTGTTTCAGTTTTCAATTTTAGAATTATTAATTTGTTGTCAATTTTTCAAGTTTTCATTTTTAAATGTTTCAAATTGTTCTTCAATTTTTAGTTTCTTGTTACATATTCCATTTTCCAATTTTCGATTCATAAATTTTTCACTTCTCCGATTTTTGTAATTATCGATTCTTTAGGTTTTTAATTTTGAAATTTTTCAATATTCAATTTTTCGATTTGCCGATTTCTGAATTTGTGGAATCCTTCAATATAGAGATTTTTCACTTTTTCGAATTTTCATTTTTTCGATTTTTAATTTTTCGGTTATCGATTTTTAATTTTTCAGTATTTCAAATCTTCGTTTCTTTAAATTTTCGATTTTTCAATTTTTCAAAATTTGGATATTTCTCCCAATTTTTTAACTTTTGAATTTTTAAAATTGTTTTTTGGATTTTGAAATTTGGGTTTTTAGGTTTTCAATTTTTGGATATTTTGATATTCAATTTTGATTTTTCGATTTGTCGATTCCTTCACTTTATAGAATTTTCATTTTTTCGATTTTTAATTTTTCGGTTATCGATTTTTAATTTTTCAGTATTTCAAATCTTCGTTTCTTTAAATTTTCGATTTTTCAATTTTTCAAAATTTGGATATTTCTCCCAATTTTTTAACTTTTGAATTTTTAAAATTGGTTTTTGGATTTTGAAATTTGGGTTTTTAGGTTTTCAATTTTTGAATTTTTCGATATTCAATTTTGATTTTTCGATTTGTCGATTCCTTCAATTTATGGACTTTTCAGTTTATCGAACTTTCATTTTCTCGATTTTTAATTTTTCAACTTTTCCGATTTTTAGTCATTCCATTTTTCGATTTTTAGTTATAGATTTTTTATATTTTTCAATTCTAAAGTTTTCATTTCCTCAAATTTTCGATATTTCAATTTTACATTTTTGTATTTTTATATTTTTTCAAAGTTTGGATATTTTAATTTCTCAATTTTTCAACTTTGGGATTTTTTTATTCCATGAATTGTTTCATTTGGAATTTTTAGAGTTTTCACTTTTAAATTCTTTAGTTTTTTCGCATTTTAATTTTCTCGATTTTTAATTTTCCGGCATTCCTGATTTTTCAGTGTGATTTTTTATTTTTTAGTTTTTAAAGTCTTCGTTTCTTTAATTTGTCAAAATTTGGATATTTTAATTTCTCCATGTTTCAACCTTTTATTATTGGGTTTTAGGTTTGTAAATTTTTTGGTTTGCAATTTTTTTAAGCTTTAATTTTTAAATTTTAGAATTTCTATTTTTTGGTTTTTCGATTCACCAATTTTTCGAATTTTTAATGTTAGGATTTTTCAATTTTTCTACTTTTCCGAATCCCAGTCTTACTATTTTTCAAATATTCCATTTTTTACACTTTAACCAAATTTACAATTTTTTAGTTTCTCGATTTTTAACTTTTTATTTCTTTCAATTTTACGTTTTTGCAAATTTTCGATTTTTTAATTAGATTTTTCAGACTTTGCTTCTGCGATTTTTTTATTCTCAGTTTTTCATCTTTTCAATGTTTTCAATTTTTGATTTTTTACTTTTTTAAAATTTTGTCTGTAGGTTTTTTAAGTTTTATATTTTTCGATATTCAGTTTTCGATTTTTCCATTTGCCAATTTTTGAATGTGTTGATTTTTTCAATTATTCCATAATTTTTTTCAATTTTTTCGTTATCGGTTTTTTATTTTTTAATTATTTAATTTTTCGAATACTCGGTATTCCGATTTTTCAAAATTTGGACACTTTAATTTCTCAATTTTTCAAATTTTGTATTTAAATTTTTTTTTCGTCCCTGGAATTGTTAGATTGCAATTTTTCGAGATTTCATTTTTAAATTTTTAAAATTTTTCTTAAATTTTTAATTCCTTGTCACACATTCCATTTTCCGATTTTCGATTCATAAATTTTTTACTTCTCCGATTTTTGTAATTATCGATTCTTTAGGTTTTTAATTTTGAAATTTTTCAATATTCAATTTTCGATTTTTTGATTTGCCGATTTCTGAATTTGTGGAATCCTTCAATATAGAGATTTTTCAATATTTCGAATTTTTTTTTTCGATTTTTAATTTTTCGGCTTTCCCGATTTTTAATTCTTCAGTATTTCAAATCTTCGTTTCTTCAGATTTTCGATTTTTAAATTTTTCAAAATTTGGATATTTCCCCCAATTTTGTAACTTTAAAATTTTTAAAATTGTTTTTTGGATTTTGAAATTTGCACTTTTAGGTTTTCAATTTTTGAATATTTAGATATTCAATTTTGATTTTTCGATTTGTCGATTCCTTCAATTTATAGACTTTTCAGTTTATCGAATTTTCATTTTCTCGATTTTTAATTTTTCAACTTTCCCGATTTTTAGTCATTCCATTTTTCGATTTTTTAGTTATATATTTTTAATTTTTGAATTTTCAAGTTTTCATTTCTTCAAATTTTTGATATTTCAATTTTACATTTTTACATTTTTGCAGTTTTATAATTTTTCATATTGGATATTTTTAATTCCTTTTTATATATATTTTTAATTTTTTTAAATATTTTTCATTTTTTTTATTCCTTGAATTGTTTCATTTGGAATTTTTCACTTTTAAATGTTTCAGTCCTCCGATTTTTGTAATTGTCGACTTTTAGGTGTTCAATTTTAAAATTTTTCTATATGCAATTTTCGATTTTTTGATTTGCCGATTTTTGAATTTGTCGATTCCTTTAATTTATAGATTTTTCTGTTTTTGAATTCCCATTTTCTCGATTTTGAATTTTTCTCCATTCCCGATTTTTCAGTTAACGATTTTTTATTTTTAGGTTTTTCAAGATTTTGTTTCTTTAGTTTTTCGATTTTCCAAATTTGGACATTTTATTTTCTCAATTTTTCAACTTTTGAATTTATAAAAATGTTTAGTCTTTAAGTTTTTTTTGTTTCGGACTTTCACTTTCAAAATTTTCAAATTGTGTTTTTTTTATTTTTTAGTTTCTTTTTACACAATTCCGCTTTCCAATTTTCAATTCATACATTTTTCGTTTCTCTGATTTTTTTATCATCGATCTTTAGGGTTTTAAGTTTTTAATGTTTTCAATTTTTTTAGTACCATAATTTTGAGATTTTCAGTTTTTAGTTTTACAGTTTTTGGTATTCAGAAGTTGATTTTTCGATTTGGCGATTTTTGAATTTGTCGACTTACAGATGTTTTGGGTTTTTTATAATTGGTTGAGTCTTTCAATTTTTTTGTTCTTTGAATTGTTCGATTTTCAATTTTTCTTCTTATATTTTCCAATTTTCAATTCATAAAGATTTCTTTTTGTTTTAATATCATAATTTTAGATTTTCAATTTTTATTTTTTAGTCTTCTTAGGTTTTACATTTTTCGATATTCAATTTTATAATTTTCGATTTGGTAATTTTTGAATTTGTGGACTCCTCCAATTTATAGATTTTCCAGTTTTTCGGATTTTCATTTTCTCGATTTTGAATTTTTCAACATTTTCGATTTTTTAGTTTTCGATTTTTCGTTTTCGTTCCTTCCACTTGTCGATTTTTCAATTTTACCTGTTAGTAATTTTGCCATTGTACAATTTTTCAAAATTTTGATTTTTTAAAAATTATTTGAGCCTCATTTTTTTACTCCTTGGATTATTCCATTTGTAATTTTTTTACTACCTATTTTTTAAGCCTTCAAATTTAGTTTTTTTTTTTTTTTTGGTTGCTTCTTACATAGTTTACATTTTCCACTTTTGATCGATACATTTTTTGCTTTCCCATTTTTTTTTACCATCGATTCTTCCCGTTTTTCAATTTTTCTTTTTGTCATTTTCTTTTATATTAAAATTTTCAGATTTTCGATTTAATATTTCAATTGTTCAATTTAAAAATTTTTGGATTTTTCAATTTTGATTTTTCGACTTGTCTAATTTTTAATTTTTCAATTTTTCGATACTTGACTTTTTCGCTTTAATTTTTCCTTTTTTCATTCATTTTTATTTTTCAATTTTTGATTTTGATTTGGATTTTTCCTTTACTACAATTTTTTGTGACTCTAAAAAAAAAAGAGGAAATAATTTGACAACAGATAAAAATATATAGAAAACCTCGCAATTAATAAAACCAAGTTGACTCTTTCTAGACGTCTTATAAAGCCTATAAATAATCGAGAATTAAATAAAAATCCACATATTGTTCAAATACACGAATTAAAAAAATTATTCATAAGTTAAAAAATCACCACCTGTTGAATTAAGTTGGTACCAAATAAAACTCCTCACTTTTTTGGCACCAAAAATCTCCCTAGACAAGGTTGCCATTTAATTTTTGAACAGAACCCGGAAAATCTGCGCCTTGTTGCAAAAATAAAATAAACAAGCTTATTAACATTATAATTAAATCGACCCGATTCGTCTGGGTTTCAGTGCTAACAGGAAATGCACCTTGTTTAATAAAAGTGCACAAAAAGGACAAAACACTATTTCGAAGGATAATTACATTATTTGCTGAAAAAGTAGTTTTTATCCGACAACTATCACGAAGGAACGTTCACCCTGACCCCTTTATTCAGATCAGTGCAAATTTTCTCTTTGCATAATTTCTATTCAATAGAATTCAAACCACCTGCTCGGTTCCATTTACCAGACAAACCTGATCTACGAAAACATATTACATAACCCGAAACTGTAGTTTTAATATAATCATTTATCATGGCAGACCAGTTCGGAGATTTACATACGTGATTAATAAATTACGACTGAATTTATTGGATATTTTTTATCACTGGATGTTTGAAGACCAAGAGTTGCTCAACCTGGCAATAAACGTGCAAACACCCGGTGAAATGTCAATGCGATTATGCAACTTCGTGAGGTATTCTATGAAGGTTGGAATTGCAGTAATTATACAAAAACGATGCGGTTAAGGTTTCAAGTCTTCCTATATGTTTTTCTCATTAATTTTTCTTCCTTGTGTAATTATGACTATTGCGAGAGCACGTTTCCACTATAAAAAATTATTATCCAATTAGAAATATTTCTCAACACTTAAGGGGAAGGTCTGCGCGCCAATGTTAACAAAATATACAAGAGATAAAGTCAATTTATTCGTTTGTTCCCTCTCAAAAAATTGTTGACGTCATCTCAAATTTTTTTCGAATTTTTCGTTTTTCATGGCTTCAATTTTCAAGTTACTGATTTTTATTTTTCATTTTTCCGATTTTGTAATTATTATTTTGACGATTTTATTTCAGAATTTTTTGCTTTTTTATTTTCTTTATTTTTTTGATAATTCAATTTCTCGATTTTCGAATTTTCAATTTTTAGATTTTTTCGTTTTAATTTTTGAATTTCTCGTTTATCCGAATTTTCAATTTTTTTTGTTTTTATTTTTTAAATTTCTCGTTTTTTTGTTTACCAATTTTTGGAATTTTAAGTGTTCGATTTTCAACGTGTTAATTTTTGAGTTTTACCATTTTTCAGTTTTTCGATTTTTCTATTTCTCAGTTTTCAATTTTTCCGATTTCTCGTTTTTTCTGCTCATCAGTAATTCCATTTCTTCGATTCGAATTTTTATATTTCAGTTTTACGATTTACCAATTTTTATTTTTCGATTTTCGATATTTAGACTTACCAGTTTTTGAGTTTCACCATTTTTCAATTTTCCGACATTTCCGATTTTTCAATTCTTCTATTTTTCGAGTTTTAGCTATCGATTTTTTATTTTCCAAATTTTCAATTTTTCAAAATTTTAATTTATCAGTTTTTCAAATTTTTGTAAATTTTTCAGTATTTCATTTTTTGTTCTTTGAATCATTTGATTTGCAATTTTTAACGCTTTCACTTTCAAATGTTACAATTTTTGAATTTTAGGATCTTTAAATTTCGCAATTTTTGTATTTTTATTTTTTCAATTTTTCGGTTTTTAATATTTAAATTTTTCGATTTAATTTTGCAAATTTTCAATCTTTGACTTCTCAACTTTTCGATTTTTTCTTTTTTTTTGTTTTTCAATTTTCGACATTTGGACTTATGAATTTTTGAGTTCCACCATTTTTCAATTTTTCGACATTTCCGATTTTCAATTCTTCTATTTTTCGATTTTTACCAATCGATTTTTTATTTTCCAAATTTTCAATTTTCAAAATTTTAATTTTTCATATTTCAACTTTTAAAGCCTTGAATTTTTAAGTTTTCAATTTTACAAACTCGCGATTTTCAAATTTTATATTTTTTAGTTTTTAATTGTTGGATTTCTACTCAATCATCGGAATTTTCAAATTTTTGATTTTTAATATTTAAATTTTTCGAGTTTTCAAATTTGATTTTTCAATTCATCGATTTTTCGGTTTTTTATTGTTTCAGTTTTATAATTTTGCGATTTTTGATTTTTTAAATTTTCTATCTTTTGCTTTTTGATGTTTTCAATTTTTCAATGTTTCGATTTCAAAACTTCATTTTTTCAACTTTAATTTTTTCAATCTTGCGATTATTTGATTTTTTCATTTTTCGATTTTTTAATTTTTCAAATTTTCAATCTGATTTTTCAGTTCTCCGATTTTCCAGTTTTTAAATTTTTCGATATTTCAGCTTTACTAATTTGCAATTTCTCATATTTCAACTTTTAGAGCCTTGGATTTTTAAATTTTCAACTTTTAGATTTTTTAGTTTTTATTTTTGAATTTCTCAGTCATCCGAATTTTCAATTTTTTGATTTTTAGTTTTTAAATTCTTCGATTTTTAATGTTTTAAGTTTTCGAGTTTTCAGTTTTCCAAATTTTCAATCTTCGATTTCTCAAGTCCTGGATTTTTTTATTTTTTTAATTTTTCGATTTTTCAGTTTTACTATTTTGTAATTTATCGTATTTCAACTTTTAAAGCGTTGAATTTTAAAGTTTTCAATTTTACGAACTTGAGAATTTTAAATTTTCAACTTTTAGATTTTTTAGTTTTTAATTTTTGAATTTCTCAATCATTCGAATTTTAAATTTTTTGATTTTTATTTTTTAAATTTCTCGATTTTTAATATTTCAAATTTTAGATTTTTTCTTTTTTTTTTTGTTTTTCGATTTTCGACATTTGGACTTATCAATTTTTGAGTTCCACCATTTTTCAATTTTTTGACATTTCCAATTTTTCAATTCTTCTATTTTTTGATTTTTACCAATCGATTTTTTATTTTCCAAATTTTCAATTTTTCAAAATATTAATTTTCCATATTTCAACTTTTAAAGCCTTGAATTTTGAAGTTTTCAGTTTTACAAACTCGCGATTTTTCAAATTTTCAACTTTTATATTTTTTAGTTTTTAATTTTTGGATTTCTACTCAATCATCCGAATTTTCAAATTTTTGATTTTCACTTTTTAAATTTCTCAATTAAATGTTACAATTTTTGAATTTTAGAATCATTAATTTTTCCAGTTTTTCAATTTTTATTATTTCAATTTTTCGAGTTTTCAATTTTGAATTTTCAATTCATCGTTTTTTTCGGTTTTTTGATGTTTCAGTTTTATAATTTTGCGATTTTTGATTTTTCAGTTTTTCTATTTTTTGCTTTTCGCTGTTTTCAATTTTTCAAAGTTTCAATTTAAAAATTTTTCATTTTTTCAACTTTAATTTTTTCAATCTTGCGATTATTTGATTTTTCATTTTTCGATTTTTTAATTTTTTAAATTTTCAATCTGATTTTTCAGTTCTCCGATTTTCCACTTTTTAAATTTTTCGATATTTGAGCTTTACTAATTTGCAATTTTTCATATTTCAAATTTTAAAGCTTGAATTCTTAAATTTTCAAGTTTTAGATTTTTTAGTTTTCAATTTTTGAATTTCTCAGTCATCCGAATTTTCAATTTTTTTATTTTTAGTTTTTAAATTCCTCGATTTTTAATGTTTCAAGTTTTCGAGTTTTCAATATTTCGAGTTTTCAGTTTTCCAAATTTTCAATCTTCGATTCCTCAAGTCCTCGATTTTTTATTTTTTTAATTTTTCGATTGTTCAGTTTTACTATTTTGTAATTTTTCATATTTCTACTTTTAAAGCTTGAATTTTTAAGTTATCAATTTTACGAACTTGCGATTTTTAAATTTTCAACTTTTAGATTTGTTAGTTTTTAATTTTTGAATTTCTCAATCATCCGAATTTTAAATTTTTTGAATTTTTTTTTTTAAATTTCTCGATTTTTACTGTTTCAAATTTTAGATTTTTTCTTTTTTTTTGTTTTTCGATTTTCGACATTTGGACTTATCAATTTTTGAGTTCCACCATTTTTCAATTTTTTGACATTTCCAATTTTTCAATTCTTCTATTTTTTGATTTTTACCAATCGATTTTTTATTTTCCAAATTTTCAATTTTTCAAAATATTAATTTTCCATATTTCAACTTTTAAAGCCTTGAATTTTGAAGTTTTCAGTTTTACAAACTCGCGATTTTTCAAATTTTCAACTTTTATATTTTTTAGTTTTTAATTTTTGGATTTCTACTCAATCATCCGAATTTTCAAATTTTGATTTTCACTTTTTAAATTTCTCAATTAAATGTTACAATTTTTGAATTTTAGAAGCATTAAATTTTCCAGTTTTTCAATTTTTATTATTTCAATTTTTCGAGTTTTCAATTTTGAATTTTCAATTCATCGGTTTTTCGGTTTTTTGATGTTTCAGTTTTATAATTTTGCGATTTTTGAATTTTCAGTTTTTCTATTTTTTGCTTTTCGCTGTTTTCAATTTTTCAAAGTTTCAATTTAAAAATTTTTCATTTTTTCAACTTTAATTTTTTCAATCTTGCGATTATTTGATTTTTCATTTTTCGATTTTTTAATTTTTTAAATTTTCAATCTGATTTTTCAGTTCTCCGATTTTCCACTTTTTAAATTTTTCGATATTTGAGGTTTACTAATTTGCAATTTTTCATATTTCAAATTTTAAAGCCTTGAATTCTTAAATTTTCAAGTTTTAGATTTTTTAGTTTTTAATTTTTGAATTTCTCAGTCATCCGAATTTTCAATTTTTTTATTTTTAGTTTTTTAAATTCCTCGATTTTTAATGTTTCAAGTTTTCGAGTTTTCAATATTTCGAGTTTTCAGTTTTCCAAATTTTCAATCTTCAATTTCTCAAGCCCTCGATTTTTTATTTTTTTAATTTTTCGATTTTTCAGTTTTACTATTTTGTAATTTTTCATATTTCAACTTTTAAAGCGTTGAATTTTTAAGTTTTCAATTTTAGGAACTTGCGATTTTTATATTTTCAACTTTTAGATTTTTTAGTTTTTAATTTTTGAATTTCTCAATCATCCGAATTTTAAATTTTTTTATTTTTATTTTTTAAATTTTTCGATTTTTAATGTTTCAATTTTTCGATTAAATGTTACATTTTTAATGCTCCGATCTTTAAAGTTTGCTATTTTTCAATTTTTAATATTCCAGTTTTTCAAATTTTCAATCGCTGGTTTCTCGATGTCTCGATTTTCCAGTTTTTCAATTTTTGGATTTTTATTTTTTAAATTTCTCGTTTTATGATTTCAAATTTTCGATTAAATCGTCAAAATTGTAAAGTCGAAAAACTTTAAAATTGAAAAATTAAAAATCGCAAAAATGAAAATGTTTTAAAAGTCAATAACTGAAAACGATTTTTTTGGATTTTTTTGGATTTTCTGGATTTTAATGGATTTTTTTTAATTTCATAATTTGTTGGACGTTTGTCGATTTTCTAAGGTTTTCTAGGTTTATTCAATTTTTTGAATTTTTTTAGATTTTTTTGTATTTATTTGGATTTTTCGAGTTTGTTCGATTTTTTGGATCTCTTAGATTTTTTGGAATTTACTGGATTTTCTGGATAATTTTTAATTTTTCGTCGTTTTTGGATGTATTCAATTTTTTGGATAATTATTATTTTTTTATTTTCTGATATTTGTATGTTTTGGATTTTTGGGATACTTTGTAGTGGGAAAATTATATGCAGAGGCAGATTTTTTAAAGTTTCCATTTTATACATTTTCGTTTCTTCATTTTTGATTGTTCAAAATTACTAGTTTGTAATTTTTCCATTTTATTGATTCGTAAAGTTGAAAAAACCGAAAAACTAAAAAATCGAAAAAAATTAGAAAAATCGAAAAACGAGAAAGAAGAAGAAGAAAAAATCAATAGAAAAGTTGAAAAATCGGATAAATAAAAAATGTTTGGTTTATTTGGAATTGTTTAGATATTCTGAGTTTTTTTGGATTTAACTGGATTTTTTGGATTCGTTTGGTTTTTTGTAACTTTTGGATTTATTCCATGTTTTGGATTTTTGAATAATTGTTATTTTCTGCTTTTTTTTTTCTGATTTTTGTATTTTTAGGAATTTTGGAATACTTTCGATTTTTTGGATTTGTGGAATTTGTAAATTCCTTGATTTTTTGAATTTTTTTTGGACATTTCCGATTTTTTTGATTAGTGGACATCTTGAGTTTTTGGGTTTCTTGCATTTCTAGTTTTTTTGAGTTTTTATTGAATTTTTATTGGAATTTATTTATGGATTTTTTGGATTTCTTCAATTTTTTGAATTTTTTTGGATGCTTTAATTCTCTTGTTTTTTTAGAATTTTTTATTAATACTTATTTTTGATTTTTTTTGGTTTTGTTTGGCTATAATTTTTAATTTTTGCAGTTTTGGATTATTTCAATTTTTTGGATAATTATTTTTTTGCTTTTTTATTTTATAAATTTTGGATTTTTTGAATTTTTGGAATACATTGTAGTTGAAAAATTCTTTGTAGATACAGATTTTCCGATTTTGTGAATTAGAAAGTTCAAAAATCGAAAAATTAAAATCGAAAAACTAAAAAATCGGAAAAAAATTTGAAAAATCGAATAATTGCAAATCGAAAAACTACAAAGAAAAAGAAGAAGAAGAAGAAAAAACCGATCGAAAAATTGGAAACGTAAAAATTGTAAAATCAAAAAATCTAGGATAGTCAAAATTCCAAAGTCGAAAAACTGTAACATTGAAAGATAGAAAAATTGAAAAATTAAAATTCGCAAAATTGAAAAATCGAATAAACGAGAAAGTTTTAACAGCCAATAATTGAAAACAATTTTTTTTGATTTTTTAAATTTCTGTATTTTTATGGATTTTTTTGAAGTTTTGGTTTGTTTGGATTTTTTGGATTTTTTGCTATTTCTTAATTGGATATTCGTTTGGTTTTCTTGACCTCTCGGACTTTTTAAATTTTTTTGATTTTTTTAAAATCACTGGAAATTGTTGGATATCTTGGATTTCTTGAATTTTTTTTTTAAATTTTTAGATTTTGAATTTTTTTATTTTTTTGATATTTTAGATCTTCGTATTTTTGTATTAATTTGATTTTTTTGGGTTTTTTTAATTTTTCGTTTTTCCATTTTTTAATTTTTCAGCTATGATATTTTTCAAGGCAATTTGATTTTACAGTTTTTGGTTTTTTTATTTCCTTGATGTTTTCAAATGTTTCTTTCGATTCTGTAATTTTTCGTTTACTCAGTTTTAAAAATTTATGATTTCTCAATTCCTCGATTTTCCAATTTTTAATTTTTTAATTTAGCAAATTTTGGATTTCGCAATTATTCAGTTTTCAATATCAAATTTCGTTTTTACGATTTTTAAATTTTTCAGTGTTACAATTTTTTGTTTTTTCATTTTTAAATTTTTCGGTTTTTCAGTTTCTCGTTCCCTCAATTTTTCAATTTCTTGGTTTTTATTTTTCTTTTCCCCGATTATTTAATTTTCATTTTCTGGATTTATATCACAATTTTTGTTTTTTTATTTACTTGATGTTTCCAATGTTTCTTTCGATTCTATAATTTTGCGTTTCCTGAATTTTTAAAATTTTTGATTTTTCAATTTTAATTTTTTGTAATTTAGCCAATTTTGGATTTCTCAATTGTCCGATTATCCAATTTTCTGATTACTTTAATGTTCAATATTTCGATTTTACCAAATTTCGTTTTTGGGTTTTTAAATTTCTCAATTTTGTAATCTGCTGAATTTGCAGTTTTTCGTTTCTTAACTTTTTCAAGTCTTTGATTTCCAATTTAAAATTTTTCAATGTTTTCAATTTAGACTTTTTCGATTTTTCATTTTTGATTTTCCAATTTTTTTGATTCCAAAAGTTGAATAATCGAAGAATTGAAAA
Organism: Zophobas atratus; assembly: GCA_022388445.1. Classification (NCBI taxonomy): domain Eukaryota; kingdom Metazoa; phylum Arthropoda; class Insecta; order Coleoptera; family Tenebrionidae; genus Zophobas; species Zophobas atratus. The sequence goes on from CM039450.1 coordinate 8,571,316, forward strand.
ATCGAAAAATTAAAAATCAAAAAACTAAAAAGTCGGAAAAATCTGAAAAGTCGAAAAATTACAAACCGAAAAATTGGAAAGAAGGAAAAACGAATCTGTCGAAAAATTACAAAACCTAAAAATTGTAAAGTCGAAAAACTGTAAAACTGAAAAATTAAAAATCGCAAAATTGTAAAGTCAAACAAAGGAAAAAGTTTTAAAAGACAAAATTAATTGACATGATTTTGTTCGACTTTTAAAGATTTTTTTTGGAAATATTAGTTTGTTTACATTTTTTTTGAGTTTTTTTTTCAATTTCTTAAATTTGTTTGGATTTTTTTGAATTTTTTTTGATGTCCTAAATTTTTTTGGCTTTAATTGGATTTTTTTGGATTCATTTGAATTTTTTTTGATCTTGTGGGTTTATTCGTTTTTCTCATTTTTTGAATAATTGTTATTTTTTTCTATTTTATTTTCTGTTTGCATTTTTAGGATTTTTGGGATACTTTCTATTTTTTGGATGTGGAATGATTGGAATTCATGAATTCTTTTGAGTGACTTGGGTTTCTTGGATTATTTAGAATTATGAGATTTTGTAAATTTTTTTGATGTTTGGAATTTTTGAATTTTTTTTTTGGATATCTCCGATTTTTTGGATTACTGGATGTCTTGAGTTGCTTAAGTTTCTTGCATTTCTTGGGTTTTTTTGGATTTTCTGGATTTTTTAAATTTCTTGGATTTCTTTTTTTGTTTTTTATATATTTTTTTTTGTATTTATTTGGATTTTGGGTTTTGTTCGTTTTTTTTTGAATTTTTTTTTGGTTTGTTTGGTTTTTTGGATGTCTTGAATTTTTTGGAATCTTTTAGATATTTTGGATAATATTTAATTTTTTGTAGTTTTTGGATTTATTCAATTTTTTGGATAGTTGTTATCTTTCACTTTTTTATTTTGTGATTTCTGGATTTTTTGGATTTTTGGAATTATTGAAGTTCTGGAGTTTTTTTGAGTTACTTGAGTTTCTTGGATTTTTTAGATTTATTTTTTGGATTTTTAGAGTTTTTGTATTTTAATCGAAAAATTAAAACCGAAAAATTAAAAAACCGGAAAAAAGAAAGAACGAATCGATCGAAAAATTGGGAAAATTAAAAATCGCAAAATTGAAAAATCGAATTTTCTGGATTTTGGATTTTTTGGAGTTTCTCAAATTTATTTGAAATTTTTGGATATTCTCAATTTTTTGAATTTAATTGGATTTTTTAGATTTGTTTGATTTTATTAAATTTTTCCTTTTTTTTGAATAATTGTTATTTTTTGCTTATTTTTTTTCCGATTTTTGCATTTTGAGATCCTTTCGATTTTTTGGATTCATGGAATTCTTGAATTATTTTGAGTTACTTGGGTTTCTTGGCTTTTTTAGAATTATTGGATTTCGTAAATTCATAATTTTTATTTTTGTATTGTTTGGATATTACCGATTTTTTTAACTGAATTAATCCAAAATTTATAAAAAATTAAAAATTATCCAGAAAATCCAAAAGATCCGAAAAACCAAACAAACCCAAAAAAACTAAAAGAAATAAATAAATAAAAAAAAACTCTGGAATTTGTTGCATTTTTTGGATTTCTTCAATTTTTTGTTTTTTTTTTAATTTTAAATTCTGGATTTTTATTATTTTTTGTATTTTTGGATTTGTATTTTTGGGTTTGTATTTTTTTATTCTCCTGGATTTTTTGGAACTTTGTGAATTTTTGAATAATTTTTAATTTTTTGTAGTTGGATTATTTCAATTTTTTGGATAATTGTTATTGCTTTTTTATTTTCTAAATTTTTCGATTTTTTAGATTTTTGAGGTGCTTTGTAGTGGAAAAATTATTTGTAGAGGCAGATTTTTCGATTTTATTGATTGGGAAAGTTGAAAAATGGAAAGAATTAAAACCGAAAAACTAAAATACCGGAAGAAATTTGAAAAATCGGAAAATTGCGAAGAAGAAAAAATTTATCGAAAAATTGGGAAACGTAAAATTGAAAAATCGAGTGAATAAAAAAGTTTTAAAAGTCAATTATTGAAAATGATTTTTAAAATTTTTTTTAATTTTCTGGATTTTTATGGATTTTTTTGAAGTTTTGATTTGTTTGTAATTTTTTTGGATTCTTTTTAAGTTCTTAAATTGGTTTGGATTCTTTTGGACTTTAAAAATGTTTTTGGATTCAATTGGATTTTTTGAGGTGCGTTTGGTTTTCTTGATCTTTTAGATTACTTCAATTTTTTTAACTTTTTTAGACTTTTTTTATTCATATTTTTTATTTTTTTGGGCTTGTTTTTGTATCTCCTAATTTTTTCATTTTTGATTTTCCAATTTTTTTTATTCCAAAAGTTGAATAACCAAAGAATTGAAAAATCGAAAAATTAAAAATCAAGAAACTAAAAAATCGGAAAAAACTGAAAATTCGAGAAACTGAAATAACAATAAATTAATAAAGCTAAAATCTGAAAAGTCAAAAAATTGAAAACCAAAAAAGCGAAATTGAAAATATAAAAAATTCTAAAATCGGAACACTGAAAAATTGAAAAATTGTAAAAATAAGGAAAATGAAAAACTGAAAGAAAAAATTGCAAGTCGAAAATTTGAAGAAATGAGAAACTGAAGAATCGAAAAATTGAAAAATTAAAAATTTTGTGTAAGTGTAAAAAAATTGTTTGGTTATTATATTACAGTTAAAAAACTAAGACAAAATTTTTAACAATTTTTGAAATATGACGTTATAAACAACCAAAAAACGCAATTTCAAAATAATGAAAATTCAAGAAAAAAATCGATTTACTATGAAAATTTAATACAAAATTTGTGAATATTCATGTATCAAGTTCTGTAAAAATCGGTTATGATAATAATATTAATAATAATAATATTAATAATAAGAGTAATAATTATTACTTTTATTCCAGGCGAGATGAGCGTGACGTACTTATTCACCCGCTACCGCTTCAACTGGGACGAAGTCGACTACAGTATGTTCTCCACCTACAGCATGATCACCAACCTGATCGGGACCTCCATCTCCGTGGGGGTCTTCAGCCACTGCCTGAAAATCGACGACGCCATCATCGGGATCTACTCCTCCATGAGCAAAATCCTGTCGAGCTTCGTCTACGGCTTCGCCAAAACCTCGCTGGTCTTCTATTTGGGTACGTAATGATGGCAACTGATACCAACCTTGGGACGTCAATTAGCCGCCAATGGGGCGTCCTTCCCGATCCCAGGTCGCTTCCTGTTCATTCAGTCGAGCGATTGTCCTAGACAAAACGTGCGAAAGGTCGTCAATTCATCATTAACATTCCGATTTGTGCAGGCGCCATTGTGGAGATCCTCAACGGGACGTCGTTCATTGCTATGCGGTCGATCGCGTCGAAGTTGGTACCCCCGGATGAGCTGGGTGAGTTGGACTGAGGGCGTACGGGCAAAGTCACTTATTGTAGTGGGTTGGAATCTTATGTGGTAACGTCTTGTGAACTTATTTATTAATCTATTTATATGCGTCATAGTTATGTTTGGGTACTTTAATTGGAGAGTACCATCATCAGGCCAAGTTGCTGTAAATGTTTGTATATATATTTTTGTGGATGTTGTTTAACTTCAATAACTTTGGCCTGATGATTGAAGAGCGGATTTTAGGCAAAAAAACCAAAATAGGACCAAAATAGGCGCTTTAGGCAAGTTTTGAGGAAAATAAATCCAAAACAATCTAAAAAATTTAACATAGGAAAAAACCCAAAAAATCAAAAATATCAGAAATTAAAAAAAGCAAAAAACAATAATTATCCAAAAAATTGAATAAATACAACAACTACAAAAAATGAACATTATTCGAAAAGTCCAGAAATTTAAAAAAAAATCCAAGAGATCGGAAAAAAGGCAAACAAACTCAAAAAAAAACATGAATCCACAAAAACCAAATGAATACAAAAAATTTCAAAATTCAAAATATAAAAATTAAAAAAGGAACAAAAAATTAGAGAAATCCAAAATATCCAACAATTTCCAGTGAATTTTAAAAATTCGAAAAAACTCAAGCGTCTCAACATATCCAATAATCCAAAAAATAGAAATATTCAAAAAAGTTATAAAAATCCAAGAATTCCAATCATTCTACAAATCCAAAAAAAACGAAAATATCCTAAAAATCCGTAAAATGCAAAAATCAAAAAATAAAATAAACAAAAAATAAGAATTACTCAAAAAATCCAAAAAATTGAAGCAAAAGATCAAGAAAAAAACCCAAACAAATCCAAACAAATCAAAACTTCAAAAAAATCATAAAAATCCAGAAAATTAAAATATTTAAAAAAAAATGACTTTCAATTATTGGCTTTTAAAACTTTTTTATTTACTCGATTTTTCAATTTTACGTTTCCCAATTTTTCGATAAATTTTTTCCTCTTTTTCTTTTTAGTTTTTCGATTTGCAATTTTCCGATTTTTTAGTTTTCGGTTTTAATTTTTCCATTTTTCAACTTTCCCAATCAAAAAAATCGAAAAATCTGCCTCTACAAATAAGTTTTTCACAACAAAACTCCTCAAAAATCCAAAAAATCCAAAAATTTAGAATAAAAATGCAATAACAATTATCCAAAAAATTTAAATAATCCAAAAACTACAAAAAATTAAAAATTATTAAAAAATCCAGGAGATACAAAAAAGCCAAACAAGCCCAAAAAATCAAAAATATGAATAAAAAAAGTCTAAAAAGTCCGAAAAATTGAAGCAGTCTAAAAGATCAAGAAAACCAAACGCACCTCAAAAAATCCAGTTGAATCCAAAAAAATTTTAAAAATCCAAAAGAATCCAAACCAATTTAAGAAGTTAAAAAAATCCAGAAAAATTCCAAACAAATCAAAACTTCAAAAAAATCCATAAAAATCCAGAAAATTAAAATAATAAAAAAAAATCATTTTCAATTACATATTGGCTTTTAAAATTTTTTATTTACTCGATTTTTCAATTTTACGTTTCCCAATTTTTCGATTCATTTTTTCTTCTTTTTCTTTCTAGTGTTTCGATTTTTCAAATTTTTCCATTTTTCAACTTTCCCAATCAATAAAATCGAAAAATCTGCCTCTATAAATAAGTTTTCCACAACAAAGCACCTCAAAAATTTGGAAAATAAAAAGCAATAAGAATTGTCCAAAAAATTGAAATAATCCAAAACGTACAAAAAATGAAAAATTAATCAAAAATCCACAAAATTCCAAAAAATTTAGGAAATACAAAAAAGTCAAACAAGTCCAAAAAAAATAAAAAATATGAAAAGTTCAAAAAATTGAAGCAATCTAAAAGATTAAGAAAACCAAACGCACCTCATAAAATCCAATTGAATCCAAAAAAAATTAAAAAATCCAAAAGAATTCAAACCAATTTAAGAAGTTCAAAATATTCAAAAAATTCCAAACAAATCAAAACTTCCATAAAAATCCAGAAAATTAAAAAAATTAAAAAAAATAATTTTCAATCATTGGCTTTTAAAACTTTTTTATTCACTCGATTTTTCAGTTTTACGTTTTCCAATTTTTCGATCCATTTTTTCTTTGCAATTTTCCGATTTTTCAAATTTTTTCCGATATTTTAGTTTTTCGGTTTTAATTTTTTCCATTTTTCAACTTCCCCGATCAATAAAATCGAGAAATCTGCCTGTACAAATAATTTTTCCACTACAACGCACCTCAAAAATCTAAAAAATCAAAAAAATCTAGAAAATAAAAAAGCGGTAACAATTATCCAAAAAAATGAAATAATCCAAAAACTACAAAAAATTAAAAATTATTCAAAAATTCACAAAGTTCTAAAAAATCCAGGAGATACAAAAAAGGCAAACAAGCTCCAAAAAAATAAAAATTATGAATAAAAAAGTCTAAAAAAGTCCAAAAAAAAAAACAAAAGAATTAAAACAAAAAAAACCATATTGTGCAGAAAATTAGGAATTATCCAAAAAATATACTCCTAGTAAATTCCAAAAAAAAATCCAGGAGAATAAAAAATAAATAAAAACCTAACAAAGCAAATCCAAAAATTAGAAAAAATAATAAAAATCCAGAATTTAAAATTAAAAAAAAAAAACACAAAATTCAAGAAATCCAAAAAATGCAACATATTCCAAAGTATTTCAATTTATTATTTTTATTTATTTATTTTTTTTTAGATTTTTGGATTGATTTAATTGAAAAAATTGGTAATATCCAAAAATTATTCAAGAATTCCAATCATGCCATGAATCCAAAAAATCGAAAGGATCCCAAAAATGCAAAAATCGGAAAACAAAATAAGCAAAAAATAACAATTATTCAATAAAAAAGAAAAAAATTTAATAAAACCAAACAAATCTAAAAAAAATCAAATAAATTCGAGAAATTAAAAAAACTCAAACTACAAAAATCCAAAACTCCAAAATCCAGAAAATTCGATTTTTCAATTTTGCGATTTTTAATTTTTAGGTTTCCCATTTTTTCGATCGATTCGTTCTTTCTTTTTTCCGATTTTTTAATTTTTCGATAAAAGAATTAAATATTATACAAAATATCTAAAAGATTCCAAAAAATTCAAGACATCCAAAAAACCAAACAAACCAAAAAGAAATTAAAAAAATCCGAAAAAAAAACAAACAAAACCAAAAATTCAAATAAATACAAAAAATATATAAAAAAATCAAAAAAAAAAAATTCAAGAAATTTAAAAAATCCAGAAAATCCAAAAAAAAAAACCAATAAATGCAAGAAACTTAAGCAACTCAAGATATCCAATAATCCAAAAAAGCGGAGATATCCAAACAAATTCAAAAAATCCAAACATCAAGAAATTTGCAAAATCTCATAATTCTAAATAATCCAAGAAACCCAAGTCACTCAAAAGAATTCATGAATTCCAATCATTCCACATCCAAAAAAATCGAAAGTATCCCAAACATCCTAAAAATGCAAATAGAAAATAAAATAAGAAAAAAATAACAGTTATTCAAAAAATAAAAAGAAATGAATAAACCCACAAGATCAAAAAAAATCAAATGAATCCAAAAAAATCCAATTAAAGCCAAAGGAATTTAGGAAATCCAAAAAGAATAAAACAAATCCAAACAAATTTAAGAAATTTAAAAAAGAATAAAAAAAATGTAAACAAACTAATATTTAAAAAAAAATCTTTAAAAGTCAAACAAAATCATATGTCAATTAATTTTGTCTTTTAAAACTTTTTCCTTTGTTCGACTTTACAATTTTGCGATTTTTAATTTTTCAGTTTTACAGTTTTTCGACTTTACATTTTTGACGATTCTAGATTTTTCGACTTTCAAATTTTAAGGTTTCGTAATTTTTCGATAGATTTGTTTTTTCTTCTTTTCAATTTTTCGGTTTGCAATTTTTCGACTTTTCAAATTTTTTCCTTTGTTTTAGTTTTTCAGTTTTAATTTTTTGATTTTTCAACTTTTGGAATGAATAAAATGAAAAATTACAAACAAGTCAAATTGAAAAATCCAAAATGAAAACATGAAAATGTATAAAATGAAAACTTTGAAAAATCTGAAAATAAAACAGCAAAAATAACAAATATCCAAATAATTGAATAAATCCAAAAATTAGAAAACATTAAAAATTATACAAAATATCGAAGAGATCCGAAAAAGCCAAACAAACCCAAAAAAAAATCGAAATCGAAATCATTAAAAAATATAAAAGAAGCCAAAATCTAAAAATTAAAAAAAAACAAAAAATTGAAAAATCCTACCAATTCCAGAATATTTCGGAAAATCCAAGAAACCCAAGAAATGCAAAAAAACCCAAGCAAGATATATAATAATCTTAAAAATCTAAGATTTCCAAAAAATTCGAAAAAAAATCAATGAATTTACAAATTCCAATAATACTAAAAAATCTAAGAAATCAAAGTAACTGAAAAGAATTCAAGGATTCCAATCATTCTACAAATCCAAAAAATCGTAAGTATACCAAAAATCCTAAAAATGCACAATTAAAAAAATAAAATAAGCAAAATGTAACAATTATTCAAAAAATCCAGATAATTGAATAAAACCAAAAGATCCTAAAAACCAAGCGAATCCAAAAAAATCAAAACAAACCAAAACTTAAAAAAATAAAACCAAAAAGTACCCATAAAAAATGTTTCGATTTTTCAAATTTTCTTTTAGTTTTTTGGTTTTAATTTGACAATTTTGAAATATTCTGTGTTTCACTTTTTCGATTTTTTTGTCAACTTTAAGTATGTTGACGTCTTGTTATTTTTGACAGTTTTGAAATATTTGATGTGCTTGACATATCATTTTCACGTATCTTTGCCATATCATTCTTGGCGATTTTTTTAAAGAATGTTTGACACTTGTTACCTTAAACTTTAAGTTTATATAACATTTTTGACTTTGGGCATTTTTAAAAATGGCACAAAACCCTAGATGATAAACGTTTTTAAAACACTTTTTAACATCATTTTACGAAAACGCAACACGAACTAATTGATACAGGAAGACAACTCGAAAAGAAAGTTGTAGGAGGGCTTGGTGTATTTAACGCATTTAGCTCTAGAAAAGCAAGAGACAACTTGTCGGGGTCTGTAAATGGGTGTTTTAATTATTTTAAAACTGGATTAACAAGTAAAATTAGAATACTTTACTACATATTGTCACTTGTTACATTTGACAATGTATTTTAGGTAAGGTGAATTCTCTGTTTGGGGCTTGTGAAGCTTTAATGCCCCTGGTGTACGGACCCATGTACAACGCCACCTACGCAGCAACAATTAACGTAATGCCTGGGGCCTTTTACATCCTCGGGGTATCCTAACCATACCCGCTGTGGTGATTTTTGGGTAAGACTAGACCAAGGTTGGTAATTTTTACTAAATTTTCTTTCCAGTTGGATGTATGTCCAACACAGAAAAGAAGCCAAGGTTAGTAGCACCAAAGACGCCGAAAGTGGACCCCCGGACTCAGTTTTTCAAGATGTGATTTTATCCGCGACCCCTAAGGAGGCTCAAATTGGAAGCCCCGTCTTGAACGGACTGAGCAATAGGAAAAATGGGGTCACTAATCCAGGTTTTGAAATGGAGAAATAAGGCGCCTTATCAAGGGCGAGTTATAAAGAATTAGAAGTGAGAAATGGGCTGTGCAGAACGTTTTTCAAGAAATTCAATAGTGTATGATATGACGAGTATTTTAAACATTCTAGGCACAATCAAGTAAACGACAAAGTGTATATTTTAGTGTAATTTGTATTTATTTTTCAATGCAAACACGTAGAAGACTGGAGAAAAATGATCCTTTTGACGCGTTTTGTGAAGATTTAGGCAGTGTGTATGTGTAAGTGTTTATGTAATTGAAGTGTTGTACAGTTGAAAGCTAAATTTTAAAATAAAAACTGACAATACGCTGTTTTGATTATTATTTTTATACTATAGTTTTTTGAGTTTTTGATTTTTCATTTTTTTCCGATTTTTAGTTCTTCGATTTTTAATTTTTCAAATTTTCAAATATTCTATCAAATAATTGAAAAAGTACAAAACTGTAAACTGAAAAATCAAAAATGAAAAAACTAAAAAGTATGAAAGATCTAAAAATTGAACACCAATAACTTGAAAACTGAAGAAACGAAAAACTCAAACCAAAATTTCCAAAAAACTCCAAAAAAAAAACAGAAATGGAGGAAAGATCTCAAGAAATCAAAAAACCAAAAAATCTAACAAAACAAAAAAATGGAAAAAATCGAAAGTATCCAAAAAATCCAAAGATCCATAAACAGCAAAATAGATGTAAAAAACCAAAAAAATCCCAAAAAACTAAAAATCCAAAAAGAATGTATACAACATCCAAAAAAGAAAGTCAGGAAACCAAAAAACTCGGGAAATTTAATAATTCCAAACATCCAAAAAAATATGAAGTATCCAAAAAATGGAAAAATTGGAAAATAAAAAAGCAGAAAAAACCACTATCTAAAAAATCGAAATAATTAGAATAAATCCAAAAAACCCGAGAAAATCCAAAAACTCCAAAAAAAATCTGAAAGAATCCAAAAGAATAAAAAAAAATTAAAAAAAATCAAAAATCAAAAAATAAAAAAATCCGAAAACAGTAAATTAAAGTAAAATCCAAAAAATTGCAAGAAATAGAAGAAACCAAGAAACTCGTATTTCCAATAATCCAATAAATCGGGATTCTCCAAAAAATTTATAAAAACCAAAATTCAATGAATTTACAAAATCCAAAAAAATCGAAAAAACCCAAGAATCTCAAGAAACTCAAAAACTCGGGAAAACCAGTAATTCCAACATCCAAAAAACCAAAAATATCTCAATAATTCAAAAAATCCAAAAATCAGAAAATAAAAGAAGCAAAAAATAACAATTATTCAAAAAATCCGAAAAATCGAGTTTTTCATTTATTGGATTTTAAAAGTTTCTTATTTATTGGATTGCCATTTTTCTCTTTTTGAGTTGTTCGATTTTTCAATATTTTCCGATTTTTAGTTCTTGGATTTTTAATTTTTCGATTCGATTTCGATCAATAAATGGAAAAAGTACAAATAAATTGTAAAACCGAAAGATCAAAAATGAAAAAATTAAAAAGTATGAAAGATCTAAAACTTGAACATCAAAATTCCAGAAAATGCAGGAAAGAACTCATGACATTCCATAATTTAAAAAAATTGTAAATATCAAAAACTTCCGAAAAATAAAAAATCCAAGTACCTCAAGAAACCCCAAGAACAATAATTCACAAAAATACAAAAATCAGAAAATAAAAACAAAAAATAACAACTATCCAAAAAATCGAACAAAATAGAAAACTCCGGAAAACCCAAAAACATCCAAACGATCGAAAAAAATCCAGAAAAATTTTAAAAACCCAACAAAATACCAAATAGAAAGTGCAAAAAATAAAAAAAAACACGAAAAAAACCCTAAAAATATAAAAGAACAAATAAATACTAAAATATCTAAAAAAAACAAAAAAATTCATGAATAAAAAAATCCAAAAAAACGGAAACAAGAAAAATAAATTTTCAAAAGAATTAAAAAAAATTAAAATATCCAAAATTCAAAAAGCGCAATAAATGCAAGAAACGGAAGGAACTCATTTACAATATTTTCAAAATTCCAAAAAATTCAAAATCAAAAAATAAAATAAGCAAAAACAACAATAATTATTCAAAAAATTGAATAAATCTAAAACTCTAAAAAATTGAAAATATCAAAAAGCCAAATAAATCCAAATGAATCCAAAACAATCATTTTCCATTTATTGGTTTTAAAAGCTTCTAATTATTGTCATTTTTCGTTTTTTGCGTTTTTCGATTTTTCAATTTTTTCCGATTTTTAGTTCTTCGATTTTTAAATTTTCGATTTTTCAAATTTTCTATCAAACAATGGAAAAAGTACAAAACTGTAAAAAAAATCTAAAAATTGGACATCAATAACTTGAAAACTGAAGAAACGGAAAATTCAATCCAAAATTTCCAAAAAACTCCAAAAAAAAAACCAGAAATGGAGGAAAGAACTCAAGAAATCGAAAAACCAAAAAATCTAACAAAACAAAAAAATCCAAAAAATCGAAAGTATCCAAAAGATCCAAAAAAAGCAAAATAGATATAAAAAACCAAAAACAAAGAAAAAATCCCAAAAACTGAAAAAAAAACAAAAAATTCAATCAATCCAAAAAAACTGTATACAAAATCCAAAAAAGATAGTCAAGAAACCCAAAAAACTCGGGAAATTCAATAATTCCAAAAATCCAAAAAATATAAAGTATCCAAAAAATGGAAAAATCGAAAAATAAAAAAGCAGAAAATAACCACTTTCTAAAAAATCAAAAAAAAATAGAATAAATCTAAAAATAACGAAAAAATCCCAAAAACTAAAAAAAAATCTGAAAGAATCCAGAAGAATAAAAAACAATAAAAAAAATCGAAAAATTAAAAAAACAAAAATTAGAAAACGAAAAAGCAAAAAATTTAAAAAAATCCAAAAAATCTAAATATTCAAAAATCAAAAAATAAAAAAAATCCGAAAAAAGTAAATTAAAGTAAAATCTAAAAAATCGCAAGAAATGGAAGAAATCAAGAAACTCATATTTCCAATAATCTAATAAATCCAATTTATAAAAACCAAAATTCAATGAATTTACAAAATCCAAAAAAATCGAAAAAACTCAAGAAGCTCAAGAAACTCGAAAACTTGGGAAAACGAATAATTCCAACATTCCAAAAAACCATAAATATCCCAATAATTCAAAAAATCCAAAAATCATTGAATTTTTCATTTATTGGATTTTAAAAGTTTATTATTTATTCGAATGCTATTTTAGAATTGAGTTTTTTAATTTTTCAATATTTTCCGATTTTTAGTTCTCAAGAAATCCCAAAAACAATAATTCAAAAAAATACAAAAATCAGCAAATAAAAACCGAAAAATAACAGCTATCCAAAAAATCGAACAAAATAGAAAACTCCAGAAAACTCAAGAAGATAAAAAAAAAACAAAAAAAACCAGAAAAATCTATAAAAAAAACAAAAAAACAAAAAAAGGTTAGAAAGTGCAAAAAAAAAAATCGCAAAAAAACTAAAAATAAAAGAACAAAAATAAATATGTAAAAATCAAAAAAAATCCAAAAAATTTCATGAAAATATTCCAAAAAAATCCAAAAAATCGGAAAAAAAGCGCAAGAAATGCAAGAAACTCAAGAAACTCATTTTCAATAATTCCAAAAATCCAAAAAATTAAAAATATCCTAATAATCCAAAAAATTCAAAATCAAATAATTATTCAAAAAATTGAATAAATCTAAAACCTCTAAAAAATTGAAAAATCTCAAAACGTCAAATCCAAATGAATCCATAACAATCATTTTTCAATTATTGTTTTAAAAGTTTCTTATTATTGTTATTTTTCGTTTTTTGAGTTTTCGATTTTTCAATTTTTCAATTTCTTCCTATTTTGAGTTCTTTGGTTTTTAATTTTTCGATTTTTCAACTTTCCGTATAAAAAATGATAAAAGTACAAAATTGTAAAAAAAGTAAGAACTTGAAAAATTGAAGAAACGAAAAATTGAAAAAAATCCAAAATTTCCAAAAAACTCCAAGATACCCAAGAAATGCAGGAAAGAATTCAAGAAAACTAAAAATATAAAGAATCGAAAATATCCTAAATATTCAAAAAACCAAAAAATTGATCAAATCCGAAAAAGCCAATAATTTCAAAAATACAAAAAATCGAAAGTATCCAAAAAATTCGAAAGATACAAAAAGAGCCAAACAAATATAAAAATGCCTAAAAAGCAAAACATCCAAAAAACAAATAAAAGACCAAAAAAATAAAAAAACAAAAAATCCCGTCAATCCAAAAAATAAAATAAATAATCAGAATCCCAAAAATCAAAAATTCAAAAAATTTAAAAATTCAACAAATGCAGGAAATCCAAGATATCCAATAATCCAAAAAATCGGATATATCCAGAAAATTCAAAAACACCAAAAATCAATGAATCAATTCTAAAAAATCCAAGAAAATCAAGAAACTCAAGCAAGTCGAAAAAATCCAAAAAATACAAAGAAAGGAACATAAATAAGAAACTAAAAAATAACTATCAAAAAATTTAATCTAAAAAATAAAAAAAACAATAAAAAAAAATCCAAAAAACTAATGAATCCAAAAAATCATTCTTCATTTATTTGATTTTAGAAATTTCTTATGTATTCGACTGCCATTTTTTATGTTTTGAGTTTTTCGATTTTTCAACTTTTCGAATAAAAAAATTAAGAAAGTACAAAATTGTAAAATTGAAAAATCAAAAATGGAAATTGGACATCAAGAACTTGAAAAGTTGAAGAAAAGAAAAATTGAAAAATCCAATCCAAATTTTCCAAAAAACTCTAAGAAACCCAAGAAGTGCAAGACAGAACTCAAGGACACTCATAATTTAAACAATGGAAAATATCCTAAATATTCAAAAAACCAAAAAATCGAACAAATCCGAAAAATCCAATAATTTCAAAAAAAAAAAAATCGAACGTATCCAAAAAATCCAAAAGATGCAAAAAGAGCCAAACAAATATAAATAACCCTAAAAAACAAAACATCCAGAAAAAACAAAAAAATAGACCAAAAAAAACTTATCAACCAAAAAATAAAAATAACCCCAATTCCAAAAATCAAAAATTCATAAAATTTAAAAAATTCAACAAATGCAGGAAACCCAAGATATCCAACAATCCAAAACATCCAAAAAATCAATGAGTTTACAACATCAAAAATTCAAAAAAAAATCTAAAATATAAAAAAACAAAATAAAAATACATCCTAAAAAACCAACAAGATATCAAAACAATCTAAACAATCCTAAAAAATAAAAAAACAAAGAATAAAAAAAAACAAAAAATAAATTAATCCAAAAAAATAATTCTTTATTTATTGGATTTTAAAAGTTTCTTATTTATTCGATTGCCATTTTTTGTTTTTTAATTCTTAAAGTATAAAATTGTAAAATTGTAAAAATTGGCCGTCAATGTTTTGAAAAATCGAAGAATCTAATATCGAAAAATGCAATTCAAAATTTCCAAAAAATTCCAAAAAACTCAAGAAATGCAGGAAAGAACTCAAGAAACCCAATAGTTCCACAGATCCAAAAAATCCAAAAAGCAAAAGAAAAAACCCAAAAAAATCCAAAAAACCCAAAGAAACCAAAATCCAATGAATCAAAAAATATAAAAAATTGAAAAATCCAAAAACCCAAGAAACTCATGTAAAAAATTTAAAAAAATTCAAAAAATTAATGAATTTACGAAACCCAAAAGAAACTGAAGGAACGCAGGAAATTCAATAATTAAAAAAAAAATGAAGTAGGTATACAAAAAATACAAAGCAAAGCAAAAGATAACAACTATCCAAAAAATCGAAATAAATTGAATAAATCCAAAAAACCCAAGAAAAGAAATCCAAAAAAAAAAACGAAAAAAAAAAGAAAAAACCCAAAAACATCCAAAAAAACGCCCGAAATGCAGGAAAGAAGTCATGAAAACCCCCAATTATTAAAAGAATCTAAAATATCCAAAAAATTCAAAAAAAACAAAAAATCTAACAAATGCAAGAAATTCAAGGAAATAAAAAAAATCGAAAGTATTAAAAAAATCCACATTATCCAAAAAAGCCAAGCAAATATAAAAAAACTCAAAAAAATAAAAAAAAAACATCCGAACACTAAAAAACAAAAAAAAAAGACACAAAAAAAAACAAAAAATCCAATCAATACAAAAACAGTAAAAATCCAAAAAATTTAAATATCCGAATGATTAAAAAAAAACAAAAAATGCAAGAAATGCAAGAAACCCAAAAAACTCAAGATACCCAATAATCCAAAAAAACGGAAATATCCAGAAAATTCAAAAACATCCAAAAAAAATCAATGCATTTACAAAATCCGAAAAATCCAAGAACCTCAAAAAACCAAAAATATCCAAAAAAAAAAAAACTAAAAAATACAAAAATGCCAAAAAAAATCCGATGAATAAAAAAATATATCCAAAAAATACAAAACATCAAAAATAAATTCCAAAAAAACTCCAAAAGAATTACTTAAAAAAACACTGGGAAGTCCGCGATTCTTTCAACTTTTCTCAAAAAAAAAACCTCCAAGGGACCCCGAGGATCTTTCAAATTCTTCAAGAAAGCACTAATGACCACCAAGATTCTTTTAAATTCTTTAATAAAAAAAGTTCTTTAATAAAACGTAGTAGTTTTTCCAAATTCTTAAAAAAAAAACAGTAAAACCATCGAGATTCTTTCTACTTAAAAAAACAGTAGGCATTCTCAAAATTCTTTCAAATATTAAAAGAAAGCACTAGAGATTCCCGAGACTTTCAAAATATTTTAAAAGCAAAACACCAAGGGATTTTGAGATTCTATTAAAATACTTTTGTAAAAAAGATATAAGAAACCCCCGGAATGTTTTCAATTTCTTTTAAAAACAATAATCAAGGACCCCGAGATTCTTAGTAGCTCTTACATTCTTTCAAATACTTAAAATATTGCCGACGAATGTATTCAAACAAAATAACGAATTTTCAAAAAGGTGTTTATTATTTATTAACAAATTTATTTTAAAAAATAAAAAAATAATTTACAGATTTTTTTATAACAAATATAAATATAAATAAAGTTATATAAAATTCGTAAAAAAACTCATCTCAACCTATCCCCAATCCCGAAATTCTTCAAGTGCCCTTCGACCTGAAGCACAATATCCGCCACCTTCCTCTGCGTCAACGAAGTCAAAGGCAGACTCGCCACCGGCTCCCAAATCCGCTTCTCGTTCAGACTAACCGGCTGCGAAAAGCAAACCCCTGGAGGAAACCTGAAAGCTCCTACACACACCACACATCACCACCAACCCCATCTCTCCACTCTTACCATTCGAGCAAACCCCCAACGAGATTATCTCGTCGGTCACCACCTCCGCGAACCACAGCTTCAGCAAACTCGCCAAAGCCCTAACTTTCGCCAAAACCGGCGGCCGCTGCAGAATATCCAACTCCCTCTCCTTCCTGTGCTCCAGCTCCTCGTAGAATAATTCCTCGGTTTTGAGCAAATTCTCCACGAACTTTATTTCGACCACGATTTCCCCCTTGGGCAGCTTGCTGGACTCCTTGGTCTTGAGGGACCTCTTGTAGGGCTGGATGACCACCTGGGTGAGGGGCGTGCAGGCGACGCCCACGAAGGACATGATCCCCGAGAAGCCCCACACCGCGGGGCACCAGAAGTGCTCCACGGGCCGGTCCACCTGATGCGCGATGGTGCTGATGACGGAGAGGCCCTCGTCGGTGGTCACGGCGACGATGTTGCTCAGCCTTATCTGGGTGCAGTACTCCATGAGCACGGAGGCGTTGAAGCAGATGGGGCCGGGGTGGTTCAGGATGACCTTGAGGCTGCGGCTGGCGGAGGAGTTGATCTCGTCGGCGAGGATTATCATGTTGAGGCGGCAGCGGTTGAGCCAGTCGTCGGCGGCTTCGTCTGGAAGTCTGGAGGAAATTAGGGTTTTCCCTAAATTTTCGTGGTTTGTGGTGTTCTTGCGGAAGGCGGAATGTAGTCTTTAATTTTTTTTTATGTATGATAATTATATTATTACACATATCTAAATGAGTTTAAAAAATTAAAACCAATTAGTTAAAAATAATAAAATAACAAACATCAATTTATGGCCTGAATTAAATAGTCTTGTATTAATTTAAGTCTTTAGTTTAGTTTTGAGTTTTTTGGATTTTTCGCATTTTTTGGAGTGTTGGATTTTTTAGATTTTTTTCGGTTTTATTCAGTTTTCTCGATTTTTTGGATAACTGTTTTTTACTTTTATATTTTCATTTTTTTTTTGTATTTTTGGGAAATCTGAGACTTTTTTGATTTTTGCAATTATTGGATTTCTTCAGTTTTTTGAGTTTCTTGAGTTTTTCGAATTTATAGATTAATTGGATTTTGAAATCTTTGATTTTTTGCATTTCCTGGATTTTTTTGGTCATTTCCAGTTTTTGGATTATTGGATATCTTAATATCTTCTGGATTGATTTTTTGGATTTTCTTGGAACATTGAATTTTTTGAGGTTTTCTGTGTCTTTTAAATTTTCTTGATTTGTTTGGAATCTTTTTGGATGTTGTTCGATTTCTTAGAACTTCACTTTGGACTTTGTTGGGTTTTTTGTGTGTTTGAATTTTTTGGTTCTTAAGAATTTTTTGGACATTCGTGGATTTTTCGTTATTCTTCAATTTTTTGGAATATTTGATTTTTTTTGGATTTTTTGATTTTTTTTTGTTCTTTGGGATTTGTTGCATACTTTAGACTTAGATTTAGATTTTTGAAATCATTGGATTCCTTGATTTTATTTGATTTATTACTTGTGTTTCGTGGATTTGTTAGATTTTTTTAAATATTTTGGATGTTTTCGATTTTTTGAATTATTGGATTTCTTCAGTTATTTTTCCCGCATTTCTTGAGTTTTGTGAACATTTTGGATTTCTTTGGATTTCATGGATTTTTTGGATTTTTTGGAATTATCTCAGTTTTTATTTTTTTTTCATGAATTTTTTATTTTTTATTTTTCTGAAGTTTTTGCCTTTTTGTATTTTTTGCATTTTTTTCGAAATTTTTTTTTTACTTTTTTTTAGATTGTTTGGGTTAATCTGGATGTTTGTTTTTTTGGATTTGTTTAGTTTTTTGGATGCTAATAGATTTTCTTACATTTTCTTAGATTTTCTGGTTTTCCGGGTTTTTTAAACTTTTTTTTTATTTTTTCGTTTTGTTTTTGGATTTTTTACATGATTTTCTTTTTTTTTTTATTTTTTTGAACTTTAACTTACACATATTTAGATTTTTTTTGGTTTTTTTTGGGATGCTAGCATCCTAGGTCTTTTGAATATTTTTCAATTTTTTGAAATTTTTGTGATTATCCAATTTTTCCGACTTTTTGAATATTTGTTTAATTTTGCTTTTTTACTTTCTGATTTATATTTTATGGATTTTTTTTATCTTTTTCGATACCTCTTGGATTTTCTTAGATTTTCTGGATTTATTTTTGTATTTTTTGCATTTTTTTCGATTTTTTTTTAATTTTTTTTTAGATTGTTTTGAGTTAATCTGGATGTTTTTTTGGATTTGTTTAGTTTTTTGGATGCTAATAGATTTTCTTACATTTTCTTAGATTTTCTGGTTTTTCGGATTTTTTATACTTTTTTTTTTTGGATTTTTTCGGATTTTCTTGGATTTTACATGATTTTGTTTTTTTTTTTTTTGGATTTTTTTGAACTTTACATTGTACATTTTTAGATTTTTTTTGGTTTTTTGGATGTTAGCATCCTAGGTTCTTTTGTGTATTTTTCAATTTTTTTAAATTTTTGTCATCCAATTTTTCCGACTTTTTGAATAAATGTCAATTTTGCTTTTTCAGTTTCTGATTTATATTTTACCTTTTTTTTTATCCTTTCCGATCCTCTTGGATTTTCTTAGATTTTCTGGATTTTTGAAATTTTCTTGGATTTTTTGCATGTTTTTATTATTTAAAAAATTTTTTTTGGGCTTTAATTTTTAGATTTTTTTGACTTTTTTGGATCTTTGCATCTTTGGAATTTCCTAGGTTCTTTTGATTATTTTTCAATTTCTTGAAATTTTTGTCTTTTTGAATATTTGTTAATTTTTATAAAGCGCTAGTTAGTGTATATATATACATATATATATTTGTTAAATTGTAAGATTTTTGTATCTATATGGACACCTGTCCGTTGGAAAATAAACCCATCATTATTATTATTATTATTATTTTGCTTTTTTACTTTCTGACTTATATTTTATGGATTTTTTTATCTTTTTCGATACCTCTTGGATTTTCTTAGATTTTCTGTTTTTTTTTTTTTGTATTTTTTGCATTTAATCTGGATGTTTGTTATTTTGGATTTGTTTAGTTTTTTGGATGCTAATAGATTTTCTTACATTTTCTTAGATTTTCTGGTTTTTCGGATTTTTTATAATTTTTTTTTGGATTTTTTCGGATTTTCTTGGATTTTACATAATTTTGTTTTTTTTTTGGAATTTTTTGAACTTTAACTTGCACATTTTTAGACTTTTTTTGTTTGTTGGATGTTAGCATCCTAGATTCTTTTGAATATTTTTCAATTTTTTGAAATTTTTGTCATTATCCAATTTTTCCGACTTTTTGAATAATTGTCAATTTTGCTTTTTTACTTTCTGACTTCTATTTTATGTTTTTTTAACTTTTCCGATCCTTTTGGATTTTCTTAGATTTTCTGGATTTTTTAAATTTTCTTGGATTTTTTGCATGTTTTTGTTATTTTTTTAATTTCTTTTCGGCTTTAATTTTTAGTTTTTTTTTTTTTGCTTTTTTGGATCTTTGCATCTTTGGAATTTCCTAAGTTCTTTTGAATATTCTTAAATTTTTTGAAATTTTCGGTTTTATTAAATTTTTCCGATTTTTTGAGTAATTGTTAATTGTGCTTTTTTACTTTCTGACTTATATTTAATGGATTTTTTTATCTTTTTCGATCTTGTATTTTCTCACATTTTCTGGGATTTTGAATTTTTGGGGTTTCTGGATTTGTTCGGATTTTCTTGGATTTAGTTTTTCGATACTTGATGTTCTTTTGGATTCATGGAATTCTTGAATTTCCCGAGTTTTTTCAATTTCTTGAGTTTCTTGGATTATTCTATTCGATGTTTTTATAAATTCATTGACTTTTTAGATGTTTTTCCGACTTCTTGGATATTGGCTATTTTGAGTTTCTTGAGTTTCTTGCATTTCTTGGGTTTTTTTTGGATTTTTAAAAATTTTTTGAGTTTTTTTGATTTGGGATATTTTTATTTTTAGAATTGACTGGATTTTTTTTTATTTTTTTGTTTTTTGGGGTCTTTTGTTTTTTTTGAGTTTTGTTATATTTGTCTGGCTGTTTTTTGGACTTTTGGATTTTGTATACTTTAGATTTAGATTTTTGGAATCATTGGATTCTTTGATTTTATTTGATTTATTACTTGTGTTTCGTGGATTTGTTAGATTTTTTAAAATATTTTGGATGTTTTCGACTTTTTAAATTATTGGATTTCTTCAGTTATTTTCCCGCATTTCTTGAGTTTTGTGAACATTTTGGATTCTTTTGGATTTCATGGATTTTTTGGATTGTTTGCATTTATTTTTGATTTTTTTAATTGTTTAGACTTTATTTTGGATTTTTTATTGAATTTGTTTCGCTTTTTGGGATCTTTGAATTTTTTGGACTTTATTTTGGATTTTTTTTGGACTTTTAGATGTTTGGATGTTTGGAATTTTTTGGAATTTTCTAGATTCCTTTAGATATTTTTCAATTTTTTCGATTTGTTGAATTATTCTTATTTTATGCTTTTTTATTTTCTGATAATTTTGTGGACGTTTCCAGTTTTTGGATTATTGGATATCTTGATATCTTCTGGATTGATTTTTTGGAATTTCTTGGAACATTTAATTTTTTGGGGTTATCTGTATTTTTTAAATTTTTGATTTTTTTTGGATTGTTTTGATTTTTTTAATACTGTTGATTTGTTTGGAATCTTTTTGGATTTTGTTGGATTTTTTTGGACCTCATTTTGGACTTTGTTGGTTTTTTTTTGTGTTTGGATTTTTTGGATCTTAAGAATTTTTTGGACATTCGTGGATTTTTCGTTATTTTCCAATTTTTTGGAATTCTTGACTTTATTCAATGTTTTCGACTACGAATAATGGGTATTTTTTAAGAAATCTAAGACTCTTGCATTTCTTGGGTTTTTTGAATTTTTTGTATTTTTTTTAGATTGTTTGGATATTCCATTTTTTCGGATTTTTTGCTTTTTTATTTTCCGATTTTTGTATTTTTTCGAAACTTTGTTTTTTTGGATTCATGGAATTATTGAATTTCCCGAGTTTTTTCAATTTCTCGAGTTTCTTGGATTATTCGATTTTTTATAAATTAATGCTTTTTTAGATGTTTTTGAATTTTCTAGATATTTCCGATTTTTGGATTTTAGCTATTTTGAGTTTTTTTAGTTTCTTGAATTTCTTGGGTTTTTTGATTTGGAATATTTTTATTTTTAGTCTTTGGGAGACTTTTGTTTTTTTTGAGGTTTGTTATATTTGTTTGGCTGTTTTGGAACTTTTGGATTTTGCATACTTTAAATTTAGATTTAGATTTTTGGAATTATTAGATTGCTTGATTCTTTTAATTACTTGTTTTTCTTGGATTTGTTTGAATATTTTGGATGTTTTCGATATTTTGAATTATTGGTTTTCTCGAGTTCTTTTGTCTACATTTTTTGAGTTTTGTGAACTTTTTCAATTTTTTGGAATCTTTGAATTTATTCAATTTTTTCGAAACTCTTATTTTTTGTTTTTTATTTTCTCATCTTTGGATTTTTTGGATTTTTTTTGGATTTGTTCGGTTTTTTGATTTTTGGATTTTTTTTTAATCATCCGGATTTTTGGATGCTTTTCAATTTTTTGGAATTTTGGATTTATTCAATTTTTTACACTTTTTGAATAATAGTTATTTTTTGATTTTTTATTTTCTGATTTTTTAATTTTTACATTTTTGAAATATTTTTGATCTTTTGGACTATTAGACAACTTGAGTTTCTTGGGTTCCTTGCATTTTTTGGATTTTTTGGATTTTTTAGAACGGTCTGGAATTTTTTCGAATTTTCTGTAATTTTTTCGATTTTTTTGGATCTTCTGAATTTCTTGGAATTGTCTGGATTTTTTTGATACTTTTCAATTCTGTGGAATCATTAGAATTTATTCAATTTTTTCAAATTTTTTGGATAATTGTTATTTTTTTGCATTTTTCATTTTCTCTTGGATTTTTATGATACTTCCGACTTTTCTGGATTTTTTTGCAGTTATTGGATTACTTGAGTTTTTTCGAGTTTTTTGAATTGCTTTGATTTTTAGAGGGTTTTTTAGATTTAATGGAAAGGGAATTCTTTGATTTTTTGGACTTTTTGGAATTTTTTAGGTAAGTTTCGAATTTTTTTTGTATTATTGGATATCTTGAGTTTCTTGGGTTTTTTGGTTTTTTCGGATTTTTCGGACCTTATATTTTATACAGTGTCGTCAAAAACTAAAGCATACAAAAAAATATTTTTTATATAATAAATAAACCGATCTCACTAACCCGAGGACGTGCCTCTGGGACCTCTACTAAAATCCCTACATCTAGGGACTTTAGCATTTAAAACACACATCCCTAAGTGCCAAAATTGGCGCGTACTTAACAAATTCAAACCCAAACCTGCGGTAGTCCCCCAGAACTATCAACACGTCACAGTTCTGGAGCGCTTCCCGAAGAGTAGACACCAAGACGATGCTCTGGGGACTGCTCTTGCCGCTCACCTGGTAACTCTCCAGGGTTTCCAGCATGAAAACATCCGTGTCTTCATCGTCGGGGATGTTGGCGTCGTACAACTTGATTTCCAGAGTGCTGGGGGAGAAAAGTTGCTGCAACTCGTAGATGACGAGTTCCAGCATCGGGTGAGTGTTGGCGTCGGTGACGCTGATCTTCTGGGGTTCAGAGGAGGTTTTATTCCCCGACGTGTGCTGAACAAACAGACAGTGAAGCGGGGTTTCACCGTTTGAGTGAATAAGTTACCATGAGGGCGTCGTCCGCCTTGATTTTCTCCAGGTCGGTTTTGGACAACCACGACTGGATTCCGTAGTAGTCGAAGCAGTACTCCCAGAAGTGCCCCAGGTTGCCGATGAGGTGAGGTTTTCCGCCCATTTGGCCGACTTCCTTCCAGGCTAGGGGACAGCAGGTTTCGTGCCAGTTGTTGGTACTGTTTAGTTGGTCCAGCCATATCTGGAAGAGAAATTTTATTTTGGGATACGTTGTTGCGGGGTTTTACCGGCCAGTCGTAGTCTGATTTCAGGATGCGCCGGTAGTGGAAGTTTGGGAGGCGGAGGGACAACGTCTCGGCTATATGGAGGGCGTGGGTGGTATTCAAGCAGGTTAATTTGCCTGCGATTACGTAATATGCCATTGTGACAGATGAGTTTTGGCGGAAAGTAAAGGCCACTTTTCACGGTTATTCGTAATTTGGAGGCCATTGGGCGACTTGACATTTTTATGTTTCCTCGACGTTTCATGATTCGTATAGTAAGACAAAGTGGTAAAAAAGTCTATACATACAATGTTTCTTTAACTTGTAAGGGTTATTATAAACAAATAAAATTCGCAAAATCAAATCGATTTTGTAACTTTTCGTGTCTTCAATTTTACAGTTTTTTGATTTACAAGTTTTAGATTTTTCAGAGTTTTCATTTTATACATTTTGTAATTTTCCCACTTTTGATTGAAGATTGAAAAACCGAAAAACAAAAAACCAAAAATTGCAAAAGCAAAAAAATGGAAAATCGAAACATGTAGGACTATCAAAATTGTAAAATCGAAAAACAGTAACATGGAAAGATCGAGAATTAGATACCGAGAAATTGAAAAAAAAAAATAGAAATCAAACATTGAAAAACTGAGTAAATGAAAAAGTCTTATAGTTTGAAAAATATTTTTGGATTTTTTTATTTTTGTATTTTTTTTATGTTTGGGATATTTATGAATATTTGGATTTTCCGATATATTGGAATATTGGGTTTCTTGGGTTTCTTGCATCTTTTGAGTTTTTTGGCTTTTACTTCACTTTTTCAATTTTTTGGATTTTATTTTAATTTTTAAGTTTTGGATATTGTTTTTGTTGAATTTTTGGAATTTCTTCAATCTTTCAGTTTTTTTATTTTAAGTTTTTAGGGAATTTATTTTTGTTTTTTGGAGCTTTTTTAGATCTTCGGATTTGCTTGAATTTATCTACATTTTTATTAGAATTTTTTCGATCTTTTTTTAAATTGTTTTAATTTTTTGGATTTGTTTGAATTTTTTACGATTTTTTTGGTTTCTTATTTTTTATATTTATTTGTTTTCGTTTCATCGACTACATTGGAATTGGATTTTTTGGATCTTCTGGATATTTTGGAATTTGCTGGCTCAATTTTTCGATTTTTGGGTTTTTCGTTTTTTTTTTTTTGGATTTTTTTGAATTTTTCTTGGATTTCTCGTGTTTCTTTACATTTTTTTTTAGATTTTTTACGATTTTGTTGGATTTTTTTGGGTGTATTGGATTCCATTGGAATTGGTTTTTTGGATCTTCTGGATATTTTAGAATTCGCGGGATTTTTTTTATTTACTCATTTTTTTTGATTTTATGGCTCTTTTGTTTTTATTTTGTATTTTTTTGTAATTTCTTTGGATTAATGAGGATTTTTTTGGGTTTTTTGGATATTTCCTTGTATTTTTTTTAATTTTTGGATATACGTATTTGGATTTTTTAAATTTTATTTGCATTTTATTGTTTTTTTTTGGATTTTTTAGATTTTTTGGATATTTTGGATATTTTTGGATTAATAGGATTTTTTGGATTTTAATTTTTTCGATTTTTTTGTTTTTTTTGGACTTTTTTGGATTTGTTTTGAGTTTTTGGGATTTTTTTTAGATTTTCTGTTTTTTTCAATTTATCGTCTTTCTTGGACTTTTGTATTTTGTTGGATTATCTTGGATTTACTCAATTTCTTTCGATTTTTTCGATCTTTTGGTTATTTTTATTCTTTTGTATCTTTTTGATTTTTTTTTGATATGTATTTTGATTTTTTTGGATTAATGAGGATTTTTTGGGTTTTTTGGATTTTTTCTTGGATTTTTGTTAATTTTGGATATACGTATTTGGATTTTTAAAATTTTATTTGCATTTTATTGTTTTTTTTTGGGGGATTTTTTAGATTTTTTTGGATATTTTGGATTTTTTTGGATTAATAGGATTTTTTGGATGTTAGTTTTCTGGATTTTTTTGTTTTTTTTTTGGACTTTTTTGGATTTGTTTTGAGTTTTTGGGATTTTTATTGATTGGATTTTCTGTTTTTTTTCAATTTATCGTCTTTCTTGGACTTTTGTATTATTTTGTTGGATTATCTTGGATTTACTCAATTTTTTTCGATTTTTTTGGATCTTTTGGTAATTTTTATTATTTTTTTATCGTTTTGATTTTTTGGGTATTTTTGGATTAATTAGGACTTTTTGGATATATTTGGATTTTTAGAATTCGTTGGATTTCATTTGCTTTTTAAATTTTTTTGGGTCTTTTTAATTGCATTTGATTTTCTCTTTATTGTTTTGGGCTTTTTTGGTTTTTTGTTTTATTTTGGATTTTTTTTGTTTTTCCTGTATTTTTTTGATTTCGTTGGATTTTCTTGGGTTTCTTGAATTTTATTTAAATTGGCCTTTTTGGAGCTTTTGGTTTTTTTGGAATTTGCTGAATTTTTTGGATTGACTCAATTTTTTTTATTTTTTTGGGATTTTTTTTTATTTTTTTTGGATATTTTTTTTTCGATAAATTAGGACTTTTTGGATTTCTTGATTTTCTTTTAATTTTTTTTTTTTTTTTTGGATTTTTTTATGTTGTTGAGTTTTTTTGGATTTAAATACTCAATTTTTTTCAATTTTTTGCTTTTTTTATTCTTTTTTTGGATTTTTTGAATTGTTCTTTGATTTCTCGCTTCTTTTTTAATTTGCTGGATTTTTTGGATGTACTCAATTTTTTTTCGATTTTTTTGGATTTTTTTGGATTTCTTTGTATCTTTTTGTTTTTTTAATGTTTTTTGAATTTTTTCTTGGATTTTTTTTATTTCTGGATATATGTAGGTATGTGGTTTTTTTAATTTTTTTTGCATTTTTTTTGATTTTTTGGATTTTTTTGGATATTTTGGATTTTTTAGATTAATAGGATTAACTGGATTTTTATTTTTTGGATTTGTTTTGAGTTTTTGGGATTTTTTTTGGATTTCCTATTTTTTTAATTTATCGTCTTTCTTGCACTTTTGTATTATTTTGTTGGATTATCTTGGATTTACTCAATTTTTTTCGAATTTTTGGATCTTTTGATTATTTTTATTTTTTTGGATATTTTTGGATTAATTAGGACTTTTTGGATATTTTTGGATTTTTAGAATTCTTTGGATTTCATTTGCTTTTCTAAATTTTTTTGATCTTTTTAATTGCATTTGATTTTCTCTTTTTATTTTTTCGATTTTTTAAATTTCTTTTTTGGATTTTTTGGATTTTTTTATTGTTTTGGACTTTTTTGGTTTTGTGTTCCATTTTGTTGTTTCTGTATTGTTATTTTTTTCTTTTTCCCGTATATTTTTGATTTCGTTGGATTTTCTTGGGTTTCTTGAATTTCATTTAGATTGGCCTTTTTGGATCTTTTGGTTTTTTCCGGAATTTGCTGAATTTTATGGAATGACTAAGCTTTTTTCGATTTTTTTTTTTGGAATCTTTTTGATTTTTTTTTGGATACTTTTTTTTTTAGATGAATTAGGATTTTTTGGACTTTTTGTTTTTTTTTAATTTTTTGTTTTTCTTGGATTTTTTTTATTTTGTTGGATTTTCTTGGATTTACTCAATTTTTTTCAATTTTTTGCTTCCATTATTTTTTTTGGGTTTTTTTTTAATTATCCTTGGATTTCTCGCTTCTTTTTTAATTTGCTGGATTTTTTTAATGTACTCAATTTTGTTCGATTTTTTGGTCTTTTGTTTTTTTTTGTGTTTGGATCTTTATGATTTTTTTTGGATATTTTGGATTTTTTTGGATTTTTTTGTATCTTTTTGTTTTTTTTAATATGAATTTTGATTTTTTTTCGATTAATACGGATTTTTTTTGTTTTTTGAGATTTTTTGTTTTTTATTTTAATTTTATTTGCATTTTATTGTTTTTTGGGGATTTTTTGGATTTTTTTGGATATTTTGGATTTTTTTAGATTAATAGGATTAATTGGATTTTTATTTTTTGGATTTGTTTTGAGTTTTTGGGATTTTTTTTGGATTTTCTATTTTTTTTAATTCATCGTCTTTCTTGGACTTTTCTATTATTTTGTTGGATTATCTTGGATTTACTCACTTTTTTTCGATTTTTTGGATCTTTTGGTTATTTTTATTTTTTGGATCTTTTTGATTTTTTTGGGTATTTTTGGATTAATTAGGACTTTTTGGATATTTTAGAATTTTAGAATTCTCTGGTCGGTGGTATTCAGGTACGTTAATTTGCCTGCGATTACGTAATATGCCATTGTGACAGATGAGTTTTGGCGGAAAGTAAAGGCCACTTTTCACCGTTATTCGTAATTTGGAGTCCATTGGGCGACTTGACATTTTTATGTTTTCTCGACGTTTCATGATTCGACTGAGTTTCGATTTTTCCTTTCGCGATTTTCCAATTTTGTAATTTTTGGAATTCTCGATTTTCGGATTTCCGATTTCTTTAATTTTCAATATTTCGATTTTGCAGTTTTTCGATTATTAAGTTTCTCAATAATTGATTTTTCAATTTTGTAACTTTTCGTGTCTTCAATTTTACAGTTTTTTGATTTACAATTTTTAGATTTTTCAGTGTTTTCATTTTATACATTTTGTAATTTTCCCACTTTTGATTGAAGATTGAAAAACCGAAAAACAGAAAACCAAAAATTGCAAAATCAAAAAATTGTAAAATCGAAAAACAGTAACATGGAAAGATCGAGAATTAAATACCGAGAAATCGAAAACATATTTTTTTATTTTTTTGGTTCTTTGTGGTATTCTTTATTTTATTTGAATTCATTTAGATTTGTCTAGCTTTTATGGATCTTTTGGATTTCGTGGAAATTTCTGGATTTTTTGTATATTTTTCAATTTTTGGAATTTATTGGATTTCTTGAGTTTTTTGAGTTTCGTGGATATTTCCGATTTATTGGATTATTGGGAACATTGAATTTTTTGCGTTTCTTGCATTTCTTGAGTTTGTTTGGCTTTTACTTCACTTATCCAATTTTTTGGTTTTATTTTGAATTTTTATGTTTTGGATATTGTGTTTGTTGAATTTTTGGATTTTTTTAGAAAATTTTGGATTTTCTGAATTTCTTCAATTTTGCAGGTTTTTTTTTATTTTAAATTTTTTGGATTTTTTTAGGGAATTTATTTTTGGTTTTTGGAGTTTTTGGATTTTTTTAGATCTTAGGATTTGCTTGGATTTATTTAGATATTTATTAGACTTTTTTTGATGTTTTTTTAGATTGTGAATTAATTTTTGGTTTTTTGGAGTTTTTGGATTTTTTTAGATTCTTGGATTTGCTTGGATTCACCTAGATATTAAACTTTTTTGGATTTTTTTAGATTGTTTTAATTTTTTGGATTTGTTTGAATTTTTCAGGATTTTTTTTGGATTTTTTTTTTATTTATTTTGTTTTTTTTGTTGGATTTTCTTGGGTTTCATGGAATTGTATTTTTTGGATCTTCTGGATACTTTGGAATTTGCTCGCTCAATTTTTTTAATTTTTTGGGTTTTTTGTTTTTTTGGATTTTTTTGAATTTTTCTTGGATTTCTCGTGGATTTTTAATTTTTGGTTTTCTTAGATTTGTTACGATTTTGTTGGATTTTCTTGGGTGTCTTGGATTCCATTGGAATTGGCTTTTTGGATCTTGTGGATATTTTAGAATTTTTCAAAAAAAATAAAAATACATATAAAAAAACAAAAACATACAAAAAAAATCCATAAAAACAAAGGAGCCATAAAATCGAAAAGATTGAGTAAATAAAAAAAATCCTACCTTACAAGGATTTTTTTTGGGGTTTTTGGATTTTTTTCTTGGATTTTTTTGATTTTTGGATATATGTACTTGGATTTTTTAAATTTTATTTGCATTTTATTGTTTTTTTTTTTTGGATTTTTTTGGATATTTTAGGGTTTTTTGGAATAATAGGATTTTTTTAGATTTTTGATTTTTTGGATTTTTTTTTTGGAATTTTTTGGATTTGTTTTGATTTTATGGGTTTTTTTTTTGATTTCCAGTTTTTTTTTTTTAATTTATCGTCTTTCTTGGACTTTTTTATTATTTTGTTAGATTATCTTGGATTTACTCAATTTTTTTTGATTTTTTGGATCTTTTGGTTGATTATTTTTTTGGATCTTTTTGATTTTTTTGTATATTTTGGATATTTTTGGATTAATTAGGACTTTTTGGATTTTTAGATTTCTTTGGATTTCTTTTGCTTTTTTAGATTTTTTTGGGTTTTTTAATTGCATTTTTTTCTCTTTTAATTTTTTCGAATTTTTAAAACTTCTTTTTTGAATTTTTTGTATTTTTTATTGTTTTGGGTTTTTTTGTTTTTTTTTTTGTTTTTTGTTGGATTTTTTGTTTTTTTTTATTTCTGTATTGTTGTTATTTTTTTGTTTTTCTTGTATTTTTTTTATTTCGTTGGATTTTTTTGGGTTTCATTTAAATTGGCCTTTTTGGATCTTTTGGTTTTTTTTCGGAATTTGCTGAATTTTTGGATTGACTCATTTTTTTTTCGATTCTTAGGTGTTTGGTCTTTTTTATTTTTTTTTTTTTGATATTTTTTTTAATAAATTGGAAATTTTTGGAATTTTTGTGTTTTTTTGGATTTCTTGTTTTTTTTAATTTTTGTTTTTTTCACTTTCTTTTGGATATTTTGAATTTTTCTTGGATTTCTCGTTTCTTTTTTAATTTGCTGGATTTTTTGGATGTACTGGGTTCCGGAGTGCTTTCTATTAGATAATTTGAGAAAATCTCTATGGTCCCTAATGCTTAAAGAATTTGTTGAATATCGATGGTCCCTAGTACTTTTTTAAGAACTTGAAAGAATCTTGGGGTCCCGGTGTTTTGTTTTTGACAGAAGTTGACAGAATCTCGTGGATCCCTAGTGCCTTTTTTTTTTAAGAATTGAAGAGTTTTATTTTTGAAAAAATTTGAAAGAGTCTAGCGTTTTGTTGTTGAAAGAACCTCGAAAAATATTTTGGAATCCGTTTCTGTCTCTCAATTCCAACAACCAAAAGGTAGCCAAAAACCATAACTACCAACCCTGAATAAAACAATTTCCAAATCAAGAAACCCCCTTTCAATCTCCCGTCAAACCTCCCAATGCCTCCAAAACACCGTCACCACCTCACCCCCGAGGAGAAAAAACAACGCAAACTCGAGAAGAAACAGCGCAAACTCGAGCAGAAGCTCCAACTCAAACGCGACAACCTCAGCCGCGAAGTCCACTATGGCGAAGTCACCTACCGCCAATACGAGAAGGACTGGAAGGCCATGCTCATCAAGTCCACCTTGCCGCGCATGCGCGCCGAGCTCGAGTTCGCCTGGCACAAGTTCGAGCGCGCCGTGGACTGCAAGGACTTCAGCATCTCGCTGCTCCTAGACGAGCTACGGGACTCCGAGGAGCAATACATGCACAACTTCCGCGCCCACGCGGAAAACATGGAGGAACTCATGGGCATCTTCCACGACAGACTCGACGAGCTCAAGCTGGACTTCTTGTCTGAGGTGAAAGCCATGGAGGAGCGGTGCGAGAACGAGTTCACGGACATTAACGAAGTGAACAACGAGAACATGAACTATTTGAAGACGATGTTGTATGAGCTGGAGCAGCAAAGGAAGGAGCATATTAGGTTGAAGCGGGGGGAGTACTTCTCGAGGGTGGATGAAGTGGATGCGAAGAACCAGTTGTTGTTGCAGAAGTTGAAAGCGAATTTGGAGAATAAGTACCAGACGATGTTCGAAGATATGAAGATGTTCATCCGGAAGTACAACAAGCAGATTAGGGAGAGGAGGAAGGAGCATAATGCGTTGAAGGCGGCTGATGACGCTATTCAAGAGGTGATAGCCAACCAGTTCAAGCAACTCAAGAGGTTCTACGACATGATCCGCCAACTCAAGCAGAAGTACATAGATATGAAGCAAACCGAAGGCAACGTGCTTCTGGATACCCAAGAGGAACGCCAGTACTTCGCCAACAGTTTTCTTTCCTTGAAGATCAAACTCGACAGCGACACTAAAGCAGACTTCAGCAAGCTGGTTTTGTTGAGCCAGAGCTGCTCCCAGGTTTTCGAGTACTTGGAAAATTTGAACAAAAAAGGCGAGATGATTCTTTCTATGGCTTCAGTTTGTAGGAAACATGAAACGTTGAAGGAGAAAATTCAGCCGTTTCCTTGTACTAAGGCTGCGGTTAAGGAAAGCGACTTGGACACCGAGAGTGGACAGGAGTTTGGGGCTGTTAGACCAGAAATGGATTTGTTCTGGCAGAGACTCGGGAAAGCGTATGGTACTCATTATGCCCTTTCAAAAGAAAGACAATTTCTGACTGAAGAAAATGAAATTCTGGTTGAAACACACAACGACTATTGCGAAAAGATTCTGTATCCTCCACCTGGAGGCTACATCAGCACGGTTGCCACTCCAAAAGTTGACCTGTCGAAAAGAAAGAGGCTCCGATTCCGGCCTTACTTGACCTGGCATTTGAGATAATGTTTTAAGGTTTTTATTGACTTTTTGTGACAAATGACAGTGAATAAAGTACAATTTTGTCTAGTATTTGGAATTTTGTTCCTTCAAGTAGGTGTAGAGTGGGTTGAAGTAAGTACTCCAAAAGTGGGGTGGCGTCCAATTTCCTTGACCCAGTCATGAGCTCCAGGGCGTCACTCCAGTGCTTACTAGCACCCAAAGCCAGACCCTTGCTGCAAAATAAAAGTGGAATTAGTAAAGAAAACCACCAGTCATTAAAAGTACCTCAGCAAATCCCCAGCAGCCTTCGACTCGTAAAAGTCGCACTTATGCAGCGGCACTTCTTTAGAATCTGGGTTATATTCACCGGCAGCAACACACAGACTTTTATAAAACTGAAACTGCAAAATATGCGCCACGAAGTACCTAAAAACCATAACTATAGTCAAAAAATTCGGACTCAATCCAAACTTACGCAATATATTGCGAATCCCCGGCCACATGGAACTTCGCC
Organism: Zophobas atratus; assembly: GCA_022388445.1. Lineage (NCBI taxonomy): Eukaryota > Metazoa > Arthropoda > Insecta > Coleoptera > Tenebrionidae > Zophobas > Zophobas atratus. Next base: position 8,603,723 of record CM039450.1, read on the forward strand.
CCTGGGTCAAAATCGTTCTCCGACCTCTCTACCGGCGGCTTCACCTTCTGGTACTTCTTCCGGTATTCCCACCAGTGGGAATTCCACTGATCTTGGGTAACCCGACCCGAGAAAACGTCCCATCTCCACTTGTCGATAAGAAGCCCGAAAGGTAAGAACGCCACCTTCTGCAACGCTGTGTCCATTAAGGCGTTAATCGCAGCTTCGGTACTATCGGTGTAGTTCTTCACTAGATTGATCTTTTGTAGGTGCTTGGGCGTGGACACCGACAGCGCAATCGTGTCACCTATGGCTTCGTGGAACCCTGGGTTGGCTCCATCCCGGAAGATCACCAACTGCTTGGCGTACTGCATGAAGTACTGGATATGTCCCATCTCATGGTGGATGCTTATATTTTGCCGTTTTTCTTAATATACGTAGTCATCTTTTCATAACAAAAATTTAAAATAGATGACTACGTATATTAAGAAAAAAAGGCATAATATAAGCCCCGCCCACACGCCCTCTCTCAATCGTGCTGATTTTTTTTCCCGTCGTAAGTCGTGGGGCGAAGCTTAATTGCAAAATGCTTTTTTTTCGACGAGAAATTGCTATGTGAAATATGTTCTTCAAAATCGTCTTGTTTAAAGCAAACCATATGTATTAAGTCAAAAAGAAAGTCAAAAGATAAGCCTCACCCATTTAGTTTTTAATTTATGTAAATGGTATATTTTGAACAACACAATGCTAAAAAACATGTCTTGCATGGCAATTTCTTGTAGAGAAATAAGCATTTTTCAGTTAAGCTCCGCCCTCTTGGTGCAGGATGAATAAAAAAAATCATCACAATTGAGGTAGGGTGGGTGGGCGGGGCTTATATTTTGTCTGTTTTTTCTTATTGTACGTAGTCAGCTTTTCACAACAAAAATTTAAAACATGACTACGTATATTAAGAAAGAAAGGCATAATATGAGCCCCGCCCACCCGCCCTATCTCAATTGTGATGATTTTTTTTTACCCGTTGTAAGTCGTGGGGCGGTGTTTAACTGCAAAATCCTCGTTTTCCTACTAGAAATAGCTATGAGAAATATGTTTTTGAGTAATCGAGTTGTTTAAAGCAAACTATATGTATTAAGTTAAAAAAGAAAGTCAAAAGATAAGCCACACCCATTTAATTTTTAATATATATAGTATTTGTTGAACAACACGATGCTAAAAAACATGTCAAATATAGGAATTTCTTGTCGAGAAATAAGGATTTTTCAATTAAGCTCCGCCCTCTTGGCTCACGATGAATAAAAAAAATCCTCACAATTGAGGTAGGGTGGGTGGGCGGGGCTTATATTTTGCCTGTTTTTACTTCCCGAGCGTAAGCAAAGGAAGTATTGTAATCGAGTCCGTCGGCCGACTCTCTACTTTTACGTTTTCTCGATCTTTCATGACCCCTAGAAGACGAAGAAATAGGTCTCCCATTTCCGTCCGTCTGTCCGTCTGTCCGTCTGTCCGTCCGTCTGTCCGTCTGTCCGTCTGTCCGTCTGTTGTCCCGGATTTTTATTAGACAGATAATCTCCGAAAGTACTCGACCGATTGTTGTGAAATTTTGTACTTACATTAAGAATATCATGTAGATGGTAAAACGCTAACCAAAATTTGTCGAATCATCCCCACCACTAAAGCGATGACGTCACTTCAAAATTGTACATAGTAAATGGGTTTTCAATTGTATAAAATAACATAGTCCTACACATGTAGTTTACAACTCTGAATCGACTTTTCACCCGAAACGTCCAGATTTTTGGAAAAAAAATCAAAATTATAAAACAACATTTTGAAATTTAATTTTTAATCTGCTAACCAGAATGCTTTGAAATGTTGCAGATGTTTTAAGGCTATAAAGAGCATCATAAATCTTTAGTCAAAAAATATTTGCTTATCCCCTCCAAAAACTTGATGACGTCAGCTCAAAAGTTTGTGGAATAAATCATATCTAAAATGTACAAAATATGATGAGTCTGTACTTGTGATCTATCACTCCATTCATATTTTTTGGATTTGCATATACAGGGTGACTCAAAAAAATTAATGAATACGTAAATATATTTTATTGATTTAATCAGGAACTACAAAACCGAATGCTCTGAAATCTTGCAGATGTTTTAAGGTCATAAAGAGCATAATAAATGTTTATTCAAAATATATTTGCTTATCCCCTCCAAAAACTTGATGACGTCAGCTCGAAAGTTTGCCGAATAAATCATATCTAAAATGTACAAAATATGATGAGCCTGAACTTGTCATTTATCACTCCATTCATATTTTTTGGATTTGCATATACAGAGTGACTCAAAAAAATTAATGAATGCGTAAATATATTTTATTGATTTAATCAGGAACTACAAAACGGAATGCTCTGACATCTTGCAGATGTTTGAAGGTTGTAAAGAGCATAATAAATGTTTAGTCAAAATATATTGCTTATCCCCTCCAAAAACTTGATGACGTCAGCTCGAAAATTTGCCGAATAAATCATATCTAAAATGTACAAAATATGATCAGTCTGTACTTGTGATCTATCACTCCATTCATATTTTTTGGATTTGCATATACAGGGTGATTCAAGAAAATAAATGAAAGCGTAAATTTATTTTACTGATTTACTCAGGAACTACAAAACCGAATGCTTCGAAATCTTGAAGATATTTTAAAATTATCATAAGCATGGTAAATTTTTGATCAAAATGTATTTGGTCGTCCCCCCTAAAAAATTTATGACGTCACCACAAAATTTTGCTGAATAAATCCTATCTAAAATGTACAAAATATGGTGAGTCTCTTCTTGTGATTTATCATTCCATTCAAATTTTTTCGATTTGCATATACAGGGTGACTCAAAAAAATTAATGAATGCGTAAATTAATTTTATTGATTTAATCAGGAACTACAAAACCGAATGCTTTGAAATCTTGCAGATGTTTTAAGGTTATAAAGAGCATAATAAATTTTTAGTCAAAATATATTTGGTTATCTTCTACAAAAAACTGATGACGTCAGCTCAAAAGTTTGCCGAATAAATCGTATCTAAAATGTACAAAATATGATGAGTTTATACTTGTGATTTATCATTCCACTCATATTTTTTAGATTTTCTTAAGAGGTGGTTCAAAAAAATTAATGAAGTCAATTTATTTTATTGATTAACTTAAAGGCAACACTTATTATTAGTATTACACCCCAACCAACCCAATTTGGTAGACACAAAATTTGTTAAAGGAAAAACTCGGTTGAAACATAAGGGTAGCAACGCTTATTTACATCGACTTTAACATTACAGACCTGCATTTGTTTTATGCGATCACTTGGTTCCGCGAATGTGAAATAGACATGTTTATAATCAACCAATTGTGAATTTCACCGTCAAGAATTAAAATAAAACCCAATGTTTTATATAATAAGCGGAAGTCGAAGCAATAAAACCGATGGTCGTTTTGTTTACAGTTTCTCTGTTTGACTTTCACGTATGCTGTTACGCTTGTCATCTTAAATTAAGAATGTTTATACATAAACGATTTTCAGTTGCCGTATACGCGAGTAAATTGTTTCGTTATTTTATTGATTATAAAAAAGCAATATTCAAAACGACCCAATTCATTTTCCCGAAAATTTGGGAATACAATAATTTTATTCTTAGTATTACACTACCTCTATCCCAACTGATATACGTGTCCTTGCAAAAATGTTGATGACGTCATCGCAATTTTTTTTTAAATTCCCACTACAAAAATGTAATGAGAAAAAAACACAATAGCCATGCAGTCGTCAAGTTTCCGACAGCGAGGGAAGTACTGTCTAAACTCTTTAGACCAATTTTTCTTAATATACGTAGTCATCTTTTCATAACAAAAATTTAAAATAGATGACTACGTATATTAAGAAAAAAAGGCTTAATAAAAGCCCCGCCCACCCGCCCTCTCTTAATCGTGCTGATTTTTTTTGCCGTCGTAAGTCGTGGGGCGAAGCTTAATTGCAAAATGCTTGTTTTCCTACGAGAAATTGCTATGTGAAATATGTTCTTCAAAATCGTCTTGTTTAAAGCAAACGATATGTATTAAGTAAAAAAGAAAGTCAAAAGATAAGCCCCACCCATTTAATTTTTAATTTATGTAAATAGTATTTTTGAACAACACAATGCTAAAAAACATGTCTTACATGGCAATTTCTTGTAGAGAAATAAGGATTTTTTAGTTAAGCTCCGCCCTCTTGGTGCAGGATGAATAAAAAAAATCATCACAATTGAGATAGGGTGGGTGGGCGGGGCTTATATTTTGCCTGTTTTTTCTTAATAGACCTAGCCATCTTTTCACAACGAAAGCTTAAAACAGATGAGTGCGTAAATTAAGAAACAAAAGCATAATTTTATATAGTGTTCTTATCTATGTTTATAGAATATCTTCTATGTCTTTACATTTTTTTTATCAAAGGGCGCTTCGCAAAAAAAAAACGCAATCTCTAGACTATTGGACTGATATCAAGTTTTATTTGTATTTTAGGAATGTCGTGTAGATGGTAAAACAACAACTAACATTTGTCTGATTATCCCCAACAACATTTTGATGACGTCACCTAAAAGTTTTGCAGCGTAAATGCTATTTAAATTATATAAAATAACAATCCTAAACTACCGTTGAGTAAAATTTGTAAATTATTTTTTTTAGGATTCGTCTCCAAATGAATAAAAGCTTTGAGATAAATTTTAGTAAAAAAACCCATTAATTTTCATTCATTTCATTTTCAAGATCGAAAAATTTAATTTTCCCATGGCCATACAAGCATAGTACCGAGAGAGCAATAAAAAACTCGATCAAAGACAACCATGGATTTTTGGAGACATGTCTTTGATAGAATTTTAGTCTTGTCAAATTACCGTCAAATCGAAAATTTGAGTTGAAAACGCAACGATCAAAGACAAACTTTCAAAAATCCATGGCTGTCTTTGATTCCGTTTTTCATTGCTCTTTCCCCTAATCTGTAGTAAATTTTTATAAAAACTATACATAATCAGAAATAAAGTATGAAAAATAATTGACATAATTTTGATTTTTTCTAATATTTTTTACAAGGTCGTGATTAAACTAATAGATTCTCCACTGTTCAGGAAAGTGTATAGTTAGCAATAAAAGGACGGCAAAATTTTAGCACTTCTTGTCATTTCATGTGGCATTAGAATGAAGATTGAGCCGAACAATTTGCATAAATTTGTCTAAAAACCTCAAGACAACTTACGTATACAAGTCAGACTAACGACATAATTGTGACTTTTCCGACCACCCCTCGTATACAACCGTTTCCTTGTACTAAGGCTGCGGTTAAGGAAAGCGACTTGGACACAGAGAGTGGGCTGTTAGACCAGAAATAGATTTGTTCTGGCAGAGACTCGGGAAAGCACATGGTACTCATTATGCCCTTTCAAAAGAAAGACAATTTCTGACTGAAGAAAATGAAATTCTGGTTGAAACACACAACGACTATTGCGAAAAGATCCTGTATCCTCCACCAGGAGGCTACATCAGCACGGTTGCCACTCCAAAAGCTGACCTGTCGAAAAGAAAGAGGCTCCGATTCCGGCCTTACTTGACCTGGCATTTGAGATAATATTTTAAGGTTTTTATTGACTTTTTGTGACAAATGACAGTGAATAAAGTACAATTTTGTCTAGTATTTGGAATTTTGTTCCTTCAAGTAGGTGTAGAGTGGGTTGAAGTACTCCAAAAGTGGGGTGGCGTCCAATTTCCTTGACCCAGTCATGAGCTCCAGGGCGTCACTCCAGTGCTTACTAGCACCCAAAGCCAGACCCTTGCTGCAAAATAATAGTGGAATTAGTAAAGAAAACCACCAGTTATTAAAAGTACCTCGGCAAATCCCCAGCAGCTTTCGACTCATAAAAGTCACACTTATGCAGCGGCACTTCTTTAGAATCTGGGCTATATTCACCGGCAGCAACACACAGACTTTTATAAAACTGAAACTGCAAAATATGCGCCACGAAGTACCTAAAAACCATAACTATAGTCAAAAAATTCGGACTCAACCCAAACTTACGCAATATATTGCGAATCCCCGGCCACATGGAACTTCGCCCCTGGGTCAAAATCGTTCTCCGACCTCTCTACCGGCGGCTTCACCTTCTGGTACTTCTTCCGGTACTCCCACCAGTGGGAATTCCACTGATCTTGGGTAACCCGACCCGAGAAAACGTCCCATCTCCACTTGTCGATAAGAAGCCCGAAAGGTAGGAACGCCACCTTCTGCAACGCTGTGTCCATTAAGGCGTTAATCGCAGCTTCGGTACTATCGGTGTAGTTCTTCACTAGATTGATCTTTTGTAGGTGCTTGGGCGTGGACACCGACAGCGCAATCGTGTCACCTATGGCTTCGTGGAACCCTGGGTTGGCTCCATCCCGGAAGATCACCAACTGCTTGGCGTACTGCATGAAGTACTGGATATGTCCCATCTCGTGGTGGATGCTTATGTTTTGCCGTTTTTCTTAATATACGTAGTCATCTTTTCATAACAAAAATTTAAAATAGATGACTACGTATATTAAGAAAAAAAGGCATAGTATAAAACCCCGCCCACCCGCCCTCTCTCAATTGTGCTGATTTTTTTTCCCGTCGTAAGTCGTGGGGCGAAGCTTAATTGGAAAATGCTTGTTTTCCTACGAGAAATTACTGTGTGAAATATGTTCTTCAAAATCGTCTTGTTTAAAGCAAACCATATGTATTAAGTAAAAAAGAAAGTCAAAAGATAAGCCCCACCCATTTAATTTTTAATTTATGTAAATAGTATATTTTGAACAACACAATGCTAAAAAACATGTCTTACATGGCAATTTCTTGTAGAGAAATAAGCATTTTTCAGTTAAGCTTGGTGCAGGATAAATAAAAAAAATCATCACAATTGAGGTAGGGTGGGTGGGCGGGGCTTATATTTTGCTTGTTTTTTCTTATTGTACGCAGTCTGCTTTTCACAACAAAAATTTTAAATCGATGATTACGTATATTAAGAAAGAAAGGGATAATATAAGCTCCGCCCACCCGCCCCATTTCAATCGTGATGATTTTTTTTACCCGTCATAAGTCGTGGGGCGGTGTTTAATTGCAAAATCCTTGTTTTCCTACTAGAAATTGCTATGAGAAATACGTTCTTGAGTAATCGTGTCGTTTAAAGCAAACTATATGTATTAAATAAAAATGAAAGTCAAAAGATAAGCCCCACCCATTTAATTTTTAATATATACAGTATTTTTTGAACAATACGATGCTAAAAACATGTCAAATATAGGAATTTTCTGTAGAGAAATAAGGATTTTTCAATTAAACTTCGATCTCTTGGCTCACGATGAATAAAAAAAATCGTCACAATTGAGATAGGGTGCGTGGGCGGGGCTTATATTTTTCCTGTTTTTTCTTAATATACGTAGCCATCTTTTCACAACAAAAGCTTAAAACAGATGAGTGCGTAAACTAAGAAAAAAAAACATAATTTAATATAGTGTTCTTATCTATGTTTATAGAATATCTTCTATACCTTTACATTTTTTTTATCAAAGGGCGTTTCGCAAAAAAAACGCAATCTCTAGACTATTGGACTGATATCAAGTTTTATTTGTATTTTAGGAATGTCGTGTAGATGGTAAAACAATAACCAACATTTGTCTGATTATCCCCAACAACATTTTGATGACGTCACCTAAAAATTTTGCAGCGTAAATGCTATTTAAATTATATAAAATAACAATCCTAAACTACCGTTGAGTAAAATTTGTAAATTCTTTTTTTTATGATTCGTCTCCAAATGAAGCTTTGAGATAAATTTTAGTAAAAAAAACCATTAATTTTCATTCATTTCATTTTCAAGATTGAATAATTTAATTTGTCCATGGCCATACAAGCATAGTACCGAGGGAGCAATAAAAAACACGATCAAAGACAACCATGGATTTTTAAAGACATGTCTTTGATAGAATTTTAGTCTTATCAGATTACCGTCAAATCGAAAATTTGAGTTGAAAACGCAACGATCAAAGACAAACTTTCAAAAATCCATGGCTGTCTTTAATTCCGTTTTTCATTGCTCTTTCCCCTAATCTGTAGTAAATTTTTATAAAAACTATACATAATAAGAAATAAAGTATGAAAAATAATTGACATAATTTTGATTTTTTCTAATATTTTTGACAAGGTCGTGATTAAACTAATAGATTTTCCACTGTTCAGGAAAGTGTATAGTTAGTAATAAAAGGACGGCAAAATTTTAGCACTTCTTATCATTTCATGTGGCATTAGAATGAAGATTGAGCCGCACAATTTGCATAAATTTGTCTAAAAATCTCAATACAACTTACGTATACAAGTCAGACTAACGACATAATTGTGACTTTTCCGACCACCCCTCGTATACAGCCGTTTCCTTGTACTAAGGCTGCGGTTAAGGAAAGCGACTTGGACACAGAGAGTGGGCTGTTAGACCAGAAATAGATTTGTTCTGGCAGAGACTCGGGAAAGCGCATGGTACTCATTATGCCCTTTCAAAAGAAAGACAATTTCTGACTGAAGAAAATGATATTCTGGTTGAAACACACAACGACGATTGCGAAAATATCCTGTATCCTCCACCAGGAGGCTACATCAGCACGGTTGCCACTCCAAAAGTTGACCTGTCGAAAAGAAAGAGGTTCCAATTCCGGCCTTACTTGACCTGGCATTTGAGATAATGTTTTAAGGTTTTTATTGACTTTTTGTGACAAATGACAGTGAATAAAGTACAATTTTGTCTAGTATTTGGAATTTTGTTCCTTCAAGTAGGTGTAGAGTGGGTTGAAGTACTCCAAAAGTGGGGTGGCGTCCAATTTCCTTGACCCAGTCATGAGCTCCAGGGCGTCACTCCAGTGCTTACTAGAACCCAAAGCCAGACCCTTGCTGCAAAATAATAGTGGAATTAGTAAATAAACCACCAGTCATTAAAAGTACCTCAGCAAATCCCCAGCAGCCTTCGACTCATAAAAGTCGCACTTATGCAGCGGCACTTCTTTAGAATCTGGGCTATATTCACCAGCAGCAACACACAGACTTTTATAAAACTGAAACTGCAAAATATGCGCCACGAAGTACCTAAAAACCATAACTATAGTCAAAAATTCGGACTCAACCCAAACTTACGCAATATATTGCGAATCCCCGGCCACATGGAACTTCGCTCCTGGGTCAAAATCGTTCTCCGATCTCTCTACCGGCGGTTTTACCTTCTGGTACTTCTTCCGGTACTCCCACCAGTGGGAATTCCACTGATCTTGGGTAACCCGACCCGAGAAAACGTCCCATCTCCACTTGTCGATAAGAAGCCCGAAAGGCAAGAACGCCACCTTCTGCAACGCTGTGTCCATTAAGGCGTTAATCGCAGCTTCGGTACTATCGGTGTAGTTCTTCACTAGATTGATCTTTTGTAGGTGCTTGGGTGTGGACACTGACAGCGCAATCGTGTCACCTATGGCTTCGTGGAACCCTGGGTTGGCTCCATCCCGGAAGATCACCAACTGCTTGGCGTACTGCATGAAGTACTGGATGTGTCCCATCTCATGGTGGATGACAATAAAGTCCTCGAAATTGATGTTCGTACACATTTTGATTCTATAATTGTGACCGTCGCAGAAGTCCCAAGCGCTAGCGTGACACAGTACTTCTCTACCATCGGTGGGTTTCTCGATCATGGCTCCTGCACTAGTATTGTAGCACACGTCCATGGGGATTAAACCCATGGATTTGTAGAACTCGTCGGAGGTTTTAAACATGTCCAAAACTGAGTACTTTTGTTGTTTGAGGGCGGCATCCACGTCGACTTTACTGGCTTGAGGGAAAGGCCGCACCAGCTCGGCTATGTTGTTCCATTCTTGGGCCCACATGTTCCCGAGGACGTTCGCCGGGATAAGTCCGTCAGAAATGTCAAGCTTACTACCAAAACGCTCTTTGAGTTTGCGACCGACGTACTTGTGGAGTTCTGCATAGAGTGGTTCCACTTGGGTCCACAGATCATCGATGTCCTGGATAAAAGTAGGCGATTCGTAGCTGTCCCTCCACAGTTCTCCTTTATCCTTAAACTCTACTCGGATTAGGTTATGGAAACTGAAACTACCGACTTACTGTTAGCGACGGCGGCTTCATTAGACAGTTCTACGTATGTTTGGTACAGACTTCTTATTTTGGTACCGGAAGCATCTCTCCAGGCTTTCCAAGCGTAAACCAACTCGTCGTAGTTTGTGGATTTGGCCAAAATTTCTTCGATTCCGGGTTCGAGAGATAAACCTTCTTTGGATAGGTCGCACTTTTGGTTACTGAAGGGACATATTTTAGCAGTACTGTAGATGTTGGTCATGTTGTTGGTAGCTTTGGTTAGCTGAAACGTACTCTTGAAGATCTAGTCGTTCAAAGAAAACACTCACTTTGGTCAGTTTTTCTTCATTCAGTGCAGCGTTTCCCAAAATCCTCAAATTTTTGACTTGTCTTTTGAGCTGTTCGTCTTGGTAGTCGTCAGGGTTGAGGTCTTTGAAATAATCTTGCCAGTACTTTTTGGCCAAAGCGGCGGACTCCAGAGTCACATTGAGCTAAGAAAATATTCATAATTAGGGTCCAACTGTTTCAGAAACTAGTGTTTACCAAAATGTCCTGCTTTTCTTTGTTGTTGATGTCCGTTTCGTAGTTCCATTCTGCTTCGTTGGCCTTCGTGCACATAGCAGACGCCGATTTTTCGTACTCGGTGGCCAAAAAGTTCTTCAGTTCATCTTGGCTAAGAGCAGATTTGGCGGGACTTGCAACGACGAGGGTTACTATTAGTAAAATCTGTAAAAGACAAGTAAAATTGGTACTTCTCGTTATGGTACTCTTCGTAGTCTTCTTCTTCAAATCAAATTTCCGGCATGATCGACTCCGCAACATGGGCTAAAATTTTCCTGTTTGACAAAAAGACCGCGATTTGGACAAAGACGGCCTCGATTGGAATCAAGTGGAGATTTTCGTGTCGTCGGATAATCACGACAAGCTCGTAAACCCTTGGACTTCTTGGAATAACGTCACGAGTGTCAAAATGGGGGAGGATTTCAAGATTTACGTCGAATTGTCGAATAAGGGGGCTGTCGCCAATAGTAGTTACTTTGAACAGCTATTACAGTATTATAGATTAGGCAACACATTTTACAATTTTTTCGACAACAAGGTACGAATACGAATAATCTTGCAGACAACAATAAAAGCCCTGTTTGTTTAAACACAATGCGAAAAATCAACAACACCTTATCGTAAGTCAACATATGTACCCAAAATGTATAAATCAAACTGATTTCTTTATAGTAAGAACAACGACTTGTAGTGATCATCATGACGCCCAAACCCTCCAAATATCTTCCAAATGTAAGCTTCATCAAAATAATAACAATAGAAATAATCTTATGTTCTCTAGTCTATCCGGATCCCGATGAACGAGTCCACAAACATGAACGAAGTCCGCGAACTATTCAACGTAGTCAAGGCCAACAACCTGAAGAAAATCCAAGACGTGATATCCAGAAACAAGGAAATCGTGCGATATAGGTACTACGACTGCGACAATCAGAACATCTTCATGATAGCTTGCAAAGACCAAGACGGAATGAGTGGCGTCAAAAAAGAGACGCTCAAAATTCTTATGGACGCACTAGGCGAAGATTTTAATAAACCGTCGACGAATGACCATTGGGACCCTCTCCACTACACAGCCCTCAACGCCAACAAAGAGAAAATGGAAGCCATCATCGGGCGTCTAAATTTAGAAGAAGTCAACTCGCTCGTCTATTGTTCAAAGGACGTTCTAGAAAAGTACGACGTCTGTTGTAAACAGACTGTAGACACGTATTCGAACAACGCGTTGAACGTGCTCTTGAAGTACGGGAAGCGCGGCGACTATGACCAGTTTAAAGCTTGCTTCGAGCTACTGGTCGAAAACGGGGTTTCAGTGAATCAACAAGACTCGGAACAGAGAAGTCCGCTATCCTTCATCAACAAAGACGACGAACTGAAGAAAATCTTCAATAAAGTGGGGACGAAAGACAAAAGTGTTAACAGTGGTTTCAAGTTTGATCGAATGAATAGCATCACAGAATTGGTGAGGAACACAGTCGTCCAAACCCAAGACCAAGCCAACGGGTTAGACGGAAACGACGAAAAATCCTCCAGTTGCACTCTTCTTCAGTTGTACTGCGCCAAAGGACTTCATGATTGTGTCGAGTACATTCTAAACAAGGGGGCGTCTCCGAATCGAGTGATTTCGAAAAATCCAACACCTCCGATAATCATAGCGATCTTGGAAGACCACGAAAGTATCGTCAAGCTGCTTCTCAACAGAAATGTCTCTCTACCCGACGAAATATTGCTCACACTTTTCAAACTCTGTACCCAAGAAGACGTCGGCGCTATTACCAAGTACGTGAAGATGATATGTAATCACTTGCGACGAAACGAGAAACAGCATCTTCAATTTTACGTCACGACGACAGACGAATTCGATCGAACTCCTCTTCACTATGCGGTACTCCTTGGGTGTCCTGATGTCACTCTAACCTTACTTTCTTTTGGTGCCTCCCTTATCGATAAAGACAATTTTGGGAATGTTCCTCTTCGTTCTATCGAAGCAACGGTTTTGGAAAAATTCTTCGACAATAGTATTACAATGGATGATTGTCAGAAAAACGACGAAAGCAACTTTTCGTTAAAAATCGACTACAAGTCGTTGGTTACGAAGAATGAAGATACGCCAGAGGGTGAGTTCTTGGCGTACTTGACCCAAGAAACGCGTCTAAATCACTTGATCATTCACCCCCTTGTGCTAACTTTTCTAGCACTAAAGTGGCAGAAAATAAAGAAGATCGTGTACTTAGATTTGGTTCTTTATGTCATCTGTTATGTATGTTTAGTGGTGTATGGAGCTTTCTTTGCCAGCATGATCAAAACACCAAGTCTAGTAGTACTAATTCCTTTTGGAATCTTGTTGTTTCGTACCACGGTCCAACTGACCATTTTCAAAATCGACTATTTGAAAAGTCTGAACAACATCATCGACTTGTTTCTCATTGGTGGAATTATATATATTATAGCAGCCGGTTGGTTTCCCTTTCTTCACAATCGTAACCTCTTGGTCGCCTACTCCGTAATCTTACTCACTTCCACCCTAGGTATCTTCCAACACATGCGCCACTTCTCCTTCTTCACCATCAAAGTCATCATGTTCGAAGAAATCACGATCAACTTCTTCCACTACATCGCCTTCTACATGTTTCCAATCCTAGCCTTCGCCTTCTGCTTCTTCATGTTGTCCGAAAACAAAAAGGGCATGTTTTTCGAATTCATTTACGCCACCATGGTCATGTTTGCCGGAGATACCGAAAATAATTTCCCCTCGGTCAAATTTAAAACCAATCCCATCTTCGGCCACGTCATCTACCTCGTCTCGTAGTCTTAATCGTCATTATTCTGCACAACATTCTGATCGGTTTAGCCGTGAGTGATCTCCAACAAGTCCAAAAGCAGGCGGAGTTTATTGACAAGAAGGAGAGGTCGAAGTTTGTCACGAAGATCGAACACGTGTGTTACACGAAGTCCAAACATTCTGAGTTTAGAAAATTGAAAAAGATGGCTCGTGTTTTTAGGGAGAGTCGTGTTTTGGGGGTTCAGAGTGAAAACGGAAGGTACGTTAAAGTAGAAGAAATTGAAACTGAAGAGGATGAGAAAAAGGATCGTGATGGGAGGGGCTATAGGGTTCTTCATGACAGACAAGTGTTGAAGACGTTGCAAGAGGTTTCAAAGAACATGTATATGAGGGACAGGGAGGTCGAAAATCCTTACACTATTAAAAGTTTGCATGAAAAGTTTGGGAGGATGGAAGCTTTGATGTTGCAGGGGATGAAGATTTCGAAGAGGACGGAATCTGATAATAGAGCTACGATTCTGTAGTTGTGGAGTTTAAGAATAAATGAACAAATTTTCTCACGGAGTGTTTCTTATTGTTTGTTTGAGTTGTCGAGTTTTACCGTTGAGATAAGGTAAAAACAAACATAAATCTTCTTTGAGTATTTTTTTTATCTATACCTTGTCTGATAAACCAGAACACACCTTATTGATTGTTTCCAGTTCGGTATCTGTGTGTGAAAAATAAAATCCAAATCACCCGAGGACTCTGAACGTTTACTCAAGGTCCCACAATGTCCCTTTCTAGAAGCAGAAAGCTTTGTTTGTGCCGTCCAAACAAACGACCACCTGGTTGTAAAAACCCAGATGTTCTAACCCATTAGTACGCCCCATACGACTACCAAACCATCCTCCACATCGCTTGCAACGACCAACACTCAATGGGAAAAGTCACGAGAAACACCATCGACACTTTGATTAAATTTGGAGCTAGATGTGACCAACCCAACAAGAACGACCACTGGGAACCCATCCACTACACCGCCATTAACGCCAACAAGGAAAAAATGGAAGCCATCTTGTCACACTTATCTAAAGACCAAATTAACTCGCTAGTAACTTGCACTAAACACACTTTCCAGAAGTACACCTTCTGTTCGAAGAAAATCGAGAAGACGTACTCCAACAACGCACTGACTATTCTTCTCAAGTATGGTAACCGAGAGAAGGACTTTCATGCTTGCTGCCAGCTCCTGATTGACAAAGGGATTAATGTCCAACAGGCCGACTCCAAAGGTGTTACTCCGTCTGATCTCATCTGGAAACTCCACGACGACAAACTAAAAGTGAGAGTGCGTTCCAAGACAATTTCAAAGACAGTTTTGGGTTGTTGCGTTTGAACAGCATCAACAGATTCATTTCCATGGACTTGAGTCCAGACGAAGCCAACTCTTTGGACGGGAAAGACGAAAACGTGTCCAGTTGTACCTTGTTGCAGATGTGTTGTGCCAAAGGTATGACAGCTTGCGTCAAACATCTTCTAGAAAAAGGAGCTTCTCCTAACAAAGTTACCTAAAAGAATCCGGAGCACCCGATCGTGATAGCCATCAATGGGGATCAGGAGGAGATGGTTAAGGTGTTCTTGAGCAGACATGACGTCGTTCTACCCGATGATATCCTCCTCCAACTCCAGATGTTGTACAACAACAAGAAGAAAGTTTCGACGGCTGATAAGTACATGAAGATGATTCTCAAGAATTTGCGTCGCTATGATAAAGAAACTCTTCAGAAGTATCTTCGTGTTAGGGACGATGTAGAGCGGGCTGCTCTTCACTACGCTGTTCACTATAAGTGTACGGATACTACGTTGACTTTGTTATCTATGGGGGCGTCTCTTATCAGTGAAGACATCTTCGGATACACCCCTCTCAGTTCCATCGATGCGCACGTGTTGGAGAAATGTTTCACCAATTGTATCAGCGCCGTCCAAGAAGACGAAACCCCGACAGGATTTTTCCAGAAGAAAGCCCAATATTCGGTCAAAATCGATTACGGGAATTTGATTTCCAAAGAGAAGGACGTGCAAGAGTCCCAGTTTTTGTACCAGATGATCGGCGTGCCGGGTTTGAACCATCTGATGAACCATCCGGTTGTGGCAAATTACCTTGTTTTGAAATGGGAGAAGTTCAAGTGGTGAGTTTACCTAAACCTGAGTCTGTATTTCGTCGCTTATGTGTCTCTTTTCTTCGACGGGTTCTTCAAAACGTCGCACTTCCTACAAACCTCGAACGTACTGCTTTAGATAGCTTATGCTGTTCTACTATGTCGCGACTTATCTCAACTCTTGATTTTTAGACTAAGCTACTTGAAGAAAGCTGAGAGCATCATCGATCTTCCTCTAATCGGAGCTCAGACTTACATTGTCATCGACAGTTGGATTTCGACTACGACAGACAACAAGAACCTCTTAGTAGCTCGCTCCGTGGTATTTTTAACATCCACAATAGGAATTTTCAACCAACTGGGCAACGTTTCGTATTTCACCATCAAAGTGACGATGTTGCGCCAAATCTCAGCCAATTTCGCCAAAGCTATGGCCTTCTACATCTTCCCAGTTGTGGCTTTCTTCTTCTGCTTCCACGTGCTGAGTGAAAAAGAGCACGCTTTCTTCGATTTGCTCTACGACACTGTGACGATGTTTGCGGGAGATGCAGACGGCGAGTTTCCTGAACAACAGTTTGAACACAACCCGATTTTTGGAAGACGATCTACATTATCTTCGTTGTTTCCACGGGGATTATTTTGCACAACCTCTTGATTGGTCTGGCGGTCAGCGACTTGCAAGAAATACGAAAACAAGCGGAGTTTCTTTGCAAGAAGGAACACGCAAAGTACGTGGTCAAAGTCGAACAAATCATTTTTAACCAGTTTAAGAACTCCAAACTTTTGAAACTCTTATTCCAAAACATACTTGCTTATCTATACGTGTTTAAAAAAAGTCGTGCCTTGGTCATCCACTTCGACGATTCGAAGAGCATGCACGTCAAGGAAGACTCACGTGCCAAAAAAAAAGAAGATACATGATTGAGAAACAGTTAAACATTTACAAGACATCTTCAAACAACTGACTTTGAACGATAAAAGAACCGAAAAGGCAAAAAAAAGAAAATTGAAGATTAATTGTTTCATAACAAATTTCATTTCATTTAATGGTAGACACTTCTATTGTCCTTCGATGATTCACACAATTACAACAAGTTGCGTGGTAATTAATTACGTAAAAATGACAATAAAACTTCAACAATGCGGGTTATTCGTCCTTTAAAAACCAGAAACGATATTGTCAAAGAATCCACCATAGAATGCGAATATTTGCGATAAATGATACGAACGAAATAACTATGTACAAAATGCCTTACTAAAAACATTAGTCACGCTTTTTTGTGTTTTATTTGAAAAACACCAATCGATTTCAGAATATACGAAATAAACAAAACACTGAATTTATTAACTAACCACAAATAAAAAATCTCGTTGTGCAATGTTCATTACCGCCAGTCAAGGTAATAAAACTGGATTAAAAAAACCTAATCTGAAACACGAAACGAAATGACTGCCATTGCTTTTGTAAAAACAAATCAGTGTTTTGATAAAAATCGTCTCGCACTAAACGTGTATAACAACTTTTTTTTAAACAAACTAGTTCCTCGTCCAGGGCTAGCAACATCCAAGATTCAAATCAGTGTATTGAACTCTTCACTCAGAAGACTGATATCAAACAAAAACGATCAAAAGAGAAAGTGCGTTTGCATTGGCAAGAAATTTACATGAAGTACCGTAATATCAACTAGAAAAAGTGGGTACTCACAGAAATTTGCTTCATTTTGGTGTTGTACGAGTTAAGACATCACACGATTTACTTTCTCACTAGACAAACCTTCTTTTCGTTGGAGCTGCGATCGAATGGATTGTGACTCGGTAGTCAGGTGCTTTTATAAGAACCTCAGGTGAATACTCAATAGGTAGTTATCATGCGACTACTTCGAAGTCATTGATAGTTTTAGCGGTTCACGATTTATATTCTGTCACTTGTTAACGTCAGGAGATAATTAAATAAACAATAGATTGATCGCGTGCAAAATTAAATGGGAAATTTATCAACACTTGCGGTGCGAGTGGGAACGACTTGGTGAAATTTTATAGGTGCCAGAAATTATTTGAATAATGGAACACTAGTGACTATTCATCATTTATTTTACATTTTTGACATCTATTATTTTCCAATACATACAAGAAATTTGTGCACGGGTTGAAAATATTCTAAAAATCCACTGGCATCCAGTTTTTCGTCTCCAGTCATCTCTCTCAGAACCTCCGTCTAGTGTTTACTAGCACCAAGAGCCAGCCCCTTCCTGAAACCCAATCACAACCTACCCCCAGCCACCACACCTACGTCAAATGAATACCTGCTGTCTCAGATCCACCAAAATCTCAAAAATGCAACGTGGTACTACCCTTCTTCGAATCATACTCATCAGCAAAAATACACAGATTTCTATGAAGGTGCAAGCTAAGCAGATCAGCGACGAAGTACCTAAACACAACTAGTAGTACTCAAACCACAGCAGCCAGGACAATTGGGACTCCCGAAGTTTCACATTAACAAAAAAAGATCTTTGGGGGCCCGGGGAAGGTTTCACATTGTTAAAAAAAAGATATTTAGGGCCCCTGAGAAGGTTTTACATTTTTAAAAAAGACAGTTGGGACCCCGAGAAGGTTTCACATTAAAAAAAAAATACAGTTGGAACCCCGAGAAGGTTTTACATTTTTAAAAAAGACGGTTGAGACCCCCGAGAAGGTTTCATATTCCTAAAACAATACATTTGGAGCCCCCGAGAAGGTTTCACATTGTTAAAAAAAAAGATATTTGGAGCCCCCGAGAAGGTTTTACATTTTTAAAAAAGACAGTTGGGACCCCCGAGAAGGTTACATATTAAAAAAAAAAGATATTTGGGTCCCCCGAGAAGATTTTACATTTTTAAAAAAGACAGTTGGGACCCCGAGAAGGTTTCACATAAAAAAAAATACAGTTGGAACCCCGAGAAGGTTTACATTTTTAAAAAAGACAGTTGAGACCCCCGAGAAGGTTTCATATTCCTAAAACAATACATTTGGAGCCTCCGAAAAGGTTTTATATTGTTAAAAAAGACAGTTGGGACCCCCGAGAAGGTTTTATATTGTTAATTAAAAAAGACAGTTGGGACCCCGAGAAGGTTTCACAATCTTAAAAAAAAATACAGTGGGACCACCGAGAAGGTTTTACATTTTTAAAAAAGACAGTTGAGACCCCCGAGAAGGTTTTACATTTTTAAAAAGACAGTTGAGACACCCAGGACGGTTTCACATTCTTAAAAAGGATATTTTGTACATCCTTAAATAAATATAGTTAAGACCCCCGAGAAGGTTTCGCGTTCTTAAAAAAGACATTTGGCGACCCTGAGAAGGTTTTACATTTTTAAAAAACACAGTTGGGACTCCCGAGAAGGGTTCATATTAAAAAAAATACATTTGGGGCCCCCGAGAAGATTTCACATTCTTAAAAAAAATACAGTTGGGACCCCCGAGAAGGTTTTACATTTTTAAAAAAGACAGTTGGGACCCCCGAGAAGGTTTTACATTTTTAAAAAGACAGTTGAGACCCCCAGGAAGGTTTCACATTCTTAAAAAAAGATATTTGGCACTCCCAAGAAGATTTTACATTCTTAAATAAATACAGTTAAGACCCCCGAGAAAGTTTCGCGTTCTTAAAAAGAACATTTGGCGACCCTGAGAAGGTTTTACATTTTTAAAAAACACAGTTGGGACCCCGAGAAGGGTTCATATTAAAAAAAAATACATTTGGGGCCCGCGAGAAGATTTTACATTAAAAAAAAGTTGGGACCCCGAGAAGGTATCATATTTCTAAAAAAATACATTTCGGGCCTCCGAGATTTTACATTAAAAAAAAAAAACTGTTGGGACCCCGAGAAGGTTTCATACTCCTAAAAAAATACATTCTGGGCTCCCCGAGAAGGTCTTACATTTTAAAAAAATACAGTTGTGACCCCCGAGAAGGTTTTACATTGTTAAAAAAGACAGTTGAGACTCCCGAGAAGGTTTTACATTTTTGAAAAAGACAATTGAGACCCCGAGAAGGTTTCACATTCTTAAAAAAAATATACAGTTGGAACCCCAAGAAGATTTCACATTCTTAAAAAAAAATACAGTTGGGACACCCGATAAGGTTTTAAATTTTTAAAAAAGACAGTTGGGACCCCGAGAAGGTTTTGTATTTTTAAAAAACACAGTTGAGACCCCCGAGAAGGTTTCATATTCCTAAAACAATACATTTGGAGCTCCCGAGAAGGTTTTACATTGTTAAAAAGACAGTTGGGACCCCCGAGAAGGTTTCATATTCTTAAAAAAAAATACAGTTGAGACCCCCGAGAAGGTTTTACATTTTTAAAAAAGACAGTTGGGACTCCGAGAAAGTTTCACATTCTTAAATAAAAATACAGTTTTAACCCCCGAGAAGGTTTTACATTTTTAACAAGACAGTTGAGACCCCCAGAAGGTTT
Source organism: Zophobas atratus (assembly GCA_022388445.1). NCBI lineage: Eukaryota > Metazoa > Arthropoda > Insecta > Coleoptera > Tenebrionidae > Zophobas > Zophobas atratus. The sequence goes on from CM039450.1 coordinate 8,623,804, forward strand.
TCACATTCTTAGGAAAAGATATTAGGGACTCCCGACAAGATTGTACATTCTTAAATAAATACAGTTAGGACCCCCGAGAAAGTTTCGCGTTCTTAAAAAAAAAACATTTGGTGACCCCGAGAAGGTTTTACATATTTAAAAAACACAGTTGGGACCCCCGAGAAGGGTTCATATTAAAAAAAAAAGATATTTGGCCCCCCCGAGAAGGTTTCACGTTTAAAAAAAAATACAGTTGGAACCCCCGAGAAGGTTTTACATTTTTAAAAAAGACAGTTGAGACCCCCGAAAAAGTTTCATATTCCTAAAACAATACATTTGGAGCCCCCGAGAAGGTTTTACATTTTTAAAAAAGACAGTTGGAACCCCCGAGAAGGTTTCACATTCTTAAAAAAAATACAGTTGGGACCCCCGAGAAGGTTTCACATTTAAAAAAAAATACAGTTGGAACCCCCGAGAAGGTTTTACATTTTTAAAAAAGACAGTTGAGACCCCCGAGAAGGTTTCATATTCCTAAAACAATACATTTGGAACCCCCGAGAAGGTTTTACATTGTTAAAAAGACAGTTGGGACCCCCGAGAAGGTTTCATATTCTTAAAAAAAAATAGAGTTGGGACCCCCGAAAAGGTTTTACATTTTTAAAAAAGACAGTTGTGACTCCGAGAAGGTTTCACATTAAGAAAAAAATACAGTTGGAACCCTCGAAAAGATTTTACATTCTTAAAAAAAAATACAGTTAGGACCACTGAGAAGGTTTTACATTTTTAAAAAGACAGTTGAGACCCCCAGGAAGGTTTCACATTCTTAAAAAAAGATATTTGGGACTCCCGAAAAGATTGTACATTCTTAAATAAATACAGTTAGGACCCCGAGAAGGTTTCGCGTTCTTAAAAAGACATTTGGCGACCCTGAGAAGGTTTTACATTTTTAAAAAACACAGTTGGGACCCCCGAGAAAGTTCCATATGAAAAAAAATACATTTGGGCCCCCCGAGAAGATTTTACACTAAAAAAAAAGTTGGGACCCGAGAAGGTTTCATATTCCTAAAAAAATACATTTGGGGCCTCCGTGAGTTTACATTAAAAAAAACAGTTGGGACCCCGAGAAGGTTTCATACTCCTAAAAAAAATACATTTGGGCCCCCCGAGAAGGTTTTACATTTTTAAAAAAGACAGTTGGGACCCCGAGAAGATTTCACATTCTTAAAAAAAATACAGTTGGGACCCCCGAGAAGGTTTTACATTTTTAAAAAAGACAGTTGAGGCCCGCGGGAAGGTTTTACATTTTTAAAAGACAGTTGAGACCCCCAGGAAGGTTTCACATTCTTAACAAAAGATATTTGGAACTCCCGAGAAGATTGTACATTCTTAAATAAATACAGTTAGGACCCCCGAGAAGGTTTCGCGTTCTTAAAAAGACATTTGGCGACCCTGAGAAAGTTTTACATTTTTAAAAAACACAGTTGGGACCCCCGAGAAAGTTCCATATGAAAAAAAATACATTTGGGCCCCCCGAGAAGATTTTACACTAAAAAAAAAGTTGGGACCCCGAGAAGGTTTCATATTCCTAAAAAAATACATTTGGGGCCTCCGTGAGTTTACATTAAAAAAAACAGTTGGGACCCCGAGAAGGTTTCATACTCCTAAAAAAATACATTTGGGCCCCCTGAGAAGGTTTTACATTTATAAAAAGACAGTTGGGACCCCGAGAAGGTTTCACATTCTTAAAAAAAATACAGTTGGGACCACCGAGAAGGTTAAAAAAGATATTTGGGGCCTCCGAGAAGGTTTTACATTTTTAAAAAAGACAGTTGGGACCCCGAGAAGGTTTCACATTCTTAAAAAAAAAAAATACAGTTGGAACCCCGAGAAGATTTCATATTCTTAAAAAAAATATAGTTGGGACCCCCGAGAAGGTTAAAAAAGACATTTGGCGACCCTGCGAAGGTTTCATATTAAAAAAAAAAAATATTTGGAGCCCCCGAGAAGGTTTTACATTTTTAAAAAAGACAGTTGGGACCCCGAGGAGGTTTCACATTCTTAAAAAAAAAATACAGTTGGAACCCCCAAAAAGATTTCACATTCTCAAAAAAAAATACAGTTGGGACCACCGAGAAGGTTAAAAAAGATATTTGGGGCCTCCGAGAAGGTTTTACATTTTTAAAAAAGACAGTTGGGACCCCGAGAAGGTTTCACATTCTTAAAAAAAAAAAATACAGTTGGAACCCCCGAGAAGATTTCATATTCTTAAAAAAAATATAGTTGGGACCCCCGAGAAGGTTAAAAAAGACATTTGGCGACCCTGCGAAGGTTTCATATTAAAAAAAAAAAAGATATTTGGAGCCCCCGAGAAGGTTTTACATTTTTAAAAAAGACAGTTGGGACCCCGAGGAGGTTTCACATTCTTAAAAAAAAATACAGTTGGAACCCCCGAGAAGATTTCATATTCTTAAAAAATATATAGTTGGGACCCCCGAGAAGGTTAAAAAAGATATTTGGCGACCCTGAGAAGGTTTCAAATTAAAAAAGAAAGATATTTGGGGCCTCCGAGAAGGTTTTACATTTTTAAAAAACACAGTTGGGAGCCCCGAGAAGGTTAAAATAGATATTTGGGGCCTCCGAGAAGGTTTTACATTAAAAAAAAAAAACAGTGGGACCCCGAGGAGGTTTCACATTCTTAAAAAAATACAGTTGGAACCCCGAGAAGATTTCATATTCTTTAAAAAAATATATAGTTGGGAGCCCCGAGAAGGTTAAAAAAGACAATTGGCGACCCTGAGAAGGTTTCATATTATAAAAAAATATATATTTGGGGCCCCCGAGAAGGTTTTACATTTTTAAAAAACACAGTTGGGACCCCCGAGAAGGTTTCACATTAAAAAAATTACATTTGGGCCCCCGAGAAGATTTTACATTAAAAAAAAATTGGGACCCCGAGAAGGTTTTATATTCTTAAAAAAATACATTTGGGGCTCCCGAGAAGATTTTATATTAAAAAAAACAGTTGGGACCCCGAGAAGGTTTCATATTCCTAAAAAAACACATTTGGAGCCCCGAGAAGGTTTTACATTAAAATTTCGCGGTGAAAAAAATTCCATAAAAAAATCGTTAAGCATAGGCAACCATGTGTACGTTAGCGCTTATTGAGAAAAGATAGCAGACTTTAAATATATAGAATAGATGATATATTTCAAGTCTTTGCTCACACCACACCTCTCATATATATCATCTATATATTTGATGTCTTTGGGTGTGAGTGAAAGCCACGTGGTAAGTTAGCTAGGTTAAACTAGTTGGTTTGGTAATTAATAAAATGGAGAAAACCCTTATTTAACGAAAAGGAATCGTAATCGCCGAGTTTCCCCAACGCGCGGAACTAATTCTTGGGGTTTTTCCGAGCGGAAATAAGTGAATTTTCGACCGACGCTAACACGTGCGTAATTTTTTTTTTATTGTTTGTAAATTCACAGTTCCTGTTAGGAGTTTAATCGTTAACTAGTGCCTGATTAAATCAATAAAATAAATTCACGCATTCATTAATTTTTTGCGTCACCTGTACAAGCAAGTCCAAAAAAATATGGATGGAATGAGTACAGACTCATCATATTTTTTTATTCGACAAAATTTTGAGCTGACGTCATCAATTTTGTGGAAGGGATAGGCAATATATTTTAAAAATTTGTCATGCTTATCATAACTTTGTATAATTTTGAAGTGACGTCATCACATTATTGGTGGGAATGATTAGACAATTTTTTGTTAGGTAAAAATAAACACGAATAACACATTCATTTAGTTTATTAGTAGAAAATAGTCTATTACAAACTTATATATTTTAAAAAATAAATTAATCATTTCCTTCAATGGCAACTTCTGTAACAGCGCGCACATAAAAAGGCCCCTCTTTGACAAAAGCGTGCAACTTCTTCAGGGTTCCTGGGTCGAAAACGTCGCTCCTGGCCAACAATTCCACAATCGCGTACTTCGCTTCTTTGCACTCTTTTATCGTTTCCACGCTTCGGTCAAGCAAAAATTCAACCAAACCTACAAAAAAAAAAAAATTAAAAATCGCGTATATACAATTTTGAAAAATATTAAATTACCGGGGTAATCTTTAATAGCTTCTTGCCCCCACGGCTGCCCCGCTATACCTCTCAACACCCCAAACCCCCCCAACCTCAACTCAGAGAACGGGTTTTTAGCATAATTCCAAATAAAGTCCATGGGAGTATTATCCAGAAGACTGTACCATTTATGGGTGATACTCATAATTTGGTTATTGGGTTCCAGTAGTTGCAGGAGATTTTCCAAACATTGTAAACCGCGAACTTTAACTTCGCTGGGCATCGACGGAAGCGACTTTGAAATGCTTCTGATTGCATTGTCCATGGAAGCCCCGGTTGAGTCCAAAGCGACTTTACCGTCGTTTGACAACCCTATGTGACCTAGAGTTTCCACTGAAACGCCGACAATCGTAAAGTCGGTACTATCTAAGTTAGTGAACATTCTTTGGTAGAGATTCGGGTACTTTGAGAGGAGCTCCATGGGTTTCCAGTGCGCCATGTTACCGAAGAATTTTAAAATTCCCGGTTCACACAACTGAACGGTGATTAAGTCGTCACCGTCCAACATAAGAGCCAATTTTTTCAAGGTGTCATTTAATTCTAAATATCCGTAGCCGTGTTTGGTCAACCCTAGCTGCGACAAAAGCTCCACTACGTTCAGCCTCAATAAAATATCATTATTGTCGAGTTCGCTTAAAATCTGGGGGAACAATCCAGTGGACTTGAGCAAGTCGAAATTGACTTCGGATTGCACGCTGATGTGTATCAAGAACTGAAATTGGAAAATTATTTTTATACAATTTTGACAATTGGACTACGTACTTCGTACACTCTAAACCTGACGATTTCGTTAATTCCCATGACGCCGTGCAGCGCCTTTAAGACTTCCACGCTCGTCAACTGCTTAATCCCCGCCGCCGACAGCCCCACCTCTTGCACCACCTCAGCCGCCATTTTCGCCACTCCCAAATCTCCATCCCCCACACACCTAATCACGTTAATCAACAACGACTCCCTTTTACACAAATCCACAAGAATATCCTCGTTTTCTATATTGCGTTTAATCTCGTTCAAAGCCATTAATTTCACCCCCGGAAAGGGGTGATTCAGAGCTCTTTCTAAAAACACTCCATATTTATTCGTACTTTCGCCCAGATTTAGGTTCGTCATACACAGTGTGAGGACCTCACACGCCAAGTCCACCTGCTCACTAAAAAATCGCAAAATTGTTATAATGTTGACTTGCATTTTTGAGGTTAGGTACCTGTTTGAGTCGTTTAAGCAGTCGAAAACCACCGGGAGCTGGAGCGAATTGGCCGTTCGGGTCATTTCTTCACGGGGGATGGTGGTGAGAAAATCCTTCATTTCTTTCAGGACTGGAATGCGGGTATCTTCGTTGGAAAGCTCGGAAAGTTTTTCTTCGCACCATTCTGACGCCATTTTTTGAATGAGTGGAGGGAAGGGGTACCACACGTTGTGGTGCCAATTGTTAGTGGAAATTTACTAGGTGAGTAATGGCTTGTTATTGGTTGAGTCATTGCCACCAATGGAAGGGTGCGGTTTGGGAATTTCAATCTGAGATAAGATTAATAATAATAACAGTGACCTATTTAAATATTCAGTTTCTTGTTATATTTGTATTTTTGGTTATAATTTTTTCGACTTTTCCAAACTTTCTAGCACTAAAGCTTCTAGTTTTTCGAACTTTTCGTGTAAACTCTTGATTGAATACGCGTCTTCGGTTCTTTTGTCGTTCAAAGTCAGTTGTTTGAAGATATCTTGTAAATATTTAACGGTTTCTCGACAATGTATCTTCTTTTTTTTGGCACGTGAATCTTCCTTGACGTGCATGCTCTTCGAATCGTCGAAGTGGATGACCAAGGCACGACGTTTTTTAAACACGTATAGATAAGCAAGTATGTTCTGGAATAAGGGTTTCAAGAGTTTGGAGTTCTTAAACTGGTTAAAAATGATTTTTTCGACTTTGACCACGTACTTTGCGTGTTCCTTCTTGCAAAGAAACTCCGCTTGTTTTCGTATTTCTTGCAAGTCGCTGACCGCCAGACCAATCAAGAGGTTGTGCAAAATAATCCCCATGGAAACAACGAAGATAATGTATATCGTCTTCCCAAAAATCGGGTTGTGTTCAAACTGTTCTTCAGGAAACTCGCCGTCTGCATCTCCCGCAAACATCGTCACAGTGTCGTAGAGCAAATCGAAGAAAGCGTGCTCTTTTTCACTCAGCACGTGGAAGCAGAAGAAGAAAGCCACAACTGGGAAGATGTAGAAGGCCATAGCTTTGGCGAAATTGGCTGAGATTTGGCGCAACATCGCAACTTTGATGGTGAAATACGAAACGTTGCCCAGTTGGTTGAAAATTCCTATTGTAGATGTTAAAAATACCACGGAGCGAGCTACTAAGAGGTTCTTGTTGACTGTAGTAGTCGAAATCCAACTGTCGATGACAATGTAAGTTACAGCTCCGATTAGAGAAAGATCGATGATGCTCTCAGCTTTCTTCAAGTAGCTTAGTCTAAAAATCAAGAGTTGAGATAAGTCGCGACATAGTAGAACAGCATAAGCTATCCAAAGCAGTACGTTCGAGGTTTGTAGGAAGTGCGACGTTTTGAACAACCCGTCGAAGAGAAGAGACACATACGCGACGAAATACAGACTCAGGTTTAGGTAAACCCACCACTTGAATTTCTCCCATTTCAAAACTAGGTAACTTGCCACAACTGGATGGTTCATCAGATGGTTCAAACCCGGCACGCCGATCATCTGGTACAAAAACTGGGACTCTTGCACGTCCTTCTCTTTGGAAATCAAATTCCCGTAGTCGATTTTGACCGAATATTGAGCTTTCTTCTGGAAAAATCCTGTCGGGGTTTCGTCTTCTTGGATGGCGCTAATACAATTGGTGAAACATTTCTCCAACACGTGCGCATCGATGGAACTGAGAGGGGTGTACCCGAAGATGTCTTCACTAATAAGAGACGCCCCCATAGATAACAAAGTCAACGTAGTATCCGTACACTTATAGTGAACAGCGTAGTGAAGAGCAGTCCGCTCTAAATCGTCCCTAGCACGAAGATACTTCTGAAGAGTTTCTTTATCATAGCGACGCAAATTCTTAAGAATCATCTTCATGTACTTATCAGCCGTCGAAACTTTCTTCTTGTTCTTGTACAACATCTGGAGTTGGAGGAGGATATCGTCGGGTAGAACGACGTCGTGTCTGCTCAAGAACACCTTAACCATCTCCTCGTGATCCCCATTGATGGCTATCACGATCGGGTGCTCCGGATTCTTTGTGGTAACTTTGTTAGGAGAAGCTCCTTTTTCTAGAAGATGTTTGACGCAAGCTGTCATACCTTTGGCACAACACATCTGCAACAAGGTACAACTGGACACGTTTTCGTCTTTCCCGTCCAAAGAGTTGGCTTCGTCTGGACTCAAGTCCATCGAAATGAATCTGTTGATGCTGTTCAAACGCAACAACCCAAAACTGTCTTTGAAATTGTCTTGGAACGCACTTCTCACTTTCAGGAGGCGATTTAGTTTGTCGTCGTGGAGTTTCCAGATGAGATCAGACGGAGTAACACCTTTGGAGTCGGCCTGTTGGACATTAATCCCTTTGTCAATCAGGAGCTGGCAGCAAGCATGAAAGTCCTTCTCTCGGTTACCATACTTGAGAAGAATAGTCAGTGCGTTGTTGGAGTACGTCTTCTCGATTTTCTTCGAACAGAAGGTGTACTTCTGGAAAGTGTGTTTAGTGCAAGTTACTAGCGAGTTAATTTGGTCTTTAGATAAGTGTGACAAGATGGCTTCCATTTTTTCCTTGTTGGCGTTAATGGCGGTGTAGTGGATGGGTTCCCAGTGGTCGTTCTTGTTGGGTTGGTCACATCTAGCTCCAAATTTAATCAAAGTGTCGATGGTGTTTCTCGTGACTTCACCCATTGAGTGTTGGTCGTTGCAAGCGATGTGGAGGATGGTTTGGTAGTCGTATGGGGCGTACTGATGGGTTAGAACGTCTGGGTTTTTTACAACCAGGTCGTGAATGCGCTGGTGGTCGTTTGTTTGCACGGCAAAAAGAAGCCTTTCTGCTTCTAGAAACGAACATTGTGGGACCTTGAGTAAACGTTCAGGGTCTTCGGATGATTCAGATTTCATTTTTCACACACAGACACCGAACTGGAAACAATCAATAAGGTGTGTACTGGTTTATCGGACAAGATATAGATAAAGTAATTACACACAAAGAAGATGCATGTTTATTTATAGACAGATTAGGATCGACTTTGATAAGGAATAAGTTATCTCAATTGGTAAAACCCTGCCAAGTCAAACAAATAATAACAAACAGTCACTGGAAATTTGCTTATTTATTCTCAAACTTTACAACTACTTAAGTGTCGTTCTACTTTCAAACACCTTCTTCTTCGAAATCTTCATCCCCTTCAAAACCAAAGCTTCCATCCTCGTGATTCTTTCATGCAGACTTCTAATAGTGTAAGGATTTTCGACCTCCCTGTCCCTCATATACATGTTCCTTGAAACCTCCTGCAACGTATTTAACACTTGTCCGTCACGAAGAACCCGATGGCCCCTTCCACCACGACATTTCTTCTCACCTTCTTCAATTTCGTCCACGTGAACGTACCTTCCTTTGTCACTCTGAACCCCCAAAACACGACTCTCCCTAAAAACACGAGCCATCTTTTTCAATTTTCTAAACTCAGAATGTTTGGACTTCATGTAGCACACGCGTTCGATCTTCGTGACAAATTTCGACCTCTCCTTCTTGTCAATAAACTCCGCCTGCTTTTGGACTTGTTGGAGATCACTCACGGCTAAACCGATCAGAATGTTGTGCAGAATAATGACGATTAAGACTACGAAGACGACGTAGATGAAGTGACCGAAGATGGGATTGGTTATGAATCTGTCCGAGGGGAAACTCTTATCGGTATCTCCGGCAAACATGACCATGGTGGAGTAAATGGTTTCGAAAAACATGCACTTTTTGTTTTCGGACAACATGTAGAAGCAGAAGGCGAAGGCTAGGATTGGAAACATGTAGAAGGCGATGTAGTGGAAGAAGCTGATCGTGATTTCTTCGAACATGATGACCTTGATGGTGAAGAAGGAGAAGTGGCGCATGTGTTGGAATATACCTAGGATGGAAGTGAGTAAGATTACGGAGTAGGCGACCAAGACGTTGCGATTGTCAAGATAGGGGAACCATCCGGCTGCTATAATATACATAATTCCACCAATGAGAAACAAGTCGATGATGTTGTTCAGACTTTTCAAATAGTCGATTTTGAAAATGGTCAGTTGGACCGTGGTACGAAACAACAAGATCCCGAAAGGAATCAGTAGTATTAGATTTGGTGTTTTGATCATGTTGGCAAAGAAGGCTCCGTACACCACTAAACATACACAAGAGATGAGATAAAGAACCAAATCTAGGTACACGATCTTCTTTATGTTCTGCCACTTCAGTGCTAGAAAAGTTAGCACAAGAGGGTGAATGATCAAGTGATTTAGTCGCGTTTCTTGAGTCAAGTACGCCAAGAACTCACACTCTGGCGAATCTTCATTATTCGTAACCAACGACTTGTAGTCGATTTTTAGCGAAAAGTTGGTTTCGTCGTTTTTTTGACAATCATCCATTGTAACACTATTGTCGAAGAATTTTTCCAAAACCGTTGCTTTGATGAATCGAAGAGGAGCATTCCCGAACTTGTCTTTATCAATAAGGGAGGCACCCAAAGAAAGTAAGGTTAGAGAGATATCAGGACACCCATAATGCACCGCATAGTGAAGAGGAGTTCGATCAAATTCGTCTGTCGTTGTGACGTAAAATTGAAGACGCTCCTTCTGGTTTCGTCGCAAGTGATTGCATATCATCTTCACGTACTTAGTAATAGTGCCGACGTCTCTTTGGCTGTAGAGTTGGAGAAGTGTGAGCAATATTTCATCGGGTAAAATGACATTTCTGTTGAGAAGTAGCTTGACGATGCTTTCGTGGTCTTCCAAGATCGCTATCATTATCGGCGGTGTTGGGTTTTTCGAGATCACTCGATCCGGAAAAGCCCCCTTATCTAGAATGTATTCCACACAGTCAAGAAGTCCTTTGGCGCAGTACAACTGAAGAAGTGTGCAACTGGAGGATTTTTCGTCGCTTCCGTCTAACCCGTTGGCTTGGTCTTGGGTTTGGACGAGTGTGCTCCTCACCAATTCTGTGATGCTATTCATTCGACCAAACTTGAAACCATTGGTGACACTATTGTTTTCCGTCCCCACTTTATTGAAGATTGTCTTCAGTTCGTCGTCTTTGTTGATGAAGGATATCGGACTTCTCTGTTCCGAGTCTTGTTGATTCACTGAAACCCCGTTTTTGACCAGTAGCTCGAAGCAAGCTTTAAATTGGTCACAGTCGCCGCGCTTCCCGTACTTCAAGAGCACGTTCAACGCGTTGTTCGAATACGTGTCTCCAATCTGTTCAGAACAGACGTTATACTTTTCTAGAACGTCCTTTGAACAATAGACGAGCGAGTTGACTTCTTGTAAATTTAGACGCTCGATGATGGCTTCCATTTTCTCTTTGTTGGCGTTGAGGGCGGTGTAGTGGAGAGGGTCCCAGTGGTCGTTCGTCGACGGTCTTTTAAAATCTTCGCCTAGTGCGTCCATAAGAATTCTGAGCGTCTCTTTTTTGACGCCACTCATTCCGTCTTGGTCTTTGCAAGCTATCATGAAGATGTTCTGATTGTCGCAGCCGTAATATCTATATCGCACGATTTCCTTGTTTCTGGATATCACGTCTTCCATTTTCTTCAGGTTGTTGGCCTTGACTGCGGTGAATAGTTCGAGGACTTCGTCCATCTTTGGGGACTCGTCTAGCGGGATCCATGTGTACTAGAAAACATATTTACAATTGTTGCTGTAGTTATTACTGTGAAAAAAGCTTACGCCTTGAAGGTAATTGGGGCTTTGAGGGTCATGGTTCACACCGATCACTACAAGTCGTTGCTCTCAATGAATAACAAATCAGACTGAATTATGGTTTTGGGGTACCCATGTTGACTTACGATAAGGTGTTGTTGATTTTTCGTACTTTGTTTAGACAAACAGCAGATATTTGTCTGCAAAATTATACAAACTTGAACTTCCTTGTCCAAAAATTTGAAACTGTGTTGTTTAATGTACAACACTGGAAGTACCGAATGTGCCGGGGTGTACAATTCTTTGGCGGTTTCAAACATACGTTGGATGGTATAGTTTTGGGCGAGGAGGTTCTTGTTAAGGCGGTCTTTTTTGTCAAACGGGCAAACTTTATCTCGGTCTTGACCGACGTAAACTGAAGAACTTTCAATAAACTTTATGTCATTATGGTGGCTTACTTTGTCTAGGTCAGAGTAGTACGTCCGCAGGGTTCAACTGTCTGAATTGCCCTTGTTGGTGATATCCAGCAAGTAGCCACTTTGCAAACACCTCCTGCTTCTCATTCCGAGAAACGGGTTTTTGAAAAAAAGACTACGAAGAGTACCATAACGAGAAGTACCAATTTTACTTGTCTTTTACATCTGCTCTTAGCCAAGATAAACTGAAGAACTTTTTAGCCACCGAGTACGAAATATCGGCGTCTGCTATGTACACGAAGGCCAACGAAGCAGAATGGAACTACGAAACGGACATCAACAACAAAGAAAAGGAGGACATTTTGGTAAACACTAGTTTCTGAAACAGTTGGACCCTAATTATGAATATTTTCTTAGCTCAATGTGACTCTGGAGTCCGCCGCTTTGGCCAAAAAGTACTGGCAAGATTATTTCAAAGACCTCAACCCTGACGACTACCAAGACGAACAGCTCAAAAGGCAAGTCAAAAATTTGAGAATTTTGGGAAACGCTGCACTGAATGAAGAAAAACTGACCAAAGTGAGTGATTTCTTTGAACGACTAGATCTTCAAGAGTACGTTTCAGCTAACCAAAGCTACCAACAACATGATCAACATCTACAGTAATGCTAAAATCGCTTCAGTAATCAAAAGTGCGACCTATCCAAAGACGGTTTATCTCTCGGACCCGGAATCGAAGAAATTTTGGCCAAATCCACAAACTACGACGAGTTGGTTTACGCTTGGAAAGCCTGGAGAGATGCCAAAATAAGAAGTCTGTACCAAACATACGTAGAACTGTCTAATGAAGCCGCCGTCGCTAACAGTAAGTCGGTAGTTTCAGTTTTCATAACCTAACCCGAGTAGAATTTAAGGATAAAGGAGAACTGTGGTGGGACAGCTACGAATCGCCTACTTTTATCCAGGACATCGATGATCTGTGGACCCAAGTGGAACCACTCAATGCAAAACTCCACAAGTACGTCGGTCGCAAACTCAAAGAGCGTTTTGGAAGTAAGCTTGACATTTCTGACGGACTTATCCCGGCGAACGTCCTCGGGAACATGTGGGCCCAAGAATGGAACAACATAGCCGAGCTGGTGCGGCCTTTCCCTCAAGCCAGTAAAGTCGACGTGGATGCCGCCCTCAAACAACAAAAGTACTCAGTTGTGGACATGTTCAAAACTTCCGACGAGTTCTACAACTCCATGGGTTTAATCCCGATGGGTGTGTGGGACAATACTAGTGCAGGAGCCATGATTGAGAAACCCACCGATGGTAGAGAAGTTCTGTGTCACGATAGCGCTTGGGACTTCTGCGACGGTCACAATTATAGAATCAAAATGTGTACGAACATCAATTTCGAGGACTTTATTGTCATCCACCATGAGATGGGACACATCCAGTACTTCATGCAGTACGTCAAGCAGTTGGTATTGCGCTGTCGGTGTCCACGCCCAAGCACCTACAAAAGATCAATCTAGTGAAGAACTACACCGATAGTACCGAAGCTGCGATTAACGCCTTAATGGACACAGCGTTGCAGAAGGTGGCATTCTTGCCTTTCGGGCTTCTTATTGACAAGTAGAGATGGGACGTTTTCTCGGGTCGGGTTACCCAAGATCAGTGGAATTCCCACTGGTGGGAGTACCGGAAGAAGTACCAGAAGGTGAAACCGCCTGTAGAGAGGTCGGAGAACGATTTTGACCCAGGGGCGAAGTTCCATGCGGCCGGGGATTCGCAATATATTGCGTAAGTTTGGGTTGAGTCCGAATTTTTTTACTATAGTTATGGTTTTTAGGTACTTCGTGGCGCATATTTTGCAGTTTCAGTTTTATAAAAGTCTGTGTGTTGCTGCCGGTGAATATAGCCCAGATTCTAAAGAAGTGCCGCTGCATAAGTGCGACTTTTATGAGTCGGAGGCTGCTGGGGATTTGCTGAGGTACTTTTAATGACTGGTGGTTTTCTTTACTAATTCCACTATTATTTTGCAGCAAGGGTCTGGCTTTGGGTGCTAGTAAGCACTGGAGTGACGCCCTGGAGCTCATGACTGGGTCAAGGAAATTGGACGCCACCCCACTTTTGGAGTACTTCAACCCACTCTACACCTACTTGAAGGAACAAAATTCCAAATACTAGACAAAATTGTACTTTATTCACTGTCATTTGTCACAAAAAGTCAATAAAAACCTTAAAACATTATCTCAAATGCCAGGTCAAGTAAGGCCGGAATCGGAGCCTCTTTCTTTTCGACAGGTCAACTTTTGGAGTGTCAACCGTGCTGATGTAGCCTCCTGGTGGAGGATACAGGATCTTTTCGCAATAGTCGTTGTGTGTTTCAACCAGAATTTCATTTTCTTCAGTCAGAAATTGTCTTTCTTTTGAAAGGGCATAATGAGTACCATACGCTTTCCCGAGTCTCTGCCAGAACAAATCCATTTCTGGTCTAACAGCCCACTCTGTGTGTCCAAGTCGCATTCCTTAACCGCAGCCTTAGTACAAGGAAACGGCTGTATACGAGGGGTGGTCGGAAAAGTCACAATTATGTCGTTAGTCTGACCTGTATACGTAAGTTGTATTGAGATTTTTAGACAAATTTATGCAAATTGTTCGGCTTCATTCTAATGCCACATGAAATGATAAGAAGTGCTAAAATTTTGCCGTCCTTTTATTGCTAACTATACACCTTCCTGAACAGTGGAAAATCTATTAGTTTAATCACGACCTTGTCAAAAAGACTAGAAAAAATCAAAATTATGTCAATTATTTTTCATACTTTATTTCTTATTATGTATAGTTTTTATAAAAATTTACTACAGATTAGGGGAAAGAGCAATGAAAAACGGAATCAAAGACAGCCATGGATTTTTGAAAGTTTGTCTTTGATCGTTGCGTTTTCAACTCAAATTTTCGATTTGACGGTAATCTGACAAGACTAAAATTCTATCAAAGACATGTCTTCAAAAATCCATGGTTGTCTTTGATCGTGTTTTTTATTGCTCCCTCGGTACTATGCTTGTATGGCCATGGACAAATTAAATTATTCAATCTTGAAAATGAAATGAATGAAAATTAATGGGTTTTTTTACTAACATTTATCTCAAAGCTTTTATTCATTTGGAGACGAATCATAAAAAAAAGAATCTACAAATTTTACTCAACGGTAGTTTAGGATTGTTATTTTCTATAATTTAAATAGCATTTACCCTGCAAAATTTTTAGGTGACGTCATCAAAATGTTGTTGGGGATAATCAGACAAATGTTGGTTATTGTTTTACCATCTACACTACATTCCTAAAATACAAATAAAACTTGATATCAGTCCAATAGTCTAGAGATTGCGTTTTTTTTGCGAAGCGCCTTTTGATAAAAAAAATGTAAAGATATAGAAGATATTCTATAAACATAGATAAGAACACTATATTAAATTATGCTTTTGTTTCTTAATTTACGCACTCATCTGTTTTAAGCTTTTGTTGTGAAAAGATGGCTACGTATATTAAGAAAAAACAGGCAAAATATAAGCCCCGCCCACCCACCCTATCTCAATTGCGACGATTTTTTTATTCATCGTGAGCCAAGAGATCGAAGTTTAATTGAAAAATCCTTATTTCTCTACAAAAAATTCCTACATTTGACATGTTTTTTAGCATCGTGTTATTCAAAAAATACTGTATATATTAAAAATTGAATGGGTGAGGCTCATCTTTTGACTTTCATTTTTATTTAATACATATAGTTTGCTTTAAACGACACGATTACTCAAGAACGTATTTCTCATAGCAATTTCTAGTAGGAAAACAAGGATTTTGCTATTAAACACCGCCCCACGACTTACGACGGGTAAAAAAAATCATCACGATTGAAATGGGGCGGGTGGGCGGAGCTTATATTATGCCTTTTTTTCTTAATATACGTAGTCATCTATTTTAAATTTTTGTTATGAAAAGATGACTACGTATATTAAGAAAAACGGCAAAATATAAGCATCCACCATGAGATGGGACACATCCAGTACTTCATGCAGTACGCCAAGCAGTTGGTGATCTTCCGGGATGGAGCCAACCCAGGGTTCCACGAAGCCATAGGCGACACGATTGCGCTGTCGGTGTCCACGCCCAAGTACCTACAAAAGATCAATCTAGTGAAGAACTACACCGATAGTACCGAAGCTGCGATTAACGCCTTAATGGACACAGCGTTGCAGAAGGTGGCGTTCTTGCCTTTCGGGCTTCTTATTGACAAGTGGAGATGGGACGTTTTCTCGAGTCGGGTTACCCAAGATCAGTGGAATTCCCACTGGTGGGAGTACCGGAAGAAGTACCAGAAGGTGAAGCCGCCGGTAGAGAGGTCGGAGAACGATTTTGACCCAGGGGCGAAGTTCCATGTGGCCGGGGATTCGCAATATATTGCGTAAGTTTGGGTTGAGTTCGAATTTTTGACTATAGTTTTGGTTTTTAGGTACTTCGTGGCGCATATTTTGCAGTTTCAGTTTTATAAAAGTCTGTGTGTTGCTGCTGGTTAATACAGATACGTATGTGGTGACACAATATTTAGTAGTGGTAAGCGAAGAAAAATAGGCTCCTCCGTTGTCTAGTGGTAAACGTACCCGCCCGGCAAGCGGTAAACGTGGGAATCGAACCCACCGGAGAAGCAATAGTCGTGCGATTGCCTTCGTTCTGCTTCACATCCATGTACTTTTGCTTGAGTTGGCGGATGTCATAGAACCTCGTCGATAATAAAAATGCTTGAATTGTGTTTCTATTGTTTTAATATCAGCGTGCTTTACATCTGGCAAGATCTTTACAAAACTACTATAAAAATTGTAGACATCTTACAAAATTTCCATTTTGAGCAAAAACATGCACGCTATCTTGATTGTCTTCAAGAACAAAATTAACAACCAAAAAACAGTAAA
Source organism: Zophobas atratus (assembly GCA_022388445.1). Classification (NCBI taxonomy): domain Eukaryota; kingdom Metazoa; phylum Arthropoda; class Insecta; order Coleoptera; family Tenebrionidae; genus Zophobas; species Zophobas atratus. The sequence goes on from CM039450.1 coordinate 8,640,190, forward strand.
AATAGTATCTTCCTTAATCCAGAAGAGTGTTACACTATTTTGTCTAAGAACACATGCTTAACTAGTATTTACATTTAAAAAATAATTTAAAAACTAGTTTATAACTAATATATTCACAGTCAGTTATGTACACCTATACTACTTCGGAGTCCCTACAACTTTCGTCATTATTCGAAGCATCGAAACCATGGGGGCTTCGAACGCCAGTGACACAAAAAACGAGAGACTATAGGACGCCACCACTTGTCCCAGGAAAATAATGATCATCACTAAACTCCCTAGATGTAGCGGACTGTCCATACTCATCGCCATAACCCTGATGACTACAGGGTGTAGCAAATAGGCACAATAGGTGATACGACTGAAGGGATATAGAATTGTCGACGATAGAATTGTGTTGGCAAAACCTGTCAAAATAGATTGATAAAATAAAACATCTACTAGTTGGTCGAGTGTTACCTCCATATCCAGTGGAACACGCGACCACGACCCACGCAAGTCCCATTGCCCACGCCGAGTGACTAAGAGCACTGTAGGCAGCCCCTGCAATGGGTGACAAATTGACTTCATATAACCCATACACCAGCGCCAACAAGCATGCAATGGAAACCGTCCACCCGGAAATCACTGTCAACTGAAAACCAAATTAGTACGGGTGATATTACCCAGTGCGGACTTAGCTACCTTAGACATGTTTAATTGGCAGTTTTTCTTGAAAAGGAACCACCCCACGCACATCCCGATCAAATAAGGACCCAAACGAGTCCAAGGTTTGTCGTAGATTTTGTCAAAGAGGGCTAGCGGGTCGTCCGACCCAGGCATATGGCTATTACTATAGGCAATATAACCCGTAGTGATCCACGAACTTATCATGAAGATTAATAAAAGACAAGCGCCACTTTTGAAGTGGCTTACTGCTAAAATTAGCATGACTGCGCCTACGATGTAGAATTGGGTGTCGTCTGACAAGTACCAGCTCCATAGCATACACTATAGACAATTGCGGTTAAAATTCGTCCAAAATGGTTATAATTCTTACCATTTCTTCCACCGGAAACAACGTGTTAATGTAGAGAATGTTCCTCCACCAATAGTTGGGACAGTTAACGTGGTCCATCGTCGGTGGTTCAAACACTGAGTTGTAGTTGAACCACTTCATGGTCACTTCGACCACCCCCAGCGTAAACAAGTACGGTGCTGTCAATCTGGCAAACCTGTAGGCCACCAATCCGAAGAAATGCATGACCCCTGACATGAAATTGCTCTGACGTATCCTGAGAGGGTCAAGTTTGCCTTTTGCGTTGGTCCGGAAGTACAAAAACGACACTAGAAGCCCACTAGTGAAGAAAAAGGTGTCTACACTGAACGCCCCGTTGGTGATAGTTTGAAAAAAGAACTCCTTTTGTACGACTTTCCTGTACTCCATGTTGTCTACAAATTAAAAATTTAAATTTGGCGCTCTGTCAATTTAAGTGTCACGGTTTCTTTTGTAGTACGGTTTGTGTGAAGGTAAGCGGCACGCACCTGAATACTTGAACGCGATGATACAAGTGTGCCCTAAAATCACCCACGCCATACTAATGGATTTCAGGCCATGGATCACCGGGATCGTGTCGCTACTGACAGACTGGTCACAAATCGTCCGAATATTCGCCCTTAAAGAAAACGCAAGAATGCTTTCTTTGATGATTAGTTCTACGGAAATAGGTAAGTATAGGTGATGAATTCGCGCAACTTTCGCTCTTACTGATTATAGCTTTGGTGGTTCGTGGTCTGGAGTTGTGTTTGGTGCCACTTTCAGGTTCATCGCGATTTGGTCGATTGTTGTTGTTGACTATGTACATGCCATTTTTGGTTTTGGTGTCTGGCATGCTCATATCCAGTTTTAGGTGATTCGGGGTTATAGATAGAAGTTTTTTGCGTTTTTCGTTGTGTTCTAAATAGAAGTCGTAGGAAGTACCGAGGATTAGAAAAACGACAACGACTGAAGTGACGCCACTGGAAAAAACAAATTAGGTTGGGTTTTGGTGGGTTTGGTGGTTACCATAGGATGATGAAAGTTTGGTCCTTCCAGATGTTGAATCGGTTGTGGTGCGACCTCACAGCTTCTACTTTGATGGAGATTTTCGTGGATGATTTGGAGGTTTCTTCAACTATGGCTTTAATGTCGGAGTCTGTGCAGACATAGGGCATGCAGAGACCAACATGGAGGATTTTTTCCTTCAAACCAAAATACACATATAAGTATATATCTCGGAACTCAATTTTTTCCTTACTTCTGTGGTGAAACTTGAATTCAAATCGAGCCTCATCATGAAAAACGACACCGTGAAAGGAGGCAGCGACGTGTACTTGATGGGGCCCGTGACGTACCCCACGGATTGACTAGGGCTCGATGCTCTCCTCGGTACTTCCGCCTCCCGAGACGCCCGAGTCCGGTTCTGCAAACCCAAATTACTAAGTGCTGCTTACACACACAAACTTTTAACGAGACAAGGTTAATTGTGTATTATGGTGATACGTTTAAAACAACATGGGTGTGTGTCCTCGTCGCAAGTACCTAAAATAGGAGTGTCGAAGGAAGTACTTCCGGTTCTAAACACACAAAAAAGCAAAAATCGAAAGTGTGTAAGGTGGCCATTATTATTCTGGGCAAAGCGGATTTCGAAAGCACGAATTTGATCTGTGAACATCGGTGTTCAATTTAGCGGAAAGTATTCAGTGGTTTCGTAAATTGACGGTTAGTGGTTTTTAAAAAGAGCGGTATGGTTGTGTTGCGATGTGGAGAGTTGGGTAATGGTTTGAAACGAACGTTGATGGGTGTTTTGTTGAGTGGTGCTGGTTTACCTCTGGGTGGACGATGATGGATTTGGTTCTGGGTACTATGTTTTCGCAGAGGGATTGGGAGCCGGTCCAGTAGTGGTTGCCCCAGAACCAGCCTGTGGAGTAGCGGCCGCTGGCGTCGTCCACTGTGGGAGAAAAAATGTCGGTTTTTAATATTTTGGGAAAATAAAAAAAAAATCTTAAATCTTGTATTTTTTGTGTAGATTATGGTAAAAAAAATTTGAAAATCCATTTTTCAATTTTTTGTATTACTGTATAGTGAAAATGGTTTCAGAATGGTCTACAGGAAGTTCGAATAGTTTTTTTTGGACTACTGCGGTTGACTTTCCAGAAACAATTTTGAAAGTTTTCTCCAGTCCTCTGTATTATTGTATCAAACTCACGGTCTACAAGAAATTTGTTTGTCCTAAAATTTTTTTAACCCGATTTTCACAAAATTATTTTGGAAAACGGTTTTTTCGATTTTTCCGGATTATTTGAAGAGCAAAACGACTTTACGTTCGTAATCAATAAGAAAAATGAAAGAAAAATCGCAAAGTAAAAAATCAAAAAATTGTAAAAACGCAAAACTAAAATATGGAAAAACTAAGAAATCGAAAAATTGAAAAAAACTGAAACATCGGAAAATCTAATCGACAAATGGAAAATTCAAAAGATGAAAAATCGACAAATTGTAAAATCGAAAAATTTTAAAATCTCAACACCAAAAATTTCGAAAAATCGAAAAATCGAATGATTGAAGAAAAATTGACATAATAAACATCAAAACATCGAAAATCTGAAAAGAAGAAAAATCGAAAATTTGAAAAATCAGGAATCCAAAAATGGAGACACTGAAGAACTGAAAAATTGGGGAATGGAGAAATTGAAGATTCAAAAAAGTGAAGAATCAAAAAACTAAAGAATCGAAAAATTGAATAAGAAAAATGAAAAAAATCGGAAAATTGAAAAATCCTAACACTTAAAATTCGAAAACCTGAATTATGGAAAAGTCGAAAAATTAAGAAATTGCGAAATCGAACAACTGACGAAAAATGGAAAAGAAGAAAAATCGGAAAATCGAGAAATAAAAAAAATAAGAAATTGAAGAATCGAAAAATTGAAGAATTGAAAGATTGAAGAATCGAAAAATTGAAGATTTGAGAAATGGAAGAATCGAGAAGTTGAAGAATCGAAATATTTAACAAACCAAAAATTAAAAAATCGAAACATTTAAGAAACGAAAAATTGAACAATCGAGGAGAAAGAAATCGAGAAATGGAAGAATCGAAATTGAAGAATCGAGAAATTGAAAAATAAAAAAATTGAACAATCGAAAAATTGAAGAACCAAAAATTGAGGCATTGAAAAATGGAAGAATCGTGAAATTGAAGAAACGAGAAATGGAAGAATCAAAATTGAAGAATCGAGAAATGGAAGAATCGAAAAAGAGAAGAATAAAAAATCGAACAATCGAAAAATTGAAGAACCAAAAAAGTTAGAGAACCGAAAAATTGAGGTATTGAAAAATTGACGAATCGAGACATTAAATAAGCGTGAATTGAAGAAACGAGAAATGAAATCATCGTAATACTGAAGAATCGAGAAATTTAATATCGAAAAATTGAAGCATTGGAAAATTGAAGAATCGAGAAATAGAAGAATTGAAGAATAAAAGAATGAAGAATCTAAAAATTGAACCGACGAAGAATCGAGAAATTGAAGAATCGAAAAATTAAAGACTCAAAAAATGGAACAATTGAAAAATTATTGTATCCAGGAGAAATTGAAGAATCAAGAAATGGAAGAATCAAAATTGAAGAATTGAGAAATGAAAGAATCGAAAAATAGAAGAAACAAAAAAATGAATAATCGAGGAGAAAGAAATCGAGAAATGGAAGAATCGAAATTGAAGAATCGAAAAATTGAAGAATAAAAAAAATTGAACAATCGAAAAATTGAAGAACCAAAAAATTTGAAGAACCGAAAAATTGAGGTATTGAAAAATGGAGGAATCGTGAAATTGAAGAAACAAGAAATGGAAGAATCAAAATTGAAGAATCGAGAAATGGAAGAATCAAATAATACAAGAATAAAAAAAATCGAACAATCGAAAAATTGAATACCCATAAAAGTTGAAGAACCGAAAACTTGAGGTATTGAAAAATTGAAGAATCGAGACATTAAATAATCGTGAAATTGAAGAAACGAGAAATTGAATTATCGTAATACTGAAGAATCGAGATATTTAATATCGAGAAATTGAAGCATTGGAAAATTGAAGAATCGAGAAATAGAAGAATTGAAGAATAAAAGAATGAAGAATCTAAAAATTGAACCGACGAAGAATCGAGAAATTGAAGAATCGAAAAATTAAAGACTCAAAAAAATGGAACAATTGAAAAATTATTGTATCCAGGAGAAATTGAAGAATCAAGAAATGGAAGAATTGAGAAATGGAAGAATCGAAAAATAGAAGAAACAAAAAATTGAACAATCGAGGAGAAAGAAATCGAGAAATGGAAGAATCGAAATTGAAGAATCGAGAAATTGAAGAATCAAAAAAGTAAAGAATCGAAAAATTGAATAAGAAAAATGAAAAAATCGGAAAATTGAAAAATCCTAACATTTAAATTTCGAAAACCTGAATTATGGAAAAGTCGAAAAATTAAAAAATCGGGAAATGGAATAACTGACAGAAAATGGAAAAGAAGAAAAATCGGAAAATCGAGAAATAAAAAAATGAAGAAATTGAAGAATTGAAAGATTGAAGAATCGAAAAATTGAAGATTTGAGCAATGGAAGAATCGAGAAGTTGAAGAATCGAAACATTGAAGATACGAAATATTTAACAAACCAAAAATTAAAAAATCGAAAAATTTCAGAAATTGAACAATCGAGGAGGAAGAAATCGAGAAATGGAAGAATCGAAATTGAAGAATCGAGAAATTGAAGAATAAAAAATTGAACAATCGAAAAATTGAAGAACCAAAAAATTTGAAGAACCAAAAAAATGAGGTATTGAAAAATGGAAGAATCGTGAAATTGAAGAAACGAGAAATGGAAGAATCAAAATTGAAAAATCGAGAAATGGAAGAATCGAAAAATAGAAGAATCAAAAAATCGAACAATCGAAAAAGTGAAGAACCAAAAAAGTTGAAGAACCGAAAAATTGAGGTATTGAAAAATTGAAGAATCGAGACATTAAATAATCGTGAATTGAAGAAGCGAGAAATTGAATTATCGTAGTAGTTATATAGTGGGGGTTCTAGACCAGGTCAAATGAGGTCAAACTGGTCCAGCTCCCCATTACTTTTCATCGAGCGGTCATTGACCTTTCATTTGTTGTTGACCTTGTCGTTGCACGTGGCTGACCTTGCCAGCTGGTCCAGCTCCCCCATTACTTTTCATCGGGCGATCGTTGACCTAGTCGTTGCTCGACCTTGGTCGTTTATTGCCCTCGTTCATCTCGAGATCTATCCCCTCTTTTCGTTTAGGTCGGGGAGGGATCTCGGACGCAATCTCGCATCCCCACTTCCGTTTTATACTTGTATAAAAGTCGATGGATTCGTCTGTAGGAATTAATTAGTTTTTTGAATTCAATTATTTAACACTTAGAAATGTCATCTTTCATTTCTACCTTGAATAAAGAGTCTCACTTGCAAGCTTTTGTGAGTGCGAAAACTTTAGAAGAAAATAAAAAATTTTTAACAAAAAATTTTAGTAAACTGTCTACAAAGTACGGTGACAAGATATTTGTGGAACTTGAAGAGTCTAGAACGATACTTCCACAGAGATTTACCGAAAAATTCACCGACTCAGTGATCAGCGATCTGAACCAGAAGATCGTGAACGGCTTGAAATTGTACTTGGTAAATAGAGGTCCGATCGGTCGAACCATCAATATCGAATTTATCGAAGAATGAAGAAGGCATTGGTTCATGTGGAAAACAAATCAAGTGCAGTTAGACTGCTTCGTCGTAGATTAGAATTACATTTAAAACGAATTAGTTATTTAAAAGAAGCAATTAAAATGTATGAAATAAGAACTAAATTGAATAATCTTAAGCTGTAATAGAAATTATAATAAATATTATTTAATTCGTTCGGTGTATTATTTTCCCCAGTCTCATGTAAAAAATATTTGATTGCAAACTGTCATGAATAACAGACGTGTTTGTTTCGACAAAGTTCCGGTTATTTTCTTAATAAATGATAAAGAAAGCCGAATTAATACTTGGTTATACGATGTTAAAAGATTTCAAATGAATGTGGAACGTTTCGAATTGCAAATAAAGCCCTTAATCGAAAATATGATGGAGAAGAAGCGAAAATTTAGAGAAACAATCGAAAAATTGGATTCAGAATTGAAAATTATTCAGCAAAGAAAATCAGTTAAATAACTGTGCACATTGCGGTTAAACCACTGCGTCGTAAATTAGATTTAAATTTAAAACTTATTAGTTTCTTAAAATGTATAAAATACGAACTAGTTTGTATAATCTTAAGCTGTAATTGAAATTATAATAAATATTGTTTATTTCGTTTGGTGTATTATTTTCCCCAGTCTCATCTAAAATTATTTAATTGGGAATAACAGCAACGAATAAAAGCCGTGTTTGCTCCGACAAAACTCCTGTTATTTTCTTAATAAATAAATGTTCATCAGCAACTTTCTGCCGATTTAAGCTTATTTGTCAGTGATTATTAGAATAAAATCTCAAATGTCAGAAGGCGAGTGTGTTGTTAAAAATTAAAAAAATTGTTACTTACGACATTGAAAACAGGCAATAAAATCATCCGTTCTCCCTCGAAAACATTCAAATACACGCACACTTCACAGAAGCCACCATTTAGTTCAACAAAACCACCTTTTTCCCAAATCTTTTCACGGTAAAATTCATAAACCGAAACACGCCGCCCGTCATTATTACAACACAGAATGAAATAACGCGATGCTGTTTCAGCAAATTCTTACGGAACTGGACGCTTTTATCTTCAATAGACAGGGACGTATTCGGAAATATTAAAAAAAAAGAATTATCGCTTGAGGGTGATAAAGGGCAGAAAGTTTGTTAAAAAAATAAAAAATGCATCCCTATAAACTAATGACACATTTGTGTAAAAATAAATGTGGGTTGGAGGTGCAATAATTGTTTAAATATAAAAAAAAAATGTTTTACTCGAAGACGGTAAGAGATACGAGGTTCGTGCAAAGAACAAAAAAGTTCCTAAAATACGAAACACATGCACCTGTGTCGACGGTTTTTAGTTTGAGTTTAGCATTTCGGAGAAAAGGGCAAAAGTTTGTGGTGACCAAACGGAATTAGTTAAAAATTTGTTTTTTGTGTCAAAATATTTTTGGATGAATAACCAATAGGTCCATGTAATTAAATATGTGAAAATTTGAGTTTGGGGCGCAACAATTTTTGTCAAAAAAGGTTGTCAAAATTCGAAAAAAAGTTTTCCTTGAGCAGTAGGAAAGTAAATTAGAAGTTTTGGTGAAAAAAAAAATTTAAAAAATTCAAAGAATCCAAAGAAAAATTAAAACAAAAAAAATCTCAAAAAAAAAATCCAAATTTTGAAAAGTTTGTTTTTCCACAAAATCAAATGCATATTCATGAAGTACTATCTAATCGTGTGTAAAAATGATTATGACTCATAGGTGTATCTACCGTTTAAATAGAAAAAATTTTTGTTACTCGAAAATGGTAAGAGATAGGAGGTTCGTGTATAGAGCAAAAAAGATTGACAAAAACAAATAATATCGACAGCCGTCGACGGTTTTTCGCTAACTTTTGACATGACTGTGAAAAGGGCAAAAGTTTGTGGCGCCCAAACGGTAAAACTTAAAAAATATATTTTTGTACCAAAATATTTCTGAGTGAACAGTCTATAGGTCCACTTAGCAAAATAAATATTTTTTGCTACCGTTTAGTAGTAATAACGAAAAAACGTCATAGTTCGTAAGCGGTAAGAGGTAGCATGTCGGCTCAGGGGAACGGGGAAAAGCTAAAAAAATTAAGCCATATGTTGAGCAAAAAAAATTTTCAAAAAAGTTGAAAATAAGGGAGAAAAGGGCAAAAGTTTCTAGTGTCCAAATGGTAAGAGATAGAATATCGGTTGTATACATCAAAACCTTCTTCTGGAACGAACGCATAAGTCTGCTCAAAAAAATCGATTCTGTCCACATCGACCTAGATACAGGAGCCATTTCTAGTTTTTTCGAGGTCGCTACGTAAAAATTTTTTCAGGTCGAAAAAAAGACCATCGAAAAAGGATTCGAATAAGCCCAACATGCAACACTTAAAAAAAAAAAAAAAAAAAAAAAAAAAGCGAAATAAGTTGTTCTTTATATGTATTGTTATATGACTACTACCATCACAACTAAATATACTAAGACATTAAAAAAAAAAATTTCAAGTTAACCAAAAACGGCTTTTTGTTGAATTTTATATGAAAACAACAAAACATCATTAAAAAACGAAAATCAAAAACCTATAAACAATCATCAAAAATCACTGCTGTGGTGGTAGATCGTGATGAGTCATATCGTGCAGCTGGACAAATAATTTAAAACATATTAAATAACTTATTGTTGTATTAAATCGTAGTACTGATGCTGTTAAATAAATATGTTAAAGGACATTAAATAAAACTATTAATAATAACTAATTGTTTTATTGAATCATACATTTGTTTGAGTATTGTATTTACTAAAATAACTGAAACAAATTAGTACTAAATAAAGTAACAGACAAAATACGATTGCAAAAATAATTGCTCCTACTGAAGTAAATATCCATATCCATGGTTTTGCCAAACAATATTCTGTAACATTTGCACCTGTAGAATTCTTGTATCCACTATAATCGTTAATGATGGTGTAATTCGGTGACTTGCATCGAGTGTTGTCTTTGAAGACTAATTCTAGCCGATATTGCAGTTGGTTCGAGGAAGATACATATTTTGAATAAAACATACGTAGTTGTTCATGCCCATTTTTAATTTCTAACATTTTTCTAACAGTACATTCTTTACTACTATCAATAGTTTGTAGATAGACATCAGTAACATTGCTATCAGTCAATAAATAAAAATCTTTCTGAATTAGAATGGTTGATAGAACAAGTGTGCAGTTTAAGCCGAACATTGTTTGGATGAAATGAATAGTTTGTTGTTGCGGAATTCTATATATATAGCAACAACCATCACCACCACCATTAACGAGCAGCCAGGTCCCAACATCCCACTATTATAGTCATTATCGTGAATATGACAAAAAATGAAGCAAACCATACACGATCGTTTCTTAAACAAAAATCAATGACCTCCTTTGAACTGCGACTGTTCTTAGTATTTTCTATTATTAACCAATTGGAAAATTGGTGATTTTCTTCTTCCGTTTTTATCTTGTACGTCAAATGATTCTGCATTGTTATATTTTTCGCATAGAAGAGGTGATAACTGGTTTCGATTAGATTGATCGGAGTCATTTTTTCCCAAAATTCTTTTTCGTACGTCTAAATATACAGCAGACTTATATTTGAAGTGGTGTAAATATTCAAGTTGTTTTCAACTAGCACACTTAATAGTATTAACACATTGCTAGGCAGACACATCTTAGACTTATCTTCTTGTACACAGACACAAATACTTAGTTGTGGTCGTTGATATTTGTAGGGAAGAAGTTTTTAGAGGTGGTAAATGATGGTGGTGGGGTGATAGCGATAGAAATAACAAATTATTGTTTTCTTATATATTTGTTAAATGTCGCATGGTAGGCGTTTAAGGCTGTTCTATCTAAAAACAGGGATCTATCTAACTTTGGGACATAGGTCCCTGAGAATTCGTTGTCCCAGTTTTCCACTTGCGGTGGTGTTGGTGGTGGTTGGCTGAACCACTTTGATGGTGGTGGGGGTGGTGTAGATGGTCTTGGAAGTGCATTCTCCCAGAGTTTTCGCTCCCTTTCCCAGGCATCCCGGTGGCATTTGAAAATATGCTTTCTCAGCCTATTCTCTAAAAGCCTGTGGCTGACATCATAGGGGCAGATAACAAATTTCTCTATACAAAAAAAAAATTAAATACTACAAAAAATATATATATATATAAGCTTACCCATTTCTGTCGTTAATTAATTTTTATGATATGTACTTGCAGAACACTTATTAATCTGTTCTTTTGTGTGATCTTTAATTTATACACTATATTAATCCCCACCCCTACTTTTTTCCCTCCTTCAGTTGCTTTCCTCATGTTTCATTTTTCGCTGACTTGAATTTATTTTTTACGACCACGGTTTCAACTACGACTTGCAAGTTGTAACTTGCAAATTAATTCTCATATAAACAAGAAACTAGTCAACGGGAAATAGTAGTGTTTCTTTTTTTCTGCTGTGGTGAGCAAGTTTCACGACAAAAAATGAAATCACAAGAATCAGTGACGGCTATATGTAAAAACTCTCTTAAGCTAATTCATGAATACATAAGTAAAATCAAAACAATCGAAGAAACTAAACATTTTTTAGTTTATATCAATACCAGTATTAGAATAATTAGAAAAGCACTCAAATGTAAAATCCATCGAGAAAATATGTTGGAAAACGCAAATTCCTTAGAAACAAGTTTGGCGTATTTGAAATTTTATCGCCTAAAGCTTTTAAATAAGAAAAAACAATTATCTATAAAAACTGGTGAAGGCTATATTAAAACAGTCAAATTTAAACCGGTGACTAATGTAACATGGCAGGATGTCGAATCCTGTTTTCAACAACGAATTCGTACAGGATTTATAAGTAACCACCACATTAAAGATCCTCTTCAGTTTTTTCAACAATCTTTTAAATGCTTTATGTTTAGAATTAAAAAAGAACGGAAAAACTCAATGCTTAAGGTAAATGTAATTTTTTCGGCAAATTTTATTCAACCGCACTCTGGTGAAACAGACATTAAAACATTTTCAACAAAAAATCAGCACATTGATCAATACACAAATTTAAAGGAATGGTACGAAGAAAACGTCATTGATAAAATCATGAAAAAATTAGAGGAATTTGCAGAAAAGGATTCCGGTTGGGCGTTGTATGAAATTTTAGGATTGAAAATTAACATAAATAAATACGACCCAATTAAATTCGGCTATTCAACTTTTGTATCCACACCAGATTTTATAAAAAAAAAACATGCAATAATTAATGTACAAAATAATGATGAATATTGTTTTCTTTGGGCCATAGTTTCGGCTTTATTTCCTACCGATAAACATTCAGACCGAAAATCATCGTATCCTCATTTCAAAAATGTGTTGAAATATGATAATTTAGACTTTCCAATCACAATTAAAGACATTCAAAAATTTGAGGAACTCAACAATCTTGCCATTAATTTATACTGCATCGAGAAGAAAAAAATTTTACCTTGTCGTTTAAGCACTAGATTTTCAAATTCTTATAAAGCAATTAATTTGCTTATGCTACCCGCTGAAAGACAAATACAAAATACTAATAACAGTAATGATAACTTTGAAGATCAACAATTGCTCTATCATTTCGTATGGATCAAAAATTTGTCAGCTCTTTTAGCTACGCAACTTTCCCTCCATAAATGTAAATTTCATATATGCGAAAGATGCTTAAACCATTTCACCACAGAGGAATTGCTCCAAAAACATAAAACTTCATGCCAGAGTATTAATAAATATTCCATAAGACTGCCAACAGAAAACGAAAATTACTTGTATTTTCAAAATTATAGACATCAAGAAAAAGTACCTTTTACTATTTATGCAGATCTCGAGAGTATTCTTCTTGATTGTACCAAACAGCATATGTCCACCACGAATAAGACCGAAACTTATCAAAAACATATTGCGCACAGCATTGCTTACTATTTTCACTGCTCATATGATAATTCATTTTCTAAATTTCGTTTGTATCGAGGTAAAAATTGCATTCAATGGTTCGTTCAGGAGTTACATCGAATGGCTCATTTTTGCAACGATAAATTTCAGAACGTTATTTCTATGGAAACATTAACTACGGAAGAACGTGAGCAGTTTGAATCCTCCCAAATATGTCATATATGTAAAAAAGGATTTTCGGAAAAGAACATAAAAGTACGCGATCATAGTCATTTAACTGGAATGTATAGAGGCGCTGCCCATCAAAGTTGTAATTTAAATTATAAAGATATTTGTGTTATACCCGTGGTCTTTCATAATATGAGCGGATATGATGCCCATTTTTTTATTAAAGAACTTTCAAATTCAATAAAAGGTGATATTAAGTTACTTCCCATTAACAAAGAAAGATATATCTCGTTTACTAAATTTGTCGAAGACACGAAAGTTAGTTTACGGTTTATTGATTCTTTCAGATTTATGCCACATAGTTTAGACAAACTTTCCTCCAATTTAGATAATTCTCAGAAAATTATTACGTTGGCAAATTGTAATAATATGGAAGAATTTGATTTGTTAAACAGAAAGGGAGTTTTTCCTTACGATTATATAAACTCCTGGGAGAAACTACTTGAAACAAAATTGCCCGAAAAGGAGGATTTCTATAGTCGCTTATCCGATGAAAATATTAAATATGAAGATTATTCCCATGCTACCAATGTATGGAATACTTTTAATATTCATACATTAGGAGAATATTCTGATTTATATTTAAAAACTGATGTGCTTCTTCTAGCCGATGTATTTGAAGCTTTTCGAACTACTTGTTTAAATACTTATCAACTTGATCCGTTGCATTATTATACTGCTCCGGGCCTAACATTTGATGCTATGTTAAAAACAACAGAAATTAAACTAGAACTTTTAACGGATATAGATAAAGTTCTATTTGTAGAAAGAGGTATTAGAGGTGGAGTTTCGCAGTGTTCCAATAGATATGGTAAAGCCAATAACAAATACATGCCAAAAGAAGAATATGATCCTTCGAAAGATAGTACCTATTTAATGTATTTTGATGTTAACAACCTTTACGGAGCGGCAATGTCTCAATACTTACCGTATGGAGAATTTGAGTTTGTAGAAAATTTCAATATAGCTGATATCTTAGATACCCCAGAAAATTCAGCAATCGGTTATATTATTGAATGCGATTTAGATTATCCAATAGATTTACATGAAATTCATAGTGATTTACCATTAGCTCCAGAGCATATGATACCGCCCATTTCAAGATCTAAACTTAAGAAGTTATTGGTGACTTTATATCCCAAGAAAAATTATATTATTCATTATCGGAATTTAAAAATGTATACAAAATTTGGTATGAAAATAAAATGTGTACATCGTGTTATGAAATTCAAACAATCTGCGTGGTTAAAGGAATATATAGATTTAAATACAAAACTTAGGCAGCAAGCAAAGAACGATTTTGAAAAAGATTTTTTTAAATTAATGATTAATGCTATTTATGGTAAATGCATGGAAAATGTAAGAAAACATCGCGATATTCGATTGGTTAGTAAATGGGAGGGAAGATGGGGAGTTCGTTCTCTTATATCTAAACCAAATTTTCACAGTTCTGTTGTATTTGACGATGATTCAGCAATAATCGAAATGAGTAAATTAGAAGTATTTTTGAATAAACCAATTTATGTTGGTTTTTGCATTTTAGATATTTCTAAAACTTTTCTCTATGAATTTCATTATGACTATATTAAAAAAACATTTAAAAATAATGCTAAGTTACTTTATACCGACACTGACAGCCTAATTTATGAATTTCACGTAGACGATATATACAAATATATTAAGAAAGACTCACATCGATTTGATACTTCTGACTATGATTTATATAATATTTATGATATAGAACTGAAAAATAAGAAAGTACCAGGTTTAATGAAAGATGAAAATAACGGTAAGATTATGCTAGAATTTGTGGGTCTCAGATCTAAAATGTACGCATATAGAATTGCAAGTGACGATTTCAATAAAAAATTAGTTAAAAAATCCAAAGGTAGTACAAAAGCATCACTTAAAACAATAACGTTTGAAAATTACAAAGAATGTTTATTTAATAATCGAAGTTACGAAAAATCACAAAGACTCATCAAGTCCAAACATCATACTGTTTACACAGTAAAACAAGAAAAAGTAGTTCTCAGCCCAAATGATGATAAAAGGATTGTCACAAGATTTGCAACGGATACGAAACCTTGGGGATATCATATTTCGCACGTAAGTTAAAAAAAGTGGGGATTGCCATATATAAGCAATTAAATTTCACAGATGATTTATTCGATGTTGGTTATTTCATTATTACAACAATGTCTGACTTGAGACAATTTGTTGATTTACAAGCATTTTGTGCATCCGAAAATGTGTACAAAACATATCTTAAAGCCGCTGCGAGTGATCGAACGAAATTAAATTTATTCCTTCATCTCATCGATAAAAAAGATTTTATTGTACCGGACGAAGTGTTTAAATGGATTGCCGAAAGTGAAAGTGACTTTTATACACTTGACATTTGTATTCTGCTACAAAGAAAGCAATGTGTCGATGGTTACATTGATGCATTTCTACATGTATGCGAAAGAGACCAAATTGAAAATTTAAATTATGCTGCTTTGGAGTTTTTGATGACCACCAACTATTTGGACAATACTCTAACGTATAAATGTTTTATTTATAAATTATTGAGTGATAATCGCTGGCAGAATCTTGGAGATATATTCTATCCTGTTGAGAATATCCGGAAAAATTATCGAAGGATCGACCAGTGCGTGGATGAATTTATGTGTCGGGCTGCGTATTTGGCAAACCATAAAGCGCTCAGTACTTTCTATGAGTCTTTAGAAATAATAAATTACGATTCTTTCGCATTTCAACCTTCTCAAAATCAGGAGCACCGAAGAATTTTCAACTGGATCAAAAAGAACATTGTCAAAGGAGAAGCCAATCCTGAAATACCATTAGGATGGACTGAGGGACCGGATTCAACAAAATGGCCCTCGATTAAGTTAGATGATTATAAGAAAACTTTACATGTAATTTCTGGTAGCCATGAATAAAACACACAGAAATGGGTTATATGTAGTTTTATTTACCCCCAAACATAATAATAATACAATAACAGGTTAAATTATTTACAACACTCTGACGACATCTTGTGCAGGGATGTATTTTACCATTCGGTCGTGAAGAATAAGACAGTAGGCTGTAGTGTCTGCAGGAATACCAGAGATCGTCTCAAACCACAAAGTGATTGTAACGGGGCCTCTCTTCAAAGCTTCCGTTTGTTTAGAACAGTCGATTACTATTATAGGCGTCTTTTCTTTAAATTCATCCTTATCGAATAATGGTTCGCTGGTTTGTTTGGATAAGAACGATGTCTGGAATTCTTTAAACATATCATAGAGAATTGCATACCGATTATTTGTGAAATCAACATTCAGGTTGTCGTAGGGATACATGGTATCATTAAGGTACAATTTTACATCTCTCAGATTACAATGATCAAACTGACTGTAGTTTTTCTTCAATTGGTTTTTTCTTCCTTGCTGTAATGCAAAAAGTATGTACTGAGGTTTTTCTAAGGAAGTTTTAATAGTCCAAGTATTTGTTATCGATTGTACTGGTGGAGCAAATTCATGTAATTCTTTACTTCTAAACATAATATCCAATTCCCTGTTGCTTCTTACAATATCGATTAATGCGATCCTTTCGGCATCGGACACGGACAAGTGATGCATTTTCCAGCATATTTTACTAAGTTCTACTTTAATTTTGTATTTATCATTTGAGGAAATTAAAGCATTCACATCGGTATTAGAACGAACCAAAACAAGCTCCTGTCTTACATTCAAAATGGTCTTTTTAAAATCTTCACAAAAACCAAAAATCATTTTTAATGGAATCGAAACTTCAAAAGTTCCATTTTCCTTAATTATATTCGAATCTTTTTTGGGAAACCATCCAGCATTCTCTAGAGCTACGCTTTCATTACTGTTATACGTTACATATCCTTTCATGGTAGACGCTAACCCAGGATTTCTAATACTATCCACAACGACTCCAGCAATTTCATATCTTATTTGATTAAACATCAGAAGAACGCCATTATTTACAAATTTGATTTCTGGTTTCTGTACAATTTCGTCGATTTCATTCTTCACAATAACCTTACCCTCTATATGCAATGTACTCAAATGTGGAAAAGTGTATAAATCTTGATGTTCAATAGGAATTCTTATTTCATCATCGTAGTTAAATGAACTGTTAGAATAAGGTAGGTGTGTATGTCTTTCTCCATAATAAATTGAATGATCATAGGCAGCTTTTTCGCTTACGTTTAATATTTCAAAATTCATTGCTGATTTATATATTCAATAAAAATATTATTTCAAGACCGTTAATCCTAGAGATTCAAGAAATTTACGATTGCCTAAAGTTAAACGTTTGACCCTTCTCAAAGGACTGACTGATCTCTTTTTCATTGCCCTACTTATATATACCGAATTTCGGTTTTTTAGATTTTCATTAAATATAATACCCATCACGTGACCTTCTTAAGATGCAACCGTACACCTACCTCTTCACCTCTGAAACTAACAATATTACCTTCTTGATCTGTTATTTTAACGATTATTTCATCTATTTGTTTCGTATTAATTGGTAGATATATCACATTTAATGGTCGTTCCACTATTTTGTAACCGGGTGGTACTGTTGGAAAAAATTGATGGATAACGTGAACGGGACTTCCGTTCTTGTATGAACCAGTTACTATATTGCAATAAACGCAAAGAGCATTTACCTTTAAAATTTTTGCTGGAAAATCTGATATATGAGTTTTATGCGCTTTCAGAATGGTATCCTTAAATCCCAATAAATTCCCTAACGAATCCTTTCTTGAAAAATTTATATCAAGAGTACATTTAACTTCCGATTTTAAAGTATTATTATTTCCTCTAATTATTAAGCTTGGTGTTAACATTTTAAATTTCTTTATTCTATTTCCGTGTTTGTCAATTTCGTATTGAAAATAATGTTCCATATAGTTTTTGATTTCTTTATTTAAATACGACTCAATGTCTTCTATCTCGTAAGAACCCTCGGGAATTTCTATGTAATGCTCTTTTTTGTCTGGTGTAAAAAAATAAAATTTGTTGTTATTGCTATCGATATTTGGAAAAGAATTCCAAGTAACCAAACTTTCTAATCCTAAAGCATAGTTATAATCTTCCAAGATAATTGGTGGATAGTATCTGCTCGAAAGTACAGAACTGTTTCCATCCAATGAGAATACGTTGGACATCGTGCAACTTACTTCGACGACACTAACAGTTCAACTAAAACGCTCGAATTTCAAACAATTTTATTTGTAGCAGTTATATAGGAATCTTAAACACAAATGTCCACAATTAATACTATTAAAAGTCTGTAAAGATTCATAATTATATACTATATTACAGAAACCGTTGCTTTGTAAATATTTGATCAGTTCAAGAGGTGGTCTCAAATCTCCATAACTATCAAAGTATATAACTTCGTTTCGAGTTTTTTTATAAGCTGTCCAATGTGTTCCAGGACCTTCCTTATTGTCTAAATTTAATATACCACACTCATTAAGGCGTACTTTATTTGGAAGTGAATTTTTCATAAAAACTCCTCTGAAGCGGGGAATTTTCAAACGCTTTACATATTTGTAAATGTCGATGTTGGTGAGAGCATGTTTTGGAATATTTATCGGGAGTTCTTTTGAAATTTTGATGGAGCTAAAAAAAGACCATATCCTCTTTTATATGGTTTCAAATATAATCCACTTCCTGACTTTCCTACAGCTATCGACTCCATTTTCTGATTGTGTCGTTGATTTTCTTTCAACTGTTCTTTAGCTGATTTAGCATCGTTAACAGCTTTTGCAATGGCTGCTGCGCCACCACCTAGAGATCCCAGAGCGCCTAAAGCGGCAAATATTGGTAGTAGAGGTAAAAATCCACCACTTTTCGGTATGGGTATTATACGTCTGTGACGAACAGGTCTCACTCTCTTTTTTCCTTTTGATGATTTTACTGCTCTCATGGCCACTTTTACAGCATCGTTCATATTCTTAAATTTCTTATTTTTTAAAGCAAGTCTGGCGGAATTTCTTAAATCATTAAAATTCAAGACTTTTCCACGTTTGCTAGTTTGTCTTTTGACTCGACAACCCATACCGAGTTTTATTTTAGCTTTCATCGCAGCCGCAACACCTAAAGCAGCAGCTTTTTCGCCCAAAGAAGCGTCCGAAGAACGTAGTCTAAGTTTCGCTTTATCTAACAGAACTTTATCGGCCTTATGTCGATTTTCCAAATCTTTATGTTCACCATAAGCTATATCGTGAAATTTGCAAGCTTCATCTAATTGATTCCGGCCTTTATCTCCTCTTGCTAATCGTTTTTCTAATTTAGTTCCTGGTCCACAAAAGTTATAACCGGGAATATGAAGTTCAAACGGTAATTTATTAATAACCGAATTTACGATCCCACGTCCACAATATCTCTTTCTGTAGGTCTCAATCCGACGACTGTTCCTTTTTCGCTTCGTAATCTTCATTTATACTCAAACTTTCGGATCAGCTAAACTACTAACGGAAACGTAGAAAAATTTAGTATTTATACCCCCCCACATGTCAGTTTCTTAATCAGATGTCGAAATGCGTTTGACACCTCAAAACCTCAAATTGCCGATAAATAATAACGATATCAAAATTAATAGTGGGAATAAAAGACATGGGGATCTTTTACCATCTACAGTAAGATGTATTATTGTCGGACCGTCTAACTGCGGAAAGACTAATGTTATGATAGGTTTAATCGAACATCCAAATGGTTTAAGATTTGAAAATGTCTATGTGTATTCTAAATCTCTTTTCCAACCAAAATATCAATATTTGGAAAATCTTCTAAAACCTATTAAAGGTATAAATTTTTATAGTTTCAGCAATTTCGACAATAACAACATACCACCACCGCACAAAGCTAAAACTAATTCTGTCTTTATTTTTGACGATGTGGCATGTGACAAGCAAAATTTAATGAAAGAATATTTTAGCATGGGACGACACAGAAATATAGATTGTTTTTATTTATGTCAAACCTACACATGTATTCCTAAGCATTTAATAAGAGACAACGCAAATTTTATCATTTTATTTAAGCAAGATAATTTAAACTTGCGCCATATCTATGATGATCATATCGGCACTGATATCTCATTTGATAAATTTAAAGAAATGTGTTCATTTTGCTGGCAAAACAGTTATGATTTTTTAGTAGTCGATAAGGAGAACGAAATTCGTAGTGGTCGGTTTAGAAAAGGATTTGATAATTTTATTGATCCATTTTCATAATTTCAGTCTATAGAAGTATGTTGAACATTCAACATGCCAGTTCCTGTAAAATATAAATGTCCAAAATGTGGAGGTGAAACAGATACTCCTAACTTACCATGTATATACTGCTACTATAAAGATCATATAAGAGATCATTGCAAAACAAAACATGTGCATCTGTACTATTGAATAAAGTATTTTTATAGAATGTTTGTGAAATTTTGCATAGGTATATAAGCCTATCATTCAAATAAATAGATTCAGTTTATTTGTATTTTCGGAAGCCTTAGGAGACATGGATTCAAAAATATCAGATGTGGTTGATTTAAAAAGGAAACTGATTAAGAAAAGAAAAGATTTACAAAGAAAATTAGAACTAATTAAAGCAACTCAACGAAATGAAGAGAAAAAGTATGAACCCCTCACTAAACATTTGGAAACATTAATTGAGAGACGGAGTGAAAATCCAATAAAAAGTAATCAAGATGTGTCGAACATTGAGCACAGTACACCTACAAAGCGAAAGTTAGAAAATACAATTCTGTCTCCTGTTCGTGAGAAAAAAACTATTGTTACTACACCAAAGCAAGCAGAAATTTTCACGCCAAGACAAAAAAGAATTGCTACAAAAGTTGCTAACCTTGTGAAAAGAATCGATGCCATCAAAAATGAAAAAGAAGATCGAATGAGTCCGATTAGTTCAAAATATGATGTTTTATCACAGGAAGATTTCGAAGAATCAATAAATAAAACAGATGCACAGGACAATGTGTTCCAATACATTCCCGAGGAAGACAATGATAATTATAACTTCAATGAGGTTCTTGAAAAATCTGTTCAGTTAAGTAAAAATTATATTAAAAACATCGTTGATACAGACGTTTACAACGAATATTTAAATGATTTTGATGAATTACCCAGAAAATATATTGACGAAATGCATCACGATGCAGAAAGTAAATTTGATCACAGAACAGGCGTAAGACATGACACTTTCTCAGAGAAATTTTATATTGGTTCGAAGGAGGTACAATTTATAGGTCCAGATATAAAAATAGACAATGAAATCTTTAAAGGGACTCCTGGAATTTATGAACTTATTTTTAAAAAGAAGCCTGTTCATTTTACTACGGAAGACAAGGAAATTTACAAAAAAATTTTAGAAAAAACCAATGCATATCGAAGAAATTTCGATGAAAATGATCGAATATTGGGTACAAGTTCGATGAAATACAAAAATATTATAGGACCATTATTCTCAACTCTCACGAAGTATAAAAAACCGAAGAAAGGTGGTCAAGTACTATTTAAAGAAGTAAACACAAATAAAGTTGATTATGTGTATTGGGAAGATCCAAATGAATTAGTTGAAAGACTGAAGTTGTTAGTCGCTTCCCAGACAGCAGGCCATTCGGGTCATCAAAACGAAATCGTTTCTATAATAGAAGAACTACGCGAAGCTAAAATTATTGCTTAATATGACTCTGGATAAATTCGGGCGTCATTTGTTAAAACATGCTAAACTTTCAGGTTCTATCGACAATGATATGATTACTATTTCAAACTATATGTTCTATAATCTGATATTTCGCTTCGAATCCGATAAAACCGTGGAAAACACGTATGTATTAAATTCTAAAGAAACGCACTATACGTTTCCTTTAGAAATTGGAACCCTTACAAAATTGAATATTACCATTAATGAAATAAATGTTTATGTAAATAACAAATTTTTTAGTAAAGAAGAATTGAAAGGATTTGTACTACGTAACGGTGATCGAATATCGTTCAAATATGCTCTAAATAAAACAGAAAATGTACCAAATTTGTTCGCAGAAATGATAATAAAATGTCCTGTTAATTTTGAAGAATCGTTAGTTAGTGCCGAGAAAGCACATTATATACATAAGACTGATAAAAATGAAACGCAAGAAGGTGTATGAGCCAACTCCCATTAAAAGAGATATTGTTGCAGAATTGCACAAACCCGTAAGAATTAATTTTAAACGACGCAAGGTTATAATAAAAGGTATTAATGAAACATTACAAGCAGATCTAGTGGAAATGATACCGTATGCTAAGATAAACAGAGGATACAAATATATACTTGTTGTTATTGACTGTTTCTCAAAATACGTGTGGGCTGTCCCTGTAAAGTCAAAAGATGCTCAACAAATCGCCACTGCAATGGAAACAATTTTATCCAAAATCGTACGGTTACCCAAAAATTTACAAACAGATCAAGGAAAAGAATTCTACAACGTAAAGTTTCAAAATCTTATGAAAAAATACAAAATTAATCATTACAATGTCTACAGTTTAAAAAAAGCCTCAATCGTCGAAAGAGTAAATCGCACATTAAAAAATTTAATGTGGAAAGAATTTAGTTTGCAAGGAAATTATAAATGGTTAGATTTATTGGCAAATGTGGTACATCGATATAATAATTCTTATCATCGTACTATAAAAATGAAACCGTCACAAGTTAACAAAAGTAATGAAAACGCTATTCTAAAAGCTGCTTATACTCAGATTAAAATAGTTAGCAATAAATCAAAATTTAAAGTTGGTGATAACGTAAGAATAAGTAAGTATCGCGGAATATTCGATAAGGGATACACACCCAATTGGTCAAATGAGATTTTCATAATAAGAAAAATTAATCTCACTAATCCCACCACATATTTTTTGAAAGATGAAAAGGGTGAAA
The DNA here is from genome assembly GCA_022388445.1 of Zophobas atratus. Taxonomy (NCBI): domain Eukaryota; kingdom Metazoa; phylum Arthropoda; class Insecta; order Coleoptera; family Tenebrionidae; genus Zophobas; species Zophobas atratus. Next base: position 8,663,058 of record CM039450.1, read on the forward strand.
ACATTTTAGGTGGTTTCTATGAAATGGAACTATTGAAAGTTAAGCATCCAGGTGTATATCTCGTTGAAAAAGTTTTAAAAAAGAAAGGTAATCAACTTTATGTTAAATGGTTAGGATTTAATAACACCCACAACAGTTGGATTGATAAAAAAAAAATTACATAGTCGCTTTTCTCTCAGTCAGTTGACATAATTGATACGATGAAGTTGGTTGTAGTCGACGTACAAGGTTTTTGTCTACCTGAATTCATTGTAAAAGAACTTGCGATTTACGATGGAATTAACACAATACACGAAACATTCAAATCTACAAAACAACTCAAAGAAATCGATGAAAGAACGAAGAAACAAGCTAGATATCTAGAACGTTATCATCACATGTTGAGATTTAATGACGGCTTCAAGGAGCAGATATCTGTAAAAGAAATTTTGTTCAAATACATCAAGGAATATGCAGTGGAGATCTTATATGTAAAAGGAAAATGTAAAGAAAATTACCTTAGGGAAACGCTAGGAAAAGACTGCCCCAAAATTGTGAACCTCGAAACAATTGAAGACTCTGTGAAATTATCTAAAGAAATCCCAGCATGTGATAAACATATTGCTAATAATAAAAAATGTTACTGTTCTTTAAACAATGCTAAATGTATTTACAATTGGTTGTATTCAAGGTTTCCTCAATAAATAATACTATATTAAACTGTGTTTTATTTAATCGCAACACAAAACGTCAAAATAACGAACGAAAAAAAAAAACTGTCAGGTGTGGGATTCGAACCCACGCTCCCTTTCGAGAATCAGAGCTTAAATCTGACGCCTTAGACCGCTCGGCCAACCTGACTATGGAAAAACGGGTCAGGTCGATCGAGTAAAAGGCATTGCCAAAACGTACAGGTCAGGCACGTGAAGTCCTAAGGCAAGTCAGCCAAGGCCAGCCCCGTGCAGCGACCCGACCTAAAAAAAAAGAGGGGATAGATCTCGAGATGACCAAGGGCAATAAACGTAATTCCTACAGACGAATCCATCGACTTTTATACAAGTATAAAACGGAAGTGGGGATGCGAGATTGCGTCCGAGATCCTCCCCGACCTAAACGAAAAGAGGGGATAGATCTCGAGATGAACGAGGGCAATAAACGACCAAGGTCGAGCAACGACTAGGTCAATGATCGCCCGATGAAAAGTAATGGGGGAGCTGGACCAGCTGGCAAGGTCAGCCACGTGCACCGACAAGCTCGACAACAAATGAAAGGTCAATGACCGCTCGATGAAAAGTAATGGGGGAGCTGGACCAGTTTGACCTCATTTGACCTGGTCTAGAACCCCCACTATATAACTACTTATCGTAATACTGAAGAATCGAGATATTTAATATCGAAAAATTGAAGCAGTGGAAAATTGTAGAATCGAGAAATAGAAGAATTAAAGAATAAAAGAATGAAGAATCGAAAAATTGAACCGACGAAGAATCGCGAAATTGAAGAATCGAAAAATTAAAGACTCGAAAAAATGGAACAATAGAAAAATTATAGAATCGAGGAGAAATTGAAGAATCGAGAAATGGAAGAATCAAAATTGAAGAATTGAGAAATGGAAGAATCGAAAAATAGAAGAAACAAAAAATTGAACAATCTAGGAGAAAGAAATGGAGAAAGGGAAGAATCGAAATTGAAGAATCGAGAAATTGAAGAATAAAAAAAATTGAACAATCGAAAAATTGAAGAACCAAAAAATTTGAAGAACCGAAAAATTGGGCTATTGAAAAATGGAAGAATAGTGAAATTGAAGAAACGAGAAATGAAAGAATCAAAATTGAACAATCGAAAAATGGAAGAATCGAAAAATAGAAGAAACAAAAAAAAAAAATATTGAACAATCGAGGAGAAAGGAATCGAGAAATGGAAGAATCAAAATTGAAGAATCGAGAAATGGAAGAATCAAAATTGAAGAATTGAGAAATGGAAGAATCGAAAAATAGAAGAAACAAAGAATTGAAGAATCGAAAAAATGAAGAATCAAAAAAGTTAAAGAATCGAAAAATTGAAGTATAGAAAAATTGAACCATCGAATAATTGAAGAATGGAGAAATGGAAGACTTGAAAAATGGAAGAACCAAAAGTGGCACAATTGAAAAATTAAAGTATCGAAAAATTGAAGATTCGTGAAATTGAAGAAACGAGAAATTGAAAAATTGAGAAAATGAAGAAACTAGAAATTGACGAATGGAATTATTCAAAAATTGAAATATCCAAAAATTCAAGAATCGAGAAATTGAACTATGGAAAAATCATAGGATCGAAAAATTGAGATATCGAAAAGTTGAAAAATCGAGAAATTGAAGAATCGAGAAATGGAAGAAACAAAAAAATTTGAGAAATCGAAAAATTGAAGCATCGAAATACCGAAGAATCGAGCAATTGAAGAATCTTGACATTGAAGAAACGAAAAATTGAAAAATAGAATTATCGAAAAATTGAACAATGGAAAAAACGAAGTTTCGAAACATTGAAGAATCGAGGAAAAAGTGAAGAATCGAGAAACTGAAGAATTGATAAATTGAGGACTAAAAAAAAATGAAGGATCGAATAATTGAAGAATCGAGAAATGGAACACTTGAAAAATGGAAGAAGACTAAAAAGTTGAAGAATCGAAAAATTAAACTATCGAAAAATTGAAGAATCGTGAAATTGAAGAAACGAGAAATTGAGAAATTGAAAAAATCTAGAAATTCAAGAACAGAATTAGTCAAAAATTGAATTATTCAAAATTGAGGAATTGAGAAATTGAACAATAGAAAAATTGAAGAATCGAGGAGAAAGTGAAGAATCGAGAAATGGAACAATCGAAAAATTGAAGAATCGAGAAATGCAAGAATCGAAAAATTGAAGAATCAAAAAAGTTGAAGAATCGAAAAATTGAGATATCGAAAAGTTGAAAAATCGAGAAATTGACGAATCGAGAAATGAAATTTGGAAAACTTGAAAAATGGAATAATTGATTAAATCCAATAGTCTTAAAATCAAAAAAACAGGAAATCGTGAAGTTCAACAATCGAGAAATCGAAGAATTGAAGAAACGAAAAATTGAAAAATAAAAAAATTGGAAAATGGAAAAAGTGAAAACTCGAACAATTGAAAGCTCCTGAAGTACAAAAATTACAAAACTAAAATATCTAAATTGAGGAAAATTCGAAAAACTGAAAAATCGAAAAGTCGAAAATCTGAAAAATCGCAAAACTGAAACATTGAAAAATTGATAAATCCACATTCATACTTTACATTCGTAGTGTATAAGAAATTCTTTACATTTTATAATCACTTTTCACTCGATTATTGCAAATGTTAACAAGTTTAAAAAAATTCCGTGTCGCAATAATTTTAATATTTAAAAAATCGTGTCTATCTTCTTTTAATTTATTTGATGAACCTTCAAAAAATTACCTGCATCTTATTTATGGCTCGATTATGGTAAATTTTGACATTTCAAAAAAAAAAAAATAAACCCCGCATTTTCAGTTACCTACTTTGTTTTATTTACCTGTCGCCAATTTTAACATTTTTTAAAAGAAATAAAAAAAAATTCGTCAGTTGTAAATTATTGGTCAAATTCTTCACACATATCTTACGGAACTCGTTACTACTATTCGATAACACTCACTTACGTTTGCCGTTGGGAAACAGCAAGCCAACTCTGTGAAATTTCAAGGCTAATGTCGTACAAACATTTAGTAACTTTTGTACTATATTTTATGCAAATCTCGCTTATGTATTCCAACCACACAAACCGACCTGAAAAGTGTGTCACTCCGTTGACTCGACCAACACCACGTACTCCACACAGCCGCCCAAAACCGCCCCGAGCTCCAACTCATCCAAACACCCACTTGAATTCACCACACTGCCTGATGATGCAAAAGATTTCTTCGATTTTCAAAGCGAAACGTTGCAGAAAGCGACATCCAAGCGCTATTTAAGTAAGTTTTCATGCACCACACTCATCCAAGACGCGCCATCCATGCAAATCGGCGATCCAAGCACCGAATTTTGTAATTTTAATTTTATTGTTAATTATTGCAAAGTGCGGTTGCATAAATCCGTGACGAAAAAGGCGGGGTAAAACCGAGAGACATTTTGCAATTGAGTGTCTTTTTTTGAAATAAATTCTAATAAGGTAGATTGGTGCGTCAAGTACTTGCTTTTTAAATGCACGAAAACGAAACTTTCTTCGGTGGTAATGTCTACAAAAAATTACTTTCACTGTCCTTAGTCATTCATACTGGCAAGAAGTGGAACGTTTATGCTAGTATTCGTTCTACTTCCGTTTTTTCTTGGGTTATAATAAATTATTGTCGCTGTTGAGGTTGCATAAGCGGCTATAAAAAGATGTTACATGCAATAGGTTGCATATCAGGTTGCAATTCTTGGTTGGGCGATTTTTCAATCAAATTGTTGCGTTGTTGTTGTCATTGGAGGCACAATGTCGTGTTTGTTGTGTTTTTAGTAGTCAAAACTCTGATAGCGGTTGCAAAATCGGCTATAAAAACTCGCTTAGTGCATAGGTGCATTTGACATTATGGAAACAAGGTCGGTAAAAATGGGAAACCAGTACAAGTGTAGTCACTAGAACAGTGACTGGGGGGGAATGAATTTTTAATTAGTAGTGGAATGAGTAAAAACTAGAGAAATATGGTCTAACGTTGTTTGGGTAGAACTTCTCTCGCCTTTGAAGCACAATCAGTTCAATAATTGTATGAATTTCACGAAGTTAGAAATTTTTGTTTATAAAAATCGTGAAAGTTGATTTTGTATATATTTTTAAATATCTAAAAAATTGTGATTTTTCAGTTGGCGATTATGGGAAAATAGTAGAAATACCGATTTCTCAATTTTCCGATTTTTCAATTAGATTTTTCAATTTCCCTATTTTGGAAATTTGGATTTTTCAGTTTCTCAATGTTTCAGTGTATTAGTTTTGGGATTTTTAAAATTGTTCGATTTTTACTTTTACGACTCAATTATTTCAATAATTATATTATTCGAGTTCTTGATTTTTTAATGTTTCGGTTCCGCATTCAAATTTTCGATTTTTTGATTTTTCGATTTATCGACTTCCCAATTTTTCGACTTTTCCATTTCTCAATTTTCTTTTTTCTTCATTTTTCGATTTTTCCATTTTTCGATTACCCATTTTTTTGATTTTTCGATTTTTCAATTTTTTGATTTTTAAATTTAGCAATTTCTCGACTTTTCGATTTTCGGTTTTTAAATTATTCGATTTCTCGATTTTATATCTCGGTTTTTAATGTTTTCGGTTATTCAAATATTCGATGTTTCAATTTTTTGATTTTGATTTTCCCGATTTTTTAATCTTTCAACGTCTCGATTTTTCAATTTTAGACGTTTCGTTTTGTTAATTTTTCGATATTTATGTTTTGCGATTTTTCGATTTTTTGATTTTTCAATATTTTGATTAATTATTCTGTTGATTTTTCTTAGATTACTCAATTTCCCGATTTTTCTATTTTTCGATTTTACGATTTTACGATTTCTGGATATTCAGATTTTTAAAATTTTCGATTTTTACGTTTGTTGACTTCGATTTTTCATTGTTTTGGTTTTTTACTTTTTCGATTTTTCTACAGTTTTTGATTTTACAATATTTTGATTAATTATTCTGTTGATTTTTCTTCGATTACTCGATTTCCCGATTTTCAATTTAAGTTTTCAAGTTTCTGAAATTAATTTAGTTTTTCTATTCTCAATTTTTATTGTTCGATTTTTCAAAATCTCGATTTTTCGATTTTCGAATCCCTCGATTTCAATTTCTATTACTAGCTTTCGATTTCTCGATTAAGACTTCGATTTTTCGACTTTTGGATTTTGGAATTTCTCGATTTTTCTATTCTTAAATTTTTTGATTCCGATTTCTCGATTATTCGATTTTCAATTTCTCGATTTTTCAATTTTTCTATTTCCCGATTTTAAGTTTTTCAGTTTTTCAAGTTTTCGAAATTACTTCAGTTTTTCGATTCTCAATTTTTCGATTTCCCTGTTGCTTTCTCAATTTTTATAATTTCCAATTTTTCGATTTTTCTATTTCCCAATTTCTTGATTTTTCAATTTTTTGATTTTTAAATTTGTCAAGTTTTCGATTTCTGGATTTTTTTGATTTTTCGACTTTTCGATTTTTGAATGTTTCGTTTTCTAAATTTTTAGATTCTTCAAATTTTCGTTTTGATTTTTCAATTTCTCGACTTTTCGATTCTTAAATTATTCGATTTCTCGATTTTTTAATGTTTCGGTTTTTAATTTTTTCAATTTTTAAATTTCTTGATTTTTATTTTCCCGATTTTTCGATGTTTCAGCTTCAAGATTTTTTTTTTCTAATTTTTCGATATTTAAGTTTTTTTTCCATTTTTCGATTTCCCATTTTCTAGATTTTCAGATTTTTCAATTTTTTAATTTTTAAATTTGGCAGTTTTTCGATTTCTGGATTATTTGATTTTTCGATTTCTCGATTTTTCAATTCTACGATTTTTGAAATTTTCAATTTCCCGATTTAAGTTTTTACTTTCTTGATTTTTCAGTTTTTCGATTTTACAATTTCTCGATTACCCAATTTCTCTATTTTTGAATTTTCGATTTTTTGATTTCCCGATGTTTCAATTTTTCAATTTTTCGATTTTCGATTTCGATTCCTCGATTTCGATATCTCGATTTTTTGACTTCGATTTTTCGACTTTTGGATTTTTGAATTTCTCGATTTTCCTATTCTTAATTTTTCGACTTTTCGATTTAATTTTTCACTTCCTCGATTTTTCTTCAATTAATCTATTTTGCGATTTTTCAGTTTTTTCGATTTTTCGATTTTTAAAATTTTTAGAATTGAAGTCTCGAGAATTTTCAATTTTTCGATTCTACAATTTTTCGATTTCCCGATTTCTCGATTTTTGAACTTTTCGATTTTTCGATTTCCCAATTTTTTAATTTTTCAATTTTTCGATTTTCGATTTCGATTTCTCGATTTTTTGACTTCGATCTTTCGACTTTTGCATTTTTGAATTTCTCCATTTTCCTATTCGTAAATTTTTCGACTTTTTGACGTTTCAATTTTTATTTTTGCGGAATTTTCAAATTTTCTAGTTTTAGATTTTTCAATTTTTCTATTTTCGATTTCCCATTTTGTAGATTTTCCCATTTTGATTTTTAAATTAGTCAATTTTTCGTTTTTTGTTTTTTTTTTTATTTTTCGGCTTCAATTTTCTCAGTTTCGGTTTCGGTTTTGATTTTTCGATTTTTCAATTGAAGGATTTTTTATTTTTCCCATTTTTCGATCAAGATTTGTCAATTTTAGGCGTCTAGTTTTGTTAATTTTTCGATATTTAATTTTTTCTTCATTTTTTTCGATTTCCCATTTTCTTGATTTTCCGATTCTTCAATGTTTTGATTTTTAAATTTAGCAATTTTTCGATACCTCGATTTTTTAATTCTACAATTTTTGGATTTTTCAATTTCCCTATATAATTTTTTACTTTCTCGAGATTTCAGTTTTTCGACTTTTCGATTTTTAAAATTTTCAGAATTTTAATCTCGAGAATTTTCAATTTTTTATTCTTAAATTTTTCGATTTTTCGACGTTTCAATTTTTAATTTTTTGGAATTCTCAATTTTTCAATTTTTCCATTTTTCGATTTACCAATTTCTTGATTTTTCGACTTTTAAATTTTTTGAATTTTAAATTTGGCAATTTTCGATTTCTGGATTTTGTGATTTTTCCATTTCAAAAAATCGAAAAATGAACGATTTCCCATTTTCTTGATTTTCCGATTTTTCAATGTTTTGATTTTTAAATTTAGCAATTTTTCGAATTTTGAATTTTTTTATTTTTCGATACTTCGATTTTTGAATTCTACGATTTTTGGATTTTTCAATTTCCCTATTTAATTAATACTTTCTCGATTTTTCAGTTTTTCGACTTTTCGATTTTTAAAATTTTCAGAATTTAAATCTCGAGAATTTTCAATTATTCGATTCCTCAATTTTTTATTCTTAAATTTTTCGATTTTTAGACGTTTCAATTTTTAATTTTTTGGAATTCTCAATTTTTCAATTTTTTCCATTTTTCGATTTACCAATGTCTTGATTTTTTGATTTTTTAATTTTTTGTATTTTAAATATGGCAATTTTCCATTTCTGGATTTTGTGATTTTTCCATTATTCTACGATTTTTGGATTTTACAATTTCCCGATTTAATTTTTTACTTTCTCGATTTTTCATTTTTCGATTTTTAAAATTTTAGAATTTAAGTTCTCGAGAACTTTCAATTTTTCGATTTCTCAATTTTTCGGTTCTAGAATTTTTCGATTTTTCGATTCCCGATTTTTCAATTTTTCAATTTTTCGGTTCCTCTATGTCGATTTCTCAATTTTTCTCGATTTTCCTATTTTTAAAATCTTCGTCGTTTCGATTTTTTATTTTTTGGAATTTTCAAATTTTCAATTTCTTGAGGTACTGAAAATTTGAGCTTTTGTAAAAGTTGCCTAAACATTTCGATTTCTCGATTTTTTGACTACGATTTTTCGACTTTTGGATTTTTGAATTTCTCGATTTTCCTATTCTTAAATTTTTCGACTTTTCGATTTTTAATTTATTGGAATGTTCAAATTTTCAATTTCTCGATTTTGATTTTTCAATTTCTCGATTTTTCAATTGTACGATTTTTGGATTTTTCCATTTCCCGATTTAATTTTTTACTTAGTCGATTTTTCTTGGATTTTTCTATTTTTAAAATTTTCAGAATTTAAGTCTCGAGAATTTTCAATTTTTCGGTTGTACAATCTTTCGATTTCCCGATTTCTCGAATTCCCAATTTTTTAATTTTTCAATTTTTCGATTTTCGATTTCAATTTCGCGATTCTTTGACTTCGATTTTTCGACTTTTGGATTTTTGAATTTCTCCATTTTTCTGTTCCTAAATTTTTCGACTTTTTGACGTTTCAATTTTCGATTTCCCATTTTCTAGATTTTCCAATTTTTTGATTTTTAAATTTGTCAATTTTTCGAATTTTGTTTATTTTATTTGTCGGCTTCAATTTTTCAATTTTTGAATTTCTCAATTTTCCTATTTAATTTTTTACTTTCTCGATTTTTCAGTTTTTCGACTTTTCGATTTTTAAAATTTTCAGATTTTAAATCTCGAGAATTTTCAATTTTTCGAGTTCTCAATTTTTTATTCTTAAATTTTTCGATTTTTTCGGCGTTTCAATTTTTAAGTTTTTGGAATTCTCAATTTTTCAATTTTTCCATTTTTCGATTTACCAATTTCTTGATTTTTCGATTTTTAAAATTATTGAATTTTAAATTTGGCAATTTTCGATTTCTGGATTTTTTGATTTTTCGATTTCTCGATTTTTCAAATCTACGATTTTTGAAATTTTCAATTTCCCGATTTAAGTGTTTACTTTCTCAATTCCTCAATTTTTCGGTTTTACAATTTTTCGATTTCCCAATTTCTCTATTTTTGAATTTTCGATTTTTGATTTCCGGATGTTTCAATTTTTCAATTTTTCTATTTTCGATTTCGATTCCTCGATTTCGATTTCTCGATTTTTTGACTTCGATTTTTCGACTTTTGGATTTTTGAATTTCTCGATTTTCCTATTCTTAAATTTTTCGACTTTTCGATTTAATTTTTCACTTCCTCGATTTTTCTTCAATTAATCTATTTTGCGATTTTTCAGTTTTTTGATTTTTCGATTTTTCAAATTTTCAGAATTTAAGTCTCGAGAATTTTCAATTTTTCGATTCTACAATTTTTTCGAAATCCCAATTTCTCGATTTTTGAACTTTTAGATTTTTCGATTTTTCAATTTAATGATTTTTTATTTTCCCCATTTTTCGATCTTTCAATTCAAGATTTGTCAATTTTAGGCGTCTAGTTTTGTTAATTTTTCGATATTTATTTTTTTTCCATTTTTCGATTTCCCATATTCTTGATTTTCCAACTTTTCAATGTTTTGATTTTTAAATTTAGCAATTTTTCGAATTTCGGATTTTTTTATTTTTCGATACCTCGATTTTTCAATTCTACGATTTTTGGATTTTTTAATTCCCCTATTTAATTTTTTCTTTCTCGATTTTTCGGTTGTTCGACTTTTCGATTTTTAAAATTTTCAGAATTTTCAATTTTTCGATTCCTCAATTTTTTACTGTTAAAATTCTGGTTGTGATTTTTCCCTTTCACGATTTTTGGATTTTACAATTTCCCGATTTAATTTTTTACTTTCTCGATTTTTCAGTTTTTCGATTTTTAAAATTTTCAGAATTAAAGTTCTCGAGAACTTTCAATTTTTCGATTTCTCAATTTTTCGGTTCTACAATTTTTATATTATTCGATTTTTGTTTTTTTCAATTTTTTCGATTTCCCGATTTTTTTTTTTTAAATATTTGTTTTGAAGTCCAATTGAAAAAAAATCGAAACTAACTGATCCAAAAATGGTCAAAAATTTCGCAATGCGAAAGTTCTGAAAATTTGAGCTTTTGTAAAAGTTGTTTAAAAATCTTCAAAAATTCTGTGATATAAATCTCCTATTTATCTACAAATACAGCGTGTTTATGTTTCCGTAGCAAGATTTTCGTTTTGATTTTTCGAGTTTTCAATTTAATGATTTTTTATTTTCCTCATTTTTAGATTTTTCAACTTCAAGATTTGTCAATTTTAGGCGTCTAGTCTTGTTAATTTTTCGATATTTAATTTTTTTTTTCCATTTTTCGATTTCCCATTTTCTTGATTTTCCGATTTTTCAATGTTTTGATTTTTAAATTTAGTAATTTTTCGAATTTCGGATTTTTTTATTTTTCGATACCTCGATTTTTCGATTCTACGATTTTTGGATTTTTTAATTTCATTATTTAATTTTTTACTTTCTCGATTTTTAAAGTTTTTCGACTTTTCGATTTTTAAAATTTTCAGAATTTTCAATTTTTCGATTCTTCAATTTTTTAGTCTTAAATTTTTCGATTTTTCGACGTTTCAATTTTTAATTTTTTGGAATTTTCAAACTTTCAATTTCTCAATTTTTCAGTTTTTCAATTTTACGATTTTCCGATTTCTAGATATTCAGATTTTTAAATTTTTCGATTTTGAGGTTTCTTGATTTCGATTTTTCAATGTTTTGGATTTTTACTTTTTCGATTTTTCTACAGTTATTGATTTCCAGATTTTCAATTTCAGTTTTCGATTTTTAAAATTTTTAGAATTTAAGTCTGGATAATTTTCAATTTCTCTATTTTTGAACTTTTCGATTTTTCGATTTCCCGATGTTTCAATTTTTCGATTTTCGATTTCGATTCCTCGATTTCGATTCCTCGATTTCGATTCCTCGATTTCGATTCCTCGATTTCGATTTTTCGATTTTTTGACTTCGATTTTTCGACTTTTGGATTTTTCAATTTCTCGATTTTCCTATTCTTAAATTTTTCCACTTTTCGACTTTTCGATTTTTAATTTATTGGAATGTTCAAATTTTCAATTTCTCGATTTTTCGATTTTGAATTTTTGATTTTTCGATTTTGATTTTTCGATTTCTCGATTTAAGTTTTACTTTCTCGATTTTTCAGTTTTTCGATTTTTAAAATTTTTAGAATTTAAGTCTGGAGAATTTTCAATTTCTCGATTCCTCAATTTTTTGGTTTTACAATTTTTCGATTTCCCAATTTCTCTATTTTTGAACTTTTCGATTTCCCGATGTTTCAATTTTTCGATTTTCGATTTCGATTCCTCGATTTCGATTCTTCGATTTCGATTTCTCGATTTTTCGTCTTTTGGATTTTTCAGTTTCTCGATTTTCCTTTTCTTAAATTTTTCCACTTTTCGACTTTTCGATTTTTAATTTATTGGAATGTTCAAATTTTCAATTTCTCGATTTTTCGATTTTGATTTTTTGATTTTGATTTTTCGATTTTGATTTTTCGATTTCTCGATTTTTCAATTTCCCGATTTAATTTTTTACTTCCTCGATTTTTCTTCGATTAATCTATTTCTCGATTTTTCACTTTTTCGATTTTTAAAATTTTCAGAATTTAACAATTTTTCGATTCCTCAATTTTTCAGTTCGATTTCAAGATTTCAAGATTTCTCGATTTTTAAACTTTTCGATTTTTCGATTTCCCAGTTTTTTAATTTTTCAATTTTTCGATTTTCTATTTCGTTTTCGCGATTCTTTGACTTCGATTTTTCGACTTTTGGATTTTTGAATTTCTCCATTTTCCTATTCCTAAATTTTTCGACTTTTTGACGTTTCAACTTTCGATTTCCCATTTTCTAGATTTTCACATTGTTTGATTTTTAAATTTGTCAATTTTTCGATTATTGCTTTTTTTTATTTTTGCGCTTTAATTTTTCAGTGTTTCGATTTTCGATTATTCAAACTTTCGTTTTGATTTTTCGGTTATTAAATTATTTGATTTCTCGATTTTTTTAATGTTTCGGTTCCTTATTTTTCGATCTTTTAACTTCAAGATTTGTCAATTTTAGGCATCTAGTTTTGTTAATTTTTCGATATTTATTTTTTTTCCATTTTTCGATTTCCCATATTCTTGATTTTCCAACTTTTCAATGTTTTGATTTTTAAATTTAGCAATTTTTCGAATTTCGGATTTTTTTATTTTTCGATACCTCGATTTTTCAATTCTACGATTTTTGGATTTTTTAATTCCCCCATTTAATTTTTTACTTTCTCGACGTTTCAGTTTTTCGACTTTTCGATTTTTAAAATTTTCAGAATTTTCAATTTTTCGATTCCTCAATTTTTTACTGTTAAAATTTCGATTTCTGGTTTTGTGATTTTTCCCTTTCACGATTTTTGGATTTTACAATTTCCCGATTTAATTTTTTACTTTCTCGATTTTTCAGTTTTTCGATTTTTAAAATTTTCAGAATTAGAGTTCTCGAGAACTTTCAATTTTTCGATTTCTCAATTTTTCGGTTCTACAATTTTTATATTCCTCGATTTTTGGTTTTTTCAATTTTTCGATTTCCCGAGTTTTTTTTTAAATATTTGTTTTGAAGTCCAAGTGAAAAAAATCGAAACTAACTGATCCAAAAATGGTGAAAAATTTCGTAATGCGAAAGTTCTGAAAATATGAGCTTTTGTAAAAGTTGCCTAAAAATCTTCAAAAATTCTGTGATATAAATCTCCTATTGATCTACAAATACAGCGTGTTTATGTTTCCGTAGCAAGATTTTTGAAATATTCACTTTGAAAGTCAAAATTTTTAGCAATCTGGGAATTTTTGAAAAAACAACGCCGAAATTGACGCTGGAGGTCGAAATCTAAAAAAAGTCTCTAATTTTCAGGAGTGGTCGAAAAAAAATCTAAATATTCAGTTTCGTTTAAATCTTGAACAATGCTAGGAATTATTGAAACCACTCTTTACCATTAACACCTACCAAACACGCCAAAGAGAGCGTTCAAAATTACCATGCAAACACACGCACCTCACTTTCTTCATAATAACGACCATCAAGTGTAAAAAGCTTAAAATCGGTGGCTTATTAAAGAATTTGTGCGTAATCGCCGAATAATCCCGCAATTAAAATTACAAATGGGTTTGTTTAAATATTTCGCAAATGGAAATGGGTGGAATATGTTAATCCAAACCGAAGAGAAACTTTTGTTTATAAACATCGCGAGGTGCCGGCGTGTGTTTAGAAAAATTAATAGTAATATTAATAATGACCTGGATACGTGGAAACGGAGCTAAATAGCAAATCGCAACAACCAACCAAAATGACGAAATTATAAGAAATCCAAACTAAACAATAATAACAATTATTTTCTGATTGTTCCGTTATTAATGACCCGTGTAAAACACGCTTTCAATTTTCTCTTAATCGTAAAGTACACATAATTACCATAAAGTAGTTTGGAAGACGACCTCTACAATTTTTCAACAGTTTCGTAATAAACAATTTTTTGCTACAATTACAGCCAAAAGTTCACAACATTACACAACCAAACATAATAATTTAATAATTACTTTATCGCTACAGATTTTCAAATGAGGTTAGTGGCTCTCTTGCGTGATTGAAATCAAGCAATCAGAAAATTAAAAATTTTGCAACGGGATTAGTTTACGGACTTCCAGAATTCCTAGCACTGATCACTATTTACGCAAGTGTGTTACATAAATAACGAGATGAACGCTTCCTTGTTACGCCATTTTGTCAAACGAGAGTGATAAAAGCCACAATTTTTTCTACGACAATTTCAATTGAACTCTAATTGTCAATGACAATGATAATACACCAGTAATGATAAATGATGACAATCTAAGAACTCGAGGAAGCGCTCCGTCGTGAACTTTACCCAATCGAATGTTTCACTTTCTTCTTAAAGCAAGTGCCGTTGGCGGGAGTGCGTAAGGTCTATGATATAACAGTCACTTTCATCGCAATACTGTGGCTAAAATGGCGTGATTTTCCTGCACGATTTTTACCCCCGAGCGACTTCAGGAAGTGTTTTGACGAAAGGTTGATTTCGTGGCGGTCTCCCTCTGTCTGTGGCGGTCTCCCTCTGCCTCCTCGTACCGCAGTTTCCATTGTTTGTTAAAATTTTGACACGACCGTGCTAACGATAAAAATCCACCCGTGGAAGAAAGTAGCGGCTCGCTAGTTTCATTTTTGCCAAGTCAGTGAAAGCGTTATTAAACCGTTAAAAACTATAGTAAAAATATTAAGTAATAACGTAATGCAAGTGAAGACCGGAACTAAATGCACTTAGCAACTCCACGTAATAATAATTGCGATAATAACGAAAGTCGTTCGACTTTCCTGAATAAAATCACCTATTTCTCGCAAAACGATTCCTTTTGAACATAACCGGATTGTGTAAAAACCCCCTTAACAAAAAAAACGTCCGTTCGTTATTAGCGACAATTAAGGTTCGCATGTTCGTCCATTACAACACACGTTCGATAAGAAAGCATTTCCTTGGTGTTTTCGCGGCGAAATGTGTATTATGAGAAATTGAATTTCTAGTTACGTGAGCTTGCCAGACAATGACTTAACTTAAGCAAATATGACTTTCGTTTGAGTCACCAAATCATCGGCGAAATTGGTGAAAACAAAGAAATGAAGATCACGTCACGAAAAATGTTAAGTCCAAAAGTGAGAGGGGTCACTTGCGCGGAAAGAAGTGGCAACGGAGTGGAATAAAGTGGGCATTATCGCACGGATGGAAATCAGCGTGCACAAAATCGTGTCTTAAAAAAATGTGAAAAGGTTAAATTTGACTTTTACAGTTGCATTTTCTATTTTAAAAAATTTCAAAATTTTTCTTCGACTTTTGGATTTTTAAATTTCTCGATTTTTCAATTCTATGATTTTTGGATTTTTCTATTTCTCGATTTAATTTTTTACTTTCTCGATTTTTCTTCGATTAATCTATTTCTCGATTTTTCGGTTTTTCGATTTTTCGACTTTTGGATTTTTTAATTTCTCCATTTTCCTATTAGTAAATTTTTCGACTTTTTGACGTTTCAATTTTTTATTTTGCGAAATTTTCAAATTTTCAATTTTTCGATTTTTCTATTTTCGATTTCCCATTTTCTAGATCTTCCCATTTTTTGATTTTGAAATTTGTCAATTTTTCTGTTTTTGGTTTTTTTATTTTTCGGCTTCAATTTTTCGATGTTTCGGTTTCTAAATTTTTCGATTATTCAAATTTTCGCTTTGATTTTTCGATTATTAAATTATTTGATTTCTTGATTTTTTTTTCGGTTTTTAGTTTTTTCGATTTTTCAATTTAATGGTTTTTTATTTTCCCCATTCTTCGATCTTTCAACTTCATGATTTGTCAATTTTAGGCGTCCAGTTTTGTTAATTTTTCGATATTTAATTTTATCCCCATTTCCTTGATTTTCCGATTTTTCAATGTTTTGATTTTTAAATTTAGCAATTTTTCGAATTTTGGATTTTTTTATTTTTCGATGCGTCAATTTTTCATTTTTACGATTTTTGGATTTTTCAATTTCCCTATTTAATTTTTTACTTTCTCGATTTTTCAGTTTATCGACTTTTCAATTTTTAAAATTTTCAGAATTTTCAATTTTTCGATTCCTCAATTTTTTATTCTTAAATTTTTCGATTTTTCGACGTTTCAATTTTTAATTTTTTGGAATTTTCAAATTTTCAATTTCTCAATTTTTCTATAGATCACGTAACGAAAAATGTTAAGTCCAAAAGTGAGAGGGGTCACTTGCGCGGAAAGAAGTGGCAACGGAGTGGAATAAAGTGGGCATTATCACACGCGTGCACAAAATCGTGTCTTAAAAAATGTGAAAAGGTTAAATTTGACTTTTACAGTTGCATTTTCTATTTTAAAAAATTTCAAAACTTTTCTTTGACTTTTGGATTTTTAAATTTCTCGATTTTCCCATTCTTAAATTTTTTGACTTTTCGACTTTTCGATTTTTAATTTATTGGAATTTTCAAATTCTCAGTGATTTTTCAATTTCTCGATTTTTCAATTCTATGATTTTTGGATTTTTCAATTTCTCGATTTAATTTTTTACTTTCTCGATTTTTCTTCTATTAATCTATTTCTCGATTTTTCTTCGATTAATCTATTTCTCGATTTTTCGGTTTTTCGATTTTTAAAATTTTCAGAATTTAAGTCTTGAAAATTTTCAATTTTTCGATTTCTCAGTTTTTCGGTTCTACAATTTTTCGATTTCCCGATTTCTCGATTTTTGAACTTTTCGATTTTCGATTTCGATTTCTCGATTCTTTGACTTCGATTTTTCGACTTTTGGATTTTTAATTTCTCCATTTTCCTATTAGAAAATTTTTCGACTTTTTGACGTTTCAATTTTTTATTTTGCGAAATTTTCAAATTTTCAATTTTTCGATTTTTCTATTTTTCTATTTTCGATTTCCCATTTTCTAGATCTTCCCATTTTTTGATTTTGAAATTTGTCAATTTTTCTGTTTTTGGTTTTTTTTATTTTTCGGCTTCAATTTTCCAATGTTTCGGTTTCTAAATTTTTCGATTATTCAAATTTTCGTTTTTATCTTTCTATTATTAAATTATTTGATTTCTTGATTTTTTTTTCGGCTTTTAGTTTCTTCGATTTTTCAATTTAATGGTTTTTTATTTTCCCCATTCTTCGATCTTTCAACTTCATGATTTGTCAATTTTAGGCGTCTAGTTTTGTTAATTTTTCGATATTTAATTTTATCCCCATTTCCTTGATTTTCCGATTTTTCAATGTTTTGATTTTTAAATTTAGCAATTTTTCGAATTTTGGATTTTTTTATTTTTCGATGCGTCAGTTTTTCAATTTTACGATTTTTGGATTTTTCAATTTCCCTATTTAATTTTTTACTTTCTCGATTTTTCAGTTTATCGATTTTTCAATTTTTACAATTTTCAGAAATTTCAATTTTTCGATTCCTCAATTTTTTATTCTTAAATTTTTCGATTTTTCGACGTTTCAATTTTTAATTTTTTGGAATTTTCAAATTTTCAATTTCTCAATTTTTCTCGAGATCACGTGACGAAAAATGTTAGGTCCAAAAGTGAGAGGGGTCACTTGCGCGGAAAGAAGTGGCAACGGAGTGGAATAAAGTGGGCATTATCGCACGGATGGAAATCAGCGTGCACAAAATCGTGTCTTAAAAAATGTGAAAAGGTTAAATTTGACTTTTACAGTTGCATTTCCTATTTAAAAAAAATTCAAAATTTTTCTTATTCTGAACAGAAATGTTTCAGTGTATTTGTACAAAGTGTAACAGTATTGAAAAAAAAGATTCGAAAATATTATGAAATACTGGATGTCCAATGTGAAATCACCCTGTATAATTTTTTTAAACATTTTTCGATTTTATATGCATATTTAAGTATGAAGTTTTTTATCGATAAAGGAGTCAAGTTGTACAAAAACATAGCCTGCTTCATTTAATAAAATTAGTCGAAGGTTATTTCGAGAGAATTTCCCTCGTCATACAAATCCCGCAAAACCAGTGGCGTAAATGTGAACAGCAGACAATATGAAATAAATCTATTTAAAGCAGATAACCACCGCGAAAAAATGCTTTTCGATAAATCGAAAAACTGAAAAATTGAAATATCGGGAAATTGAGAAATCAGAAGACTCTGAAGATCGGAAAACTAAAAAATTCAGAAATTAAAAAATTCTCAAAATTGAAATTTGAAAGAAGAGAAATCGAAAACTTGAATTTTTGAGAAGTTGAAAAATCGAAATTTGAGAAATCGAAATGGGCTAAAATCCCAATAAACTAAAAAATCGAAATCGAAAAACTTTAAATTAAAAAATGAAAAATCTGAAATTTTAAAAATTGAAAAACCCAAAAAATCAAAAACCGAGACGTTGAAAAATCGGAAGATGCAGAAATCGAAACGTCAAAAAAACTGAAAAATATAAAAATTCAAAAATAGAAATATTTAAGAACTGAAAACTGCAAAAATAGAGAGACTGAAAAATTTTAAATTTAAAAATGAAAATAAAAATCGAGAAATCGGAAAATTGAACAGTCGAAAAATAGAAAAATGGGACAAAAGTGAGGAATCGAAAATTGAGAAATCAAAAAAATTAAGACATCGAAAAGTTGAACAGTCGAAAATCTAAAAAATCGAAAAATTGACGAATTAAAAAATCGAAATGTTGAAAAGCCAAAAAATCGATTAATCGAGTAGAAAATTGACAAATTAAAACATCGAAAAACTGAAAAATTCAGAGATTGAAAAATACTCAAAACTGAAATGTTGAAAATTGAGAAATCGAAAACTTGAAATTTCCAGAAATTTGAAAAGAAAAAAGCCGAAAAATTTTAAAAGTCGAAAAATCGAGATATCAAGGAACGGAAACATCAAAAAACCGGGAAAATCGAAAAATGTAAAATTAAACTTAAAAAAAAGGAAAATCGAAAAATCGAAGAATTCAAAAAGTGAAACATCGAGAAATCAAAACATCAAAAGATCGAGAGATGGAAAAGTCTAGCAGAAAACTCGAAAAATTGAAAAACTGAAAAATCGCACAACTGAAACCTCGGAAAATTTAAAAACCGAAAATTTGAAAAGTCGAGAAATCAAAACATCTAAAAACTGAAAAATCTAAAATTTAAAAGTTGAAAAATTCAAAAATAGAAATATCGAAGAACTGAAAAATGTAAAAATCGATGAATCGAAAAATCTAAAATTTTAAAAACTTAAAATTACTATGGTAAAATAAAAAAATTGATATTAATGTGAAATCAAAAAATCGATTAATCCAGAAATTCAGAAATCGAAAAGTTGAAAATTTAGAAACGCTAGAAACTGAAAAATCTAAAAATCGGGAAATCAAATAACGAAAAATAAAAAAAAATATGGAAAAAATAAAAAATCGGAAAATCGAAAAATTAATAAGTCGAAAAATCGACAAAATGGAAAAATTCCAAAACTGAAACATTGAAAAACTGAAAAATCGAAAAATTGAAGAATTGAAAAATCGAAACATTGAAAGAAATGAGAAATCTGAATTCAAAAAAATCGATTAATAGCGAAATTGGGAAATCGACAAATTGAAAATTTAGAAAAGTCAAAAATCGAAAAACGAAAAATCGAAAATTTGAAGGATAAAAAAAACTGAAAAACCCCAAAATTGAAACATCGAAAAATTAAAAATACGAGAAATCCAAAAGGTCGAAAAATCGAAAATTTCAAAAATCAGAAGTCTGAAAAATAAAAACCTGAAAAATCGAAGAATTGAAAAGAGAAATGGAAAAAAATCAAAAAATCGTTTAACTGAGAAATTGAGAAATCAAAAAATTGAAAAATCGTTAACTGAAACACCGGAAAATTGAAAAATCGAAAAATTGTAAAAACAAAAATTGAAGACGGAAAATTGAAACATCGACACATCGAAACACCAAAAAATCGAAAAAACTGTAAAATCGAAACTTAAAAAAATGGAAAATCGAAAATTCAAAAATTCAAAAAGTGAAACATCGAGAAATCAAAACATCAGAAGATCAAGAGATGGAAAAGTCTAGCAGAAAACTCGAAAAATCGAAAAATTGAAAAATCGCACAACTGAAACCTCGGAAAATTTAAAAACCGAAAATTTGAAAAGTCGAAATATCAGAAATTTTAAAAGTTGAAAAATTGAAAGACCCAAAAATCAAAAACCGAAACGTTGGAAAACCGAAAGGTCGAGAAATCGAAACACCAAAAAACTGAAAAGTCTAAAATTTAAAATTCGAAAAATTCAAAAATAGAAATATCGAAGAACTGAAAAGTGTAAAAATCGATGACTCGAAAAATATAAAATTTTAAAAAATTAAAATTAAAATGGTAAAATAGAAAAATTGATAAACCTCAAAACTGAAAAATCGAAAAATTCAGAAAACAAAAGTTGAAAAATCGTAAAATCAACAATTGAAAAATGGAAACATTGAAAAGTTGAAAAACCGGAAAATGCGAAATCAAAAAATCGATTAATCCAGAAATTCAAATTCAGAAATCGAAAAATTGAAAATTTAGAAACACCAGAAACTGAAAAATGTAAAAATCGGGAAATCATATAAGAAAATCGAAATATCAAAAATTAGAAGAATCGAAAAATTAAAAATACGAGGGAAATAAGATGAAAACCGAAAAATCTAAAATTTAAAAAATTTAAAAATTAAAATATGGAAAAAGTAAAAAATCGGAAAATCGAAAAATTAATAAGTCGAAAAATCGAAAAATTGAAGAATTGAAAAATCGAAACATTGAAAGAAATGAGACATCTGAATTCAAAAAAATCGATTAATAGAGAAATTGCGAAATCGACAAATTGAAAATTTAGAAAAGTCAAAAATTGAGAAATCGAAAAAACGAAAAATCGAAAATTTGAAGGATAAAAAAACTGAAAAACCCAAAATTTAAACATCGAAAAATTAAAACTACGAGAAATCCAAAAGGTCGAAAAATCGAAAATTTCAAAATCAGAAGTCTGAAAAATAAAAACCTGAAAAATCGAAGACTTGAAAAGAGAAATGGAAAAAAATCAAAAAATCGTTTAACTGAGAAATTGAGAAATCGAAAAATTGTAAAAAACAAGAATTGAAGACGGAAAATTGAAACAACGACACATCGAAACACCAAAAAATCGAAAAACTGTAAAATCGAAACTTAAAAAAAATGGAAAATCGAAAAGTCAAAAATTCAAAAATGAAACATTGAGAAACCAAAACATCAGAAGATCAAGAGATGGAAAAGTCTAGCAGAAAACTCGAAAAATCGAAAAATTGAAAAATCGCACAACTGAAACCTCGGAAAATTTAAAAACCGAAAATATGAAAAGTCGAAAAATCAGAAATTTTAAAAGTTGAAAAATTGAAAGACCCAAAAATCAAAAACCGAAACGTTGGAAAACCAGAAATCGAAACTGAAAAATCTAAAATTAAAATTCGAAAAATTCAAAAATAGAAATATGGAAGAACTGAAAACTGTAAAAATCGAAAAATCTAAAATTTTAAAAATTTGAAATTAAAATGGTAAAATAGGAAAATTGATAAACCTCAAAACTGAAAAATCGAAAAATTCAGAAAACAGAAGTTAAAATCGTAAAATCAACAATTGAAAAATGGAAACATTGAAAAGTATAAAAATCGGAAAATGTGAAATCAAAAAATCGATTAATCCAGAAATCGAAAAATTGAAAATTTAGAAACGGCAGAAACTGAAAAATCCTAAAATCGGGAAATCAAATAAGAAAAATTGAAAGATCAAAAATTAGAAGAATCGGAAAATTAAAAATACGAGGGAAATAAGATGAAAAAATTCCAAACCTGAAACATTAAAAAACTGAAAAATCGAAAAATTGAAGAATTGAAAAATCGAAACATTGAAAGAAATGAGAAATTTGAATTCAAACAAATCGATTAATATAGAAATTTAGAAAAGTCAAAAAGTCAAAAATTGAGAAATCGAAAAATAAAAACCTGAAAAATCGAAGAATTGAAAAGAGAAATGGAAAAAAATCAAAAAATCGTTTAACTGAGAAATTGAGAAATCAAAAAATTGAAAAATCGTTAACTGAAACACCGGAAAATTGATAAATCGGAAAATGAAGAATCGAGAAATCGAAAATTTGAAGAATCGAGAAAAATTCCAACACTGAAATTTCGAAAAATTGAAAACTGAGATCGAAAAATTGAAAACTGAGAAACCGAAAATACGTAAAAAACGAAAAACTGACTAGCTGAAAAATCCTAAAACGGAGAAATCGAAAGCTGAAAAATCGGGAAATCGAAAATCCAAAAATCCGAAAAATGTCGACGGAGAACAATTCAAAGCATAAATGGAAGAGTAACAAAGATTTCCAAAAATTCAAAAAACACAAGTTTTTTTCATAAAATATATAAGATTTTAAAACAATTTTTGAAAATTTTTTGAAAATTTTAAGTACTGTTGATAGATTTTTTTTCAAGTATTGTAGATGAATACAAGTTAAATAATAGGAAAAATTCGGCTCAAAACTATTTATTTCGACAATTTTTGGCGTCTAATCTTCCAAAAACTTGAAACAGGAACAAGTTTATTTGAAAAATTTCGAGTACTTTCAGATTAAATCAAGACTTTTTTAGTTTTAAAACTGACAGTTCTATAAATCGGAATAATTCAGTTACAAATTATTAATTTCGACAAATTTTTTGTTATTCAAAGTTTCCAAAAAATGTTTTAAAAAATTGGACCCTTTTGGGTTATCTTGATTTTCAAGCATTTTTCAGATTTAAAATAGACAAAACTATAAAGATCCTCCATTTTCAAAAACAGTTTTTTTAGTTTAACAAAATAAAAAAAAAGTTGGCCCAGGTTAAAGATTTCAAGGAAAATATTTGAAATTAACATGCAAATTTTCAACAAAACAGCATTCGATTTTTCTGAAAATCAGACGTTACGTAGCAAATGTTCTTGTATTTGCAAGAATGGCACTTTTATATTAGAAGGTTGAATTTATTCCTGGAAGCCAATGCCAAGCCTTTCCTTTCGCTTTATTGACTAATTAAGCCTTTGCTCTATTTTACATAGATTTATGCATACAAATGAATGCATAAATGTTACAAGAAAAATGTATTAAGTAACGTTTTCAATAGCAGCGGATCTAATATTTTAATAATAATAGTAATAATACTAATAATGTTAGTAAAGTAGTTTTTTTAGGTCTAAAAACCAGAAAATTTCAAATTATAATATTTTCAACACACACAATAATAAAAAAACAGAGAAATCCGGCATTCTGTCGATTTTACCTCACACTCAACAACAAAACTTAAAAACACCGGGAACTAGCCGTTTCCTTGTTCGAGAAAGTCAATTAGCGTCTAAATCATATTCCTTGCACTTCCTAATCAGTAATCACACTCAACCAACTCACTTTTCAGCGCCCAGTTCTCCATCTTCCGCAGCCCCTGCAGGTACGTCTCCACGTCCCTGCGGCAGCCCGCCCCCACGAAGCCCTTCGTCCGCTCCCAGTTGGCCGCCAGGACCTCCGTGTTGTAAAAATTGAGCACTCGCGCCAAACTCGCGGGCACTACGGTGTGGTTGCCACCCGCACTCAGATTGACCTGGGGCAGCGAGTACTTCGGGTCCACTCTGGTCCCTTCGCGGTACTCCATCTCGTTGACTGAGTCGGGGTCCGCGCACTTCGCCGTCGCGACGCACGCGAGGAGCAGGAAAAGGGCGCTCTTTTTCATTTCTGAACCCGTGCGAAGGCGCTTCGGGCAAGTTCAAGAGTGCGGTGTTGAATGAACATTGCCATGTGCTGGAGGTGGAGGCTCCCACTTTCTCTCTCTTCGAGTGGTTAGCGGTTGGTGGCCCCACTTGTGAGTGCGGGGAATGGGTCGGGAGGATGAAAGTGAGATATGTCACTAAAGAGCGGAAAAAGGCCAAATAGGTGATAAAAAAATGAATTTTAGGCAAAATTAGATATTTTTCTAAAGAAATAAATTTCCCGTTTCCGTCTGTCTGTCCATCTGTCTGTCCGTCTGTCCGTCTGCCGCCCCGGGGACGAACTCATTCAAATTAAATTAATTTCTAGGTGATGTTCTTCCGATGTATAAACATAAACATTTTCAAGTTGTTTTTCTGCCGAGGAGGACGTACAGTAAAGGAGTCCATCAGGCAATTTGGTACTTTTATATTTTCTCGATATTTCATAACCCCTAAACAAGGCCGTAGCTAGGGGAGGCTAAGGGACGCTGAGCCTCCCCTAGATCTAGACAAGTTACAATTAACCAAATATGAATTCCAACATCGAAGATCAAAATGAATTTCTAAATTAAAAAAAAAAAAATTCCAGACAAATTTTGTTAAAAAAAAGTTTTAAGAGTTTCATTTTATCATTTTAGAAATTTTCACCATTCCATTATTAAATTACCTACTTTTAATTTTAAAAACTTGAAAATTTCGTAAGATAATATCGGAGATTTTGAAAAAATTTCAAGGCAAAAAATCCTATTTTTTATTAACAAATCGAGGAAAAAATATTGCTTAAACTCCCAGAAAACTGTTCAATCATTCATTTCTTCAGTTTTTCGATTTTTGTGATTATTGCTTTTATTATTGTTTCAATTTTTCGTTTTTCAAACTTTCGCGTTTTTAATTTTTCGATTTTTCGGTGGTTCGAGTTGGAATTTTTCAAGTGTTCGATTTAAAATATTCCAAATTTTCAGTTTTTTAATTAATCGATTTGGAATTCTTCATTCAAATGTTCAATTTTTCGATTTTTGACTTCAGAATTTTTCAATTTTTCGATTTTTCTCTTCAAGTTTTCAATTTCTCGTTTTTTTAATTTTTAGATTTTCCAGTTTCTCTACTTTTTTAGTTTAGTTTTTAAATTTTCCAGTTTTTGGGTTTTCAATTATCCGATTTTCCGATTACTTGAAATTTCAATGTTTTGTTTTTTCGATTTTTTACTTTTTCGATTTTCCGAATTTTCTTATTTCTCGGATTTTTATTCTTTCGATTGCTTGGATTACTTGGATTTTTTAGAATTTTCGACTTTTGATTTCTAATTATTGGAGCTCTTGAGAGTCTTGGGTTTTTGGATCTTTTGAATTTTTTTGATTTTCTGGATTTTTTGGATTTAACAAATTATTGGATCTCTCGAGTTTCTGGGCATTTTTTGGATTTTGCGAATATTTTGGATTGTTTGTTTTTTATTTTTTTAGGGTTTGTTTGATTTTTTTTTTGGATATTTTAAATTCTTTGGATTTTTTGGATTGATTTCCTGGATTTCTAGGATTTTGTTTTTTTAATTGGATTTTCCTAATTTTTCGGATTTTTCTGATTTATTTCTAAAATGTTTTTGTTTTCTTGGATATTTTAAATTCTTTGTATGTTTTGGATTTCCTGGATTTATTTTTTTATTATTTGGATTTTCCTAATTTTTTGAGTTTTTTCATTTTGCAAATTACACTTTCCCAATTTTTACTTATTTTAATTTTTTTGTCTTAAACTGTTGACGTACTTTTGAAGTCTTCAAAGTGTCACAAAAATTGTTAAATTTTGACGTATTTTTACAATGCTGCATTTCTGAATTAAAAAAAAATAATTCCAGATAAATTTTGTTAAAAAAAAGTTTTAAGAGTTTCATTGTATCATTTTAGAAATTTTCACCATTCCATTATTAAATTACTTTTAATTTTAAAAACGTGAAAATTTCATAACACAATATCGGAGATTTTCTTTCTTCAGTTTTTCGATTTTTCTGATTATTGATTTTTATTGTTTCAATTTACCGTTTGTCAAAATTTCGATTTTTCAGTTTGGCGTTTTTAATTTTTCGATTTTTCGGTGGTTCGAGTTGGAATTTTTCAAGTGTTCGATTTAAAATATTCCAAATTTTCAATTTTTTAATTAATCGATTTGGAATTTTTCATTCAAATGTTCAATTTTTCGATATTTTTGACTTCAGAATTATTCGATTTTTCGATTTTTCTCTTCAGTTTTTCAATTTCTCGTTTTTTAATTTTTACATTTTCCAGTTTTTTGATTTGCCATGTGTGTTTCGAGGTCTCAGTTTTAAGTTTTGAATTTTTTGGATTTTTCAATTTTTCACTTTTTAATCGCCTTTTCCGTTTCTCCGTTTTTGTTTTTTTCCCTTTTTCAGTTTCTCGTTTATTCAAATTTTCATCCTTTGAATGGTTTTTGGGTTTTCAATTATCCGATTTTCCGTTTACTTTAAATTTCAGTATTTTGTTTTTTCGATTTTTCCGAATTTTGTTATTTCTCGGATTTTTTTCCTTTGATTGTTTGGATTACTTGGATTTTTTTGTTTTTTGGATTTCTCGAGTTTCTTAGGTTTTTGGATTTCTTCGTTTTATTTGTTTTTTTCATTTTCGGATATTTTGGATTTTTTAGCTTTTCGGATGTTTTTTTTATTTTGGATATTTCGGATTTTTTAATTTTTTTTTAATTCCCTTTTAATTGCCTGGATTTCTTGTTTTTTGAATTTTTCAAATTTTTCGGATTTATTTTGTAATTTTTTTGGATTAATTTGTTTGGATTTTTTAGAATTTTCGACTTTTTGATTTCAAATTATTGGAGCTCTTGAGAATCTTGGTTTTTGTGTCTTTTGAATTTTTTTGATTTTCTGGATTTAACAAATTATTGGATCTCTTGCGTTTCTGGTCATTTTTTGGATTTTGCGGATATTTTGAATTTTTTTTTTAATTTTGAGGGTTTGTTTAAATTTTTTGGATATTTTAAATTCTTTGGATTTTTTGGATTTCCTGGATTTATTTTTATTACTTCGATTTTCCTAATTTTCCGGATTTATTTTTAAGATAGTTTTTGGATTTTTTCATTTTCGTTACATTTTCAAAGTTTCTTTGAATTTTATAATTTTTCGTTTGTTCAATGTTTCGAATTTTCAGTTTTTCATTTTTCAAATCCTCGATTTTCCAATTTTTGATGTTTCTCGGTTTTTGTTTTTTCGTTTTTCAGTTTATTCATTATTCAGTTTTTTATTTTTTGAATTTATCAGTTTTTCGATTTTAAAATTTTTAGATTTTTTAATTTTTCAGTTTGCCAATAAATGCTAGATTTTCCAGTTTTCCCATTTTTTAGTTTTTCAATTTTTACTATTTCAATTTTTCTGTATCTTACTTTTGGAGTCTTCAAAATGTAAGGAAAATTTTTAAGTTTTGAGGTATTTTTTCCAGTAATTCCAGATTAATTTTGTTAAAAAAAAAACGTATTTATAAGAGTTTAATTTTGTCATTTTAGACATTATTAAAAGCCGATATTCTCACAATTTTAAGAGTCTATTATTGAATTACTTTTAATTTCAACGACTTATTGAAAAAACATTTATTTGACTTACCATGAATAAAAAAATCATCACAATTGAGATAGGGTGGGTGGGCGGGGCTTATATTTTGCTTAACACGGATTCTAAATTACACATACATAGAGTATGCAGTTCTATAAAATTTAAGAAACATTTGTTCTACAAAATTATAATATAACGTCATCATTTTTTAGGAAGCCATAAACGAAACACTTTTATTAACGATTTACCATACTTACGATAATCTTAAGTCCTTTTTTATCGATCAAATAAAACCCTCATTTATTACATTTGCTTATACAAGGTCACCCAAAAAAATTAATCAGTCAATTTATTTTATTGAATAAATCAAGAATTGCAAAAATGAATACCTGGAAATATTGCAGACGTTTTAAAGTTATTGTAAGTATGGTAAAGGTTTTTTGTGAAATTATTTATGTAGGCAACCAATAATACGATATCGTCCACCATCTGTCAATACTTTACAGGAATCTGTAAAATTATTCGTCAAACGTCAAACGTCAACCAACAACATAACCACTTTTTGCTGTTGTTTATTACAAAAACCATGTTTTTAATGAGGTGTTTATATTAAGTGATTACAAAATAGTGATAATGTAACTACCAGTTTGCAACGTAAGCGTTATCGGCACTCCAACCTCAAAATGTCCGTTCTAAGCCCCTTCGTATTCTGGGCCCAAAACGAGACCAACATATTTTTAAAAGTAGATTTAAAAGACGTTAAGGTGAGTGCAGCCCCCATAACCTTCACGATAATCAAAACCGCCTTCCAGCAACCGAATATTAACCTAGAAACACGTAAGCTGCAATTCCAGTCTCATGGAGTGGGGGCTAGAGGCTTAAACGACTATGCTTTCGAAATAGATTTTCACTCAGACGTAGATGTTAAGGTGAAACGCCTTTTTTTCGTTAGTTATCATAATAACGAGGGGATTGCAGAAAAGCGTGCACAAAATCACTGATAATAGGGTAGACTTCAATATAACGAAAAATGAGAAGGGGTGGTGGCCTAGGTTGTTGACACAGACCCAGAAACCCTTCTGGTTGAAAATCGACCATGACAGGTTCCAGTCGGAGGATATGGACGACGACGTGGCCGACGTCATGCAGGACTATCCAAACTTGTATGACAAGTTACAGAAAGAGGAGTTCGGATATCGGAAAGGTGGCTATTTCAAGTTCAACTAAAGCCGTTTTGAACACTGTTTTTTGTTGCAGAAGACTTCAAAAAAGTCTACTTGTCGTTGTACAATTTGTTTATGTATGTGGGTTTCATGTACGTGGTTTGCGTTTTGTGCGTCAGGTATTTAAGAGACGGCTCGGACTCCTTCCCGGGACTTACGCCGCAGTGGGGCCCGCTATGTGTTTTCTACACTTAATCCAGGCTCTGGAGATCCTGCACCCCCTTTTTGGTTATGTGAAAGGGGGGATGTTAATGCCCTCGATACAAATCGGGGGGCGATTATTCGTACTGGTGATGATGTTGGAGTTCGAGCCTAGGCTCCAAGTCATGCCCGTGGTGTTTTATTTGTTCATGACGTGGTCCGCCGTTGAGATAATCAGGTACAAAATAATTTTTTAAAATCTGGTGTCATTTTTTATTTATCTATTTTTTGTAGATATCCATATTATATGTCTCAATTATTCAAAAAAGAGAACGGTTTGCTGACCTGGCTCCGGTACACGGCGTGGATTTTTTGCTACCCGATTGGGTTTGTCTGTGAGGGGGTGATTATTTTTAGAAATATGATTTTCATGGAGCAGGATAACTCGTGGGCGCTGACGCTGCAGACCCCGATTGAGCTAACCTTAAGGTTTTCGGCCGTTTTGCGCATTTATTTGTTGATTGGTATCATTCCGACGATGTATCTCATGATGTCGCATATGTATAGGGCACGGAAGCAGAAAATCGGGCCGATTTCGGTGAGGAGGCCCAAAGCTAGGATCGTTAAGAAGGAAAAATAGTCAATTTTGCACATAATCAAACTGTTATTGGTGGAAGTTTTCACAATAAAAAGTCTTAGAGGTGGCGCTTTCATGATTTTTTTTTATTAAACGAATCTGGTGGGATTTTGTTTCGATAACGATAAAATATCGGTACCGATAAAATGTGGTGTTCTTTTTCTTGCGCATCTGAAATTTATATTTTCGTCCTTGTTATTTATCGCTTCGTATCGTATTGGTAGAAACAAAATCCCACTTGCTAAGAGATAAGACTGACTTTGACAGATGACACCCTTTAAGAAAATAAACTTAGCCCCGCCCACCCACCCGTTTTCTTTTTTTTTCTTACGAAATAAGAAATAAATCTGAAGGTAAATTATCTAACAAAAAAATTACTGTTAGAACTTTTTTTCTTCTGTAACAGCCCCACTTCCATTCTGCAGAGGAATATATAACTAACCCCGCCCGCCCACCCTGTCTCCATCTATGTGATTAATTTTATGTGGCCTTATTGCAAGTGGATCCCATACTGAACGGAAATAAAATTAGTCCTTAGAATGAGAATAGCGTGGGTGGGTGGGCGGGGTTAGTATTTGCTAAGAAAAGGCTGACTTTGGCAGATGACACCCTTTAAGAAAATAAACTTGGCCCCGCCCACCCACCCGTTTTCTCATTTTTTTCTTACGAAATAAGAAATAAATCTTAAGGTAAATTATATAACAAAAAAATTACTGTTGGAACTTTTTTTCTTTTATAACAGCCCCACTTCCATTCTGCAGAGGAATATATAACTAACCCCGCCCACCCACCCCGTCTCCATTTATGTGATTAATTTTATGTGGCCTTATTGCAAGTGGATCCCATACTGAACGGAAATAAAATTAGTCCTTAGAATGAGAATAGCGTGGGTGGGTGGGCGGGGTTAGTATTTGCTAAGAAAAGGCTGACTTTGGCAGATGACACCCTTTAAGAAAATAAACTTGGCCCCGCCCACCCACCCGTTTTCTCATTTTTTTCTTACGAAATAAGAAATAAATCTTAAGGTTAGTTCTTGTAACTACGATTAACGTTTTTTTTTACAGTCTTATTTCTATCAGTTACCACGCCCACTTTAAGGAACATATAATAAACCCCGCCCACCCGCCCGCCTCCATTTCGGTCATTGATTTTATCTGCTCCGAATGAAAAATGGATCTTATACAGAAATAAAATTTGTCGCTAAAATGAGAAGAGGGAGGGTGGGCGGGGCTAGTACTTGTTAAGATAAGACTGACTGGCAAGTCACATACCTTTAAGAAAACAGAGGGTGGGTGGGTGGGGCTAGTACTTGCAACGAAAATACTGAACAATATTAAGGGTAGTAACTGGAATGAAATGAGTGAGAGTGGGCGGGGCTATTGCTTGTCTATAAAGGCCGTGTGACACGATGCTAAATTTATGACAAATTTTAGCGAGATAAATTTTGTGCAAAAAATTGTACCGTGTCATACACAATTTACATGCTAAATTTGTGTGCAAATTTTGGTGAGAAATTATTTAGGACACGTTCTAAATACTGACTAAATTTGTTACGAAAACTGCGCAGTACGATAAGGCGCAACCGGTACGACGCCATGATGAAATCTACATAACCAAACAGTTCTTTTGCCCACAAATTGAGCACCCGTTAATCTCAAAAAATTTTGATATGCAGTTGGATCTTCTGGCAACAACTCGGTATTTAACATGTTTAAAATATCTCGTCCTTCTTGTCGCCTTGTTAACCAAGGTCTGCTCCATAGTGAACGTCGTTTTCTTCTTTGAATTTTCCGATTTGTTTTATTGGCATAGCAGCTTAGAACAATACTCGAAGTAGCAATAGTTTCAAGTATTTCCTCACAATTCATTATAAATGATTAATAAGTAAATAATAAACAAACAAATTGTAGGTTATGTGACAGAGGTTATGTTGAAAAACGCACCTTACCAATCACCATTACCAACACTATTTCTTAAATTCCCGAAAATTTTCACTCACTACGCATGCGCGAATGGTAAATTTACAAGAGAATTTAGTAAGGTGGCATACAGGAGATATATTGTTTAGTTGTAAATTTAGTTACATTTTTTCGGACTAAATTTCGTACAAAAATTTGTCATAAATTTAGCATCGTGTCACACGGCCTTAAGACTCGCTAGGAAAAAGTTAAACTTAGCCCCGCCCACCCACCCGTTCTCTCATTTATTTTTCCTTCGAAATAAGAAATAAATTTTATAACAAATAATACAACAAAAAGTCATGATTAGCGTTTTTTTTCGGCTTAGTTGCACCACTCCCACTTTACCGAAGAACATATAACTAAGCGCGCCCACCCACCCGCCTCCATTTCGGTCATTAATTTTATCTGAATGAAAAGTGGATCTTATAGAGAAAAAAACAATAAAATGAGAAGAGGGTGGGTGGGCGGGGCTAGTACTTGTTAAGATAGACTGATTTTGGCAAGTCACATGCCTTAAAAAAAATAGTGGGTGGGTGGGTGGGGCTAGAACAATATTAAGACTAGTAACTGAAATGAAACGGAGGAGAGTGGGCGGGGCTATTGCTAGCTTATAAAAGATTCTCTAGAAAAGGTTAAATTTAGCCTTGCCCACCCGCCCGTTCTCCCATTTATTTTTCTTTTGAAAAAAGAAATAAATCTTGTAACAATAATACAACAAAAAAAGTTAGGATTAGAAATTTTGAGATTTTTAAAAACTTATCTAAAAATCCGCAAAAAATTCTGGGACGTAGATTTCGACGTGCTTATTCGAAAAATATAGGGTCTTTGTGATCTCGGATCACGTTTTTTGATTCTTTCTCCTTTTGTTCTTTTTTTCTCTCCTCTCTTATCCACTTTTCTCGTGCCCGTTCTGTTCTTCCCCCGTTACTCCTCTTTTTCCCTTCTTTTTGATTCGTCTCTTTTCCTCTAATTTTTCGTTCTTTCCTTTCCTTCTCTCTCTTTGCCAATACTTCTTTTTGCTTCTCTCTTCCCCCAATTTACTCTCTTTCTATCCCTTCTCTCTATACCTCGCTGTGTGCCGTTGCCTCAATTTTTTCTCTCTATATTTTTTGGCTTCCTTTCCTACTTTTTCTCCTCTTTCTTTCTCCACCGGCTTTCTCCTTTTTCCACCTCTCTATTCCCCTATTTTCGTCCTTTCTCTTCTGTTTTTTTCACTCTTCTCTTATTCCCTTCTCTCGTATCCGTTCTGCTTTTCCCTGTTACTCCTGTTTTCGCCTTTTTTTGATTCCTTCACTCTCTTTGCCAATACTTCTTGCGTTTCCTCCTATTACTCCTCCCTGCCTCATTCTTATTTGCTCTTTCTGTTCCTTCTTCTGTAGCTTTCATCTCTCGCTCTTCTTCTCTTCTCTTTCCCTCTCTTCCTCCCATCTTTTCCCGCTTTTATGGTTCTTTTCCTTTATCTTTGTTTCTCCTCCTGTTACTTGCCTCTTTTCCCTACTTTAACACTTTCTTTTGGCGCCTTCATATAAGTCTTTACGCTTGTATGCGTGGCGTTCTCTCTATCGCTATATTATTTTCTGACACTTTCCCTCTTTTACTCCTCTTCCCTCACTCTTTCCTTCCTCATTTCTCCCTCTATACTCCCCCAGCTTTCTCTTTTCTTCACCTCTCTCTTTGTCTCTTCTTTTCCATTTTTTCTTTTGTTCTCTTATTCACTCTTCTTTTTCTCTCCCTGGCCATTCTCTGTATTTCCTCCCATTACTTCCGTTTTACCGTCCTCTTTCTTTCCGCTTTCTTCCATCCTCTTTTCCTCTATCTTTGCCAATTCTTCGTTATCTTCTTGTTACTCCTCACTTCCCCCTTCTTATTTTCTCTTTCTGTTCCCGTTTCCTGTTTTTTTTTCGATCTCTTTGTCTCTCCTACTTCTACTCTTCTCTTACCCCTACTGAGTCTTTCTTTCTACCCCTTTCATAGTATACCTCTCCACCATTCTCTATGTACAGTTATGTCAAGTTCTCTCCCATACCCCCACCTCTTGTCTAGTTTTCCCACCTCTCTATATTTTCTGGCTCTCTCTTTCACACTCTTTCTCCTCTTCCCCCTCTTTTCCATTTACATTCTCTCGTCTTTTCCACGATTGTTCGTTATTTTTCCTTTTGTTTTCTTTTTCCACTCTTTATTTCCATCTTTCCTTCTTTCTCTTTGCCAATTCCTCCTGTTACTCTTCCCTTCGCCCTATGATTTTCTCTTTCTGCCTTGTTTTCTCTACGTTTTATCTTTCTTTCTCTTTCTCCTTTTTCCGGCCATCTTTTCCGCTTTCACTGGTTCTTTTCCCTTCTTTTTGTTTCTTCCCCTATTACTCCTTTCTTTGTGCTACGTCTTTTTGCCCCTTTCTCTGTATACCTCTATTTTTCTCTATCTGCCCTTCTCTTGACTTCTATGCCGCACCCCCACCATCTTTTTTCCCTGTTTTCTCTTATAAGGTTTGTCTGTGAGGGGGTGATTATTTTTAGGAATATGATTTTCATGGAGCAGACGCCGATTGAGCTAACTTTAAAGTTTTCGGCGGTTTTGCGCATTTATTTGTTGATTGGTATCATTCCGACGATGTATCTCATGATGTCGCATATGTATAGGGCACGGAAGCAGAAAATCGGGCCGATTTCGGTGAGGAGGCCCAAAGCTAAGGTCTTTAAGAAGGAAAAATAGTCAATTTTGCACATAATCAAACTGTTATTGGTGGAAGTTTTCACAATAAAAAGTCTTAGAGGTGGCGCTTTCATGATTTTTTTTTTATTAAACGAATCTGGTGGGATTTTGTTTCGATAACGACAAAATATCGGTACCGATAAAATGTGTTCTTTTTCTTGCGCATCTGAAATTTATATTTTCGTCCTTGTTATTTATCGCTTCGTATCGTATTGGTAGAAACAAAATCCCACTTGCTAAGAGATAAGACTGACTTTGGCAGATGACACCCTTTAAGAAAATAAACTTAGCCCCGCCCACCCACCCGTTTTCTCATTTTTTTCTTACGAAATAAGAAATAAATCTTAGGGTAAATTATCTAACAAAAAAATTACTGTTAGAACTTTTTTTCTTTTATAACAGCCCCACTTCCATCCTGCAGAGGAATATATAACTAACCCCGCCCACCCACCCCGTCTCCATTTCCCACCTCTCTATATTTTCTGGCTCTCTCTTTAAACGAACTGGTGGGATTTTGTTTCGATAACGATAAAATATCGGTACCGATAAAATGTGGTGTTCTTTTTCTTTCGCATCTGAAATTTATATTTTCGTCCTTGTCATTTATCGCTTCGTATCGTATCGGTAGAAACAAAATCCCACCCCAGGAACCCCATGGCGTACGAAAACGAAATAAAGTGCTACTTCATAAAAAATGTAGACAATTTTATTGTGCTAATTGACTCATACAGATTAAATAAACTTACTCTACTAGGTACTATAATACTTTTCCAAACAGCGAAATTAAAAAATATAATACTCATTGATTGTCAAGTGTATAAAAATACTACATTAGTTCCTACTTGCACCAACATACAAACCTAAGCTCGTATCAACTACAATACATTTCCGAGTCTTCTGCGAGTATTATCCAAACATGAGATTGTTCATAAATAAAATACCACCAGAATTAAGAGTAAAACGTAAGGACGGACGTTTGGTTCCCCCTGACTAACAACATCGGGGGCATATCCCTGGTCAGGACTTCCAACCAAGCTAAGTAAAGTGGGGCGGAAACGATGCTCTTCCTCGGGATGGGCAGCGTCATCACGATCATGTTGGCGTCGATCGAGTGCTCGTACAAGAGCTCGCGCAGGCGCAGATGGCGGTGAGTCTTGTCTTTGACAGCGAGAAGCTCCGCATCGGTCACTTGAACTATTTTGCAAAACCGAGTAAAACTAACACTGAACTAAATCCAACTCACCTGAATCCGGATCGTTCCGATTCTCGGGCTTCCGGAAATCGGCTATAAGATGGTCGAAGAACTGCAAAGTCGTGTCGCTGGGTTTGTTCGTGAAGTCCGACACCACCTGCAAGTCGGAATAATCGATCCTGAATTTGGCTAACAAGCTGGCCATGTTGCGTTGCTCCAGCTCGAGTTCGTCCCTCTTGTTGGCCAAAGCGAAGACTCGCAGTTTGCAGTTGTTCCAGTTTCGTCTGGTACTGATGATGTAGGGGAGAAGGAGGGTTAGACCGCCGTCGTCGTACAGCCACCATACGTCGATGACGCCGCGCTTTTGCTTCTTCTGGAATAGGAACATCTGGCTCATTCTCTCCCTAGGGATGTCCACGAGCTCGTCCACTCCGATTTCGCTCACGGAGCCTCCGATCGATTTGGCCTTCTTGGTGGAGTCGTCGGCGTTTGGACACACGTTGACCACTTCCCGGTTCCGGGAAATGGGCGTGTTGGGGACCGAGATGTCGCTCGCACTGCTGGCTGCAAACACATCGTCAACGGTTACTAAACGAGGGGAGATTCTTTCAAACTACTTCAAAATCAAGACACAAATAGTCCTCGACATTCTTTAAAACTACTTCAAAAACCAGACACAATGTGTCCTCGAGATTCTTTCAAACTACTTCAAAAACCACACATAAAGTGTCCCGGAGATTCTATCAAACTACTTCAATAATTAGACACAAATAGCCGCCGAGATTTTTTAAAACTGTTTAAAAAACAAGAGACAAAAAATGGTGACTGAGATTCTTTCAAACTACTTCAAAAACCAGACAAAAAGTGCCCCAGATTCTAGAGGCAAATAGCCTCCGAAATTCTTTCAAACTACTTCTAAAACTAGAGACAATAGATCGGCGAGATTCTTTCAAACTGCTTCAAAAACCAGACACAAATAGCCGCTGAAATTTTTTCAAACTGGTTCAAAAACAAGAGACAAAAAATGGTGACTGAGATTCTTTCAAATTACTTCAAAACCAAACACAAGTGATCCCCGAGATTCCTTCAAACTATGTACTTCAGAAACCAAACACAAGAGGTCGCTGAGATTCTTTCAAACTACTTCAGTAATAATCAGACACAAACAGCTTTCGCGATTCTTTCAAACTACTTCAAAAACCACACAAAAGTGGTCCCCGAGATTCTTTCAAAACTACTTCAAAAACCAGATAAAAGGTGCTCGAGATTCGATCAAACTACTTCAATAACCAGACACAAATAACCTCCGAGATTCTTTACAAACTACTTCAAAAACCACACAAAAGTGGTCCCCGAGATTCTTTCAAAACTACTTCAAAAATCAGACACAAGGTATTCCCCAGATTCTTTCAAACTGCTTCAAAACCAAGAGACAAAAAATGGTGACAGAGATTCTTTCAAACTACTCCAAAAATCAAGACACAAACAGTCCCAGACATTCTTTAAAACTACTTCGATAACCAGACACAAATAGATTCCGAGATTCTTTCAAACTACTTCAAAAACCACACAAAAGTGGTCCCCGAGATTTTTTCAAAACTACTTCAAAAACCAGCTAAAAGGTGCTCGAGTTTCGATCAAACTACTTCCATAACCAGACACAAATAGCCTCCGAGATTTCTTCAAACTACTTCAAAAACCAGACAGTATTTCCCAGATTCTTTCAAACTACTTCAAAAACTAGACACAAGGTATTCTCCCGATTCTTTCAAACTGCTTCAAAAGCAAGAGACAAAAAATGGTGACAGAGATTCTTTCAAACTACCCCAGAAATCAAGACACAAATGGTCCCAGACATTCTTTAAAACTACTTCAATAACCAGACACAAATAGCCTTCGAGATTTTTTCAAACTACTTCAAAAACCAGACACAAGGGGTCCCCGTGATTCTTTCAAACTACTTCAAAAACCACACAAAAGTGGTCACCGAGATTCTTTCAAACTACTTCAATAACCAGACACAAATAGCCACTGAAATTTTTTCAAATTGCTTCAAAAACAAAAGACAAAAAATGGTGACTCTGATTCGTTCAAATTATATACTTCAAAAGCAGACACAAGTGATCCCCGAGATTCTTTCAAAGTACTTCACAAACCAAACACAAATGGTCCCCGAGATACTTTTAAACTGCCTCAAGAATAATCAGACACAAATAGCCTCCGAGATTCTTTCAAACTACTTCAAAAACCAGACATAATGATCTCCGAGATTCTTTCAAATTACTTCAAAAACCAGACACAAGAGGTTCCCGACATTCTATCAAACTACTTCAATAACTCAGACACAAAAAGCCTCCGAGATTCTGTCAAACTACTTCAAAAGCAGACACAAGTGATTCCCCGAGATTCTTTCAAACTATGTACTTCAGAAACCAAACACAAGAGGTACCTCAGATTCTTTCAAATTACTTCAGTAATAATCAGACACAAATAGCTTTCGCGATTCTTTCAAACTACTTCAATAACCAGACACAAATAGCTGCTGAAATTTTTTTAAACTACTTCAAAAACAAGAGACAAAAAATGGTGACTGAGATTCGTTCAAACTACTTCAAAAACCAGACAAAAGTGGTTCCCGAGATTTTTTCAAACAACTTCAAAAACCAGACAAAAGATGCCCCGGATTCTATCAAACTTCTTCAAAACCAGACACAAGTGGTCCCCGAGATTCTTTCAAACTACTTCAGAAATCAAACACTAGAGGTTCCCGGGATTCTTTCAAACTATTTCAAAAACCAGACACAAACAGCCGCTAAATTTTTTTCAAACTGTTTCAAAAAATGGTGACTGCGATTTTTTCAAATTATATACTTCAAAAGCAGACACAAGTGATCCCCGAGATTCTTTCAAAGTACTTCAAAAACCCGACATAGGGAGTTCCAGAGATTCTTTGAAACTACTTCAAAAGTAAGACCCAGAAGAAACATTTAATTAAAATTTGCAAATCGATCAACTGAAAAACAAAAATTTGAAACATTGAAAATCGCTATTTTTGAAAAATCTAAAAATTGTAAAATTGACCAAACGAAAATTGAAAAATTCAAACCTTGAAAACTCGAAATATGAAAAGCACATATTTTCCGTCTACATCCGTCTATATCTTTCTAATCCATCTATATCCCCTTCTATACCCGCCTAAATCTTTCTCTATCGACCGTCTATGACCGTCTATATGCGTATACATCCTTCTATATCCGCCCATAACCTTCTATATCCGTCTATAACCTTCTATATCCGTCTATATATTCGTTACTACGCTTCTGTATCTTTCTTTACCTTCTATATACTACTTCCGTCTATAACTTTTTATTTCCGTTTATATCCTTCTATATCTTACTATTTCCGTCTATACGTGTTTGATTCTACATCAAAAACAAGACACCAAGGCATCCCGAGATTCTTTCAAATTACTTCAAAAACCGGACATTCTATCAAACTACTTCAATAACTCAGACACAAATGGCCTCCGCGATTTTTTCAAAAACAAAATTTCAAAGACAAGAGATGCATTCACACGACGTCACGGTCCCTACCTTGCGACATTTGGCTGTACGACTGGTTCCGGGGCAGCGACTCCGTACTATTCTTAGTCTTGGAGGCGGTTTCGTGCTGACTCAAATCCAGCCCCTCCTGCAGCCTCAGAATCCCCACACTCAGATGCAGATCGAACGCCTTGCTGCAAACACACCATGAAAACCCCTCTCTCAAAATCCGACAACCTTACTGTAGCACTCCAAAGTACTCGTCCAAGTCGTCCTTCGAGCACTTCTGCCAATCCGATTTGTGCCCCATGAGCAGAATATTCGGCCGCAACTTCCCGATCCCGCACGCCTTCAACAACGACGTACACCCCTCTTCGAAGTTTTGCCCGTCCACCTGCATGTAGAACGCCCGGAGTTTGTGCGCCCTCAACCAGTTGTTGGCTTTGTAGTTCAGGACGTTGCGCACGCGCTGGTGGAGCCGGCTCTGGAACAAACAATCGAGTTGGTTGGTGATGGGGGGTGAAGTATGGAGTAGTACCGTGTTGATGTGCCCGCACACCAGCATCGACTGGTTCTTGGTGATCAAGTGGGCGAAGTCCACCAGGGCCGGACGCGCGCTCGGCATGCCCGATAGTACCAGGATCTGGGGCCTGTAGTTCTTCACGTGCTCCTCCACGTTGTTGAGCTGGTGGGCGGCTTGGAGAGCGTTCTTGTAGATCTGCGCCTGCGTGGTGGAGCCCCAGTTGACGTCGGGCTTGCGCACCGACACGATTAAGTAGAGGGCGAGGACGGCGGCGAAGGTGATGAGGGCGGTCCACCAGGAGATCAAGAACATGACGAGGACGCAGAGGACGGCGCCGGCGAGGCTCAACCACATGTTGTAGTACTAGTAACAAAAATTTGGCCAGTTTTAAGATTGACAAACTATGGGAGGTGGTACCTTGAAGGTGGGTCTCCAGCCCACGGGCTTGGCTAAAGAAGCGTGGAACGTAGAGAAGTTGATCAGGGTGTAAGCGGCGAGGAAGAAGTTAGATATCAAAGGGGCAATTATGTTGAGCTGGCCTACAATTTAACAGTGATTAGGGTAGTACGATATGGTGCTTGCGTGGTAGTACCGATTAGGATAAAAGCCACTGCGATCACGAAAGTCAGGATGTACCCACGCATGGGTTCGTTGTTTTTTCCATACCCTTTGGCGAACCACTCGATTCCTGGGTACAATTTGTCTTTGCATAGCGCTTGGAAGACTTTGGGGGCGGACACCAGAGACGCTAGTGCTGAGGATAAGGTGGCCGCGAAGCACCCAGCGTAGATGATGGGTCCGACCCATGACACCAACTCAACCACTTGGAAGTCGTTATGTAACCCATATCGGTACACCAAGGGCTCCAGAGCCTCCACAACCTCGGTCCTATTGACAAAACTCGTAACATTTTCAGTGACGTTAGCCACTTCCGGGACTGTCAAATTGGTGAGATCTGTTAGGTTGGTGACCGTGTAATTCAAAGGGCCTGCGGCGTCCCTCAAGACCGTGAAACCGCACACGAAGGCCATCAGGATGTACGACAACGTGGTGACGGCGATGGCAAGCAGAGTCCCTTTGGGGATGCTCTTCTGCGGGTCCTTCAGGTCCCCGGAAATATTAGCCCCAGCTAGAATTCCCGTCGCCGCCGGGAAGAACACCGCAAACACTGTGAAGAAGTTGTGCTCAACCCCCTGCGACTTCCTATAGTCCGGGTAAAAATTCTCTCGAAAAATCGTTACTAAAAGAAAGCAAGTTTGATTTTGGCTTGTCTTCGTTGTTACCGTGGTTACAGTTGTAGCCGACAAAGCCCTTAGACTTGGCGTCTTCGTCCGGGCCGATGAGGCTTCCGATGAAGAAGTCCACGATCGCTATTAGGAGGATCACCAGAAGACCGACTTGGGCCTGGAATCACAATCATACTCACTAAGGTCCAACTGTTAGTAGTTACTCACCTTCGCCTCCCACTCCATTCCGACCACCACGATGATCGTGAGCACCACGATGGTGATGGCGCCCACGATGCGCACGTCCTGCACGCCGCCGTCGATGATGGACAGCCCGTGGGTGCCCAAAAGCGAGCCCAAGCTCTCGCAGAAGCCCACCACGTACATGGCGCAGGCCACGGCGTTGGCGAGGGCGAAGATGAGCCCGATGGAGCCGCCGAACTCGGGGCCCAGGCTGCGCGAGATCATGTAGTAGGTGCCGCCGCCCTTGATCACGCCGTTGGTGCTGATGGCCGACATGGACAGGGCGGTGATGGAGGTGACGACGGTGGTGGTGAGGATGAGGAGGACGGCCTCGCCGACGCCGGCCTGGGCCACCACCCAGGACAGGCGCAGGAAGAGCATCACGCCCCAGATGTTGAGGAGGCACCGCATGAGGACGCCCTGTATCCAGCCGAACTTGATCTGGCCCTCGGGGGCGTCGGCTTTGCCGTTGAGGTTGGTGAGGGAGGCGCCTGCCTAGAGAAACAAGTGGTTAGGTTTTGACTAGGTTTTTGCAGAAATTAAGAGTAATTGGTAAAATCACGGTGCGTACCAGCATCGCGTGCGAGGTGATTGTGAAGCGGAAATGTCACCTTATTAAGTTAATAACACTATCGAGAGCTTGAATTGCGGCAAAAAATGTTTTTTGCTTTGGCACGTTATTTGTATGGGAATTTTTTTTTCGGTGTTTCGCTCTAGGCGAAACGTGATTTGACCGATGTTGGGTTTCTGATTTCCACGAATGGAAAATAACTAGCGGATTTTAAGTCCCGAGGTAGCTAAAAAAATCGTCGTTCTTTACCAGTTGTTTTAATAAGAAGAAATAAAAATGTAACAAATTATTGGTTACCAAGTCATCGTTATCAGTATTACACGGATATATTTTGAA
The DNA here is from genome assembly GCA_022388445.1 of Zophobas atratus. Lineage (NCBI taxonomy): Eukaryota > Metazoa > Arthropoda > Insecta > Coleoptera > Tenebrionidae > Zophobas > Zophobas atratus. The sequence continues at coordinate 8,704,687 of CM039450.1, forward strand.
AATTTTGGGGTAATTTTGTGTATAGAAATTAAGATTTTTGGAAAAAACTTCTGTTTAGAAAATATAACATGTATCTTAATGTATAATCGACAAAATTATCAAAAAAAAAAAATACAATTGAGTCAATTTTATTTTGTTCCAATTTATAAGGGGCCCTGTTGGTTTCATGGAAAAATTTTTTGGTTCCACAACGTTGTTTTTGAAGAAAAATAAAATAAATAAAATCTCTGGATTCCTAGTGTCTTTTTTAAGACAGTTAAATTCGTAAATCTGATTGGCTGTTTATTTTTTAACAACCTTTAAATTTTAACATGTTTGATTCAGAATTGGGCTTAATATCCTTCTAAATCCCTCTATTTCCGCCTATATCATTCTGTAACCATCTATGTCCGTGTATATTCGTCTGTATTTTTCAATGTTTCTTTATATAATTCCATATTCTTCGATATCCTTCTATATCTTCCTCCATATTTCTACAACCTTTTAAATCCTTATATTTCCAACTATATCCTCCTTCGTTTATATCTTTCTATAACCTTCTATTTCCGTCTATATCCTTCAGTACGCTTCGATTTCCGTCTATATCTTTCTATAACCGACCATGTTCATGTACATCTTTCGATAACACCTTCTATGTATGTCGATATTTTTCTAAACCCTTCTATTTCCGGCTATCCCTTCGTATCTCTCTATACCCTTCTAGATTCCCTTATTTCCGTCTATATCCTTCTATCTCCATCTATATCCTTCTATCTCCATCTATATCCTTCTATCTCCATCTATACCCATCTATCTCCGTCTATACCCATCTATTTTCTTCTATATCCGCTTATAAATAACCATCTATGTCTATCGATATCTTTCTATAACTTTCTATATCCATCTGTATCCTTTAAGATCCTTTTATATCTTCCTCCATCTTTCAATATCCTTCTAAATCCTTCTATTTCCGACTATATCTTTCTACATTCGTCTATACCTTTCTATAACTCCTTCTATATCCGTCGATACTCTTCTATAACCTTTTATTTCCGTCTATACCCGTCTATATCATTCTACATACGCCTACATCATTCTACAACCATTTATGTCCATCTACATCTTCCTATATTTTTCTATATCCTTCTATTTCCGACTATATCCTTCTATATCCACCTAAATCTTTCTATATTCGTCTACATCTTTCGATAACTCCTTCTATATATCTCGATATCTTTCTATAACATTCTATATCCATCTGTATCCTTCTATTTTCGACTATATCCTCTCATATTCGCTTAAATTTTTCTATAACTCCTTATATATCCGTCGATACTCTTCTAAAACCTTTTATTTCCATCTATTTCCTTTTGCACCCTTTTATTTCCATCTATACCTCTATATCATTCTACATACGCCTACATCATTCTATAACCATTTATGTCCATCTATATCTTCCTATATTTTTCTATATCCTTCTATATCCGACTATATCCTTCTATATCCGCTTAAATATTTCTATATTCGTCTACATCTTTCGATAACTCCTTCTATGTCTGTCGATGTTTTTCTAAATCCTGCTATTTCCGGCTATCCCTCCGTATCTTTCTATATCCTCCTAGATCCCCCTATTTCCGTCTATATCCTTCTATTTCCATCTATGCCCATCTATATTCTTCTATATCCCCCTATAAATAACCATCTATGTCTATCGATGTCTTTCTATAACATTCTATATCCATCTGTATCCTTCCATTTTCGTTTATATAATTCGATATCCTTCGAGATCCTTTTACATCTTCTATTTCCGACTATATCCTCTCATATTCGCTTAAATTTTTCTATAACTGCTTCTATATCCGTCGATACTCTTCTATAACCTTTTATTTCCGTCTATATCCTTTTGCACCCTTCTATTTCCGTCTATACCCGTCTATATCATTCTACATACGCCTACATCATTCTATAACCAGTTATGTCCATCTACATCTTCCTATATTTTTCTATATCCTTCTATTTCCGACTATATCCTTCTATATCCGCCTAAATCTTTCGATAACCAGTTATGTCCATCTACATCTTCCTATATTTTTCTATATCCTTCTATTTTCGACTATATCCTTCTATATCCACCTAAATCTTTCTATATTCGTCTACATCTTTCGATCACCCCTTCTATGTCTGTCGATGTTTTTCTAAATCCTGCTATTTCCGGATATCTCTTCGTATCTTTCTATACCCTTCTAGATCCCCCTATTTCCATCTATATCCTTCTATTTCCATCTATGCCCATCTATATTCTTCTATATCCGCCTATAACATTCTATAACCATCTATGTCCGTCGATATCTTTCTAGAACTGTCTATATCCATTTGTATCCTTCTATTTTCGTTTGTATAATTCTATATCCTTCGAGATCCTTTTACATCTTCCTCCATCTTTCTATTTCCGACTATATCCTCCTATATTCGCTTAAATGCTTCTATATCCGTCGATACTATTCTATAACCTTCTATATACTTCGATATCCGCCTATATCTTTCTATAACATTCTACATCTATCCTTCTATTTTCGTCTATACTTCTCTATTTCTTTCTACATCCTTCTATACCAGTTTATATCTTACTATATTTTCCTCCAGCTTTATACATCCTCCTAAATTTTTCTATTTCCGATTATATCCTTCTATATACGCCTAAATCTTTCTATATTCATCTATACCTTTCTATAACTCTTTCTATATCCGTCGATATTCTTTTATAACGTTCTATTTCCATCTATACGCCTCTATATATTTCTATATCCTTCTAAATCCCTCTATTTTCTTCTATATCCGCCTATATCATTCTGTAACCATCTATGTTCGTCTATATTCGTCTGTATCCTTCTATTTTCGTTTATATAATTCCATATCCTTCGATATCGTTCTATATCTTTCTCCATCTTTCTGTGTCGTTCTATATTCGTATATATCTCTCTGTAACTCCTTCTATGTCCGTCGATACTCTTCTATGATCTCCTATTTCTCTGTATATCCTTCTAGATCCTCCTCAATTTTTCTATTTCCGACTATATCCTTCTATATCTGCCTAAATATTTCTATAACTCATTCTATGACCGTCGATATTTTTCTATATCCTTCTATTCCCGGCTATATCCCTCTGTATCTTTCTATATCCTTCTAAATCCTCCGTATTTCCGTCCATATTCTTCTATTTCCATCTATACCCACCCATATTCTTCAATATCTCCCTATAACATTCTATAAGCATCTGTGTCTGACTATATCTTTCTGTATCCGTCTCTATCCTTCTATTTTTGTTTATATAATTCTATATGCTTCAATATCCTTCTATATCTCCCTCCATCTTTCTACATCCTTCTAAGTCCTTCCATTTCCGACTATGGCCTCCTATATCCGCTTAATATTTGTATATTCGTCGATATTTTTCTATAACTCATTCGATACTCTTCTATAACCTTCTATGACCATCTATGTCCGTGTATATATCTTTCTATAACTTTCTATATCGGTCCATATCCTTTTATTTTCGTTTATATCATTCGAAGTCCTTCTATTTCCGTCTATATTTCTATATTTCTTTCTATATCCTTCGATACCCGTTTATATCTTTCTATATCTTCCTCTAGCTTTCTACATCGTTCTAAAATCTTCTATTTCCAACTGTATCCTTCTATATCCGCCTAAATAATTCTTTAACCGTCTATTTCTATCTATATCTTCCAATTATATCCCTACATCTTTCTATTACTATCTATATATTTCTATAATTTTCTATATTTTTCTATTTCCGTTTATATTCTTCTAGATCTTACAGTTCGCGTCTGCATCTCTTGTTCTATATCCTTCTATATTCACCTAAAACAATCTTTCTATATCTGTTTATATCCCTCTACATATATCCGTATATATCCTTCTAAATGTTTCTAATATATCCTAGAATCTTGGGATCTTGGTTTTTTATTTTTAAGGAATTTGAAACAATCTCGGGAAATTTTGAAACAATTCGGGACAATCTCGGGTTCCTTGTATCTTTTTTTTTAAGAATTTAGAATCTCTAGTTTTTTTTCTTGGAGAATTTAAAAAAATCTGGGGCCCATGGGATTTTGTCTCGAAAAGATTTGAAAGAATCTTGGGGTTCCTAACTCTGACTTTTTACTTTGAAGAATTTAAAGAAATCTTGAGAGCCCCTGGTAGTTTTGGTTTTGAAAAAAATTTAGTGATTTTTAACAATTGAGAAGAATTTGGGGATTTGTTTCCAAAAAATATCGGAAAAATCTTGGGGTTGCTGTTTTTTTTAAGAATTCAAAATAATCTTATCGAGCTTCTCAAGATAGCACCGGAAAGAGAACCAACCGTAAAGGAAAATTTTCTTTCACATTATCAACAATGTAAAAATAAACCAAAACAGCAATTCGCTTCCATAGGCAAAACCGCCACAATTTATCTCCAATATTAACTCCGTTATCGAACTTCCTGGATTTCTAAGTACACAATCGACTGATAACAAAAGTAAAAAAACTTTTAACCAAACCTGGCCCGAATGAATTATAATGCATAGTTTGATTAAAGCCACGACGAACGCAATAACCATCACATGGCCTAAAATTAGACCCAATTAAAACCACATTAAAAATTAAATTATTTGTAAAATACTTAAGCCATGAGCAACAGTTCACAGGTCAATTAATCCATTGGAACGCACCCTGGAGGTTAAAACTTTTAATCTTTTGATTACTGCCAGATCCAGCAGGTACTCATACATTTAGTAATTACAGCTACATAATTCTCCCGTTATCTGTTCCAAGTCCAACGACAACAATTAGCACCAATCGTGACTAATTGTAAAAATTAATGAAGCCTGAAAGTTAATAAAAATCAAGCCAGATCCGGATCCTTTTACGACCGTGATTACTACCAATTAACGGTCTAGATTTCGCTTTACGACACAGTTATTGCAATAGTAAATCTCATTTAACAAAGTGTGGATATTCAAAACACGCAGAGTCACCATGTTGATACGACCACCTGTCGATGATTATGTCATTGCGTAATAAATTTTTCGTTTAAGAGCGAAAAATTCCAGATCGATCAAACCAAGCTTAGCGGCTTTCCAGCGCTATTTTTAGCCGTTCATTGATACGTCGCCGAAAACCGGTAATCAATCACAGATGTTTATCTCCCAAAGCCGCGCTTATTTTTAGACATAAAACACAAACGGAAGTTCAAGACTTAATAAAAGTGCAGATAAGTCATACGCGTCCATTGTGTATGTCCGCGGATGATCCTCACGGTTCTAAATATAGCCCGCCACTTTAAAATTAGACCTCTTTAAATATAGGCGGCTTTCCACGCGGAAAAAGTCGTTATCCTGAGTGACAAATCAAAATTTAGTTAAGGCGAGATTAACCGACTTAAGTTAAAAATACGATTTTTGCGTGGTTGGGAAAAATTCTTGCTGTGAAAATGGTGAAGAGTGCAGTCAGCGTAATAGACAAAGACAATTGGTAAATTGATGCCATGTATCTTAGTTAGGGTTTAAGTATTATGTACAGTGTGTAGAAAAATAATTGAAATTATTGGCTGCCGGTAAATTATGTATGGTCTATTTGGCACAAGGCCGCTCGGTTCGGGGTAAATGGAAGGTGTAAGGAGAGCAATGTCTTAATTAGCATAAAAGATAGCGACAAAGTGGGAGCCAATCAGAGTGCGCATACCGCGCTGTGGACTGAATAGATAATGAAATGCAGTTGCAATTGCACTTTCACGGGGTTTGCGAAGCGGTTTCTATTCGAAAAGGGGCTAATTTAAAGTCGAATTTCCTGCGATTGGTAATCAGCGCGTAATTATTTGTAATCAAGGAAATTTATTCGTTGTATGTATTTGTATTAGTTATTCTGGCTTCCTGTTCGTTTCGTTTACTTTCCACTGTTTTCGTCATCAACAATTTTAATATTGTTACTATTCCACTTGGAGTTCGACAGGGTCCACTCCTGGGACCAATTTGCTTTTAATTTAAATTAATGATGTGCCTGTGAGATTTGAGAGTCGCGGGCTCCTGTGGTGTTTTTTTTTTTTAATTTAAAAGAATCTTAGGGCTCCTGGAGTTTTATTTTTGAAAGATTTAGAAAGAATTTTGCGGGCCCCTGGCGTCTTATCTTTGAAATTTTTTTGAAAAAATCTTGGGGCTACTGTGTTTAATTTTTGAAATACTTTAAAAGTGCCTTAGGGACTCCTGGTGTTATTTTTTGAAGAGTTTAAAAAATGTCAGGAGCTCCAAGCGTTATTTTTAAAGAGTGTAAAAAAATCTCGGGGTCCCCTAGCGTTTTAATCTTGACAGTTTGAAACAGTGTCAGGATCCCTTGGTGTTTTACTTTTGAAGCAAATTAAATATTTCCTAATATTTTATTGTTTAATGAGCCTAAAATAATGTCGTGGTCCTCTAGTGCTTCACTGTTGAAGTAATTTAAAGAATCTCGGGGGCTCTAAGTGTTATTTTTAAAGAGTTTAAAAGAATCTCTGAGGCCCTAGTGTTATTTTTTTAAAGAGCTTTAAAAATCTCGGAGGCTCGAAGTGTTATTTTTGAAGAGTCTAAAAGAATCTCGAGGGCTCCAAGTGTTATTTTTAAGGAGTTAAAGGAATCTCGGGAGTTCCTAATATTCTGCTTTTAGTGAGCCTAAAATAATCTCGTGATTCCTTGGTGCTTAACTTTTGAACGTAATTTAAAGAATCTCGGGCCGCTAGTGTTATTTTTTTAAAGAGCTTAAAAAATCTCGGGGCTCGAATGTTATTTTTAAAGAGTTTAAAAGAATCTCGCGGCTAAATGTTATTTTTAAGGAATTAAAAATCTCGGGAAAGGTCCTAATATTCTGCTTTTTAATGATCTTAAAATAATCTAGGTCCCTGATGCTTTACTTTTGAAGTAATTTAAAGAATCTCGGGAGCTCTAGTGTTACTTTTTAAAGAGATTAAAAAAATCTCTGGGCCCTAGTGTTATTTTTTTAAAGAGCTTTAAAAATCTCGGGGCTCGAAGTGTTATTTTTAAAAGAGTCTAAAAGAATCTCGAGGGCTCCAAGTGTTATTTTTAAGGAGTTAAAAGAATCTCGGGAGTTCCTAATATTCTGTTTTTAGTGAGCCTAAAATAATCTCGTGATCCTTGGTGCTTAACTTTTGACGTAATTTAAAGAATCTCCGGCCGCTAGTGTTATTTTTTTAAAGAGCTTAAAAAATCTCGGGGGCTCGAAGTGTTATTTTTAAAGAGTTTAAAAGAATCTCGGGGCTAAATGTTATTTTTAAGGAGATTAGAAAATCTCGGAAGGCTCCTAATATTCTGCTTTTTATGATCTTAAAATAATCTAGGGTCCCTGATGCTTCACTTTTGAAGTAATTTAAAGAATCTCGGGAGCTCTAAGTGTTACTTTTAAAGAGATTAAAAAATCTCTGGGCCTAGTGTTATTTTTTTAAGAGCTTTAAAAATCTCGGGTGCTCGAAGTGTTATTTTTGAAGAGCTTAAAAGAATCTCGAGGGCTTCAAGTGTTATTTTTAAGGATTCAAAAGAATCTCGGGAGTTCCTAATATTCTGTTTTTAGTGAGCCTAAATAATCTCGTGATCCCTTGGTGCTTAACTTTTGAAGTAATTTAAAGAATCTCGGGGCCGCTAGTGTTATTTTTTTAAAGAGCTTAAAAAATCTCGGGGGTCTCGAAGTGTTATTTTAAAGAGTTTAAAAGAATCTCGGTGGCTAAATGTTATTTTTAAGGAGATTAGAAAAATCTCGGGAGGTCCTAATATTCTGCTTTTTAATGATCTTAAAATAATCTAGGGTCCCTGATGCTTCACTTTTGAAGTAATTTAAAGAATCTCGGGAGCTCTAAGTGTTACTTTTTAAAGAGATTAAAAAAATCTCTGGGGCCTAGTTATTTTTTTAGAGAGCTTTAAAAATCTCGGGGGCTCGAAGTGTTATTTTTGAAAAGTCTAAAAGAATCTCGAGGGCTCCAAGTGTTATTTTTAAGGAGTTCAAAAGAATCTCGGGAGTTCCTAATATTCTGTTTTTAGTGAGCCTAAAATAATCTCGTGATCCCTTGGTGCTTAACTTTTGACGTAATTTAAAGAATCTCGGGGCCGCTAGTGTTATTTTTTTAAAGACTTAAAAAATCTCGGGGCTCGAAGTGTTATTTTTAAAGAGTTTAAAAGAATCTCGGTGGCTAAATGTTATTTTTAAGGAGATTAGAAAAATCTCGGGAGCGTCCAATATTCTGCTTTTTAATGATCTTAAAATAATCTAGGGTCTCCTGATGCTTCACTTTTGAAGTAATTTAAAGAATCTCGGGAGCTCAAGTGTTACTTTTTAAAGAGATTAAAAAAATCTCTGGGCCCTAGTATATTTTTTAAGAGCTTTAAAAATCTCGGGGCTCGAAGTGTTATTTTTGAAGAGTTAAAAGAATCTCGAGGGCTCCAAGTGTTATTTTTAAGGATTCAAAAGAATCTCGGGAGTTCCTAAATATTCTGTTTTTAGTGAGCCTAAAATAATCTCGTGATCCCTTGGTGCTTAACTTTTGAAGTAATTTAAAGAATCTCGGGGCCGCTAGTGTTATTTTTTTAAAGAGCTTAAAAAATCTCGGGGCTCGAAGTGTTATTTTTAAAGAGTTTAAAAGAATCTCGGTGGCTAAATGTTATTTTTAAGGAGATTAGAAAAATCTCGGGAGCTCCAATATTCTGCTTTTTAATGATCTTAAAATAATCTAGGGTCCCCTGATGCTTCACTTTTGAAGTAATTTAAAGAATCTCGGGAGCTCTAAGTGTTATTTTTAAAGAGATTAAAAAATCTCTGAGGCCCTAGTGTTATTTTTTAAAGAGCTTTAAAAATCTCGGGGCTCGAAGTGTTATTTTTGAAGAGTTAAAAGAATCTCGAGGGCTCCAAGTGTTATTTTTAAGGATTAAAAGAATCTCGGGAGTTCCTAATATTCTGTTTTTAGTGACCTAAAATAATCTCGTGATCCCTTGGTGCTAACTTTTGAAGTAATTTAAAGAATCTCGGGGCCGCTAGTGTTATTTTTTTAAAGAGTTCCTAATATTCTGTTTTTAGTGAGCCTAAAATTATCTCGTGATCCCTTGGTGCTTAACTTTTGACGTAATTTAAAGAATCTCGGGGCCGCTAGTGTTATTTTTTTAAAGAGCTTAAAAAATCTCGGGGTCCGAAGTGTTATTTTTAAAGAGTTTAAAAGAATCTCGGTGGGTAAAATGTTATTTTTAAGGAGATTAGAAAAATCTCGGGAGGTCCTAATATTCTGCTTTTTAATGATCTTAAAATAATCTAGGGTTCCCTGATGTTTCACTTTTGAAGTAATTTAAAGAATCTCGGGAGCTCCAAGTGTTATTTTTTAAAGAGATTAAAAAAATCTCTGGGGCCCTAGTATTTTTTTTTTAAAGAGCCTTAAAAATCTCGGGTGCTCGAAGTGTTATTTTTGAAGAGTTTAAAAGAATCTCTAGGGCTCCAAGTGTTATTTTTAAGGAGTTCAAAAGAATCTCGGGAGTTCCTAATATTCTTGTTTTTAGTGAGCCTAAAATAATCTTGTGATTCCTTGGTGCTTAACTTTTGAAGTGATTTAAAGAATCTCGGGGCCGCTAGTGTTATTTTTTTAAAGAGCTTAAAAATCTCGGGGGCTCGTAGTGTTATTTTTAAAGAGTTTAACAGAATCTCGGTGGCTAAATGTTATTTTTAAGGACATTAGAAAAATCTCGGGAGCTTCTAATATTCTGCTTTTTAATGATCTTAAAATAATCTAGGGTCCCCTGATGCTTCACTTTTGAAGTAATTTAAAGAATCTCGGTAGCTCAAGTGTTACTTTTTAAAGAGATTAAAAAAATCCTGGGGCCCAAGTGTTATTTTTTAAAGAGCTTTAAAAATCTCAGGGCTCGAAGTGTTATTTTTGAAGAGTTTAAAAGAATCTCGAGGGCTACAAGTGTTATTTTTAAGGAGTTAAAAGAATCTCGGGAGTTCCTAATATTCTGTTTTAGTGAGCCTAAAATAATCTCGTGATCCCTTGGTGCTTAACTTTTGAAGTAATTTAAAGAATCTCGGGGCCGCTAGTGTTATTTTTTTAAAGAGCTTAAAAAATCTGGGGGCTCGAAGTGTTATTTTTAAAGAGTTTAAAAGAATCTCGGTGGCCAAATGTTATTTTTAAGGAGATTAGAAAAATCTCGGAAGGTCCTAATATTCAGCTTTTTGATGATCTTAAAATAATCTAGGGTTCCCTGATGCTTCACTTTTGAAGTAATTTAAAGAATCTTGGAGCTCTAAGTGTTGCTTTTTAAAGAGATTAAAAAAAATCTCTGGGGCCCTAGTGTTATTTTTTTAAAGAGCTTTAAAAATCTCGGGGGCTCGAAGTGTTATTTTTAAAGAGTTTAAAAGAATCTCGAGGGCTCCAAGTGTTATTTTTAAGGAGTTAAAAGGAATCTCGGGAGTTCCTAATATTCTGCTTTTTAGTGAGCCTAAAATAATCTCGTGATTCCTTGGTGCTTAACTTTTGACGTAATTTAAAGAATCTCGCGGCCGCTAGTGTTTATTTTTTAAAGAGCTTAAAAAATTCGGGGGCTCGAAGTGTTTATTTTTAAAGAGTTTAAAAGAATCTCGGCGGCTAAATGTTATTTTTAAGGAGATTATAAATCTCGGAAGGTCCTAATATTCTGCTTTTTCATGATCTTAAAATAATCTAGGGTCCCTTGATACTTTACTTTTGAAGTAATTTAAAGAATCTCGGGAGCTCTAAGTGTTACTTTTTAAAGAGATTTAAAAAATCTCTGGAGCCCTAGTGTTATTTTTTTAAAGAGCTTTAAAAATCTCGGGTGCTCGAAGTGTTATTTTTGAAGAGCCTAAAGAATCTCGAGGGCTCCAAGTGTTATTTTTAAGCAGTTCAAAAGAATCTCGGGGGTTCCTAATATTCTGTTTTTAGTGAGCCTAAATTAATCTCGTGATCCCTTGGTGCTTACTTTTGAAGTAATTTAAAGAATCTCGGGGCCGCTAGTGTTATTTTTTTAAAGAGCTTAAAAAATCTCGGGGGCTCGAAGTGTTATTTTTAAAGAGTTTAAAAGAATCTGGGTGGCTAAATGTTATTTTTAAGGAGATTAGAAAAATCTCAGGAGCTCCTAATATTCTGCTTTTTGATGATCTTAAAATAATCTAGGGTCCCTGATGCTTCACTTTTGAAGTAATTTAAAGAATCTCGGGAGCTCTAAGTGTTACTTTAAAGAGATTAAAAAAATCTCTGGGGTCCTAGTGTTATGTTTTTAGAGAGCTTAAAAATCTCGGGGCTCGAAGTGTTATTTTTGAAGAGTTTAAAAGAATCTCGAGGGCTTCAAGTGTTATTTTTAAGGACTTCAAAAGAATCTCGGGAGTTCCTAATATTCTGTTTTTAGTGAGCCTAAAATAATCTCGTGATCCCTTGGTGCTTAACTTTGACGTAATTTAAAGAATCTCGGGGCCGCTAGTGTAATTTTTTAAAGAGCTTAAAAAATCTCGGGTCTCGAAGTGTTATTTCAAAGAGTTTAAAAGAATCTCGGTGGTAAATGTTATTTTTAAGGAGATTAGAAAAATCTCGGAGGTCTAATATTCTGCTTTTTAATGATCTTAAATAATCTAGGTTCCCTGATGCTTCACTTTTGAAGTAATTTAAAGAATCTCGGGAGCTCCAAGTGTTACTTTTTAAAGAGATTAAAAAAATCTCTGGGCCCTAGTACTATTTTTAAGAGCTTTAAAAATCTCGGGGCTCGAAGTGTTATTTTGAAAAGACTAAAAGAATCTCGAGGGCTCCAAGTGTTATTTTTAAGGAGTTCAAAAGAATCTCGGAGTTCCTAAAATTCTGTTTTAGTGAGCCTAAATAATCTCGTGATCCCTTGGTGCTTAACTTTTGACGTAATTTAAAGAATCTCGGGGCCGCTAGTGTTATTTTTTTAAAGAACTTAAAAAATCTCGGGGGCTCGTAGTGTTATTTTTAAAGAGTTTAAAAGAATCTCGGTGGCTAAATGTTATTTTAAGGAGATTAGAAAAATCTCGGGAGCTCCATATATTCGCTTTTTAATGATCTTAAAATAATCTAGGGTTCCTGATGCTTCACTTTTGAAGTAATTTAAAGAATCTCGGGAGCTCCAAGTGTTATTTTTAAAGAGATTAAAAAAATCTCTGGGCCCTAGTATTTTTTTTTTAAAGAGCCTTAAAAATCTCGGTGCTCGAAGTGTTATTTTTGAAGAGTTTAAAAGAATCTCTAGGCTCCAAGTGTTATTTTTAAGGAGTTCAAAAGAATCTCGGGTTCCTAATATTCTGTTTTTAGTGAGCCTAAAATAATCTGTGATTCCTTGGTGCTTAACTTTTGAAGTGATTTAAAGAATCTCGGGGCCGCTAGTGTTATTTTTTTAAAGAGCTTAAAAAATCTCGGGCTCGAGTGTTATTTTTAAAGAGTTTAACAGAATCTCGGTGGCTAAATGTTATTTTTAAGGACATTAGAAAAATCTCGGGAGCTTCTAATATTCTGCTTTTTAATGATCTTAAAATAATCTAGGGTCCCCTGATGCTTCACTTTTGAAGTAATTTAAAGAATCTCGGTAGCTCAAGTGTTACTTTTAAAGAGATTAAAAAAAATCCCTGGGCCCAAGTGTTATTTTTTTAAAGAGCTTTAAAAATCTCAGGGCTCGAAGTGTTATTTTTGAGAGTTTAAAAGAATCTCGAGGCTACAAGTGTTATTTTTAAGGAGTTAAAAGAATCTCGGAGTTCCTAATATTCTGTTTTTAGTGAGCCTAAAATATCTCGTGATCCCTTGGTGCTTAACTTTTGAAGTAATTTAAAGAATCTCGGGCCGCTAGTGTTATTTTTTTAAAGAGCTTAAAAATCTGGGGGCTCGAAGTGTTATTTTTAAAGAGTTTAAAAGAATCTCGGTGGCCAAATGTTATTTTTAAGGAATTAGAAAAATCTCGGAAGGTCCTAATATTCAGCTTTTTGATGATCTTAAAATAATCTAGGGTTCCCTGATGTTCACTTTTGAAGTAATTTAAAGAATCTTGGGAGCTCAAGTGTTGCTTTTAAAGAGATTAAAAAATCTCTGGGGCCTAGTGTTATTTTTTAAAGAGCTTAAAAATCTCGGGGCTCGAAGTGTTATTTTTAAAAAGTCTAAAAGAATCTCGAGGGCTCCAAGTGTTATTTTAAAAGGAGCTCAAAAGAATCTCGGGAGTTCCTAATATTCTGTTTATAGTTAGCCTAAAATAATCTCGTGATCCCTTGGTGCTTAACTTTTGAAGTAATTTAAAGAATCTCGGGCCGCTAGTGTTATTTTTTAAAGAGCTTAAAAAATCTCGGGTGCTCGAAGTGTTATTTTTAAAGAGTTTAAAGAATCTCGGGGCTAAATGTTATTTTTAAGGAGATTAGAAAAATCTCGGGAGGTCCTAATATTCTGCTTTTTAATGATCTTAAAATAATCTAGGGTCCCCTGATGCTTCACTTTGAAGTAATTTAAAGAATCTTGGGAGCTCTAAGTGTTACTTTTTAAAGATATTAAAAAATCTCAGAGGCTCTTAGAGTTATTTTTTTTAAGGTTAAAACATGTCGGGGCTCAAATGTTATTTTTGAAGAGTTTAAAAAATCTCGGGGCTTCTAATATTCTGTTTTTTTAACCTAAAATAATCTCGGGGTCCCGTGGTGCCTTATTTTGAAGTAATTTAAAGAATTTTGGGGACTCAATGTTACTTTTAAAGAGATTAAAAATCTCGGGAGCTTCTAGTGTTATTTCTTTAAAGGCTTAAAAATCTCGGGGCTGCAAGTGTTATTTTAAGAAGTTTAGAAAAATCCGGGAGCTCCTAACCTTTTGTTTCTTAATGATCTTAAAATAATCTCGGGTCCCTGGTGTTTTACTTTTGAAGTATTTAAAGAATCTGGGGACTCGAAGTGTTTTTTAAAGATATTAAAAAATCTGGGGGCTCTTAGGTTTTTTTTTTTAAGGTTAAAACATGTCGGGGCTCAAGTGTTATTTTTAAAGAGTTAAAAACCTCGGGGGCTCCAAGTGTTATTTTTGAAGAGTTTAAAAGATCTCGGGGGCTTCTAATATTCTGTTTTTAACCTAAAATAATCTCGGGTCCCGTGATGCTTATTTTGAAGTAATTTAAAGAAATTTGGGTACTCAAAATGTTACTTTCTAAAGAGATTAAAAAATCTCGGGGGCTCCTAGTGTTATTTCTTTAAAAAGCTTAAAAAATCTCGAGGGTTGCAAGTGTTATTTTTAAGAAGTTTAGAAAAATCTCGGAAGCTCCTAATCTTTTGTTTCTTAATGATGTTAAAATAATCTTGGCGTCCCCTGGTGTTTTACTTTTGAAGTAGTTTAAAGAATCTGGGGGACTCTAAGTGTTACTTTTTAAAGATATTAAAAAAATCTCGGAGGCTCTTAGAGTTTTTTTTTTAAGGTTAAAACATGTCGGGGGCTTCAAGTGTTATTTTTAAAGTGTCTAAAAGAATTTGGGGGGCTCTTAATATTCTATTTTTTTTGTATCTTAAAATAACCTCTGGGTCCCCTAGCGTTTTAATCTTGACAAAGTTTGAAAGAGTGTCAGGGTCCCTTAGTATTTTACTTTTGAAATACATAATTTGAAAAATCTCGGGAGCTAAAAGTGTTATTGTTAAAAAGTCCAAAAAAATATTGAAGGCTCCTAATATTTTCTTTTTTAATGAGCCTAAAATAATCTCGTGCTTCACTTTTGAATTTATTTAAAGAATCTCGGGGGCTCTAAGTGTTACTTTTTACAGAGCTTAAAAAATCTCGAGGGCTGTAAAAGAATGTCCTGGGTTCCTAATATTCTCTCTTTTTAATGAGCTTAAAATAATCTTCAGGGTCCCCTAGTGTTTTATTTTCGGAAAAAAAAAAAAAACGAAAAAAACTTCGGGGGCCCATTGTGTTCAATTTGGAAACAATTAAACAACCGTATTTTCTAACAGCACTTTGGTCAAAAAAGATAAAAATCTAACAGAACTGAAAAAAAAAAAAAAAAAAAGTGAGTTTTTAGGAACCCATCTCTTATTTTTTCTTTAAAATTTAAAAATCATGAGTCTATAAAATTGTTTGGACTTTACAGTGTATGCGATAGAAGCTTAGTTTGACGTTAAGTTGCACGCTTTTCTCATTCGAACTCGCAAACTAAATAAGCGCACTCCTTTAAAATAATAAAGACAGCATTGTAAAATTAACAGTTCGCCCATAAACACTCAAAGAACACCGCTCTGGCATAAATATTTGTTCAGCACTTTAATGTACGTTGTAAATTAGATATTAGAGGTGCAAATAATAAAAGCGAACATTAAACAATGCGCACTTTTAAAAATAAAATAGTACCGTTTCGCGGACGCGTGCTCGTACCAACTTCGTACCGTAAAAAATAGTATTTTCTCGTACCAATTAAACTGAACAAATTCCACTCATAAATATTCATCACGACCGCCTCTAATCACCATAATTTCACTCAAACAATAGGACAAATTTCTATTTGAAAGTACAAATCGATGTCATCATCTCAAATTCGCTTTAACATGCATCGGCCGATCAGCCATTGTTTTGAAACCACATCAGTGATTTTGAATTCATCCGTCGACAATAATAGCAATAGCTCGAATTAATTAGTTCTGTAATGGCATGACTAACCCAACGCGGGAGGATGTTGTTGGAAGGAAAATTATAAAAACGTGTCCCAATTTTCTATGGGCTTGTCTTACCTTGTTGGGCAAGGTGGCGTTATGCAACTCGTCGAGGGTGGGTCTGTTGGCGGCCTGCAGCGACATTATGTTTCTGTAATTATCCAGTCTTGGTAGTGCTTCACGTGTTAAGTGCCTGAAAAAGATAATGGCCAGGTTGTGATTTATGGATTTATATTTATGCGCGTGTAATCAAATAATCAAAAATAAAGTGGATGATTCGGGGGAACTTGAATGGACGCTGGACTTTTGCGGAGTCGTGAAAAACAAAATTACAATTTTTTATTTTTATACACCGACACTGATTATTTCTCTACTGAATTAGGTTTTTTGATAGAATCCGAAAAAAATAACTTTTTTTTATTTTTTACGACCGATATCGGCTGGTGACTAGCCATCTTCGGGTCTTTACAATAACAAGAATTGCAACTAGTTTGAAAGAATCTTGACGACCTCTCGTATCTTTTTTTTAATGTGAAAGAATCTCGGATCCTCTAGTGTTTTATTTTTTAAGAAATTTAAAAGAATCTTGAGAACCCCTTGGTGTTTTTTTTTCTAAAGAATATAAAAGACTCCTCAGAGCCTCCGGGCATTTATTTTTGAAAGAATTTGAAAAAATCTAGGGAAACATTTGTTTTATTTTTGAAACGGTTTAAAACACTGTCAGGGTCCCCTCGTGTTTTATTTTTGAACTAATTGAAAGGATCTTGACGACCTCTCATATCTTTTTTTATGTGAAAGAATCTCGGGTCCCCTAGTGTTTTATTATTAAGGAATTAAAAGAATCTTGAGAACCCCTGGGTATTCTTTTTTTTCTAAATGATATAAAAGAATCCAGGGAGACCCTGGGCTTTTATAATTGAAAGCGTTTGAAAAAATCTAGGGAACCATTTGTGTTTTATTTTTGAAACGGTTTAAAACACTGTCAGGGTCCCCCGGTGTTTTATTTTTGAACTAATTTGAAAGAATCTTTACGACCTCCCGTATCTTCTTTTTTTAATGTGAAAGAATCTCGGATACCCCAGTGTTTTATTTTTTTAGGAATTTGAAAACATCTTGAGGACCCCAAGTTTAAAAGAACGCGTGGATCCCCTGGTGTTTTATTTTTGAAATAATTTGAAAGAATCTTGACAAATTCTCGTGTCTTCTTTTTTAATAATCTTAAAGAATCTCGGAAGCCATTGATGTTTTATTTTTTAAGGAATTTAAAAGGATCTTGAGAACTCCAGGGTATTCCTTTTTTTTTCTAAAGAATATAACAGACTCCTCAGAGCCCCCGGGCATTTATTTTTGAAAGAATTTGAAAAATCTAGGGAAACATTTGTGTTTTATTTTTGAAACGGTTTAAAACATTGTCAGGGTCCTCTGGTGTTTTATTTTTGAACTAATTTCAAAGGATCTTGACGAGTTCTCGTATCTTTTTTTTATGTGAAAGAATCTCGGGTCCCCTAGTGTTTTATTTATTAAGGAATTTAAAAGAATCTTGAGAACCCCTGGGTGTTCCTTTTTTTATCTAAATGATATAAAAGAATCCTGGGAGCCCCTGGGCTTTTATCATTGAAAGAATTTGAAAAAAAATCTAGGGAACCATTTGTGTTTTATTTTTGAAACGGTTTAAAACACTGTCAGAGTTCCCTGGTGTTTTATTTTTGAACTAATTTGAAAGAATCTTGACGACCTCCCGTATCTTTTTTTTTAATGTGAAAGAATCGCGGGTCCTCCAGTGTTTTATTTTTTAAGGGATTTGAAAACATCTTGAGGATCCCAAGTTTAAAAGAACGCGTGGGTCCCCTGGTGTTTTATTTTTGAAATAATTTGAAAGAATCTTGACAAACTCTCGTGTCTTTTTTTTAAAGAATGTTAAAGGATCTCGGAGGCCATTGATGTTTTATTTTTTAAGGAATTTAAAAGGATCTTGGGAACTCCAGGGTGTTCCTTTTTTTTTTTCTAAAGAATATAACAGACTCCTCAGAGCCCCCGGCATTTATTTTTTAAAGAATTTGAAAAAATCTAGGGAAACATTTGTATTTTATTTTTTAAACGGTTTAAAACACTGTCAGGATCCCCTGGTGTTTTATTTTTGAACTAATTTGAAAGAATCTTGACGACCTCCCGTATCTTTTTTTTTTAATGTGAAAGAATCTCGAGTCCCCCAGTGTTTTATTTTTTAAGGAATTTGAAAACATCTTGAGGATCCCAAGTTTAAAAGAAGGCGAAGGTCCCCTGGTGTTTTATTTTTGAACTAATTTGAAAGGATCTTGACGACCTCCCGTATCTTTTTTTTTTAATGTGAAAGAATCTCGGGCCCCTGGTGTTTTATTTATTAAGGAATTTAAAAGAATCTTGAGAACCCCTGGGTGTTCTTTTTTTTTTCTAAATGATATAAGAGAATCCTGGGAGTCCCTGGGCTTTTATATTTGAAAGAATTTGAAAAAATCTAGGGAACCGTTAGTGTTTTATTTTTGAAACGGTTTAAAACACTGTCAGGATCCCCTGGTGTTTTATTTTTGAACTAATTTCAAGGAATCCTGACGACCTCCCGTATCTTTTTTTTTTAATGTGAAAGAATCTCGGGTCCCTCAGTGTTTTATTTTTTTAGGAATTTGAAAACATCTTGAGGATCCCAAGTTTAAAAGAACGCGTGGGTCCCCTGGTGTTTTATTTTTGAAATAATTTGAAAGAATCTTGACAAATTCTCGTGTCTTTTGTTTTTAAGAATGTTAAAGAATCTCGGAGGCCATTGATTTTTATTTTTTAAGGAATTTAAAAGGATCTTGAGAACCCCAGGGTGTTCCTTTTCTTTCTAAAGAATATAAAAAGCTCCTCAGAGCCCCTGGGCTTTTATTTTTGAAAGAATTTGAAAACATCCAGGGAACCATTTGTGTTTTATTTTTGAAATAATTTGAAAGAATCTTGACGATCTCCCGTATCTTTTTCTTTAATGTGAAAGAATCTCGGGTCCTCCAGTATTTTATTTTTTAAGGAATTTGAAAACATCTTGAGGAACCCAAGTTTAAAAGAATGCGTGGGTCCCCTGGTGTTTTGTTTTTGAAATAATTGAAAGAATCTTGACAAACTCTTGTGTCTTTTTTTTAAGAATGTTAAAGAATCTCGGAGCCCATTGATGTTTTATTTTTTCAGGTATTTGAAAAAATCTTAGGGACCCCTAGTGTTTTATTTCTGAAACAATTTGCAAGAATCTTAAGATGTCGTGCTATTCTCGAAGGAATTTGGAAGAGTCTTGTAGGTCTCTATTGTCTGTAGAGGATATGAAAAAATCTTGGGGGGTTACTGTTTTTTTTTAAGAATCTCTAAATCTCGGGGGCTTTGGTGTTTTATTTTTACAGGTATCTGAAAGAGTTTTGAAGATCCCTAGTGTTTTATTTTTGAAACAATTTAAAATAATCTTAGGATCCCGTGGTGTTCTATTTTTGAAGTAATTTGAAAGAATCTTAAGAACACAAGGGTGTTTTTTTCCAAAGATTGGAAAAGAATTTTGGGAGCTCCTGGGGTTTTACTCCCGAAACAATTTAAAAGAATCTTCGGATCCCACGTGCTTTATTTTTGATGTAAAAACTTGAAAATTCATATACCATTAAAAAACTAGTTTATCAAATCTGGAAGGATTTTTTAAACAATTTCACATCTTGTGCACGTAACCGATTTTTTGTAACTTCAAACGCAAAGTTTATTTACATTTTTCAACAAAACATGTGACTCACATCATCTGGTATTTTGAGTAATTTAAAATCCTTTCAATGATTGTAGACTAATTCAATGAATGGAAATCCACCACGCTACACTGAAATGAAACAATAGTAGCTTGTGTCACAACAAGATTGATTATTGCATTGAACAATTAAAGATAACAGTATCAATTTCAAGTACACGTACGTACGTTATCGGAGTTTTTTACAAAGCTTGCCACAAATAATTACTGTTGACATTTCATATAGCGGAAACAAACGAGAAAGCTGACTTATTAGTTATTATTATCAATCACACAATGTGGGTACCTCTACCAGTTGCGTAATCGCCAATTCAATCGGAATTTTTCCATAACGATCATCAAGAATCTGACCTCTGTCTAAGAATGGAATATACCTGGTAATTAAATTTGAAATCGGGAAGCATTCTATACGCATTTATTCCATATTACGGAACGACGTTTCAATAAATTCAAACTTCAATTATCTGAGGCACGATTCCAATATCCGGTTCAAAGTCACAGTGATTCAAGAAGTTTATAGCCGCTAGGGTTTTATTCTCGTCCGGTTGGTAACATGAATATTTTGTAACTCTTAATTAGCGAATACAAACAATTAAGATTCCGAGACGAGTTACGAAATCCGTTACAATGGCAAAAATAATTGGTAATGCGTGGATTTGGTAACCAATTCAGAAATGCCCCTTGTGATTCTGGTCCCACGCGAACCTTTTTTTTGTCAAAATCAGTTGAGACAGACTGAGATAAGAACGAAGTTTATTATGTTTATAAAAAATAATTGTTACTGAGAATAAAAATGATTAAATATCAAGGAAACTAATCACGGGAATGTTGCCAAACTCGTTAGGACGTTAGGAGTCGGAAACTAAAAAAATTACTTAGTCATTCGAAAAGTGAGATCGAGTTTTTACAAAATCGTGATATAATAAAATTGAGAACGCGGAAATCATCCAGGTTCTAAAAATAGCAAAATTCAAATTTTATTCCAAAATCAGCGACAGACAGGGTCCAAGATCAAGGTTATCCTAAATTAAATCGACTTTTGTGCAATAAATTAGATAAACCACGATCTACTTTGTGGCGTGTTTCGAACGAAAACTCATTAACGTCAAAAGTGAAGTTGTAAACCCGTAAATTACGATAACGGGCATCTTAAAAAAAAAATCAAAAGGCTGCTCCACATATCCATCATTACGCTCACTTATGTCCATTATCAAACTTTATTGCTTGATTTGAATTACTGTAATACCTCGAGCAAAAAGCAGCTCCATCGATAAGGTCAGTAAACTTACTGAACCTGAGGTCATCGTGCGAAATTTTTCCACCAAAAATTTTTTTGAGCCAATCCGGCTCGAAGGAGCAACATTTTACACCTACCGGAAACTCTTCGCATACTCGGAGTTGAGTCTGGTCCTGTCCGTGACCGAGTGCAGGTCGTCGTCGTCGGTGTGGTCGTCTTCGGAGTGGCCGATGGAGCCGTCTCTGTCCGTGTTGTGGCTTTCGCTTCTCACTCTGTTGACTTGGAATCGCGTCCGTTTTTCGTCTCCGGCCAGGTTCCGCAGCTCGACCACGTCTTGGTCGCTCCGCGGCACCGTGGAGCCTCCGTTTCGTTCAGACATGGCGAAAACTAAAAGAGTGGAATTGGTTGTTAAAGTGGCTCCAATTTGGAGTTAATGGGCGGATTTGGGTAATTTTAGATTTGTGGGATTCGGTTTCTGGGTACGGCAGATGCAATTGGATAATTTGCATGCATGGGTGTATGTAGTGGTCGAAAGTACAAGATTCTACTTTATCTAGACATTTTATGTATTAACTTATCTAGAACTTTCTGGACGTTTAAATATAAAAAAGAGGTAACATCCGACAGAGCTCTAAATACATGCCTGATAAATATGAAATTATTCTAAATCCTAGCGTCATCATCCCCAAATTTTTAAATTTTTGGAACTCTGATCAAATTTTCAAAAATCAGAAAGGTACGATTTTTTTACATGTTTCTACTTGCTTGTGACAGAATGCTCAAAATTTCGAAATTCTCTCTTCATCTAGACATTTCCCAATAACAGAATTTGGAATTTTAGAACATTTGTATCTTCAATTTCAGAACATTAGTTGCTTTATTACGACAAAGCAAAAAAGATATTTTGATATTTTTCAATTTCTTGCATGTTTCAAAATTTGAAAATTCTACTTTATCTAGACATTTCACAGTATCAAGATGGGAAATCTAGAACTTTCTGGACGTTTAATTATAAAAAAAGAGGAAACATCTGACAGCTCTCTAAATACATAACTGATAAATATGAAATTATTCTAAATCCTAGAGCCATCATCCCCAAATTTCTAAATTTTTGGAACCCTGATTAATTTTCAAAAATCAGAAAAGAACCTTTTTTTCGTATTTGTACTTGTTTAAGACAGAATGTTGGAAATTTCTAAATTCTCTCTTCATCTAGACATTTCCCAATAATAGAATTTGGAATTTTAGAACATTTATATCTTCAATTTCGAAAGATAATGTTGCTTTATTACGACAAAGCAAGAAAGATATTTTTCAGTTTCATAAATGTTTCACGTACAATTTTCAAAATTTGAAAATTCTAGTTTATCCAGACAATTCACAGTATCAAAATTGGGGAATCAAGAACTTTCTGGACTTTTAGATTAAAAAAAAAACATCCGACAGAGCTCTAAATACATAACTGATAAATATGAAATTATTCTAAATCCGAGAGCCATCATCCCCAAATTTCTAAATTTTTGGAACTCTGATTAATTTTCAAAAATCAGAAAAGAACATTTTTTTTCGTATTTATACTTACTTAAGACAGAATGCTGGAAATTTCTAAATTCTCTCTTCATCTAGACATTTCCCAATAATAGAATTTGGAATTTCAGAACATTTGTATCTTCAATTTCGAAAGATAATGTTGCTTTATTACGACAAAGCAAGAAAGATATTTTTCAATTTCATAAATGTTTCACGTACAATTTTCAAATTTTGAAAATTCTAGTTTATCTAGACAATTCACAGTATCAAAATTGGGAAATCTAGAACTTTCTGGACGTTTAAATTAAAAAAAAAAACATCCGACAGAGCTCTAAATACATAACTGATAAATATGAAATTATTCTAAATCCAAATTTCTAAATTTTTGGACCTCTGATTAATTTTCAAAAATCAGAAAAGAACATTTCTTTTCGTATTTATACTTGCTTAAGACAGAATGCTGGAAATTTCAAAATTCTCTCTTCATCTAGACATTTCCCAATAATAGAATTTGGAATTTTAGAACATTTGTATCTTCAATTTCGAAAGATAATGTTGCTTTATTACGACAAAGCAAAAAAGATACTTTTCAATTTCATAAATGTTACACGTACAATTTTCAAAATTTGAACATTCTAGTTTATCTAGACAATTCACAGTATCAAATTGGGGAATCTAGAACTTTCTGGACGTTTAAATTAAAAAAAAAACATCCGATAGAGCTCTAAATACATAACTAACAAATATGAAATGATTCTAAATCCTAGAGCCATCATCACCAAATTTCTATATTTTTGGAACTCTGATTAATTTTCAAAAATCAGAAAAGAACATTTTTTTTTCGTATTTGTACTTGCTTAAGACAGAATGTTCAAAATTTCGAAATTCTCTGTTGATCTAGAAATTTCTCAATAATAGAATTTGGAATTTTAGAACGTTTGTATCTTCATTTTCACAAGATAACTTGCTTTATTATGACACAGCAAAAAAATATATTTTTCAATTTATTAAACGTTTGACCTACAATTTTAAAATTTGAAAATTCTACTTTATCTAGACATTTCACAGAATCAAGATTGCACAATCTAGAACTTTCTGTACGTTTAAATATAAAAAAAGAGGAAACATGCGACAGAGCTCTAAATACATAACTAATAAATATGAAATTATTCTAAATCCTAGAACCTTCATCCCCAAATTTCTAAATTTTTGGAACTCTGATTTAATTTTCAAAAATCAGAAAAGAACATTTTTTTTTCGTATTTGTACCTGCTTAAGGCAGAATGCTGGAAATTTCGAAATTCTCTTTCATCTAGTCATTTTCCAATAATAGAATTTGGAATTTTAGAACATTTGTATCTTCAATTTCGAAAGATAATGTTGCTTTATTACGACGAAGCAAGAAAGATATTTTTCAATTTCATAAATGTTTCACGTACAAAACTCAAAATTTGAAAATTCTAGTTTATCTAGACAATTCACAGTATCAAAATTGGAGAATTTAGAACTTTCTGGACGTTCTGGAACATTTGTATCTTCAATTTCAGAAGATCAGTTGCTTTATTATGACAAAGCAAAAAGATATTTTTCAATTTCCTACATGTTTCAAAATTTGAAAATTCTACGTTATCTAGACGTTTCACAGTATTAGGATTGAGAAATCTAGAACTTTCTGGACGTTTAAATATAAAAAAGAGGAAACATGCGACAGAGATCTGAATACATAACTAATAAATATGAAATTATTCTGAATCCTAGACTCATCATCACCAAATTTCTAAATTTTTGGAACTCTGATCAAATTTTCAAACATCAGAAAAGAACGATTTTTTTACATATTTCTACTTGCTTGTGACAGAATGCTCAAAATTTCGAAATTCTCTCTTCATGTAGAAATTCCCAATAACAGAATTTGGAATTTTAGAACATTTGTATCTTCAATTTCGAAAGAAAATGTTGCTTTATTACGACAAAACAAAAAGATATTTTTCAATTTCATAAATGTTTCACGTACAATTTTCAAAATTTGAAAATTCTAGTTTATCTAGACAATTCACAGTATCAAAATTGGGGAATCTAGAGCTTTCTGGACGTTTAAATAAAAAAAAAACATACGACAGAGCTGTAAACACATAACTGATAAATATGAATTTATTCCAAATCCTAGAGCCATCATCCCCAAATTTCCAGATTTTTGGAACTCTGATTAAATTTTCAAACATCAGAAAGGAACGATTTTTTTACATTTTTCTACTTGCTTGCGACAGAATGCTCAAAATTTCGAAATTCTCTCTTCATCTAGACATTTCCCAATAACAGAATTTGGAATTTTAGAATATTTGTATCTTCAATTTCAGAACATAAGTTGCCTTATTATGACAAAGCAAAAAAGATATTTTTCAATTTCCTACATGTTTCAAAATTTGAAAATTCTACTTTATTTAGACATTTCACAGTGTCAAGGTTGGGAAATCTAGAACTTTCTGTACGTTTAAATATAAAAAAAGAGGAAACATCCGACAGAGGTTTAAATACATAGCTGATAAATATGAAATTATTCTAAATCCTAGAGCCATCATCACCAAATTTCTAAATTTTCGGAACTCTGATTAAATTTTCAAAAATCAGAAAGGAACGATTTTTTTACATATTTCTACATGTTTGTGATAGAATGCTCAAAATTTCGAAATTCTCTCTTCATCTAGACATTTCCCGATAACAGAATTTGGAATTTTAGAACATTTGTATCTTCAATTTCAGAAGATAAGTTGGTTTATTATGACAAAGCAAAGAAGATATTTTTCAATTTCCTACATGTTTCAAAATTTGAAAATTCTACTTTATCTAGACATTTCACAGTATTAAGATTGGGAAATCTAGAACTTTCTGGACGTTTAAATATAAAAAAGAGGAAACATCCGACAGAGCTCTAAATACATAACTCATAAATATGAAATTATTCTAAATCCTAGAGCCATCATCACCAAATTTCTAAATTTTCGGAACTCTGATTAAATTTTCAAAAATCAGAAAGGAACGATTTTTTTACATATTTCTACTTGCTTGTGACAGAATGCTCAAAATTTCGAAATTCTCTCTTCATCTAGACATTTCCCAATCACAGAATTTGGAATTTTAGAACATTTGTGTCTTCAATTTCAGAAGATAAGTTGCTTTATTATGACAAAGCAAAAAGATATTTTTCAATTTCCTACATGTTTCAAAATTTGAAAATTCTACTTTATCTAGACATTACACAGTATCAAGTTTGGGAAATCTAGAACTTTCTGTACGTTTAAATATAAAAAAGAGGAAACATCCGACAGAGCTTTAAATACATAACTGATAAATATGAAATTATTCTAAATCCTAGAGTCATCATCACCAAATTTCTAAATTTTTGGAACTCTGATTTAATTTTCAAAAATCAGAAAGGAACGCTTTTTTTACATATTTCTACTAGCTTGTGACAGAATGCTCAAAATTTTGAAATTCTCTCTCCATTTAGACATTTCCCAATCACAGAATTTGGAATTTTAGAACATTTGTGTCTTCAATTTCAGAAGATAAGTTGCTTTATTATGACAAAGCAAAAAACGATATTTTTCAATTTCCTACATGTTTCAAAATTTGAAAATTCTACGTTATCTAGACATTTCACAGTATCAAGATTGGGAAATCTAGAACTTTCTGGACGTTTAAATATAAAAAAGGGGAAACATCCGACAAAGCTTTAAATACATAACTGATAAATATCAAATTATTCTAAATCCTTGAGCCATCATGACCAAATTTCTAAATTTTTGGAACTCTGATTAAATTTTCAAAAATCAGAAAGGAACGATTTTTTTACATATTTCTACTTGCTTGTGACAGAATACTCAAAATTTCGAAATTCTCTCTTCATCTAGACATTTCCCGATAACAGAATTTGGAATTTTAGAACATTTGTATCTTCAATTTCAGAAGATAAGTTGCATTATTATGACAAAGCAAAAAAGATATTTTTCGATTTCCTAAATGTTTCAAAATTTGAAAATTCTACTTTATCTAGACATTACACAGTATCAAGTTTGGGAAATCTAGAACTTTCTGTACGTTTAAATATAAAAAAAGAGGAAACATCGGACAGAGTTTTACATACATAACTGATAAATACGAAATTATTCTAAATCCTAGAGCAATCATCACCAAATTTCTAAATTTTTGGAACTCGGATTAAATCTTCAACAATCAGAAAGGAACGATTTTTTACATATTTCTACTTGCTTGTAACAGAATGCTCAAAATTTCGAAATTCTCTCCTCATCTAGACATTTCCCGATAACAGAATTTGAAATTTTAGAACATTTGTATCTTCAATTTCAGAAGATAAGTTGCTTTATTATGACAAAGCAAAAACGATATTTTTCAATTTCCTACATGTTTCAAAATTTGAAAATTCTACTTTATCTAGACATTTCACAGTATTAAGATTGGGAAATCTAGAACTTTCTGGACGTTTAAATATAAAAAAGGGGAAACATCCGACAAAGCTTTAAATACATAACTGATAAATATGAAATTATTCTAAATCCTAGAGCCATCATGACAAAATTTCTAAATTTTTGGAACTCTTGATTAAATTTTCAAAAATCAGAAAGGAACGATCTTTTTACATATTTCTACTTGCTTGTGACAGAATGCTCGAAATTTCGAAATTCTCTCTTCATCTAGACATTTTCCGATAACAGAATTTGGAATTTTAGAACATTTGTATCTTCAATTTCAGAAGATAAGTTGCTTTATTATGACAAAGCAAAAAAGATATTTTTCAATTTCCTACATGTTTCAAAATTTGAAAATTCTACTTTATCTAGACATTTCACAGTATTAAGATTGGAAAATCTAGAACTTTCTGGACGTTTAAATATAAAAAAGGGGAAACATCCGACAAAGCTTTAAATACATAACTGATAAATATGAAATTATTCTAAATCCTAGAGCCATCATGACCAAATTTATAAATTTTTGGAACTCTGATTAAATTTTCAAAAATCAGAAAGGAACGATCTTTTTATATATTTCTACTTGCTTGTGACAGAATGCTCGAAATTTCGAAATTCTCTCTTCATCTAGACATTTTCCGATAACAGAATTTGGAATTTTAGAACATTTGTATCTTCAATTTCAGAAGATAAGTTGCTTTATTATGACAAAGCAAAAAAGATATTTTTCAATTTCCTACATGTTTCAAAATTTGAAAATTCTACGTTATCTAGACATTTCACAGTATCAATATTGGGAAATCTAGAACTTTCTGTACGTTTAAATATAAAAAAAAGAAGAAACATGCGACAGAGCTCTAAATACATAACTAATAAATATGAAATTATTCTAAATCCTAGAGCCATCATCACCAAATTTCTGAATTTTTGGAACTCTGATTAAATTTCCAAAAGTCAGAAAGTAACCATTTTTTTTTTACATATTTCTACTTGCCTGTGACAGAATGCTCAAAATTGCGAAATTCTCTCTTCATCTAGACATTTCCCAATAACAGAATTTGGAATTTTAGAACATTTGTATCTTCAATTTCAGAAGATAAGTTGCTTTATTATGACAAAGCAAAAAATATATTTTTCAATTTCCTACATGTTTCAAAATTCGAAAATTCCACTTTATCTAGACTTTTCACACTATTAAGATTGGGAAATCTAGAACTTTCTGGACGTTTAAATATAAAAAAGAGGAAACACCGACAGAGCTCTAAATACATAACTGATAAATATGAAATTATTCTAAATCCTAGAGTCATCATCACCAAATTTCTGAATTTTTGGAACTCTGATTAAATTTTCAAAAATCAGAAAGGAACGATTTTTTTACATATGTCTATTTGCTTGTGACAGAATGCTCAAAATTTCGAAATTATCTCTTCATCTAGACATTTCCCGATAACAGAAGTTGGAATTTTAGAACATTTGTGTCTTCAATTTCAGAAGATAAGTTGCTTTATTATGACAAAGCAAAAAAGATATTTTTCAATTTCCTACATGTTTCAAAATTTGAAAATTCTACGTTATCTAGACATTTCACAGTATCAAGATTGGGAAATCTAGAACTTTCTGGACGTTTAAATATAAAAAAGAGGAAACACCCGACAGAGCTCTAAATACATAACTGATAAATATGAAATTATTCTAAATCCTAGAGTCATCATCACCAAATTTCTGAATTTTTGGAACTCTGATTAAATTTTCAAAAATCAGAAAGGAACGATTTTTTTACATATTTCTACTTGCTTGTGAGAGAATGCTCAAAATTTCGAAATTCTCTCTTCATCTAGACATTTCCCAATAACAGAATTTGGAATTTTAGAACATTTGTATCTTCAATTTCAGAAGATAAGTTGCATTATTATGACAAAGCAAAAAAGATATTTTTCGATTTCCTACACGTTTCAAAATTTGAAATTTCTACTTTATCTAGACATCTCACAGTATTAAGATTGGGAAATCTAGAACTTTCTGGACGTTTAAATATAAAAAAGGGGAAACATCCGACAGAGCTTCAAATACATAACTGATAAATATGAAATTATTCTAAATCCTAGAGTCATCATCACCAAATTTCTAAATTTTTTGGAACTCTGATTAAATTTTCAAAAATCAGAAAAGAACGATTTTTTTACATATTCCTACTTGCTTGTGACAGAATGCTCAAAATTTCGAAATTCTCTCTTCATCTAGACATTTACCGATAACAGAATTTGGAATTTTAGAACATTTGTGTCTTCAATTTCAGAAGATAAATTACTTTATAATGACAAAGGAAAAAAGATTTTTTTCAATTTCCTACATGTTTCAAAATTTGAAAATTCTACGTTATCTAGACATTTCACAGTATCAAGATTGGGAAATCTAGAACTTCCTGGACGTTTAAATATAAAAAAGGGGAAACATCCGACAAAGCTTTAAATACATAACTGATAAATATGAAATTATTCTAAATCCTTGAGCCATCATGACCAAATTTCTAAATTTTTGGAACTCTGATTAAATTTTCAAAAATCAGAAAGGAACGATTTTTTTACATATTTCTACTTGCTTGTGACAGAATGCTCAAAATTTTGAAATTCTCTCTTCATCTAGACATTTCCCAATAACAGAATTTGGAATTTTAGGACATTTGTATCTTCAATTTCAGAACATAAGTCGCTTTATTACGACAAAGCAAAAAAGATATTTTGATATTTTTCAATTTCCTGTATGTTTCAAAATTTGAAAATTCTACTTTATCTAGACATTTCACAGTATCAAGATTGGGAAATCTAGAACTTTCTGCACGTTTAAATATAAAAACGAGGAAACATCCGACAGAGCTACAAATACATAACTGATAAATATGAAATTATTCTAAATCCTAGAGTCATCATCTCCAAATTTTTAAATTTTTGGAACTCTCATTAAATTTTCAAAAATCAGAAAGGAACGATTTTTTTTACATATTTCTACTTGCTTGTGACAGAATGCGAAAAATTTCGAAATTCTCTCTTCATCTAGACATTTCCCCATAACAGAATTTGGAATTTTAGAACATTTGTATCTTCAATTTCAGAAGATAAGTTGCTTTATTATGACAAAGCAAAAAAGATATTTTTCAATTTCCTACATGTTTCAAAGTTTGAAAATTCTACGTTATCTAGACATTTCACAGTATCAAGATTGGGAAATCTAGAACTTTCTGAACGTTTAAATATAAAAAAAGAGGAAACATCCGACAGAGCTCTAAATACATAACTGATAAATATGAAATTATTCTAAATCCTAGAGTCACCATCACCAAATTTCTAAATTTTTGAACTGATTAAATTTTCGAAAATAGAAAGGAACGATTTTTTTACATATTTCTACTTGCTTGTGACAGAATGCTCAAAATTTCGAAATTCATCTAGACATTTCCCAATAACAGAATTTGGAATTTTAGAACATTTGTATCTTCAATTTCAGATATAAGTTGCTTATTATGACAAAGCAAAAAAAATATTTTTCGATTTCCTAATTGTTCAAAATTTGAAAATTCTACTTTATTTAGACATTTCACAGTATCAAGGTTGGAAATCTAGAACTTTCTGACGTTTAAATATAAAAAAGGGAAACATCCGACAGAGGTTTAAATACATAGCTGATAAATATGAAATTATTCTAAATCCTAGAGTCATCATCACCAAATTTCTAAATTTTTGGACCTCTGATTAAATTTTCAAAAATCAGAAAAGAACATTTTTTTGTATTTGTACTTGCTTAGGCAGAATGCTGGAAATTTGAAATTCTTTCTTCATCTAGACATTTCCCAATAGTAATAGAATTTGGAATTTTAGAACATTTGTATCTTCAATTTCGAAAGATAAGTTGCTTTATATCGACAAAGCAAAAAAGATATTTTTCAATTTCTAAGTCACGTACAAATTCAAAATTTGAAAATTCTAGTTTATCTAAACAATTCACAGTATCAAATTGGGAATCTAGAACTTTCTGGACGTTTAAATAAAAAAAAGAAACATCCGACAGAGCTTAAATACATAACTGATAAATATGAAATTTTCTAATCCTAGAGCCATCATCTCAAATTTCTAAATTTTTGGAACTTGATTAATTTTCAAAAATCAGAAAAGAACATTTTTTTCGTTTTCTACTTGCTTAGACAGAATGCTGGAAATTTCTAAAAATTCTCTCTTCATCTAGACATTTCCCATAACAGAATTTGGAATTTTAGAACATTTGTATCTTCAATTTCGAAAGATGTTGCTTTATTACGACAAAGCAAAAAGATATTTTTCAATTTCGAATGTTTCACGTACATTTTTCTAAATTTGAAAATTCTAGTTTATCTAGACATTCACAGTATCAAATTGGGAATCTAGAACTTTCTGGACGTTTAAATGAAAAAAAAACATCCGACAGAGCTCTAAATACATAACTGATAAATATGAAATTATTCTAAATCCTAGAGTCATCATCTCCAAATTTCTAAATTTTTGGAACTCTATTAAATTTTCAAAAATCAGAAAGGAACGATTTTTTTTACATATTTCTACTTGCTTGTGACAGAATGCGAAAAATTTCGAAATTCTCTCTTCATCTAGACATTTCCCATAACAGAATTTGGAATTTTAGAACATTTGTATCTTCAATTTCAGAAGATAAGTTGCTTTATTATGACAAAGCAAAAAAGATATTTTTCAATTTCCTACATGTTTCAAAGTTTGAAAATTCTACGTTATCTAGACATTTCACAGTATCAAGATTGGGAAATCTAGAACTTTCTGAACGTTTAAATATAAAAAAAGAGGAAACATCCGACAGAGCTCTAAATACATAACTGATAAATATGAAATTATTCTAAATCCTAGAGTCATCACCAAATTTCTAAATTTTTGGAACTCTGATTAAATTTTCAAAAATCAGAAAGGAACGATTTTTTTACATATTTCTACTTGCTTGTGACAGAATGCTCAAAATTTCGAAATTCTCTCTCCCTTTAGACATTTCCCAATAACAGAATTTGGAATTTTAGAACATTTGTATCTTCAATTTCATAAGATAAGTTGTTTTATTATGACAACGCAAAAAAGATATTTTTCAATTTCCTACATGTTTTAAAATTTGAAAATTCTACATTATCTAGACATTTCACAGTATTAAGATTGGGAAATTCTAGAACTTTCTGACGTTTAAATATAAAAAAAGAGTAAACACCCGACAGAGCTCTAAATACATAACTGATAAATATGAAATTATTCTAAATCCTAGAGTCATCATCACCAAATTTCTGAATTTTTGGAACTCTGATTAAATTTTCAAAAATCAGAAAGGAACGATTTTTTTACATATTTTACTTGCTTGTGACAGAATGCTCAAAATTTCGAAATTCTCTCTTCATCTAGACATTTCCCAATAACAGAATTTGGAATTTTAGAACATTTGTATCTTCAATTTCAGAAGATAAGTTGCATTATTATGACAAAGCAAAAAAGATATTTTTCGATTTCCTACACGTTTCAAAATTTGAAATTTCTACTTTATCTAGACATCTCACAGTATTAAGATTGGGAAATCTAGAACTTTCTGGACGTTTAAATATAAAAAAGGGAAACATCCGACAGAGCTTTAAATACATAACTGATAAATATGAAATTATTCTAAATCCTAGAGTCATCATCACCAAATTTCTAAATTTTTTGGAACTCTGATTAAATTTTCAAAAATCAGAAAAGAACGATTTTTTTTACATATTTCTACTTGCTTGTGACAGAATGCTCAAAATTTCGAAATTCTCTCTTCATCTAGACATTTACCGATAACAGAATTTGGAATTTTAGAACATTTGTGTCTTCAATTTCAGAAGATAAATTACTTTATAATGACAAAGGAAAAAAGATTTTTTCAATTTCCTACATGTTTCAAAATTTGAAAATTCTACGTTATCTAGACATTTCACAGTATCAAGATTGGGAAATCTAGAACTTCCTGGACGTTTAAATATAAAAAAGGGGAAACATCCGACAAAGCTTTAAATACATAACTGATAAATATGAAATTATTCTAAATCCTTGAGCCATCATGACCAAATTTCTAAATTTTTGGAACTCTGATTAAATTTTCAAAAATCAGAAAGGAACGATTTTTTTACATATTTCTACTTGCTTGTGACAGAATGCTCAAAATTTCGAAATTCTCTCTTCATCTAGACATTTCCCAATAACAGAATTTGGAATTTTAGGACATTTGTATCTTCAATTTCAGAAATAAGTTGCTTTATTACGACAAAGCAAAAAAGATATTTTGATATTTTCAATTTCCTGTATGTTTCAAAATTTGAAAATTCTACTTATCTAGACATTTCACAGTATCAAGATTGGGAAATCTAGAACTTTCTGCACGTTTAAATATAAAAACGAGGAAACATCCGACAGAGCTACAAATACATAACTGACAAATATGAAATTATTCTAAATCCTAGAGTCATCATCTCCAAATTTCTAAATTTTTGGAACTCTCATTAAATTTTCAAAAATCAGAAAGGAACGATTTTTTTACATATTTCTACTTGCTTGTGACAGAATGCGAAAAATTTCGAAATTCTCTCTTCATCTAGACATTTCCCATAACAGAATTTGGAATTTTAGAACATTTGTATCTTCAATTTCAGAAGATAAGTTGCTTTATTATGACAAAGCAAAAAAGATATTTTTCAATTTCCTACATGTTTCAAAGTTTGAAAATTCTACGTTATCTAGACATTTCACAGTATCAAGATTGGGAAATCTAGAACTTTCTGAACGTTTAAATATAAAAAAAGAGGAAACATCCGACAGAGCTCTAAATACATAACTGATAAATATGAAATTATTCTAAATCCTAGAGTCATCACCAAATTTCTAAATTTTGGAACTCTGATTAAATTTTCAAAAATCAGAAAGGAACGATTTTTTACATATTTCTCCTTGCTTATGACAGAATGCGAAAAATTTCGAAATTCTCTCTTCATCTAGACATTTCCCAATAACAGAATTTGGAATTTTAGAACATTTGTATCTTGAATTTCAGAAGATAAGTTGTTTTATTATGACAAAGCAAAAAAGATATTTTTCAATTTCCTACATGTTTCAAAATTTGAAAATTCTACGTTATCTAGACATTTCACAGTATCAAGATTGGGAAATCTAGAACTTTCTGAACGTTTAAATATAAAAAAAGAGGAAACATCCGACAGAGCTCTAAATACATAACTGATAAATATGAAATTATTCTAAATCCTAGAGTCATCACCAAATTTCTGAATTTTTGGAACTCTGATTAAATTTTCAAAAATCAGAAAGGAACGATTTTTTTACATATTTCCACTTACTTGTGACAGAATGCTCAAAATTTCTAAATTCTCTCTTCATCTAGACATTTCCCAATAACAGAATTTGGAATTTTAGAACATTTGTATCTTGAATTTCAGAAGATAAGTTGCTTTATTATGACAAAGCAAAAAAGATATTTTTTCAATTTCCTACATGTTTCAAAATTTGAAAATTCTACGTTATCTAGACATTTCACAGTATCAAGATTGGGAAATCTAGAACTTTCTGAACGTTTAAATATAAAAAAAGAGGAAACATCCGACAGAGCTCTAAATACATAACTGATAAATATGAAATTATTCTAAATCCTAGAGTCATCACCAAATTTCTGAATTTTTGGAACTCTGATTAAATTTTCAAAAATCAGAAAGGAACTATTTTTTTACATATTTCCACTTACTTGTGACAGAATGCTCAAAATTTCTAAATTCTCTCTTCATCTAGACATTTCCCAATAACAGAATTTGGAATTTTAGAACATTTGTATCTTGAATTTCAGAAGATAAGTTGCTTTATTATGACAAAGCAAAAAAGATATTTTTCAATTTCCTACATGTTTCAAAATTTGAAAATTCTACGTTATCTAGACATTTCACAGTATCAAGATTGGGAAATCTAGAAGTTTCTGAACGTTTAAATATAAAAAAAGAGGAAACATCCGACAGAGCTCTAAATACATAACTGATAAATATGAAATTATTCTAAATCCTAGACTCACCATCACCAAATTTCTAAATTTTTGTAACTGATTAAATTTTCGAAAATTAGAAAGGAACGATTTTTTTACATATTTCTACTTGCTTGTGACAGAATGCTCAAAATTTCGAAATTCATCTAGACATTTCCCAATAACAGAATTTGGAATTTTAGAACATTTGTATCTTCAATTTCAGATCATAAGTTGCTTTATTATGACAAAGCAAAAAAAATATTTTTCGATTTCCTAATTGTTTCAAAATTTGAAAATTCTACTTTATTTAGACATTTCACAGTATCAAGGTTGGGAAATCTAGAACTTTCTGGACGTTTAAATATAAGAAAAGAGGAAACATCCGACAGAGGTTTAAATACATAGCTGATAAATATGAAATTATTCTAAATCCTAGAGTCATCATCACCAAATTTCTAAATTTTTGGACCTCTGATTAATTTTCAAAAATCAGAAAAGAACATTTTTTTGTATTTGTACTTGCTTAAGGCAGAATGCTGGAAATTTTGAAATTCTTTCTTCATCTAGACATTTCCCAATATGTAATAGAATTTGGAATTTTAGAACATTTGTATCTTCAATTTCGAAAGATAATGTTGCTTTATTACGACAAAGCAAAAAAGATATTTTTCAATTTCATAAATGTTTCACGTACAAAATTCAAAATTTGAAAATTCTAGTTTATCTAAACAATTCACAGTATCAAAATTGGGGAATCTAGAACTTTCTGGACGTTTAAATTAAAAAAACAAAACATCCGACAGAGCTCTAAATACATAACTGATAAATATGAAATTTTTCTAAATCCTAGAGCCATCACTCTCAAATTTCTAAATTTTTGGAACTTTGATTAATTTTCAAAAATCAGAAAAGAACATTTTTTTCGTTTTTCTACTTGCTTAAGACAGAATGCTGGAAATTTCTAAAAATTCTCTCTTCATCTAGACATTTCCCAATAACAGAATTTGGAATTTTAGAACATTTGTATCTTCAATTTCGAAAGATGTTGCTTTATTACGACAAAGCAAACAAGATATTTTTCAATTTCATGAATGTTTCACGTACAATTTTCTAAATTTGAAAATTCTAGTTTATCTAGACAATTCACAGTATCAAAATTGGGGAATCTAGAACTTTCTGGACGTTTAAATGAAAAAAAAAACATCCGACAGAGCTCTAAATACATAACTGATAAATATGAAATTATTCTAAATCCTAGAGCCATCATCCCCAAATTTCTAAATTTTTGGACCTCTGATTAATTTTCAAAAATCAGAAAAGAACATTTTTTTTCGTATTTATACTTGCTTAAGACAGAATGCTGGAAATTTCTAAATTCTCTCTTCATCTAGACATTTCCCAATTACAGAATTTGGAATTTTAGAACCTTTGTATCTTCAATTTCAGAAGATAAGTTGAAAATTCTACTTTATCTACACTTTCACAGAATTAAGAACTTTGGCACGGACTTTGAAAATCACAGTTCCGTATGATAATTCGCAAACAAAAAAATTCTGAATCCCATAGAATAAAAAACCAAGAATTACAAAAGCAATACTTTACATTAAAGACATTTTCAACTCACACCAGACCTCCACACCGAATACCAACACAAAAAATTCTCCAGAACTGTCACCACTGACAGCGTCACCTAATCCCCCATGCCTCCTTTTAAACCAAAACTCACAAAACAAAGTTTGCCAAACCACGTCACTCAGTCATCAAAAAAGGATCAACTTTGACCAAACACAGATAGAGCAAATCCAGGTGTTAATCCAGGTATTTAAGGCGACCTTCCAATAAAAATAGCAAACCGGTAAATATTTAATTTGCGTATAATCCCAAGAAAAAAACAACTGTGCACTTCGGAGTCAGCTAGATAAGCAAAAATAAGTTTCCATAGAAGAATGACTGAATCGACTTCTGCGAACCACACGTAATGCAAAAAACGCATTTGAATGGGTTAAGAGCCTGACGAATTGTCAATAAGGCGGATATGTTGAAACAAAGAGAGACTTTTATGCGGTGAAATGGTAAAAGTGGTACTTACGGACGATGTTTTGGCGGTACTGCCCCGACATTTTGGTCTGAACTGAACTATGGTCGGTTGAAATTGAGAACAGGAATTGATCGTATGTACAACGGGGATTTTGTGTGTGAATCATCTATTTGAGAAAGATGTTAGACACTGGGCTTCGGAAATGGATGTTGTAGTTTAAATATTGGCTAGATCTTATCAGAGATTTGTACTATAAGTGGTTTTTTGATGTATCGTACCACGTAAGATACTTTTGATTATTTATAGTGTAGTACGTAGAGCTGCATTTTATCTTTACTATCTAAAAAATAAAAAAATGTTTGATTTTAATCTATAAATAATATAACCGTTAAACCCATAACTTTACGGTTGTAGTGCACTCTTACACATGTGGAAACTTATAGATCAGTTTAGTCGTAGTAAAAGTAGTAATGTTTGATGGAAGTCGTAAAATAAAAATATACCTACCTATAATGTAATACATAAATGTGTAATTAAACGAAATTGCCCCTTTCTGTAACTGGGTTATTTTTATCGGGTATTTAATTTGCCCTAAATTTGAGGTTCAAAGAAATGTCAACAGAAGGAATAACTGAAGAAGAAATAGAAGAAAAATGGGTCGAACTTTTTCATTTATTCGGTTTTTTCAATTTTTCGGTTTCTAATTTTTCAATTTTTTTATTTTGTTTATTTTTACAATTTTTCGATTTGTCAATGTCCCGACTTTATAAATTGTTTGACTGAATTTTTCATTTTTTTTTGTTTCCTCAGCTTTTCGATTTTCAATTTTCGTTTCGGTTTTTGATTTGCAAATTTTTCGATCTGCAATTTCAGGAACTTTCAATTTTTTGATTTATAATTTTCGTCCCGGTTTTTTATTTTCTTTATTTTTTTCAATTTTCCGGTTATTCAATGTCTTGATTCTAGACTTTTTTTTAATGTGAAATTTTTTTTCGTTTTTATTTCTCGATTTTCCAACTTTTGGATGTTTCTATTGTGTTTTAGTGAATGTTCTGGCGAAATTTTTTTTCAGATGTGAAATTTTTAATTTGCGGATTTTTTATTTTTAAATTTTCCGGTTTTCAATTTGTTCATTTTTCAACTTCTCGATTTTTCAATTTTAGATTTTTCAGTGTCATGATTTTTAAGTTTTTTTCACTTCTTGATATTTTCGATTTTCAATTTTTCGTTCCGGTTTTTTGCTTTCTTTATTTTTACAATTTTTCGATTTTTCAGGATCCCCATTTTATAATTTTTTGTTTTTTAATTACAATATTTTCAGTTTTTCGTTTCTTCAATTTTTCGATTTGCAATTTTTCAATTCTTTTTGTTTCTTCAATTTTTTGCAAATCTTCTAGTTTTCATTATTTAATTTTTCAATTTTTTGATTATGTAACGTCGTTTTTCTGTTTTAGTTGTTCAATTTCAAGATTTTTCGATTTTTCGTTTCTTCAATTTGTGATTTGCAATTGTAGTTTTCATTTTAAATATGTAAGAATTAAAATTTATAAAAATTTCACTTTTTTTCGACTTTTCAATTTTTCAGTTTTAGAGTTTTCAGTGTCATGAGTTTTCATTTTTTTTTAATTTTCATTTTAAATATGTAACAGTAATTTAAAAAAAAATCACTTTTTCAATTTTTCAATTTTAGAATTTTTCCATTTTCCGAATATTGGATTATAAAACTTTTTCATTTATTCGACTTTTAAATTTTTCAATTCTTCAATTTTTCACTTCTTCATATTTTCAATTTGCAATTTTCCATTTCGGTTTTTTCTTCCTTTATTTTTACAATATTTCGATTTTTCAATGTTCCCCATTTTAAAATGTTTTGTTTTTCCAATTTCCATTTTTACAATTTTTGCAATTTTTGTAGTTTACATTTATTATTAAGTTTTTTGGTTTTTCGATTTTCTAAGTATTGGTTGTTTCAATTTTTAATTTTCAATTTTTTTTTTATAATTTTATAAATTGTTAAACTGAATTTTTCATTTTTTTTTGTTTCCTCAGCTTTTCGATTTTCAATTTTCGTTTCGGTTTTTGATTTGCAAATTTTTCGATCTGCAATTTCACGAACTTTCAATTTTTTTCCCGGTTTTTTATTTTCTTTATTTTTTCAATTTTCCGGTTATTCAATGTCCTGATTCTAGATTTTTTTAATGCGAAAATTTTTTTCGTTTTTGTTTTTCGATTTTCCAACTTTTGGATGCTTCTATTGTGTTTTAGTGAATGTTCTGGCGAAATTTTTTTTCAGATGTGAAATTTTTAATGTGGGGATTTTTTATTTTTCAATTTTCCGGTTTTCAATTTGTTCATTTTTCAACTTTTCGATTTTTCAATTTTAGATTTTTCAGTGTCATGATTTTTAAGTTTTTTTTACTTCTTGATATTTTCGATGTGCAATTTTTCGTTCCGGTTTTTTGCTTTCTTTATTTTTACCATTTTTCGATTTTTCAGGGTCCCCATTTTATAATTTTTTATTTTTTAATTACAATTTTTTCAGTTTTTCCTTTCTTCAATTTTTCGATTTGCAATTTTTCAATTCTTTTTTGTTTCTTCAATTTTTTGCAAATCTTCTAGTTTTCATTATTTAATTTTTCAATTTTTTGATTATGTAACGTCGTTTTTCTGTTTTAGTTGTTCAATTTCAAGATTTTTCGATTTTTCGTTGCTTCAATTTGTGATTTGCAATTGTAGTTTTCATTTTAAATATGTAAGAATTAAATTTTATAAAAATTTCACTTTTTTTCGACTTTTCAATTTTTCAGTTTTAGAGTTTTCAGTGTCATGAGTTTTCATTTTTTTTTAATTTTCATTTTAAATATGTAACAGTAATTTAAAAAAAAATCACTTTTTCAATTTTTCAATTTTAGAATTTTTCCATTTTCCGAATATTGGATTATAAAACTTTTTCATTTATTCGACTTTTAAATTTTTCAATTCTTCAATTTTTCACTTCTTCATATTTTCAATTTGCAATTTTCCATTTCGGTTTTTTCTTCCTTTATTTTTACAATATTTCGATTTTTCAATGTTCCCCATTTTAAAATGTTTTGTTTTTCCAATTTCCATTTT
This sequence comes from Zophobas atratus, assembly GCA_022388445.1. Classification (NCBI taxonomy): domain Eukaryota; kingdom Metazoa; phylum Arthropoda; class Insecta; order Coleoptera; family Tenebrionidae; genus Zophobas; species Zophobas atratus. Next base: position 8,744,621 of record CM039450.1, read on the forward strand.
TACAATTTTTGCAATTTTTGTAGTTTACATTTATTATTAAGTTTTTTGGTTTTTCGATTTTCTAAGTATTGGTTGTTTCAATTTTTAATTTTCAATTTTTTTTTTATAATTTTATAAATTGTTAAACTGAATTTTTCATTTTTTTTTGTTTCCTCAGCTTTTCGATTTTCAATTTTCGTTTCGGTTTTTGATTTGCAAATTTTTCGATCTGCAATTTCACGAACTTTCAATTTTTTTCCCGGTTTTTATTTTCTTTATTTTTTCAATTTTCCGGTTATTCAATGTCCTGATTCTAGATTTTTTTTAATGCGAAAATTTTTTTCGTTTTTGTTTTTCGATTTTCCAACTTTTGGATGCTTCTATTGTGTTTTAGTGAATGTTCTGGCGAAATTTTTTTTCAGATGTGAAATTTTTAATGTGGGGATTTTTTATTTTTCAATTTTCCGGTTTTCAATTTGTTCATTTTTCAACTTTTCGATTTTTCAATTTTAGATTTTTCAGTGTCATGATTTTTAAGTTTTTTTTACTTCTTGATATTTTCGATGTGCAATTTTTCGTTCCGGTTTTTTGCTTTCTTTATTTTTACCATTTTTCGATTTTTCAGGGTCCCCATTTTATAATTTTTTATTTTTTAATTACAATTTTTTCAGTTTTTCCTTTCTTCAATTTTTCGATTTGCAATTTTTCAATTCTTTTTTGTTTCTTCAATTTTTTGCAAATCTTCTAGTTTTCATTATTTAATTTTTCAATTTTTTGATTATGTAACGTCGTTTTTCTGTTTTAGTTGTTCAATTTCAAGATTTTTCGATTTTTCGTTGCTTCAATTTGTGATTTGCAATTGTAGTTTTCATTTTAAATATGTAAGAATTAAATTTTATAAAAATTTCACTTTTTGTTCGACTTTTCAATTTTTCAGTTTTAGAGTTTTCAATGTCATGAGTTTCCATTTTTTTTTAATTTTCATTTTAAATATGTAACAGTAATTTAAAAAAAAATCACTTTCAATTTTTCGATTTTAGAATTTTTCCATTTCCCGAATATTGGATTCTAAAACTTTTTCATTTATTCGACTTTTAAATTTTTCAATTCTTCAATTTTTCACTTCTTCATATTTTCAATTTGCAATTTTCCATTTCGGTTTTTTCTTCCTTTATTTTACAATATTTCGATTTTTCAATGTTCCCCATTTTAAAATGTTTTGTTTTTCCAATTTCCATTTTTACAATTTTTGCAATTTTTGTAGTTTACATTTATTATTAAGTTTTTTGGTTTTTCGATTTTTAAGTATTGGTTGTTTCAATTTTTAATTTTCAATTTTTTTTTATAAATTTATAAATTGTTAAACTGAATTTTTCATTTTTTTTTGTTTCCTCAGCTTTTCGATTTTCAATTTTCGTTTCGGTTTTTGATTTGCAAATTTTTCGATCTGCAATTTCACGAACTTTCAATTTTTTTCCCGGTTTTTTATTTTCTTTATTTTTTCAATTTTCCGGTTATTCAATGTCCTGATTCTAGATTTTTTTTAATGCGAAAATTTTTTTCGTTTTTGTTTTTCGATTTTCCAACTTTTGGATGCTTCTATTGTGTTTTAGTGAATGTTCTGGCGAAATTTTTTTTCAGATGTGAAATTTTTAATGTGGGGATTTTTTATTTTTCAATTTTCCGGTTTTCAATTTGTTCATTTTTCAACTTTTCGATTTTTCAATTTTAGATTTTTCAGTGTCATGATTTTTAAGTTTCTTTTACTTCTTGATATTTTCGATGTGCAATTTTTCGTTCCGGTTTTTTGCTTTCTTTATTTTTACCATTTTTCGATTTTTCAGGGTCCCCATTTTATAATTTTTTATTTTTTAATTACAATTTTTTCAGTTTTTCCTTTCTTCAATTTTTCGATTTGCAATTTTTCAATTCTTTTTTGTTTCTTCAATTTTTTGCAAATCTTCTAGTTTTCATTATTTAATTTTTCAATTTTTTGATTATGTAACGTCGTTTTTCTGTTTTAGTTGTTCAATTTCAAGATTTTTCGATTTTTCGTTGCTTCAATTTGTGATTTGCAATTGTAGTTTTCATTTTAAATATGTAAGAATTAAATTTTATAAAAATTTCACTTTTTGTTCGACTTTTCAATTTTTCAGTTTTAGAGTTTTCAATGTCATGAGTTTCCATTTTTTTTTAATTTTCATTTTAAATATGTAACAGTAATTTAAAAAAAAATCACTTTTTCAATTTTTCGATTTTAGAATTTTTCCATTTCCCGAATATTGGATTCTAAAACTTTTTCATTTATTCGACTTTTAAATTTTTCCATTCTTCAATTTTTCACTTCTTCATATTTTCAATTTGCAATATTCCATTTCGGTTTTTTTTTCCTTTATTTTTACAATTTTTCGATTTTTCTTCAATGTTTCCATTTTAAAATGTTTTGTTTTTTCAATTTCCATTTTTTCAATTTTTTGCAATTTTTGTAGTTTACATTATATTATTAATTTTTTTGGTTTTTCGATTTTCTAAGTATTGGTTGTTTCAATTTTTAATTTCCAATTTTTCGATTTTTAATTTATCGTTTCAGCTTTTTTCTTAATTTTTTTAATTTTCCGGTTATTCAGTGTTCTGATTTCTTTTTTTAACAATGTCATTTTCTTTTCAATTTTTGGATATTTCAGTTCTTCGATTTCCACTTTTTCAATTTTCGAACTTTTAGATTTTGCAAGTTTCCGTTTTTTTGTTTCAGATTTTTCAAAATTTTTCTATTTTTCGTTTCTTCAATTATTAGATTTTAAAACTTTTTCATTTATTCGGCTTTTCAATTTCTCGGTTTCTAATTTTTCAATTTTTTTATTTTGTTTATTTTTACAATTTTTCGATTTGTCAATATCCCGATTTTATAATTTTTTGTTTTTTCAATTTCAACTTTTTAAATGTTTTATCTTCAGTTTTTCGATTTGCAACTTTTCAGTTTTTCATTTCTTTTTTCTTCGATTTTATCCAACTTTTTTAATTTTTCATTTTCTCTAGGTATTTAATTTTTTTTAATTTCCTCCTGCTTTCTATTTGGAATTTTTAGTTTATTTTTTAGTTTTTAGATTTTTCAACTTTTTGGATCAAATTGGAATTGCAAAATTGAAAAATCAAAAATTAAAAAACGAAAAAATATACAACGAAAACGTAAAAATCTAAAAATTGGAAATCAAGAACTTGAAAAATTGCAGAAGCGAAGCGTTTTACTTTTACAATTGTTCCAATTTTATAATTTTTTGTTTTTTCAAATTCAATTTTTTAAATGCTTTGTTTTTTTCAGTTTTTCGATTTTCCAGCTTTTAGATTTATAAATTTTTCAATTCCCAATTTTTCGTTTGTTTTTATTTTCTTTATTTATTCAATTTTTCGATTTTAGAATTGTTCCGTTTTTCAATTATTGAACTTTCAACTTTTTCAGTTATTCAATTTTTCAACTTTTAATTTTTCATTTTCTCTATAGGTATTTAATTTTCTCTTTCTTTCAATGTTACAGTTTTTCGACTTTACAATTTTGACAATTCTGTAATTTTTGGATTTTACAATTTTTCGATTTCATTAATTTTTTCAATTTTCAATATTCTACATTTTCCATTTGAAATTTTTAGTTTACTCAGTTTCAACTTTTTGGATCAAATTGGAATTGCAAAATTGTAAAATTAAAAAACGAGAAAGTTTACAACGAAAACTGAAAAATCTAAAAACTGGAAATCAAGAAGCGAAAAATTAATTAGAAAATCGAAAGACTAAAAATTGGGAAACTTAAAAATCAAAAAAGTTTGAAAAATATGTGTTTTAAAATCGAAGTATTGAATATTAAAGAAATCGGAAAATCGAAAAATCGAAAATTCAAAAACTGAATATACAAAAAAATAAAAAGGAATGAAATCTCGAGAAAATGAAACGACAGGCCACTTTTTTCGTACTCTAGAGAGAAAACATGAAAGTGGCTAGTCGCCCGCTCAGCAACTAAAAAGTGTTCAAATGACACTGCACTAGTGGCAGGTAGAATCTCAACCCAGAGCCGGACTTTCAAAATTCACTATATGATAAACAAATGTTATCTCTGACAAAACAACCGTCACCTCCGTGATCCAAATACCAAAAATTTCTGCATAAATTCCTGGCTTAACCGTACCAACAAACACGTTACTTCCAACATAAAAACTCCCGTAATCACCACAACTTCCATAACTTTTTTTCATAAACATAAACCATCTCTCATAAACTCAAAATAGTCATAATCAACCCAAATTCAGCAGAAAAATAAAAAATCGTACTTACGCGTTCATAAACAAACACCCAGAAAAAAAACAACACTGCCTATATATAATCCCCACTAATCACATTTTGCACCCAACACTCGTCCACTACTTACGAAAAACTGGTACACGAAGATTTTTTTAAGACACGTGCATTTGATACGGCGGCCACGAGGCGTACACAACCGCTTCTGGACGTTAAATGCGAGGTTGTACATGTAAATTCTGACAGTTGTCGGCAATAAACGGCATCGCCGCAATCGACTCACCCTACCCTATCAAGACGGCCGTGCTTTGTGCGAAGAATGAACCCATTGAACCAGCACTCGCTGGCGTTGGAGTTCGCTTGTTGCCAAGTCGAGGGCAGGTGGCCGTTCCTGGTACAACGAGGGGGAAATGAGGAGGAATTCCGGGAAAAAATCTGGTTTTCAGCAAAATTAACTTTTTTTTTTTGAATAACGGAAATTTGGCGCTAAAATTTGTTGGGTTACTTCGCTGCGAGAATTTGATGACGTCACAATGATGATGAATGATTAAATGAAGTGGTGGAGTTTATCGGTTATCTAGGAATGTCTTAGTTAATTTCCTCAGATATAGAGAAATGGGACGAATATTTTGTAGCTTTGTTGTCGATTTGAGAATAGGCAACACACAATTCATCAGGCTTGGAATTGTGTTGACCTTCGACTGGAAGCAAGGAGTTTCAAATTGTAGACTAAAAAACAAAAAGTTTGATGGGTCAGTACTAGTTTTACTGAGATTGATTACAATCTTTTTTTACTGTTTTGATAAGTTAAACACATTTTTTGTATTGTGATTAAAGTGTAGTAATTTTGTCTAAGCTCGAAATAAATATAAAAAAACTCAAAAAAAAAACAAAACACCTAAAAAAAATCCAAAAAAAAAAACAAAAATTCCATAATTCAAAATCCAAAATATCCAAAAAAATCCAAAAAACCCAAGAAATGAAAGAAATCCAAGAAACTCAAAATAGTCAGAAAAAAAAAACGGAAATATCCAGAAAATTCAAAAACATCCAAAAAATCAATGAATTTATAAAATTCAAAAATCAAAAAATCCAAGAAACTCAAAAAACTCAGTAAATTCATAAATCCAAAATTCTAAAAAAATATGAAGTGTCCAAAATACACACAAATCGGAAAATAAAAAAGCAAAGAGTAACCACTATCCAACAAAATCCAAAAAAATAAAGAATGTCCAACAAAATCCAAAACAAAACAAAAGAACCCAAAAAAATAAAATAACAGAAAATCTGAGAACATAAAAAAAACTTAACAATTCCAAAAAAAAATTCAAAACAAACAAAAAGTCCAAAAATACAAAATATGTAAATAAAAAAATCAAATAAAGTCCAAAAAATGCAAAGATCCAAAAAAGCGAAATAAATCCATTGGAATTAAAAATAAAGTCCAAAAAAAAACATGAAAATAAATCAAAAAAAAAACCGGAAAACATCGAAAATAATTTAAAAAATCTAACAAATCCAAGAAACACAAGTAATTAAAGACAAAAATCAAGCAATCCAATAATTCCAAAAATTTAAATCCAAATCCAAAGGATGCAAAGAAGCCAAACAAACACACAACAAAACTCAAAAAAAATCTAAAAGACCCAAGAAAAATAAAAAATTAAAAAAAACAAAAACTCAAATCAATCAAAAAATAGAAATATCCAAAATCCAAAAAATTCCAAAAAAATCCAAGAAATGCAAGAAATCCAAGGAACTCAAAATAGTCAATAATCCAAAATATCAGAAATAACCAAAAAATTGAAAAACATCCAAAAACTCAATAAATTTATAAAATCCAAAAGTCAAAAAATCCAAGAAGAAACTCAAAATTCCAAAAATCAAAAAAAATACAAAAATCAGGAAACAAAAATGCAGAAAATAACTATCCAACAATCAAAATAAATAAAAAAAATCAAAGCAATTCCAAAAAAATTTAACCAGTCCAAAAAGATCAAAAAAATCCAAAAATAAAAAAAACAAAAAATTTAAAAACCCAAAAAATTAAAAAAAAAATCAAAAAACCCAGAAAATGCAAGAGGATCGAAAAAAGCCAAAAAAAACCTGAAATCCCGAAAATCCAAGAACATCATAAAAACCTAACAATTCCAAAAAAAATTTAAAAAGTCCAAAAAAACCAAGAAGTTCAAAAAAATTCCAACAAACCGAAACAATAATGCAAAAAAATAAGAAAAAAACAAAAAGGAATTTTAAAAAATCCAAAAAATTAAAAAAGATCTAAAAAATTAAAAAAAAATATAAAAAAAACTAGCTAATTCCAAAAAATCAAATAGATCTAAACAAGCCAAAGTAATGCAAGAAACTCAAAAAAACTTGAAAAAATCGTAAATATTTCAAAACAATTATTATTCAAAGTCGAAAAAAAAATTGAAAAATTCAAACATTTCAAAAAATTGAAAAATATCCCGAAAATCCAAGCAAAATTAAAAAATTCTCAGAAATAAAATATTTTAAAATTCCAAAAATTTAAGACAATTAAAAATACAAAAAATTAAAAATCCACATATTCTAAAAAATACAAAAATTCAAAAAAAAAAAAAAAACAAGAAATGCAAGAGTCTTAGATTTCTTAAAAAATAACTATGTATATTATTCATGAAGTCGAAAAAATTGAATAAATCCAAAAATTCCAAAAAAGTTAAAAATACCCAAAAATCCACAAATGTCCAAAAAAATCCAAAACAAATAAAAAGTCCAAGAATACAAAATATGTAAATAAAAAAATGAAATAAAGTCCAAAAAAATGCAAAAATCCAAAAAAGCGAAATAAATCCATCAGTATAAAAAATAAAAAAAAAACAAAAATAAATCCAAAAAACGGAAAACATCGAAAATAATTTAAAAAATCTACCAAATCCAATAAACACACAAGTAATTAAAGAAAGAAATCAAGCAATTCCATAATTCCAAAAATCTAAATCCAAATTTAAAGGATGCAAAAAATCCAAAAGATCCAAAAAAGCCAAACAAACATACAACAAAACTTAAAAAAAATATAAAAGACTTAAGAAAAACAGAAATATCCAAAATCCAATTATCCAAAAAATTCCAAATAAAAATCCAAAAATCAAAGATTGCAAGAAATCAAGGAACTCAAATAGTCAATAGTCCAAAAAATTGGAAATAATCATAAAATTCAAAAATATCCAAAAACTCAATGAATTTATAACATCCAAAAGTCAAAAAATGCAAGAAATAACTCAAAATTCCAAAAATCGAGAAAATAAAGTTTCCAAAAGATACAAAAATCAGAAAATAAAAAAGTAAAAAGTAACAACTATCCAACAATGAAAAAACAAATCCAAAAAAAATACAAAAATGTCAATAAAATCAAAAATAACAAAAAATCCAAAAATCGAGAAAATAAAGTTTCCAAAAGATACAAAAAATCAGAAAATAAAAAGTAAAAGTAACAACTATCAAACATGAAAAAACAAATCCAAAAAAATTAAAAAATGTCAATAAAATCCAAAACAAAACAAAAAAATCAATTCAAAATCGGAAAAAAAATGAAAATCCAAACTTCAAAACATTGAAAAAATTCGAAAATCCAAGTAAATTAAAAAATATAAAAAAAATTAAAAATCCAAAAATTAAAAAATCTAAAAGATACAAAAATTCAAAAAACAAGAAACCCAAAAAAATAAACATTCAAAAATAAGAAAATCCAAGATCAAAAACTCAAAAATCAAGAAAATTTGAAACAAAAAAAAATCAAACAATCCAAAAAATCAAAAAAATCCGAACAAACAAAATAAAAACAAAAATAAAAACTAAACATGAAACAACTCCAAAAATGCAAGATCAAGAAACGAAAAAATCCATTAGAATAAAAATTAAAGTCCAAAAAAATAGCATCAAAAAAAAAAATGGAAAAAACTAATAACTTAAAATTCAAAACAATCCTAACAGAATACCAAGAATAATAAAGTTAGTTAACAGAAAAAATCAAGTCTAATTAAAGAAAGACCAATAAGAAAAACAAAAAATCCAGAATATACTAAACAAAAAATTCAAATCAACTAAAAACAAAAAATAAATATATTATCCAAAATCCGAATAATCCAAAAAATGCAAAAAACCCAAAAAACCAGAAATGTAAGAAATCAGAACTCAAATAGTCAATAACCAAAAAATCGGAAATAATACGAAAATCAAAAACATCCAAAACTCAATGAATTTATAAATCCAAAGTCAAAAAATCCAAAATAAAACTTAAAATTCCAACAATCCAAAAAATGAAGTATCCAAAAATATACAAAATCAGAAAATAAATAAGCAAAAAATAACAACTATCAACAATCAAAATAAAAAAAATCAAATCAAATCCAAAAAATTAACAAGTCAAAAAGATCCAAAAAACAAGATTTTAAAAACCCAAAAAATTAAAAAAAAAATACAAAAAATCAAAAAACCTAGAAAAATGAAAATCCAAGAGGATGAAAGATCCAAAAAAAACATCAAAGAACATCAAAAGAACATCAAAAAACCTAACAATTCGAAAAAAAAATTTTAAAAATCCAGAAAACAACAAGAAGTGCAAAAAATTACAACAAACCAAAACAATTATGCAAAAAATAAGAAAAAATAAAAAGAAATTTAAAAAAATCCAAAAAATTTAAAAAATCTAAAAAATAAAAAAAAATCAAAATAATAAAAACCTAGGTAATTCCAAAAAATCAAATACATCTAAACAAGCCAAAGTAATGCAAGAAACTAAAAAAAAAAAAATAAAAAAATCGTAAATATCTCAAAACAATTACTATTCAAAATCGGAAAAAAAATTGAAAAAATCCAACATTTCAAAACATTGAAAAATATTCGAAAATCCAAGTAAAATTAAAAAATATAAAAAAAATTTAAAAATCCAAAAATTTAAGAAAATCTAAAAGATACAAAAATTCAAAAAACCCAAGAAATGCAAGAGTCTTAGATTTCTTAAAAAATATTATTCATGAAGTCGAAAAAATTGAATAAATCCAAAAACTCCAAAAAAGTGAAAAACATCCAAAAATCCACAAGTGTCCAAAAAATTCGTAAGAGCCAAAAAAGCCAAATAAATAAACAAATCCAACAAAGTCCAAAATAAAGTCCAAGGAATCCAACAAAATAAAAAAAAATCAAAAAAAGCCAATAAACGGCATCGCCGTAATCGACTCACCCTACCCTACCAAGACGGCCGTGCTTTGTGCGAAGAATGAACCCACTGAACCAGCACTCGCTGGCGTTGGAGTTCGCTTGTTGCCAAGTCGAGGACAGGTGGCCGTTCCTGGTACAACGAGGGGGAAATGAGAAGGAATTCCGGGAAAAAATCTGGTTTTCAGCAAAATTAACTTTTTTTTTTTTGAATAACGGAAATTTGGCGCTAAAATTTGTTGGGTTACTTCGCTGCGACAATTTGATGACGTCACAATGATGTTGAATGATTAGATGAAGTGGTGGAGTTTATCGCTTATCTAGGAATGTCTTAGTTAATTTCCTCAGATATGGAGAAATGGGACGAATATTTTGTAGCTTTGTTGTCGATTTGAGGATAGGCAACACACAATTCATCAGGCTTGGAATAGTGTTGACCTTCGACTGGAAGCAAGGAGTTTCAAATTGTAGACTAAAAAACAAAAAGCTTCATAAATATTCATTTTTTGCTAAGTACTTCGTCGTAAAAAAAAAATGACGCGCATAGATAACCGAAATTTTCTAGAAACTCTGTCTACAATTTTAGTCGAGTACCACCTACAACCACACTAAAATGAATCTACTAACAACAAAAACAACCACAGCTGTGTGGATTCTGTTGTGCTTTCAATCCCCGACAAGCGCAGATGATGAAGATCGCTACTTAACACTAGTAAGTACCACAGTACTGATCGACTCTAAGTTCCACTGGAAAAATTTCAGCCCCAAATCATCTCCAAGTACAACTATCCAGTGGAAATACACCATGTAACAACACAGGATGGTTATACCCTAACCATGTACCGAATTCCTGGAACTAGTACAGCTAGACCAGTACTCCTCCTACATGGTATATTTCATTACGCAGCAGCGTTCATCACCGCGGGCGTTGGACACGCTCTAGGTTACATTTTGGCCGACGCCGGCTACGACGTCTGGCTTGGTAGTTTTCGTGGTTGTCCCGACTCCCAGACCCATACCATCTTCAACGCCACCACCGACCCCAAATTCTGGGACTTCAGCTGGCACGAAATGGGTTTGTTTGACCTCCCAGCCATGATTGACTACGTTTTGGAAATCACCGCTCAACCTAGCCTCTACTACGTAGCACACTCCCAAGGTACCACCGCCTTCTACGCCATGGTGTCCACCCATGTCCACTACAACCGCAAAGTGAGAGTAAACTTCAGTCTAGCACCAACTGTCTACTTCAGCAAACCTATCAAACCCCTTGTGGTACTAGAAATGTGGTACCACTATATACAACACCTGGCGGACAAACTCGACGTCTACACCATCCCCCGAGCAACAGATTCGTGAGTCAAACTCTCCCAGTGTTGTGTGGGCGAACTGGGAGGTTCTGCGACGAGTTGCGGTTCACATTTATGAAGTACTTTCATGGTACTGAAGTACCTGAAGGGGTTTTGCCGGTTTTGGTGGGGCACGCGCAAATGCCGGTGGCCACCAAGCAGATTTTGCATTTTTTGCAGGTCATGAGGTCGGGGTACTTCCACTGGTACGACTATGGGGAGGATAGGTGTTGGGGGTATGGGTGTGGGAGTCGGAGGGTTCGGGCCTATAACCTGTCGGCGGTTGCAGTGCCGACTTTTTTGTTTTATAGTGCTAGGGACTGTATGATTCATGAGGATGATGTGGTGAGGCTGTGCGGGGAGTTAGGGGGTGGGTGTGAAGGGAGGGTGTTGGTTCCGGATAGGAGCTTCAACCACGGGGATTTTATTTCGGGGAAGAGGGTGCGGGAGTTGGTTTTTGATAAGGTGGTTACTTTGATGGGTCAGTACTAGTTTTACTGAGATTGATTACAATCTTTTTTTTACTGTTGTGATAAGTTAAACACGTTTTTTGTATTGTGATTAAAGTGTAGTAATTTTGTCTATGCTCCAAATAAATATAACAAAACTCAAAAAAAAACCAAAAAAATCCAAAAAATCCAACCAATCCATAAAATAGAAATATTCAAAATCCAAAATATCCAAAAAAATCCAAAAAACCCAAGAAATGAAAGAAATCCAAGAAACTCAAAATAGTCAAAAATTCAAAAAATCGGAAATATCCAGAAAATTCAAAAACATCCAAAAAATCAATGAATTTATAAAATTCAAAAATCAAAAAATCCAAGAAACTCAAAAAACTCAGGAAATTAAAAATTTCAAAATTCTAAAAAATATGAACTGTTCAAAATACACACAAATCGGAAAATAAAAAAGCAAAGAGTAACAACTATCCAACAATGAACAACAAATCAAAAAAAATAAAAAATGGCCAACAAAATCCAAAACAAAACAAACAAATCCAAAAAAATAAGAAAATTCAGAAAATCTAAGAAAATCCGAGGCGATTGAAAAACGTCAAAAAAAAACCTAAGAAAATCTGAGAACATAAAAAAACTTAACAATTCCAAAAAAAAAAATCAAAAAAGTCCAAAACAAACAAAAAGTCCAAGAATACAAAATACGTAAATAAAAAAAAGTCCAAAAAAATGCAAAGATCCAAAAAAGCGAAATAAATCCATTAGAATAAAAAATAAAGTCCAAAAAATAAAAAAAAACAAAAATAAATTCAAAAAAATGGAAAACATCGAAAATAATTAAAAAAATCTAACAAATCCAAGAAACACATGCAATTAAAGAAAAAAATCAAGCAATCCAATAATTCCAAAAATCTAAATCCAAATCTAAAGGATGGAAAAAAGCCAAACATACATACAACAAAACTCAAAAAAAATCTAAAAGACCCAAGAAATAGAAATATCCAAAATCCAAATAATCCAAAAACCCAAGAAATGCAAGAAATCCAAGGAACTCAAAATAGTTAATAATCCAAAAATTTGGAAATAATCAGAAAATTGAAAAACATCCAAAAACTCAATGAATTTATAAAATCCAAAAGTCAAAAAATCCAAGAAAAAACTCAAAATTCCAAAAAAATCGAAAAAAATACAAAAATCAGAAAATGAAAAAGCAGGAAGTAACAACTATCCAACAATTAAAATAAATCCAAAAAAACAAATATTTAAAAACCCAAAAAAAAAATCAAGAACCCTGAAAATCTAAGAAAATCCAAGAGGATCGAAAAAGATCCAGAAAAAAAAACAAAAAAAAATCCAGAAATCCCGAAAATCCAAGAACATAAAAAATCTAACAATTCCAAAAAAAAATAAAAAGAATCCAAAACAAACAAAATGTCCAAGAATACAAAATATGTAAATAAAAAAATGTTTATTTCATCCAATAATTCCAAAAATCTAAATCCAAATCTAAAGGATGCAAAAAAGCGAAACAGACATACAACAATACTCAAAAAAAATTTAAATGACCCAAGAAAAACAAAAAATTAAAAAAAAAACAAAAAATTAAATCAATCCAAAAAATAGAAATATCCAAAATCCAAATAATCCAAAAAATTCCAAAAAACCCAAAAAATGCAAAAAATCCAAGGTACTCAAAATAGTCAATAATCCAAAAAATCGGAAATAATCAGAAAATTGAAAAACATCCAAAAACTCAATGAATTTATAAATTCCAAAAGTCAAAAAATCCAAGAAAAAACTCAAAATTCCAAAAAAATCGAAAAAAAATACAAAAATCAGAAAATAAAAAAGCAGAAGTAACAACTATCCAACAATTAAAATAAATCCAAAAAACAAAAAATTTAAAAACCCAAAAAAAAAAAAAATCAATAAACCTGAAAATCTAAGAAAATCCAAGAGGATCAAAAAAGATCCAGAAAAAAAATCCAGAAATCCCGAAAATCCAAGAACATCAAAAATCTAACAATTCCAAAAAAAAAATGAGAAAAATCCAAAACAAACAAAAAGTCCAAGAATACAAAATATGTAAATAAAAAAATGAAATAAAGTCCAAAAAAATGCAAAGATACAAAAAAGCGAAATAGAATAAAAAATTTGCCCAAAAAATAAAAAAAAAAAAAATTTAAAAATCCAAGAAACTCAAGTAATTAAAAAAACTCAAGCAATCCAATAATTCCAAAAATCTAAATCCAAATTTAAAGGACGCAAAAAATCCAAACGATCCAAAAAAGTCACATAAACATACAACAAAACTCCAGATCCAAGAAAAACAAAAAAAAATCAAATCAATCCAAAAAATAGAAGTATCCAAAATCCAAATAATCTATACAAATCCAAAAAACCCAAGAAATGCAAGAAATCCAAGGAACTCAAAACAGTCAATAATCCAAAAAATCGGAAATAATCAGAAAATTCAAAAAACATTCAAAAACTCAATGAATTTATAAAATCCAAATGTCAAGAAATCCAAGAAACAACTCAAAATTCCAAAAATCCAAAAAAATTAAGTACCCAAAAAATACAAAAATCATAAAATAAAAAAGCAAAAAGTAACAACTATCCAGCAATCAAAATAAATCCAAAAAAAATCAAAGCAAATCCCAAAAAAATTAAACAAGTCATAAAAGGTCCAAAAAATCCAAAAATAACAAAAAATTTAAAAACCAAAAAATTAAAAAAAAATCGAAATATCAAAAAACCCAGAAAATCTAAGGAAATCCAAGAGGATCGAAAAACAATTCCAAAAAAATTTTTTAAAAACCCAAGAAAAAACAAGATGTCCAAAAAAATTCCAACATTCCAAAAAAATAAGAAAAAATAAAAAAGAAATTCAAAAAAATCCAAAAAATTTTAAAAGTCTAAAAAAAAAAAAATCCGAAAATCCAAAAAAATGAAGTTTCCAAAAACCCAAAAAAATGAAGTTTCCAAAAAACACAAAAATTAGAAAATAAAAAGCAAAAATTAAAAAAAAAACAACAATTAATCCAAAAAAACGGAAAAACATCGAAAATAATTTAAAAAATCTGACAAATCCAAGAAACAGATGTAATTAACGAAAAAAATGAAGCAATCTAATAATTCCAAAAGTCTAAATCCATATCTAAAGAATGCAAAAAATCCGAAAGATCCAAAAAAGCAAAACAAACACAACAAAACTAAAAAAAAACTCTAATAAACACAAGAAAAACAAAAAATCCAAAAAAAAAACAAAAAATCAAATAAATTCAAAAAGTAGAAATATCCAAAATCCAAACAATGCAAAAAATTCCAAAAAAACCAAGAAATGCTAGAATCCAAATAACTCAAAATAGTCAATATTCAAAAACATCCAAAAACTCAAAGAATTTATAAAATCCAAAAGTCAAAAACAAAATTCCAAAAATCCAAAAAACGAAGTTTCCAAAAAATACAAAAATCAGAAAATAAAAAAGCAAAAAGTAACGACTATCCAACAATCAAAATAAATCCAAAAAAAAAATCACAGCAAATCCAAAAAAATTAAACAAATCCAAAAAGATCCAAAAAATCCAAAAATAAAAAAAAACAAAAAAACAAAAAATTTAAAAAACCAAAAAAAAAATAAAAAAAAACCAAAAAATCAAAAAACCAGAAAATCTACGAAAATCCAAGAGGATCGAAAAAGATAAAAAAATCAAAAAAATCCAGAAATCCCGAAAATCCAAGAACATCAAAAAACCTAACAATTTAAAAAAAAATTCAAAATCAAGAAAAAAAAGAAGTCCAAAAAAATTCCAACAAACTGAAAAAATAATGCAAAAAAATAAGAAAATATTAAAAAGAAATTAAAAAAAATCCATAAATCCAAAAAAATTAAGTTTCCAAAAAATACAAAAATCAGAAAATAAAAAGCAAAAAGTAACAACTATCCAACAATGAACAAACAAATACAAAAAAATAAAAAATGTCCAATAAAATCCAAAACAAAACAAAAAAATACAAAAAAATAAATGAAACCCAAAAAAATAAAACAATTCAGAAAATCAAAGTAAATCCAAGGCGATCGAAAAACGTCAAAAAAAATCTAAGAAAATTTGAGAACAAAAAAAAAACCTTCAATTACAAAAAAAATGAAAAAAAATCCAAAACAAACAAAAAGACGAAGAATACAAAATCTGTAAATAAAAAAATTAAACAAAGTCCAAAAAATGCAAAAAATCCAAAAAATCCAAAAAAGCCAAACAAACATACAACAAAACTCAAAAAAAAATCTAAAATACCCAAGAAAAACAAAAAATCCCAAAAAAAAAAAAAAAATCAAATCAATCCAAAAAACAGAAATATCCAAATTCCAAAAAAATCCAAAAAACCCAAGAAATGCAAGAAATTCAAGGAACACAATATTGTCAATAATTCAAAAATTCGGAAATAATCAGAAAATTCAAAAACATCCAAATACTCAATGAATTTATAAAATCCAAAAGTCACAAAATCCAAGAAAAAACTCAAAATTTCCAAAAATCCAAAGAAATGAAGTATTCAAAAAACATACAAAAATCAGAAAATAAGAAAGCAAAAAATAACAACTATCCAACAATCAAAATAAATCCAAAAAAAATCAAAGCAAATAAAAAAAATTAAACAAGTCCAAAAAGATTAAAAAAAAACAAAAAATTTAAAAACCCAAGAAAGTAAAAAAACAAAAAATCAAAAAACCCAGAAAATCTAAGAAAATCCAAGAGGATCGAAAAATATCCAAAAAAAAAACAAAAAATTCCAGAAATTCCGAAAATCGAAGAACATCAAAAAACCTAACAATTCCAAAAAAGCAACAAGAAGTCCAAAAAATTACAACAAACCATAAAAATTATGCAAAAAAATAAGAAAAATAAAAAGAAATTCAAAAACATTCAAAAAAATTTTAAAATCTAAAAAATAAAAAAAAATCAAAATAATAAAAACCTAACTAATTCCAAAAAATCAAATAGGTCTAAACAAGCCAAAATAATGCAAGAAATTCAAACAAAAATTAAAAAAATCGTAAAAATCTCAAAACAATTATTATTCAAAGTCGGAAAAAAAATTGAAAAAATCCAAACATTTCAAAACATTGAAAAATATCCTGAAAATCTAAGCAAAATTAAAAAATTCTCAAAAAATAAAAAAATTTAAAAATCCAAAAATTTAAGAAAATTAAAAATCCAAATAATCTAAAAAATACAAAAATTCAAAAAACCCAAGAAATGCAAGAGTCTTAGATTTCTTTAAAAATAACTATATTATTCATGAAGTCGAAAAAATTGAATAAATCCAAAAACTCCAAAAAGTTAAAAATATCCAAAAATCCACAAATGTCCAAACAATTCAAAAAAATCCTAAACAAACAAAAAGTCCAAGAATACAAAATTACAAAATATGTAAATAAAAAAATTAAATAAAGTTCCAAAAGATGCAAAGCTCCAAAAAAGCGAAATAAATCCATTAGAATAAAAAATAAAGTCAAAAAATAAAAAAAAAAAAAAAATAAAAAAAAATAGAAAACATCGAAAATAATTTAAAAAATGTAACAAACCCAAGAAACACAAGTAATTAAAGAAAAAAATAAAGCAATCCAATAATTCCAAAAATCTAAATCCAAATCTAAAGGATGCAAAAAATCCAAAAGATCCAAAAAAAGCCAAACAAACATACAACAAAACTCAAAAAAAATCTAAAAGACTCAAGAAAAACAAAAAATCAAAAAAAACAAAAAATCAAATCAATCCAAAAAGTAGAAATATCCAAAATCCAAATAATCCAAAAAACCCAAGAAATGCAAGAAATCCAAAATTCCAAAATTCTAAATCCAAATCTAAAGGATGCAAAAAATCCAAAAGATCCAAAAAAGCCAAACAAACATACAACAAAACTCAAAAAAAGTCTAAAAGACCCAAGAAAAACAAAAGATCCAAAAAAAAAAACAAAAAATCAAATCAATCCAAAAAATAGAAATGATAATAAAAAAAATTCCAAAAAAATCCAAAAAACCCAAGGAACGCAAAATAGTCAATCATCCAAAAAAAAACCGGAAATAATCTGAAAATTCAAAAACATCCAAAAACTCAATGAATTTATAAAATCCAAAAGTCAAAAAATGCAAGAAAAAACTCAAAATTCCAAAAATCCAAAAAATGAGTTTTCCAAAAAAATACAAAAATCAGGAAATAAAAAAGCAAAAATTAACAACTATCCAACAATCAAAATAAATCCAAAAAAATCTAAGCAAATCCAAAAAACTATACAAGTCCAAAAAGATAAAAAAAAAACAAAACCTAAAATAATACAAAAAAATCAAAAATCCAGAAAATCTAAGAAAATCCAAGAGGATCGAAAAAGATGCAGAAAAAATTTTTAAATCCAGAAATCCCGAAAATCGAAGAACAACAAAAAACCTAACAATTCCAAAAAAATTACAACAAACCAAAAAAATTATGTAAGAAAATAGGAAAAAGTAAATAGGAAGTTAAAAAAAATCCAAAAAAATTTAAGAAATCTAAAAAATAAAAAAAATCAAAATAATAAAAACCTAGGTAATTCCAAAAAATCAATTAGATCTAAACAAGCCAAAGTAATGCCAGAAACTAAAAAAAAATAAAAAAAATCGTAAATATCTCAAAACAATTATTATTCAAAGTCGAAAAAAAAATTGAAAAATATCCCGAAAATCCAAGCAAAGTTAAAAAATTCTCAAAAAAATTAAAAAAATTAAAAATCCAAAAAAACTAAAAATCAAAATAATCTAAAAAATACAAAAATTCAAAAAACCCATGAAATGCAAGACTCTTAGATTTCTTAAAAAATAACTATATTATTCATGAAGTCGAAAAATTTGAATAAATCCAAAAATTCCAAAGAAGTTAAAAATATCCAAAAATCCACAACTGTCCAAACAATTCTTAAGATCCAAAAAAGCCAAACAATTAAACAAATCCAACAAAGTCCAAAGAATCCAACAGGATAAAAAAATCAAAAAAAAGTCCAAAAAAACTAAGAAAAAAATCTAAAATTACTATTACCCAAAAATAAAAAAAAATTAAGTTTATCTACTTCAAAAACCAAACAGAAGGGAGGGATCTCCGAGATTCTATTCTATTGTCGGATTTTTAAAGTAATTTTGTGGTATTTCCCGCAGAACATTGAGGAGATATGTGAATAAAAATGTCACAGAAAAAGCAAAATTGGACCTCAAAGAGGAATCTCTGGGACCCCTTCTGCTTTGTTTTTAAAGTAATTTGAAGGAATCTAAAGGAGCTCTTCATCCTTGTTTTTGAAGTAATTTGAGGGAATGTCGAGGATCCCTTGTGTTTAGTTTTTTAAGTAATTTGAAGAAATCTCGGGATCCCTTAAGTTTTCTTTTTGAAGTATTTTGGCTTACCACTTTTGTCTGGTTTTTGAAGTAGCTTGAAGGAATCTCGGGAATCCTTTTGTTTTGTTTTTAAAGCAGTTTGAAAGAATATTGGCGAACCCTCCTCTTTGGTTTTTGCAGTAGTTTAAAGGAATTTTGGCCACCTATTGTGTCTTGTTTTTGAAGTAGTTTAAAAGAATCTCAAGAACCACTACTGTGTGTTTTTTGAAGTAGTTTGAAAGAATCGCTGGAACCCCTTAAGTTTTAATTTTAAAGTAATTTATAAAGATCACTGGGATCCCTAGTGTCTGGTTTTTGAAGTAGTTTGAAGGAATCTCGGAGACCACTTTTGTGTTGTTTTTGAAGTAATTTGAAAGACGGATGGGACCGTCTGGAAACCTGGAATTTTCCAGAGGTGCCAGTACCCGTGGTGACGTCATCGTCACCTCATAAATGTGCTAAGTGAATCGTCTAGAAGGTGATTACTTGTAGTTTGCATTTTCCACTGCAAGGTTAGAAGAAAATTAAATGTTGTTTTATTGTTTTGTAAACCCGTAATTTCGTCAAGTAGACATTAACAATGCATATATTCCTAAAACTTAACTGCTACAGTGCTTTATGGAAATGAAGTAGTCACAAAATGTGGTCACCGTCACCCGTCACGATTTTAGGAAGTTTCCTTTTCATTTATCTTTACGCAATCACTAGGAAGAGAGAAGATGCTCTTTCGACAATTGTAAGTGATAATAACACATTTTTCGACTAATTAAGTATTATGACTTTTCTAGCCCGAAATTTTGACCAAACATGGATACCCAAGTGAAGTACACCATGTGACTACTCCTGATGGCTATATTCTAACCCTTCATAGAATCCCTCATGGCAGAAACAATACAAACTCGAACAAACCCGTGCTGGTACTCCAAGGTATATTATTATCTTCGAGACATTTCGTTTTTATGGGGGTAGAGCAAAGTCTAGGTAAATCAAATTAATGTGGAACCACCCAGTACTACGTTACTTGGTTCCACAGGTTATATATTAGCCGACGAGGGTTACGACGTGTGGCTAGCCGACGTCCGAGGTTGTTACAGCTCTCGCAACCACACCACCCTCAACCCAGACAAAGACCCCAAATTCTGGTACTTCAGCTGGGACGAAATGGGCACCATAGATGTCCCAGTACTGATCGATTACATTTTAGAAACCACCCACCTACCTAATCTCTACTACGTGGGTTATTCCCAAGGTAGCGCTCTTTTCTTCATCGCGATGTCCACCCATCCTGAGTACAACGCCAAAGTTAAAGTCCACGTGGGGTTGGCACCAGTGGCGTACTTAAACCACAAGAAAACCCATCCTTTTCAAATCGTAGCCCACTGGAACGTCGTCTTCGATACACTTTTAGCAATCTTCGGAATCGACGAGTTCCCACCACCGATTTTCACGTTCATGAAAAGAGTGACATGCAGAGTCAGTCCAGATTTTTGCAACTATGTTTTCATGGTACTTTTTGGGTATAAAGCGTCTGAAGTGAACTCAACGGTTCTTAAGATTTTTCTAGAAGACTTCCCGATTCCTGTGTCTAGAAAACACGCAGTCCACGTTTTGCAGTTGATTGAATCGGGGTACTTTCGGAGGTACGACTTTGGTGGGGATAATATTGAGGTGTATGGTACTTCCACGCCTCCTTCGTTTAATTTGTCGGCTATTACGGCTAAAAGTCACTTGCTTTATAGCGACGAAGACGATATGGTAACTGATGTTGAAATTGACAAGTTGTGTGAAGATCTAGGGGATGCTTGTGCTGAGAAATTTTTAATCACTGAAGGTACTATTAGGCATCTGGATTGGGTGATCGGGACTGGGGTTCAGGAGTTGGGGTATTCCAAACTACTAAGTGTGATGGCTAATTATTAACTGACTTTATTATTTTGGTTAATAAAGTTTGCAAAACTTGTAGATTGACTGATTTTGAATTGACTTAAGTAGGTTTCTAATGCAAGGTCGAACATTGGCTTATCGGTGTGTTTTACTGCATTTTTAACACAAACAATAATATGTATTTAGTTATCTAAAACGATTTTGGTACAAATAAAATAGTACTCGTACAATGTGGGTACTGTTACTCCAGACGGTTTTAGGTTTTTACCTTTACCCAGTCTCTGCAAATATAGAAGACGTCCATTTGACAATTGTAAGTTGTGACACGTTTTTCACCCTGTTGTGACTTTTGTGTCCCATGCAGTCCCAAATTTTGACCAAATATGGGTACCCTAGTGAGGTTCACTACGTCACTACGTCTGATGGTTACATCTTAGCCCTCCATAGAATCCCTCATGGTAAAAATAGTACTACTTCAAACAAACCCGTGCTGGTACTCCACGGAATATTTTTTTCTTCGAAACACTACGTTGTTGTCGAAGTGGAGCACGACTTAGGTAAATTGGACTAGTGTGGAACCACCTAGTACTACGTTATGTTGTTCCTCAGGTTATGTGTTAGCCGACCAGGGTTACGACGTGTGGTTAGGGGACGTCCGAGGTTGTTACAGCTCTCGTAACCACACCACCCTCAATCCAGACAGATTCGAAATTTTGGGACTTCAGCTATAACGAAATTGGACCCATAGATATTCCAGCGATGATCGACTACGTTCTAGAAACCACCCATCAAACGAGTCTGTATTACGTGGCTTACTCCCAAGGTAGCTTACTTTTCTTCATCGCTATGTCCACCCGTCCTGAGTACAACGCCAAAGTTAAAGTCCACGTGGGGTTGGCACCAGTGGCGTACTTAGACCTTAAGAAGACGAACCCTCTGCGAGCTCTAGCCCCTTGGAACGTTGTCTTAAACACATTTTTGAAAGTCTTCAATACTGACGAAATCCCACCACCGAGTTTCACTATCCCGAAGACAGTGACATGCAGAGTCAGTCCATTTGTTTGCAACCAATTGTTAATATCCATGTTTGGGTATAAACGATCTGGAGTGAACTCCACCACTTTCAAGATTTTTCTGCAAACTGCTCCCGTTCCCATTTCTAGGAAGCAAGGGATTCACGTTTTTCAACTGATGAAGTCGGGGTACTTTCGGAGGTACGACTTTGGTCGAAATAATGTTAAGGTGTATGGTACTTCGACCCCTCCGGCGTTCAATTTGTCGTCTGTCACAGCAAAGAATCACTTGTTTTATAGTGATAACGACAATATAGTGACTAACGTTGAAATTGATAGGTTATGTGAGGAACTGGGTGGTGCTTGTACCGAGAAACGTTTAATCTCGGAAGGTACCATCACCCACATGGACTGGGTGTTTGGGACTGGGGTGCGGGGCTTAGTATATTCGAAACTTGTAAACGTGTTAGCTAATTATTAACATTTATTAGTTAATTAAAGTTTAATATTCGTCACAATTTCTTTACCAAAATTAGAATGTCAAGTTCACAAATCGCCGCTTTCACTTTTAAACTCGTTCTAAAATTGTAAAAGAATCACTTATGTTGGACTAGTGGTACCAACATGTCACTAAAAGTGATTGTAGTTACATATATTTTGTTTCAAGGTCAACCAAGTGCTTGTGAAGATGCTTATCAAACAGTCGTGAGTCACAATATTGATTGCTACTTGTATAAGTTCACTTTCACCTCTTGTAGTCTGAAATTGTCTCACACAGTGGGTACCCAATCCAAGTTCACCACGTGACTACCTTTGATGGTTATATCCTAGCCCTCCATCGAATCCCTCATGGTAGAAAAAACACCCTCTCGAACAAACCCGTGCTGATGCTCCAAGGAACCTTTATTTCTGCAGTGGGGTTCGTTTTTACGGGGGTGGACCACGCTTTGGGTAAATATTAAGCTCTCGGATTTTACTTTTATTAAAAATTCCTATACATACTCACTTTTTTAAATTATTTAATAATTCTTTGAAAAGTGTTATCGAGTTTGTGTGTGGAGAAGTCAGGATTTTGCCACTAAGCTCCGCCCCTTTGGCTCGCGACGAATCACAATTTAGATAGGGCGGGTGGGCGGGGTTTATATTTTACCTTTTTCTTTTAATATACGTAGTCATCTTTTCACAAGAAGAAACTTAAAACGTGTTTAGGATGGTAATTTTTGTAGACAAATATGGATTTTGCAGTCAAGCTCCGCCCCCCGATCTGACAACGAATCAAAAATTTATCACAATACGTTTGATTAAAAAGAGAAAAAGAATCAACGACAGATAGAAAGCACATTATTTTGCACATTCTTCATTCTTTGAAATGTGTTGTCGAGTTTTTTCTTGTGGAGAAGTAATGATTTTGCTACTAAGCTCCGCCCTTTTGGCTGACAACGAATAAAAAAATCATCACAACTGAGACAGGGCGGGTGGGTGGGGTTTATATTTTGCCATTTTTCTCAATTAACATAGTCGTCTTTTCAGAACAAGAAACTTAAAACATGTTTAAAACGGTTAATTTTTGTAGACAAATATAGATTTTGCAATTAAGCTCCGCCCCTCGATCTGACAACGAATCAAAAATTTATCACAATACGTTTGATTAAAAAGAGAAAAAGAATCAACGACAGATAGAAAGCACATTATTTTGCACGTTCTTCATTCTTTGAAATGTGTTGTCGAGTTTTTTCTTGTGGAGAAGTAATGATTTTGCTACTAAGCTCCGCCCTTTTGGCTGACGACGAATAAAAAAATCATCACAACTGAGACAGGGCGGGTGGGTGGGGTTTATATTTTGCCATTTTTCTCAATTAACATGGTCGTCTTTTCAGAACAAGAAACTTAAAACATGTTTAAAACGGTTAATTTTTGTAGACAAATGTAGATTTTGCAATTAAGCTCCGCCCCTCGATCTGACAACGAATCAAAAATTTATCACAATACGTTTGATTAAAAAGAGAAAAAGAATCAACGACAGATAGAAAGCACATTATTTTGCACATTCTTCATTCTTTGAAATGTGTTGTCGAGTTTTTTCTTGTGGAGAAGTAATGATTTTGCTACTAAGCTCCGCCCTTTTGGCTGACAACGAATAAAAAAATCATCACAACTGAGACAGGGCGGGTGGGTGGGGTTTATATTTTGCCATTTTTCTCAATTAACATAGTCGTCTTTTCAGAACAAGAAACTTAAAACATGTTTAAAACGGTTAATTTTTGTAGACAAATATAGATTTTGCAATTAAGCTCCGCCCCTCGATCTGACAACGAATCAAAAATTTATCACAATACGTTTGATTAAAAAGAGAAAAAGAATCAACGACAGATAGAAAGCACATTATTTTGCACATTCTTCATTCTTTGAAATGTGTTGTCGAGTTTTTTCTTGTAAAGAAGTAATGATTTTGCTACTAAGCTCCGCCCTTTTGGCTGACGACGAATAAAAAAATCATCACAAGTGAGACAGGGCGGGTGGGTGGGGTTTATATTTTGCCATTTTTCTCAATTAACATAGTCGTCTTTTCAGAACAAGAAACTTAAAACATGTTTAAAACGGTTAATTTTTGTAGACAAATATAGATTTTGCAATTAAGCTCCGCCCCTCGATCTGACAACGAATCAAAAATTTATCACAATACGTTTGATTAAAAAGAGAAAAAGAATCAACGACAGATAGAAAGCACATTATTTTGCACGTTCTTCATTCTTTGAAATGTGTTGTCGAGTTTTTCTTGTGGAGAAGTAATGATTTTGCTACTAAGCTCCGCCCCTTTGGCTGGCGACGAATAAAAAAATCATCACAACTGAGACAGGGCGGGTGGGTGGGGTTTATATTTTGCCATTTTTCTCAATTAACATGGTCGACTTTTCAGAGCAGGAAACTTAAAACATGTTTAAAACGGTTAATTTTTGTAGACAAATGTAGATTTTGCAATTAAGCTCCGCCCTTCGATCTGACAACGAATGAAAAATTCATCATAGTACGTTTGACTAAAAAAGAGAAAAGAATTGACGACAGACAGAAAAATTTTATTTTGCACATTCCGAATTCAATTTACTCAGCAAAATTGTAGATCACGTCATCAAATTTTGGAAGAAAAAAACAGAACAAATATTTTTGCTTCTAGTTTTACTACTGGCGTACTCTGGCCCCATAACCTGTTCCTCTTTTACTTTTTATTATGATACTATGTATTTTTACATGCAACTAAATATTTTGCATCGTCCGTTAGGTTATTTGTTAGCCGATGAGGGCTACGACGTGTGGTTGGCCGACGTCCGCGGCTGCCACAGCTCCCGCAACCACACCACCCTCAACCCAGACACAGACCCCAAATTCTGGGACTTCAGCTGGAACGAAATGGCCACTATTGACGTCCCAGCGATGATCGACTACGTGCTACAAACCACCAACCAACCCAACCTCTACTACGTGGGTTACTCCCAAGGTAGCGCCCTCCTCTTCATCACCATGTCGCTCTACCCAGAGTACAACGCCAAGGTTAGAGTCCACGTGGGACTGGCACCTGGTGGATACATCGACACGAAAAAAATCAACCCTTTGCACGTTTTCGCCAACGGGAACGACCTCTTGAACACGTTTTTGGAAAGGATAGGAATGAACGAACTCCCACCACCGATTTACACGTTCGCGCAGGGGGCGACATGCAGAGTCAGTCCAGACTTTTGCAGATTTTTGTTAATGACTGTATTTAGGTATAAACCTTCGGAAGTGAACTCGACTATTGTGACCAGTTTTTTGAACCATTTTCCGGCTTCTGCTTCTAGGAGGCAGACGATTCATATTCTTGGGTTGGTTAGGTCTGGGTTGTTTAAGATGGATGATTTTGGTGTGGGTAATGTTAAGGTGTATGGTACTTCGACTCCTCCGTTGGTTAATTTGGGGGCTGTTACGGCAAAGACTCACTTGTTTTGTAGTGATGATGACGGTATAGTGTCGGATTTTGACGTTAGTAGGTTGTGCGAGGAGTTGGGTGCTTGTGTTGAGAAGCATTTAGTGACAGAAGGTACCATTAAGCACTTGGATTGGTTAATGGGGCCTAGAATACGGGAGTTGGTTTATTCGAAACTTGTAAAAGTTATGGATCGTTATTAAATTTGTTTGAATAAAATTTATTCTTATCAATGTTATTTGGTGGAATAAAAATGTTGGTACCATCTATACACAGTGTTTGCCTAATTTCAGAAAGCAAGGGATCATTATTTGCAGATTATTAAGTCGGGGTACTTTCAGAGATACGATTTTGGGAGAAAGAAGAAATGAGGAAGTGTATGAGGCTCCGCTGCCTCCTGGGTACAATTTGTACTTGGGTACTACACAGTGCCATTTATTTCATAGCCAGGATGATTTTGTAATGTCTGTCTAGTAGCAATTTAGTCAATGGTACTACCCTTGGACCCTCAGATTGGTTGATAGGAACCAGGATTAAGGAGCTGATTTATCCAAAACTGTTAAACATAACGACTTCTTATTAACAATAAAAACTTATAAACAAAGTAATTAATTTATTATTATAAAAAGAGAACACAATACATGCAATTTTTGTACACAACAAACCTAACCTAAAATTAATTTTATGACAATAGTAAGTACATTTAAAAAGATCAGCGGAACTGAAACAAACACGATTAGACCGACTACCACGAAGCCCCAAATACATACTTCTGGCTACCGTCCTAATGGAATGAACTAAGTTCAGAATCTGGGATTTGGCCGACGGGTTTTCTCCAAAACCTTGAACCGAGGGACTTTTTGAACTCCAACCAACTAAAACAGAAACAATAGTGTCTTTAATTCTAAAACGTCGAACAAAAAAATTATTTTATTAAAATCCAGGGATGGATAAAGTGAGGTTAGGTTTGATACACGTCACGTCATACTTACTTTTACTTAAAAAGCGTTCTTCATGTAAGATGCAAATCGCGTTTAGGCACAAAATTGAAGCCTCGAATAAATTCCAAAGAGTGAATGCCATTGTTTATTGTAATAATAAATCATCAACAATTAAATTTGAGTACAACGCGACAATTGACAGGAGTTGGTAGGCAACCAGCAATACGCGAACGAAAACCCTCGTCGCTTTTCCGAGTATTACGGGTTATCTATTTACAGGCGCAAGGTGAATTCAAGTGAAAACTTTTTTTTTTGTAAAGCACCTGACACAAATAAAATAAGTTAACAAGTTTACTTAATAAGTGGGTGGGCCATAAATTCGAGATGGACGTATTTTGACATCTACCTCCAGCACTCTTGCGCCACATTCAGCCGTATATGCTATGATTTGTTGCAATAACATCGTTACCAATAAATGTCAAATAAAAAATTACCAATTACAACACTGGTAACATCGGACCCATTTTCGCCCATTTAACTTTTTGTCGAGTGCAATTTCATTCCCATTGTCATGCAAATCCAGCCTTATTTTCTTCACATGCAAGAAAGTTCATGTATATCTTCTTCCGACTCATCTTGTATCTTAGGTAAAAGTGAAATGTCTTCTCTCACCATAAACAACGTATTCCTTCACAATTAACCTAGATTAAGCGGGAACAAGAATTTTACTGGTATAGTTCACGATTTGATTGGCTAATCTTATTTCGTTTAGACCGAATATCCGTTTCTGGTTTCGTTTTTTGCCTCACCTTACTCAGTGCTTATTTTTAGCCGGCGGTATTTCACTTTCTTGATTGTTTTACGACGACGATAAATAAAGTCGGGCCGAATTTATTATTTTTGTAATGTCATTTCACTTTCGGTGAACGCATCACGCAAGCATGTACCATTTTTGTCGGCGGAATAAGTAGCAATTACTTCCCATGAAGAGAAATCGGTGCGGATGTCCACTTGGCGGATTTATAAGTCTGGGATAACGGTGATTAAGAAATTGCCAGACGTACATCCTCGACTTTCTTCCAGTTCCACACCCCTTTGCCACAAGAAAGCACGAAAATCACCGTCATTGGGATAAATTGGCATTAAACGGTGCTCGTGAGATGGTGATTATGTCGTTGGTAGAAATGCGGAATGAGGAGGATTGTGGGGTGCGTCCTTGCGGCACACCGAGGGTGATTTGGGTTTCAGGGCAACCACAAGTCAGAAAAACCCGCTGGACTTATGTTAAAATTCATGAATTGCCAACAAGGGTTTAATTTATGATGTTTAGTTTAGTTAAAGACACTAGGGACAACGAGATTCTTTGATATCCTTTGAAAAGAAACATTTGGGACGCCGGTATTCCTTCACATTAAAAAAAAGAACCGATTCGGGATTATTTAAACTATAAAAAAAAAACGCTTGGAAAACCCAAATTCTTTCACATTTTTAAAAAAGGTCACTAGGGGCCGGTTTATAGAACAGCGAGTTAAATATTTAATCCTCGATTAGTTTAACAGAGAATTAAAATGTGGAATATGAGCCCGTGATTGGTCCAAACATGCGCGTTGCCTCGCAACGGACCTCAATTAAAAGTTAATCGCGAATTAACTTTAACTTCGCTTTCTATAAATCGGGTCTTAATCTTTTATGTTCTTAAAAAAGGCACTTGGGGCAACCGAGATTCTTTTAAACTCTTTCAAAAACGGCATCAGGGGCCTAGAAGATTTTTCTGCATTGTTTAGATTACTTTAGAAAGACATAAAGGTACCCCGAAATTCTCTAAGATTAAAAAAAAACACTTCATGGACAATTAAGATTCTTTTGTATCATTTAAAAAGACACCAGCAACCTCCCAAGATTCTTTTAAATTCTTCATAAAAAAAACCAATAGGGATCCTCGAGATTCTTTTAAATTTTTCTAACAAAGAAAAAAGATACTAGGGACCCCCGAGATTCTTTTACATTCTTAAAAAAGACACTTGAGACTGCTGAGATTCTTTTACTTACTTAAAAAAATCTACTTGAGATCTCGCGATTCTTACACATTTGTCAAAAAATGAACCCCAACATTCTTTCATTTTCTTTAAAAAAAGACACTTGATGATCATTAAATCTTTCCGCATAAAGGCATGTGGGGCTCCCGAGACTCTTTTACATACTTTAAAAAGACACCAGAATCTCTCAAAATTCTTTTAAATTCTCCAAAAAAGGAAACACTGGTCTTCCTATAGATTATTTTAAATTTTTCCAAAAAAAAGGCGCAAAGGAACCTTTAGAATAAGAAAGACACTAATGACCCCGAGACTATTTTATATCCTTTTAAAAGAACCACTTGGGACTCAGGGATTCTTTGACACTATTTAAAAAAAAAAAAACGCTTGGAGGACCCAAATTCTGCCATATTTTTTAAAAAGGTCACTAGATTTTTCATATTCTTTTAAAAATGCACTTAAGGCAACCGCGATCCTTTTAAATTCTCTAAAAAAAAGGCATAAGGGACCTAGAAGATTTTTCTGCGTTCTTTAGAAGGACACAAGGATACATCGAGATTCTTTGAACTTAAAAAAAAGACATCATGGACCCTTGAGATTCTTTTGTATCATTTAAAAAAACACCAGCAACCTCCCAAGATTATTTTAAATTCTTCATAAAAAAAACCAATAGGGATTCTCGAGATTCTTTTAAATTTTTCTAACAAAGAAAAAAGATACTAGGGACCCCCGAGATTCTTTTACATTCTTAAAAAAAGACACTTGAGATTGCTGAGATTCTTTTACGTACTTAAAAAAATCTACTTGAGATCTCGGGATTCTTACACATTTGTCAAAAAAAGAACCCCAACATTCTTTCATTTTCTTTAAAAAAAGACACTTGATGATCTTCAAATCTTTCCGCATAAAGGCATGTGGGGCTCCCGAGACTCTTTTGCATACTTTAAAAAGACACCAGAATTTCTCAAAATTCTTTTAAATTCTCCAAAAAAGAAAACACTAGTCATCCTATAGATTCTTTTAAATTTTTCCAAAAAAAAGGCGCAAAGGAACCTTTAGAATAAAAAAGACACTAATGACCCCGAGATTATTTTATATCCTTTTAAAAGAAACACTTGGGACCTTGGGATTCTTTCATATTTTTCAAAAAAAAAAGAGATCCAAGATTTTTTCACACTATTTAAAAAAAATACTTCTTCCCCATTTTTAAAAAAGGTCGCTTGATTTTTTATGTTCTTAAAAAAGGCGCTTGGGGCTATCGAGATCCTTTTAACTTCTGTAAGGCACCAGAGTCCTCTAAGATTTTTCTGCATTCTTTAGAAAGACACAAGGGTACCTCGAGATTCTTTTAAATTCTCAAAAGTAAACAGTTGAGACTGCTGAGATTCTTTTATGTACTTAACAAAAAAACTTGAGATCTCGGGATTCTTTCACATTTGTCAAAAAAAAGACCCCCAGATTCTTTCATTTTCTTTAAAAAGACGCTTGAAGCTCCCCAGATCTTTCCGAAAAGAAAAAACATCATAGACCATTGAGGTTTTTTTTCACAAGGGAACCGCACGTGATTCTTTAGAACAAAAAAGGCAATTGGAGCCAATGAGATTCTTTTTTATGTATACATAAGAAAACACTGGGGGCCCCGAAGATTCTTTTATCTAATTAAAAAAAAAAAAAACACTTGGAAACCCGAGATTCTTTATACTCTTTAAAGAAAAGACACTTAAAAATCCCCAAAATCTTCCCTATTTAAAAAAGAATCATTAGGGACCCCCGAGATTTTTTTTATATAGTTAAAAAAAGCACCTGGTGCCCCGAAATCCTTTTTAAATTCTCCAGAAAGGACACCAAGGATCCAGAAGATTTTTCTGTATTCTCAAAGACGCAAAGGGACCTCGAGATTCTTTAGAATTAGGAAAAAGATCCATGGGCCTTGGAGATCCCTTTGTTTTTTTTTAAGACACTAGAGACTTTCGCGATTCTTTTTTTTTTAATTTAAATTTTTAATTTCATTGAGATCCCATAAAATCATTCACTGAACCGGAGACTGGGTGGGTGGGCGGGGCTAATTATGTTTTCTGTCCAGTGGGAAGGAAAACTAATAATAGAAGCCAAAAATGACTTCTGGATATCAAAATCTACAAGAAATTGTCTTCAATAATTTCTGGAAATGGTAAATATTGATCGAAAATGTCAAAAGTGCCAAAAACAGTCTTATCTTATCAATTTTTAAGCCCCGCCCACCCACCCTCTATTTTATTAGAGGATATATTATTTGCCAAAGTCGATCTTACCTTAGCAAGTACTAGCCCCACCTACCCACCCTCTTCTCCTTCTAATGACAAATTTTATTTCTGTTCACTTTAAGGTCATTCATTTCATTCAGATCGCATAAAATCAATCGCTGAAAACGAGACAGGGTGGGTGGGCGGGGCTAATTATGTTCGTCCGTCGAGTTGGAGTGGAAACTAATAACAGAAGCCGAAAATGACTTCTGGATATCAAAATCTACAAGAAAATGTCTTCAATAATTTCCGGAAATGGTTGAAAAATGGTCGAAAATGTCAAAAATGCAAAAACAGTCTTATCTCATCAAATTTGAAGCCCCGCCCACCCACCCTCTATTTTCTTAGAGGGTCTGTTATTTGCCAAAGTCAATCATATCTTAGCAAGTACTAGCCCCACCCACCCCCCCTCTTCTCGTTCTAATGACAAATTTTATTTCTGTTCAGTTTAAGGTCATTCATTTCATGCAAATTGCATAAAATCAATTAAAAAAAAAAACCGCTTGGAGAATCCAAATTCTTCCGCATCTTTAATAAAGGTCACTAGATTTTTTATATTCTTTCAAAAAAAGCACTTGGGGCAACCGAGATCCTTTCAAATTCTCTAAAAAAAGGCACCAGGAACTTAGAAGATTTTTCTGCGTTCTTCAGAAAGACACAAGGGTACCTCGAGATTCTGTAAAATTAAAAAAAGAGATCTCATGGACCATTAATATTCTTTTCTATCATTTAAAAAGACACCAGGAACCTCCCAAGATTGTTTTAAATTCTTCAAAAAAAAAAAAAACACTAGGGATTCTCGAGATTCTTTTAAATTTTTCCAACAATGGAAAAAGATACTAGGAACCCTCGAGATTCTTTTCAATTCTCAAAAGTAAACACTTGAGATTGCTGAGATTCTTTTATGCACTTAACAAAAAACTTGTGATCTCGGGATTCTTTCACATTTGTCAAAAAAAAGACCCCCAGATTCTTTAATCTTTTTTTAAAGACGCTTGAAGCTCCCCAAATCTTTCCGAAAAAAAAAACATCATAGACCATTGAGGTTTTTTACACAAGGGAACCCCACGTGATTCTTTAGAACAAAAAAAGGCAATTGGAGCCCATGAGATTCTTTTATATGTATACATAAGATCATAAGAAAACACTATCTAATTAAAAAAAAAAAAAACACTTGGAACCGCGAAATTCTTTCACACTCTTTGAAAAAAACACTTGGGGCCCTCGGGATCTTTTACATTCTCCAAAAAATAAGACAGCAGAGACCCAGAGGATTCTTCTGCATTTTTCAGAAATACAAGGGGACCTCGACTCCTTCGTCCTTAGACTTAAAGATGTTTCAGTCGAGTCTTGTTATGTCATCAACAAGGATATAGTTGATGTTTTGGGTCAACTCAGGTCAGGTGAGATCAGCTTGACCATCGGCAAGGATTTAGTAATATCAAGCAGTCAATTCAAGTCAGGTCAGGTCAAGACTGCTCACGATATACAGCCAAGGATGTTTGAAGATTTGCTTTTAATAGAATTTTCGTCTTGTCGGATTACCGTCAGTTCAAAAGTGTGAACGATCAAAAAGAAACTTTCAAAAATCCATTATTCTCTACACATAAACTAAACCCTTGTTGAAGACCTGACCTAGTCCAACCGGAAACGTCATTATACTCGTTAACTAAATCCTTGTTGATGTACTATGTGAAAATGTATTGAAAAGTCTGAAGAGCTGATCCTTAAAAGCGATATTGGCGCATTTTTGTGTCTAGTTCTTCAGGAAGAACGTTCTCCTATCAAATAATGCAGACAGGCAGACACGTATCATCACTCTTCTCTAGTGGCTACTTGACCACGATTTCAAATTTTGCACAGCTTCTCTAAGATAAACATGCCATCCACCTGTGTCTACAAGTTTTTCGAATCGGACTTTTCCTCGATTTGCATGTCGGATGTCTTCATTTCGCCGCACCGTGGGCTTCCAGTAGCGAATCTTCCGCATGTAATTGAGTTCACGGCACGTAGCATTACGTAAGTTTCGTAATTGAACGGAAAAAGCACAAGAGAAACGCACAAAACGTGTTAAATGTAGTGTCCGAGCCGACGTCATCGGCGACCACAAACCATCCTTTCTCTTCGCTGCAGCTCTGACCGACAATTTTGTTTAGAAACTGAGCAGATGCGTCGGACCTAATGACATAGTAAAACCAGTAAAAGTAATCGAAAGGAAGGTACTTTTACTCGGTGCCAGAGGTGGTACTTTGACCTTAGGTTTTCGAGTCGGTGTGGGAAAGGCGACTTTCTAGTCGTGGTGGTTGAGGATGAGGGAAAAAAAAACTTTGGCTACGGTGACAAATGTATTTTTTTATAAAACATAATCTACAAAAAGCTTTATACAAGAAATGCAACGTTGTAATGCATCATGACCCGTGTGGTGGAAGGGTGTATTTACACTCAGTTCAGTTCTGCAGCTCTCGGAGCTAATAGGGGGCGCCGTAGGAGCCCGAGGGCGCTCCGTAGGTACTGCTAGGGTACCCTCCGGCCTGGTGTGACACCTGGTTGTATTGCGCCACCTGGATGGCTTGCTTGATGCCCTCAAGG
The DNA here is from genome assembly GCA_022388445.1 of Zophobas atratus. Classification (NCBI taxonomy): domain Eukaryota; kingdom Metazoa; phylum Arthropoda; class Insecta; order Coleoptera; family Tenebrionidae; genus Zophobas; species Zophobas atratus. The sequence continues at coordinate 8,777,992 of CM039450.1, forward strand.
TCGATCCCCACGACCCGCGCGTGGTAGCTGGGCACTCCGTACGTGGGAGCCGGCGCGCCGTACGAGCTGCTGATCCCGTGGCCGCCGCCGCCGCCGCCCCCGATCGAGCCCGAGCTCTGCTCTTCCTTCAGCAGGATCTGGCGCACCTGCTCCAGCAGCGCGGGGTCGACGGAGGCGCCCTCGGAGGTGGTGTAGCCTGACGATACGGCCGTGTAGCCGCCGCCGCCTCCGGACAGTCCCCCGCCCAGGCCGCCCCCGAAGGAGATGCCGCCGCCGCCGCCGCCCGGCCTGCTGTAGCTGTAGCCCGACGGGGGTTCGGCCATCGTCGCTACAGCCATGGCGAAGGCGAGGACCTGCAAGAAAGAGAATGAGAAGGGCGCGCACAGGAGGCACTGCACTAGGTCCACTGGCACTCGCGTAATCCACTTACCACGGTGTATGTGTTCATGATGCTTGCTGACTGGTCGATGGTGACTGTGGCGGTTCGGCGGCGCTGTGGGGCTTTATAGGCGCGACGGCGGAGGGGGTGGGAACAATGGTGTCTTCGGATGCCATCCACTTTCACGCACGACGGCGGGATATACCGAATTTCGGCACCAGAAGATGAACTTGGGGCCTGGGTGAAATTGCCACCGAGTGATACTTTCGGGGGTTACGTAACGAGGTGGTGGCCCATCTCACAAACGTGGAAATCTACGTGACCTGGTGATCCCGATCTTCGCCTGGAAGTGCATTCTAGATCTACTCCAAAATTGCGGAGGCGGCTACCGACAACTCTTTATGCAAATCTTACCACTTTATCAAGACGACTACTAGAAAGTCTCCTTCGATTACGTGTGGACACTAATATTTTCAACATAATTGGCGAATTTGTGAGAACAAAGTACGCTTTAATTAATTCACGGCTTTATTAAATTTAATTACCACATTGTCATTAAAATTTTTAAATCATTAGATTTTAATAGATGCAAATGTGTTTCAGTAAAATAGGATCTTCTATTTGTCATCGTGTTTAGCACCATGTGTTTGTGATATTTACAACCTTCCTCTCTATTTGCGAATGTAATGCAACGTTGATCAGCACTCGTGCCAAATTGTCAATACTTGGAATAACAACAAATAAATTAAACACACTTTTACTGACACTTGAAGATGGGATTGACGTTTTTAGCGAAATTAGCCGCCGTTTACTCTAATTATCGAATTAGGTTGGTGAAAGACAAAACTCCCTATAAGTTAAGTTCACTGTTTACAGACAAATTTAATCCAAGCGTCCTGTGCAGGGTTGCCAATTCATCTCGATATTTTTTCACCTTATTTACTGAAGAAAAAAGGGACTCTGGAAAGTCGCCCAAAATCTTTCACATTCTTTCAAAATATATATATTTACTTGGAGCCCCCGGTATTATTTTCCGTTCTTGAAAAAAAGTCGCTAGGGAATAGTGAAATTTTGTCATGTTCTCTCGAAAAGACACTATTTTAAATTCTTAATAAATAATAGTTTAAAAAACTAAAAAAACACGCTCTTATTGCTAATCGAACTAAAAACTAGAAAATAATTTTTAATGAAAGAGTTTAATATTACAGTAGTAGAAGATCAAACAATCAATCATAATAAATCACCTCAAATTAAAATTATAATAAAATTTAAGTTATTAACAGAATAATTCAATTCGGAGTAAAAAGCGTGGGGTGCTTGATATTTTAAATATTACAATCATTCTATTGGCAACTATCTATGAGAGGATAGTTATGAACCGCAGTAAAATGCACCCCACGCTTTTTACTCTGAATTGAATTATTCTGTTAATAACTTAAATTTTATTATAATTTTAATTTGAGGTGATTTATTATGATTGATTGTTTGATCTTCTACTACTGTAATATTAAACTCTTTCATTAAAAATTATTTTCTAGTTTTTAGTTCGATTAGCAATAAAAGCGTGTTTTTTTAGTTTTTTAAACTATTATTTATTTTTCATTTTTTAGTCTGCGACAAATTCATAAATTGGGGAATTAATTAGCATGCGCAGATCGCGCGCTAGCTTTATCTCTTTTACTCCACTACACAGGATCCATAAAAGAATTTATAAATCCTGGCGGTCCTAATAAGGATAATGGGAAACTGTTATCAAATTATTGCATTGTCATCGATCCTTGAGACGTGTGCAAAGTTTCAAGATGATCAGACTTTTAGAAACCGATGAAAATTAAGCTCAAAGATTCCGTTACATACATACATACAACCCAAGCTAATAAAAGCGTGATAAAAAAGACACAAGAGAACCATAAGATTCTTTTAATTTTTTCCAAAAAGAAAAAAACACACCAAGGGCTCCGAATTCTATTGCGATATTTAAAAAGGCAGAATGGGATTCCCACGAATTTTTTAAAAATAAAAACAAGACATTTTAGGGACCCCCGAGGTTCTTTTAGATTCATTAAAAAGACGAAAGACACAAGAGGACCTAGAGATTCTTAAACGGTTTTCCAAAAAAGAGATAAAAAAAATATACCAAGGACCCGGAGATTCTTTTGTATTAAAAAAAACACACAATGGGACTAACCGAGATTCTTTAGAAAAAAAACACTTTAGGTACCCTCAAGATTCTTATATGTAGATTCTTTAAAAAGATATGAGGACTTCGAGATTTCTTAAATTTTTCTATAAAAAAGACCAAGGACCCAAAACATTCTGGTGCATTTTTTGAAAAGATGCAAAGGGACCTCGATTCTCCTAGACTTTTCCAAAAAAAAAGACACCAAGAATCCCGGAGATTATTTTGCATTATTTAAAAAGATAAATGGGATCTCCAGCTGAGACTTTTTAGAATAAAAAAAGACACACGGGATTCTTTTATATTCTTTAAAATCCACAAGGGGATCTCGATTTTTGTTTCAATTTTTCTAAAAAAATAAAAAGACACCAGGGACCAAAATCATTTTTGTTAAAGACACAAAGGGACCTTGAAATTCTTTTAAGTTTAAGACACCAGGGATACCGAAGATTGTTTTGCGTTCTTTAAAAAGACATCCAGATTTTTAGAATTAAAAAAAAAAAAAGACAATGGGAGCCCCAAGATTCATTTCAATTTTTCCAAAAGGAAAGAAGACACGGGCACCTCGAGATTTTTAAATTTTTCTACAAAAAAGGCACCAGGGACCCAAGACATTCTTGTGCATTTTTCCAAAAACAAAAAAGACATCAAGGATCCCGGAGAAAAAGACACAAGGGAACCTCGACTTTTTTAAAATTTTTCTAAGAAGATAAAAACACACAAGGGACCCAAAATATTCTTCTGCATTTTTTTTTTTTTTGAAAGACAACGGGACTTTCAAAGTCTTTTAAGTTTAAGACACCAGGGAACCCGAAGATTGTTTTGCGTTCTTAAAAAAGACACCCAGAATCTTTAGAACTAAGGAAAGACAATAGGGGCCCTCAAGATTAGTTTCAATTTTTCCAAAAAGAAAAAAAAATTTAAGGTCTCCGAAGATTCTTCTGTATTACTTATAAAGACACTATGGGATCCCTCACTTTGTGTTTTTTTTTTAAACAAAGAAAGACACAAAGGGACCTTGAGATTCTTCTAAGTCTAAGACACCAGGGAACCCGAAGATTATTTTGCGTTCTTTAAAAAGACACCCAATTTTTTTAGAATTGAAAAAAGACACTAAAGACCTCCAAGATTTATTTGAATTTTTTCTAAAAGAAAAACGACACTAAGGACCCCAAAGATTCTTTGGATTATTTAAAAGACAATATGAAACCCAAGTTTTTTTAGAAAAAACAAAAACTCTTTCGGAGCCCCCGAAATTCTTTAAAAAGACAAAAAAGGACCTAGAGACTCTTTAAAATTTCTCCAAAAAGGATAAATATACCAAGGATCCCGGAAATTCTTTTGCGTTATTTAGAAAGATACAATGGGACCTCCAGCTGAGACTTTTTACAATAAAAAAAGACACCTGAGATTCTTCTAGATTTTTTAAAAGACACAAGGGGACCTTAATTTTCTTTTTTAATTTTTCTAAAAAGATAAAAAGACAACAGGGACCCAAAACATGCTCTGTATTCTTTAGAAAGACACAAAGGGATCTCGAGATTCTTTTAAGTTTAAGACACCAGAGATACCGAATATTATTTTGCGTTCTTTAAAAAGACATCCAGATTCTTTAGAATTAAGAAAAGACAATAAGGGTCCCCAAGACTCATTTCATTTTTTCCAAAAAGAAAAAAGACACAAAGACCCCGGAAATTCTTTAGTATTATTTATAAAGACACCGAGATTCTTTAGAATTAAAAAAAAACACTTTAGAGACCTCTGGGATTCTTTAAAAAGACACGGGGACCTCGAGATTTTTTCAATTTTTCTATAAAAAAGACACCAGAGACCCAAGACATTCTTGTAGATTTTTTCAAAAGACACAAAGGGACTTCGATTTTTTTCAATTTTTCCAAAAAGAAAAAAGACATTAAGGACCCCCGAGAAAAATATATCCGAGATTCTTTTAGATTCTTTAAAAGACACAAAGGGACCTTGAGATTCTTTTAAGTTTAAGACACCAGAGATACCGAAGATTATTTTGCGTTCTTTAAAAAACACCCAGTTTCTTTAGAATTAAAAAAAAAAGACAACAGGAACCCGCAAAATTCTTTTCAATTTTTCCAAAAAAAAAGACACCAAGGATCCCGGAGAAAAATACACAAGGGAACCTCGACTTTTTTTATTTTTCTAAAAAGATAAAGAGACCAGGGACCCAAAATATTCTACTGTACTTTTTTGAAAGACACACCGGGATCTTGAAATTCTTTCAAGTTTAAGACACCAGGTATCCCGATTATTGTTTTGTGTTCTTTAAAAAGACACCCAGAGTCTTTAGAATTTAAAAAAGACAATGGGGACAACCAGGAGTAATTTCAATTTTTCCAAAAAAAAAGACACCAAGATCCCCGAAGTTTCTTTTATATTATTTAAAAAGACACTATGGGATCTCTCACCTGGGTTTTTTAAAAAAGAGAACAAAAGACACGGGGACCTAAAGATTTTTTAAATTTTTCAAGAAAGTAAAAAAGGCACCAGGGACCCATAAGATCCTTGTACATTTTTTATAAATAGAGGATCCCCGAGATTCTTTTAGATTCTTTAAAAAGACAAAAGACAGAAGAAGACCTAGAGACCCTTTAAAATTTTTCTAAAAAGAATAAATATACCAGGGATCCCGGAGATTATTTTGCGTTCTTTAAAAAGTCACCCAGAATCTTTAAAATTAAAAAAAAAACAATAGGGACAACCAGGAGTAATTTCAATTTTTCCAAAAAAAAAAGACACCAAGATCCCCGAAGTTTCTTTTATATTATTTAAAAAGACACTATGGGATCTCTCACCTGGGTTTTTTAAAAAAAGAGAACAAAAGACACGGGGACCTAAAGATTTTTTAAATTTTTCAAGAAAGTAAAAAAGGCACCAGGGACCCATAAGATCCTTGTACATTTTTTATAAATAGAGGATCCCCGAGATTCTTTTAGATTCTTTAAAAAGACAAAAGACAGAAGAAGACCTAGAGACTCTTTAAAATTTTTCCAAAAAGAATAAATATACCAGGGATCCCGGAGATTATGTTGCGTTCTTTAAAAAGACACCCAGAATCTTTAGAATTTAAAAAAGACAATAGGGACAACCAGAAGTAATTTAAATTTTTCCAAAAAAAAAAGACACCAAGATCCCCGAAGTTTCTTTTATATTATTTAATAAGACACTATGGGATCTCTCACCTAGGTTTTTTAAAAAAGAGAAAAAAAGACACGGGAACCTCAAGATTTTTTAAATTTTTCAAGAAAGTAAAAAAGGCACCAGGGACCCATAAGATCCTTGTACATTTTTTATAAATAGAGGACCCCGAGATTCTTTCAGATTCTTTAAAAAGACAGAAGACAGAAGAAGACCTAGAGACTCTTTAAAATTTTTCCAAAAAGAATAAATATACCAGGGATCCCGGAGATTATTTTGCGTTCTTTAAAAAGTCACGCAGAATCTTTAAAATTAAAAAAAAACAATAGGGACAACCAGGAGTAATTTCAATTTTTCCAAAAAAAAAGACACCAAGATCCCCGAAGTTTCTTTTATATTATTTAATAAGACACTATGGGATCTCTCACCTAGGTTTTTTAAAAAAGAGAGCAAAAGACACGGGTACCTCAAGATTTTTTAAATTTTTCAAGAAAGTAAAAATGGCACCAGGGACCCATAAGATAATTGTACATTTTTTTATAAATAGAGGACCCCCGAGATTCTTTTAGATTCTTTAAAAAGACAAAAGACAGAAGAAGACCTAGAGACTCTTTAAAATTTTTCCAAAAAAAATAAATATACCAGGGATCCCGGAGATTATTTTGCGTTCTTTAAAAAGACACCCAGAATCTTTAGAATTTAAAAAAGACAATAGGGACAACCGGGAGTAATTTCAATTTTTCCACCAAAAAATGACACCAAGATCAATGAAGATTCTTTTATATTATTTAAAAAGACACTATGGGATCTCTCACCTAGGTTTTTTAAAAAAGAAAACAAAAGACACGGGGACCTCAAGATTTTTAAATTTTCAAAAAATTAAAAAAGGTACCAGGGACCCATAAGATCCTTGTACATTTTTTATAAATAGAGGACCCCCGAGATTCTTTTAGATTCTTTAAAAAGACAAAAGACAGAAGAAGACCTAGAGACTCTTTAAAATTTTTCCAAAAAGAATAAATATACCAGGGATCTCGGAGATTATTTTGGGTTTTAAAAAGACACAAAGGAACCCCCAGATTCTTTAGGATTAACAAAAAGAGACACCAGGGACGTCAAAGATTCTTTTCAATTTTTCCAAAAGAAAAAAAATCATCAAGAATCCCGGAGATTCTTTTGCATTAGTTATAAACAAAAATTTTTTGGAAGACGCAAAGGGATCTCGAAATTATTTTAAATTTTTCCAAAAGAAAAAAAAACCAGTGATCCCGGAGATGATTAGGCGTTCTTTAAAAAAACACAAAGGAACCCTCCAGACTTTTTAGAATTAAAAAAGGGACGCCAATTTTTCAAAAAAGAAAAAAAGGCACCAAGAACCTCTTGTGCGTTATTTAAAAAACGCGCTGAGATATCTTAAGGGAAAAACACCTTAGGGACTCTATAGATCCTTGCAGATTATTTAAAAAAGGCACGAAGGGACCTCGAGGTTCCTTTAAATTTTTCCAGAAAGAAAACTGACACTAGGGATCCAGAAGATTCTTCTGCATTCTTTAGAAAGACATACCCGAAGATACTTTTGAATTATTTAAAAAGACACAATGGGAGTATGGGACCTTCTCCGCTCGAGATTTTTTAGAATAAAAAAAAACAATTTAGGGAGCGCCGAAAATCCTTTAGTTCTTCAAAAAGACACAAGATATCTCGAGATTGTTTTAAATTTTTCCAAAAAGGAAAAAGACACCAGGGACCACGGAGAATTTTTTATATTATTTAAAAGAAAAACAAGGTAACAGAAAACACGACATTTTGACGGAAGGTTTTTAATTTTTTTTTAAAGTAGCTTTTTTATTCAAAAGGAATTGATTGTGTTGCAGGGCCTTCATTGTTTACGAAGTACTAATATTGATTTTATTTTGTCTAGAATCGCCGAAATTAAATTTGGTAAAGTTTCAAATATTTATTTTAGAAATTAGAGTCTAAAAACAAGAAAAAAAATGGGCTCGTGTGGGATTCGAACCCACGTCCTCCGAGAATTGAAATAATCAGTTCGGCGCTCTAACCATCTGAGCCAACGAGCCGTTATTTAACCGTGTTAAAGATTACGGTATATATATCTCCTAATTTGGATAAGAGAATTATTATCATGCAACGCTGTATATATTGACTAATATTCTTGGTTATGCGACATTTCACCAACACTTGTGGCCTCCAGTTTCTTAAACTCTTAAAACTCAACTCAAGTCAAGTCAGATCGGACACAACCTACATTATAAACATTTATAAAAAATCTTGATTAGCTCCCGAAAAAATTCCTTTTTATTAATATCTCGTTGCCAGGTGCCTCGGACCCATAAATAACGTTCGGACGTTGGAAAGCGAGACTAGAACTCGCCATCTTCTAACACATTTGTCCTTGGACTACATATTAAGATGAAAGTGCAGAGTGCATTATGTACGCTAAAACCGCATTAATTAAAATTTCTCCTGCAGCTAAAACTCGTATTGTAATCTACAACCGTGCTTAACATTTAAAATACGTCTATTAACCGAAACGTATTGAAAACCATTACTCCTTTACGGCTATAACTATAAAGATAAATCAATTTCTCAATTGTCAGTTACACACATATTTCTAAACAGGCAATTGTAACCTTCCATAACGCGCTGTAACCAATTGCAAATTAACTCGTCGATTAAAAATGGACTATGTTGCTCACGTTGCAAAATCGCCACGTATTCTTACATAAATATGCAAAAGTCGCATCTTGTTTGACAAGTACTTAGTATGAATGGATACTTAATAAGAGAAAGGTGAAATTATGTGTGATTTGATCTTAAAAAAAGCTTCGAGGAAATAGTTTATAAATCATCGATTGTACCCGTGCATGAGCGGAGTTCCAACAATCACTTACCGGCTGAATTTGCATTTTTACATTAATTTTATTCCTGGGACATAGCGACTTTCGATTCATCATGGAGGATTTTTCGTTTTTATTATTTCGAGTCAAAATGCGTGGTTTGTTGAACTGAGTTCCTGCTTTGAGGAAGGAAAGTGCGTTATGTCTCATTGAATACTTAATGACCATTTTGGTGGAGGCGCCACTGGGCTACTCGTAATGATTTACTGATAGGTTGGAACCGGAACTCGGCCAACAATGCGGAAAATAATGGGAAAAGTGTGGCACGAAAAATGGTATCTGGACATCTTCAAACAATGTTTGGATAAAGCGAACAATGGGTGTGATGTTACTAAATGTTATCTTTCTTAATTTGGAGCATGATTTTATGGTAATGGATTACCACAGAGCGCTATCTGATGTTACAGTTTGCTACAGCAAATGGTAATCGCGGTAATTGTGCGACCCCGTAACTCTCTAATGAAAGACGAAAGTGAAACATCTTTGTTGTGGTCAATGTAAGTTGAAGTCTCACGGAGGATTAAAGTTTCAATTGAGAAGGTCGCGAGAAAATTGCATGTTAAAATCAAAATCACGTTATTTCTAGGGATTTTATTTTTCATCAACATAATGCAGTATTAGAATAAGTGGAAGGTAATTTCGATAAAAAAAAGTCAGTGTTACTAAAAGTGTGTTTATTTTGTTATTTTTAGATGAAACTTTTTTTTAATAAAACATTTTTCAATTTTTCATTTTACGATTTTTTGGTACATATTTTAAATTTTTAAATATATAATTTTTCGATTTTTCGATTTTCTTGATAACTCAATTTTTCAATTTTCAAAACTTTTGAATTTTCGGATTTTTCAAATTGTCGATATACTAATTTTTCAGTTTTCGGAGGACCATACTGTCTTTTTTACGGTATGCGAAAGACTCGGGAGAACCCCAAGTAGTGTCTTTCTTGGCAGAATTTAAAAAATCTCAGGAGTCTTTAGTGTGTTTTTTCGGAATTAAAAAGACTTTCGGGGACCCTTAATAGTGTCTTTTTTTTGAAGAATTTAACAGAAACTCGGGAGCTCTTCCTGTCTTTTTTTTCAGAATGCCAAAGACTATCGGGAAACGTTAGTGTATTTTTTTTGAAGAATTTGAAAAAGACTCTCGAGTACCACTAGTTTTTTTTTTTTATGAAAGAATCTCGAAGACTCATAGTGGCGTTATATTGGAAGAATTTAAAGGACTCTCGAGAACCCCAAGTGTCTTTTTCAAAACGCAAAAGAATCTAGGGAAATTTTAGTGTCTTTTTTTGGCAGAATTTAAAACGTCTCTGGAGTCTTTCGTGTGTTTTTTCGGAATTAGAAAGACTTTCGGGGGCCCTTAATAGTGTCTTTTTTTTAAGAATTTAACAAGAATCTCGATGTCCTTATTGTCTTTTTTTTTCTGAATATGAAAGACTCGAGGACTCCATCCTAGATATACTACAAACTTTAGGCGTCCTAGAAATCATAAATACTGCAAAAATTCAATAAACTCCAGAGATGCGAATGATTCCAGAGATTCTCACGATTCTGAAGACTCTGAAGATCTTGAAGATCCTCAAATTCTGAATATTGAAAGATTTTCGAAGTCCCTGCAACTTTTGAGATTGTACTTACAGATTTTAAAGATTCTAGAAATCCTAAATATGCCTGAAATCCCAGATATACCTACTAGTTATAGGACTTAGGAATCCGAGAAATCCTAAATACTACAGAAATTCAATAAACTGCAAAAATGCGAAAGGTCCTATAGATTTTTACGATTTTGAAGATGTTGAAAATCCTAACATTGTAAAGATTCCTCCAACAATTGAAAGATTTGATGTAACTTTGAGATGTTCCAGAAATCCTAAATAAACTATAGATTTTAAATCTGAAAGATGCCAAATATTCCTGTTTACGACCTTGAAATTCTTCCATTGATTCAAAGATTTCCAAAATTCCTGTAACTTTTGAAAGTTAACAAATTTTAAGAATTCTAGAACTCCTAAATACTGGAGAAATTCAATAAATTCCAGCAATGCGGAAAATTCCAGAGATTTTCACGATTTCGAAGATTTTGAAGATCTTGCAGATCCTGAAATTCTGAAGATTGCTCCAACGATTGAAACATTTTTAAAGACTTTGTAACTTGGACATTCTACAGATTTTTGAAATTCTAGAAATCTTATATGTTCCAGAAATCCCAAATAAACTGTGGACTTGAAAGATCCTAGAAATCGTAAATACAGCAGAAATTTATTAAATCTCAGAGATGCCTAATATTTCAGTGAAGACCTTACGACCTTGACAATTCTGAAATTTTGAAGATTTTTCCATTGATTCAAAGATTCCCAAAATTCCTGTAACTTCTGAGATTTAACAGATTTTGAAAATTCTAGAAACCCTACATCTGCCTGAAATCTTAGATATACTAGTCATCGGCCTTAAGAATTCTGGAAATGCTAAATAAATGCTGCATAGATTCAATAAATTCCAAAAATGCGAAAGATCCCAGAGATTTTCAAGATTCCGAAGATTTTGAAGATCTTGAAGATCCCGAAATTTTGAAGATTCTTCCAACGATTGAAAGATTTTCAAAGTCCTTGTAACTTTGACGTTTTACAGATTTTTGAGATTCTAGAAATCCTAGATGTTCCAGAAATTCTAAATAAACTATAGACTTGAAAGATCCTAGAAATCGTAAATACAGCAGAAATTCATTAAATCTCAGAGATGCCTAGTATTCCAGTGAATTCCTTACGACTTTGAAAATTGATTCAAAGATTTCCAAAATATCTGTAACTTCTGGGGATTAACAGATTTCATCATATTCAAAAAATTCTAGAAAGAGTATATAGATTTAAAGATTCTCGAAGTTATAAATTCTGTAGAAATTCAAGGGATGCGAAAGATTCCAAAAATTCTTACCATTCTGAAAACCTTGATGAACCTGAAGATCCTGAAAGTCTGGAGATTCTAAGATTTCCAAAATTTCTGTATGTTTTGGAATTTTATAGATTTTAGAAATCCTGGATATTCTAAAATCCGAAACCTTAAGGGTCCTCGAAATCATAAACAGTGCAGAAATTCAATACATTCCAAGATTTCCAAATATTCCAGAGATCTCATTATTTTGAAGAACCTGAAGAGATCTTGAAATTCTGAAGATTAAAAGAATTTTAATCCTCTGTAACTTTTAAGATTTTACAGATTTTGAAAATTCTAAAAATCATTAATATTTAGAAATTCAAGAAGTTCCAAAAATCAAAACAGTCCGAGAATTTCCCGATTCTGAAAACCTTGAAGATCTTGAAGTTTCTGAAATTCAGACGGTCCAAAGATTTCCAAAATTCTTGTAATTCTTTAGTTTTTACAGATTTTAAGGATCCCAGAAATCCTAAGTATTCTAGAGCTTTGAGAGATCTTGTAGACTCTAAAATTTCCGCAGACTATAAATATTGCAGTAATTCAATAGGTAAATTCTAGAGATACGAAAGATTCCAAATATTTGGGAGTTGTCAAAGATGTCGAACTTTAGGGTTTTCCAGAATTTTCGGTGTTTTTGAGAATTTTAGGAACTTTTAAGGCTTTCAAAAAGGCTTCAAATTTGCATAGAAGTTTAGAAACTTCACAGACTTTAGAAGAGACTTTGAAAGCGTCAATGAATTTAAAAATTTTAAAACTTTAGACAGATTAGGGACCCTAGAGGCTTTAGACGCTTGAAGATTTTCAATCGCTTCAGCCATTTCAGAGACCTTAGTAACTTTAAAGGTTTTAGGATTTTTAGTAACTGTAGATATTTTGATTTTTAAATAAATTTGAAATTTTACAGACTTTACAACTTTTAGGAGTTTAACTTTACAGACTTTAAACAATTCAGACTTTATGGATCCTAATAGCTTTAGAATTTTTAGTTAATTTAGATATTTATTTTAGATAGAGACTTCAAAATGTTGGACACTTTAAAATAGTTTTTAAATACTCTTGAAATTTTTGAGACTTTTATGATTTAGAGCCTTTAGAGACTTTAGTGTTTTAGAGATTTGGAGACATTGGAGACTCTGGACAATTTAAAGAGTTTAGAGACTATAGAGTTTAGGCATTAGAGACTTTGGAAACTTCAGAGGCTTCAGAAGCTCCAGAGATTCCAGACACTTTAGAGACTCTGAAGACTTTAGAGATTTTAACTGCCCTAGAGACTGTAGAAGCTTTAAGGTTTGTTTAACTTCAGGGACTTGATAAACGTTTAACGTTTTAGGGTTTTTAAGAATTTTGGTGTTTTAAAGATTTTATAAACATTGGGACTCTTGGGGCTTCAAGGGTTTTGGAAATTTTAACGACTTTAGTGTCATTAAGGATTTTAGGGCTTTTTGAGGCTTTATAAGAGACTCCAAACACTGTCTTGAAAATCTAGAAATTTTGGAGGATTTTTTAAAAACTTTAGAAGCTCTAGGCTTTAGGAGCCTTGACAACTTCAGAAGCTTTAGGGTTTTTAGTAACTTTACATCTTTGGATTATTTAGAAGAAATTTTAAGACCGTCAACAACTTTAAGATCTTTCGACATGTTAGAAGAGGTTTTAAATACTCTTGAGATTTTGGAGGCCTTAGAGACTTTAGAGACTTCAGAATAAATTAGACTCTAGAGGAAGCTTTAGAGACTGTAGAAGAAGCTTTACAGACTTTGGGGACTTTGGAAAATGTACAGACTTTAGAGGCTCACAGGAGATTTTATTGACTTTACAGAAATTAGAAGTTTTAAAAATTTTTCAATCTTGAGTGTCCTAGAGGCTTTAGAGGGTTTAAAATTTTTAGGCACTTTAGAAATTTCGGGTATGTTAGTAAAAGGCATTTGACGGTTAAAGACTTCAGAGGCTTTAGAAGTTTTAGGAGGTTTTCAGAATTTTAGGGACTTTTGAAACTTTAGAAGAGACTTCAAATATTCTTGATATTTTAGAGACATTTGGGAATTTTTGAGATTTGAAAAGAAGTTTTAGAAGCTTTAGAAGAGGTTTGGAGAATTTAAAGATTTCACAAACTTTACAGGTTTCAGAATCTTTAAGAATTTTAGGAGCCTTTAAGGTTTTAGAAGAGGCTTTAAATATATTTTTTTTCAGAATGCCAAAGACTATCGGAAAACGTTAGTGTCTTTTTTTTGAAGAATTTAAAAAATATTCTCAAGTACCACTAGTTTTTTTTTATGAAAGAATCTCGAAGACTCATCCTGGCGTTATATTGGAAGAATTTAAAGGACTCTCGGGGACCCCAAGTGTTTTTTTCAAAATGCAAAAGAATCTAGGGAAATTCTAGTGTCTTTTTTTGGCAGAATTAAAAAAATCTCTGGAGTCTTTCGTGTGTTTTTTCGGAATTAGAAAGACTTTCGGGGACCCCTAATAGTGTCTTTTTTTTTGAAGAATTTAACAGAAACTCGGGAGCCCTTACTGTGTTTCTTTTTTCAGAATGCCGAAGATTATCGGGAAACCGTAGTGTCTTTTTTCGAGATGAGAAACACTTTCGGGGACCCCCAGTTTTTTTTTTTTTAGATATGAAAAATCTCGGACACTCAGTGTCTTTTCTTTGGAAGAATTTGAAGGAATGTCGGGGGCCCTTAGTGTCTTTTTTCAACAATGTAAAATAATTTCGAGAGCCCCTAATATCTTTGTTTTGAAAGTATTTAAAAAAATGAACCTCAAGAGCCTCTAGTGTCCATTTTTTAGCATTCTTAAAGACTCTCGATGTTCTTATTGTCTTTTTTTTTCTGAATATGAAAGACTCGAGGACTCCATCCTAGATATACTACAAACTTTAGGCGTCCTAGAAATCATAAATACTGCAAAAATTCAATAAACTCCAGAGATGCGAATGATTCCAGAGATTCTCACGATTCTGAAGACTCTGAAGATCTTGAAGATCCTCAAATTCTGAATATTGAAAGATTTTCGAAGTCCCTGCAACTTTTGAGATTGTACTTACAGATTTTAAAGGTCTAGAAATCCTAAATATGCCTGAAATCCCAGATATACCTACTAGTTATAGGACTTAGGAATCCTAGATGTTGAAGATCCTAACATTGTAAAGATTCCTCCAACAATTGAAAGATTTGATGTAACTTTGAGATGTTCCAGAAATCCTAAATAAATTATAGATCTTAAATCTCAAAGATGCCAAATATTCCTGTTTACCACCTTGAAAATCTTGAAATTCTGAAGATTTTTCCATTGATTCAAAGATTTCCAAAATTCCTGTAACTTTTGAAATATTAACAAATTTTAAGAATTCTAGAACTCCTAAATACTGGAGAAATTCAATAAATTCCAGCAATGCGGAAAATTCCAAAGATTTTCACGATTTCGAAGATTTTGAAGATCTTGCAGATCCTGAAATTCTGAAGATTGCTCCAACGATTGAAACATTTTCAAAGACTTTGTAACTTGGACATTCTACAGATTTTTGAAATTCTAGAAATCTTAGATATTCCAGAAATCCTAAATAAACTGTAGACTTGAAAGATCGTAGAAATCGTAAATAGAGCAGAAATTTATTAAATCTCAGAGATGCCTAATATTTCAGTGAAAACCTTACGACCTTGACAATTCTGAAATTTTGAAGATTTTTTCCATTGATTCAAAGATTCCCAAAATTCCTGTAACTTCTGAAATTTAACAGATTTTGAAAATTCTAGAAACCCTACATCTGCCTGAAATCTTAGATATACTAGTCATCGGTCTTAAGAATTCTGGAAATCCCAAATAAATGCTGCATAAATTCAATAAATTCCAGAAATGCGAAAGATCCCAGAGATTTTCACGATTCCGAAGATTTTGAAGATCTTGAAGATCCCGAAATTTTGAAGATTCTTCCAACGAATGAAAGATTTTCAAAGTCCTTGTAACTTTGACGTTTTACAGATGTTTGAGATTCTAGAAATCCTAGATGTTCCAGAAATTCTAAATAAACGATAGACTTAAAAGATCCTAGAAATCGTAAATACAGCAGAAATTCATTAAATCTCAGAGATGCCTATTATTCCAGTGAATACCTTACGACTTTGAAAATCCTGAAATTCTGAAGATTCTTCCGTTGATTCAAAGATTTCCAAATATTTGGGGATTAACAAATTTTAGATCTCCTAGAAACATAGATATTCAAAAAATTCTAGAAATAGTATATAGATTTAAAGATTCTCGAAGTTATAAATTCTGTAGAAATTCAAGGGATGCGAAAGATTCCAAAAATTCTTACCATTCTGAAAACCTTGATGAACCTGAAGATCTTGAAAGTCTGGAGATTCTAAGATTTCCAAAATTTCTGTATGTTTTGGACATTTATAGATTTTAGAGATTTTAGAAATCCTGGATATTCTAGAATCCGAAACCTTAAGGGTCCTCGAAATCATAAACAGTGCAGAAATTCAATACATTCCAAGATTTCCACATATTCCAGAGATTTCATTATTTTGAAGAACCGGAAGAGATCTTGAAATTCTGAAGATTCAAAGAATTTTAATCCTCTGTAACTTTTAAGATTTTACAGATTTTGAAAATTCTAAAAATCATTAATATTTAGAAATTCAAGAAGTTCCAAAAATCAAAACAGTCCGAGAGTTTCCCGATTCTGAAAACCTTGAAGATCTTGAAGTTTCTGAAATTCAGACGGTCCAAAGATTTCCAAAATTCTTGTAATTCTTTAGTTTTTACAGATTTTAAGGATCCCAGAAATCCTAAGTATTCTAGAGCTTTGAGAGATCTTGTAGACTCTAAAGTTTTCGCAGATTATAAATATTGCAGTAAATCAATAGGTAAATTCTAGAGATACGAAAGATTCCAAATATTTGGGAGTTGTCAAAGATGTCGAGCTTTAGGGTTTTCCAGAATTTTCGGTGTTTTAGAGATTTTAGAGACAATGGGCTTTATGGTTTTTGAGAATTTTAGGAACTTTTAAGGCTTTCAAAAAGGCTTCAAATTTGTATACAAGTTTAGAAACTTCACAGACTTTAGAAGAGATTTTGAAAGCGTCAACGAATTTAAAAATTTTAAAACTTTAGACAGATTAGGGACCCTAGAAATTTTTAGTTAATTTAGATATTTATTTTAGATAGAGACTTCAAAATGTTGGACACTTTAAAATAGTTTTTAAATACTCTTGAAATTTTTGAGACTTTTATGATTTAGAGCCTTTAGAGACTTTAGAATTTTAGAGATTTGGAGACATTGGAGACTTTGGACAATTTAAAGAGTTTAGAGACTATAGAGTTTAGGCATTAGAGACTTTGGAGACTTCAGAGACTTCAGAAGCTCCAGAGATTCCAAACACTTTAGAGACTCCGAAGACTTTAGAGATTTTAACTGCCCTAGAGACTGTAGAAGCTTTAAGGTTTGTTTAACTTCAGGGACTTGAGAAACGTTTAACGTTTTAGGGTTTTTAAGAATTTTGGTGTTTTAAAGACTTTATAAACATTGGGACTCTTGGCGCTTCAAGGGCTTTGGAAATTTTAACGACTTTAGTGTCATTAAGGATTTTAGGGCTTTTTGAGGTTTTATAAGAGACTCCAAACACTGTCCTGAAAATCTAGAAATTTTTGAGGATTTTTTAAAAACTTTAGAAGCTCTAGGCTTTAGGAGCCTTGACAACTTCAGAGGCTTTAGGGTTTTTAGTAACTTTACATCTTTGGAGTATTTAGAAGAAATTTTAAGACCTTCAACAACTTTAAGATCTTTCGACATGTTAGAAGAGGTTTTAAATACTCTTAAGATTTTGGAGGCCTTAGAGACTTTAGAGACTTCAGAATAAATTAGCCTCTAGAAGAAGCTTTAGAGACTGTAGAAGAAGCTTTACAGACTGTAGAAGAAGCTTTACAGACTTTGGGGACTTTGGAAAATGCACAGACTTTAGAGACTCAGAAGAGATTTTATTGACTTTACAGAAATTAGAAGTGTCCTAGAGGTTTTAGAGAGTTTAAAGTTTTTAGGCACTTTGGAAATTTCGGGTATGTTAGTAAAAGGCATTGGACGGTTAAAGACTTCAGAGGCTTTAGAAGTTTTAGGAGGTTTTCAGAATTTTAGGGAGTTTTGAAACTTTAGAAGAGGCTTCAAATATTCTTGATATTTTAGAGACTTTTGGGAATTTTTGAGATTTGAAAAGAAGTTTTAGAAGCTTTAGAAGAGGTTTGGAGAATTTAAAGATTTCACAAACTTTACAGGTTTCAGAATCTTTAAGAATTTTAGGAGCTTTTAAGGTTTTAGAAGAGGCTTTAAATTTTTTTTTTTTTTTTCAGAATGCCAAAGACTATCGGGAAACGTTAGTGTCTTTTTTTGAAGAATTTAAAAAAGACTCTCGAGTACCACTAGTTTTTTTTTAATGAAAGAATCTCGAAGACTCACAGTGGCGTTTTATTGGAAGAATTTAAAGGACTCTCGGGGACCACAAGTGTCTTTTTTTGGCAGAATTTAAAAAATCTCTGGAGTCTTTAGTGTGTTTTTTCGGAATTAGAAAGACTTTCGTGGACCCCTAATAGTGTCTTCTTTTTTGAAGCATTTAACAGAAACTCGGAAGCTCTTACTGTCTTTTTTTTTCAGAATGCCAAAGACTATCGGGAAACGTTAGTGTCTTTTTTTTTGAAGAATTTAAAAAAGACTCTCAAGTACCACTAGTTTTTTTTTTATGAAAGAATGTCGAAGACTCATAGTGGCGTTTTATTGGAAGAATTTAAAGGACTCTCGGGGACCCCAAGTGTTTTTTTCAAAATGCAAAAGAATCTAGGGAAATTCTAGTGTCTTTTTTTGGCAGAATTTAAAAAATCTCTGGAGTCTTTAGTGTGTTTTTTCGGAATTAGAAAGACTTTCGGGGAAACCTAATAGTGTCTTTTTTTTTGAAGAATTTAACAGAAACTCGGGAGCTCTTACTGTCTTTTTTTTTCAGAATGCCAAAAACTATCGGGAAACGTTAGTGTCTTTTTTTTTTTGAAGAATTTAAAAAAGACTCTCGAGTACCACTATTTTTTTTTTATGAAGAACCTCAAAGACTCATAGTGGCGTTTCATTGGAAGAATTTAACGCACTCTCGGGGACCCAAGTGTCTTTTCCAAAATGCAAAAGCATCTAGGGAAATTCTAGTGTCTTTATTTGGCAGAATTAAAAAATCTCTGGAGTTTTTAGTGTGTTTTTTCGGAATCAGAAAGACTCTCGGGGACCCCTAATAGTCTCTTTTTTTTGGAAGAATTTAATAGAAACTCGGGAGCCCTTACTGTGTTTTTTTCAGAATGCCAAAGACTATCGGGAAGCCCTAGTGTCTTTTTTTCGAGATGAGAAACACTCTCGGAGACCCCTAGTTTTTTTTTTTTAATATGAAAAATCTCGGAGACTCATAGTGTCTTTTCTTTGGAAGAATTTGAAAGAGGCTCGGGGGCTCTTAGTGTTTTTTTTCAACAATGCTAAATAATTTCGAAGGCCCCTAATATCTTTGTTTTGAAAGAATTGAAAAAAATGAAGCTCAAGAATCTTTAGTGTCTATTTTTTGGCATTTTTGAAGAACTTCGATGTCTTTATTGTCTTTTTTTTTTCGGGATATGAAAGACACGAGGACCCCGAGTGTCTTTTTCAAAATACAAAAGAATCTCTAGTATCTTTCTTTTTGGCAGAATTTAAAAAATCTCAGAAATCTTTAGTGTGTTTTTTCCGAATTAGAAAGACTCTCGGGGACCTCTAATAGTCTCTTTTTTTGAAGAATTTAATAGAAACTCGGGAGCCCTTACTGTGTTTTTTTTCAGAATGTCGAAGACTATCGGGAAACCGTAGTTCC